>CM044986.1:19968333-21290417 GCA_024586325.1 Stellera chamaejasme
AGAAATAACATGGAAGCGAAATGATCGAAATTATTCGAACAAGATGAAACCTAATGGACCCTAGTATAAAAATAATCAAGATGATGAGGCTTTTTATTTCATTAGCTCAAAATTGTTGTACTTGATTTAAATTCAACTCATTTAAATAATGTAGACCTTTAAGAAAATAGACGTGTTGATAAACTTCTATGTAATGGAGCCGATTTGCTGTCAACATTGAACTGCAATTTGGAGTTCATGGGTAGAGAAGCTGGAGTGGTTGCTTGCGGACTCCTGGCTAGTCAATGGTCTCATCGTCTGAGTGGTTATATTTCTGGCTGATCATCGACTTGTTGTCGACGTCGAATTGCAGCTAAGGGTAGAATGAATGAGCTAGCGTGGTTGGGTGTGGGCTCTGAGCTGGTCGATGGGATGAGAATGATGGCTTATCTATGGAAGCTTTACCTAAGTTGTTCAATTTTTGGTCGACTCATGCGAGAAACGTATAGTCATGCTATGACTCTCCATACTCGGCTTGAACTAATCCATAAATGAAATCCTCAACCTGATTATAACCCAAACGCGACGCAACCTAAACCTGATCCATCCCAGCTCAAACCGAAGCAACCTGAAACTCGAATGACTTGAACCCGACATGATCCGAAAGCAGCTCAATCTGAACCCAAATGATTTAATATTCTGACCCGAGTGATTGACATTGCTAATCCCAACAATGCAAATCTGTCTCTTATTTCTTAAATAACTACACTCCATCAATCTGTCTCTTATTTATTCTTCAAAATCATAGATATACAATGAAAAAATTGATATACAATAAAAAAAAATTCAAAGATTATAACTAAGATGTACAATGAAAAAAAGTATATTTTCAAGTATTTAGAAAATTGATACTACAAATTATCATACCCATATAAATTACTCCCTCCGTCCGCAAAAGACTCAACCATTTGTTTTGACAGTTTTACAGTATTTAATCTATGATTTTTTTTACGAATGTTTAGACACCAAAAATTAAATATTTTATATGTGTATCATAATTTGAAATCTAAATTTTTTGAATATATTTTTTCTGAATTTTTTAAAACTATTTATCTTTGTTAAAATTTGAGTCAAATATTGAACCTTGAAACAGCAAATTCAAATGGTGGAGTCTTTTGCGGACGGAGGGAGTATTAATTATAACAAAACATTTATGAAAAAAATCATCGATTAAATAACTGAGAAATAGGAAAACAAAGTTGATAACTTTTATGGGACGGATGAAATAGTTTAGAATGGACTTCAAAGTTCAAATCGGACCTATTGAATTGTTTGAGTTAAACTTGAGCCTGACAAATTGGATTAGAAAAATTCAAGCTCGAATCTAAATAGTACCAATAAGCTAAGGGGCCGAGCTCAACCTCAAATTTAGTGGACTCGACCTCAAATTTAGTGGACTCGAGTTCGACCCAACCCATTTGCACCCCTATTCCCCTCAGTTGAGTGTTTGATGTGTAGGATTATTGAGCGACTTGCTTCAAGATTCGCAAGGTTTAGCCATTTAAGTTTTTTTTTTAAAAGGCAGTGTTTGAGATAATAGAGCCTCTGAAGGCAAATAAGTTCAGGCTTTATGCTAGAAAGTTCAACTGAACGACAATGAGGTATGAACGTATACCGTTAGCTTATCGCAGCTACAACCAAAATGGACGCAGAGTAGCTTATGGTACAAGTTACTTATAACAAAAAAATATGGTATACACAAGTACAACGCTTTAAACTACAGTATCACTTTTACAGAAGATGGTGTAAATAGATGTGATGTAAGCTCAGCGAGTTAAACCTTGTGAGCTGTCTACAAGTCCTGGTGGTGGTACAGGACGAAGAGGGATCTCTGGGTTCAATTCAAGACTCGTCTCAAAAGACGGTTTGGGTGATAATACAGTTGAGCCTGCTGAATTTGGGGGGTTGGGCAGCAAAATCTTGGAAGGGTGAACTTCGGTGACTTCCTCGCTGCTCTCATCGAAGTACACAACATCTTGCATGGTGAGTTGGTGGTATTCTACTACTTCCTTTAGGAAGCGATTCTCACGTGCGTAAATGGAGTTCTCGTGTGCTAAACGCGCCTTCTCTGCCAGGAGTGTTTCAAGTTGAAGCCGTACCTGAAATGTACAAACAAGGACAAGGTACCCCATTATGGATCCTGACTACCGAGGTTGGAGACTAACTACACTCAACTACTGAGTGGAATAGCCGGAAAGGAACCGGTAGCTGCTAGAAAACTCATCGAGTGGCAACTAGAAAACTATGCTGGTCAATTTGTGCCCAAATTGACAGGGTTCCTTTGTAAATCAAGTTGAAAGGCTCTCAGGTTTATGTTCAAATAACATGAACTGCCATGAGAGAGAGAGAGAGAGCATGTTAATGAACTTGAATTTTGGCCTGTTGTCATCTGATCCTCACCCTTTCACCAAGTTCTGTATACTTTGTATTTGTTTTAAAAACACAGACTAAAAACTTAAAATTTCACAAGCTATGTATTTTCTTATAAACAAGAGTCTCCTTGTATGCGAGTAAGCTTTATAATCAGAAACACAAATGTTGATGATATGAAGGTTACAGCGACAACATACAGATGTCAGAGCTCGCACAAAATCAAATATACATACTGAAGAGTTCCTCTTGTAACAACAGGAAACTGTTGTTATACTCGAGCAAATAGTTATATGCTACAGTTTAAAATTTTGGTGACTCTAAGATTAAGAGTTTGCACAGATAACGGTAAATATGCCCCTACATTCTAATTACTTGTGATCAGATGTTGAAACTGTGCTTGAATGCAAATTTAACAATCAGATGCATGATTCTGCATTAATGTCTCTGGGACCCATGCCCTCATGCTAGTAAAGTTAAATTCATTTTGTCCAGCATCAAAGCAAATTATGAGTTGATAAAAATGTGAGAAACAAAAACAAACTAAACGCTGTTGTTACTAGTTAAAACAGTGAAAGAAAATTAAACACATACTTAAATCATAATGGAACTTCAAGACACTAAAATAATAGAAGTGCATACCAAATCATCATCTTCAGGGTTCTCTCCCCTTTCGCGATGCTTATGGAATTTCCTACTTTCTTCTTCCAACTGAGCACAACGCTCCTTAGCAAAAGCCAGATCAGCTTTCACAGTTTTCAACTCCCTAAGAAGCAATTTTGCCTTGGCAGCCATAGCCATTGCAACCTGTTAAATAAATTTAAATAAATCATCCTTCAAAACAGTAAGGATTAAGTCATTGCACAATTTGACATCTCAAAGTTTGCAAAGTATCTTCACAAGCTAAATGAAACACGATTTTTTTTTTTTTTGACAAGAAGACTTAAGCGTTGGATTTAAGAGAACAATCTGGCTATCTGAGTCAACATGAGAAAACCTAAGGGCCTATTTGGTTGGCTTAAGCAATGGCTCAAACCATTGACTTAAGTTTAATTTCAGTTAATTTTTTGCATATATATATATATGTATGTATGTATGTATGTATGAAGATTTTCTTTGTATTTATTAAACATATATTTATCTTTGCTTGAGTAAAATTAAATTAAATTCTTCATATATGTGCAAAAATTTAACTTAAGCCAATGGCTTAAGCCATTGCTTAAGACAACCAAATAGGCCCTAAGAAAAGATTAATATTCCTAAACCATGTTGCAGGAATAGAATATAAATGTAAGCGTTTCAGATTTATCAGCACATCAACTTCGCAGTAAAATATCTTATCTATTGGGATGCTGTTAATTTCAATCAACTGTCCTGCAAGGCTTGCAAATTATGCTTTAAATTTCCTTTAAAAATAAGGATTGATAATAGCAACAAGTTTGAAGATTAACCAGTGACACAAAGCTGCCACCTTACGTCGCGAGATGCCTTCAATTGAATTTCTAGATCAGCCTGCACTTGCGGCTGCACATAACCCTGCATTTGCGGTTGCACATAACCCTGAAATTGCGGCTCTTTAGATGTTTGATTTTGAACCGAAGTGCCAGGCTTTTTCCTGATATGCTTGCGCGTTTCTTGAATGATGCCAGCAGTCCGGTTTTCAACTATGTTAATACCTTCCTGAAATGTGCAACAGAAGAAGTTTAACCTGATGCGATAATCCCATAGAAAAAATTGAAGAAAATAATACTCCTACATCGCTTTATGCATGCTTAACCACCAAAGTCAAATGAACATTGATTATTCGTATGTGATCTTTCATCCTGTTGCAGAGAGCCAAGAGTGTGACTGTGAACAAGGCATAAAGGCAGCATTGTGGGAACTCACCTCAACAGCACTTCCAATGTAATTTAAGGATGACGAGATTGCGCCAAGGCCCTTTTGTATGGAAGGGCTATCTACCTTCCGCTGGTTTTCGGGTACTTGGTTCTTGTTCTGTTGCTGCAACTGCAACAAGTGAAGGCAACTTGTTAGTGTGAGCACAACTAACAACAGCAACCAAACCAGCCGGCAGCAGTACCCATTTCACACCTTATTGGCGGCCGGTCTTTCAGGCAATGGTCGCTCAGCTATCCCATGAGATTCAGATTCATGGTCAAGGGGTTCATTATCCTCATCTAGAAAGGCCTTAGCTTTCCTAGCCAATGAACCCCAAAATCCTTGTTTCGGTTCCTTCACATTTCTTGAAGTAGTATCGGAATCCTAAAATCAGGAATCACAGAAAACAAACCAACAGAAAAATTACTGAAACAACCAATTCATTGCAGCGAACATATAATTATTCCAGAAACAGGTCAAACAAGAGAGGTCCGACTTGATTCAAACAACAAAAAAACAAAAGTACCATTACACTAAAATTGGAAGAAACAAAAGTTGAACAGTGAAGAGCCATACCTTAAGAGAGGGAGGCGGAGAGGGGCTAGGTTTGGAGGTGCGAGAAGGAGAAGGTGAATGAAGCGAGCCGTAGACGGAGGAGAGAGACGAGTCTCTGTGCGCTGAAGAGGCTCTGATGGCTCTCGTGGCGAGAGATGAAGCTGAGGTTTCGTCTGAAAACTCTTCGTCTCCAGGAGTAGCGAGCTCCGGCGGCTGTCTCCGTCGGTACGCCATCTTCGCCGGAATCGGAAGCAGAGGTTTGACTTTTCTCACCAGAGCAGTCGAGGTCGGAGCTTCGCTCCCTCTTTCTCTTGCTCTCAATTTCTCGTCCGAGTCTTCTCCAGGCGCCGACACTCGTCTTCACGACGCGGCCCATCAAGCCCAAATTGCACAAATTTCCTCAAAGCCCATTTCAGAAGGTAATAGAGAGTTGGGCCTGTTACAGTTATTTCAGCCCACATTAAAAAAGAGAAACCCAATCAAGGTTAGACCATGCTGTAAAAGTGATGTAAACTAGTTTTTTTTTTTTTTCCAACCCGCATTTTGAAACGGGAAACAATTTCTAAACCGAGAAAATGCTTTTTTCCTTGAACAAGGCAGAAAATTTTGTGGACAAAATTTACGTGACGGAGGTAGAAAATTTAAAATTGAATCTAAGTATTTTAACGTTAAATGTTTGAGGTTTGTATGTTTTTTAAAAAACTAGACCGACTCTTTACGTAATTATCATTTGGATATAAACTTATGACTATATATATCAAATTGTTGAAGAAACTATATCATACATAGATGATCCATTTTTTTAAGATGGGATAGTGTATGCTTTTTTGGACTTGGAACCCATTTGGTTCCATGACCATCAATTATTATTATTATTATTATTCAACATCAAGTATTTCAAAGTATTATATATTTTTGTCAAATACAAAATCGAAAATAAAATGGAATAATTTTTGTGGAAGGTAGAAATAATTGAATATTAGTAAAAATTTTAAGGTAGGCGATGTAGACGTATAAAATAATTAGATATATCCCGTAAGAAAGGGAGGAATAAAAGGAAGGAGAAGTATTAAAAAAAAAAAAAAAAGAAGAGCAGCGTCGTCTATCCACAAATTAAGGTTGGTGGTTGGTGTAACTGACGGCGTCAAAATAAGAGGCGCTGGTTTTGGCCTTCACCTCCAACCTTCCAACATTGCACTGTTCCTTGCCGGTGACCTACGCTACATTAATTCAACCACACGTGGAATCTATTCCATTCCCATTCTTACATTAATTCAACCACATGTGGAATCTATTCCGTTCCCATTCTTATTCATCTCCCACATCTTAATTATTACTCCATCCCTCTAATCAAACATGATACAGTTAATTGGATAAGGAGATTGAAAATTAATGTTGACTATAAAGAGTAAAAATGTAAAGTAGACATATAAGATAAACATATATTTTTAGTTGGTAGAGAAATGAAGTGTGATAAGGTAAAATTGATGTGAACAAGTTTTATTTTTAGGGAACGTATCACTTTTACTTGGACAACCCCAAAATGAAAATGCATCAATTTTGCTAGGACAGAAGGAGTATGTAACTCACTCCCCTATGTCCCTTTATTATTCCCACTTTTTTTTAACACGTTCCTAAATGTTTACAACATTTACTTATTTGAAAAATTTATTCTAATGAAATTACCAATTATCCTTTTAACTATATTTCTTTTAAATTTTATATTCTTTAATTTGACATCACTAACTCCTCACTCATTCAACTCTTGTTTTTATTTTTCCACTAACTTCATTCATTTCACCCACAATACTATATCTCTTTCTTAAGGGTGATGGTCGTAGCTGAGATGAAATGGTGACGTATGACTTTTTGGCAAGATCGTGGTCTGGAGGAGGTAGATGATGGTGAGGGTGAAAACCGCCGATGACGGCAATGAAGTCACCTTCAACAGCGACGATAGAGGAGGTACCAACAATAGTGGATTTTGTGGAACTAGATTCGAATTGTTTTGTTTGTTTCTAGGGGTTGCCTTTGAATTTCTAGGTTTGCTTTGAATTTCAGGGTTTATCTTTGGATTTTTTGGTTTACCTTTAATTTCTTGTGTTTGTTAGATTGGTGCTATTTAGCAGTGTACAAGTTTCTATCGATAATTGCAATCTTGCAAATGAATTTAAATTGATGAAGAAATATGGATTGATAATGAATTTGAGTCTATTTTTTTGTTTTATAAAATAAATTTGTAGCGGCTATGATACGCATTACAATTGTAGTGGCCCTATACTAGCTTTTAGAGGGATGTGGTATAATTGGGGTATTTGTAGCGGCTCTCGTTGCTGCAATAGTAGCGGATTTCATAACTGAAGAGCCACTGCAATTGATAAATCAAAGAAGCGATTTCTATAACTTTTGTATTGTTAAATGAGTAAATTTCGCTGGTAGTCCCGTAAAAATAATTATTGTCCTGTTTTGGTCTTATTTTAAAAATTTGCCCTGTTTTGGTCCTATCTAAGGGTTCACTATCATATTTTGGTCCTTTCTGTCGATAAGTGTTATCTTGATTTTGCATGTGAGTATAGAAATGTTCGATTGGGTTTATATACGGATGGTTTTAACCCGTTGTCAGACTCAGGACAATCATATTCTATGTGGTATGTATTCATCGTGGTTTACGACTTGCCTCCTGATTTATGCATGAAGGAAGCTTACACTTTCATGTCATTGCTAATCCCTGGCCCAAAGTCACTGGACCGTAACATTGATGTGTTTTTACGTCCGCTGATCGACGAGTTGAAGCATCTATGGAATACAGGCGTAGAAACTTGGGATGCACATCGTAATCAGAACTTTAACATGCGGGCATGTCTACTTTGGACAATTAGTGATTTCCCGACGTACAGAATGTTATCAGGGTGGAGCACGCACGGAAGACTTGCATGCCCGTACTGTATGGAGGATGTTCATAGTTTCCAGCTGACTCACGAAAAGAAAACGAGTTGGTTTGGTTGTCATAGAAGATTTTTACCGCAACGACATGCTCTCCGTAACAACAAGCAATCATGGAAACGCACAGATCGTATGCCAAGATGTGAGATTAAATTAGGCCACCAGATATTAAGCGAGGTCCAGAATATCATGTTCCCACCATTCGGGATTAAGAAAGGAGCATAATTGGATTAAGAAATCAATTTTCTCGGAATTACCTTACTGGGCAGATTTAAAAGTTAGACATTGTCTCGATGTGATGCATATTGAGAAAAATTGTTTCGACAATGTTTTCTACACAGTTGTCAATCGGAAAGGGAAAACTAAGGACAACGCAAATTTGAGACGTGATCTAGAAAAGCTATGACTACGCCCTGAATTGAATTTGGTGACTGATCCTCGTAAGAAAGAACCGGTTAAACCAAGGCGACATATACTTTAAATGCATATCAGATTGCGAGTATTTGCTATTGGTTGAAGTATACCATCAAACTTCCAGACGGTTACGTTTCTAACATTGGGAGGTGTGTTAATACGTCCAGTAACACGTTCTACAATATGAAAACTCATGATTGTCATGTCTTCATGCAAAAGTTGCTTCCAATTGCTTTGCGGAGCCATCTCGATGACGGTATTTGGACTACAATATATGAATTTAGCAAATTCTTTAGGCTAATTTGTTCAAAGGATATTCTATTGGAAGACGTCGAGAAGTTGGATGAATTTATCGTCGTTACACTGTGCAAACTTGAGAAAATATTCCCTCCATCGTTCTTTGACTCGATGGAGCATCTCACCATGCATCTGCCTTGGCATCTTCAAACTTGTGGGTCTGTGTCATATTGGTGGATGTATAGTTTCGAAAGGAACATGAAAAGATTGAAAGCAAAAGCTGTGAACAAAAGATTTTTGGAGGGCTCCATCATTGAAAAGTTTCTGATACAGGAGGTTGCGACTTTTTGCAAGCATTATATGGAAGATAATCAGGAAATACGTGTAAACCCTAACATACGTAATGAAATTCTTTCTGTTATTGTCAATCCGAGCGGACTATCATTATTTGATCACCCATCAAAACCAATTGGCAGAGCGCATGTTCGAGAGTTGACGGTCGGAGAAAGAGAACATGTACAAACCTATATTCTGCAAAACTGTCGGGAAGTTGATCCATTGGTAGATCGATTCAACGAATTGACTCGACGAAATTTCCCAGACTTGGATGACGTTGGTGTTGACAATTTCAGACTTGTGCAATTCCCAAATTGGTTCAGGAATATGGTTAGTCGTGCAATTTATTGGTTTTTGTATATAAATATATTCTATAACTATGTTAGTTAATTTAAATTACCTTTTAATGTGTAGGCATCTGCAAATGAGGCAAATTTACCTCCGGAATTGTATGCCTTGGCCTGTGGACCGAGATTGCGAGCTAAATTGTTCCCCGGTGTTTATGTGAACAGGTATACAAGTTTCATACAAAACAACACGGTCATTGCAAGTTGACTGCTAACTGGGGCGTCTGTGTCTTCGGGGATACAAATGCAGAAAACTATATGGATTTCTACAATTGGATTGACAAAATCATTGTCCTTCAATACAAGAATAATTTGAGTATTACGATGCTCAAGGGTACGTGGTTTTTCACGAATAAAGGTATTCGTTATGATAAACTTTCGAGGATCATCGATGTTGACTACACATCGATGTCGATCAGCATCGATGTTTTTAAATTTAGTAATTTTCCTCTTCAAAGAGACAAAATCTGAAAAACTGGTGGACCGTTTTCAAACCTAAACCGATACGCTTTAAGGATGATCCATTGCAAGAGCTGGAGATAGGTACGGCTAATCCGTTGCAAGAGTCGACGACATTTGGTGAAAGTATACGACCAGGACCAGATGTGACCCCATGATTATTGGATCATCATGCAGATGCCGAGCACGTAGATCATTTGGACAACCTTCTGGAAGAAGATGATGATGACGATGATCCGGTGGAAATATAGTAAAATGTATGGTGTAATTTGACAACAACCTCAAAGTTTAATACTCCCTCTGTCCCAAAATTATTAAAACACTTTCCTTATTGGGTTGTCCCTAAATTATTGAAACACTTTCCTTTTTAGTAAACTTTTGTACATGAATTTACTCAATTATCCTTCATCACTCTCTTCCATCTACCAAGTCAACTCAAAATCAGCTCCACCTAAAACAGCGTGCCCAGTCAAAACGTTTCAAAAATAATGGGACGGAGGAAGTATATCTTTGAACAATGCTCAATTTTAAGTTCCAATCCTAACTTTTAAAGAATTTAATATCAAATTGCAAGTTTTAAAAACATTTAGATCAAATTATAAATTTTTAACGCTGAACGGGATGAATTTGGGTTGCATTAAACTGGGCCCATTAGGCCCACAATATCCACACACTTTTCAAAAATATGGGGGAAAGGAAAAAGTTTAAATTGGCACCATCTGTGCTTACTGCGACCTTACCGCGCGGGAGGTCGCAATAAAAGCGCGGGCTTAGGCCTTACCGCAGCAATCCGCGCGGTCAGGTCGCGGTAAGGTCCTTTAAGTCATCCAGACTCTTCTTCATCATCTTCATCAGTTTTCGCATCCGGCCTTCTCCGGTGAAATTTTTGGTCGATTTCAGGTAAGTTTTTCCTTTTTTTGGTTGAGTTTCCTTCCTCTATGCTAATTTTCGGCCTATACAATGCATTTTCTTATTCTTTTCATTACTTTTTTTGTTTTTTAATTTAGTTTTCCTCTCCATCTCTCCGCCGGATCGCCGTCACACCGCACCGCCGCCACGCCGCACCGTTGTCTCGCCGGACCGCCGCACTGCTACATCAACTTAAGGAGGTAAGGTTTTTGGTGATTTTGTTAATTATTGATGATTTTTGGTAGTTTTGTTGATTATTGTTGATTTTTGGTAGATTTTTATGATTATTAGTGGTATTATTTATTTAGTTGGAAATAACTTTTTTACGTTTTTATGCATTATTATGAATTTTTGTGAGTTATCTATTAAAAAATTTGTATTTAATTAGTTTTCGTTAGTTTGAGAATTTTAGGGTGAAAATTGCAAGTTTTGAAAATGTTTGGGGTTAAAATTGCAATTTCTGAAAATTTTAGGGTGAAAATGAAACTTTTACAAAAGTTTGGGGTCAAATTGCAAGTTTTGAAAACATTTGGGGTTAAAATAAAACTTGATTGAGCAACGTAAAATAATAGATCAGCATGATAAGTAGTTTAGATCGACATCACTACCTGGTTACATCGACATCACTACCTTATTAGATCGACATACCTATTGGTTGATCAACATAAAATAATAGATCAACATTATAAGTAGTTTGGATCAACATCACTATCTTGATACATCGACATCACTACCTTGTTAAATCGACATCACTACCTTGTCAGATCGACATTCCTAATTAATTGATCATCATAAAATAATAGATCAGCATGATAAGTAGTTTAGATCAACATCACTACCTAGTTAGAACGACATCATTACCTAGTTAGATCGACATCACTACCTTGTTAGATCGACATACCTACTTGATTGTTTAGCATAAAATAATAGATCAGCATGATAAGTAGTTTAGATCGACATCAATACCTACTTAGATCGACATCACTACCTACTTAGATCGACATCACTACCTTGTTAGATCGACATCACTACCTTGTTAGATCGACATACCAACTTGGTTGATCAGCATAAAATAATAGATCAACATGATAAGTAGTTTAGATCGACATCACTATCTTATTATATTGACATCATTACCTAGTTTGATCGACATCACTACCTTGTTAGATCGACATACCTACTTGGTTGATCAGCATAAAAATAATAGATCAGTATGATAAGTAGTTTAGATCAACATCACTATCTTGTTAGATCGACATGATTACCTTGTTAGATCGACATCACTACCTTGTTAGATCAGCATACCTAATTGATTGATCAACATAAAATAATAGATCAGCATGATAAATAGTTTAGATCGACATCACTACCTAGTTAGACCGACATCACTACCTTGTCAGATCGACATACCTACTTGGTTGATCAACATAAAATAATAAATCAACATGATAAGTAGTTTAGATCGACATCACTATCTTGTTAGATCGACATGATTACCTTGTTAGATCGACATACCTACTTGATTAATCAACATAAAATAATAGATCAACATGATAAGTAGTTTAGATCGACATCACTACATTGTCAGATCCACATGATTATCTTGTTAGATTGACATGAGTACTTATGTTTATTTTTAAATGTTTTTGAGTTATGGCGTCTAATCTCGATCCTCGGGATGAGTCGGGTTCAGGTACTCAGGGACGGTCATTGACCCGTAGTTCTCGTGGTCGCTCACTGAGGTTATCCCGACCGCGTACGAAGGACTCTCCTGCAGGGTCCAGTGATTTGGTGCATCAGGATGCACCTCGTGATGACGCTCCAGCCCCCGCCTCCACTACCATCGCCGGTCCTCGACCCTGATGAACGTCTCATTTTTTGCATCGCACACTAAATCTCTAAAGTAAACAATTTAACTATTCATTTTATTTAGATGTTTATGTACTTCTTACGGTTTGTGTATATATGCAGTTTGCATTCGGAGCAGATCACACGAGCGATTTCTCATGTCTGCGCGAACCGCTTCTCCGAATTCCCTCCAAAGTACTTCCAGCAGACGGCAGATGAGCTCGTCATCTGGGCAGATAAGTTCGTGGTATTTTAACAATTATTAATATTTAATATGGTACATTAATTAATACTTGTTATAAACTATGATGGATAATGGTGATGTATTTTTAATAATTAACAGGAACAACATATGTGGGATGAGCCGGGCTTCTTGGAAAAGTTGCACTCTCGGTTTGCGGAGTTCTACCAGAACGTGCAGAACAACATCCGGAAGAAGTGTAGACGACAACATCCTCTGGATCCGGACAATCCTAACTACCTGGATTGGCTGCTGCTCATCTCGAATAGAATCAACCCGGACAAATGGAAGCTGCTACTCGAGTATTACAACAACAAAGACTTCAAGGACGAATCTCAGAAGAACAAAAAGAATGCGAAGAGTGAGAATCGTCTGAAGATCAAGTCGTTTGGCAACAAGTCCAAACATAGAGTTTACGAAGAATTGGTAATTTCTTTTAACCACATCAGAGTTTAAATATCTAAGTTTAATTTATTTAATTTATAAAAAAATTAATTACTTCATATATAAATACTATTGGACAGTGCAAAGAAGCTGGGCACCGGCTGCGTCAGGAGGAGTTCGGGGAGGCATGGCTTGGGAAGGAATCGGCCATCCTGGTATTATTCATTTATTTTTCTTAATTCAAATTATTGTTTCTTTCAATATTTTTTTAACTAAAGTTTATTTGTATTATTACTTAGGAGGAGTATACGATGCGTCTTGTTGACAAGTATGGGCCAGATGGGCCGTTCCCGATGATCGACGTCGAGATCTACAGATCCATTGTGGGCCAGCCCACTCGAGAACGATGGGACGGTGTCCCTCCCCAGATTAGCCATCCAGAGCGCTTCGAGCCACCTCAGCGATCTCAAGTAATTAAATTATCATTTTATTAACTTCTATAATTTAACTTGTTTATTTATATTACAAATATTAATTTTTTAAAAAAATTTAACTTTCAGCGCGAGATTGAGCTGGAGGACCATCATCGGAGGGACACGGATGAGATCCGTGACCTCAGATGTCGGGTTGCGGTGCTCAAGGTTCGGGATGCTGCTCTCGATTGTTGGAAGGAGGACACGTTACGATCATTCGATTCGGTCGTCAGCAACATCTGGTCGGCTATGCGTTCTGGGGGTACATCCCGTTTAACGCGACGTCGCCGCACTTGTCAGCTGGATCTTCGTCCCAGCCTTAGCCCTTCCATCAGCCGCCTCTCAGCCCTTTCAGCAGCCACCTCCTCATCCCTTCCAGCAGCCGCTGTTACCGACGCCCGGTAAGTGCGTGATTAATTTGTGTGATTAAGCGTTAATATCGGGATTAGTGAAATTCTGTGATGACCGGGACTTCATTTTAAACATGTTATACATGTTTTGTGTGTGTTATAAGGTCATGTGTTGGTGTTTAGATTTCGTTTTAGTTGGTGGAGTGGTTTGAGAAATATGCAAGTTGCGGTTGGACTAAATTGCAACTTTACAAAGTTTTGAGGCCAAAGTGTAAAAAACGAAAAAATTGAACAATAATTTTGAAAAGAGACAAGAGGGAGGCGGCTATGTATGGCCAAAAGGGAAGAAAAGAAAGAAAAGGAAAAGGAAGAGATAAGGTGAGAGAAAAAGAAAAGTAAAAAAATGGAAAATATAAAAGAATGAAAATTGGCCAACTTGGCCATTTCTTCTTCTTCCTCTCTGCAACGTTTTCTTCTCCATAAGCTTTCATGGATGTGCTTCACTTGATCTTGAAGAATATTGGCCCGAGTTTCGAGGTAATTATGTTAAACTGATCCTTTTGAGAAGTTATAAACATCATACGAATCAGATTTTTCAAATACTGCTCCGTTTGAAAGCCTTAAATTCTGGATTTTTTGAGATGTTGGTGGTGCTATATATGTGGATGATTTAATGGTTTCTAAGTGTTGTTTACATACTCTATGATCAGTTAATGTGAAAAGAGATTTGAGCTGAAACGCTTCCGGAATGCTTCTGAAATCAGTTTCTGATTTCATGTACGACAACCAAAATTCAGTTGTGTGAAGAGGTAATCATATATGTTATTCACGGTTCAGAGCTATATACTTTTTACGGATCAGATTTTGTAAATGAGATTCTGTGTGAAAAACCGTTGACGTCTGAATTTTTGGTGTGTGGAGGCGCCGCATGGATCTGCGATTTTATGGTTCTTGAATGTGTATTATGTGATATTTTGATGATTTGTCAACAGGGGTTTGGGCAGAAATTAAGCCGAAGCTCTGCCGAAATCGGGTTCTGAAAATCTGAACGAGAGCTAATTTCGGACTTTGTCTATAAGGTAAGGGTTCAGTGTGTCTTTGGGTACTACATTTTGGAGTATGTTATAAAATGCATATCGGAGTATATTGAGGTTAAGTTTGGTTTGAGGGGTGACCCGGTGATACCAAACTTAGTCATATGGTATATAGGCATTTGTGTGCAGGTTTTTGGGTCAACACTCTGGATGTGATACAACACCTAAATAGTGTGGTGATGTGATACACCTATAAGGTGTTTTGTGTGTGATTTGACGGTGGGGATCGCGACCCCGAGTTGGCCATGCTCTTTTGTGTGATTATCACTACGTATGCGGAGAGGGGCTGGTATCGCAAATTTCGTTACCAAGGCGTTACGAATGGTAACTCCAAAAAGCGTTGGCGCTACCGTTTGACGCGTTACTTGACAAAAGCGTTACTGTGGCGCCACTGCCCGACGACGCCCGACAGCTGGTAGCGCCACACCCCCTACTTGGCGCTACCAAAGCTTGACTACACGCCCGCCAAGTGACAGCTGAGTAGCGCCCTGTGCCCCTACCAGCGCCATCTGGGCCGAATTCTGTTTTTTTTTTATATTTAACATTTAATCTATTAACTTTCAAATGTTTATCTTATAAAATAAATATAAATAAGCATTAATTAATATTTGTATTTAAATTTTGGAATAAAAGATAATTGAATATAAACATATTTTAATTAAATGTTTGAAACACAATTAAAACAATCAAAAACATCCGAAAAACGATCCTACGGAGGCGGGAAATTCCAATTATCCCGCTGGGATTTTGACTATCCGACGGTCGTTGGTCCAGATTCATTGTTCGTGGTTAAACCCGAGGTTTAATGGGTCGAACCGCTCGTACGTGTTCGTCTCCAAATTGTACTTGGTATGTCGGCTGCGGTCGTTGCATTTGAGGCTCGTAGTATTGATCTGCGGAGGAGAGGCTGTATTGGCGAAGGGGTTACAGTGCGGCGGCGGCTGCTGGTATGGAAATCGAGTGAGTCGAGGAAGTTGAGCGGCATCTGTTGTCCCGGCGTTACCAATGAAATACTCACATCATCGTCTACCACGCCTATTGTTTCTCAATTCGTTGCTCCTGCAGAGGGTCGACATCTTTCAGATCTCGTCGTCCAACATCACCTTTGAAATGTCGGGCTTCATCTTGAAAACGCGTTCCATCGCTTTTTCAGATTCCGCCGCTTCAAGGGTACTCGATATACACAACTTGTTGTGCTCGACTTGCAAGAATGAAAGGGTCGTACACCTTCCATCGGACTGCGTGTTCTATATCTGTAATCCCGGAGTGCTTATCCGTAGTCCCCGCGGTATATGGGTCAAACCACGTCCCCTGGAACACGGTCAACTTTGATTTGTTGTAGCGAAGCACGAGAATTTCATCGATCCAGCCATAAAAATCAACATAATCTTCCTCACTCGTATCCCCAAAAACACAAACACCCCAGCTTAGCGCTTGTCCTCTTCCGGCCGTTATCTTTCGTATGAAACCCGAAACCGTTAACAACCGAGCCGCCCAGATTTCGCTGCTCGATGCGGCCCGCATGCTAAGTCATACAGTGCCGGAGGCAACAACCACCGATTCGTCTGAGCGAAGTTCATAAACCACGCTGCAAAATTGGTAAGTCTGTACTTATCCAAACCATCGGTTGCCAATGCCGGGTAATGAGAACACGAAATTTCGTTGAATTGGCTGCATGTATCGCCAAAATTAAATTATTCAACAATAATTGTCATGGTATAAAAATTGGACGAAAAGGATAATTACCTTATATATGGTTCAACCTCCGGACAGTTCATGAGAATATATGTTTGCACATGATGCATTTCTTTGTCTGTCAGTTCTCTATTCCTCAATTCCTCGAAGTTCTTGGTTGGATGGTTAAAGATTGATAGACTGTTTTCATTATCCACTGCGTTGTACAGTTCATTGCGTATCATCGGATTGACACGTGTACCGAGATTGTCATCCATGTAGTGTTCTGAAAATAGCACTATCTCTTGCACCAAATACTTCTCAATAATCGAGCCTTCTTTAAATTGTTTGTTAGTGCATTTTTGTTTCGGTGTCTTCATGCACCTCTCAAACCCATACATCCACCAAAATTGCACAGGCCCACAAGTTTTAAGCTGCCACGGTAGATGCACAGGTAGGTGTTCCATGGAGTCGAACAACGCTGGAGGAAAGATCTTCTCAAGCTTGCACAACGTCACAACAATGAATTCACCCAGCTTCTCGATGTCCTCCAAGCGGAATTCCTTGGCACAGATTATTCTGAAGAATTTGCTGAATTCCGCTATTGGAACCCAAATATCATCAGGAACGTTACCACGTAAAACAATTGGAAGTAATTTCTGCATAAAAACATGACAATCATGCGTCTTCATGCCGTAAAAAGAATTATTGGACATGTTTACACAACGCTTCAGCGTGTTCTTCAACCAACCGCAAACATTCCCAATCTGTTCGTGACTCAACGTGTAAACTGCCTTCGGTTTACATGGTCTTCCGTTACGACCGGGAAACAAATGCAACTCACTTCGGATTTTCATCGCCTGAAGGTCGAGTCGTGAGTTTTCGTTGTCTTTACTCTTCCCAGTCTGATTCATAACTGTGTAGAAGATATTGTCGAAGCAATTTTTCTCTATATGCATAACATCGAGGTTATGTCTGACCAACAACTGAGGCCAGTACGGCAACTCCCAGAAAATCGATTTCTTTATCCAATTGTGCGCCACACCAAATCCATCCGGTCGTTGTTTGTCCCAATGTGAACCAAAAGGCGGGAACTGAATCTCGTTAATCTCTGCTAGAATTTCCTCACCGATTTATACCTAATTTTGTCACGTCGTTCTCTAAAACCCCATGTGATGCTATCATTACGATATCTATGCTGACGAGGTAAAAATCTTCGATGACAACCCCACCAACAAGCTTTACGTCCATGTGTTAACTGGAAGCTAGACACATCATCCATACAATATGGACATGCAAGTCTTCCATGCGTACTCCAACCAGATAGCATACCGTATGCCGGGAAGTCACTAATAGTCCAAAGGCATAAGCTCGCATTGTAAAGTTCTTTCTACGATGCGCATCCCAGTTTGAACGCCCGTCGTCCACAGATAGTTTAACTCATCAACTAACGGACGCAAAAAGACATCAATGTTACGCCCGGTGATCGAGGTCCCGGATTAGCGCGCCATGTAAATGTACGGTTGTTTCATGCATAAATCGAGGTAAATTATAAATCCGTGATGAAAACCGCCACATCGAGTAAGTGCTACCGGTGTCGATAATGGGTTAAATCCATCAGTGCATAGCCCTAATCGAACATTTCCTACCTCTCCAAAGAAAATCAGGATACACTCATCGATGTGTTTCCACGCCCGCGATTGGCTAGGGTGTCCAATAATACCATTTGCGTTCTCGTTTGCCCTTACATGATAACTCATAAATTCAGCTGTTTTCGATGGTGATAAAGTCGTTTGAGGCGGCCGATGATTGGAAGATAACGGAGAACCTTCTTTGGCTTCATTTTCTGTTGACCACAACGATTAAGTCCCCCCAGTATAGCGTTCGCACCGCACACTCCGCAATGAACCAAATGCTCGAATCTGCCGTGAAAAACATACAATTATTCTCGCATGCATGAATTTTTACATACGGTAAGCCTAAGTCTCGATCAACTTCTTCGCCTCGCCGTGCTCTGTGGCAAGGTTTTCTCTCCAGCAATATTTCGTCCACGACTTTCATCATTCGCGACCACCCGGCATCTGATATGTTGCTCGACTTTTCGCACTCAAAAACTTTGCCAACACAGATAACTTCTTATGCTCAAGACGACACCCTTCATATAAAGGTGTGAGGCACTTGCATCAAGTTATAAAATTTTTGCGCCTCTTCATTAGGAGTTTCCACTTCCATTTCATCTTCAATCTCATGATCATTTTCATTCATTATCATAGCCATCATTTTCAACATAATCATGATCATTTTCATCATTGTCATTATTGTCATCATTTCCAACAGTTTCATGTTCAGAATTGTTGTACCGCAATCCTAAACCTTCATGAACCATTTGTCCGACGTCCCATCCGTCATAGTTCTTATTCAATTCTGTTTGGTTCGCATGTGCATTAATGGATGACGAAGCTTCGTAATTCATTCGATTAAAACCTCCATAGACCAACGGATTGATCGGTATCGCCTCACCATGACAATCCCAAATATAGTAATCAGCCTTAAAACCGTACTCACATAAATGAGATCCAATGTAAATTTATCATAAAAGTATCTGTTTTTGCATTTCTTACACGGACATTTCATCATGTCCCATCCTTTCGATTCAGCATCTCTGAAAGCAAACTCCAAAACGTCTTGATCCCTCCCAAAATCGAGGATTTAATTCACAACTACCTTCAAACCGCTGATACATCCACGCGTCCTTCATCCATTTCAACCACTCCTACATATACATATATATAAATGAATAACAACACATAAAAATTAACAGACTACAACACTCATTTTTCATCACAACGTATATATTCTTTAAATTAATTCGTCCTAATTAAGGGTGCATGGGTCCTATCCTATTCATAAAAGTACAATTAGTAAATCAAACTTCTCTGGTCGCATATGCATAACTTGTACGTCGTACATAAATTTTGGCAGCATTTCGCCTCAGTTCCTCATTATACCATTTTTCAGATATTAAATTCTCAGTTTGGTATAACAAGGAACGAGATCAAACGAGCGAAAATTAATGTTGACGTACTCATTCGCATATACAACTATCGTAAAAGTTCAACGCATCGATTACACTTTTACAAACTGTCTCCAAACTGGACAATCCATGAATATTCAATAGAATATTATATCTTATAACATTATTTCCAAACTTGAAAATAACGTTACAAATATTATATTCTACGTAATATCCACAGACAGAACTATAGCTAAAATTAAATCTATACCCTAACATTTATATATTTTCCAACATTTACTAAAATAACTATACTTAATAAAAATTAAAAACATTACAAAAACTTGAAAATAAACAATAAAACATTGTACCTTAGCTCAATATACTGCTTTCAATACACTGGAGAAGCACAACTTCTTCAAAAAATTAGAGGGCTGAGCTGAGACGCCGGAGGGAAGAGGAACTTCGGCTGAGGGGCTGAGGTTCTGCGAAGTTTTGCAAACGCAAATGAAGGAGAAAGGGAATGGGGCGTGTCTGAAATAGACGACCGTAACGCACACCGGCATTACCAGTGGCGCTACTCTATCCGACAAACTCTGACCAGTAGCGCCCAGAGTAATGCCCAGGGCGCTACTAATACTTTCGGCCCACAGTAACGCCACATGGCGTTACCAGGGCGCTACTAGCTCTGACACGCCTCTGACTGGTAGCGCCCTGAGTAACGCCTGGGGCGCTACTGCGCTTTCCGGCCCCATAGTAACGCCCCAGGCGTTACCAGAGGCGTTACTGAGTTGCCTCCAACTACGTAGTGTATGTGTGTGTGCCTCGTCTACGGCCGGGAAGACCGTCACTGTGTTCCGTCTAACCTTATTATAATCTGTTGTTTGATTTGCATTGCATATGATTGGATATTGCATTGGTTGAGCATGTGTATGTATGTATATTTTTGTGTATCTGCTTTTAGCTTTAGTTGCAGGTTTCTTGTGCATCAAGATAACCAATGTTTATACCTCAGCCCTTACAAAGTTCTTATCGAGGACTTACCCCTTACATTATCATTTTCAGGAGTTCCTGACAAGCAGCCCGCTGAATAGAGTTCGGGGGTTGGTTTTTGTGTTTTGACATTTCAGATACATTTATGTGTGTTCTGATCAGTTGTGATATGATCTGTGTGGATTAAGGGGTAATGTCCGTTGTGTGTGATTAAGCATGATCGGGATGTCCGTTGTGTGCGACCAAGTGTGACCGAGCATTCCGATATGTGTGTGGTATTCAGTTCTGAGTTTCCGTTATAATTGAGCACAATGGTCTTCTCACAGTTAAACTTTCTTATGTGTGTAGCAGCAGCAGTATCTGCCACGTCGAGGACTTTGGTTGGACCTTGGAGTGTCACCACCTCGCACGTTTTATATGTATTCCAATAGATATCTTTTGGCTCTGTATATTGTAGATGTCATGCATACATGTAGTAGTATCATATCCAGTGTTTCTGCTGAAAATCAAATATGTATATGTGTTTCGGTATCAGACACGTGCTGAATTTCAGTTGTGGGTATGTTGATGTGTTTGTGCAGTATTTTGTGCAGGATGTGTGAAAACGTGCATGTGGGCATTTCCTTGTGCATTTTGTGAAAAAATGTGTCAGATTATGCGTGCACTATGTGATCATGTACCAGGAACGAGAATAATTATCATGTGTGTGAAACTAAGTGTTAGCATTGAATGAAATGGAATTGTGTGTCATGTATGAGGTTTCAGTGAATGAAAAATTTAAGATGGCTTGTGGGGCCCATGTGGTCACAATTGGCCCGTGGGGCCCACGGGACTCACCTGACGGACGTGTTGTGTGTGTGATCCGTTACCCCAATTGAGTATGGTTAAGGTGTTGTTGAACATTGTAATCACCTGTGTGCTTCCGTTGTGGGGTGACAGCCGCGGCCTCAGCCCTTCCATCAGCCGACTCCACGGTATGAGCATCTTTAGTAGCAGCCCAATGTCAACTTGGGCCTGGGCTTCACGCATCCCCAGGGGGATTATCAGCCCAAGATGCCAGTCCCGCAGCCGCAGGCGCACCGGTGGGCATTCTTAGACAGGTTTAGGGGGCTTCAGGATGATGACTTTGTTGATTACTTGAACACCGACCCAAACGACCAGATCTAAAGAATTTGATGGAGAGAGAAGAACTCCATATCTGAAGAAAATAGAGAGGGAGAGAGTAACTGTTTTTAAGATACGGGTGAAAATGGAAGAGAAATGGGAGGCATGAAGCTACATTAGGCGTTAATGTGGCTTAGGCGGCAGCATTATGACATTAAAATGAGACTATCTTTACTGCGGTTTAGTGTTAACACGGTCAAGGCTGCATTATAAGCCGCATGATGTTTTGTATCAACCAAGTAGTAACAATATTAAAGCAAAAAAACAATAGGTTTGTGTGTGGCCGGTGGGTGTGCTTATAAATTACATGAACATGAATGGAATGTGAAGAAGTGGAGTACCAGGGTAAGGTGGGATGAGTTTATAACTGAGTGCTACTCATATATCAACCATAAGACACACACAGTACTGATCTCAGTCTCACACACCACCAGTTGCAGAGGCAACATTACAACAGTATATATATTTATACATGTACTATATATACTGATCACTGTACAAGTACAAGTTCCACTATAGCACCACAGAAGAAGAAGTGGCAGATAGCTTTCTCCTGCAGTTGCTGCTTACAGATAAGACACATGATCTTTTTCTTCTCTCTCTCTCCCTCTTTCCCTCTTTATACGTTTCTTTCCCCAGGTAGCCAGCCAGAGAGCTAGAGAGAGAGAGAGAGGGTGTTGGTATGATAGGGCTTTTTTTCTTGAGAGATGATGATTGAACTTCTATATACACACCTCAGCGCTGAGTACTTCCAGATCATTTCTAATTTGTTCAACTGATTTCAAAGTTGAGATCTTTTGAAGCTCTTCTGTTTTTTTTTTTGCATCATCTGTTTGCTACAATATCAGCAGCTAGCTTCCACTCAGATTGGTTACCAAGCAGGTTTATGATCAATCTATCAGCTGATCCCTTCATTTTGGTTCATGGGGTTTTCAGATCGGTACAGTATTCTTCCATTTATTCTACTTTTTTTTAAAAAAAAAATTACTTTTGGGTTGTTCTTGCTTATTTCATGATATATGGCTGTTTTATTTTCAAGCATTAAGTAATATACTCCTATCTCCTAATTAATTAAATTCCCTAATTGCTTCATGCTGGCTGCTGCCCTTAAACGAATTGAACTCTTCCCATCCTCTTAATTCAGCTCCGTTCTTAATTTCACCAATATAATTAATTTATGCTTTTTTCTTAAAGCAACTAACTTTATTTTTTTAAAAAATATTAACAAGTTTTAGTTTACAAGTTTTACCTGTACTTTATTTAAACTATTCATTCCTTCATCTCTATTATTTTCTTCCACTTTTTCTCCTTTCTAAAATCTGTATATATCATGATATCAGTTCAGAAGAACGCAGTCTAATAATTTTTCTAGGGTTAGGGTTCATGAATTGGTGATTCGTTTAGGGTTTTGCACTGATGTACATTACTTTCCATGTACTTGCACAAATGTTTTAATATAGTTAGGATTAATATAGTTAGGATTAATTAAGAGTGATTTTAATGATGATCTATAGATTTGTGGTGATTGAGTCATGATTTATAAACTACTAGAAGGGAGCTTCCTTCAGTCCACTCATGGAGAGGTGGAGGGTTTGAATTAGCTGCCGACTCATTGAGTCAAACACAGTAGTAGAAGAAGCGAGTCATGACTTCTGTGAATGTCTCAATGATGCGGGAGACAACTTTCATCCTTCCTTGTCGATGCTTGGACTGAAGGGAGCTCCCTTATAATTGTTCATTAATTAGACCGAGTAGCAGTAGTATTATTTTGGAAAATTAATTTGTGAAAATTTTGTGATATATATGTGTTTTGATTTGCAGATGAAATGAAATGTACGCAAGAAAATTTAACTTGAGGAAAATCTGATTTTATTGAGAATTCATGATTCAATAGAGAATTCATGGATTTAAGTTGTTTAATTTTATGTATTGAGAAAATTGGAATTATTTTTTGGAAATTGTTTCTTAAACGCTACCTAATGCATTTTTAAATTGATACATTACACATTTTAGGTTATTTCAGAAAAATTGTTAAGTCTTTCATAAAAAATTCTTCGCATCAATTATACTTTCTTATCATTAACGTCACTTCTCAATAAAAAAATAGTACTGATTAATCATATGTATATTGTAATCAAATCTTTGTTATTTCTTAATATATATACTCCAATCAAAACTCACTCAATGATGCTTGTAAAATTTTTGAAGGTATGTTTTTTTTTCCATGAAAACAAGTAGTAATTAGAGATAATTATGGTATATAGTTTGTTAATTTTGAAAGACTTCTTTCATTTTCTTTTCTTTTTTGTTTTCATTTTCTTTTCTTTTTTGTTTTGATTGGGAAACAATTGAACGCCCGGGAAAAGAGCAGTAAAAGAGGAAAGTGAAAGGAATGAATTATAAGGAGGGTGGGGCAGCATGTAAACAGTTTTGATTTTGTCTTTATTGCTTGATGTGTATGGCCGATGCAGTCTATGTTCATCTTTGGAACTTGGAGCTACATACCTAGTCCTGTCTTCTTTTTTTTCTTTGTTTTTTTTGTTTGGTTTCCAATTAATTAATCATGTTCCATTATGGGAAATGAGATTTTGATTATTTTTAAGAATTTTTTTCACAATGATGATCAATCACAGGAATAAAGGTACGTGGTTTTTTTTCGAATAATTTGGGGCAATGGTGAAATTTTTTGAAATAAAGCTGACATAAATGTGTGTTCTGTGGATGAAAATTTTGGAGAATTTGATGAAGTATTTGTAATTGATATGATGTTTCTGCCATGGAATATTGGAAGGAAGAGGTTAATTTGATGGTTTGTTTGGCTCAGTTCGGTGCAAATAAGAAAAAAATTTAGAAATTTGGGGATGCGTGTTTTAATTGATGGATAATATATATGTGAGTAGAGAAATTTGAGGGAAATGTGATTTGATAGAGAATTGATGGAAAATTGATAGATTTAAGATTGTTTTATATATTGGAACTAAGAAAATTGTACCAATTATATGGTGCACATATGTGTAGGTACACATAGCAATATATAGAGAAAGTATGTAGGGATAATTTAGACATTTAGTATTTTTAATGGATTTGGGCTGAAACTGTTTTGTAAATTAGGCATCTAATCTACTATGTGTACCTACACATATGTGTATCATATCAAGACTCGGAAAATTGGGATTGTTTTTTAGAAAATATGGATATTGAACTAAGCCTTGATGGAATTTTGATGAAAAAATTGTTGCATAACACAAAGGAAAGTAGTTGATTTGACCGATTCTAATTGTGTTTTTGTTCAAAAGAACACATTCATATAGTATAAGATTGGTCAACATCAATCAATCAACCAAGCTTTAATCTTAATTCATTGGGGTTGATTATATGAATTTTGCGTTTTCATTTCGCTATATTTGTAATGAGATTCTTTTGAATTTATAGTAGCTTAATATCTCTTTCCACTAGATTTACTTTAAGTTTTTCCATACATCGTTTGAAATTCTCCAAATTTAACTCATCACTTTTACACACTGGTTCATCTATTGGTTTTCTTTGTATATGACTAAATCATTTAAATTGACATTCTCTAGTTTTATCTTCAATTAGTGTTACTTTCACCAAGTCCAAAATGTTTTCACTAAAAACATAATCAAGCCCAAGCGAACTGATCGACGCTCCTATGCTTTCTTATGGCTCAATTCAGTGAAATGAGAAAAAAAAATTTGAAAAATAATTCAGTGAAATGAGAAAAAAAAATTTGAAAAATTTAAGATGGTGTGTTTTGATTGATAGATAATATATATATATATATATATATATATATATATAAGTAGAGAAATTTGAAAAAATATTATTTTATATTGAAATGATGGATTTAAGGTTGTTAAATGTAATGAAATTTGGAAAGTTGGAATGTTTTTATGAGAAAAGAGGTTGTTGAATTGAGGGATAATGATATGTTCATTTGGGGTGTGTTCAGTATTCAAAAATACTCGTAGAATACATTTTAAGTAAAATTTTAGCTGCATATTTTAGTTTATTACCCTCACTTTGCATTATTCATTACCAATAGTCCCCTGACTGTCTTATACAACATTTTACATTTTTATGCTCATAGCGTCTAGTCATATTAATTATATCAATTTTGGTTAAATAAAATTAATATGTTGTGTACGGAGTATATTGTTTATTTTTTGTATTTCTCTTTAAAATATTTCAATAATCTTTACTTTTTGAGAATGGTGAATAGAATGGTTTTCTAATTTTCTAATCCTAAAAGCAACTTTCATTCCACATGTTCTTTATACATCATGTATGTTTTTTCCCCATATGTCTTCCCTAAACAGTTTTTTTTCTCCTAAAGAATCATCTCCATTTTTTTTTGGTGGTAGAATCATCTCCATTTATCGAAGCTCCATATTCTATAATCAAATTTCCCGAACTCACATCACTTCACATCTTGATGTTGCCACTGAATAAATTCTAAAAAAACAGTACTGTGAAACCTTAGATATATTACAACCACAGAGATAATAAACAATATATATATATATATAGTTTTGAAAATTGGATGTGATATTATGAGCGGAAAAATTTGAGTAAATTGATGAATTTTTTTCTCCCAAAACTGACTTTGGTGAACAAGCCAAGCCCTTAGGGAAAATGGAACACAAGTAAAGTATTGTGAATTTTTGTTGAGAATTGATGATTTTTTTTAACGAAAGAAGATGATCCATCTCCTGTATATTTCATTGAATTTAAAAAGCCAAGCAACACTTACATCAATACACACGGGGCTATTACATAAAGAAGCAAAACCCAGGTAAAACAAATAACTCACAAAAAGTCCAGAACACCCCTAGAGACAATATTCCTCCAGAAGAAACTACACAAACAAACAACAGAAAGTCTCAACTATATTCAAACAATTCATATGTAGCACTAGCTAGGTATAATGCACATTCCTTAATAGCTAATTAAAGAAGATCTAGGCTTACCTCTAAACTTGGGTCTGTTCCTCTTAGCAACATCTTGATCACATATTAGCCTTAAGCCCTTTGCCTTTAGCAATCTTGTCAATTTGGCACATGCCGTGGCCCTCACGACAGCTTCTTCCAATTGATAGAGTCAAAGTTTTCAATCACACTCAAGTGCCCCTGATCTTTCAGGTTAAACTTTTCTTGAGTAAGGATCTTCAAACATATGGATAACCTTCAAACCAATGGAGGAGGATTTAGGACAAGTTATATATAATTCAAAAGTTTTTATCTCACATAATATATATATATATATATATATATATATATATATATATATATATATATATATATATATGCACACACATTTAATCCAAAGGCTCCCCTTATTACTTAGGAGCCTCCAAATTTTATTGCCTTGCATAGAAATTTTCTTGCCTTGCATAGCTATATTCCAAGCCACTGGGCCATACAGCCTTGCGAGTACGCCTCAATTAAGTACGTAGTGTAACTATACATCTCAAAATAATTAGTATGTTTGACTTTTGATATTATGAAAAAATAAGTTTATTTTTAAAAAATAAATCTACTATTTAAAAAAAAATATGAACGTCAATTTTAGTATTTTATAAATAAAAAATTATTTATCATTCTATATCGAAATTTTGAAGCAAATAAATTATAGATCACAATTTTGTTGAACAATTCAAGTAAAATTTCATTAGAAAAGAAAAAGGAATAAAGAAAAGGTACAGAGAGCTAACGAGACTAGGTTTGTTCACTATTTAGATTAAACCGAAATACTAAATTAATACTAAATTTTTTTGATCGGCTAATTGGTTTTCAGATCGAATCAGTTGAAACTCGAAAACTTCAGTGGGTAATAAATGTTATAATTGGAACTGAAAAAATTGAAATGATCTAAATGTAACTTTTGATAAAGTTTGTCGATGACGCTTTTATTATCCCTAGTTATATAAAGTTTGTGGTCATTTAGTATTGACTAGTTGTCTTTTGTAAATCTGGAAGTATTTTACCAAGAAAGTTTATATATTGTAAATTTAACTCCAAAAGTTCAATGATTTTTTTATACAATTTAAATATTAGAAATGTGTGTTTTTATGCACTCAAATGCATTTTATAGGTGAAGAATCGAATATAAGAATCAATCCAACCAAAATATTATTAGGATAAATTGTTACAATTTTGAAAGTTCAAAGATACAAAATTCAATGAGCAATTCACAATAAGTCGAAAAGTTTAATAATTTCATGGTACTTTTAACCAAGAGAATAATAGCATTGAACACGTCAAAGAGAAAGAAGGGGATGAACTAAAAGCTACTCCCTCTTTCATAGCAAAATTGATATATATATATATATATATATATATATATATATATATATATATATATATATATATATATATATTGTTTGATCAGTAAAATTAATACGTTTTCTAAATATAATTTTTTTTCACACAACTTTTACCTTATTACCATCAAATTTTTTTTCCATTCATAAAAACTATTTTTATCTTATATACATGTTTTTCATTTTTATGCTCTAATCAATAATATTCTTTAATGCATTTTTATGCTCTAATCAATAATATTCTTTAATGTCTATGTCTAATAAAATGTATTATTTTGATCGGATGAATAGAGTAGTTGATTTGAGTAAGCAATTTGTAGGTCTTGTGTGCGTGAGCTGATCGCGTTAGGACTTAGGAGTTACGAGTTGAAAGCTAAAATGAGCAATCGAGAACTTCTCACTTAACAAAGTCAAAATTGGTAAACATTTACATCTGTTTCTTTCACATACGCTTTACGGCTTTTTTTTCGTTTATTCAATTATATATCCTTGATTACCCAATAATAATAATAATAATAATAATAATAATAATAACAACAACAACAACAATACTGTCTTGCTGGTTAGTGTGTCTATAAAAAAAATAATCATAAATTTGTAGGCTTTATTTGTTTTCATATTTAAATCATGTTTTACGAATTTGTCAGTCTTTTAACTTTTATTTTTATCTTAATCAAGTCTTTCTGTCAATTTGGCCATTATGTTGACCATCAATTGATGAGAAATGACGAAAATACCCTTAATCGAATTTCAATTTATCTCTTCATTTTCTACAAAATCTTTCATTTATATCCTGTGACACTTTCATATCTTTCATTTTTTGTTCGTAGATATTGCCTTTTCGCTTTCCATTACATCTGGTATCACAGATGGTTTGGCCTAAAAAACATGCTCAAAATGTTTTAGAACCATTTTGTTAGATTTATTCATCTTATAACTCCTCTATAAACCCATAAAGTTTTACTACTTGTTCATGAAAATCTACAAAGCTTTAGGACTGGATTGTGAGATTCCAAAGATATAGACCTCTTTGGTTAACGCACGCAAACGTATAGGACTACTTGTACCTTTATCCAATCAAAACTTGGAACCTTGTTTAAACTTGACTTAATAACAACTCGAACGAATCACGAACAAGCTTTTTTTATATTATTATTATAAACAGAATGCATATATTATTAATTCAAATGAATCATAATACAAACCTTAAGAGTAGCAGAGCAGAAAAAAGAAAACGAAGGACCCTCCAGCGGGAGGACTAGCAAAAATTGAAGATAACAGAAACAACAGAGCAATAGTAATAGAGAACCAAAAGATAAGCAATAATGCTGCATACATCTAAACGGTTGATGCTAATAGCCTGAGATGTCAGAATGATGGTGTGAGAGATGAGCCCTGAGATTGCCCACCCTATCAGCGATGAGATCCATCTGACGAATACCAAAAGACTTTCACACCTGAGGCCAGCTGGCATGTTGGAATGGGTACAGGATCTGTTCCAGAAAAGATAAAAAAATCTCCTAGACCAATTCATGTCCAGTCGAACAGGCTCGAGTTGTTTTGGAAAGTTCAGATCCTTGACAACACTAAGGGGTAAATTTCAACAGCATCAGATCTGTCCGGGGCAAAATTGTTGTTACCTGATATGCTGCGGGGGATTAAACAAAAATGTCTTTGAATGCGGACAGATCCCTTTTTTGGAGTTCTGCTCTAAGATCTTCCAAAAAGACCCAACACCCAGACAATCAGTCCTACCGTGAACAGAAAAACCACCAACCCACCAACCATCACTATCCCTTTAACATCCTCCAGTGTTTCGTCATCTGAACCTTGAACCCAAGCGGTAGCAGGAAACACAAACCAACGATCCCGTCCAACACTAATTTCGCGTTGTTTCACACTCCCAAAAGCACGCACCATCTTCCCTGTCTCAACATAACTAGGACCCATTGTAGCCGAACCTTCCACTCATAACAAACAAGACCATGGCTAACGGTCCTTGCACCAACTTACGAACCAAATCAGAAATCATTCTAGCGGCCAACATGAGCGTCAGACTTGACAGATGACGGCCTATCTCCGAACCACAAAACCAGGAATCAAAAACTTCCACCGACCCAAAACCCCTCTACCCCGTAGCCCAGAAACCACCCCGTGGAAACAATTCGTCGTAACATGCCGGGAGAAGTGGAGCCCAGACTATCAATCGACGACAGGAGACTCGAAACGGCGACGAGCCAAAGACCCATGTTCTGAAACCAATCAAAACTCAACAAAACGAGATGAAACCTCAAGGCCAAGAAAAGACGAACCATATATAAAATAAGAAGCTGAGCCGCCAGAGAACAAGCTCTGACGGCGGTGGAAGGCCGACCGTCAACGACGGCGGAATTAAACATCAAAGCGGCGGCCGACTGAAACCATAACAAAGTACTCCCTTCGTCCGCTAATAATTGAACCATTTGACTTTCATGTGTTCAAGGTTCAATGTTTGACTCAAATTTTAACATAAATAAATATTGAAAAAAATTCACAAAAATATATTTAGAAAATGAATGTTGCAGATTATGATATGCATCTAAATTATTTAACTTAAAATGTTTAAAGATTCATAAAATATTATAGATTAAATACTCTGAAATAGTGAAAACAAATAGTTCAATTATCGATGGACGGAAGGAGTAAATATTTTAGATATATGTGTCAAGAAAACGGGATTCATAATTTCCAAGAACAAGCTTTTAATTGAGTCAAATCCAAGTCAAGATCTTTCAATTTTCAATAAGGGGTGCCTTTAACATAGTTTTCTATGTTAAAATGACCACACTATTTGTTTTCATCAAAAACATCTTAAATTCAATAATTCTCTATCAAATCATGTTTTCAGTAAAACTTTCCTCTTATAACCACCACATCCATAATCGAAAACCACCAAATTCATAACCCAAACTTATTTTGGTGAACACACCCAAGGATAAAAAAAAGTCCTCTAAATGCTCAAACACCCTAACGATTGTTGGGGTTGAGTGGCAAAGCAAGGTCTCGAGTTCGAGTCTTATGTTTGAAGAAAACACCATTGAGAGAACTGTCTATCGAAAAGGTCCAATAAAACTCAATTCAAGTAAAATTCGAAAAAATTATCTTTAAAAAAATGCTCGATATCATTTCTTTTATAATATTTGAGAGATTCAAATTATTAATAAAAATAATTTATTAAAAATTTTGAAAAAATATATTAGAAACTACAAAAATTAATCTGTAATTGGCATTTAAATTATATGATTTTGTATATCAAAGTGTTGAAGAAATAAAATCATAAAATAAGTACTAGTCTCTTTCACACTGCCTTGTTGGTTGTACACCGGCACTGAACCTTTGGTCCGTTGTTCATCTCTGGTGTGACCTCGGCCCCTTCACAGGAACGGATGCTACAGAAGTTCTCTCATCTGCTCATTACACCCACCTCAACAATCACCAAAGCAAAGCTTGGCTATCGATAAGGGTTGTGACAGCCTGGTGTATCTGGCGAGACCGAAACTCAGTTGCATTCCCGTCACAGTCTCCACCACCGAAAGTCTCCGTCTCATCGGTTCAGTTTCTGTCTTTCCTTTGGCTCTCAAGCAGATGGTCTAAGTTTAGCATTTCTTGGGTGGATTGGCTCACAAATCCGTTAGCTTCTATCGCTAATCTGTAATTCGTTTCATTTTCCTAAACTCTTGTTTCGTTTCGGGTCTCCTCTCTTCAACTTGAAGAGTTGCGATCTTCCTTCATTTATTCAATTCGTATGCCTTTTCAAAAAAAAAAAAAAGTATGATTTAACCAATAAATAATCCCATCTAGAATAATTAACGCATCTCTATTTTTTATTTTGTTTTGTTTTTGGGGATGTGTTCATCTTTGAAATTTTTCCCATGTTCACAGTATTTTATCACAAAAACTATCATAAAATCCATCAATTTTTTATCAAATCTCCAACAAATTAGTTTTTCTCTCAAACTTTTCCTCTTTACAACCAACATGTCCACAATTCAATACCACAAAATGTATTTCTCAACAAATTTTTGATGAACACATCCTAGAAGTTTGAAAGTGACGGTCCCGTGAGTTGAGGCTTAAGATTGGATTAATAAAGGTTTTCAAAGTTCGAGGGTGGAAGTACAATGGAACTGAATTTTTAATGGCTCCTTCTGTTACGGGCTTCGAGTTTAGCTTTTACTTTTGTCGGCTTCACTTTCATTTTTTATTCCCATTCCCACGCTTGCTTTGTTTGCGCAGCACATTCTTAGTACGCTGTGGTCGAGGTCATCAATCATCATGCTTGTGCAACTTAGGGGTGTGAAACGATTCGAGCCGAGCTCAGCTCGGCTCGAACTCAAGCTTTAACAAGCCCAACGAGCCGAGCCTCGAGCCCGAGCCGGTTTTGAGGCTCGAATAATAAACGAGCCGAGCTCGAAACGTTCGACTCGTAAGGGTTCGCGAGCCTTAACGAGCTCGTCTAAAATTACGATACTACCCTTCACGAACCATCGAGCCGAGCTCAAGCTCGGGCCTTAACGAGTTCGAGCTCGTTTACTCAGTGTTGGGGCCGAATCGAGCCGAGCCTGAGCTCGAGCTGTCTCGAGCTGAGCTCGAGCTCGAATTATCGGACTCGATCGAGTTCGAGCCGAGCCCAAATTTCACGAGCTCGAGCTCGAACCTGCTAGGCTCGGGCTCGGCTTGGCTCGGCTCGAACTCACCCCTAGTGCAACTCTTTTTTTCCCCCGATATATAAGAGATAGAGATTGGAGATGGTAAAGACTTCAATATAGAATCTTCACTTCATGTCCGAGGAACTTAGTCACTAGACATTCAAGACTTATTTTTTTTCAACCCTCAATACTAAGTTAATAATCTAAAAATTGGAAAACGGTACCTTTTTAGCATTAATATTTTACCAGCGTTATTATTTTTGTTATCAACGTTATTATTTTTTGTCTTCATTTACCACTTCCGTTAAATTAGCTCCATATTAACCTTAAAGTTTCTAAAAATCGACAAATTCCTCCACATTCGAATTCACTCTCCATCTTCATCCATCTCAACCTTCATGGACACTATCGTCACCGGCGTCTTCTGCTAGCGCATCTTGAGGCCATCTCTCTTCCTTAGCCACATCTCGTCTTAATTGAGGATGAATTGGAGGTGAATTCACCGATGCTCGTCGCTAGATTTCTGGATTTCTAAGAGGGTAAGCTCAATTCGGGTGACCCGAGGTTTAATTGGATATGACCGAAAGCGAGTGTGATCCAATGGCCTTGAATTACACCTCTAAGACAACATCGAACCCAAAAGGCATTGTCCATAGCCACTGTGGACTGTTCGTTCACTCTCTGAGCTCTCTTCTCTTCTAGTCCATCCAATCACGACCGGTCTGCTTGTGGATCCTACCGATGTTCCACGCCAATGGATGTACTTACATGTGCGGGATTTTAGTTAGAGCTCTGTCATCAGCGCCAATGATATAATAAACAAAGTTGATGGGCTTCGTCGTCAGTCACAGGTACGGGTTGATGAAGACCAGTGGGATATTTTAGTGACATGTGAACCGAAAGAGAAATGAGAGAGGCTCAGATTATAACTTCACAAATTTAGGATTTTTTTTGTGTCAAGTCTGTGGTCAAATTAAATATGAAAATATAGCATGTTATGTAATATTTCAAGAACATTCCCTACGTTTACGACCTCTTTGACAAATACGGTCTAAAAAGTAAACGTTAATAGCAACAAAAGTTCAATAACCAAACATCGATAGTATAAGTAGACGTTTTTTATAATATTGATAAAAAAGAACGTAGGCAAAAAAGGACCATTTCCCCTTCAAAATTCCTATATCCCACAGTTGAGAACAGTTAAACACAAACAGACCTTATGTATGCTCTCTTAAACAGATACCATTGCCATTATTGTTTGCAAGTAGTTCATCTTACTCTTAATAATGCTGAAAGTTGTTGTATATTTTCATCAGTCATTTCATAGCTGTATAGTGTTGATTAATATTTGTCTAATGTTGATAAATGATTTTCTAGTGCTGATCAATAGTAATGTTTTGTTGATCAATAGCATTTGTGCTAATCAATGTTTGGTATAAGTTCTTAAAGATTAACATGAATATTGTTTTTTATGTGAATGAGATGGCTAGGGAACCAGTTACATGGCACATAAAGTTTGATATATTTGGTACACGCTAGGAGTAGCAGAAATTCAAACCATCATCGAGTAAGCTGAGGTGAACTTGATGATTACTTAAGCAAATTTTACCTTATTATCCTTTTCATTCTCGTTTTAAAAAATTACTTTATCTTATACCCCTATTTTTACTTTTTTATTACTATCTAATCAACAATATTTCTTAATCCCCAATTCTAATAAAAAAGTACCCAATCTAATTTTCTGGGAGTTCATTGAACTTTTACCACCAATAAACAAACTAAATAAATTGAAGTGAAATTGGCAGCAAACCAGCCACAATAATTAGGATGCAGGGAGTATAGTGTAGATAACAGATGGGTCCATGGGCATCAAATGATTTTCACCAAAGCTGACATTCCAGAGAAAATACACACTTCATGAGCTTATCACAAAATTCAAATATCCCTAAACACCAAGGCCAAATACCTGTCAAGAAGCTCATACCAGAAAATACAGTGCATGGGACATACCTTCTTAACTTCAGATATGCAGATCCTTTATAGTCCCTGTGTAATACTCCACCAACGGTCCATGTTGGTTTTTTCCCAAACTGTCATGATTCATGAAGGGTATATAACTATAAACAGATCCCCTCCCCCACAACTTGTTGTCCCCTCCGGATACACATGTTTTCTGAGGGTACAGTACCACAGTTCATTATTTAGGAAGAGTGGAGAAACCAGTAAAGAGCCATGAATGCTCAGACTGAGGTACGAGCCCGAGCCCTAAGCAAAGTCTTGTACCTTTTGGTGGGGGAAACCGATGAGGACTAATCAGCATCGGACTTGGCAGATCAGCCATTGACCATTTAAATGTCGCACAAAATTTGGATCTTTCTACTGCCTATGTACACAAGAATGATCCCAAATTTAAAGAGAAGAAGAGGGGGATTCGTCACTATTCTACTACCTGTGTCCATATCGACCCTGCTTATAATGGATGGCTCCATCAGTTGGTCCTCAACACCCGCAATTCCGTAGAGAACTGTACATAAAGAACAAATACATATTACTATATGCTATGCTCCGCCAAGTAGGACCAATTTAACTTGGACAACAGTACTACACTGACAATAATAACAGTCTGAAAAAATCATTTTTCTGATATTTTGTTTCCTTAAACTTGTCCATGCTTGAAAATATACACAATGTCTGAAAATTTATATTCCCTCTGTTCCTGAAAAATTGGTGCATTTCTTTTTGATATTATGACAGATTCAAATTATTAATAAAAAGAAGTCATTAAAAAATTCTGGAAAAAATACATTTAGAAACTAAAGATATTAATCTATAATTTGCATTCAAATTATTAACTTTATATATAATTGTTGAAGAAATAAAATCATGTATTAAATGCTGAAAGCGAAACGCACCATTTTTTCAGGGACTGATCCCATAAATTTCTAATACATTTTCCTTTTTGGTAGTATCTAAAAAAAAGGGTAAAGTACATTTTTAGTCCCTTAGGTTCTGTGCGTGTCCTATTCTGGTCCACTTTTAAGAATTCGTCCTATTTTGGTTCTAAAGTTATGGTTTTATGTCCTATTGTGGTCCTACCGTTAATTTTTCCGTTAATTACGCTGTTAGATTAATGAAATGACTAAAATACCCATAACTTAATTTACAACTAAATCCCTAAATTTATAACAATCTATCAATCTCATCCCTACAACTAAACTCTAATACTTTCACCACCACCTACCACAAGTCCACAACCCTTCAATTTGAAGAAACAAATCTGTAATAAGAAACTCATCGGAGCTCGTTACTACGTTGGCGCGTACAATCCAAACGCCACTTACTCTATTGAGTCCGCTAGAGACACCATCGGACACGGCACTCACACCGCCTCGACCGCCGCCGGAAGCCCCGTCCAGAACGCATCGTTCGCCGGATTCGCACAAGGGACGGCGTAGCTCCGAGAGCGAGAATCGCGGTTACAAAGCCTGTTGGGAGCGTGGCTGTCTCGACTCCGACATCCATGCCATTGCATCCTTTGGAGCGGCGGAGTGTGGCGTTTCGTGTCCACACCGCGCCGTGGCTCACCACCGTCGGCGCGCCGAACAACTCCGTGTTTTCCCGGATTTCGATTGCTCGGAGATGGAGCCCTTTTCGCCTCCAAAACCCACTACCATTACCTCCCCATGACGATACGGTTAGCCCACCATCTCGCGTCGCCGGAGCTGCACCGGAGAAGGAGAAATCGGACAAAAACCGCCGCCTGCTTTGACGTTTAATCGCTTCGGTCCGTCATTCCATCCGCATTCGGCCGCTCCCACCACCACCGTTGGAACCATCGGCATGTTCTCCACCATCTGGACCTAAGTCCGCCGCCTGAAGTCGAGCTCCTCCGCAGGCCGCCCCCTCCGCCGCGAAACCCAGATTCCGGCGAGCCCATCAAAGAAGAAGGGCAGAACAAAAATCTGAGCAGCAGAGGGACTTATATGAATATTTATTAAAAGTTTAGTGATCATGCATCTATTAAATGTGTAATTAGTTTGTATATTTAGGGGCATTTATGTAAAAATAATTTAATTAACAGCCTACTTAACGGAAAAATTAACGGTAGGACCAAACCAGGACAGAAAACCAAATATTTAGAACTGAAATAGGACGAATTCTTAAAAGTGGACCAGAATAGGACACGCACGGAACCTAAGGGACTAAAAATGCACTTTACTCCTAAAAAAAATGATAAATTTTCCTTTCTAGAAATTTTTTCTAATTACCCTTAATTTCCTTCCTACCAAAAAAGTTACTTTTGTCTATCCTTCATCACCTTCAAGTCTTCAGCACTCCTCAATATCCATGTTAGGGGTTAAACGTAATTAATTTACCAGATAGAGGTACTGCAGTAGCAACTAACAGAGAATGAAGTGAAACAAGTCACCTGTCTATTCTACAAGAATTATCACTTCTGAAATGCTGTCCAAGAATAAATGAGATAAAGCAGTACTGTTTTCCAACTCTATTCAAGATGAACATGCCTATGTATAAGGGAGTTCATACCAAAATAGTGACGTGTTACAAATATCTTATAGTATTCTATAAACAATGATAAATGACATGACACAACAGTCTTATTTTATAAACAATGATAAATGCCATTCTGTTTTGACAAATGGAGCACCAAGGATGATTATGTCACACAACTTCATTATCCACGACAATAGAATAGTGCTATTTTTTCATGCAATTCCAATGGAGTTGCAATAATATGGAAGACCAACTGATTTTCTTTGTTTACCTGTCAAATCTGCTTGATCAGTGAATTTATCTATATGAAACCAAGATGCTGCCAACGCCATTGTAATACCTTCAATTTCCCACTTCCAATTTTATAGCGGTATCAATTGCATCAACTGTACTATTTTGCTGTGCCCATAGCTGTGCATATCTCCCAGCCTTCACCAATAGGTCTTCATGTGGTCCGTGTTCAACCACCTTACCATTCTCCAGAACAATTATCTGAATCCCAGGCAACACTTCATCAACACAGGCAGTCAACAACGAAATAGAGACATAACAGTTATACAAAACAACAGGACTCTCAACCCTCCCACCCTTCTTTCACATTGACAAACACACCTCATGGCCAGATTACAAAGAATACACTTATATTAACGATTCTATCGAGATATAAGGAAACAAATAACGACATTTACGGCCCGTTTAGTTTTAGAAAATTTTCGCATTTCAAATTACCTTTTATAAATGTTTAAATGCATAACTAGTTTTGAAGGGATGGAAATTCTTGTTTTTTAAACATAGGAAAACTCAAGTGTTAAATTGAAAAGTTTGTTTGGAAGTTTTCCATTTTTTTTTTTTTGAAGACAGAGGTGTCCCCACCTTTTTTGGTGAGACTAATCCCCTGTAGGGAGCAATCGCAGCAACCCACCGCCACGGCTCCCCATTTAAATCACGAGTTGAATCCAGGGGGAATCGAACCCGAGACCGTGCGCCTAACCACACAGCCCCTTGTTCGCCCTTACCACTGGACCACAAAGTTTTCCATTTTAATACTAGAGTTTTCCAAAGTTTGGAAAACAAAGTGTTTTATCACTTAAAAACTAGATATACATTCAAGTATTTACAAGGAAATTTGGAATAGAAAACTTGGAAATTTTTTCCAAATGTAAACGGCTCCTTAGCACTCTTCTACCACAAGTTTTGCCAGTTCACCAAGACAATTCTAAATACATAAGAATCATATAAAAATCTTCCTACTGTTATGGCCAAATGAGCCACACGAGAAACTTGGAAAATTAAAAAAAGCATGGTTCACCAAAATTGTGTGTACCTCATCACACTGCATTGCTGTTGTTAGCCTGTGTGCAATGAATATTGAGGTTCTGTTATTCGATAATAACTTCAAAGCATTCAATATCTCTGCTTCTGTAGTGCTGTCAAGTGCACTTGTAGCTTCATCGCACAACCTTTCAGTTCAGAAAATAAACTTAAAAACCATCCATCATATGATACAGCAGATTAATAAAGTTTCTCTCTCTCCTATCTGTAGAGTTGTAACTACATACAGTGAACTCAATGGTAATGTACATGTGACACGCTACACCATTAACAACAGAAAATTACTTACAGAATTGCAGGTGCCTTCAAGAATGCACGAGCTAGCGCCACACGCTGTTTTTCACCACCGCTTAGCTGAATAAAAGATCTCATCATCAGCAATAGTTCAGTAGTCAACTGTAGGCTTTTACAACTACATGCACCATCTCACCTTAAGTCCTCGCTCCCCAACCACAGTCGAATACTTATCTGGAAAGTTCATGATAGTATCATGAATTGCAGCACGACGAGCGGCATCATATACCTAAGGGAAAACTATATCAGGGACCCATATAAGGGAGACCACTCAGCAGATGCTGCTGAAAAGAGAATTCAGAAAATACCTCCTCTTTAGAAGCTGTAAGACGACCGTAATGTATATTGTGAAATATGGTATCATTAAAGAGTACCTGCCGATATAGAAAACCATGGTTATCTCTGGTTTATATATACAGTAATAAAGTACTCTAATAATCAGCACCCTTATGTCCAGGGAAAATAGAACTCATTAAAATCTAAAGGGGCCTTAAAATTACACCAATATGTATTCCTCATATGATTTGACAACTTTTACCCATAGCATGTAAACATAAAATGCTTTCACTAAACCAGAAATGTGTAATGTGGTAACTCCATACATTTTGTTGAAACGGCAATATTTTCCTGAATACTAAGCAGAATGAGAGACTCGCAAGACAAACAACATTAGCATTAACAGTGGCGGACCTAGGATAAAAATGGTGTGGGGGCAAATTTTCTTCCAATGTCGGACTGTTTTTACTTGATTCGTACTTAATTATTGGTTCCCCTATTTAACTTTTTGAACTTGTGTTTGACTAATATTATAACTAAAAATAATTTGCAAAAAAACTTAAAAATAATATTTGAAAAATAAAAACATTGAATTTTCATTTGGATATAAAACTAATACTAACTCAGTTCCTAAAAAATTGGTGCATTTCTTTTTCAACATTTAATTTATGATTTTATTTCATCAACACTTTAATAAATAAAGTCAAATATTTTAGATGCGGATTATAAATTAATATTTCTAGTTTCCAAACATATTTTTTCTGAAATTTTTTAATGAATTCTTTCTAGTAATAATTTGAGTCTACCACGTTATCAAAAAATAAACGTAGCAATTTTACGGAGTAATATTTAGTATTAAAATGTTGGAGAAAAAAAAATCCTACATTAATTGTTAAAAATTAAATGAGGCAATTATTTAGGTATGGAGAGAATATTTAGATAGTGGTGGGTCAAGGGGTTGAAGTGATTAGATTGAAAACTAGAAGGTTGAGTGTACTTTCAACTAAATTTTAGAGATGTATGTGTAATTATATTTTAGCTGTAATTTTGTGGGGATAAATTACATAAATAAAGCTCAAATTTATGAAAGATATACATATATACCCTACACTTTGTAAAAATTTAGTGGGGGAAGTTGCCCCCACTGCCCCCACACTAGGTCCGCCACTGAGCATTAAGCACTTTACTAAATATTTGACTTTATAAAACTATAAAAATTTGAACTTCAGATGGAGTGTTTTACAAGAATGATGTATGGAGTTTCGGCCTTAACCAGAATAGAAAAATCTTATCCTTCATGAAAATGGAAAATTTTGCAATACTTTTAGGGAAATTTTGCAATACTAGTTATCAGTACCAGCAATGATAATATCGTAGTAATATGTTTATCATCATTAGAATTGGCCGTTACCGTATCTTGTGGAACGACACCGATAGTCTTCCGAAGACTCTCCAATGTTACATCCTTTATGTCTTGCCCATCTATTCTGATCTGCAGAGCATCTACGCCCAATCAGTCATATATATTCACAACCATGTTGGAGAAAGAACAAAGCACTTCTAACTCAAGAGTAGTCTTACAGTAACTATAAACAAAAGGGTAAATTACAAATACCCCTCCCCCCGAGGTTTAGTGAAATCTTCAATTTGCCCCCTCTATTTTCAAAAACCTTTGATTACCCTCGTGAGATTTAGTGAAACCTTCGGTTACCCCCTTGAATGTTTGTGATGTTAGTTGAATTTCAAGAATTTTAGGGTTAACTACTTCTTATCACTAATATTTCTAATACTTCAGCCCAACATTTAATTTCTCTTCTTTTGTCCTCGCCAACCAGCCACCTTTGTCAGCCGTCATTGTTGTCTGAACGCCGCAGCAACATGGATGAGCTCAAGCCACAGCGACGCAAATGAGACCATGCTGCCGTGATGCAAATGTGCCCAGACTGCCCCTTAACTGTTTTGGAGTATAGTTAGTGCAATTACACCTTAAATCTTTAAGAGTCAACTAAAACCACAAACGGTCAAGCGGGGCGATTGAAGATTTCACTATACCTCGGGGGGGGGGGTAACTGAAGGTTTTTTTAAATAAAGGTTGCAAACTGAAGATTTCACTAAATCTCAAGGGGGTATTTGTAATTTACCCTAAACAAAAAGTAGAATTTTATTGCTCCATCTAAACTCTGAAGATATCAGCTAAGCCTAAAACTTTCGGCCTGAAATCATAAATGCAAAGAAAGAATAAGCAATTACCGATCCAGCATGTGTGTTAAAAAACCTGAAGAGCAATCTAAGAATAGTGGACTTGCCTGAAAAACAAAATTAAGACATATCAGTGGTGCTACAAATTAACAAATTTAGAAAGATTCAAAAATTTATTATATTTAGGCATGAAGAAAAAAATTGAACCCAGTTTGTTTCATGCCATCTTTTTCAAAGAGAAAAAAGAAAGGATGAAAGAAAACGATTTCTTATAATTTCACTTTCATCATTTTACACTCAAGTTATTCCAAGATATTAATAAAATGTGGCAAATCATCAAAGGATGTGATTCCTAAACGATTGAGTTCAAAATACTTTTCCCTAATAGGATAAAGTCATTTTTCCTACAAAAACAATTGTACATATGGCGATCAAGAACTTTTTATAGAAACATATTGTTGGCAAGAAATGGAAAAAAGAATGCTCGTGTTCCAGGCATTCTACAGTCCCTTCTCAATAAAGGGGACTGGTCAAAACACATAAGAAATATGAGCTGACACACTGAAGAATTACCACTGCCACTAGTTCCAACTATTGCAACACTTTTCCCAGCTGGAGCCATGAATGATATCCCATCAAGAATTTTCCTTTCTGGTAGGTAACTGTCACAAGGATAATAAATGGTCTTGTTATCATTTATCATTTATCATCCTCCAAAAGATAAAGAAACCATAGATATTCAAACTGTATCAAGTCATTGCTTTATGAAAATGAAAAGATTTCTTCTGCACATAAAGATACAATGCATGATCTTTAATTATAAATGTTCGAAAAACAAAAAAATAAAAAAACAAAAAATAGTTTGTTTGCATGAATAATAAAGGCTCTGTTCATCTAGGCTCTGTTTGTACATTAGAAAAATTAGCAATTACTTGAAGTTCAAAAATGTTTTGCAGGCAGGTGTTTGAGAGGATAGAGAAGGGTAAATGACAATAACTCCCTCAACTAGGGGCGAGAAAAGAATCGAGCCAGTTCGAGCTCGGCTCAAGCTCGAGCTTAATTGAGCCTCACGAGCTTCGAGCTCGAGCCGATTTTAAGGTGTGTATATTAAACGCATCGAACTTCAGAGGTTCGGCTCGAGCTGGCTCGCGAGCCTATAGGAGCCTGACAAACGAGCCGAGCCCGAACTAGGTAGATTCGAGCTCGAGGTCCTGAAATTTAACCTTATTTTCTTAAATTAATGTAATATATCTCAACTTTTTCGAGCTTCACGAGCCAGTTCGAGCCTAATTGAGCCGAACTTTGAAATCGAGCCCGAACAACCGGGCTCAATAAAGTTCGAACCGAGCTCGAGCCGAGCCTAATTTTCATGAACTCGAGCTTGAGCCTAACAGGTTCAGGCTTGGCTCAGCTCGTTCTCACCCCTACCCTCAACTAGGCCAGACTGGTCAATAGTCTCTTAACTTACTAAATTCTGACAATAGCCCATGACCTATGCATAGATGTGTGTCACTCGGTCCAAAGCTGGGATCCAACAATGAGACAGAGGCATTCCACCAATTGGTGGGCGGTGATGGGAGTAGCTGGCAATGGGGTTGTACGAGGGGCACTCATGTATCTCTGATCGTACTAGTAGTGGTACAACGAGAAAAGGAAAAACACAAGGCAAAAATATGAACATGTGAATGGGAAATCAAAGGCAGCCATTCATCACCTGAAGTGCACATTATCGAATTCAATGCAACCCCCATCCAACTTAAGTGGCTCTGCACCATCTTTGTCACTAATTTCAGCCTTCTCCTGCAGCACAAATATGTTTATGCGATGTTAACAAGGACAGGAGTTTTACAAGAGTCTAAACAATCACCACCCACCCTCTTGAAGTATTTTTCGAGTAACTTGATTTTTCCAGTAGATATATAATGAATCATCACAGGAAAACATCAGCCAATTAAATGATCTCAAAATAGCTCCATTAAAGCATGCATATTATAGACGAGTAAAGGAATCTAATTCTGAAAGTTCTAAGAAAGTGAATCATGTTTTGAGATCATTATTCTCCCCTTCTATCTGACCATCTATATATGGTAAATCATTTTGACATGCTAGGGAATCTTTTCTAATTTAAACACCAGTGACCAGTCTCCTTTTTTGTCCTAATTAAGGAAAATCCTCTCTCATTTAACATTACTTTTAGTTTTTCCTTTCTTCACACAACCATCTCAGCAATTACCATTTCCTTGAGTAACTAAGTGATTTGGTTGTCCTTCCTATGGACAATTAAGCTAAATACTTATGCAAGTCAAATTAACTCAAATTAGGGCAATGCTTAACTTTCACTCTGCCATATTTAACCAAATTAAAAATGTATATTACTCCCACAAGCGCAGATCATAAAGAAGCATGATTCATGCTAAATCACATTAAATGATGCTCAATCTAGAGTACTTCCTAAGATATACCTCCAGCAACTGAAACATTGACTTCATGTCAACAAGACTCTGTATAGTCTCCCGATATACACTGCCAAGGAAGTTAAGCGGAAGTGACAGCTGGAAGAGAAGACCATTCACCATAACCTGTATTTTCATACTTTAATTATATTTCCATTTATAAACACGCAAATTTTAAGCGAGTAATATTAAGAGATACAGAAACATTGACATTTCATGACAATTTTCTTTTCTATAAGATGCATGCTAAAAGTCTTACCAGATCACCAACTGTCATTTGACCATTTATGATCCCAGATGAACAAAGAACCATAGCAGTAGAGAGAGCTGTGCTAAATATCACATTTTGGCCAAAATTTAGAGAAGCAAGACTTCGTTGTGTCTTCAAGGCAGCATCTTCATATTCTGAAATTACACAATCATGCCAGAAGATTTTAGTGCAATGACAAAAAAGACCAGGTTCTACTCTCTCCATCCCATTCATGTTGTCCCCTTTCCTTTACAAAATGTAAAGGAAATGGGACAACGCAAATGGGACGGAGGAAGTATTTTTCAGTTCCAACTGAAAATGGAATTAGGAGAGCGTGAAAGAATTTTCGAGGTTATACAAAGTACTCTAAATATGATGAAGAAAGACCGGCATACAAGAATGAAGGAAGAGACAATGATTGGAACACTAGTTTAATGGTCTTTAGAGATGAAGCAAAGAAATCACAAAAAAAATTCTATCCACTTCTGAAGATGATATCAACTATACTGTTGCTGCTACAAGAAGCAGGACCAAGCTAAACTTGTATGTCTTTCTTCCTCAGGATTTCAAACTGCTAATACAAAGGGACCACTAGCATGAACTAGGTTACTTACAATTGCAACTTTTACTTTGACCATTAACAACTACTTTAGGTATTCACAGTTCTCTGTCAAAGGAATTGAATCTTTGTAGGATGGAAATGGCAGAGAAAGGTGATTATGTTGTGCAAAACAACAGTCTCAAAAACTGGAATAATCTTATACTGTACAAAGTAAAATCAAAGCACCAGGTTGCATGAAAATATTAGTATAGAAAGTACATTAGATTAAATATCCACATAGCTAAAATCTAGACTGAAACAGAATTCACTTACTCTTTAAGAATTCATCATACTTATCAGCTTCATACGCTTCATTGTTGAAATATTTGACAGTCTGAACAAGGATTAGCAGGTACAAGAAGACATGGGCATTAAGAGAAAATAGAAAGAGTTGAAATTGGTAAAAGAAGAATGGATATTCCATGGGTGGGAAAGAAGATGAAACGTGATCACACTAATGAGTAAAGGATATCACATAATCACCTCATAATTTATAAGTGAATCAATGGCTCTTGTATTTGCATCATTATCAGCTTTGTTCATTATCTTTCTAAACTTGGTTCTCCACTGGAAAACAAGATAAACACTATACAAATGTAACAGGGAAAACTCTCAAGGAAAATAATAATAAGAGAACACCAATCATAGTAATCACCAATATATTACTACTAGTACTAACAATACCTGCGTTACTACCAATGTGAAAGTAACATAAGCAGCAACGGAAAGAGAAGTAATCCATGCAAAAGGTGCTCCGAACTTGTACGCCAATATGCCTGCCACCATAGAAATCTGAACGAGCATAGTTAAACTGTGTAAACTGTCTTAGAAACGGGAAAATATATTACTAATAAACAGTGATATCATGCTGGAAGACACCCTGATAGAGTAGTGTGCTTGGTGTCAACAATAAGGAGATTGTAATGATAAACCATGTCAGTGGTCCAGAAATGAGTGGACGAGCATTCATACCTCTAATACCGTAGGGACAACATTGAACACCATTGCAGAGAGAATGAAATTTATGGCACGACTACCACGATCAATAATTCTATTTAGGGCACCCGTTTCCCGGCTGAAAAAGAGAAATAACATTAGCTAAAGATGAAAGACATCCAATAGCATCTGCAGGTGAAGGGAAGCATTACCTGAGATGATAACGGAGATCAAGATCATGTAAATGTGAAAACACCTGCATATGTGAAGTCAATAACATAATAAGGAACTCCGTCATATTATCAAAAGGGGGGGGGGGACTCAGTCATTTAAGGTTGAAATTTCCCTTACAACCACTGATTGAGACTGACCTTCCTTGAAACTGAGCGAATGGTTCGCAGTGCTACATTAGAGAACACAGCTGTCCGCAGCTCTGTTACATGATATATAAGTAAAATTTGAGAAATGATTTGGGGAACTAATGCCAAATTCCACACCCCAAAAACATGCTTCACAAGCAGTCAACAACAACGAAATGGGAAGACTTGTTGAAAGGTATCTTGAATTCACAAGTAATAAGAGTACCATTGAATGCAGAAGTCCCAGTGCGCGCAATGCCATAGCCCACGAGAACGGCGGCAGGCGTGGCAAAGAGAGCAACAAGAGTGGAGTTAGCGGTAGTGAAAGAAGCAAGCGCAGTGGCGTCACCAGTGGTAGCAACTGTCAACCAATCAACGGCGAGTTTGAAGAGGAACGGCACCTGAACATTAAGAACCTTGGCTCCAACGAGAAACCCCAGCGCAGCGATGACTCGAAATCGGAACTCCATATTACCTTTAAACCACAAGTAAGTAACAAGCGTTCGCAAGATTTTCGTGTCGGTAACCTGCTGCTGCGGAGGCGCAAGTGGCGCGGCAACTTTAGCAGCTGGCGGCTTCTTGTCACCATAATCGGCGGAAGAAGAAAACAATAACCGGTCATTGACAGAGTGCGCGAAAACCAGGGATTGGTTGCGACCTTTAAGTAGAGGAACAAGCGGCTGTTGGAGGAAAGGTCTCTTCCACTGGTCGGATTCGGGTACGGAATGGAAGAAGGTTCTGGAAGAGAGAAGATAGCCGGCGGCGGGTCGAGGATCAGAGCAGCGAAACAGATGACGGTGATAGAGGGTTACGAGGTCGCGAGCTCTGAAGCACCTCGCCGCCCTCAACATGGTTGGCTTCTGTAAATTCGATTTTCCCTCGCCGGAATCGTGGTGCCCTCGCAATTTCAGCGGTCGACGCGGCGGCTCGCGACAAAACGAAGAGAACGACAAGACGGAGGACGTTTCACTCTGAAACGGCAACTCTTCGGTCGTTTACATTTTAGCTGAGGACGAATCATGAATGTGGTTGGGAAAATGGTACAGGTGCCTCCGTGGATCCCCAAGTAATAATATTTTTAACACTGAAATAGTTTACCCTATGTCAATGCTGTTATACAGAGGTTAAGGCTAAAGGTCAGCTTTTTTTATTATTAGTCCGTTTATTTACCCTTATAAAACACCCTTCATAGAAATTTATTAAGAGGGTAAATTTGACATTTTCATGGTGTGTGTTTTTCCACATATGTAATAAATAGACACCCACTTATTATTAAACCTAAAGGTTAGCTTGTGATGGATGGTAATTGCATATTATATACTTTTCCGTTTTTGATTAATTCTTTCATGTTTCTTTTATTAACACCCTGTTTTGGAACCATTGCAGGATGTGAGGACTTGTGTTTGGAAGATTGCACAAAACATTTCTTTACCATTTGCTGTAATTAACATTTTGGAGCTGAAACTAAAATTTGCTAAAGGTTAGATCTGTTAAATTGAACATTTATATTTGATCTATGATTGAAGTTGTGATCTTATGTTGTAGGGAATTCTTTTTTCTCTTTATAAAAAGCTTATTAGTTTCATATAAGTAGCACCTTTTTTTTGAAAGGCATCTATCTCAGTTATGATGGCTGGCAAAGTCCATTTGAAGATGAGACATTGATCTTTAAGTATGTAATGTAAACCTGGTTTCTTGTAGTAATGAAAGGTTTGCCTTTATCTGAGCAGTAGTGTGGCTTTGTGAAATAGAATGACCCATGCCTTGCACATCTTAGCTTTTAAAGAAAATATGGTTCAAGCACATCTTAGCTTTTAAAGAAAATATGGTTCAAGTTTTTTGTTTTGGTCTCCAATAGTATTGTTATCTCTATGTAATTTATCTTATCAGGGAGGCTAACATAACATGAAAATCTTGTATTAGAGAATTTGTGAGAGCATGTCAAGGTCTGAATTAAATAATAATATAGTTTTCTCCCTTATATATTGCTCAGTATAATCATGTGCATGTGAGTTGGCTGGACATGCTGTAAGAGTAGCAATAGTGGAAAATACTCAGTGATGATGTAATTTCTTATATTTTAATTGCATAATTCATTTTAGACCATTGACATGTTAGCTTATCTAAATGATTAACAAATTTTCAGAGTATTCAATTATTTTGACTCTTTAACAAGTGAAGACTATCGGTCTATTTAGAGAAATTTGGGGTGTTGGACCAGCTAATGCTTTGAAATTGTATGAGAAAGGACACTGCACACTAGATGAAGTTTTGAAACTGGTCCAGAGAACAATGATGTTTCTCTTGCATGGCTTTTAATTTCTAATAACAGCAGCATAATTCCTTCTTTTTGAGATGGATGTTATTTTGCAAGAATATTCAATTATTCTAAGATAAACCCTGGAAGAATGTTTTTTCACTTAAAATTTCTAATTATTTGATTTTTTTTTGACAATTCGTTCTTATAGTTAATTTATTTTGGCATTTGTTTCTCAGTTTATGACTCTCTGTTTATTTTGTTATTTGTACAATATAAAGAAAGGGTAAAATAGGGAAATTAAAAGTCAAAATTCTCATTTTAAATCCCGTGTCAACTTAAAATGCTTTAAAAATGTTGAGAAGAAGAAAGTAATATACATTATAAGATATAAATGGATCCCTATTTATAAAAATCCTGGCTCCGCCATTGGGTGCAAATATCAGGGTGAAGCGTGGTCAAGAAAAGTTTAGGGCTACTGGTCGGTCTCTAATAAGAGTGATGATTATTGGCGTGGCCGCATGTGTTGTTGTTATCCTAGTAGGGCTGTGATTCGTCCTACCCGCAACAATGAGGTGTTGGTTTTAGAGGTCTTCTATTGAATTCTGAAGTGGCATTGATTTCTATGATATGATGAATTATTACTTGATAAACTTTGGAACACGCAGTTGTTAGAGTTGGCTCTCCGTCAAGTTACTCTTTCATTCCTATCATTATGGGTTTACAATTACCCTAGTTCTATGTTGGTCATTTTATGGCTTTGATATTTCATTACCTTTTAGCTTATTTCCTTATGCACAAGGTGTTTGATTTTTCCACACTTATTTCATTCTGGCTTCAACCATTTGTCACTCCACATACCTAACCAAAATTACAAAAAAAACCCTACCCTGCTTAGATCTAACATTTGTTTCTCCTAAATCAATCTTGTGGCGTTGTGGTTTTTCTCCCACTCGTCATCTCTTTCCATGTCCTCGCCTCTTCGACATGCTCAATGGTGTCTCTTTGGCCTCTCATAACTACCAGATTTAGATGTTTTTTTATGACACCATGGCTCTGTTCGCAAAACCTTGGTTTTGTCAATATCAGATTTTGGCAACCATGGTCAAACTTCCCACCATCCCTAAACTAAAATAAATCAACCATCTGCCCCAAAACTTTGTTTACTGCTTCAATTTGTCCCCGTTCCTACCACACCTATCCTACCTCCTCTATGGATCCAATGACTTTGCCCTCCGTCGGCGGCCCAAACGCTCTCCCGACCTCACACATCCACCATTCCCGGCCCAACTCGCCCTTCCCATCCCGCACATTTATCCCAACCTCACCGCTCATTCGTTACATCGTTGATCCTCATGCACTTCGCTATTCGTTCCGCCTGCTGTTGCGCCGCCTGACTTGTGCCTTCAAGTCCTTCTCGCCTCAGATCCAGGCTCCAGTCACACCTAGAAGCAGATCTCTTAGTGCCAGATCTGAGCTATGTGACGATCTCCACGACACAAATGTGAGGGGGAGCCGGCACGAAAACGTCAAGGTGAGGTGCCACGGTCGGGCTGTTCAATCGAGAAGAGTTGCTTGAGTTTGTTAGAGACAGGGATGAAATTGAACAATGATATGGGGTTTAGGGTTGATTTTATTTAATTTATAGGCTGATGTGAGGTTTGATGTAGGTTCCTAAAACATGATACAGGCAAAACCAAGGTTTTGCGAACACAGCCCATATTTAGATGTTGCTTCTCTTCTTCCTTTCTTTCACCTGTCTCCCTCCCTTGAAGTGTGCCCATTAAATTTGCTTGACATTGGAGTACCGGAGGGAGTATCGATGGTCCGATCAGCTCAAATCTCCCACGATTTTGATGGTATGCACGCTAGAGTATAGATCCTCTGGAAACAAGAAGGCGGATTCAGAATTCACCCATTTGCTCAAGGCACCGCCAAATTTTGTGAAAGAGCCTTTCAACCAATAGCTTAGACGATGACAGATGGTTTTCACTCGAATCTGTGCTCGACGGTGGCGTAAGGCCTGGGGTTTCCATAGTATCTTCAACCACCTGACAAGGGGCACTGGGTTTCCCCTTTCTGACTAGCTAGATTAACTTACAGGTAGGTTTGATCCGCTTCAGCAACACAGTTCTTCCTTCCCATTTGAAATGTTGCCTAGAGTTTGAAGCCACTGAACTCCTAACACCATGTCACAATTTGTCACTGCAGTACCTTAACATCATTAGAGCTGACTGACACTTGCAACTGCCAAGTTACATTCCTATGGATCATATTGTTGCTTCTCTTTGTGCCATGAGCCACCCTGATCTAAACATAGGTTCAGTGGGTGCCACCCTACCATGAGATGCAGCTACTTGGTGAAATATAAAGACCACAAACATTAATGCAATAAAATTAAAATGGTGCTGTTAGAATTGTCCTACATCAGCCAAATTCTAATGGTTCTTCGTGAACATTTTCAATTTATTTGTTAAATGAGAATACACGTGTCATCATCACAATGAGATGGTGGATAAATGGAGGGGTAGATTGAAAAAGGATATGAATCCGCAACAAAGGCTACAAAATGTCGAAAATGAAGGGCTACAGCTAGATGAATCAACTTCCCCAACACATATCAATCTTAGACGCTATTCTTAACTGTTAAAAGGAGGCTACTCAGTAGAGGAGCTTTCTGATATCAAAACTGTATCCGCAAACTATATACTCCTACTGTATAACATTATAACTGTACAATGACGTACCGGTATAAACTATGGTCCTCTCAACGCATCCGGTAAACAAAAGACGGATGAAGATATCTACACTTTCCGCTTCCCATGCCTTCTAGTGTCCAAATCGGTGAGCCTTGATGATGAAGCTGGCATTCGGGTGGACAGGCCAACAGACTCTGGAATGTCGAGATCAGCGGTCATAGGCTGACCGACCATTACACGATTGATGTCAACCTCATGAAATGCCTCAGCTTTAAGTTTTACTCTGTCTGTCTGTCAAGGAAGATGCAATTGGAATGACAGCCAGGAGCCATCACACAAAACTTTAGCCACTTGAGCTTCTCTGCTTAAAATTGAGAACTCAAATCTATTTCGAATTCTGTGATACATACAAACTTTCTCAAAAAGTGATATTTATAGAAACCACAAACATTAGTCTATCACTTGTACAGAAAAGTTTCGATTTTTATTCCAAAATGTGGTAGAAAAACTGAAAGTAAATGTTGCAATGAATGTGAATAGAGGTCCCTAAATCCCATGCCCCCTTTTTGTCCGTTACTTTTTTAACAAAATAACTAATGGTGTTAATAAATAATAGTGGCGGACGGGTAGGGGACAAAGGATTTGGGGACAGGAGATCTGGATTTTGGTAAACTAGCTGTGTCACTAACCAGTTCAATGTGGTTGATGGTTGAATGTGCATCAGCAAGTCTGTGTTGAAGATCAGCCAACTTTCTCCGTTGGTATTCCTCATTCTCAATCTCATTTGCTCTCTCGTCCAACTGGCGGAATAGAACTGCAAGATTATTCCAAAACATAGTCCATCATTCCATATAACGCTACAAAGGTTCAGTTTGGTCTGAATCTTCCATGGCAAAACATTGTCATTAAGTAGGTTGGACCTAATTGTCTACTGGGCCTAGAAAACATAATGTTTAGACCCAGAAATCCGTTTCAACCGAACAGATATCATTACATGTCACCTTATGAACTCCTGGAAGGTATTTCTCAAGTTTAGTAGAACCCCATTAGAGTAGCTGAAAGGGATGATATTTATATAAAAAAAACAGAGAGAAAAGAAAGAAAAAGAAAAGAAAAGGGATGATATTGCAAAGACTGGGAAAAGAGGTGCACCTGTCAGAACAGACAAAACCCATATCTGAGTAGGAACATCGCAAAGCTTCTTTGCCAGTGTTAATGCAGATCTTAGAATCTCTCTGGCTTGGGTAGAATCATGCAGTGCAAGTGCTAAATTCCCAAGGATTGTCAGGTACTGTGAAACAAGTTGAAGGTTCCCCATTTGAGCATGTGAAATCTGTAAACCCTTAGCCAGTTTGTTCCTGCATAGAAGTAATTAACTTAGAGGGAGAACTTTTTCTCTAAAGAACAGACCTGAAGTTCAGCATACTCTTCTCATTAATACTCCCTTCATCATAATACGTTTGATTTAACTTGGAGATTTAGGAAATGCTGAAAACTTGAGAGTAATAAAGTAGAATAGGCACATAAGATAAAAGTAACTTTTTAAGTGAAGTGAAATTAAGGGTAATGAGGTAAAATTGTTTGAAAAGGTTTCTTAACAAGAAAAGGTATCAGTTTTCCTAAGACAATCTAAGGGCATGTTGTTGAATTTTTTTTTCCATCAAATCAATCATTTCCTCACATATTTCACATCAATTTTCAAAAACACCCATTCTTTCCCCACAAAAACCTTTTTCCTCTATATGAGCATGCCCTAAAAAGGAAAACATATCAGTTTTCCTAAGACACACCCTAAAAAGGGAAACGTATCAGGTTTCCTGCAATGGAGGGAGTACAAGTACCCATTGGATCGCACCTAAGCTGGGTTAGCAATAGCCTTGGGATGCCAATTTATTGCTAAAACTCATAGCAACATTCCATGTAAAGAACAAGCCTAACGGCCAGAAAGGAGTTTATTAAAACAAGGTGATCATTTTACACCAAATATCTTTCTCATACAACACTTTACGCATGGATCAATGAGATGAAACAAAAAAAATCATCATTTTATGGACCCATTTTCTCTGGTGCAGGTACCATGAGATGGTGATGAATTAGTAAGGTCTATATGGGTCATGTTCCAACACAATGGATTAAATTCTTCACAAAAGCTAGTTCAAAGGTACCAAAATAGCAGAAATGGCCTTAATGGAAATTCAGATGGAATATCAGTTGAAAATTCACTACCTACCCTTATCAAAAAAAAAAAGTTTGAAATAAAAGAAAAGAAAAGAAAATTCACTACCTACCGAGCTTCATGTAGATTTTGCTGCTTCATTAATACTAGGCCATATGCAAAAAGGATGCATGCTTCCTCTCTTACTCCAACACAAGCATCTTTCATTCCATAAAGTGGTCCAACCAACTCAAGTGCCTAACATCCAGCAGCTTATCAGTTGTGAAATATGGAGAAATTGAGAAAACTACTTGAACAAATTAATGACACGATGTTAATTATTGGGAAACTAGTTGACCAGAGAACAGAAACAACCTTTGCAGTTGATTCAGCATTATCAATGCAGAAGTACGAAATAGCTGCATATGCGTGGCAAATAACTTGCATCGACTTGTTTTCAGTCAGCTGAAATGTGGACACAAACAATTGGGTCATTATGCCAGGAACCCAATATCTGGGAGGAAAATTTAACTATCTAAACTAGGCATCTCAACGGCTTATATTGGAATCTCTAACAGACTAACACCTCAGAAGATCACATATGTCCCTCAGACTGATGCCCCGTTCCCTTCCAAGAAGTTAACATGAAAGTTCAGGTTCAGGAACAGGAGCTAGGAACTGGTGAACCTTGAAAGATCAAATAATCTACCTTTGCAGCTTCAATATAATGAAAAGCAGCTTCACTGTAACAAGCAGTAGAGTGTGCATACTGTCCCCTCAGCATTTCAATAACACTTTCACATGCTTGTAGAATTGTCGGGAAACGAGTGTAGAGATCACTCATTTGAACCAGTGCCTGTAAAAAACAACAATCTCAATCCTGGAACAGCTGGAGAAATCCAATTGACAAAGGCGAGGTAACAGAAACATATCCAATATATTTGTTTGAAAGTGAAACTAGTAAACTAGTATTATCCAGCACAATTCTGGAGATTATGCCACCTTAAACAACCGCCAAGTTGATGCTTCACAGGTCCATTGTTATATGACAAGATGACAAAACTTGCATGCAGGAGAAAACAAACAGCTACATTCACCAAAATCAACCACCGGAAACAAACCATTGCAGGCTGAGCTACTTACTTTTCAAGAAGCAAATTAAATTCAGGGTGCAGGAACAGATGGTGACAACAAATTATGGTTCCATAAAACTCCAGCAGTACTTATTTTGAAAATTAATGCTCCTACAGTTGCCCAATTATGCATAGTTCAAACTATTTGTAAGCTTTGTTATCAAACATAGAACCAAAAACACTTGTGAATCAAACAGGGCCCCCCCAAGAAAAGTCACCATAGGGAAGTGTAGACACTGGAATATTTAATAATAATCTTGGGGATTCATACCACCGACCTCTTGTGCCTCAGAAAATTCAGACCGAGTGAGCTCCACAGCCACTTTATTCTCATGGAAGTGCATCATTAACATTAGATAAACACCAGCCATCCAGATAGCAGAGTGCTTTAAGTCCACTTCTGCTTGAGAAAGATTCAGGAAAACAAATTAATTTTTATTTCATGATCAAACTATAAGTGTGGAAAAATCCAAATTAATTTAGGAATGATTCCTATAAATCTGTAAATGATTGATTATTCTATACTTTAGGAAAGTAGCTAATAGGAATTATTCTTTTGCCTTAAACCAGTAATTTACTTTCCTATTCATGAGATACTGTATATGTATAAATGTATACCCTTGAGTATGAAATAAATTATCAAAAGGAAAAAAAAAACCTTTCTTTTCAAGTTGGTATCAAAGCAAGGTTCTCTTCCTCCCAACACACTTTCTTCCTTCCTAAAATTATGTCTAGTGATGAATCCACCATTGTTTCACCAACTGCTCCAACTACTGATCCCTCAAAAAAATCAGAATCCCATTCTGTCCAGATCACAACCATTCGTCTGAATGGTGATAACTTCCTAAGATGGTCTCAATCAATTCAGTTGTACATGAGAGGCCAGAAAAAATGGGGTTACTTGACGGGTGAAAAAAAGGCTCCAGAGGAGAATGATCCAACCTATGCAGCATGGGATGCTGAAAATTCTATGGTGATGACGTGGCTTGTAAACTCCATGGAAGAAGAAATCAGCGCCAATTACATGTGTTATCCCACAGCCAAGGAACTCTGGGAGAATGTAACTCAAATGTATTCTGATCTGGAGAATCAATCTCAGATCTTTGAGTTGAATCTCAAACTCGGAGAAATACGACAAGGTGAAGGCAACGTCACAAAGTACTTTAACTCGCTGAAGCGAATCTGGCAAGACCTGGATCTTTTTGATACTTTGAATGGAAATCTGTCGAGGATGCACGCCATCATAAGAAGACTCTAGAGAAGACTCAGATTTACAAGTTCTTGGCTGGCCTCAATGTTGAGTTTGATTAGGTAAGGGGGAGAGTTATTGGAAGGCAACCCCTATCTCCAATTGGTGAAGTATTTTCGGAAGTCAGAAGAAAAGAAAGTCGGAGGAACGTGATGCTGGGAAAAAAGGGTATTAGAGCTACTGCTGAAGGATCAACCTTGGCAGCATCTAGAGGGAGCTACAACAGAATTACCTCATATCTGCACAAACCAGATGAAAAACCATGGGTTTGGTGTCATGTCTGTAACAAGCCTCACCATACCCGTGAAACTTGTTGGAGAATTCATGGAAAACCTGCAAACTGGAAGAGTAAAGCCAGTGACAGATCAGGTCATGCCTTCCCAACTGCCAATGAAGCTGAGACCATCCCTTTCACCAAGGAGCAGATTAAGCATCTTCAGGCAATGTGGAAATCCAACTCGTCATCTGGTATTTTTGTTGCTTCTGTCGCACACACAGGTACTGAAAAACATGCTCAAAACTGCCATTTTAAACAATCTACTCCGTGGATAATTGATTCCGGAGCTTCTGACTATATGACCAATTCCTCAAAATTGTTTCAATCATATATTGTGCCCAGGAAACAAAAAGGTTAAGATAGCTGATGGTAATTTCTCACCTATTGCAGGAAAAGGGCTAATCAAAATTTCTGAGAGAATAGATCTTAAATCTGTTCTCATGTTCCTAAACTTGCATGTAATCTTTTGTCTGTCAGCAAACTGTCTAGAGATTCTAATTGATATATTATTTTCTATGAATCTCATTGTATCTTTCAGGACCAGAGCTCGGGGAAGACGATTGGCAGTGCTAGGATGATTAATGGTCTTTACTATTTTGAAGATGAGTTATCTAGTAATAAACCTGCTCAAGGGTTTAGTAGCATCAGTTCTCTTACTGTTCATAATCAAACAATGGTTTGGCATTATAGATTGGGCCGTCCTAATTTCTCTTATTTGAAGCATCTGTTTCCAGCTTTGATCCAAAAGTTAGACAGTTCATATTTTCAATGTGAAAGTTGTTTACTGGCCAAGAGCCAATGTAAATCCTATTGTAAAGCATCATATCATCCATCAAAACCATTTTACCTTTTTCATAGTGATGTTTAGGGACCTTCAAAGGTAACCACAAATTCAGGAAAAAAATGGTTTGTTACTTTTATAGACGACCATACTCGTCTTTGTTAATGAGAGAAAAATCTGAAGTGGAACAAATCTTTAAAGAGTTCTGCAAAATGATTGAAAACCAATTTCAAACCAAAATCAGCATTTTAAGATCTGATAATGGAACGGAGTACTTTAACAAAACTTTGGGGATTTTTTCAAGGAAAAGGGTATCTTACATCAATCTTCGTGTCCAGATACCCCTGAACAGAACGATATAGCTGAACGAAAAAATAAGCACTTGTTAGAAGTAGCTCGTGCTATGATGTACTTACTGCTCAGGATCCCCACAAAAATTTTGCAATACACTACTCCGTTAGAATGCTTGAAATAGTTTTTTCCAGAATCTAGAATTAACTCTGAATTACCTTTCAAAAAATTTGGTTGCACTGCATATGTTCACATCCCAAAAAGATCAAGGTCTAAGTTAGACCCCAAAGCTGAGAAATGTGTTTTCTTAGGATATACTCCTAATAAAAAGGGGAATAAGTGTTTTAATCCTATTACAAGACGATTTCACACAACCATGGATGTTTCTTTTCTGGAAAATACCCCATATTTTACCAAAAATTTGCTTCAGGGGGAGAAATTAGTGGAACCAAATTCTGGGGAAATTGCTGAACCCCTACCTAATGCTATCCTTGATATTTCTCTTGAAGAAACTCAGCCTGCTGATTACAAATCTGAAGTTGATCTGTCGGAAAAGAAATGCTAGGATTGACTAAAAATCGCAACAATCTTGAGCCTTTGGTTTATTCTAGAAGAACTATCTCTAAAAGAGGGAAAGATAAGCTAATCATCCCTGCACATGGTCAAACAGAAGCCCTGGGCAATGGTCTTCCAAGTATTCCAGGTAATCCTTCTTCTATTCCCGCTTTATCTCCAAATATTACTGGAGTAAGTCTGCCCTCACAATCTGATTTCAATTCTGAAAATTCTGCACCAGAACCTATTTTAGAAACAGCCACAGGAATTCCAGAATCAGACCTTAATCTTCCCATCGCCCTTAGGAAAGGAACTCGTACCTGTACTAAGCACCCTATTGCCAATTACATTTCCTATAACCATATGTCCGAAACCCATAGAGCATTTACTGCAAAAATTTCAGAACTTGTGGTGCCTAAAAACATACAGGAAGCATTAGATGGACCGAGTTGGAAATCAGCAGTGTTTGAGGAAATGAATGCCTTGAAGAAGAATGGTACTTGGACGTTGTAGAGTTTCCAGTAGAGAAGAAAGTTGTAGGAAGTAAATGGGTATTTACTATAAAAAGTAAAGCTGATGGGAGTGTTGAAAGATATAAAGCTAGGCTTGTGGCAAAGGGTTTTACTCAAACCTTTGGGATAGACTACCAAGAGACATTTGCCCCAGTTGCAAAAATAAACTCTATTCGAGTGTTATTGTCTCTTCATGTGAAGAATGCCTTTCTTAATGGAGATCTAGAAGAGGAAGTGTTTATGAGCCCTCCACCGGGTTTTGAAAAAAGCTTTGGAAATGGAGAAGTATGCAAACTGAAGAAGTCCTTATATGGACTCAAGCAGGCCCCTAGAGCTTGGTTTGAGCGCTTTGGCAAAGTGATAAAGCATTATGGATATACTCAAAGTCAAGCAAATCACACTATGTTCTACAAACATTCAAAAGATAGAAAAGTGGCCATCTTAATTGTGTATGTGGATGCTATTATACTAACTGGGGATGATTATTGTGAACTAGAGAAGTTGAAAAGAAGACTTGGCAAAGAATTTGAAATCAAGGACTTGGGTGCATTAAAATTCTTGGCATGGAATTTGCTAGGTCTAAAGGAGGTATTTTTGTAAATCAGCGTAAGTATGTGCTGGATCTGCTTGATGAGACAGGTATGCTAGGCTGTAAACCAGCTGAAACACCTATTGAACCCAATGTTAAGTTGCCTCTCACAAAAGTGGAAAATGTGAAAGATAAGGAACATTATCAAAGACTGGTTGGGAGACTAATCTACCTATCGCATACACGTCCATACATAGCATTCGCAGCGAGTATGGTGAGTCAGTTTATGCATTCTCCTGGACTTGAACATTTTGAAGCTGTCTATAGAATTCTAAGGTATCTAAAAGGAACACCTGGGAAAGGCCTCTTGTTCAAATCAAGGGGACACCTACAGATTGAAGCTTACACAGATGCAGATTGGGCTGGGAGCATAGTGGATCGACGATCTACCTCAGGCTAATGCACATATGTTGGAGGTAACTTGGTTACTTGGCGAAGTAAAAAACAGAATGTTGTGGCCAGAAGTAGTGCTGAGGCTGAATTTAGGGTTGTGGCTCATGGCATGTGTGAGATTTTGTGGATAAGAAGATTACTTGAAGAGCTGAAGTCAGCACAATTATCTCCTATGAAGTTATACTGTGATAACAAGACTGCAATTTCAATTACTCATAATCCAGTCCTTCATGACCACACAAAGCATGTGGAAGTGGATAAACATTTTATTAAGGAGAAGATAGAGAATGGACTGGTGTGTATGTCTTATATTCCTACTGGAGAGCAAGTAGCAGATATCTTCACAAAAGGACTGTTCAAGAAGCAATTTGATTTTCTGAGTAGCAAGCTGGCTATGGAGGATATCTTTAAACCAGCTTGAGGGGGAGTGTGGGAAAATCCAAATTAGTTTAGGAATGATTCCTATAAATCTGTAAATGATTGATTATGTCTATACTTTAGGAAAGTAGCTAATAGGAATTATTCTTTTGCCTTAAACCAGTAGTTTACTTTCGTATTCATGAGATACTGTATATGTATAAATGTATACCCTTGAGTATGAAATAAATTATCAGAAGGAAAAAAAAACCTTTCTTTTCAAGTAAGTCAACCTGAAAAGAAAAACGGAGTACTGACCTCTTACACCCTCACGAATTCCAAGCCTGGCTAACTCTTCTGCAAGAAAAGAAACAAAATCCCTCCGATATTTCAGCATATGTGGTAACAATAACCTTAACATAAAATCTAACCAAAATCCAAACCGGTAATACTGTAAAGGTTCAGCCACCATCATTCACTAGAAAATAATATAGGTCATGAAGAGATTTTAGTCAAATACATAAGGAAGTATGTCTAATATGTGAAAGGGAAGCATATGGAAAGCCAAACATCTAGAAAGAAGTTTAACTTGCATTACTTCAGTTTCATGCAAGTTATTCATGGTCAATCAATCAACTAAGCTTCATTCACGAACTAAATGGAGTGTCTTCATCAGATATTCTTTCAAGAATATTCCTCCAAATGTAAGTTGAACCATCATTTTAAAGCTTTATTTAACCACCCAAATTATTTTTTTCTAAATATGTGTGCACTGTTGTGCTTGTGTCCTCAGACACATTCCATATAACAGTACAGCTTAATCCTCTTACAAGGTTATGTCATCTGCACTTTTAATACTTCCAACCCTCATACATACACTGGGATATCAAGAATAGCAGCGTAAGCAAAATGGCCAGTCCATGCTTTCTACAATTTACCTCATAGAAAACAGTACAAGTTAAAACTATGCTGCTTCACTTAAGGTGGCATTTGTATGGGATTAAAGGTCTTCAAAGGGATAACACACGGGTTTCAGTACAACATGCCCCTGCGATTCATAAAAACAACTATTCTCTGATGGTAATTAGTTGTAATTTTGATGAATTTCAAGCAAAAAGTGTTGATCCCTCCATTAGCTATAAAACCTAACTTCATGAAACTATTCTTTGGTACATATCTCCAAAATATTTGCATAAAATGAAATAAAAGCCTAACTAACATTAGCAGCCACCAAAAGGCTTATAAGATACTACTAAAAAGACAGTTTTGATGATACTTAGACTAAAAGACTTGAGCATTGCAACAGCCAACAGACAAACCTCAGTAAAACAGGATATGGTAGTGTTAAGAAAGATAACCTTGGACAACATGCATTCCAGAAAGAATTCGTCTTTCACAATCTTTGAAATTACCCTTTGGTCGTGCAACTATAACAGCCATAAGGTCGACAAGTGCAAATACAGCACTTTTAGGTAGCCACTGTCCATTAATAGGAGCAGGGGCCAGAGTAAGCTTGTCTTCCCATGCCCATTTGGTCTTACCAAAGTATGGGGGTTCAAGAGACTCTCCATCGAATGAATTTGGAGCATTCAGGTTCAGAAGCTGCTCTTGAAGCTCGCTTTGCTTTGAATAGAGCAGTGATCTTTCCCTAGCAGGCAAGTTTGGTTGGTGGAGACTTTGATTCAAGACACTGAGGTCTTGTTTCACTTGCAGGACAACCTCTGTCTTCTGGGAATCGGACTTGACAGCAGCATCCAATTTGTCCACTTGTTGGGCAGCATTCTTGTAGTCGCAGACACGGAGCCGATAGAATATGTGCAGCAGATCCTTGTAAAAGAGCAAACCAAGGCACCGCTCTTTCTTTGGATGGAAAGTTATGGCAGCAAAAGAATTTGCACTATTAGAAGTTAGCTATTTGACACTCAACCAGAAACAAAGATGTTGAAGTAGGAGGTAAAATGAAAGCAACAGAAGAAATTTGATTAAATAGAAGGTGAAGAAGCAGTAATTGTGGGTTTACTCACCCTGTCTGATGGAATGGTATCCCAGACCTCATTGCATTTGCTAACAGATTGCTCAATGGTGCTGGGGTTATCACATTGCATCAAGTGTACATGGAGGATTGAGGTAAGAAAGAACATCTGAGGAAAACATAAAAACCAAGAGGAATGAGGAAGTGCAACAATGAAGCAAATATTCACGGCGAAGTGGGGCAAGTAAAACCTGTAGCTCAGGATAAGAAATCTGAGATGCGGAGAAACAACCGGATTGTAGAGCAGAGATGGCAGAATGGTAGTCCCCTTGGATGACAAGGGCGTTGGCCAGTTGCGAGTTGAAGTTGCAAGACCATAGCACGAGGGAAGCACTGCAGATGCAGAATTGGAGAACTAGTAAGCAAGTAAAACAAGTAAAAAATATAGTAATTGCCCACAACACAAGGTGAAAATGATAAGCTTTCGGAAACATCAACTCCATTAAACATGTCAATTGAACACCAAGGAGTAGAGGAAAAGGGAAGCAACAGTACTCTTGTGGGGCGTTGGAGATGAGCTGGAGAGCCTTCTGAAGGATCTGCTTCTGAGGAGGAATGGCACCAAGCAAGTGATAGCATTGGCTGAGCAAGCTGTAAGTCCGGCACTTCAAATCGAGGCACGAAGGGATTGACAGGAGGAGCAATTGCTTCAGAAAAACAAAAACAAAACAAAGAAAAATCGAGAATCAAGTCGGAATCAGAAATCCAGCACCAAAACAATCGAAGAAACAAGAGATAGAGATCGAATTACAGCGCGCTCGAGATGAGATTTGGCGTGGTTGACGTTGTGAGTGTGAGAGAGGAGGAGAGTGGCGAGGCGGAGGCGCGTCTTGACTTCGACGATGGGGAGGAAGGAGGCGTGGGACTGGCAGATGGCCTCCAAGCACTTCACGGCGCCGCCGATGTTGCCTCGCTTCTCCTCGTACTCCGACAGCCCCCACAGCCCCTCCGCCACCTCTTCCATTGATGCTTCTTCTACCTCGCCTAGTGAATTGAATCCTTAAATAATTAAATAATTTTGTTTTGTCAATTTGGTCCCAAGTTAAGTGAAACGGTGCGTAGCAGGGTAGTGCGTGTTGGGTGAAGAGCTAAGACTATGCCTGATAGAGCTGCTCAATCGATTATTTCGGTTATAACTGAAACTGAATTTGTTGATGTATTTAGTTTTTGATTTTATAATGTAACCGAATTAACTAAGTAAAGTCGGAAACCGTAAAAACCGAAAACCGAATTCGGTTCGGTTATTTCGGTTATTACCCAAAATAACCGAAAATTTTCGCTTCTTAACTCAAAAGCTATGTAACTACTGATGCTTGAACATCAACCTCATGATACTAATATATAACAGCAAGCACAACACAACCTATGCATTCGTGATAAGTCTTAAACCAAATTCCTAAATCCAAGTACAGTCCAAAACAATCAGCATAATAAGTCCAAGTACAGTCCAAAACAATCAGCATAATAAGTCCAAGTACAGTCCAAAACAATCAGCATAATAAGTCACAAACAAAAGAGGCCACTGCCAAGTACAGTCCAAACAGTCAGCATAATAGGAAACAGTAGCAGCTTGCACTTGCTAAAACAAAAATGCAGCTTCATGACTTTGAGCTAGATTGTTTTAAACTACTTTCTTCACTTGATCTCTAATTCTTCCATATTCATCTACAACAAAAAATGAAAAAATAATAATCAGTTAGTCATGATTATAGTTAGACAACTAGAAGGACAAATTCTATAATAGTAAGCAAATCACAAGCCGGAATTCTAATCACCTGATTACTAATCTTTAATAATCTGATCAATCCATCATACATCTACGTTATTCTTGTCCAATGCTAGCTTTGAGAAATCTGGGTAAAACATAATAATAAACATGAACATATCACTTAAGAAATAAATTGATAAGTTAGCAAGTATTTGAAGAAAAACAGAGTACCTTCATCCATTTTTTGAAAATCCATCAGATCTTCCTCAACACTATCCTCGATATTTAATCTCCGAACCCAATCTTGACAACAAATAAGTGCTTGTGCCATCCTAGGAGCTAATGAACTCCTAAATGCATCAAGCACTCTACCTCCCGTACTAAAAACAGCTCCAGAGACCACAGTAGATATAGGAATAGCAAGAACATCACGAGCCATAAGACTCAGAATAGGGAATCGTCCAGCATTAACTTTCCACCAATTTAAGATATCAAATTATGTTTCTTGATCCTCTACCTCAGGCTCACAATCCTCATTCAAATATCTAACTAAGTCCGACTTATTTTCATGACTCCCAATCATTGACTTGAATTTCTTTTTTCTTTCCATAGCATGCAACCCCACCTTTCGTTTCAAGTCACTGGAAGACTTAGAAGAAGAAATTCTAGCAACTACCTTTCGTTGGTAAGTTTTCTCATACCACCTAAACAATTCATTCAAAGCTTCTTTACATGCATGTGTTAACTTCATCCCCAAATCCTTATCAGACTCATACATTTCCTCAAAAGCAAACTCAATATATCTGAATTTATGGCGTGGGTCAAGTACAACAGCAATGTAAATCAACATGTTCATATTTTCCCATCACCCCAATACTTATCATACTTTTGTTTCATTTTCTTTGCCATTTTTGAAAACTCTTCATCATCACTCAAAATCCACTCTTGCAACCGACTAGACATCTCATCAATCTCATGGAAAAAGTTGTTTGATGTTACATACAATGAACCAGAAACCTTACAAGTCTGATAGTAAAAGTGCTCAAGAAACTTGATCAACCTTCTTACATTTTTCCAATCTTCACTACTAGGAATCCCACCCAACTCTTCTAATTCTTGTGCAAAGAATGGATCTTGACCGAAAAAGTGTCAAAAGCCACATCAAATTTCTCGGCAGCATCTAGCATTAAGTATGTGGAGTTCCACCTAGTACTAACATCCAAACACAACAATGACTTGCTTTCTATTCTTTCTTTCACAATGCACCTTTTAAAATGAGCTAATCTAGCGGCTGAATTCCTGACAAATTTTACAGCAGCTCTAACCCTTGAAACAAATCCCTGCATCGCTTTCTCCTCTAACCCATCAACAACAACTAAGTTTATTATATGAGCAATGCATCTCATATGTAAAAATCTGCAATCAGCCACCCCTGTCCCCCAATTATTGATTCTTTTTTTCAAGAGATCAATAGCTACATCATTAGAGGCCGCATTGTCAACCGTAACGGTGAATACCCTTTCAATCCCCCATTCAAGAAGACAATTTTCTACTGCCTTTGCAATTGCGGCCCCTTTATGACTACTAATTGGGAAAAAATTTAGAATTTTCTTCTGCAATTTCCAATTTTCGTCTATGAAATGAGCAGTTATAGACATGTAATTCACTTTACGCAATGATGTCCAACTGTCAGTGGTGATGCATACCCGTTGTTGTGTTTTCCTAAACATAGATTTCAGTTCAATCCTCACATCTTCATACTTCTGGAAACAGTCTCTAGCTATTGTATGTCTTGAAGGCATGCAAAATTTTGGACAAGCAAGAGTTAAAATTTTTCTAAAACCTTCCTTTTCAACAAACCTAAAAGGAAGCTCATCGAGAATGATCATTTCAGCAAGCCCCTTCCTCACTAACTCTTGATCAAATTTCCATAGACCTAAACCCCCTTCCCCTTGATTTTCAGCATTAAATACCGATTCGGTTTGCTTAGAATCTAACTCTTTACGTGCACTACTGAGATCTTGGAATGATGGTTAAGAGAGGAAGTACCATTACACACATTAGCGGAGAAGCCTTGAACAATATCTACACTTAGCTTTATGTTCACCACTTTCAGTTTCAATCCTGTCAAAATGTTTCCAAGCTTGAGACCGAAGTTGCTGCTTTTCTCTTCTTTTGTGGGCATCTGACTGTTTTGTTTGATCCTGTAGAGCTAGGTTCTTGAGTTGATTGCTTTGGAACTTCATTCCCTTCTTCATTGTCATTCTGCAAATATAAATCAAATAGTACATCATTTAGTGTGAGGATTGAACTGGCTGCTGGGTCAGGAACATGATAAGAATAAGACACTCATCTATAAAAAATACTGATATAGTGATATTTGCTGAGGCATGGTTAAAAAGACTGCAGCACAAACTACTAGATCACGCTACAGCAGTAAGAGGCGACTTTCATCCGGCCCTGATACATCCAGGGAGGCAACTTTCAACCTCATTTATGAAAGATTCATCAAGCTAACCTTGTCCCCTCAAAAGGCTTAAGGTCACTTGAGTGAATAAATTCAAAGGTAAATCCATCTAATGTTCCGTAAGCAAATAGGAGTATATGATCGAGCTAACACTAAAAGTAGAACTAGAGAGCTTGGAGTTAACAGACTTACCATCGGCGACGAAGGAGGAGGTTCTGTTTCTTCAATGAAACCTTCAACCACACCTCTTGAATCTTCAAGCTCCATTAACAGTTGAACGTTCGTGTTAGTGAGACGTCGTCGGTGAGCATAATAGATGAAGATGAAGTGAGTGGAGTGATAGCTGATGGAATGGAAATTGGAATTGAAGGAACTCTTCTTTCTTTCTGTCGTGTGTGTGAGGCTTCGAGCCTTTGAAGATTATGAGTGTGAGAGCTTCTGCCTTCTGAGAGGTGCCGCTGCGTGTGTGTGTTTGTTAGGGTTTTAGTCTTAGAGTTATTGGGTAAAGATGGCCTGGGCTGGGTACATGGGCTGGCTGGTCGATATAAGTATATGGGTTAAAGGTGGGCTGGGCTAGTACTAGTATATGAGTTTGGGCATATTATTAATTCGGTTAATTCGGTTAACCGAATTATTTAAACGTTAACCAATAACCGCACCGAAAATCGTATAAAAATTTCGGTTAAACCAAAACTGAACCAAACACTGAATTATCCAAACCAAATTGACCAAATCCGAAATTTTTTTTTGGTTATTTCGGTTTAACCGTAAAGTTGATCAGCCCTAATGTCTGGGACGGGGTCAACTTGGAAGAGCTAATTCCTAAGGGACAGTGTTTTTGGTGTTTAGAGAAGTACTAATCATATATTGGTGATCAATCCTTCAATGAAAATCATTTCTCCATCATTCTTACCTTATTTCATGGTATCGGAACAAGGCAAACACTTTACAATTTGTAAGTTTTTGAGCTATTGAGTAATCGTCCATTATGATTGTTTCATAACAACTTCATCAAATCATCAACCTTTTCTTTCAACATCGTCCTCATTCTTCGACACGCCGATCTATGTCTTCTCTTCGACATCTCACATCGCTGATCGTCGTCAAGCTTCAACTCGACTTCGGCTTTCTATCCGAAAATTTGAATATGATCAACCTCTTGCAACACTAAGAAATCAAATCGGAGTTGACTCTTTGAAAACAATTCCATCTCCGCCACAAATTTCGGGAATCCAAACCGGAATTGACTTGCAGATTTTATCTCAGCCATCAGGAATTCAAACAGGAGTATCTTTAATTCGTTGTTGATTACATCTTCGTTACATATTTGATTCCAACTTTCAAGTCATCCATCCGTAATCTGATTCACCATGGCAGACGAAGGCATATTCATCACTGGCTCTCTAAAGTCAGGGCTGAAAGGTACTCCATCAATTGATATTTCAAATCCATTTTTCACTCACCATTCAGATCATCCAGGGTTGATTTTAGTCTCCAGATCCTTGAATGGAGATAACTATTTTGGTTGGAAGCAAGGCATGACTTTGACATTAAATTCCAAGCACAAACTTGGATTTGTCAATGCTTAATCAAAGCTCCTTTTGAAGAGGTTGATCCAGATGGTTATGCGGCTTGGTTTCGCTACACCGATATGGTTCAAAACTGGATTCACAACAATCTCGATCCAGAAATTGCAAATAGTGTCATCTATTGTTCCACTGCCCATGAAGTTTGGGAAGACTCGCGTGAGCGATTCTCACAAAGCAATGTACCCCGCATTTTTTAAATCCAGTGTGATATTGCAAATTATCGACAAGAGCAACTATATGTCTCCGCCTACTACACTAAACTAAAGTCTCTGGGATGAATTGTCATCATACTCAGAAGAGAGCAGAGAAGTTGTGTAACACCCCTATTTTTACAACCCAAATTTTTGTGGAAAAAAATTGAAACTTTTTAGATTTTGAAAACTTTTTGGAAATAATCCAAGAATAAATTTTGAAAGGTAAATAAAGCTATTTTAAATATCAGAGTAATAAATGGAAGCGTTACTAAATCCAATAAAATATAAGTACTTATACATATATGTTTGAAATAGCGCAACAGAAATGAATCAAGTTCCCAAAATAAAGATACAACTAAGCCATTGTTCAGCGACTACAGTGCGTCATCACCCATCGTCTGCTCCTCCTCATAGTACTCATATCCTGACTCATACTCAGTGAACTCGGGATAGTACTCATCAATAGGGTACTCACCTGAAATTATAAGGGGTGAGCGTCCATACGCTCAGTAAGGAGGAGTGTATCAGGCCCTTCACTAGGGTTCTGATACGTCCTCAAATATACAAGTTCACAAACAATGAAAACTAAATAAGATTGATTAATAAACAATAATCCAATCATTCGAGCATAAGGAAAAGTAATTTATGAAGTATGTCTAGAAAATGTGTCACATGTTCGATGGAATGAACCATTTACTTTTTATTTTTACCAAATAAAGCCGTTGAACGAACCTACACAGGGTGTGTACAACACCCACTTTGGGAATGTTCCGTTAGCAGAGCTACTGGGGATACTTACAATCATCCTAGAACATACCCATCCAGGGAAGAGCTTCTCGTGATCGCACATTCACAAGTCTGGTCTGCTCGCCAGCAAGTGAAGCCAAAGCATTACCTAAAGGGTCTGTGCGCCCAAAATTTACATGGATCGGGTCTGCTCGCCCGCCATGACATGTTCAGGTCGTCCGTCCCGAACCTCTCCACTCCTCACACTAACGACAGTCAGGTCATGAAGTGTGGTATGTCCGCCACTCCCTCATACCCCATTCATTACACTTAAGCCAGGTCATGAAGTGTAGTCTACTCACTACTCCCTCATACCTAACTAGCTAACCACTCGAACTCATGCATGTTTGGTCTGCCCGCCATGCCACGCATACTTCGATGGATAACGGCGTTACACTGGTTAGGTCATATGCTTGTTTGGTCTACTCACCATGCAAGCATACCTAACCGGTTAGCCATCTAAAATCATGCATGATTGGTCCGCTCACCATACCACACATACCCCAAGTGGAAGTCATGTAGGTTCTGGTCTGCTCGTCACCCACGCATAACCCAACGGTTAACCGCGTCTTAGACTACTTGCTACGCTATTGCTCGGTTGGTCTGTTCGCCACACAAGCATGCCTAACTCGTTAACCAATTGAAGCCATATATGTCCCATACCACACATAACTCCTTTGGTTAACAACGTCTCAAGATAATCATATGCAATTCTTAATTATGTTTATGCAAGTGTCAACCAACATCCAATGCGTCAACCGTTCGTGATGCATGTCGTCTAAACTTCTATTAATTGTTTAATGTGATGTCATGACCTAAGCATTCTACTTTTAAACCTTATATCTTGTTACCTATATGATGTCATGACAATTAATTATTCGTTAATTGTAATTAGATTACGTCGTCTCTCAATCTCATGGGTTGTTTAACAAAACCCCTGTTTGTTGATTTCGTGCCTAAGTATTTACTAGCGACTTTATACAAATTTCATAGTTCTATGCATAAAATCCCTAAACATGTCACTATCAATTTTTGGGCCTAAGCATGTTACTAGCGTCCCTCGGACCTATACATGATATCAAGTTCATTTTGTCTCTTTGTTCTTAACATGGTACTAGCGAAGTTCAATTATCGGCCCTAACGTGATACTAACGAGTTTTCTTTAGAATAACGGCCCTAGCATGATGCTAAGTTTGCAAACATCAATCACCGTACAATTATCAAGCATCAATCATTATTAGTTACAACCCGTAGTTCATAACTTAAAATGTAATTGAAGGCATCAAGAAAATATACTACCCGGGTTACCCGTTCGTCTGTTTGTATTTAGTCAAATGTTTAACTCAGAGTTCATTATTTGATATCTTATTTACGAATACGAAAGAGAACTATAATGAAAAACTGTACACTACCCCTTACTTGGATGTAGTCGGGAATAAGCGTCCACTACCGATCGGGATGGCCGGACACGTCGGTTGGAGTTGGAGCTTGAAGTTGAGAACCTAGCGATAATAAGAATTTAACGTGAAATTTTATGAGATCCCGCAAGAAAATGCTTACCGGTGCCAGCCGGTAAGATTTACGGAAGTGTAACGGAGGCCTTTACGATTTTCTAATGGTCTACGATAGCTAAAGGTAAGGTTTGAGCCAAAAGTAGAGTCCGGTAATTTTTTGAGTGCTAATAAGCATAAACACATTTTTTATGGATATAAAATCATTTTTAAGAAGGAAAAATAATTATTCAATATTCTAAACAATTTAAAAGTTGGAAATAAACTTTATAGAAGTTGTAAAGTACTAATGTAATATTTATTAGCAAAAGTAGTAATTTTTCCTTAACCTCAGTAACATATAAGGAAATATACAAAAACACACAAGTTAGAATTTAAAACATATAACTAATAAGAAAATAATATATTTACATATATAAGATTTAAAACTTAATTTTGTATGGTACAAAAGGTTGTCTCTTTCTAACTCTTATAACTTTTGTTGAAGTAAAAACAAACAAAAGTCATAAGTTAGGAAAATATAATTTTTACAACTATAATTATAAGAAAGAAAAATAAAAACAAAGTTGTATTATGAAGATGATGAGGAACATAAAACTTTAGAGGTTTCTTGAGTAAGTTAACAAAAATAAAAGAAAAACATTCTAAAAGGAAGGAAGGCAAATAAAAGTCTATACTTAATGGCCAAAATGTAAGGTTTTAAAGTTTATTGGTGGCTTAAGTGATACTCAGTAAGCTTATAGGGGTTAAAGAGGACAATGAAGAGAATAGGGTATAAGAAAAGGAGTTTACCCCAAAACAAAAAGGAAGGCTGAGTCTGGTTCTTCTTCTCCAGCGATGTTTCGCGAACCGGCTGCGGCAGGCGGCAAGCGGCGGCGAATGCGGCAGAGGTGGTGGTTTCGGCGGCGGATCTGGGCCAGGGTGGTGTGCCGGATTCGTCGGATCGAAGCTCCCGATCATTTTTCCCTCTTCCTCCAATATTTTTAATTTCACTCCATTTCTTGCCTATTTCTTCACCAAATGGCTCTATTTATAGCGAAAGATAATGGATTGATAGGGCTTGGAGGCAATGATGATAGAGTAAAGCCATTTTGATGGATTGAAGGATGAGAGTAGAGGTGTGAAGTTTAGACGAGTTCGGTGGTTTTTCTACCGATTTTTCTGATTTTTCTTTTTTCTTCTTTTTTTAACGTTTTAATTAATTTTAAAACATCTTAATTACAACTAAAATTTACCCCCCTCTAATTACTAAATTACAAAAAAGAAGAATATAGAAAAATAAGATACCTAAAATAATATCTGAAAAGATAAAAACACTCGCAGAAGGAAAATAATAAAAAACAAGAAATGAGTAAGATCCAGTAAATCTGATTGTCTAGAAATTGACGTTAGGAAGGAACCAAGGAATTTAATCAAGAAACAAATCTTTAACAAACTAGAGTTTCAAACTTTTAAAACTCTTGTACTATTCTAGATAACACAATCGGATAACTACAATAATAGAAGTCTAGAAAAAGGCTTTTCTTTTAAAGAAATATAACTTGGGCTTTTAAACACGTAAAAGATAAAGACAAAGTTTAGCAAGAGTGAATTAAAAATGTAGATATTATCAAAAAAATGTAGAATTAAGCAAGGTCAACAAACTTTTCTAAACTATACAAAAAGATCTCAAAGTTTTGTTATCATCAAAATCTAACTTATAAGGGAATAAACCCAACAATCTCCATCTTTTTGATGATGACAAAACCTCTTGAAAAAGAACTCAAGATTTCAAAACTTTCTCCTCATTATTAAAATATCGGGTAAAGTGTACTCATGGTCCTGTAACTTTAATTATTATACCACTAGGGTCATGTTTTAATTTTTTATACTAATAAAGTCCTGATTTCAAGTTTTTTCTTCATCCATGGTCATTTTTACGATTATTTTACTATTTTACCATTTCACAGGAATGGTACAATAACAAACATAAACTAATTTTTTCTTATTATACCATTCACACCCTCAAGTTTTAAAATTCTACAAACAAACCCTACAATCTACCTTAACATTTTCAACGAGTAAATTCTGTACACAGTGCCGTAAAAATAATTATTGTCATGTTTTGGTCTTATTTTAAAAACTTGTCATGCTTTGGTCCTATCTAAGGGTTCATTGTCATATTTTGGTTCTTTCCGTCCATTGATGCCGTTAGTCTTGACAGATCTCTATGAAAGTACCATTTTGCCCTCCTGATTACCTGACGTGGCGCTCACGTGGACTTCACTCTGATTTCTTTTTTCCTCCCCTTAGTCTCAAGACCGCCGGCACTCTCTCCTCAACAATGGCGAAAAGAATGATAGCCTTGGGTTTCATTTTGTAGAAACCGCAGAGAGAGGCGTTGCAGGTGAGGGAGAGGCGTTGCTCAATCAATGCTCAACAATGCTTCATTTTGTAGAAACCGCAGAGAAGGTGCTCAATCGATCCTTAGTGCAAATCCGCCACCGCCAAGCCTAGCAACGTTGTTGTGTTCGTAGGTAGAGGGGTTCCGATCGAGACAGCCGCCAGCACATCCGCAAAGCTTAAACTCCGGATAAACTCAATCCGTGATGATTTTTGACGTCGGATTGAAGGACCTTGGTTCAAGATCTGGATCAACTCGATCGGATTCACGATGACTGAGCTAGGCGTCAAAGAGGAAGATTGCATCGGTACAGAGATGGGTGTCGCGTCAGAGCATCAGGTTCAGCGATGGGCATGGCTTGTCGACGAGGTGTAGGTTGGAGGAGTCGTCTACTCGGTCGGGGAGGAGTAAGGATGACAGTGGTGGTTCTCTGAATGTGCCGGCGGTCTTGAGACTGAGGGGAGGAAAAAAGAAATCAGAGTGAAGTCCACGTGAGCGCCACGTCAGGTAATCAGGAGGGCAAAATGGTACTTTCACGAAGATCCGTCAAGACTAACGGCATCAATGGACGAAAATGACCAAAATAGGACAGTGAACCCTTAGATAGGACCAAAATAGGACAAGTTTTTAAAATAGGACCAAAACATGATAATAATTATTTTTACGGGACTGTGTACGGAATTTACTCCATTTTCAACTCACCTATCTCAACCAAGATCTGACCTACCACCGCCGGAAAGCCACGGGCCGCTGCCGAAAAACCACGGGACCGCGATTCGCGGCCTAGGGCTCGCGATTCGCTCCCTTCGGCAGCCGATCATCGCCCTGGGCAGGCGATCCGCGGCCCTGTGTCGGCGGTTTGCCGCCCTTGGCTGGAGATTCGCGGCCCTGGGCTTCGAATCTACGGCCTAGACTTGCGTTTCATAGCTTAGAGGGCATTCTGGCGAAGGCTGCCGGCGGTCTGGCGAGATTTCCGGTGGTGTTGGATAAGAGGGTAGTGAGATAAAGTGGAGAGAAAATTTTTAGGGTAGAATTGTATGTATTTGTAAAAGTTAGGGTAGAATTTTAGGATTTATAAAAATTGAGGGTAAAATTGAAAGTTTCGACTTAAGGTAATTTTTATATTTTACAATTGTTGAAAAGAGCAATATTTTAAAAAATTGAGGGCAAAAATGTCAAATAGAACCATGGATGAAGAAAAAAATTGAAAACATGACTTTATTAGCACAAAAAGTTAAAACAAGACCCTAGTGGTACAATAATTAAAGTTACAGGACCATGAGTGCACTTTACCCGTAAAATATCTCCTTAAAATAATTATACCTCCCCCTTAATCACACCTTTCTTATCTTCCTTCTTTTAAAATATTTTTTACTTTCTCAACACTATCATTTTTATCATTTTCTACCCTTTTTGTCATAATCAAAAAGGTAAACTCAAGAGTGCAGTAGATGATGTAACCTAGATTGCAGAATAGTGAAGGTATAAACCTGACAATGCGACATGTTTGTGCAATCTAGAGTTTTTACAAAAAACATGTTTATAAAATCCAACTTCACTTGATGAAAAATCATTCTTTTTATGTGGTGGAATCCACAAACATAAACTGTATAAAAAATGATATCTAACATGTTTGTAAAACATTCAAAAGGAAATATGAAGGTAGAGATTTAAAACTGAATTTAAAACTTTTAGAGAAATACGATTTGTTCAACAGGTTGACAAAAGAAATCTCTAGATTGTTTTGCACTGATTTCTCTATGAAATTCGAACTATATGTGCATGAAATCAATTTCTATGACAAATAATTCATCTTCATTTATTCAGACCAACATAAGATTAAAAATTACTTCATTTTACCTTGAATTTGCTCTTTCCCAATACTTTTGTTCTAGGTGAATCTTTCTTCACATAGGCATTGTAAAAATAGTTAGTTATACTTACATTTATTTCACAGCTTTTGAGATGAATTTGTAGCAACAACATCCTCATCTCTTAATGTTCTAAATATTAAAAATATGAAGGTTAGGAACTAAATCAATTATAAATCAAATATAAACAAGAATTTTGTGCAATTTTTCAAGATTAGATGAAGTATACATTTCTTTAAAAGTGGTTCACTTTCCTTAAAAACATTTTCACTTTATGTGTCTTTAAAAAATTGTACACATTTCATTTTAGGTTGTCTCCGAAAATTTGTTCACTTTAATTAAAATGAATCATTTTACTCTCAATAGTCACTAAAGTATCATCACTTTACCTTTATTTATAACGTTTCTTTCATTTCGCAACTTTTTCACTCAAGGATGTTTACATCAAAAGTTCAAAACGCGCAATGTCCTACATCCACCTTAATATCAAGTGTTCAGTTAAATCGATCAATTCCTGTAGACTGAGGAATATAGTATTTATTGGTTAAATTTCTTAAAATGCAATTGATCTCCTATATTTCATATCATATTTTAGTTAAGACAAAAATGGATCTCCTTTTAAAAAATTTCTGGACCCGCCACTGTACATAATCTTTTACTTTAAAAATATATATGTCACAATATAGCAATAAAACTTTCAATTATAATAAAATACGATAATATTTGAAACAAAAATATGAAAATTACAAATATCAATACCTATTTTTTTCTGTGTATATAATCTTTTTTTTAGGATCCCCTTAAAATTAGGGGTGAGAAGAAACCTAGCCGAGCCCGAGCCCGGCAGGCTCGAGCTCTAGCTCGTGAAGTTAGGCTAGGCTCGAGCTCTGCTCAAATTCTATTAGAACCTAAGATCATGCTCGAGCTCGGCTCATGAAAAGCTCGAGCTCGGCTCGAAAGCTTATGAGGCTCAATATGCTTACTAAATAAGCTTGTTTCAGCTCGACTTGATCAAGCTCGAACCAAGCTCGCGAGCCTCGAAAATTCCTTACCTGTACAATATGAGGGTATTATGGGTATTTCCATGAGGCTCGTTAGTTCGAGATCGACTCGAAAACTCGTAAGGCTTAATATGGTTGTTGGGTAAGCTCGTTTCAGCTAGCTTAATTGTGCTAAAACCAAGCTCATAAGGCTTGAAAATTCCTTACTCATACAATATGAGGGCATTATTAGTATTTCCTAAGGGCTCGTTCCTCATCGAGCCGAACCCCTAAAGCTCGGGCTTGGCTAGTATAATATACGAGCTTAAAAATCAGTTCGAGCTCGAGGTTCATTAGGCTCGTAAGGGCTCGAGCTCGAGCCCCGAGCCGGCTCGTTTCTCTCTCCTACTTAAAATTGGGAGCCCTAAGCACAAGCTTTACCCGCGTGTAGCCAGAGCTGGTGTTGGTCACTGAATAGTCACTTCCTTTTACTCCTTTCTAGACTCCCTTTAAGTTTCTCTACCCTTTTATAAACGATTGCATGAGTTGGGTAAATTTGATGGGTACCATTCATTTGGATATTGCCCACATTCGCCTATGCAATTTTGTTACCATTTCAGAATCTCCTTGAATCGCAAAAGTGCGCATCATGGACAGAAATAGATGAGGTATAGGTCGTAGAACAACATGCATACCAGCCTGCCTGCTTCAAAATTTCTCCAAACACAGAAGGAGCACCTACCCATTTGAAGGACAAGATGTCATCGTAAAATATCACATACTCCATGGTAAACTAAGCTGAAAAAATCCAGGTTGGTTATGAAAACATAATTCATGATCAATCACTATCATTCTCAGAGTCAATATCACTCTTAGAATCAATATTCATATGATTCATAGAGCTGTTGGTTCTATAATCATCAACAGCCTTGTCAAATGTACCCCGAACATGCTGGCACATCAGCCTTAAATTCTCACATGCATCTTTTAGTACCACTCTAGCTGGATCGCCTGTAAATATTCAGATTTGAATCAACCACTTCATAATGGTGCAGTTATAGAAAATACTCTACAACCGCATAAACAGGCGCATGCTATACCGCCTAACAAATACTAACAGTAACATACAAAAACACATGCACCTATCCAAAAAAGTAAAAATATGTCCACTAAACGCATGGTTGCATAACAAAGTCAACAAGACATCCACAGTGATACAACTTCAGCAACAGTCTTGTGGGAAAAAAACAGATGTTCTATTTGTGCTAAATGAACAGATAAAAGCATCAACTATCAAGTTATCATTAAAACACTAGCTTAATGGGAATGAAAAGGTCTTCTACAAGAAGAGAGAGAACAGGTGTTTGAGCAAAAGAAGCTCACCAGTTGTCTGCACTCTAACATTTACTCGAGCATCTGAAGGATGAGGAATACTATATCCAGAGAATGAAACCCTTGGGCTGCAGAATCAGAATATTATGATATGGTTATAAAGTCAGCGCCTAGAAGTTCAAAAAGGTAAGAAACTGGTTTAAGTAATACTCCCTCAGTCACAAATGTTTACATTTGACTTTCGATGTCTATTTGACTTCAATATATCTATATTATTCTTGAGTAGAAAAAATTTCTAAAAAAAGTATGTTCATAAAGTAGACATACCAAATTACCCTATACCTACAAAAAGATTGAATTTAGAGTTCGTATTATTAGAAAAATAAAATCATAGATTAAATACTGAAAAGAAACGTTTCGAAAAATTAGACAGGGAATAAGTATGAAAAAATGCATCAACAAACAGCTAAGTCAAATGTATTTCACTATCTTGCCGACATCTAGTACTGAGTGGTAATGGTAGTTCCATACGTAATATAACATTCGATAAAATAATGAGAACTCAAAAGCAAGAAAATTGCATTCCCTAATATCCATGAAATGGAGTTCTCCAATACTCAATTTCCCAATTCCCTCAAGAGGTTACATATTGATTGTGGAGACAGAACCCAAAACCCTTAAGGCAATTGCCCTTTCATTTTTTGAGAGAAGACAGTAAATGTCGTGCACAAAATTCTAGTATTATTTTTTAAAACTTCCATCCCCTGCATATTTTGAAATTTGCAAAAACCTTCTCCACATGGTTTAATGCTCTAACCAACTAACACTATTTTCTGGTTCTACCCCAAAAGAAACCAGTATCAAGAGCATACATCTTACTGAAGGTCTGATAGCAATATAGAATTGACAAAAAACAAACAGAAGAGAAGAACGTGAAAAGGAACATCAAGTAAAAAGAAAGTAAACACCCACTCCTGATTTAAAATGAATCTGACAGCATTAGCAAATGTGTGATCTTCATCAGCCAAAGAGAATGTTGCACCACTAGGGTCTTTTAAAGACCCGTGTTCCATTGCCATTGCCTCTGCAATGTCGAAAAAAAAAACAGACAAATTGGTCATATGAAACAAAACACAAGAAAATCAAGTAAAGAATACAGAGTTCTATGGATGTGGATAAATCCCCTCAGATAGGCAGCACAAAATTTATCTATTTAAGAAGCCCTGAGCAAAAATACCAAGGTTACATAGCTCTTCATAGTCTTTCCTCATGATTTATCGACGACTATGAAGAGCTATGTAACCTGGTTGTAGAGGAAGATGACAATGACTTGTTGGGTTCTAAAATTTCATGGATGGGGAGAGGCAACCTTGATCCAAATAAATTCGTCGCTGACCAGAAGAAATTCAAATATGGCTTGAATTTCTGGGGAAGCAAAAAGAAGAATCAAAAAGAAAGAAGAAAAATCAACATCTTTCTTGTACAGAGACTTACCAACAAGGCGAGCTGGCGTCTGACGAGGCGTGTTCGAAAGTCGCCGGTCGAAGGTCTGAAGTGAAAGCGAGGCGAGGCGAGGCGAGGCGAGGCGAGGTCAGGCGAGCTGCCGAGCTGCGGGGTTGGGCTTGGTCAAGGGCTGTTTTGGGTTTTAGTTAGGCCAAAATGCACATTAGTTCCACGAACTATAGTAACTCGGGAACTTCAGGACCTGAACTATTGTTTGGGTAAAATGATACCCTGAATTATTGGAATCGGGTAGATAAGGGCCTGACTCGGCGTGTGCATGTACTTGAGCTCACTTCCGTCCCACTTTTTAAATGACATGCCTCACCAGTGCCCCAATTGTTCGTTTTCACAATTTGGGAGAAACGCTCAAAGTTTTAAAAACTCAGAAGTGGGATCGAGGCTCCTCCAAGTTAGGGTTCGTATATATTAAAGTTGGTTGGTTAAAGTTAAATATTGGTTGGTAAAAATTAATGTTGGTTGGTAACCAAAATTTTTAAAAAATTTGGGCGGTTTCCTCAAACTTTCAAAACGAACAATTAGGCTACTGGTGAGGCAGGCCGTTATTTACTCGATTCTAATAGTTAAGGGTACCATTCTGCCCAAAAAATAGTCGAGGCCCTGAAGTTCATGAGTGTATAGTTCGGGGTACCAATGTGCATTTTGGCCTTTTAGTTTTAGGTTTGGGCTGGGTAGATATTAGTTTGGGCTAACTGACACTAACCCATACAACTCGGGTTTTCGGTCCAGAGTCGGATTATCGGGTTGAACCCGACCCTAACCTGCAAAACTCTAGATGTCTAGTGGAAAATATCAAGCTATAATAATCAGAACTTCAAACCTTCCCGGCAGATGGCTCAAGCTTTTGGATTGTGGCTCTTCCCTCTCTAGATGGCAATCGACTTGCAGGTGGAGAACTTCAAGCCTTTTTTGGTGCTCTGGTGGTGGGATCCGGAAGGCCTCACGACTCCGAATCTCTGGATCTGGCGATCGGCGCTGCTATCCTCCTAGAGGCTCTCGCGACTGAATATACGACTTGGCGGATCCGGCGGGCTGGGGTTTCGATTCTTGCATTTTGGGGCTGGGTCGGTGGCAGCTGGTGGATTGTGAGGTTCGACGGTTTTCTATGTCAGAGCACTGTTGTACTATGGAGAAGTTCCGGAGGAGGCTGGGCTAGCTGTCTCATCATAATGACGGCAAGGAGAGTAGGAGGTGGACTGTTGATCAAGAGATTTTGGGATTGGCCTGTACATTCAAGATAATGAAATGTTTTCCTCTAAGTGTTATGCCCATAGCAGCAGGAAGGAATGACTTTTGTTTAATTATTGGGCAATTTGGGTTTTTTTGGATGGTACAGTGGGTTTGGTTAATCTCTTGGTTTAGAAATTTTGGTATAGGTTGTGGTACAGGGGTGGTTCCTGGGAGGAGGGAGAGATTGTGGTCTATCATCAAGGGAACAGATGAAGATGGCAAGGCTGGGATGGCAGTGGCAGATGCGCAGGAAAAGGGAACGATGAGATGCAGGATGTCTCAGAAATTGAAGTCTGGTGCGACAGGGCTGAGCGACGTCTCGCCCTGCCTGTGGAGATGAAGCCTGTAGATTTTGGAGGATGAGGCTATGGATCTTCCCTGTCCATTGGTGCCCAGGGCTTGAGTGCCAATCTAAACCCGACTGGTGAGATGCAGCTTATTCTTTGGTGGTTGTGGGGTCGTCTGTGGTTCCTCTTTTACTGGTGGGAGTCACCTCTGAGTTTTGTGATCGTTGTCCGTGCAATGTTGAGACATCGCTTAGTTCCCAATTTTATTGGGAACTTATTAGATGTATGTGCATGTCCTGAGGATGTTATATACGGGTACATCTTTAAAATCCCTAGGTGGATTAGTGTCGCTCACTAGAGGATTCTTCTGGTGTTGGTGGTTCTTCGGCGTGTTGTGTGGTCTTCTCGTTTCGTCACAGTTAGCTGGTTGCTTCAGACGTTGTCCTTCTAGAAACGGCGTTACTATCCTTTATTTCTCTGTTCTTTTGTTTCTTTATGTTCTTTCATGTTACTTTTCGTGACGCTTTTCTTCAGTACTGTGAGCGGGAGGACTGCTCAGGGGCTTTTCCGTCAATTTTGGGAAAATCGAGGGAGTAGCCACCTTAATTTTTTAGAAAATGGAAATTTAAGAAAAAACCCAATTTTGACTCCGAATTTTAGAAAATGCAATTTACACGAAAACCAGAGATTTTAAGTCCGGTGATTGGGTACAAATTGAGAAGGTGTTAGACACCCAATTTTTCTGAAAATAACTTTTAAAACAAAATAAAAACCGATTCTCGTAAATTAATTAATGCAAAATGGTTAATTTTTATTTCTTAGGATTCCGAAGAATACTTCATCCCAGACGACCTAAATCTAAAAAACCGAAACTTTTACAAGGGATCGATACATGGGCTTTACCCTGGACGATGGATAATTTTTTGTTGCTGGTTACGAGTCCTAAAAAGGTATTTTGTAGACAAAGCAAGGGAAGTGCCTGGAGTACTTCCTTCCTCTACTTGAATGAAATATTCCATTCTCTTTCCCCTGAGAAAACAAGACTCGAAGTCCCCATATTCTCCCATCAAGATGTTACTGGCCATAGGTTGTTCGTCGTCTTTAGGATCATGTCGATCTGCTAACTTTCTATCACTGGTTGGGGGCTGTTGGCCCTGAATCTCCCCGCATAAGTGGGAAAGCACTCAGATGGCTTTTGATGCTTAATCTCCAACTCGTGGCAAAGATCTTACTTTTTGTGGAACATCTCTATAGCTTGGGACAGGCTTGCTTGAGCGGATATGCGCGAAGGACCAACGACGAGCTATATAGAGGAAAAGAGAAGTACATATGTGGAACCCTTGACAGGGTTTTTCGGAGCTGACTGGTTCAAGAAACTTGTTCTATCCAAAAGCTGCTCTAGAAGAGAAAACCCAGCCATAAGCCAGCGAATGGACGACCAAAAAAGAAAGAGATGCTCTGCTCTTGACAAATGGACCCCACATACTTTTATTCAATTACACTCACTCCTCAAATGAGAGGAAAATAAAAACTCAATTTTCTTTTTTTTCATTTGAAGTCGGTTGAAGCCCAAGCATCTGCATATGGTGTCAACGGTTCTGCCACTCCTGAATCAGACGATGTCTCCTAAGCCTTTCAGTCCACACCAGGCTCAATAAATAATTGAATGTAGAAAGGGGATCCTAAACTAAAAAGGAGTCTATGACCGGAGAGGTCGAGTCCTTGCGAGTTCATCCCAAATAAAGCGAAGAACCCCTTCCGGGTCTTGTTCGGGAAGATGCAGATAAAAGGCCAATAGCCTGTCAGCTTCTACGGCATAAGCTTTAAAGAAGAGAGCTATCAAGGCTAACGCTAATAAGAATCACCATTTCATAAGCATTTTTTTTATCAAGGGTATAGGTGAACAGTTATTTCAATCTTTTTCTTCCAATTCTAAGAAAGAGAAATCCCGAAAAATCCGTCAATAAATGACGAACCCCATTCATGAGGTCAAATGGAACCTAAATTATGAGACTATGGATCAAAGAAAAAATTAGGTCGGACCGATAGGGCCATCCTTACCAAGTTTGGCAACAATCAATGTCAACTAGTTTATACCCCTCCTTCAAAACGGGTTTTAAGGAAAAAATAACAAATAAAAAATGAAAATATTTTATTTCAATTACAATATCGTTAAATTCAATATAATAGACTAATCAATCACGATATAATATTGGAATAAGAAAACGTTACTATCAAATACCTTCATAAATCTGAGGGCAGTCTGAAGCATTAAGTAGGTTGAGTTCTACCTAGTTGCAACATCAAGATATAACAATTGACCTTTCATATTTTAAGATTTCATATTTAATTCAAATATTTACAATAATTAAAAACAAAAAAAATTCAAATATATATATATATATATAATTTATACTTCCATACGAATTATTTACATTTAAATATTACTCATATAAAATATACATATTAAATACTATAAAATAATCAAAAAAAATTAATTGAATTTTTTTTGGACAAATAAATGAAGTACTAAAGGTCTAGCCACTAGAAATATCCACTAGTTTTATATTTAAAAAAACCTTAATAGGGGCAGCATACCGATATGCCCTATGTTAAGAACGCCCCTCATCAAGTTTCTGACATCTAATTCAACTCTACTTTGGTGAACCAGGGAGAAATAATGATGGTTTTTTTATATTTCAACATTTAATTTATATTTTAATTATTTTCATATATATATATATATAGTCAAAAAATTTACTTGTGAACGGAAGATTGATGTTTCTACTTTTTACGGAATTTTTTTCACATAAACTTTATTTGATTATCATTCATTTCATTTCTTACTTAAAAAAAACTATAATGTATGTATTAAAAAATAAAGAATTATATTTTGAGAATTTTATTCTGATGCATTAATAAAGTTTTTATATTTCCCCGAATTTTAATGTTTTATTTGTGCAAATTGAATATTAAAAAATCATGCTTTTAGAAACATTTATAAACATTTTTTTTATGATAATAAGAAAATTTAGTATAATAGTTATACAATTTTGTTAATAATAAACATATCTTTTGACGAAGCAACTACTACTCGTATCTTGACACCAAAAATCTGATGAAGTTGATGAAGCTGCTATATGATCAGTTTCCAATGTAAAACTGAAATCTGAATTAGAATATACTCCCTCCGTCCCTGAAAAATTGTACACATTTCTTTTTTGGGTTGTCCCAGAAAAATTGATCACTTTCCTTAAAAGGAAACTTCTCACTCTCTAAGTTAATAAACTATCCTCACTTTATCTTTACTTTTTCTACCTCGTTTTTTGTGCACTCTCAACTAAGGGACAATTAAGTAAACATATACAAACATCTTACATTCACCTTAATCTCCGTGTTCAAATAAATCTACCAATCTTTCGGGGACGGAGGGAGTACTAATTTAGGGAAAACGCCACGAGAAGTCCTAAAAGTTGCACTGTTTGTTCAAGTCAGTCCTAAATCTCTATAAAAGTGCCAATCAGTCCTAAACGTTACAAATCTTGGCTCCGTCGGACCTAAATGTTACAATTTCAGAAATGGGTGAAACGGAGTCCGACGTGGACACCAAACAACGTTAACTGAACGATTAAACACCACTTCACCTTCCAACTCATTCCACTCTTCAAATAACACGAGCTCGCCCTCAGCCTCAGCTCCGATTCACTCCACACTCAGCTTCAAATATTTCTTTGATGGCATCCTCCTCCTCTTCTTCTCTTAGGATCAATGTCGCGGTTGTGAAATACTGCCACTGTAGGATGCGATCAGTTGTGAAGACGGCATGGACAGATCGGAATGCTGGCCGACGCTTTCTGGGCTGCCCAAGATTTGGTACCGATGGATTTTGTGGATTTCGTGAGTGGATTGATGGACCAATTCCAGAGCACATTGTGGAGATGTTGTTGGAGTTTAGGAGGTTGAAGAAAAATATTGGGTATGATAGGTATGGAGGTCACCCATGGATGCAGATGAGAGTGAGAAGAATGGAGTTGAACATCGCATTGGTGGACTGGAAGGAGAGGTGAGGAACTTGAAGATGCTGAATGTGATGTTGTTCAGTGTAATTTTGTCTTTAGTTTTGTACCTACTTGTAGGTAGAGTGGGTTGATCGAAGGACTGCAGTAAGTGTGAAGGAAGACGGTTTGGTGCGAACAAGGTGTTTGTGAAAATGCCCAACAGAAACTTAAGTTGGGGTCGTGTTTTGAAGTCGTTAAAGTAGGTCGATTTGGTCAATGAAGTCCTAAAAGTACCTGAAACTTTGCAAGTTGTAGCTATAATTCGGTCCTAATCCTTGCGTTGGATCGTTGAGTCCGAAATCTTTGCATTTTACTGACTTTGGTTTCTTCATGTTCAATTGCCAAGTTCAATTCATCCAAGTTCAATCCGTGCTCAATTGCTCAATTGCCAAGTATTTAGAATGCATCCAACATCCAACATTGAAGCAATTGCAAATCCTTGGACGACTATGGAGTCCATGGAGCAAATCCTTCTCATGGTCCAACACTAGTGGAATAAGTATTTGCAAGTTAGCAGTAGTAAATAAATATTTGCAAGTTAACACTAATAAACCAACATCCAACATCCAACATACCAATCTGATTGCAAGTTAACACTAATAAACCAACATCCAACACTAGTGGAAGCCATCATCGAATCATCGAACCCCTGCAGACTTCAAAAATCCTAAAGGTACCTAAAGATACTAAATTTAGAATGCATCACCATACCAATCATTGAAGCAACTAGTGGAATGCATCAACACTAGGCATCACAATGCACTAACCATATACAAAAGTAGTATGGTGATGCATACTAGCAAAAAAATGGATGGATTGTTCACCACTATATTGTCCAAAAACATCGTAGCACCTATATGTACTCGACTACTTCAAAAAATTCATTCCTCCTACTTCAGTTGGTTCTCCTCTTGGATTGTTCTGCTTGAAGTTGAGAGAGGGTGACAGTCTTCTTGCTGCCACTAGGATACCTCCCCACAATGGTGTCTCCTTCTCGACCAGGCTGTTCAGTTGGATTCATAAATTCAGCAACATAAACAGAGTTGGGTTCATAAATTCAATAGATTTGGATATCATACTCACATTTAGCACAATTGGTCCTTGGCTGACAGATGAGGTAGATTGTGATTGTTTCTTGCTCTTACCACACCTAACTTCTTTCCCCTTCTGTTTTGAGGACTTAGTGGCCGACCGCTTGACAGTAAACTTCTTCCTCCCCGTTTCTTGTTCTGCTACAGATGAGGCTTGTGTTGCATTTAGTGGCTGACTTGGTGTAACAGCATCCTTAACCTTTGAAGTCCCCTACAAACATGAGTGCTAAGAGTTACGAGAAAACAGAATTTTGCATGATTTAACAAATGCAATTAACAAAAATACCTTTTTGCATGATTTTTTATCGTGTCCACTTTCATGGCATATGCTACAAGTTACAGTGCCTCCTGTCCTACCCATTCTATTACCCTTAACCTTCTCAAGAGCTTCAAGCCTCCTCTTCTTAGCACGTCTTCCCTTGGCAAGTTTTACTGCAGGTGCACTAGGCTCAACATTGTTCTCCTCTTGCTCCCAGAAGTGTCTAGTGGGCATTGGGCACATTGCGTAATTATAGGACAACAAGACTTGTTTCCTAGAGTAGCATTCATCCAAGAAATCTGAAGCTTCTAAATCCTTGAACCTGATGGCACAACATACATGTCTACATGGTATGCCTGTTACTTGCCAGCCCCCACACACACAAACTCTTTGAGATAAATCAACAACATATTTTACCTTCCCAGACCAGCCATCATCTATGACCTCAAACCCTTTGTTACCATCCCACACACAAGTGCACGATCTGCTTTCTTTTTTATTCTTCTCCAACTTCTTCTTGATGTTACCAGCGAACTCATTAGGCCACTTTGTACAAGCAGCAGCTTGTTTGTGTAATCTTTCCATACACTTCATCCTTATACCCTCAAGCATACTATATACAGGCTTACATCTATCCTCTAGTATCCATCCATTAAACCCTTCACACAAGTTGTTGTGCACTATATCACATTTAATCATAGGGTTAAAATATGCCTTACACCATTGTTCTGGGCTAGTTTTCAGCAACTTCGCATAACCTTCAGGAGTTAAACTCTTGATCTCTTCCATGCAGTTCTTGAAATCATATTTGTTGGTTGATCTGGCCGCATCCCAGAACAATCTCTCTAGCTTAGGACCTCTGAATTTTGCCCCCCAGTTAGCATACAAATGCCTTGCACATGTTCTGTGCTCAATGTTAGGCAACAACGTCCTTATAGCTTTTTTTAGTCCCTGTACTTGAACAAAACAGGAAAAACATGAAGTACCTTATATCAGAAACAGGAAAAAAGTTATAAAGCAAAAAACAGTAAATCCAATTAATTAAAACACCAACTTGCAATCAGATCAATGTTACCTTTTGTTTGTCACTCATAATGGTCCATCCCAGCCCATCACCAATTTGTAGATCATCAATCAATTTCTCAAGAAACCATGTCCAAGTATCAGTGTTCTCATTCTTCACAACAGCCCATGCAATTGGAAACATTTGGTCGTTTCCATCCCTCCCTATTGCGCTTAACAGCTCACCCTTACAAACACCTTTCAGCCAACATCCATCCACCCCAATGATACTTCTACAACCAGCAAGGAAGCCCTTCTTCAGTGCGTCAAAGCAAACATAAAATGAATTAAAGACTGGGTTCAATGAACCTTTCGGAGGAGAGTCCAACCTTACAAAACATGAAGTACCAACATCTCTCTTCTTTAATTCTGTAGCATAGTCACACAGTAATCCATACTCCTCCTTGTATGACCCAAGAACTTTCTGAAACACTCTAAGCTTGGTTCTTCTACATGTCGAAGGACTAATGTCAACACCAAGCCTTTCCTTCACTATATTTTGCAGGCCATGTATGGTGATATTTGGCATGTTCCTTATCTCAACCAGAAAGTAATTAGCCAACCATTTCGAATCAGCCCTTTTATTTTTGAATGAGATACCACAAGTGTGCTCTGGAATTAAAGTCTTCACATGAAAACCTCTTGTTTTTTTGTCAAACCCCAAAGAAATGAACCAAGGGCAACCAACAGCTTTACACCTTGCCCTAACCCATTCTGCTGTGTTCTTATGCACCCTCACAGGTCTTTGTTCATATATACTATACTTGTCAATCGCATCTTTTAACTGCTCAGGACTCTCAAATGTCTGAGTCACACAAAACTGAACTTGTTTATGTAAAATATGGAGAAGAATTGGAGCACGAAAGGCTGTATGATTATATTAAGCACAAAGGCTATTACAAGTATTTATATACAGATTAAGTTAACCTAGTTCTAGTTGTACTTGTATACAACTTCAATATAATGCGACATGCAGAATCAAACTAGAACTAGGACACTAGAGATTGCTTGTACACCAAGCAAAGATAGCTAGAGTTGTATTAGGAGTGTTCAACTTCAGCACCCCCCTTCAAGTTGGAGCATGGGGATTCACCATATCCAACTTGCTGAGTAAGAACAAGAATTGGTCCTTTCCAAGTGCTTTAGTGAGCAAATCAGCAGGTTGAAGACCACTTGGCAAGTATTTTGTGCAGATTTCCTTTGATAGGATCTTGTCTCGGATGAAATGACAATCAATTTCTATATGCTTGGTCCTTTCATGGAAGACAGGATTGTTAGCTATGTGAAGAGCAGATTGGTTGTCACAGTAGAGTGTCATAGCATCGTGGTGAACAACTGTAAGGTCTGTGAGTAGTGCCTTGAGCCACACTAATTCACTTGCAGTAGAGGCAATGGCTCTATATTCGGCCTCAGCAGAAGAACGAGAGATAGTGGTCTGCTTCTTAGATTTCCAGGAAATGAGAGCTGATCCAAGCTTGGTAAGATAACCAGTTGTAGATCTTCTGGTTTGAGGGCAGCTGGCCCAATCAGCATCACAAAAGGCCGTGATCTGGAGGTTATTTTTAAAAGGATAGAACAATCCTCTTCCTGGAGCTCCCTTTAAGTACCTAAGGACGTGTATAGCAGCCGCATAATGTGCTTCTTTAGGATTATGCATGAATTGGCTTAGAAGATTTGTAGCATATGTAATGTCTGGTCTGCTAATGGTCAGATAGATGAGTCTTCCAACAAGTCTTCGGTAGCAAGAAGGATCTTTAAGAGGAGGACTCTCAATAGAACCAAGATGATGTTGTTGCTGAAGAGGGAAGGCTGCAGGTTTTGCATTAAGCAATCCAGTATCTGAGAGAATGTCCAGACAGTACTTCCTTTGAGTGAGCTGAATGCCTTCAGTGGACTTAGTTACTTCAAGGCCAAGAAAATACCGAAGAGTCCCCAAGTCTTTAATGTAAAATTTCTTGTTTAAGAAATTTTTGAGTTTGACAATGTAACTCTCACAATTTCCTGCAATTATGATATCATCAACATAGACAAGCACGACAATGAACCTGTCTTTAATTTTCATTGTAAACAATGAATAATCAGCCTTAGATTGCTTAAAACCGAAGGATAGCAATGCTGTTGAAAACTTTTCAAACCATTGGCGTGGGGCTTGCTTAAGACCATACAAGGATTTGTGCAATTTGCAAACCTGATTTGTGTTCTTGCTGTCAAAACCAGGTGGAAGCTTCATATATATATCTTCATGCAAATCACCTTGTAAGAAGGCATTCCTAACATCTAGTTGATGTAAAGTCCAGTTCTTTGCTGCTGCAATGGCCAGCATGCATCTCACAGTGGTTAATTTGACAACTGGTGCAAAAGTCTCTGTGTAATCAATTCCTTCTTGCTGATTGTAACCCTTTGCTACTAATCTCGCCTTATAACGCTCAATAGAGCCATCTGACTTGTATTTAATTCGAAACACCCACTTACAACCGATAGCTTTCTTTGACTTTGGTAGAGAAGTAAGTGTCCAAGTCTTGTTCATTTCCAATGCTTCAATCTCTTCTTGCATAGCTTTACACCATTCAGAATTGTTAAGAGCTTCCTCAAATGTTTGAGGCTCTTTATTTGTATCTAGAGCTGCAGCAAAAATTTTGTATTGTGCAGAGAATTTGTCAAAAGTAGCATACTTAGAAATTGAGTATGACTTACAGGAAGAAACTTGGTTGGCCATGGGTGGTGATGACTCTATTGCAGTAGGTAGTTCAGTTTCATAGTCACTCAAATAACCTGGAGGCCTTCTATTTCTGACAGGTCGAGGTTCAGTCACTTGTTGAGGTGATGATTCTGTGGTTTGCGCTATGTCAGGTGGAGTTGGAGTATCTGTGGGGTTATATTGAATGTCTTCTTCACAAACGCCATTTTGTTCTGGATTTGTTCTTTGTTCTTCTGACAAAGCTCCAATGGTTGAAGGTTTGTTGATTTCTTGAAACGGGAAGGTTGTTTCAAAGAAGTCAACATCTCTGGATACAAACACCTTGTGTGTATCTAAGTTATATACTTTATATCCCTTCTGTCCATTTGGATAACCAATAAACACACATCTTGAGGATCTGCTTGCAAATTTGTCATGTGTCCTCTGATGAGCATAACACAAACACCCAAAAACTCTTAGATGTTCAAGACTTGCAGTTTTACCTAACAAAGAATCGATATGGACTCAACCCTTTTAATTTAGGGGTAGGAGTATGATTAATCGGATAAGTCTTGCCAATGCGCACTCACCCCAAAATTTAATAGGTAAGTTTGCTTGAAACCCGATTGCACGTGCCACTTCCAAGAAATGGCGATGCTTCCTTTCAACTATCCCATTTTGTTGTGGAGTTTCAACACGGAGGTTTGGAGAATAATTCCTTCTTGCTTGAGAAAGGTTGAAAAAGTTCCAGCAACAAATTCTTGTGCATTATCACTTCTGACTTGTTTGATGCTTTTACCAAACTGTGTTTTCGCCATTGCATGAAAATCAGCAAACTTTGTCGTGACTTCAGATTTTTGTTTAAGCAGATATAGCCATGTACACCTACTGAAGTCATCTACTAAGGTAAGAAAGTAATGTGATCCATTTAAAGAGGGGGTTCTATAAGGACCCCTAGCTTTGAGAAAGGACATCAACATGAACCAATTCAAAAGGAGTGTTTGTACAATGATAGCTTATTGGGAAAGACTTCCTGGTTTGTTTGGCTCAAATGCAAGAGTCACATGGTTTAGTTGATGTTCTAGGTTCTAACTGAGATAACTGAGAAAATCGACACTTTGAGAAAGGCACATGTCCAAGCCTTGAATGCCATATATCCGGGGATGATGTAGATACTGCCGCGACAACCGAACTACCGACTCCTCTTCTCAAGTAATAGAGTCCATTCACCATTTCACCCATGCCAATCAGCTTCTTCGTTTCTTAGTCCCGCAACTCACAAGAGGAAGGGTAAAAAGTTACGTCTGCGCACAATTCTTCTGTTTGGTAATTTGGCTAATTGACAGTAAATTGCAAGTAAAGTCAGGTATATGAAAAACTTTATGAAGATCCAGATCTGATCTCAGTTTGACTCCTCCAACTGAGTGTATTTTCATCCGAGAGCCATTAGGAAGATGCACATATGTTGGTGTTTTTGCCTTTTGAGCATTATACACATGATTCAGATATGGTGTCATGTGTTCTGTTGCACCACTGTCTAATATCCAATCATTAGGAGATGTAGATACATTACCAGAAAAATTGAGAGAGTTATCCTCCTTGTGAGATGAGAGAAGAGAAACTAGATGCTCATACTGGTTTTGTGTGAGTTCAAAAGAACCAGATTGTTTCTTCTCTCCAGTTGTTGCATTATTGACTGCAGATTTGCTAGGCTTCTGATTTGCAGGTGTTCTGTTGAATTTATTGGTATTTGTTGCTCCTGCCCTATCCTTCTGCCACCAATCAGGGAAGCCCTTGATTTCAAAGCAATCTTCAACGTAATGTCCAAGTTTTCCACAATGCTCACACCTATTTTTAGCTTTGTTTGGATCTCTTGCTCCAGTAACTTTCCTTGTTGGTTTTGCAACAAAGGCAGTTGCATCCAATTCTGTCTTTCCACTCATTGATGAGGCAACTTGCTTATGTTTTTCTTCCTTTGAGACCAAAGCATAAGCCTTGCTTAGGTTTGGAAGAGGATCCATGTTTAGGATTTGTGACCTGATGACAGAAAAACCATCTGTTAATCCCATCAGGAATTGATCAAGCTTCTCTCCTTCCTTCTCGGTAGATTTATCCTTGTGGCATCTGCAATTGCATGTTGGTGCAGGTGTATAGGCTGCAAGTTCATCCCATAATTCCTTCAATTTTGTATAATAATCGAATGAGATGTACCTTCTTGCCTAGTCATGACAATTGTTCTCCTCAATTCATGAACTCTTGGTGCATTGCCTTGAGAGAACTCGTCTTCTAGTTCATCCCATATTTCCTTGGTCAGACAAAGATAGGCAACACTATGTTGCAATTCTGGAGCCAAAGCAGTGATAAGCCATCCAATCACCATTGAATTGCATCTCTTCCAAATAGGGAAGTGCTTGGTGTCGGTTTCTGCAGGCTTTTCGATGGTTCCATCTATGAACCCTACCTTGTTTTTAGCATACATGGCGTTGAGAAAGGATCTGCGCCAAAGAGGATAATTTTCACCCTTCAAAGGGATTGTAACAAAGGAAGTGCTTGGAGTATCCGAGGCATTTAGGAAGTATGGTGAGAGGGGATCAGTTGCTGAAGTTTCAGAGGTGGACATGGTGAAACCGTGGCTCTGATACCATGTAAAATATGGAGAAGAATTGGAGCACGAAAGGCTGTATGATTATATTAAGCACAAAGGCTATTACAAGTATTTATATACAGATTAAGTTAACCTAGTTCTAGTTGTACTTGTATACAACTTCAATATAATGCGACATGCAGAATCAAACTAGAACTAGGACACTAGAGATTGCTTGTACACCAAGCAAAGATAGCTAGAGTTGTATTAGGAGTGTTCAACTTCAACAGTTTACATGCAGGGTCATACTTTGGGTAGCCAATAGGCGCATTAACTTCACCAGCCATACGGTTCACCATTTTAGATTTCCTCCCTAACCCTGCTCCAGTAACAACTATAGAAACCTTCAATTTCAAGTCTGCCCACTTCATATTGAACACTTTAATTTTGTCCCTAATTTCATTTAACTCCTCATCATCATCACTTAGATATCGAGACTCAAAATCCTCTATGTCATCTTCGTGTTTCTCATCCCAATTTCCAAACACCTTCCTTATGAGTTTAGAGTCATTCATCACTGCACTGTCCAGATCTACCTCATTCTTCCCTTCATCATCTGAGGATGACTCTTCAATATCAACCTCCTTATTAGCATCATAAACTACCTTAACACTTTTAGCAGCAACACTATTATCAGTATCACCATTATCACCATTCTCACCATTCTCTGCATTATCAACACTTTTAGCAACAACACTATTATCAGTATCACCATTCTCACCATTATCTGCATTATCCTCTGTTCTTTCAGCATCCTCTGCTATAAAAGCATTCTCAGACGTCTCTACAATCTCAGCATCGATCTTCTCAAGGTGCTCTACATATATTTGAATACCCCCATACCTCCTCATATATCTATAAGCATGTGTATAGAGTCATCATTACCTCTATCTATTAATATGAACCTATCATCACCAAACTCCAATGGATCCTCAACCCACAACATGCTTATTCCCTTCTCTGTCAAGCTAGCTACCATCTCATCCCATTCATGGTTTGACAGTAAGTCAATATCAAATTCAAACTTCTTTTCTTTTCCTCCAATATAGTTCATATTCGGGTCTCTTTTAAAACTTCCATCATAAATAAAATTAATCCATGATTCAGTCATCCTACAAGAACAACAACAAAGATAAATTTAAGGGACACGCACACTAATAGCGAAGGTAAATTGTTTAACCTGTTTATTAACACTAATTAATAAAATATTTGCTTAAGGGACACACACACTAATGGTTATTGTTTAACCTGTTTATTAACACTAACAAATCAACTGCCACACACTTCAATTTTGTCGTTTTCATAGAAGCCCCTTTACCCCTTCAACCCTAACCCACCAAAACACAAACTATATAAAAGAAATTGTTACCTTTATCGACGTTAGGACCACCACACTGACGAATACTTTAACTCACGCTTAGAATATTCACCAAGAATCTCGTCTTCTTCGATCGGTAGGTCCGCAGCCAGCGAACTTCTTCGAGTCGCTTTCTCTTTCTGATGTGTGGCAAGCTCGTGTTATTTGGAGAGTGGAATGAGTTGGAAGGTGAAGTGGTGTTTAATCGTTCAGTTAACGTTGTTTGGTGTCCACGTCGGACTCCGTTTCACCCATTTCTGAAATTGTAACATTTAGGTCCGACGGAGCAAAGATTTGTAACGTTTAGGACTGATTGGCACTTTTATAGAGATTTAGGACTGACTTGAACAAACAGTGCAACTTTTAGGACTTCTCGTGGCGTTTTCCCTACTAATTTAGTACTCATTCCGTCCATGAAAAATTGAACACATTTCTTTTTTAGGCTGTCCTAGAAAAATTGATCACTTTCCTTAAAAGGAAACTTCTCACTCTCAAAGTTACTAAACTATCCTCACTTTATATTTACTTTTTCTACCTCATTTTTTGTGCACTCTCAATTAAAGGACAATTAAGTAAACATATACAAATATCTTACATTCAACTTAATCTACGTGCCCAAACAAATCCTTCAATCTTTTTGGGACGGAGTCAGTACAAAATTTATGCAAATGCACAAAGAACATGAATTCCTTTTCAGACTAGGCCTACCCTCACTAACATGTCTTATCAAATAACCGCGTGGGCCCTACATTTTTACCATGGTTGACAATAACGCTTAACAAGTTTGGCAGCAAAACAATTTCTAAAAAAAGTAATAATGCAAAACGTAAGAGGTTGATCTATATGTGGAAACAAAAAATTAGGTTGGACGGGTAGGGCTATCCCTATTCCTTAACAAGTTTGGCCGCAATCAATGTCAAATCTACTATTAATATATAAACAGGTACATACGGAAGGTGGAGCTGCCACGTGTAAAATGCATTTAATTTTTTTTAAAAAAAAACAAATTGATTTTATGAAGAGACCTATCCAAATATATGACTGAATGTCCTGAATTTTTGAAAATGTAGATAATATTTCATGGAGAGACCTATCCAAATATACTATCCGAATATACTACTAATATATTATTAATTTATAAAAAAGAAGCATACTGAGGGATAATTTTGTCATCTTTTTTTAGAGTATTCTGGTAATGACACGTGTACAATTATTCTAGAAGCGTAATGTAATTTGGGTGGCAGAATTCATAATTATAAAAACAAATGAGGAACAACAGCGTGAAGTAGCAATTAAAATCTGTTTGGCAGATAAGATCAACAAATTCGATTTTTGATATTATCACTGTTTTTGTATTTGAAATTCATCTTCTTAATATTATCTTTAATTTTAAATTTGAAGTTCCTCTCCTCCACTTCTCATCTGCCTCCGTAAGTTTCGTCTTTGCACAGTATATTTTTCATCTCGCATTGTTCATTGCTTCATCGTCAATTGATCTAAGAGGTCTTTTTTTTCTTGCTGAATTTTTTTCCTGGATTTTTTGTTCAGCTCCTCTTCTGGCTTCTCAGTGGCACACTCTTCTTGTCGTTGTCTGGCACCGAACATCCGCTGCAATATGAAGAATCAGTTCATCCAGTTCCATGAAAGCGTGGTGAGAACCCAGATCGTCAATTTCTAGATCTAGGCGTGATGTGAACCCATCACTATACTACTGGATATTGTCAGATCTAGATCTGGACGAGTAACTTGAGTACCGAGGCGAAATTGGCGGGGAGAACATGCAGAGGGTCTACCAACTCTGCTACAAGCGATCCTTGAAACAAGACGCCATGGCTCATACCACCGGCGACCTTCGCAAGGTTTGATTTTTCATCCCCGTTTTAGCTATGATGGAGATTAATGAGTTATATGGATGGGCTTCTGGTGGCGTTGCTGACTGTTTATATGTCTTTTTGGAGTGAACTGATTTTTTAGGCACCAAAGTTATAGTATGAACTAGATTGTAAAGCAGTCGTCCTGATCTCTTACTATTAATTATGTTTGTTGTTGCAATTGTTCATTTTTAGCACATATGTGGATTCTCCTAGCGGAAATATTTTGCTGAATTGTTTGTTTTTTGAGACATTGTACGTAGTTAATCTCTGATTCACAACATTGAATATGTTATTGACAAATGCATTAGTGAATGAGTGTGTTTGCATATAAGTCTATTCTGATCCTCGACGTCCAGTTCGGAATAGAGGGATTTTTCTGAAAGACGATGAGGGTTAATATTGTATTCTCTTTTCCATAACAGAAGAAAAATACAAATTTCTATTTATCTTTTTAATTCTATGCTCAATCTTTCTCCTCGTGGAAACAACTTTTGGTTGTGTCAATTTGATCATAGTAGTTGTTTTTTAGCTATTATATTGCTTTGTATCATTGGTTCTTCAGGTACTCGGAGATGCGACAAAGATAGAAGCTGAGCGTTTATTGCTTACAAACGCATTGATGGATCGTTTCAATGAGCTGTTTGTTTTCCTCTCAACAGGTGAGAACCGACTGGGTGACAGCTTATTTATTTATATACAGTTTTTGCATTTACCAGCGCATTAGTATAGTGTTTTGTTGTCTAACGGTTTCAGTTGCTTGATCTCTCCTCAACCGCATAATCCATTACAATTTTAATAATACATATGACTATATCATCCCATCCAGAATCAGTTTTGTTGACAAGTTAGTTACTTAGGAAGTATCACTTTATTCCAAAGATTTGCGTAAGATTATTAACAACTCTGTTTTTTTATTAAACTTATTTAGAGTTTTACTGAGACTAGAATAACAGTGACAACAAATTATGATCTATAGGAGGAAAGCTTGCGAGTTTTGCTATATCTCCATCTATGTTTACATTTCATCAATCATTTCATATGTGTGGTTTTGACAAGTTTGCAATTTATCTTGTAGAATGAATGTAAGAGTATATGAAGAAAAGGACTGCAATAAATATTAGTATCAGGGGAGGTGGAGTAGTGGCATGTAGATGGAGTTTTCTTGGCTGATCAATTTATCGATGGTTAGTCATTATTTGATTATGCAGATAACAACAATATTTTTGACAATGTAGTTAAAAAGGAGAAATTTGCTTTTGTCCTTAATTTCCAGTAATTCATGTCATTCTCACTATTTTCATCTATTCTTTTCCGTTTTAGGGAATGCTGGAGCCCTTTCTACATTGTGTCTAGAGTATCACCCAATTATGGTAATACAAACACATTTGGTTGATTTGACTTTTCCTTTTCCCGTTTTCTAGGACAATAATATAGTTTGAGATAAAGATCCTATAAATAACATTTAATATATGTGATATTATGGTATATTTTCCTTTTACAATTTATTACTGTTGTTATGAACCTTCTAATTGCTTATATTTCTATTTTGCGTTGTATAGGATTTTCTTGCAGTGCTGATTTCAAATGAGACTTTAATGATTATTTTCCTTCTCTCTTTGTATAATTAAGGTGATTATAAAGAACCTTGAGCAAGTGGTTTCAATGATCTTGAACTTCTTTCATGATCCTCACCCTCATGTGAGATAAGCAACGATAAATTCTATTGAACAATTATCTACGAATTTGGGTTTAGATTTGCAAAACCAGTTTCATCAACGTGTTTTGCCTGCACTAGCTGGTGCGATGGATGATTTGGTAATTAACTCGTGTACAGGTTGGCCACTTTTGCAAAGATATCATTCTTCTTTTAGATTTATTTTTGTTTTGGAGCTTGTGTTATGGTCTTTGCATCAAGTATTGGCAATTCCATGTTATTTGATTGTCATCTGTCAAACCTAATTCATGAATACTGAACATTCAAATCGGTCCTCATTATGTTGCCAAAGGAAAATTAATAGTATAGTCAACTAGACGTTGATGTCTTTGACTGCAAAATAAAGACAACTTTTTGTTGCTTATTTCCTCTTAATTGTTTCCCCCCATTTTTATGGTTTTAGTTTTCTGAATCCTTCATTCATTTTGCTTACCCTCTTTTCAGTTTTCTAGAATCGCATGTCTTTTTCTTCAATCGATCGGTGGATAGGGCGTGTGCTTTATAATGTACTTCATGCATGCTGTACATCTTGAATAAATTGTTAGTTTTGCTGTAAATCATGTGAATGTTGTTTCTTGTATAGTGAACTCCTTTTGTCCCTCCCTATTTTGTCGTTTGGCCTTTGGAGATACAATTCATTTCCACCTTTAACTTTTTGCAGGTTGAAAGGTTTTTCAGACCTATATGAAGGGATCGTGTAGAAGCACGTGTTCATTTCTATGGACAAGGGTGAGATTTTTCATTAGGTTAAAACTTACTATTGATTCTAATTTTTTTATTTAGTATTATACGTTCCTCACTTTAGATGGTTCCCCTTTTTTATGATTTTTTTAAACGAATCTTGCTTTTTTTAGTTGTGTTCACTAGTGTGGGGATTTGGAGTTGATTATCTACTTCAGTCGCATGTTGTTTTCATTTGAAAGATTTACAGGTTTTTCATATTACTGAAATTTGCGTGTATGCTTCACCTAGATTTTCACCAAGAAATCAACCAGAAGGAAAATGATGTTGAGTTGATTTCAGCCTGTGAAGTAGAAGATCAACGAGCTTATATTTTACTATAATATTTGTGTGTTTACTTTCACTATCACTTGCCTAAGATTTGATGTCCAACTAACTTGTGTTAGGGGTCAACTTTGTATTTAGTTTCACATCAAGTCTAACGGCAAATGATTCATAATGTAAAATATAATAAAGTTAACATGTCATGAGGGGTTACAAGTTCGTTGTTGATCTTGCTTTTTAATAAGAAATTATATTATTAATTAATTTGGATTAAAACATTTGATAGTTACTTGACATTGTAATACTAATTAATTAATTAATTAAGTAACACTTTTTTATAATTATAATAGCGCCATTGTACCGCCCATTGTAATGTTTATTATAGTTGTCATGTAAAACTAATATCAACTATTTGAAGGAAAGTTTTATGCGTTTATCTAAAATTTATAAGACAATTGTTACCCAAGAGCCATCCATTATTTAACAAAGGTTTAGGAAAAGTGTGCACTACTTAAAGTGTGCTAAAGTGTGTACTCTTATTCATTAATTACCAAATTGTTGAACTCATCACTTATGTCGGCTATTTCCTCATTCTTTATCCTTGTGCGTGTACACTTTAGCATAAGTTAAAAGAGTGCACACTGTATAGTTACTCTTTAACAAATCCCATAATGGGCTTAGAAGCTTCTCACCGGTGAAATGAAAATAACTTGATGATCCAGCTTTTATGGTATAAGAGTAAATTATCTTTAGTGCTTAAAAAAGCGTATTTGTAATTATCATGCTCCACCTTGCAATCTTGCACAAGGCCCTGGTCATGCCAAGCAAGGAGAGGGTGGAGATATTGAAAAATAGGTAGAGTAAATTCAGAGGAGTTAAGTTTTTTTATAAAAATTTCCGTTAGTTGCAGGGATATATGCATGAGTTGTTTGCTATGAAGGTTATTTTTAGGTGGTAGGGTATCTGTAGTGAGGTGTTGAGGATCTCGAAATTTATTGTATGAAGAGAGTTTTATATATGGTTCACAATTCACATCTTTGTGTTTTTTTTATTTTTGTATTGTTTCAATATCTTATTGGAAAAATTATCTGTTTAAAAAAATTTCTGTTAAAAAAATACTTAAAATTTTGTAAGCTTTTCATTATTCACCATCAAACAAAGATTGTTCTATTTGAATTTTGTACTTGTGTTTGACTCAATTTTTAATTAGGAAGAATTTGTTATTTTTTTAAAAAAATATACTATTTAGAAACTTGACACATTGAAATAACATATGCATATGAATTATTTAACTTTATAAGTCAACATGTCGAAGAAAATAAATTGTAGATTAAATGCTGAAAAGCAAATGAAATAATCTTTATGGGCCGGAGGGAGTATTTGATAGAGTAAATTCCGCTGGAGGTCATATTTTTTGCCCACTTGATCTATTTTTATCCCGTATTAAGCTTTTGACGTATTTTGGTCCTACAATTCGAGATATTGTTATAATCAAGTCCTTTTCGTTCAACTCAAATATTTAAATGGACAGAACAATACAAAATGTTTGTTGTACCTTTTAACTAAATGCTACAATACTCCTTAAAATTTATAAGTTAAATTATTCTATCTCAAACATTGTTGAATTTAGCCTCACATCTGCCATAAAATTCAATATTACCTTCATCAATTTTTTATTGTTAGGCTTCTTTCCGGCATGTAATATATTAATTTTTACTTCAACATTTTAATAATATATATTGTCAAGTACTTATATATATATATCAAATACATCAAAATTTGTGTTATGAACTATAATATCAGTATGTAAAGAAGATAGTTGAAATTCATTATAATTTTATTTTAAAAGGTAAAATTCATTGTATTGAATTATTTATACCCGTCCCGTAGGAGGGGGTAGTAGCTAGTTGAGCAATAATGCAATATGTTACCACATAAGTTTGAGCTAGTGCGTAATAGTACCATGTTCTCTTGCACCGTGTGAACATTAAAATAGGTATGGTCATTGGAAATTAAAGTTTGTAAAAAATTATAAAATTAAATGTGACTATCCAAATAGAGTACTTGATAACAATCAATTTAGGAGCCTTTAAATATAAAATTAAATTTGACAATTCAAATACTTGATCAACTTGCTGGCTGTTGCAACAAGCAAGCCTCCATTTTCACGTTTTTTCAGCTTTTCTCCATTTTAAAAAAAAAAATCTGAAAATCATTATTTTCTCTTTTTCTTCTTTTTTGGTTTTTTATCTTTTCTTTCTTTGTTTCTTTTTAATTTTAATTAGCAAAAGGTCCGCGTTAAAATGCGCACAACGCATACATGCGCATAAGCAATTCGCTTATTTATAAGTTTTTCATTCTCTAAATTTGATCAACATAATAGTGGTGTTAGATCAGCATGATTTATTGATCAACAACGTTTCCTCGTGTAAACAACATCGACAGATCAACATGACAAAACTATAGATTAACGACAAGTCTACTGACCAACATGCTAAAATGGAAGATCAATATGACAATAACAAAGATAAACATGGTAAAAAGAAAAATTAACATGACGTAAAAGATAGATCAACATGGTAAGAATAAATATCAACATGCTAAGAAAAAAGATCAGCATGATAGTAAAAGAGATCAACATGCTAAAAAGAATGATTAACATGGCAAGTAGAGAGATCAACATGCTAAAAAGAAATTCAACATATTACAAGATGAGAGATCAACATGCTAAAAAGAAATGTCAACATGACAAAAAAAAAGATTAACATGGTAATAAGAGAGATCAACATGCTAAACAAGAAGATCAGTATGACAATGAGAGAGATCAATATGCTATATAAAAAGTGATCAACATGACAAAAATAGAGATCAACATGTTAAAAAGAATCATCAACATGACAAAGAATAGAGATCAACTTTAGACAAGAGCAGATCAACATTGGACAGAAACTAATCAACATAAGAAGACCACCGATCAACATTTGGAAATGTGCAGATCAACATGACTAAACTAGTGATCAACAAGACTACCTACTGTGATCATCATCGTTTTTATCCAGATTTCTTAAGTTAGAAAAGTATCAATTTTTCACTATTTGCAAGTTTGATTGTTCTAGAGTTTCATCGTGATCAAATATTGATAGCGGTTGTGTTGTTGAGTTTGGTTGATTTGATTTCTATAAGTAGATCTAAAATTGCAATAGACGAAACACGATGAAAGAATCGTAAGTGAAATTTTATCGGAATTCACGGCGACTGTCGAGACTGGAAGTTTCGACCAAAATCATAGTGGTTTCAAAGCTGGAGTCGGAACTGGACCGAAATTCGCGGTGACTGTCGCCGGTGAGAAACACGGTGGTAGTAATGTACTGATGGTGAGAAATGCGCGGTGGTTGTTGCCGGTAGGGGTGAGTAACGAATCGAGTCGAGCCGAGCTCGGGTCGAGCTCGAGCTTTAACGAGCTCGACGAGCCGAGCCTCACGAGCCTCGAGCTCGAGCTCGAGCTCGAGCTCGAGCCAGTTTCGAGACTCGAATAATATACGAGCCGAGCTCGAGCCCGAAACGTTCGGCTCGTAAGGTTCGCGAGCCTAACGAGCTCGCGAGCCTAACGAGCCTTAACGAGCCCGCGAGCCTAACGAGCTCACGAGCCTAATGGGCTCGCGAGCTCGTTTGGGGCCGAATCAAGCCTAGCCGAGCTCGCGAGCCTAACGAGCTCGAGCTTGCGAGCTCGTTTGGGGCCGAATCGAGCCTAGCCGAGCTCGCGAGCCTAACGAGCTCGAGCTTACGACCTCGTCTAGGGCCGAATCGAGTCTAACCGAGCTCACGAGCCTAACGAGCTCGAGCTTCACGAACCTTTGAGTCGAGCTCGAGCTTGAATTTTCGGGCTCGTTCGAGCTCGAGCCGAGCCCAAATTTCACGACCTCGAGCTCGAACCTGCTAGGCTCGGGCTCGGCTCAGCTCGAACTCACCCCTAGTCGCCGGTGAGAAATGCGCATATGCGCAACCTATAGCTACTCTTAGTAAAAATACACTAAAATCATAGACTGAACAAAAAACATAAAATAATGAAAACGATAAAAATCACGTAAAATAATAAAAGTGACAAAAATACATAAAATAATGAAAATGATAAAAAATATATAAAATAACGAAAGTGACAAAAAAACACACCAATGTTTAACATAATACCAAAATGATGAATATGGATAAACGTTGGGATATATACCAAATACTCCCTCAAACTATGTTTTTTAAACATTTTTCTTTTTATTCTTGAGCAAAAATCTTTGAAATGTTTTTTTTTTTGAAAATTTATGTGAAATTGTGTACGAATAGAAAAGATTTTCAGTTCTGAAAATTTTTAACCATAATTAAAATCTTTTTAAAATGTACCCGATTGGGTGAAGCACCGTTTGTCCGCTTGCATGAAGTGGTAGCTAGGTAGGTACAGTTACGGGAATGGTGACATTTAGTACTTTAGTATTGGGTCAAATTGTAGAATTTAAAAGTAGTTAGGCTATTTCGTAAATTTTTACATGAATCAGGTATTAAATTGGATATTAAAAAGTGATATTTTGATAATTTTACCACTTTAACGGTGATTTTAACGGAAAAAGTGACGGCAGGACGAACGGTGCATACGATTGAAACTTACATGACTAAAATGAGCCAAATTCTTAAAACGACACCCAAATAGGACAACCCACAAACTTACAATATTTTATTTTTTTTAACAAAGGTAGGTACAGTATTCTAGGTAGCAGTACTTGTTTTTCACATGCGATCATTAGGATTTACCTACCAGCTGCAACCACTTCTTTATTACAAACAAAATACAAAAAAATTACTTATTGCAAAAAGATTAGGAAAATCTTTATTACGTACTTCTTTTATTACAAAACAGGTGGAAAAAGCAAAAAAAAAAAAACAATTTTACCTACCACCTTCAAATGATAAACTCACTCGGGAAAAATCTGGGTTTACCTGCGGTTGGTTTACCAAAAAGTCACGGTTGATTCACCAATTCGAAGAATTTGTGAAATCTAAAAAATATAGAAAATATTAAAGATGAAAAGTAGAAGTAAGTATTCGCATTATTTTGTGTTTGGTTCAAGAATTATAGAATATGAATTTTATAAGGATTATTTTGTAACTTTTACAAAAATTTATGAACTAATCATGTCATTTTATATGGAATATAATTTTGTAAAATTTATAAAAGTTTAAGAACTAAATACGTAATTTTAGGAATAATTTTGTAAATTTTTCAAAAATTTAGGGACTAAATATGTATTTATAGGACCATTTTGTAAATCTTTCAAAAATTTGAGAATTAAATGTGTAAATATATAAAATTTAAATATAACAATTTTATGAATTCTAAGAATACATAGAAATATTTGTGAAATATAAAAAATTATAGAATTTTGGGAATGATGGAGAAATTATTTTTTAAGATAAATCACACACGTGATTCCTCGAATTTATGAAGGGGTAGTTTTTAGTGGACCATCATACAATTAATTCATCCACCCGATTAAAGCTGAAAACAAACCAGAAGGCTGGCAGACCTAAACTTTTTTGGGTAAAAAACGTAGAATTGTTAAAGCTATATTTTTTGTTTCAAATTGATCCATTAATTGTTGCAAATTGATCCTTGTTGCAAATTTTAAAGCTATTTTTTTTGTTTCAATGTACGATTATACCACTGATTAATACATTTGGAGAGACTCGAGTAACATAATCAACATGAATTAATTTTTTAATTGATGAACCTTTTATAATTTATAGAAAATATATAAATATAAATACCTAACAACGCAATTAAATAAAATCAATGATTTCTAAACACTATCCACTTTAGTTCCATAAGGATTATAACTTGTTAAAGGAAAAACACACACTTCCTCCGTGCTAAAAATTGTATACATTTAATTTTTATATTTTAAGATTTAATATTTGATTCATATTTTTATCAAATGATAAAAAAAAATTCAAATATATATATATATATACACACATTAAGAATTTATACTTCATAAATTATCACACATTTATAAATTATTTAACTTTCAATGCTTACGTATATAACAAAAATATAGATCGAATACTGTAAAATAGTAAAAATAATAGGCACAGGCTATAGTGTGCCACCTCAAATATGTCTTAATTTGTGCAAAGTTTCATTTAATTACAACAATGCCATTTTCTCTTCTCCTGCTATTTACGTCAACTTCCACGGAGATTTTAACCATCACCCACCACCTCTCACTTCTAGCCTTTGACCACGGTAGCTCCTCCCTTAAACACTGGCCGGCAGTTAGCAACTCAGTGATAGTCTCCCCCTCCATCAACACCACCGGAAACCAAGAATTGTAGGAGATCCGTTCGGACGACCCGTTATCCGATCCGACGAAATCCGCCAACCAAGGCGGTAATCGACCCCGCCGGCCGTCAATCTCTTCCCCATCGCCGACGCTTCATTCCCACCATTTTTCGGTGAACGACGAAAATTGCCTCAAGTCAAATCGCAACCCACTGCAGACAACAAAATTATGATGCTCCTACATATAATTCTCGATGTGCTCGATTAATTATGATGCTCTTTTGTGTAAAAATGATGTAACCACAAATTGCATACAAAGAATGCTTAAATCTATTATAATGAACTTAATAGCACCAATTAGTGATGAATTGCGAGAAGATAAATTTTTCAAATAAACAAGCATCACATACATTGCACCATAAAGGCATACTTACTAGATGAAACACCATTTTAAGTGCTAAGCTCATCATACTTATAAAAGGAGCATCATTTTAACCACATAGAGCATCGGTTTGAGAACTTCATCATTTTGTAAGGTTAAAGAAAACGAGTGCATAATTAAGTTATCAGAACATGTGCACGATGTTTGTAATTGAGAGCATCATAGTGCAACGGAAGTGCATCGTTATGGTCATCAAAGGCATCATTTTAAGAGAATGAAGAAAATGTGTGCACGATTAAGTCATCAAAACGAGTACATCATTTTTGTTAGGTAGAGCATCATACTTGAAACAAAGAGCATCATCCATGACACCAAGAGCATCATATTTAACGAATGCATCATACTTTATTGAAGAGCATCATAATTTTACGAAGCGCATCATTCGTGACACCAAGCACATCATTTTGAACCAAGATATCATACTTTGTTAATGACGTAACACTATGTTCAAAGCGCGAGCATCACCATGGAATCTACGAGCATCGGATATGTCATTAAGAGCATTCATAACATTAAAAAGTTGAAAATATATTTTTATCGTCTGGTTCATTTTGGTAACAAGAACATCAATTTTTAAAACACGAGCATTGTACATTGATTAAAGAGCATCACGCTTTCACGAAGTTCATCATTATGGACGAAGAGCACCATATTTTTTCTTTGCACCGTTATACCTCAAAGATCATCCATTTATTGACAAACAGGACAAGGTGGAGCATGGTGATTTATTGAGAAAGGCATCATGATGTTAAATTAGAGCTTCACATTGGTGCAAGAAGCACATCATTTGTGGTAAAAAATCTAATTAATGTTGGTAATAAGCCGAAATGTTGAGCGGTCTTTAATAGGGAGCATCATAACTTTGATGTAGAGCATCACTATTAACGGGAAGAACAACTTTTACGCGCTTTGTAGACTATGAGTTTTGGTGTTGAACACTACGGCGTGGCTGGTGGTTTTTGTCACGGAGGACGGTGGTTGCTTGTTTTTTGTCGTCCTTTGCCGCGTTCGTGCGAGAAAGGAGGTCGATTGGTTGATTTGTTGTTGGATTTCGTTTCGCAAGAGGAAGGAAGGTGATCGACTTACCTTATAGCAGATTCGAATTTGTCGCCAGAACGCGCGCGCGTTGAAAGATTCACGATATCATCCTTCCTTCTTATATCTAAAAGACACATAAATAAGGCCATCGCAAGACAACCTATCCACACTCAAAATAATATATCTATATTTTGAGAATGAAATGAGTGGGTGTGTGTATAAATATATTTGTCTCTCCACACCACTCCACTTCACAGACCCACTACCCTTCTCTTCTTGATTTTCACAAAATCTCTCTTCTTCACAAAGTCTTCTTGCTTCATGTTCAACACATCACTTGCCTTTGTAGTAATCCTTAAGCAACCAAATAAACCTGACTCTCATCGCCGGACAACCCCACCGGTGGTAGCAGGCGGAAGTACGATGAGCAGACGACAACCCGACCGCCTGTGCAGGGAGGTCGTCAAGCCACCGGATTCTCATCGCCGGACGCGGCGGCTCCCACGTCTAATTACCACAGCGCTGCGCTCGGGATTGAGATCGCAAAGCAAAAGGCGGCACAATATCAGATCGGCGCCGCCGCTCGACTCAACGCTGTCGCTGCTGGCGGAGGACGGGAAGCGAGTTCGGGTTGATAACGGCTCCTGCTGGGCTGTTTTCTTCTTGTTTCCTGGGGAAATAAATCAAAAAGAGGTAAATTAACATAATTAATTTTTTTTTCTCTCTCTATATGAATTAGATGTTTGCAGAGGAACTTAAGTAGGAGTATTTGATACCAAATGTTTAAGTTGCTGGTGAGTCAATAATCAACAAATTAATCATAATAATCAGTTTACACACTACGCCGGCCGCTATGCCTAATGACGTGCTCATATACCAAAAATATTTTCCAATCTATCGTATGTATATATATTTTCGACCAATAATTATATATATATATAGTACTATATTTTACTAAACTTTATCTCCTACAAGGATAATTCAGGATAATTCAAGTTGAGGAATCAAGTTTAACTTTTATTCATTTTTAGATATAATTTAAATCTTTAGTATTATTGTAGTTTATTTCAACGTTTCATGTGATTTATGTTACTTTTATGTCTTACAAGCAGAATATCTTCAAAAAGATGAAAACATCACACATGAAAGTCCAACACTTCCAAGATCGATATCCTGCTCCCGCTCTCTCAACCCCAACGTCAAGTAAAAGGTCTTTAAACTAATCTTTCTTCTACTCATACAATTCATTTGTGATTTTATGATGTTCAATAAGCGGAGTATTAATTATTAATTACTCATACACATATGCACGAAAGTCCAACAAAAACAGACCATAACTCACGTGACGGCCGAAAAACTTAAAACGCATAGATGAATGAGAGTGGGAGCTGTAAGATCAGAAGCCTATCAAACGCAAATCATATTTCAGGTAATCAATTTCAGTTACTATTATATGTATTGATCGGCCTTTAATTAATGTAGTTTTGTTCAGCCGCAGATGAGGTAAAGTCTGTCTCGGAGAAGAGAATATATCGGGAGATATACTGTCGGTTAATGATAGCCTCAAGAAGTTTTTAATTCCTCATCTCTTTGTGAGATTTCTGTAAGTTGTTTAATAAGTTTTTCAATACAAGAAGTATTTGAGTCTATCTTTCTGTGTTTATTCTGAGATTTGCTATGGCTCCTCAATGGTACAAAACTGCTACTGATCAAGCTCTTGATAATTTGGTTAATCTTCATCAAACTATTAATATCCTTGAACATGAATTAGCATTAATCGAGCACCAGCTTCATAATTTTGAAAGTTCGATAAATCGATCTTTAGACGAATCATTTAATCTTTATAATAGAAAAGCTCACCTAATATTCCAAATTCCAGAACTAAAAGACCTTTTTAGAGAAAAATTAGCTCGATATCATAAGATAAAAGTTTTACTCTCAGTCGCTTAATTATGGTGTTTCCTCACTGGTATAAAATAGCGTTAGATAACGCATTAGATGATTTAATAGCTCATGATGATCTAATAAGTTCTTATGCTAATGAATTAAGACTATTGAATGAATTACTTTTTCAAAATGATGGTGCTTCGAGTTCATGTCTTGAGCACAGGTTTAATATTTTCGCTAGGAGAAGTGAACTTGTTGAAATTATTACTAAGGAAGAAGAAATTTTTAATAAGAATCGTAAGAAATTTGAGGATTTAAAGGTCCTTTTATCTGTTGCTTAAATTCAGTCTTTGAAACTGTTTTCTAAAATTGAAAGAATTTAGTTAGATTATTCCTTTTGAAGAGAGAATCTAAGTCTGTTAGGTTCTAAAGTTTTCTAAAGAAATTTAAGATTGGAAATTGTTTCAAGCGTTGGTAAGCCGGAAGATCCTAGAGTGACGAGTGGCAGAAAGGAGTGTAAGCCCACGTTTTCCGCATAAGGAGTTGGTGTTCCCGATTGAAACAATCAGAGCCTTGGATTTTGGAAGAAAAATTTAGAATCTAATTGGATAAAGATTTAATCTTTAGAATGGATAAAATGACTAAAACTCTTTTCATCTAAGAGGCTATTTGGCAGGAGGTAAGCCAAGTGCTTAAACACTTTAAGCCACACGTGTTAGAGTCAAATTACAAAGTTACCCTTTTTTACAAACACTGACAACACTGACTGACAATGAAAAAGGTAAATGGTAGATTTGTAATTAAATTAAAAAATTTGACCATTTATTAATTTTTGCACGTGTAGTATTTCAGCCAAGTGCTGAAGCACTTGGCTTTACGCCTTCCAAATGGCCTATAAGGAAACTGGTTCAATATCTGGATTTAACTCTGATAATTGTGAAGACTTTAATTCCACAGAGATTAATAATGCCAAGTCTATTTGTTTAATCCACCGTGTATATTACATAGTCATGGCCACCACCATAGAGCCAAGAGCTAGATTCAGTTCGTCAAGGGACGAAATTGTAGTCTTTGAAGCTAACTCCCAAAATTCCCAGATCCATGTTCCTAAGAAATTAAAAAGAATTTTTTTTTCAAAATCTAATGAATGGGACTTGGAGAATCTTGTTCCCCATAAACCCATAGATTTAATAAATCAAAAGGCTTTAATCACCGAGTCAACAGACGGTTCAGATAAAATTAATTTTGCTAATTATTTTCCTCAATCTAGGTACAGTCAATCTGAAACCTCCAGATCCTCAATCTATAAATCCTCATCACCTTTTCAAAATCATATTTCAAGATCTCTTTCATTTGAAAATGTTTCTATTCCCACAGAATTAAGAAACGTTGATTTTAATAATAAGATTCCTCAACCAGTCTATGATATTAAAAAAGAAGTGTCTGAAATGGAAGTATTTACTACCAAAGGTTTTATTAATGCTATTACTGAAGAATTTGTCATTGACAAAGATTTTTTAAAAAGAGATTTGAAGTCTCCTGAAAATAGTAAAAAGGTTAATTGGTATTTTAATACGTTTTCCAAAAAAGAAACTGAAGAATTCAAAGAAAAATGGTTTGCTGAGATGAAGAGATTTAGGATTCATATTTCTCTGTTTACTTGGTTTGAACATTATGCTAATATTAATAAGATTAATTATCATTTTTCAACTATTACTCCTCATGCTAATAACAACAAATGTGTCGGTCAAACTTTTAATTCTGTTCCTCAAAAGGAGTTGAAAGACTCCAAGAAAATGCATTCTGATAATAGTGATCCTTTATTAAAAATCCAGTTGGAAATTGATAATATTAATAAAAAAATACGTTTTAATAAATGTTCAAAAAAATCTTTTAAAAAGAAAGAACCTCCAACATGTTGGAGTCGGCAAAAAGGTCATTGCAAGAGAGATTGCAAAATGAAGAAAAGAATTAATGTCTTAGAAATCCCAGATAACATGAAGGAAGAAATTCCTATTATTAATGAAATTCAAAATAATTCTGAAACAGAATCTGAAGGTTCTGTTGTTATTAATGAAATTCAAGATGAAGGTTCTGATATTAATTCTTCTTCTGATATTAATAAATGCTTCGAAAAGGCACATTGCAATATGATCTATACTAATGTCGACTCTTTACAAGAAGCGATCATTCAAGTAGAAGATTTAGAAAAAAGAAAGGAAGCCTTTTTAGCTTTAAAGGGAATCCTTGAAAAGGATAATGATTCTAAGAAGTCCCAGCCTAAACAGGTTATTAATATTTCTGACTTCCTCAAGACTCATGGAAAGCAGCAGAAGCCTGCTACCATTCAAGACTTACAATTAGAGATTAATGATATTAAAAAGGATATTAAAGAATTAAAAATAGAAAATCAAAATATCCAGAGAACCTTATGGATGAAAGGGTTAGAAGAAGCAGAGAAGCTGCAAAGGGAAGATGTTAATGAAAATGCTAATGAAGGAGAATGTTCTAGCAAAAATGATAATCAGAGAGATTCCTATTTGAACGTTGTTTCAAAAATTTGCTACCACAAATGGTATGTTTACATAAGCCTAATTATTAATGATGAATATCACCTTAATACTGTCGCACTCGTTGACACAGGTGCTGACCAAAATTGTATCCAAGAAGGATTAATTCCTACCCAGTATTTTGAAAAAAACCAAAGAGACTTTACTTTGCTAATAATCAAAACCCGCATATTAATTATAAGATTAGTAATGTAAAAATTTGTAATGAAGGTTTGTGTTTTAAAATACCTTTTATATTAGTTAAGAATCTAGGTACTAGGGTTATCTTAGGGACTCCGTTCATAACGAGTTTGTACCCTTTTAAAGTTACCCCATATGAAATAATATTCAAAATCCTAGGGAAAGAAATAAGATTTAAATTTGCTTATCCGGTAGAAGAAAAGAGCATAAAGATTTTACAAGATTCCAATAATAAGCCTACTAATCTGCTTCAGGCAAAACAAAAACATTATAAATTTTTGGTTAATGAAGTCAAAAGCCTAAAGATAAAAGATGAGCTTAATCAACCTCCTGTAAAGGAAAGAATTGAAAGATTAAAAGAAAAATTGGAAAAAGAAGTATGTGCTTCCATTCCAAACGCTTTCTGGAACAGGAAAAAACATATTGTTAATTTGCCTTATATTAAGGATTTTAATGAAAAGGATATTCCTACAAAATCCAGATCTATTCATATGAATGAAGAATTGGAAAATGTTTGCAAGAAAGAGTTAATGAGTTACTTGAGAAAAAAATAGTAAGGAAATCTAAGTCCCCTTGGTCTTGTTCAGCGTTCTATGTCATGAACGCAGCTGAATTAGAAAGAGGAGCTCCCAGACTTGTTATTAATTATAAACCGCTTAATAAGGTTTTAGAATGGATTAGATACCCGATTCCTAATAAAAGAGATTTGCTCAAGAAATTACATAGCGCAAAAGTATTTTCAAAATTTGACATGAAGTCAGGATTTTGGCAAATACAGATTAATGAAAAGGACAAATACAAAACTGGTTTTAATGTCCCTTTCGGACACTATGAATGGAATGTGATGCCTTTCGGCTTGAAGAATGCTCATTCTGAATTTCAAAATATAATGAATGACATTACTCAACCAATCCAGAATTTTGCAATTGTTTATATTGATGATGTTCTGATATTTTCCAATACTATTAATCAACACTTTTCACATTTAGAAAAATTCTACAATGTGATAAAGCAAAATGGGTTAGTCGTCTCCCTTCCCAAAATGAATTTATTTCAGACAGAAATTAAATTTCTGGGTCATGACATTAAAAATAGCCAAATCAATCCGATTGCAAGAAGTCTAGAGTTCACAACAAAATTTCCGAATGAGATTAAAGACAAAACCCAGTTGCAAAGATTTCTAGGTTGTCTTAATTATGTTTGATTTCTTTAAAGACTTAAAGATAATCAGAAACCTTGTACCAGAGGTTAAAGAAAAATCCAAAACCTTGGTCTAATGAGCATATCAAGTCAAATTAATCAAAGAGAAGATTAAAACTCTTCCCTGTTTAAGTATTCCAAATTCAGATGCTAATTTAATTGTTGAGACTGACGCCAGTAACATTGGTTATGGTGGAATCTTAAAACAAAAGGTTAATGATCAAAATGGTGAATCCCTAGTAAGATTTACCTCGTGATTCTGGAACCAAACCCAGATTAATTACAGTACTATCAAGAAGGAGATCCTTTCTGTAGTACTTTGTATTAATAAGTTTCAAGATGATCTTTACATGAAAAAAATCCTGTTAAGAATAGATTGCAAATCTGCTAAGGATATAATTGAAAAATATAAGAATTTAGTTTCTAAACAAATCTTTGCTAGGTGGCAAGCTTTACTTAGCAATTTTGATTTTGATATTGAATTTATTAAAGGTGAATCCAATAGCCTTCCTGATTTTCTTTCAAGAGAATTTTTGCAGAGACAAAATTATTCAAGATGAGCAAGAAGGTTGCGATTACCAAATCCGATCCAAAGGAGGAACGAATTACTGCTAATACTTCTAAGACTCCTAATAAAATGGTAATGATTCCTCCTAATGACTATTTTCGAAATAGTGATACTATTCCACCTACTAATTACTTCCAAGCCCTTTCGGCTCCAAAAACTAGCCTTGAGCTGGTATCTCCAAATAATCGTTTTACTGTCCTAGGAGAATCAAAACTGATATCCCCCAACATTCCTAATGATACCAGATCAGCCACTTTTTCTAATAAGCCCGAGTTTCTGCCAAGACAAACCTATCATGTTAAGCAAAAGGCCTATGAATTCCTTTTTTTGGCAGAAAAGAATTTCTTCACTACTGAAAACAAATCCAAAGCCTCCTTCGACACTGTCGTCGAAAAGATTTTCTTTCCTGATTTCCACTACCACAGTGAGTCTATTAATAAATCCAGGGACTTCTATGAGTTTATACTGACAGACACGAAATCTGCGATAATAACTCATTTTAAGAATTCTGGCTCCAATTTTATTAATTATTCCAAAGTTAGGATTGATAAGGTTATGACTCCGTACAGTTGGGGTATGCCTTTATCAACTCCTAGACGTTTTCAAAAGCCTAATGATGTTTTCAAAAGTTTTAATTATCACGACTACATGAAAGCTTGGACCAACACTTGGTACTTGCAGCTTTTAATCATTCATGGATGTTCTTCTTCCATGAAAACCTTATTAATGATATTAATAATATCCCCAAATGGTTTATTAATGATTTCGGTTCTTTATGGGACTAGAAAAGAAATTTCTTCCTGACATTTGTCAAGAGGGATTTCAATGTTTTAATGATTATTTTAATGAGCCTAATGATCCCTCCCCCGATTCGAAAGAATCCTCCTTATTAATAAGGTTCGTGATCAAGTACAAAATACCATGGATAATGGCTTGGCAGTACACCTTCCTAGAAGAAGATGAGCCCTGCCTGGCACGAGAATACAAAATCAAGTTGTGGGAAAAATTCAATCCAGATGATTGTTCTAAGGAGAAGGTCCGACAAGACCACTTCCAACCAACAGCCAAAGAACAGCAAAATCATGCCACTTTTCTCACGGCGAAATCAAGAATTCAAGCTGAGCTGGCAGCATGCAATAAACCAGAAGAATGGCTCAAGATAATCCAGAATCTAGCAGGAGCTAGTGTTTCTAATGACTCCGCAAGACCCATGTCTACAGAAAGCGGAGAACCCAGTTTAATGACGGTCCAGTTTGCTCAGGATCCATATGAAGACCTTACATTAGATATGTAAGGATAATCCAAAGCCCAGCCCATTCGGGGCTCAACTTCCTAATCAGCCCATCCAGGATCCAGATCCTACTGATATTAATAACTGAAGATTTTCAAGATTCAAAATTGCTCCTGACGACAGACAAGAATTAATGACTCGGCAAAATAATTAATGATTCAGTAGATAAAAGACTCCTTCAGAAGAAAACAAGAAGATTAATGACTCATCAAGATGATTCAGCAGATGAAAGACTTCTTCAGAAGAAATCAAGAAGATTAAATGACTCATCAAGATTTTTTCAGACACATCCAAATCAATGACTATTCAAGATAATGACGCATCAAGACTTTTTGAGATAAATCTGAATTAATGACTGTTCAACACTGTTCATCAATCACATCAAGATGTTTTAATCAAGACTCCACTCAAGATATTTTAATTCAAGTGCGCAACACGTCACGGATGACGACACGGCGGACTTCAGAAGGTTTTAATCCCGAGTTCAACTCTCTATAAATAGAGACGCCCGGCCAACGTTTCAAGACATCCCTCGGCACCCTGCCTAATAGCAAATATTGCTCTCTCTATCTCTCTCTCTCTCTCTCTCTCTCTATCTCTCCCTCCATCTTCCTAATACTTGTAATAATCTTTTAATCTTTCCTACTCTGATGTATGATGACTCCATCCTATCCCCCGAATGGTATCAGAGCCATCTTTTTGGCCTGGTAGGGAGATATACTGTCGGTTAATGATGGCCTCAAGAAGTTTGTAATTCCCCATCTCTTTGTGAGATTTCTGTAAGTTGTTTAATACTAAGTTTTTCAATACAAGAAGTATTTCAGTCCATATTCCTGTGTTTTAATCATGCATCCTTATGAACATTATCGTCGTATTTTGTGTGAAATTTATTGGGACTTTATTAATGAAATTAATTCATTCCGTGTTAAAATCCAAGAATCTGAAAGGAAAATTGAATCCTATAATCAAGAATTAAATACTGTTGGAATTTCTAATTCTAATATTCGATATTATAAAGTTATGATTAATTGTGAAGAATACTGTATTAATAGATGGACTAATAAAATTGAAAAACTAAAAGACCAAAGAAGACGACTTGCTTCATTCTTGAATACTGATTAATCTTTTCATTTGTTTAATTATGGTGTTTCCTTTGTGGTATCGTAATGCTATGGAAGAAGTTTTACAAGATTTAATAATAAAACATGATTGGTTGGAATCACGTATTAATGAACTTAGAAGGCTAAATGCCATGTTTTTTTATCTAGATGATAGCGAAGCTTTAAGCTTTGAATATAAAATGAATATTAATGAGAGAAGATACGAACTTGACGGGATAATCAAGAAAAGAAAGCTAGAGTTCGAAGAAGCTTTAAAGAAATTTGAGGATTTAAAGATCCTTTTATCTGTTGCTTAAATTCAGTCTTTGAAACTATTTTTTAAAGATTGAAAGAATTTGGTTAAATTATTCTTTTTGAAGAGAGAATCTAAGTCTGTTAGGTTCTAAAGTTTTCTAAAGAATGTTAAGATTTGAAGTTGTTTCAAGCGTTGGTAAGCCGGAAGATCCTAGGGCGATGTGTATGGCAGGAGTGTAAGTCCACGTTTTACCGCGGAAGGAGTTGGTGTTCCCGATTGAAATAATCAGTCTTAAACTTTGGAAGAAAAATTTAGAATTTAATTGGATAAAGATTTAATCTTTAGAATGGATAAAATGGCTAAACTCTTTTCATCTAAAGAAATAGGTTCAATATCTGGAATTACCCCTGATAACTGTGAAGACTTTAATTCCACAGAGATTAATATTGCTGATATTGAACAAAAGCTTCATAATTGGTCTATTCCTAAAGTTAATCCAAAGAAAATCTACAAGATCGGAACGTTTGATTTTTCGTCTAGTTATTCCATAAAACAAACAGAACAAACTATTCCTTTGAATCAAGAAATTGAAACAATTCGGTTAATAAGTAATCAAACAGTAAATAATCATAAAAAAGATAAATATAAGTTTATGCATATTGGGATGGTCCAAATTGCTATTAAACCTATGTTTAGAATAGGAATTGATATTCCTCTTTTAATGATTCTAAGAGATGCCAGACATTTGAATTTTAATAATTCTCTGCTAGCAATGGCGTAATCCAATCTTGCTAATGGTCCAAGATTTTTAATTGTTATCCAAATTTTACAATTTCTCTTTTTGATCCCCATATACTCGATACGTTGAGTTTGACTATTAAAATTAAGAATATGAATTTTGCTAATAATGCTAAGTCTATTTGTTTAATCTACCGTGTCTATTACAAAGTCATGACCACCACCATAGAGCCAAAAGCTAGGTTCACTCGTTAAGAGACGAGACCATAGTCTTTGAAGCTAATTCCCAAAATTCCCAGATTCATGTTCCTAAGAAATTAAAATGGAATGAAATTTCAAAATCTAATGAATGGGACTTGGAGAACCTTGTTCCCCATCAACCCATATATTTAATGAATCAAAAGGCTTCAATCATTGAGTCGATTTGACGGTTCACCAAGATAGATTTTTCTAATTATTTTCCTCAATCTAGGTTCACTAATCAAACCTCCAGATCATCAATCTACCTATCCAGATCTCCTTTTCAAAATCGTATTCCAAGATCTCTTTCACCTGAAAATGTTTCTATCCCCACGGAATTAAGAAATGTTGACTTTAATAATGAAATTCCTCATCTAGTCTATGATTTTAAAGATGAAGCTTCTTCGAGTATTAATCCTACTCCCAGTGAAATGGAAGTATTTTCTACAAAAGGTTTTGTTAGTGTTATAATTCAAGAATTCGAAACTGATAAAGAATTCTTAAAAAAAGATTTAAAGTCTCCTGAAAATAGCAAAAAGGTCACTTGATATTTTAATACGTTTTCAAAAGAAGAAACTGATGTTTTTAAAGAAAAATGGTTTGCCGAAATGAAAAGTTTAGGAATGCATATTCCTCTTTTCGTTTGGTTTGAAAGATTTGCTAATATTGAAAATATTAATTATCCTTTTCTACCATCACTCCGATTACTGAGGTTACAAAAAAATGGATCACTATTAATGATAAAGAAATAACATCTGTTCATCCTCCTCCTGAAGGTATTTTAATTACTCCTCATCATACTAATGACGACAAATGTGTCGGTCAGCCTTTTAGGTCTCTTCCTCAAAAGGAGTTGGAAGACTCCACAAAGAAACCTTTTATTGCTATTAATTCTCAACTTAATTATGCTAATCAGTCTCTAATCTCTATTGGAGAACAATTGAATAGGATAGAACCACTTGTTGTTAATAAGGAACCCAGAGCTTTTAATTTTCCTCTGACTAATCTGTCTTCAACCAGTTATGTCAAGGAAACCCCTCCTTCAAGACCTCCTCCTGCCACAGTGGCACCTTTATACCTATAAGCCCGATTTTAGGTTAAAAGGAATTAATAAGTTTAATGATAGTTCCATATCAAAATCCAGTTGGAAATTGATAATATTAATAAGCAACTTGCTAAAGGAAAGAATATTAATGTCATCTCTGAAATAGATGAGTTAGAAAATCAATTTAAGACCATGAATATTAATAATCCTTCCCCAGGTATTAATAAAATCCAAAATCCAGAATTTTATAAATCCAAGGCTTGGTATCCAAAGCCCTCTCCTCCCGATACTATGTTAGAAGAAAGAAAAAATAATAATGCTTATGATGAGAATTCTATATGTGTTTGGAATCTAGATGGGTTAACAGAATACCAACTTTTTTCCTTGGTTTGTGAGATGGAAATGGCAGCCAATGCCTACATGAATAATGATAATACTAATCAACAAGCCATGCATCTTCTCGTGAATGGGTTCACGGGTCAACTAAGAGGATGGTGGAATAATCTTCTTACTAATGATCAAAAGATTCATATTGATAGAAGTACCAAGAAAATAACTATAGATAGTATAGAACATGATACTGGTGAAAGTAATGTTGTGGAAGTCCTACTTTGGGCTATTCTAAAATATTTTCAAGGAAATCCTGAGTTACTTGGTCAAAGACAATCCAAAGTTCTAATGAATTTAAAATGTCCAAAGCTTCATGATTTTAGATGGTATAAAGATGTTTTCCTGACCAAAGTATATACTAGAACCGATTGTGGTAATACTATTTGGAAAGAAAAATTCATTCTTTGGATTGCCTAATTTATTCACGAGAAAGTTCGAATGCGAATCAAGACAAAAATTTAACGGTGTAATTCCGTATGATGAGCTAACTTATGGTGAAGTAATAAATTTTACTCCCTCCGTCCCACAAAGGTTGTAGGATTTGTTTGGGCACATATATTAAGGAAAGTGAGAGAATAATAGTGTGTTGACAAAATTATCCTCATGAAAAAAAGGAGAAAATTTTGTGGACCCCAATTTTAAGTTGAGTGGGAGGAAAGAGAAAAACTTGTGGGTCCATGATGTGAGATAAGAGGATAAAATGGTAAAAATGATGATAGAAAGTTTCTATTTTAAGAAAGTTGACAACCTTTGTGGGACCAATATAGTAATGTTGACAACCTTTGTGGGACGGAGGAATATTAATTTACAAGGTTTGGAATTATGTACTAATTTGAAACTCCAGAGTAAAATTAAAAATGATAAAAAAACAAACCAGAGCAGAATTATGAGATTTCTGTTCTCAATATGGCTATGAAAAGGTCCATGCTCCTTCTTCAAAAAAGACGAAAATTCATAAATCAAAAAGAAAGAATTACAGTTTTAATAAACCTGAATTTTATAATCATAACAGTTCAAGAGATAAAAAACAGGATCAAAATAATTTTAATAAAAAATATTCCAAAAGACCTCAAGGGAAAAGGAAAGGACCTCCTACCTGTTGGAAATGCAGGCAAGTGGGTCATTTTGAAAGAGACTGCAAAATGAAAGAAAAAATTAATGCTTTGGAAATTTCTAATAAAATGAAAGAACAATTAATGAATTTAATGACCTATGACTCTCCTTTTGAGTATAGTCAATCTGATAATACTTCTGATAATAAAGAAGAAGGAATCCCTTTTATTAATGAAATTCAATCTACTAACAGTTCTGATGAAGAATCTGAAAATTCTGAGATTAATGAAAATTGTTTTGAAAAATGCTATTGTAATGTGCTTTCCTCTGACATAAATTCATTGCATGATGCAATTAGAGGATTTAGAAAAAAGAGAAGAAACCTTTTTAGCACTAAAAGGAATCCTCGAGAAGGATAATGAAGCCAAGAAACCCCAGTCCAAACAGGTTATCAATATTTCTGAATTTCTAAAAACTTATGGGAAGCACCAAAAGCCTGCTACCATTCAAGATTCTGATTAGAGATTAATGATATCAAAAGGGAGATTAAAGAATTAAAAATAGAAAATCAAAATATCTAGAGAACCCTTGGGATGAAAGGGTTACAAGAAGCAGAGAAGCTGCAAAGGGAAGATTTTAATAAAAATACTAATGAAGGAGAATGTTCAACAAAAATTGATGATCATGTGGATTCCTACCTGAATGTTGTTTAAAAAATTTACAATCATAAATGGCTTATTCATATAAGCTTGATCGCTAATGATGAATATCACCTGAACACTACTGCATTGGTAGACACAGGTGCAGACCAAAATTGTATTAATGAAGGACTAGTTCCTACCCAATATTTTGAAAAAAACAAGAGAAATCTTGTATGCTGCTAATAACCAAAATCTGCATATTAATTACAAGATCAGTAATGTAAAAATTTGTAATGAAGATCTGCGTTTCAAAATGCCTTTTATTTTAATCAAAAATTTAAATGCTAATGTTATCTTGGGGACTCCGTTCATTACGAGTTTGTTCCCTTTCAAGGTAACCTCTTCTGAATTAATTTCAAAAGTCCTAGGAAAATAAATAAGATTTAAATTTGCTTATCCCGTAAAGGAAAAGAACATAAAAATTTTACAAGAATCTTTCATAAAGCCTTTTTAGGCAAGTTTTATTCCAGATTCATATTTAAACTAACTTTCTTCCAAGCAATTTTTTTATTTTGCAGGTACAAAACTGTTCAAAATTACTCCAAATAAACAAAAGGGTTGTAGACGCCAAAATCCAATCCAAGAGAAGAAAAGGGAAGTAGTTCTACTCCCTATAATACTCCTAATAATCCTAATAAAACTATTATGTCTGTTAAAGAAAATTTCCAAAATAATAATACTAATACTATTAATGCTATACTATTCCACCTACTTCTATTAATGAGTATAATACTAATACTATTAATGCTATACTATTCCACCTACTTCTATTAATAAGTATTTTCAAGATAATAATGCTAATGCTATTAATACTATACTATTCCACCTACTTCTATTAATGCGTATTTTCAAAATAGTAATAATGCTATTAATGCTACTACGCCTCCATGCTACTACTTTTCTTTTCTAATACTCACTTCCAAAGTGATATTAATTATTCAGAAGCCCGAATTGATAAAGGTTAATAAGCCTAATGATGTTCTCAAAAGGATTTTTATGAAAGCTTGGATCAACATACGGTTCTTGCGAAATTTTAATCATTCATGGTTGATCTTCTTCCATGAAAACCTTATTAATGATTTTAATGATCCCTTCCCCGATTCGAAAGAATCCACCCTTTTTAATGAGGTTTGTGAGTTCGGGATCAATCCAAAAATTTAAACTGATCTAGCAAGCTAAGCTAGCAGCATACGGCGATCCAGTTCGCACAAGATCCTTATGAAGACCTGACATTAGATATGTAAGGATAGTCCAGGGCCCGGCCCATCAAGGGCCCAAAGTCCTAATGATATTAATAAATCAAGATTTTCAAGATTCAAGATTACTCCTTCAGACGGCAAGATCCAAGACATGACTCATCAGTCTTAATAATTCAAGAACAAACAAGAATTAATGATTCAGAAAGCAAGATAATGACTCCTCCAAAAAAAGACAAATGACTCAGCAAAATAATTAATGATTCAGCAGATGAAAGACTTCTTCAGAAGAAAACAAGGAGATTAATGACCCATCAAGATTTTTTTTCAGACACATCCAAATCAATGACTATTCAAGATAATGACGCATCAAGAATTTTGAGATAAATCCGAATTAATGACTGTTCAACACTGTTCATCAGTCACTAATCCGAATTAATGACGCATCAAGAATTTTGAGATAAATCCGAAAAAATATCGTAACAATTGCAGTTTTCCAGTAGGTTGCTGGTGAGTCACTAATAAAAAAATTAATCATAAACAGTTACACACTATGCCGGCTGCTATGCCTAAGGGCATGCTCATATACCAAAAATATTTTCCAATCTATCGTATCTATATATATTTTCGACCAATAATTAGATAGTACTACAATTTGCTAAACTTTAGCTCATACAAGGATGATTCAAGTTGAGGAATCATTGATATGATATTTAACTTTTATTCATTTTGAGATATAATTTAAATCTTTAGTATTATTGTATTTTATTTTAACGTTTCATGTGACTAAGTTATCTTTATGTCCTACAAGCAAAACATCTTCAAAAAAATGAAAACATCACATATTAAAATCCAAAAAATCATTGATGCCCAAGTTAGTCACTCTTCGATTTTATTTAATATGTTAATTTCTTTGTTAACATATTAAATAACTTAGAACGGTACAATGACTGACCTAAACCTATAAAAGTATTGATTTACATCCTAAAGTTTCAGGAACACAAATGCTTTTTTCTTACTTTGTTTTACCATATCCACAATAGTTATTTTAAGTGAATCGTTCCTGTATTAAGAATTCATTCTAAAAATTCATTTGCTTATTTTATTTACAATTTAAGCCAGCATCGAAGCGTGGCTTAAAAAACCTTTTTGCACTCCAAATATAGACCCTCAAATCTGGTTCATAAAACTTCTTCTTGAGTGAGTTCCAAAATCGAAATGTATCTCTTCCAAAATCTCAGCGAGTTCATTTCTTTAAATTCATTTTCATTCATTTTCAATTTATTTGATATTATTATTTTTAGAATATTTTTAAATATTTCCTCAACTATAAATATGATGTCATTTAAATTTGTATAAAAAGTATATTTCAAAAAATTTACCCGGAGCTAGCAGAGCACGATCTTAAGCTTGGGCAAGATAAAGATCGTCTCCTTGACACGGAGCCCACAAAGGATGATTGAATTGAGCGCATAAACAAGGAACCTGGGCAGCCCCGTCGTTTTCGGACGAATACGGCATTGCCACAATGTCGTTCCGTTCGATCTCCACTTCCGATAGTTGGGTTTCGCTAGCTCCGCTAAGTTCTGAGAAATGGGAGGCAACCGTCAGCCCGTCGGGGGCAGAGTCGATGCATCACGATGTTCTCCAGCAGACCTACGTCACGATCAGCTTCGAGTTGGAAGCCTTGGCTTGCTTGGCGATCTTTGCCGCCGTGAGAAGGGGTTGGCCATGGTGGTGACAACACTGTAGAGAAGGCACCGAGGAACGAGTAATGGCGGGATGAACTCCGACGGGTGGAGGTGGAGGGGATGAAGGTGACAAACGGTACAAGGAGGGAAAGAAATGAGAGGGAAAAAAAGAATTGGGTTCATATGAACAATTAAGATAATTTCGGGGTATTTTATTATTTAATAATAATTATTAAGTTTCTAAAGTTAGTTAACTTATCATTTAAGACCCGAAACTTGTAAGAATGACAAATTGGTCGTCAAACCGTTAGAAATCTAAAACTGTTAACAAATTGTTACAGAGTCAAGGCCCTTAACTGTACCATTCCAATAGTTTAGGGTATGAGTCAAGACGAGTTACAATTCAGGCCCTTCCTTGAACGAGTCATCAAAGTTCAAGGTACTAATCTATAATTTGGCCTTAAAAGTGAGTTATCTCTTTATAACAAAAAGTACTAAGAAAAAACATAGAAAAAATAAAATATTGAAATATCTAAATTATAAGATTGGAAACATTTTGGGACCGATATGAAAAAGGAATGAAAGTAAAAGGTGAAATAAAATGAATTTATTCTTTTAGCAAAAAAACATATATAAAAAAATTTGAAAAAAAAGATCAAGAAAATGTAAAATGTCAAAATATAATATTGAAAATATTTTGGATCGATATGCAAATGAAATGAAAGATAAAAGGTTAAAATGTCAAAATATAAGGTTGAAAATATTTGGGTTCAATATGCAAAATGGTTGAAAGTATGAGGTAAAAGAAACATTTAGGGTCTGTTTAGTTGTTGAAATTTTTTCAAGTTTTCATCTCCAAATTTCCTTTGTAAATATTTGATCATACAAGTAGCTTTCAAGTGATGGAAAACCTTATTTTCCAAACTTTGAAAAACTCTAGTATTACCATGGAAACCTTTCAAACAATGTTCCTTAATTTAATATACTAGTTTTCCAAAGTTTGGAAAACAAGGTTTTCCATCACTTGAAAGCTAGTTATATGATCTAATATTAACAAAGGAAATTTAGAGTTGAAAATTTGAAAAATTTTACACAACTAAACGGAGCCTTATTCTCTAACTACACCCCACCACAACTAAACTACACCATATACCCTACCATACACAATTTAAAACTCAATTAACTATTCATTTCTGTAGAAAGGTTTGTAATTGTTATATATATAATGGGGCACTCCATGTTCAGTTTATTTATTTATTTATTAATGCACCATGTTCAGTTTATAGGATATTTATTCTTAATTAATGATGACCTTTCTAAATTAAATTATCCGCAGACATTTAGATCTACTACATTTTTTTTTATATTATTTATGAATACTACATCTTACTTGCTAGTAAAAGAGTTGCTATAGTGTCCATGACATAGTATAGCGCACCTTAAGGATAAGAAGGGAAGGAGGAAGAACGGACAAACGTAGGGCTGCTCAATCGGTTATTTCAGTTTTAACCGAAATCGAATTTTTTGATGTATTTTATTTTCGGTTTTCTATTATTAGTAACCGAATTAATCAAATAAAGTCGAAAACCGTAAAAACCGAAAACCGAAAACCGAATTCGGTTCGGTTATTTCGGTTATTACCCAAATACCGAAAATTTTCTCTTCTTCTTAACTCAAAGGTGGGCTGGGTTAAAGGTGGGCTGGGTTAAAGGTATATGGGTTAAAGGTGGGATGGGTTAAAGGTATATGGGTTAAAGGTGGGCTGGGTTAGTACTAGTATATGGGTTTGGGCATATTATTAATTCGGTTTATTCGGTTAACCGAATTATTTAAACGTTAACCAATAACCAAACCGAAAATCGTATAAAAATTTCGGTTAAACCGAAAACCGAACCAAACACCGAATCATCCAAACCAAATTGACCAAATCCGAAAAAAATTCGGTTATTTCGGTTTAACCGTAAAGTTGATCAGCCCTAGACAAACCGACATGCCGTGATATCCACTGAAAAATCTGATGTCCAACAAGAAAAACGGATCCTGTCTCAATCCATGCCGATCTCCTTCTTCCATCGATCTTCCATCTGCATCAAATAACATCGATCTTCTGCTTTCCTTTGTGAGAACGCTTGACCTACATCAAATTAGGACGGCCACCGTGCATTACTGCAACATGCAAAACTGATATGCCCCGATGACATTATGATGCACCAAGATGTGATAATGATGCACATCTAAAAATAGAATGTCACTACGTAGAATAGCTGCGGTTTTACTGCGGCCTCCGCCACGGTAAATTCCGCGGTAAATGACATTTACTGCGGTAGAGGCCGCAGTAAATGGATTTCTCTACGTAGTGTGTTGCACCATAAAATTTTATAGGATTTTTCATCCTTTCAACTGTAAAATTAATGTTATCTCTCGACGAGGCCGTATCTGCAACAAACATCATCAATCCCCTTCCTTTCTTCACGAAAATGCATGAATTGCATCTATCCTCTTCCTTTTTCCGCAACGACACTAGATCTGGCTTCAGATAAATTTGGTCCTCCTTCATTCATCGCGGTGGTTCCCAGATCGGCAACAACTTACAGATCCTCCTTCTTCTGGTGATAGAAATTCAGACCCTGGTACATTATCTTCACGAGTAATTATGATACATAGAAATTCAGACCTTGACACATTATCTTCACGAGTAAATATGACGCGCTTGAATAACTAAATGATGCACATTCGACAAAGTATGGTGCTATGTCGACAAATTATGATGCGCCACTATACAAAACTAATGTAGCAAAGAAATGAAGAAAAATGCTCAAAGCTGTTCAAGCCAATTATGATGCTCCCACGAGACAGTATGATGCACCGTTTTCATAAAGATTATGAACCATTATGATTTAAGCCAAAGAGCACACATTATTATGAACAAAGTTGAACAATTATGATATGCCTACGAGACGGTATGATGCACCATTACAATGAAGATGATGCACCATTATGATATAACCCAAGTAGTCACATTACAACTAGCAAAGAACAAATATGATGCGTCGACAAGACAGTATGATGCGCCGACGAGACAATATGATACACTGTTATAATAAAAATGATGCACCATTGAGATTTAAATCAAATAGTCCACATTATTATTGATGGCCGATAGGCTCAATTACCTAAGAATATAGGTCAGGTAAGCCCAAAAGGCCCAATAGGGCCTAGCAAAACGCCAAGTCCGTAGCCCAAAAGAGGGGCCCCATCGAAACCCGAACAACCTACTACCCGAACACTAAGGGATTCACCTGAAGGCATACATTCGGGACTTCACTAATGTGTCCTCTGACACACACCGCCTCTTCATTTTGAAATATTAGGATAATACCACTCTATCAGAAGGGTCTATAAAAGCCACCTCTTTGCAAACCACAGAGGTAATATGATCACTTAGCTCTGCCTTCTCTTTACTTTCTCACTCTACAAATACTAATTTCTCAGTTGAGCGATGAGATTTGAGCATCGGAGGTCCGTTAACCGGAGAACCCTCCAGTGCGGCTTTCTTTGCAGGCGGAGCTAACTTCTCTCTCGATGGTCTCCCATGTGACCCGGGAACTGGAGAAGAACAACCCGATGACCCACCTAGTGGACCATCTGCCTCCAAATAACAACTCGATGGCCAACCCGGCTGACTTTCGGCCACCAATTATGAACAAAGATGTAGACAATTATGATGCGTCCACGAGACAGTATGATGCACCATTAGAATAAAGATGATGCACCATTATGATTATATTTCATATTATTACGAGCAAAGATGTAGTCAATTATGATGCACCCAAGTTAAAGTATGATCCACTGTTATAATAAAGATAATGCACCATTATGTTGTAAAAAAGTAGTCCACATTATTACTAGCAAAGATGTAGAAAATTATGATGCATACATTTTAATGTAAACAAAGAATTGCAGAAAAATAATGCACAACACAACTACTAATCCACTTTTCTAAAATCTCAAAGTCATTTAAAAAAAACATTGAGGTTGGTGACATTAAACACTTAGTTAACCTTATTATATTATGATAATAACTTCATTTTTATAGCTTTGATCATTATTTGTATGCAGTTCATGGTCTCATCTTTTTTTATAATCGGGTCAGAGGCGGACCAACCCTTGGGCGTGCCCAGCACCCGCTGGGCAAGAAATTAAGCCCCAAACTTATACCCTCTCATAGCTTAACCTAACAAAGGAAATATTACACCTTTAGCTCCTTAGAAAGCCTTGCAAGCTCAGTTAAACTGTTACGGTCACCCCGAGCGGGTTGTGACCCGGGTGACCCGGGGCTCCGGTTTTGGTCTGCGGGTCACGGTTTTGGGCGGTCAGTCAGCTCTCGAGGCTTATCTGAGCATTATTTCTGGGAATCCTTCGGGTTTTGAGGTCGTGTGGGTCCCCCGGACATTTTCGCCGGAAATATTTTTCGGGGTCGGGGGGTTGTCTCGGGACGTACAGCGGGCTCGGTAGCGCTCCCGGGACCTCGGAATGGGAAACCGTTTGCATATTTGAAATCGTGGGAACGTCCCGGATCTTTTTACGGAGTATAATTTTTGGGTGGGGACGTTCGGTCCCGGGCGACTCTCGGGGCTCGGGACGGGAATCCCGGGGCTCGGGATGGAAATTCTCCGACGGCTTTGGTGTAAAGTATGTTATATTTTAAGACGGATTTTATGGTAATAATTGTGAAATTTTAGCATGACGGGATTTCGGTTCAGGTTATTATACGCACACGTCGGGATTTGCGCGGGTTCAGCGGGCCCGGTAGGACACTATGGATTTCCAAATGGACTTTGGAAACATGATGTGGGTGCTTTATGATATTCTGAGTGTTAAGTTCAGTTTTGGTTTCAATTGGTGTTAGGAAGTTGAGTTTGGGGTTAAATTGCAAAGATTTGGAGAGTTGGAGGACTAAATTGCAATTAATCCTAAAGTCAGCAACTATTTTGGAAAAGAGAAGGGCTGAAGTCGGTTCTAAATGGGGATAAGGACACTTGTCCTTATGTGATTAAATGTGGAAAGAAAATAAGGAAAGAAATGGAAAGTATAAAAGGAAGAAAATAGCATTTTTCTTTCATTTTCTTCTTCTTCTTCACGTGAAATCAGCCATGGATACTATTCATCAAGCTCTTCATGTTTCTTCATTTTGGCAAGGAATCAACAAGGTTTTGGGTGCAAATTCTTGGTAAGCTTCTCCTCTCCATGATTCTAGCAAGTTGGAAGCTTGTTTTTGGTTGGAAAATGGGTTTAGAAACCATTTTGTGTTTGTTCTTGGCTATGAGTTGTGATGATCTTCTTGCTTCCATCTTTGAGTATGTTGTTGGTGGGATGGAGAAGAGTAGGATTTAGGGTTTAATTGATGGAAGAACAATAAGGTTGAAGGAAACCTAAAGTGGAAAAATTAGGGTTGTTTCTAAAGTGGATCATTTGTTGTGTTCTTGGATCATGCTTTGGATATGTGATTCCTAGCATGATTCTAAGGCTTTCTATGGTTTCAATTTGGTGGAAAATTGATTGAGTAGAAAAGCCCCAAATTGAGTGAATAGTGCAATTAGGGTTTATGTTGGATTCTTGGTGATTAAGGTGTAATTGGTTGGTAATCAAGATTAGGAAGTGTAATTGGTGGTTAGAATGATTGTGTGATGGCTTGAATGGATTGAATTGGAAGTTGGGTAATAATGTGGTGAAGGCCGAAATGTTTAGAGGAAACTTTATCTATGGTTGGCTTATGTTTTGGTTGATTTGGATAGTAATTTGGTATCGGGGTTTGATTTAGGTGCGGTATGGTGTTTGAAATGTCATTTTCGGATAATAAATGGAAAAGTCACCTTTACGCAGGATTTCGGGTAAAATGTCTGGAAAGTGGGGTTTAAAGGTTGGAATGTGTTTGTGGATGTTGGAATAACAATGTTCTAGCTCGGTTCGTGAAACCGAGCTTTCTATGAATTTTTGCGGGAAAGTGCGGGATTGTGCGGGATTGGTTTCTGGGGGTCTGTTTTGGTGAGTTCTGACTGGTTTATGGTTGTTCAGCTTAATTCTGCGTTGGTGGAGCAGTGTGGGACCATCAGAGTTCAGTTTGCACTTTTCGAGCCGGGAGTCGGGATTTCCCGGGATTTGTACTGCGGAGCTGTTTTCTGAGGTAAGGGTTCAACTTCTCTCGTTATACATTCTGGTATGGGACTTTATGTATACCGGGTCTAGTTGAGGCAGGATTCCGGGTTGAGGACGGTGGTCCGATGATCCCGGGACCTGTCATATGGTAGGGTACATGTTTGTATTTGTTCTATTTCAAGGCCCGGGTGGTCTTGGAGGCCACGGGTTTATATCTTTGCTTCGCATATCCGCGCTAGGCGCCGATATTTCTGTTTATACGTTTTGATATATTATATTCTTTTGCATATGCATTATTATTATATGATTCTGTTCTGTGACGAGACCTGGATGGTCTTAGAGGCCACGGGTGCTCCTTGGTTCTGTTCTGTAGTGTCTGCACTGAGGGTGCCGACATTCTGTTCTGCGTATCCGCACCGGGAGTGCCGATACTTATGTTCTGTGTGTCCGCACTGGAGGGTGCCGACACTTTACGTATATCCGCACCGGGAGTGCAGGTATACTTCTGTGACCCTACGACAGTTTGGGGATCGCGACCCCTGCCGGTACCGTGCTTCTGTTATGTTCTGTTCTGTATATTCTGACCTCTTAGAGAGGGCTGTCGTTTTGGGTCATTCTGGCGGTTGGACCGCGTACGATGGGTTCCGGCTCACCTCTGAATTTGCATACATGCATACGTATGTATATATTTGTGCTTGTGTTTGTTCTGTTTTGCAGGTTCGGTTCAGCAGCACATCTGCAAACTGTATCTTACCTTAGCCCTTACTGGGTCCTCTCGAGGACTCACCCTTTTATTTGTTTACCACCTTTCGGGCTGTTCTGGCAAGCAACCAGCGGAATAGAGATCCGCGGTGCTTTCTGTCATTTTGGGTTTCGATAGCAGCAGCAGTACCGCGTGCGGGAATCCTTGAGCGGGAGGCTTCTGATTCCGCACTTAGGTATTTATAGGATTTTGTTTAGTGGCTCTGTAGCTGTAGCTACATGCATATATTTAAGTTCATGAGTTTGTATATGTGATATGATCGGAGATATATTCTTCCTTTGTTGTCTTCTGAGTCGAGGGCGAAGCCCCGACTTGCCTATATTGGATTTATTATGAAATGAATTCAGTGCTTCTGTGGTTGTTGCGTTGAGCAATGTTTGGAATACCATGAACTGCATGTTTGGTAATTGTTGAGTTACTTTGTATACTTGCCATGTATGAGTTTGTAGGTTGCAAGTCGCTGTTCGACTAATCCGTTATTTGAGCAAAACGCTCCGTTGCCGTGCTTTCCGCCGTAGCTTCCGCTTCTGAACGTCGCGGCCGGCTCCGCCTCCGCAACCGGGCGGGGTGGTCGTGACAAGTTGGTATCAGAGCCCAGGTAGTACAGTGCACATGGCCAGCGAGGACGCTGGGCTCCCTGGGGGGGTGGATGAGTCCGGATGCATGGCGATGCCGACGCATGACGATGCCGGTTGGACCGGGGAAGATCTAGCCATGGTCGGGGAAGATCTAGCCATGGTCCGTGACATGTTATATCCCACATGGAAGGTTTAAAGGGGGATTATGGTGTATATAAGGTACATCACCCTCCTTCCCTTCAAGAGGCCTTTTAACGGATGTTGGATTGAGGGGGAAAAGGCTGGGCCGTAACCCCAAGACCATCCATTCCGTTAGAAACAAAACCGTGAGGGGGAAAAGGCTGGGCCGTAACCCCAAAGCGGACAATATCTTGGCACTGTACACGGTCTGTTACACCTTTAGCTTAACCTAACAAAGGAAATATTACACCTTTAGCTCCTTAGAAAGCCTTGCAAGCTCAGTTAAACCACTTCAATTAATAGGTGTCAATTAGGTCCCAAATTCTCCATTTAGTGCAATATTTAGATCTAGCTCCTCTCTCTCTCTTATGATTTTCAATTCACGAAAATTCGGTTTTCCAACTATTGTTTCTTGAAATTTTGTCCACATTTTTCAAAACTCTTCACTTTAATTTGATCGAATTCTTGATAAATACTATGTAAAATTTATATTTTGACTTATAAACTTTTTTATTTATTATTGAGTATTTTTCTCCGCTCACCTAATTTTTGTGGGCTAGATCCGCCACTGAATCGGGTGCATCATAATAAGTTGAAGGTGCATCATTGTTGATGAACAATGGTGAAGGACGACGGTTGGTGACGGAATCCTTGGTGGTTTTCCGGCTGCTACCGGTGGAGGATGGTGGCGAGTTTACATGTTAGCGGCTATCGGTGAAGACGGAAGACGACATCTGGGAATCACAGATGCTCTCTTTAGATAAGGGTGACATAATCTTCATTAATTCAGATGATTTTGTGTAATAATTATGATTATAGATAACTACATTTGTCTCTAAAAAAATGGTGCATTTGATTTTTAATATTTAATCTATTATTTTAATTATTTAACATTTTAACATGTAATGCCAAATATTTTTAAAGCCCAATTGTGTCTTTGGACTTAGGTGTAATTTTATTATAATAAAATCTTTTGTTGCTTTTCAAAAAAGAATTTTTTTTTCCAAAAATTGTAATAAATTCTTTCAAGTAATGATTTGAATTATTCACAACATTTAAAAAAACGCACCAATTTTTTAAGGATGGACAAAGTATTTTGACAATGACCCCAATTTTTCTTTTCGCTCGGGCCCCGGAAATCTCAGGACCGGCGGCACTCATACCACTACTAGTATATGAATGATATACCATATTTTTATTTTGAGATAGAAATTAACTCAACCAACCTTAATCAAAGTACTAGTACTATTTATCTCTTTTCAAGCAATGTTTAACAGTTTAGTTATTCGATATTTTTTCAATCAAACTAGATGTTAATTTTTCTATTCCTATTATCACATTTCTACACATTTTCTATGTACTCTTTCTCATTTTTCATCAATTTATTTTGGATTTAACATCCGCAACGAACTGCAGGTTATAAATCCTTATGTACAACTACCTACATAAAGAGAATGTTGATGTATGAAAACACATAAACTCTCTTTATGAGTATTTCACATGTGATCTGTGTTTGTTGTCACAAAAAACTAGCAAAAAAAAGTGACTTTTTTGAAGGTGAGCTGAGGGAGACAAATTTGAGAGAGGAAATTTAAATAATTGTTAGTAATTTTTTAAACCAGCTTTATTGGACCAACTTATAAAAACTGGTCTTAAAATTTTAAGCCCAAATTTAATTGGACCAATTAGATTGAAAGGTCGACCATGAGGTGGACCAAATATAATTTCATATGGTACCAATACATCAGCCCATCAAATTAGGAATGGTCTTATGGTCCGACTAAAACTAAAAGTAAAATACAATTAGATAATTCCTAAAGCCTGAAATCCTAGAACTAAACCTCGGGCTCGTCGGGAGATTGCTCCCGCTGCGCGTGGCATGAGTCCATAGTTTTCTCTTGAGTTTTGATCGGGCCTCGCAGCGCCTCAATCTGTTTGTTCCGCGGAACCGCCGTTCGGTCCACCTGGGCTCTCGTCGCTGGTTCTGTGGACCCCAATCGGGACCTCGCGGCGGTGCTAGGCATCTACAGAGTGACCTCTGCTTGGGGGCTCCACTCTGCCACTGACCTCGCCTCTCTGCTCAAGCATTCGGCCTGAGGACGATGCCCGCTTGGTGTATGGTCGACGGCTCAGGGGCTTATTTGGCGAGGTAATTGGCCCGCTTGTCTTTGGGTCTGGGGTGCTTAGCAAAGGGGTTCCGCTTTGGAGGTGGGCTGGCGTGCTGAAGAGCTGTTTTGTACAGCTGGGTTCTCTAGATTTGGGCCGGTTCAGTTATGGTGTGGCCGCCAATACCACAATTTTGTTGCAGGTTTGGAATGGTGTGGGGGAGACACTATGTGCTTCAGGTGAGGAGGGTCGATTTAGTGCCTTAGGCTGTGGTGCTGACGGTGCGGACCAAAATCGGAAGCTAGATCGGTTCAATCAGACAGGGGACGAGATGGACGCTGGTTAGGCAAGGTCGGGCCATGGCTCACCTGGCCAGGACCAATGAGCGTTCGGTTTTCGGGTTTAGTGGGTTCGGGTTTTCGGGTTTGGCTACTGAGGTGGAATTCGAACCACTGAAGGGAAGGCGGAGGTCGTGCTCAAGCTTGGAACGGCAACGTTGCTGTAGGCTCAGACGTGACGGTGCTGCCATCAGTGAGACTGAGGGCCGATGATGACTGAGCTTCAACAGAGCAATGGTTTCATCTTCAATTGGTTCTTATTTCATTAATAATGCTTGAATTCTTGATTATTTTTACAGTTTCACGTAATTGCAAGTTTGATAAAATTAATTTATTAGATACTAGTACTAAATATTGGTTCTAATTAATTGGTTGAATTCTTTGTTTGTTGTTTTATACGAGTTGTTAGTGATCAAGGTTGCTACTGATGTTTACAAAATTAAGTGTAGCTTACATTGTGCTATGCTGTTTCATGTCTTTTGTCACTTGTCAATAATGAAACTTGTGGCTGCCTTTAGATTTTAGAAAGAAAAACACCTTTCCATGTTGCTTGAAACTTGTAACTGCATCTTTTCCTTTACTGACTTCAGCCCTGCTTTAGCTAATTAAAGAACCTAGTAATCTGATCTACAACTTATACATTAGTGGTAAACTTGAACTATAGAAGTAAGACTCAGACTAAGGCTTACCATTAACAATGCTTGCTGCCTTCTTGCCTTTCCACTTTATTTGATCTCTCTCTAATCACAGCTTGAGTTGTTCATGCACTGCCTCTTTTGCTTCTTGTGTTGCTGTCCACTTCTGTTATTGGTAGTGAAATAATATATCCTGCATGTTTACTTGATGATTTCTTTGCTCTAGTTTCTGTGTCTCATAAGTTGCTTATTATTCTTTGTTTATTTCTTAAAGCATGACTACTAGATAATGTTCCCCTTTACTTAGGAAAAGATTAGTGAGTATAACGTAATACTTTAGGATTTACCTTCTTCTTATGGGAATTACCATGCCTCTCCATGTATACTATTGATTGTCACTCAAGGTTCCATGTCTACTTTTGATTATTACTCAAGGTTCCATGTCTACTGCCTTTTCAGATCCAAGCATGATAGTTTCTCTCAAGTATGTCTCATTTAATGTTAATGCATGATTGATTGAAACCTTTCTTTTATTGCTTAATTGTCGAGTGTTCTCTGTTGCATGCCGGTGGTAGTCCTCGCTACCACCCCCAAATATCTTTATTACTTTATGCTTTTATTTTCGTTATTTCCATTTCTTTCTTTTTGAACAATATACTAACTAATCTTGTTGAGATCTACGTGAGCCTTTGATTCCTCTTAAGTGATATCATTGATACTAAGTGGATAAGTAGACAACCCTTTGGGGCCTGAGGCATTATTATGTCTTATAGTTTGCAGGTATTTGTTCCAGACTTCTCCAGAACCACCACAACTGATCAAGCGACTTAAAGCTTGAAGTGCAAACAAGCTTCCAAAGAAAAAAGACTTAAATCTTTAGGGATTTAAATACTGATTTCTTTCTTACTTTAAACTAGTAAAACTTCTCGTACACATTCTTTTTCTTTTTGTTTGTAAATCCTTAAACCCTTTTCTATCCGTTTTAGTAAAAATTTTAGTAATTTCCTTAATTGTTTTGTAAACTGCGATCGATCTTGGGCGTTACAAGCTTAAACCATCACCTGCGAGTGTGGTCGGTTTAGGGTCGCAACATTTGTGCCCTTCCGGATTCCTTTACAGGGTTTAGCTGTTTGGAGTTTGTTTGTTGTAGCTCGTTTGACGGAAGAGGTCGGAGGCCGGTTATTTCTCAGAGTTTGTTGTGAGGAATCCACATAAATCTTTGAAGCTTATTTGAAAAGCACATCTCAATCCGTTTGATGCCGCCACACTCTACCAGCTCTCAACTTCTTCTGCCTATGATGTACCCTTCCGTCCCCAAATAATTCTACACATTGACTTTGTTGTTACAAAATTCAATATTTAACTCAAATTTTAACAACGATAACAAGTTTAAAAAAATTCATAAAAAAATATATTTAGAAAATTTATACTTCAAATTATGATATGCATATAAATTATTAACTTTAAATGTCGAAACATTCATGAAAAAAATTATAGATTAAATACTGCAAAACAACAAAAATAAAGTGTATAATTATTTGGGGAAGAAGGAGTATTTCCTATCTTTATTTTTATTGTTACTCTTTGGCTTTTATAGTTCTAAGTTAGTTAGCCTCTCAATCTTGTGTTATCTGGTTTTTAGTCTCCGTACCGCTCATCGATCGTTGCCAAAAGCTAGACATTAGCTTTCCTCAGGGCCTCGTCCCGCTCTAGCCGAATGATTTTAAATGAGAAAATTCATTTTAGAAAAACAGGAGATCTAGCAATATAAATTTTCGAAATCCCAATAATTCTTGAAATATATTGTTTGGTTCATTTCGAAAGATAATTCTTTATCATTCTCAAAATCCTTGAATTTCTCAAGAGTAAATTCCGTTGGCAGTCCCGTAAAAATAATTATTGTCCTGTTTGGTACTATTTTAAAAACTTGTCCTGTTTTGGTTCTATCTAAGGGTTCACTGTCCTACTTTGGTCCTTTCCGTCCATTGGTGCCGTTAGTCTTGACGGAGTGCAGTGAAAGTACCATTTTGTCCTCCCGGTTACTTGACATGGCACTAACATGGACCAAAATGGAAAAAGCCTTTTGCCAGCGAATTGCTCCTTCGTTCCCTCCGACGCAGCCAACCTTCGCTTGCATCTTGGCTCACCGTCGCACTGATGACCGCCTGAACATCAGCCACCTCTCCGACGTCAGTGTTGCCCGTGAGGCCTCCCTGCCTCCAGCTGCTGCCCAACTCCTCCGGTCGCTCCGCCGATTTCGCCGGATCTGACCAGACTTCCACCCCCACGCTGCCAACAGCCAGTCCCTCACTTGCTGGTTGTCCCTGATGCTTCAACCTCCCGCCGCGAAGAACTCTTCTGGCCGTCGGTTTCCCGATGCCTCGAGCCTCCTCGGCCGATTCACTCCTCCTCCGGTCGCTCCACCGATTCCGTCGGATCTGACCAGACTTCCTCCCCCACGCTGTCAACCGCCGGTCCCTCACTTGCTGGTTGTCCCTGATGCTTCAGCCTCCCGCCGCGAAGAACTCTTCTGGCCATTGGTCTCCCGATGCCTCGAGCCTCCTCCGCCGATCGGCTGATTCACTCCTCCTCCTGTCACTCCAAAACTGCCGATTCCGTCAGATCCGACCAGACTTTCTCCCTAGCACTGCCAACCGCCGCTGGCTGTCGTCGGCTTCCAAGCCCAGCTGTTGTTCCGATTCCGTCGGATCCGATTCCTAGCGCCACGTCAGGTAACTAGAGGGCAAAATGGTACTTTCACTGCACTCCGTCAAGACTAACGACACCAATGGACGGAAAGGACCAAAATAGGACAGTGAACCCTTAGATAGGACCAAAACATGACAAGTTTTTAAAATATGACAAAAATAGGACAATAATTATTTTTACGGGATTGCCAGTGGAATTTACTCAATTTCTCAATCTTCACAAATCCTTGAGTTCACTTCAAACTATCAACTATAGGTTGGGTATTCTTAATTAGAATCCATAGAATTAATATTTTTTTAAAAATAACGTCATAGCCCTTAAAATTTTGTATATTTACAATTTAGTCCTTTTTTTGAAAAAAATTATACATTTAATCCATGAACTTTCAAAACGCAGACAAAATGGTCCTTGTATAGTTAGTCCATTGACTTTTCTAAAAGCTACGAGATGGTCTTACTAGAATAACAAAATCCTCAACCAAATAGTATAAGATATATTGTGAGAATATTTGTTATTAATGAGAGTTGAAGAGAATTTTAAAGAATTTCAATCTTTGTATTTCCATTTTAAATCTATCATTCATGCTTTCAACATTTTTATAGAATCCGTAAACCAAACGCCCCTCAATATATTAATTAAGCAGCATTTTGGTGTTAGAATAAGGCAGCCGATGTATTCGCGAAAGGCGGGTTAATTTGAAATTTGATGTCTGCGAATTAATTAAAGTGCAAATCCCCTCAAAATGCTTTAGGGATTAGAAACTGAACACAAGCTTTATTGTACGTACTTTTGTTTTTAAGCAGCATGGGTATATCATGTTTAAAGCGTGCATTGACACACAAGCTTTATTAGGGGGTTTCAAACTTAGGAGGGGGAGAGACTTTCATGAGTTAAGAAATTGAAGAATTCACCGTGGATTCTCGTGAAGTAAAAAAATATATATTATGGGGTTTCAAACTTAGGAGAGTAGATGAAAAATTGAAAAATCACCGTGAATTCTCATGAGGTGACAAAATAATATTATAGTGGGATTTTATTACAAAAAATTCTAAAAAAACATATTTAGAAACTAGATGTTCATTTATTATTTGCATATAAATTATTAATATTTAATTATTAAAATATTGAAGAACAAAAATCATAGATTAAATGCTAAATTCCATTTTTTCATGGTGAAAAACTAATTTTCACACCTCAAATGATTTTTGGATGAGTGAAATTTTTCCAAAATTACCATAAATTTTGGAAGTGAATCACTCCTCATCCTCATCTGCATATAACATAATGAAGTTTGAAGCTAGGAAGTACTAGTGATAGAGGTGATGTGGGAGGCGAGGTGTGAGAATGACACATAAGGGAGTAGCTTTAAGATTGGTAAGGCCAGGTTGACCGGTCATGTCAACCGGCTGATCATGATCCGACGGCTGCGCCCTGATGTTGAATGCATGCAACAAGTTGGCAAGAGTGAGGTGCATGACCTGAAGGGCGAACGAGATTCCAGGGCACACCCGTCTGCCACTACCAAACGGGATCAACTCAAAGTGCTGGCCTCGAACATCACGGTGCTGCTGCTGATCATGCGTCCTAATTGTGAGAAACCGATCAGGCAAAAACTCATCCGGGTTCGCCCACAAACTAGGGTCACGTTGAATCTTGGATACGTTGATCATTAGACGGGTTCGGGCCGGAATGAAGTACCCGGCGACGGTGCAGCTCTGGATGGACTCATGTGGGACGGAGAGCGGAGCTGCAGGGTACAGGCGGAGGGACTCATTGATGATTGCTTGGAGAAGGGGCAACTTCTTCAGGTCATCCTCTTCAACACGTCTATCTCGTCCAATGCACGTGTCCAGCTCTTGTTGGGCTCTTTCCATCATACTCTTGTGGTTAAGTAGTAAAGCTAGTGCCCATGTCAATGATACTGTCGTTGTGTCACTGCCACCTAATATTACAGCCTGAAACCAACCCCACGACAAAATTGTTTGTTAATTTGTTAATTATTCCTACTATATTAGAAAGTAACTGCATGTCTTCTTATTGATTAGTACAATAATTGACTATGATCAAGGATTTAATTGTAAATCACAAAATTTATAAGAATTTGATAAGACTGTAATATAAAAAAGGGTTATAGATATTGGTTTATCTTCATAAAATAAAATGAGAAAGTAAACAATCATTATAGATAAAAACTATTAATGTCAAAACTTCAGGGCTTAATGCGTAAAATGTAAAAAAAAATTTTTTTTGATAAATATGACTAAAAGGTGAAATAAAATATATTCTTTGAATTTCATATTGAAAAGTTTAGTGTTTGACTCAATTTTGTATAAAGATTAATAGTGAAAAAATAGAAAAACAATATTTAGAAAATTTAGATTTAAAATTATGCATATGAGTTTTTTTAGTTTTAAATGTCTAACAATTCACGAAAAAAATCATAGATTAATTACCGTAAAACAATAAATAAATAAAAAAGAGGGAAAATCCTTTTGGAGACGGAGGGAGTATGAGACTAAATTGTAAACTACACATTAATTTCTTTACATCCACGCTATCCATGTGAAAGATGGAGAAAATGTAAAATCATATGAGTGATAAATTTCGTTAACAATTATAAGAAAAAAAATAAAAGGCAACAAATTTAGATAAATACGATAAAAAAACGAAATGGAGTATATGAGATTAAATTGTACTCCATACATATACTTTATTTCCATTCACATCATCCATATGAAAAGATGAAGAAAATGCAAAATCATATGAGTGAGAAATATTGTTGGTGTAGACTATAAAATAAAAATGAAATTAAATAAGCAAGCGAGTTAGAATTTTAAATAAGTTAAAAAGTTAACATTGAAGAAAAGATAAACTTAGAGCAAGTAGGAAAGGGGATATAAAAAGGAAAAAAGTAGACAATACATTATTTACAGATAAAAGAACAATTTTAGGCCTAAATTTTTATACATTAACCAAAGACCAATCTATAAAAGCGTAAAATTTAAAAGTCGAAGGAGCGAAATATTTCTCTAAACAATTTAAAGAAAAAAATCATAACGAATTTTAAAGAAATGACAAAATCTCATTAGGTAAATACTGCTCATACACAATAATTTTTTGGAAATTATATAAAATTATAATAAAACGCGCATATTATTGTTCAACTTTCTGACCACCCACATTAATTAAAAGAGGAATATATGAAAAAATTATATAGGTGAGAAACTTCGAGGTCTATAATCTTAAAATTTGGCGGTAAACAAAATAGTTAAACCTATAACTAAAGCGAAAAAAAATGAAAATCATATAATTATTTCACCACAACTTTCAAACTACCCACAATAAAATATGAAGATATAATAAATTATATGAGTGAGAAAATTTAGGCGTGCATCCAAAAAAGTTAACAAATTAGTGGTAAATCAAGTAATTAAGTCTAAAATTAAAGCAAAAAAAAAAAGAAATTATATGAAGTTATAATTGGTCCACGCCGACTTTGAGACCAACAACATTAAAAGAGAAGATAAGATATAATTATATAAGTCGGAAAATTTCGGAATCTATCCGATTTTTTTTAAAAAAATTAATGGTAAACCAAGTAATTAAATCTAAAAATGAGGGAATTATATAATATTATAGTTTGTTCACGCATAGAATTTCCCTACATTCGGATCACCTACATTAAAAGAGGAAGATATGGTAAAATTATATGACTAAGAAATTTTAGATGCCTATTTGAAAAAGTTTTAAATTTTTTGGTAAATAAAGTAAACTAAAAAAATTGAAAATTTTAGATCCCTATTTTTTATTTTTTTTTAAAAAATATGATAAATAAAGTAATTAAACCTTAAACTAAAAACAATCGGGAAAATAACAAAAATGACTATGTTCATCAATAGTGCCATTTTCCATAAATAGATAGAAGAGTAATATCAATTAATCTTAGTTAATTATTCCATATATAAAATCTTATGTTGAAGGGTTCCACCCCAACTATATAAGCACCAAAATGAACTTGGATATGATATACAATTATATATTTGACACTCAAAAGTCATAATTTCACGTTAAAAAAGATCATTGTTAATTGATAATTTTAAAACTCAGTTAGTTGTCTATAATAGAATATTATATACTTTTTTTTATTTCAGAATGTTACAACCTCTATTGAAAACATTACTCACACATCAATGACAGAATTTGATATGTAATATATTTTGGGTATCTCACACAAAATTGATATATAATGTTTCCTTCCAATAAGGAAATATTTATTACCTATTTTACTTTATTAACCCCACTTTTCATTTTCTTTTAAAACACTTATACTTATTTTGTATATTTCTTTAATTACTAATTTGTTACTCTTAAGTATTCTGAACATTTTAATTATTGTGCTTGATGTATTAAAAAGTAAAAACTCACTAGACATGTGGCCTTGATGATGGTATCAGCATCATAAGTAGGCAGCTCATGATCTCCTGCTTCGCCGATAGTTACAGATAACATCATGTCCATGAAGTCTTCATCATCATGCAGTTGGCGAGGAGCATCGTCGGAAGATCTCCTCTCCTTGTGCTCCTTCAGCCACTGCTGCAACATAACATCCAGATCTCTCGCCGTCCTCTTCATCGCCCGTTCATACCCGCCGATGTCCAGCCACCTCAGAAACGGCACCGCATCAGCCATCGGAAACATTCCGGTCAACACGAACAGCTCCCTCAGCGCCTCTTTACTTCTCCTGTTGGATGCCTCCGCCTCCGCGTATCTCTTCCCGATCACCATCTTGAACACCATGTTCAGATTCGTCTTCCCGAACCACTCCTTCATTTCCACCACCTCGTTTTTCGCCGACCTCTCGTACAAATCTCCGGTGGCCAGCAGCATCTCCGACTCTCGGACGTGACGGAGAGTGCTGAGGCGGTGGTTGGATAGGATCTCAAGGGTTGTGATCTTCCGGAGCTGGCGCCAGTAGGATCCGTAGGGGCTGAACCCGAACATGGCGTAATTATAGCCCATGATCTCGCCGGCGAGCATCTTAGGCCGGTCGGCGAAAGCCATGTCGTTTGTGGTGAGACACTCTTTCGCTATTTCGCTGCTGCTTACGATCACAGTTGGGTGGACGCCCAGACGGATGGTGAAGATTGGTCCGTACCGGTCGGCGAGCTCTCCTAAAGTTATGTGAACTGGTTTGGGCGCTCCCCACAGGTGGAGATGACCGAACAAGGGTCTCGCGCCTTCTACCAACGGAACAGTACTCTTCTCACCGGAGCTAATTATTTTCTGTCGGAGATAATAGTAGAAGAACAAAAGGGGGATCATGAGAACTGAGGCGGCGGCAAGATGAGCAGCTTCTATAGGATATTTAATGCTTGGAAAATAACCCATGCTTACACTGATAATTAATTTCTATGGAAGCCTTTCTAATTTCTATTCTGGTCTGGCTACTTGGTGGAGATCCTCATGTAATGTAATACTGCTTTTATACCCGCCGTGCCCTAACCATTATTATTCATTTTCCTTCATAAAATGTACTCCTCTAACGGTAAAATTTATACTTTCAAATTAATGTATACATTTAACTTTCAAATTTAAGTGTTTAACTCAAATATTTACTATAAGATAAATAGTAAAAAAATTCATAAAAACATACATTTATAAAATTTATACTTCAAATTATGATACGGATAATAATTAATATTGAACTTTAAATGCCTAAACACTCATAAAAAAATTGATAGATTAAATACTTTGAAATGGTGAAAACAAATGTATCTATTTTTTGAGGTCGGCGGAGAGAGTACACACACATACACTTCAATTTCGTACTCCCTCCGTCCATTTTCATTTTTAATAGTTACATTTCTTTTTCAGCCTCCATTCTATCTTTTTCTTTCTTTCAATACTTTGGTATATAAAGTTAAGTAACTTATATACATAAGATAAATTAATGTTTCTAGTTTCTAGAAATATTTTTTTCAATTAATTTTTTGAGGAAATTCTTTTAAGTAAAAAATTAAGTCAAATAAAAGTTTGAAAGTCAAATGTAATGATTAAATAAGAGAGAGCAATTATATATATATAACTACAATTTAGTAGTTATTTTTTATACCATAAATTAAGGTTAGGTATTCAATTGAGTAAGAAAAAAAACCTAGGACTAAATATTAATTTCTTCTAAAACAATGATAAAAAAAGATCGTTGGTTCCTACTCCTAGAAAGTCAAAAGCTGTAAGTCTCGTTACCAAACGTTGATGTAGAAAAATAGATATATTAGACAAAATAATTGTTTTTGAGTGAGAATGGAAATAGAGGGTAGTAAGGTAAAGTTGATGTAAAAAAGTTTCATTTTTAGGAAATGTTGGAGTTTTGTTGGGACGGTCCAAAAGGAATATGTTGGATATTTGCTAGGACGCAGAGAGTAATATTTAATCTATAATTTATTTTTATAAGTTCTTTGTAGGATGGAAGAAGTATACTATTAAGGTCCCTTTAGTAATTTTGATACAAAAAGCTCTTGTTCATAATTTATTAAACAAACACTAAAACTTTAGACTCAACGGCTAACGCTAATGAAAACAGTTAACAACTAACACTGACCATTAACGCTGACCGCTAACGTTAACCACTGACGTTGTTGCCAAACCGGGCCGTAATATACAACACGCCTCCTCTGACTTTTCTCTACTTCCAAGATTTATATCTACTCATTAGGGGGTTTCAAAGCTTGAACTTTTGTGAGATTTTTTTCACCGGATTTTTGTGAAAATCAGTTAACAAATTCACTTCTCTCATTTGGGTCCTTCAAACATCATCCTCTCCCCTGAACGAAGAACAGAGGCTGGGCAAGCTCCTCAACCTGTTTTTGGCCGGACCTCCATTTTCACCGCCCTCAAAAGTCGTCACCTCCGATCGGTCTGCCGTCCACAGCAACGCCGCCGCTCCACCGTCTCCACCTCTAAAATTCAGCAAGAAGCATGCTCAGATCTGATGTCGGCGATTCATCGGTCCGGCGGATCCGATGCCGACGATCGAACTCCGGCAGTACTACAAGCTGTGGATAGGACTAAGAGAGCCGGCAGAGAGGACTGGAGAGGCAGTGGTGATTTCGGCTTCGGTGGCGGAGGAAGGAGACGTGGAGGAGCAGAGGTTGCGGGCTGAGGGCTGGAGAGGCAGCGGTGAGGGAGAAGGGCGAAGGGCCAGGGGGGCTGGTGAGTGGTGATGAAGGTGATCTCCTATCTCTCGATCTCCGCCACGGCTTCCTCCGGCGTCGTCAAGCTCTCAGTTCTGTAGGACGAGTTGGAGATCGGCTTTGCTCGCCTCCTTCCGAAATTCACGTGAGTTTTCAACTTTCACTTCTGAAGTGAATTTGAAAGGTCCGAATTTGAAGGAGGTGACTCACGAATTTTGAAGGAGGTTCACCTCCAAAAATTCACCTCAAATTTGTGAGGTTTGAGACCCCTTATTGTCTTCGAACTCTTCCCCTTCCAAAATTCAATTTTCAAAGCCTCTTTACTGAGACTCAACTCACAACCAACACCCACTACGTAGAGAAACCGCCTTACTACGGCCTCCGTCGCAGAAATTTACTGTGATATTTACTGCGGCAGAGACCGCAGTAAGTCGCAGTAAATCGGTTTACTGCGGCCTCTGCCGCAGTAAATCCTTAGCTTCTCTACGTACTGACCTCATGCCTAACCACTCGTCTCTTTCAATACCCAACTAGTGTCACACATCATCACTTCCTTCGTTTGTGAAAGCTACAACTACCTAGAAATCTCACCGAAGAAAATTGCAAACTGGTATTCAAGATATTGTCATGGCCAGGACACGTCGTGTGTTAGGTTCAATTGTGTTAGGAGTCTATTAGATAGGTTTCTTATCTGTCAAGTATCAATAAGTGGTGCAAACCTTTAGCACCTAGAATTGCATAGCTATTTTCACATTAAGTCTTAGCATTTTATTAGTAGTTAAACACATTAGGTATATAACTTTCATTAACCTTTATCGATTAATAAAGTAGCATAGCTATTTTCACAAAAGCTTTTATCTTACAATCTGGTATCAGAGCCGCAACTCTAGGATTTTTTATTAAGCAATGATAGCAAGCAATGACTTAATTAAAATTTGCAATTCCAAAAAAATCACTAACAAAATGAGAATAAAAAAATCAACAAAAATCATGAATATTAAAAAAAATATCAATATCAGAAAATAAAAACACAAACGAAAAATAAATTCCTAAAATCACTAACAAACTGAGAATAAAAAAAGTCATCCTACATATAAATTCATCAGAAATCTGAATAAAAGCACAAGAGGGGTTCAAGATTATTACCTGAAAATGGTGGTGGTTATCGGATTTCGGTGGTGGTTTGAGGGGTGGACGGCAGTGGGCTTCAAAAAAAAGACAATGAATGTGTGAAATTTATGGAGAAAGAAAGGAAAAACAAGTGAATCTACAAAAGAAAAGAAAGGATTGGTGCATACCTGTTGTTGTCGTTGGAGAATCAAGCCAGTTGAAGGAAGGTAGGTGGTGGAACAAGTCGGGCTCGTCAGAGAAGAAGGAAGGAGAACAATTTCGAGTTAGATCTGGAAATGGGAGAGGAGTTTCAGTTTTTACAGGTTAAAGAGGACGGTAGGGGGCTGGGCGTTACCAAGCCTCACTACGTAGAGAAGACAAATCTTACTATGGCCTTTACTGCGGTTTGGGCCGCAGTAAGATGAAAAACGCAGTAAACTGCGCAGTAAGCTTTACTGCGGCTTTGGCCGCAGTAAGGCCGCAGTAAGCCATTTTTTAGGGTTTCCCCATCCGCCGTTTCCTTCATTTTTTGCTTCTTTTTCATCTTCTTCTTCAATCCTTCTTCTAATTCTTCATCATCATCTTATTCTTCTCCTTCTTCTTCTTCTTCTCTTTCTTCATATTCTTCTTCTTCATATTCTTCTTCTTCTTCTTCTTCTTCTTCTTCATTTTCTCCTTCTTCATCATCTTCTTCTTCTTCTTCCGTTTTCTTCTTCTTCTTTCTTTCTTTCTTTCTTTCTTTCTTTCTTCTTCTTCTTCTTCTTCTTCTTCTTCTTCTTCTTCTTCTTCTTCTTCTTCTTCTTCTTCTTCTTCTTCTTCTTCTTCTTCTTCTTCTTCTTCTTCTTCTTCTTCCGGGTTTCTCCCTTTTCCTTCTTCTTCGCTCCACTGACGCCGTCGCCACCGCCACTTGCTCCTCCTTGACCGCCGGTTTCTGGATATTTCTGGGAAAAGGTGGATGAATCCGGATGAATTTCATCCGGATTCATCCACCTTTTTTTTAATTACTGAAAACGGTTACTGCGGCTTCGTGCGTGGTGAGGCCGCAGTACGCACCACGGCCTCAGCCGCAGTGAGCGTGATACTGCCGCCATTTCTACCGCGGCGTGCACTGCGGCCCTCGCCGCAGTAGCTACTGCGGGCCAACTGCGTTGAGGGCCGCAGTGAACGCCCTCCTCCCCACGTAGTGCATGTTACCATCCTCAAAGGTAACAGGCAACCCGTCACCATGCTTGCTACCATTTTTCACCGGTTTCAAGTGCCTTTTGAATTCTCCCGCCCATGCCGCCTAATTAATTAGGATGGTAGCGGGCTGGGCGTTACCAAGCCCGCTACCATCTTAATTACTCATATATACATAAATACATATATATACATATATACATAAATACTTATATATATATGTACATATATATATATATATATGTATATGTATATGTGGCAACCAATGTAGTAGCTTTTATCAGTTTGGTAGCGGGCAAGGTAGCGGGCTCAGTGTTACCATTTTGGTACCCGTTACTATGCCCACTACCAAAATGGAAAAGTAATGTCTTTGGTAACGGGCTACCCATTTTGCCTCATCAGAGAGATTTTTTGGACCTTACTAGAGGGCTTCCCGTTACCAAACCCACTACCAAGGTCTTAGCAACTACGTAGTGTTTAATATAATCAGATTTATTGAACCAAACCAATAATGTACAACCATTAGAGGTTTGAATCATGGTATTAAATACCGTTTCGTACTGGCCGGTACGCCGGTTCCGCTTCGGTACCGGTCATGAAACGACACCATTTAGGCAAACTTGCATCGGCAAAAGTACCGAGCTGTGCCGGCTGATTCGGCCGTTTCGGTCGTGCGTGTGCCGACCAAAATGAAGAAAACAACTGTACAGGGACTTAAATGAACATTTTTTAAAAGTTTAAGGATAAAATTGTTAATTAAAAATATCTACTAAATTAAAGAAATTAAAATCTCAAATACAAGTTTGTAATTTAAAAAATTAATTTACCTCATTCTTTTTTTAAATTCTTTTAGTTAGTATCTTTAGTTCTTGTATGTAACTAGTATGCTAGCTTATTTCATTCTTTTTCTTTTAGTCATGTAGGTGATCATCCAGGTACTGCATATAAAAAATTTACAATCTCTGATACAATTTCAGGTATATACACACACACCGGTACAGTCTTTCCGTGCGTCAAAATCATCACATCCGTGCGTCAGAGCCAATGGTCCATGGATTGAGATGAAATCGCTAGGACATGACCCGACCCTTTCATCATCCCACTACGTCGCTGACTTGAAGACTTCATTAACTTCATTCCTGACTTTGAGCTGCCTGAGAAGTGCACTGAGACGCCTCTCCAACCACGATACATCAACCTATTGATCCAGCATGTTCCAATTGACACACCCATGTTTGACACTACGTAGAAAAGCTACAATTTTACTGTGGCGGAGGCCGCAGTAAACCCATTTACTGCGACTTATTGCGGCCTCCGCCGCAGTAAATGTCGCGGTAAATGGCCGAAGTAAGCGGATTTCTCTACGTAATGTGATGATCGGTTTGGCAGATTCACGCCCACCATTCATGCCCATACACAAGATGTTCTGTTAACAACGCTGTGGACGATCGAACTATAAATAACATGATTCATGTCCAAAACCACATCACCACCGATGATAGGTTTCTGGGCATTACTTCTACACAATGAAGCTTATATGAGACGTGTCACCATACCCTCAGATAGTAAATTGACATCTCTCCTGCTATGTCAAGCAAGTGTTGGGTCAACGGGCTATAAATATTCTGTTACATTGCTGCTGCAGTCAGTGGCGGATTCAGGATTCTCTTCAAGTGGGGGCACAATTCTATATATTTAAGTTACTAAATTTATATAATGTACTCTTTTGAATTGACAATTTTATTAAGGACTTTTCTCATCAACCTTACGCTTCTTTATAAGAAATTTATCCATTTATGATATGCTAAAATTTAAAAACAAATAAAAATAATTCAATTAATTATTTGATAAGTAAAAAAATGAAGAAGAAAAAAAAAGTGCGACGCATCACGCATGTGATGTGAGAGAGAAAATGTTGATTGATATGGTGAGGAAGAGACAATTTGCAAGTAAAAAAAGAACAAATAATTTGATAAGTAAAAAAAGAAGAAAAAAGCTCACCTGTGCAGCTTTATACGCAGGAACAGTGGAAGAGAGAAAGTAAAATGTTGATAGTTGATTGATGCTTCCAATGGCGGCGCATGTGAGAGAAAATTGTAAAATTGTTGTGTGACTCAGCCATTTCATCACTTTTGGTAAAATAAATCTTATTTTTAACCTGATACATCCTTAAATTGTTATATCTTTTGGTAAAATTGATATTTTCACATATCTGAAAAAATACTACTAGGATATCCTACTTTTCTAAATTTTGATGGGGACAGGTGCCCCTATGTGCCCCTTAAATCCGCCCGTGGCTGCAGTACTATCATCCTAACCGTCAGAAATGGACACAAGATGGCGCGGTGACAAATACCCATTTGAATCGATGGCCACTGACCTGTACTGCAAATAGTCATGCCACTTCTGGGTAACTTGCACCGTTAAGAGTACATAATTTTGACAGTATCTCAGTTTCGCCTATCAAAAAATATCATGGACAACCAAACTGTTCACGAGTCACTTATTAAGGTTTATTAACTGTAGTACATCTAAGCATGTTTTAGGAATCGGAACTATTACAACTTGCCTTCTATATGTCGTACTGTTTTTTACTAATCATGTGCTTCTTGCGTGGGTTAATGGTAATGGGTAACAAGGGTTCAACAAGCGAGCCTACACAATTAAATTTTTTTTTGAACGGCTAAACAAATTTATTAAGAAGAATTACCAAAACAAGGTCTAAAAGAATGCTGAATACCCACGAGAAGGTGGATGCGCCAAAAAGAGCAGAACAAATGACAGCGACACGACTAAGGGTCTCCACCCTTAGGGACACAGGACACGACCCTACAGAGAACATCCAGACAAACCCAAAACTGAAAGCCCTTTCCAAGGCAAAGAGACACAATCAGCTAAAAAGCTTATCTCACCCCATCAGCCGCCTTTAACAACGGGGCCAGCAGCCAATCGACCCAGGAAAGACGCAAATTACGAAATCTGCAGGTCATCCAGAGGAAAGACATCACCTGAATTTCCGCGAAAATTCTCGAAGCGCTCCAAGGAATGTCCTGCATGACCACACCATTGCGGGCTGTCCACAGAGACCACGCGATGACATAAACAACACATTGCCACACCTGAGAGGCTTTTGAGGATTTCTGGGCAATGAAATCTTCCCCCACAACGTCGACGACCTCCAAGAGACCAATCACTCGAGTGTTGCACCATCCTGCTATTGCTTTCCAGATTTCCTGCGAGCAAGGGCATTGAGCTAGGATATGATCAACGGTCTCCACAAACTCTGAGCATAGCGGGCAAGAGACCGATTCCACAGCCACTCCTCGCCTCCACAGCTGCTCTCGAATGGGAATAAGATTGTGGACGGCCCGCCAGATAAAAACATTCACCTTCTTTAGCACTTTGTTACACCGTTTCGTAGGGAATTCCTGAATTGCTGCTAACTTAGCACCAATCATCCGGGAGAGTAGGCGGACCGTAAAGGCGCCGTCATATGCCGGTTCCCACCTCCAGGTATCCTTGATGTCCTTCTGCGGGGAGAAGACCTGTAACACATGAAGAAGATGATAGAATTCGCCTTCCATCCTTCCCCGCAAAATCCTCCTCCAACTCCAAACCCACCTCCACGTCCCATCAACCCACCTAATCTTCTCTACCACCCTACACTCACGATTTACCTCCAGCTCATACAGCCTTCTGAATCTGCACTTTAACGGGCCACCCCCACCCACTCATCCTCCCAGAATCTAGTGTTGTCTCTCATACCCACAACTCTCCTAAAGAGGTTTGTAAACCCATCTCCAAAGCTTTCTACCTCCCCCGTTACCTTCCTAATATCCTTCCAAACACTCCAGCACCCTACATCAGCTCCCATCTGTAACGACCCTGGCTCCCCCTCATTCACACTTGCCACTACCTTCACCCACCACTTGTCTGCTTCTTTCAACCACCTCCACCTCCACTTATCTAACAACGCTAATTTTTTTGCCCGTAGACTACCCACACTCAATCCCCGTACTTTGCTATCACCGAACAACCTTTCAATCCTAGCCCAGATTAACCTTTTTCCCTCCCCAGAAACCCCCCAGAAAAATTTATTTCTCAGTGTTTCAATTTTCTTAACCACTCCGGCTGGGGCACGGAACACAAACAGATGATACAAGGGTAAGCTCCCAATTACCGAGTTAATCAGAGTTAACCGACCGCCAATAGATAAGGCATTACACTTCCACTTCGAGAGCCTCTTCTTCACTTTGTCCACCACTGGATCCCAACTCTTCTTCCGGCTCATATTCAGGCCCATCGGCAGACCCAAATAGGAGAACGGCAGGGCCGCCGCTGCGCACCCTAGTGAATGAGCCACTAAAGAGACCATCTCCATGTCCACTCCGATACCAAAAACTCTTGTCTTCTCTATACTGATTTTAAGACCCGATTCAAAACACTTCAGCGAGCTCATTAGAGATTTTGCATTCTCTAGAGACCACTCACCACAGAAAACCGCGTCATCCGCAAACTGAAGGTGAGATAATAATAACACCTTGCCACCTCCTATCCTAACCGGCTGGAACACATCTTGGCTCACCGCCTCCTCCATCATCAGATTCAGAGCTTCTGCAGTCAGGATGAAAAGGAAAGGGGAAAGCGGATCCCCCTGACGAAGACCCCTTTCCATACTACATTCCGCCGTGGGGCTTCCATTGACAAGAACCGACACTCTTGCTGAGCCTAGGCAACCAGATATCCAATTTCTCCATTTAGCCCCAAAGTTCATTTGTTGCATCACTGAATCCAAGAATTTCCAACTTAAGGTGTCGTACGCCTTCGCAAAGTCAACCTTTAGGAGTAACATCTGGCGCTTTTCTCTTTTGATCCAAGAGACAACCTCGTTTAGGATCAAAATCCCATCCGTCCCTTCAACAAAAGCTAACTGCACTTCCCCTACCAAACCCGCCATAACCCTCTTCAGTCTCTCTGCTAGAAGCTTTGCCACAATTTTATAAAAGCACCCTATGAGGCTAATAGGGCGGAAATCAGAGATGAGCAAAGGATCTTTCACCTTAGGGATCAAGGTGATGAACGAAGAATTACATCCTGCACCAAAGTTTCCTGAGGCTTCGAACTTAAGAACCGCTGCAACCAAATCTCTTTTTAATACCTCCCAATTGGCTTTTAAGAAATTAAAGTTAAAGCCATCCGGACCTGGAGCTTTCTCCCCCCACAGAGCCACACTGCTTTAAATCACTAAAACAATTAAATCACATACAATTAGTTATGGAACCAACGACATTCCTACATAACCACCGTTTATATTATACATACATCTCAAAACCTAAAATTATAATCCTACTACGTGAAAAAATTAAAACATTTTGCCTTCAATATCAACAAGTATCTTAACTACATGTTAACCCACATGTTATATTAAACCTCATATATCAATGAATTATTTCCATATCAATTGTGCGTAACAGTTGCTTTACAAAAGTAATGGATTGAGTATTGGACTACCAAATGACGCGCTTTTTACAAAACTATTATAGTGCCAAAATACTTGAATAAGATAAAAAGTAAATAATATATTCTTTAAAACCTATTTTTACAATTCTTTTGATTACATTACATTTAAAACTAATGACCAACCAAACCAATAGAATACTTCCTCTGTCCCTTAATTTTTGTAATATTTGAATATGGCACGGAGATTAAGTGAGTATAAAAAGATGAAATTTTGACAAACTTAACCTTTACAGATAGAGAGTTAATGAGTGAAGTAAATGGTGTCATATTAAAAATAAATAAAATAAAAGTTTAGTATATGGAATGTGTAGAGTTACTGATGTCAAATCAGTGTATGAAATTTTTACTTAAACTTTTTTACTATATATAGAAACGTTCAAACATTTGGGGACGTCAAAAAGAAAAAAGTGTTGTATTAATAAAGGAACAGATTAGCAATTTTCAACATGTAAATAATAAAATTAATTCAAAAATTCTGAAAGTAACAAAAAAAAGGTTCTCTATTCGCACTTCCCATCATCACATAAATGACCAAAACTATTAATACACTCGCATACACTTTTTTTTTTTAATTTGACAACTTATGCATGTCTACATAACACAAAAGGAGCGAAACAACGTCAAGGGATGGTGATAACGTCTACTCTATTGATGCCGTTAATTTCACCACGGGGAGGGTGAACCACGCGTTCTCCAACAACCAGATGCCTCTCGGACCAACAAGTAAATATTGTAAGTCACTTAATTGCTCCCCAAACTTTCTCACATTAGTGGGCTTCAAACATAAGTCTTTTTAAGTGATTTGTTTTTCATCCTTCCTTTTTCACGTGAGTCGACGAGAGTCATTGTTTATTACGCGAACCTCTGGTGAAAAACGGTAAAGTGAACTTAGTTGTTCACGTGAAAAGGTCCTCGCTATTCACCACATGCGCTCTCCCAGACTTGTCTTTTTTGAAGGCCATCGTTGATTTCATCCGTTTTGCTGCCGTTCTAGTAAGGTCTTCTCTTTGCACTTCCTATACTTCATTCTCCATTGTTCCAGCGCTTGATCCCCCTCAAATTGTCTCTTCCCAGCTAAATACGGTACACATTCTTGCTGGGTTAGGCCAGAGGTTGGTTAATTTTGTTTCGGCTTGCGTAATTTGTGATGTCCTGAGGTTTTACTTTGAACTTTGACGATCACGAATATGTGCGCAGCGCACAACATTCCGCAAAGTGTCGCGCACAATATTGTGCGCGGCACACAGATGCGCGCACAAATAAGTGCACAAGTTCGCATCGACACAGTTCCAGTAACAGGATCTTGATGTCGATCTAACAAGGTATTGATGCTGATCTAACAAGGTATTGATGCTGATCTAACAAGGTATTCATGTTGATCTAACAATGTATTCATGCTGATCTAACAAGGTATTGATGTCGATCTAACAAGGTATTGATGCTGATCTAACAAGGTATTGATGTCGATCTAACAAGATATTGATGCTGATCTAACAAGGTATATATTGATGTTGATCTAACAATGTATTGATGCTGATCTAATAAGGTATTAATGTCGATCTAACAAGTCTTGATGCTGATCTAACAAGGTATTGATGTCGATCTAACAATGTATTGATGTTGATCTAACATGTAAAAGTTATTCGTGTGCGTGACACAACAAAGCGCACAACGTGGAAACACATGAAAACGTTTTGTGCGCGTAACACAACATTGCGCACATATGATCGCACATATGATTCCTACCTACACTCCCATTGACTGAAATTCGAACAACCCAGGAACACAGATACCTAAATTGCTTTCACCTTACCAAATCCGCAACGAAATGACAAAAAAATATCAAAATTGTGGGTTTTGAACAAACCCATTCCAGTCCAGTGAACTTTCCCAAATTCTCCAACCTTCTTCTGTCAAATAGTCTCTCTCATTTTTATTTTCTCATATTGTTGAGCTTAACGAGTAAGATGACACCGTACAGAGAAGATGAGCAAGCGGAAGAAGGCAAGAAGTCACCCCAGGAAGAACTTAGAGGAGGGAGATGCACGAGATGAAGGCGATTCACTTTTCCGGTTTTAGTACAGTTGAAAGCATTAGAAAAAGTAAGGGAAATGAGGCGGGAAGCTGGGTGTGAGCACAATGCACGCCCCAGGGTCCTGCTTTTTCACGGGCTCCTCAAACTCGGGCCTCCATATTTCACTTTTCTTACTCACCTCCAAAACCCTTAGTATTTAGGTGAATAACTTAACCCCCAATTTCTAAGTTTGAAGCCCCCTATTATCATTACTCTTTTTTCGTTTAATTTATGATTTTTTTCATATGAACATATATAATATCAAATAATTTTTGTATATGTTTACTTAATTATTCATTGGTTGAAAATTCATAAAAAAGTAAAGATTAAATGATGATAGATTAGTGTAGCGACATGGTTTTTGACGAATAGTCGCCACCAATTTTTTTTTATCTAGATAGATTGGAAATCTAAAAATGGTTTGCAATAAATCTGAGTTCGTTTGTCAGTTACGCTTGAAAATTAGAAATTTTTAAGTGCCCAAACTTGCTACCATGCACGGGTCTTTTTATAATTTTGCTTGACTTAGAAAAAGAATATAAAATAAAATAAATAAAGGATAATTAACCACCTTACAAAATAAAGAAAAATAATCTTAATAATTTACACAACCGATTAAGCTCAAAAGATTTTAGAAATAAAAGTTAACACAATTTAGCTTAACATGACGACAATAATGTTAAATAAAATAAAAGAGTATAGGTATAGTATCCAGACTGTCATTTTTTGAATTTGTTGGGAGGGTTACCTGAAAAGCTTACATTGTTAATGACTTAAGTAAGACAAAACAACGGGATCAAGGATTATGAAAGAGTTTTACCCACAAAAATAATATATTGAGCTCCTTGACGTCTTCTTCTCAGGACCAGACGTAGCGAGCGGCGTCACGTCGACTCTGGCGGATCTGTATGATGGCAAGGACGTCGGGAAAAAGGCTCCAACAGCTATTGGTGGCATGGGTGACCTCCGGTGGTTGATTTTTGGCAGAGTCGAGTGAAAACAAAACGGCGAGTAAATGGTCTGAGGCTAGGAGGCAGCTTCTATGTTTGCATTTTTTTACCCAGACCCACTAGCCTCAGATACATCATCAGCTAGCGTTAACAGTGGATACCCTAGTCGCGCCCACCCTATTTCTAGGGCTACCCCAGCACGAGAGTCCCACTCTTTTTGACTGGGTAATGCAATGAACTAGATATCCCAGCGGGCTCTGGGCATAGGCCTACACATGATTTTCAGCCACTGGCCTAGCCCCTTTTGTTCGTTACCACAGGTTCCCTCAACATTTATTTTTTGTAGAGATTGATCGTCGAACTCGGGATGTCATGCTGCCTGGAGAACATGCTAGCCATTGCACCATACCCTAGGGGGCTGTGTTTGTATTTTTTTAGTTGCTACCTTTGTTCTTTTAGATTGCAACCTCTCTCGTCTTTTGCTCCAATCTTCAATCCAATTTATAGGTGAATCTGTGACTTCCATTAGCACAAGCTTCATCCTTTAATCCAGTCTATGAAAAACAAAAGAGGTTTAATGCAAAAATGACTTATGAATGGAGCTGATCAGAAGCGTGACTTACCACCATGTTTGTTAGAGTAAAACCAGCAAGCTTTTGCATGCTTGCTCCCTTCTTTTTTTCTTTCTTTTACTTCCATATTCCTAAAACTAGTTTATGATGTGATTTCGCCATGCCTGACCATTGATTTTTTCGGTCGTTCTTGGAATGATCTCGCACCGGATCTAGTTTGCTTATCTTGAATGTGGAATCATGGATGAAGGAGCCTCCCGAACTGTTAACACCTCTTAATCCCATGGTTAGGCAACATTAGCCGCAATGCCAACACCTCCTAAGATTGTGGCTAGCCATCATCAACAATAATACGTGGAAGGATGGTGATGGAAAGGAAGTGGAAGAAGATGGGCCCGATCACCTCCGGTCTTCATTGAGCCGACAACAATGAGGTTAATAAACCATGGAGTGGGAATGGGAAAGAATGATAAATGTGGGAGAGAATTTTCCTTCCCACGTGAGACTTGAAAAGAAAACACAGTCATTTAATCCATGTCTGAAAATTACAATGAAAATGAGCCTCTATATATAGGCTTAAAAAAAGAGTGCAAGAAAACTATAATAGAATCACTACATCTAATAACAACTACCTAGTTTTATCCTATAAGAAAAGAATATGTTAGGAATATTCTAAAAGCCTCCAAAAATATCTAGATATTTTCCCTTCTGGGGGAAATCCCGTGTTCGGCATTTATGGGTCGGGTGACCTCCTGATCAAAGGTGTCGGGTTGCCTGTGCGTCGTCTGGTTCTCGGATCCTCACTGTTTTCTGAATATCTTGAGCTTACAAACTCCGATTGAGATGATTCAAAAGCCAATTTTCTCCTCTTAAAAAGAGCTTCAATATGAAGTCCATTGCTCAAGCTTTTGATCATTGCTGATTCACATCAGTGTTTAACACACTAAAAATTAAAGCAAGCCAACAATAGTTTTGTTTTGGTTTTTTGTTCTACTCTACGTGCTTTTTCTCATTTTTTCTATTTTTCATTTTTTTTACTTTTCTCTTATTTTTTTAAGTTAAGAAATTAAACATAAATGAAAATCACTCACACAAAATTATAAATTAAATATTACTTAAAATTTAGACACTATCTAAACTACTAACCCGGACAAAATTTGGTGTCAACAATTAGTAATTTTGAGATTGAGAAGTTTTCCTTTAAGAAAAGGAATTTTTTTTTGAGATGACCAAAAAATGATATATGTTCAACTTTTCATGAACGAATGGAGTACAAGATAAAATTTGTGTGAAAGTACGATAAATTTTTTTAAAACAAAAAAAATATACATCTGAATTTAATCGGAAGAGTGAGTATTTCTCTTTACTATATCTTAGAGCATCTACAACAATACTAGCTAATTTTAACTTAAATTGTAGCCAAAATGACAAAAAAACTATTTTGGCTAGTGAGTTTAACATTGTCATCATATTAATGCTAGCTATTATAGGTAGTCACATTTATTATTATGTTGAAATCAACCACATTTAATTTTGACTAGTGAGTTTAATTTTTCTTTAATTTTCATATTCACATATATTTCATTCATTAATCAAAAACACATTTCCAAATTTTTCAAAAAAAAATTCCCAATCAAATGAACACAACCCTTCCAAATTCTTTCTTATACGTATCTCATATTAAAAGCTGCGCAATCTTGGAGTGTGTTCGTTTGCTCACGAATATCATGATTTCAGATATCAGACTTTGACTAGAGTTTAGGTAAAATGACTAAGTTAATCAAACACTTTTTGAAACTATACAAAATAGTCCCTAGAATTGCTCTCACCTTTAAAATCCCTGCAAACCCAGAATCCAACTCCTAAAGTTAATGAAACTGATTTCTATATGCAAATGAAAGTTGGCAAATTTAAGGATAAAAAACACCAAAAAGGGAAAAAATGATCTTTTTCATACATTGTTTAGAAAAAGAAAAAAAAACCTGTTTGAAAGAAGCATAAGAAGAGATCTCTAGTTTTCATCCATTAATGATTTCCTTTTGATCTTTTAATGGTTTGTTTGGTTGGTTGTGTTGAAGAAGAAGAAGGTGTTTCTTTTTATGGACGGTGGTTGAGAGGTTTGCAGGGATTTTAAAGGTGAGAGCAATTCTAGGGACTATTTTATATAGTTTCAAAAAGTATTTGATTAATTTAGTCATTTTACCTAAACTCTAGTCAAAGTCTGATATCTGAAATCATGATGTTCATGAGCAAACGAACACACCCTTGTGGCTAATCAACTTTTCCTCCCTCTCTTCGGACTCTTGTCACTTAGGATGAGCCACATGTTCCCGTTTTTTAGATAAAAGAGAGACTTACCTAGAAAAATGTAGCAAGGTTTAGCCTTTTATCCCTCACTAATCCTGAAATCAAACAACAGGTCGATTCGTTCCAAGGATGCAGCGGCTAATCACCGTCTGTGAATCTTTGCTCCGCCAGCCGCCATGGGTGAATCCTTGCTTGGCCAGCCGCCATTCGCACATCATTACTTGCCGAACCAGGAGACTCGACTTCACAATTTGGGGGATTAGTGAAATCAAACCAGAGCTTGATTTCAGGGAGGAGCTCCCGCTAGTAAGCTCTGACGAAAGAGAGAGCCGTCGTGAGAGGGGAATGCGATTGTTCTGAGTTTGACGAGACTAAGAATGACGTGAGGTGCTCGGCCTGGTGACGCCGACGAGGGAGGATCCGGTGAATATGGTGGCTGTGTAATGGAGATTTGATATTTGAAGGTTCAACGGTGGGAAGGGAGAGACAGAGTGAATCAGATCCATGATAAAAATTGATACCATCACAACCCAATGTTGTCACTTTATTTGTTCCATCTGCATATCTGCCCGATTAGGATGTTGTCAAGAACAGAACAATTTGATCTTCATATTTTGGGCTTCCCTTGACGTCAATCTTGCGCTTTCAACAACTATGGTAGACGCCGGCGATGCGAACAAAGCCAATACATCCTTGAAATGAATCAATTTGTTGTTTGATTTCAGGTTAATGAGGGATAAAAGGGTAATTACATAATAGGCAAAACGTGATATTGACAAAATCCTAATAATGCGAATAGACCCTATGATCTTTCGGTATGTTCAGAGGTGAGGGGAGAAAAAACAATTGTGGAAATTATTTGAATATTAAACGTATTCCAGTGATGAGGTTTGAAGTGAAAGATAATAATATAATGAATAGACTATTTTACCTTTCTTATGTGAATTAATTGATGAATGGTGTTTATGTAATTTGATCAACTTTAAGATCCATTATGAACACTTTTTACAGCTCATAAGGGATTTGAAATCCAAAAGATGATGGATGAAATATTTGAGCTAATGAGGGATTAAATCAGAGGAGTCCGTTTATTTACCATATATAAAAAAATATCTATCTAAGTATACTATTAATTAATTAACTCCAATTAACTAATCTAGTAAATTAAAAGATTAAAATATCTTTCGTAAACATTTTTAAAAGGGTAAACTTGACATATCCATAATATGTAATACCACATACGTGATAGCCGAACTCAAAAGATAAATCATTATTGATGGCTCAAGACCATAAATATTGATATGTAAAACTTCTTTTAATTTGTTGAATTGATAGATCAAGCGTTTTTTTTGTTCTGATATTCTTTTCTTTGGTTTCAAACTAATAAAAAAATCCTCTCTAATGACAGAAAAAATATCGATAAGTAGACTCGCAAATCAGGCCGATGCACGTAGATATGGGCCTTGCATTAAGCCCAAATCGAAGTTGCAGCTGAAAATACGAAGCAGTAATTATTCCTCTGCCGTGAATGGTGAAAGTGCTGCTGCAACAATTGGTGCTTCCCGGTCGTCGGAGTTTGGTCATCGCATTCGCATCGGCAGCGGTCCGACCGATCTCCACCTCCGTCATCAAGGCAAGCTCAACCTTACTGTTGTTCTAGTTTCGATTTCGTTTATTGATGTGCTAGTGTAGTTCCACTAATGTCTGCGTCGGCGACGGCGACGGCGAATGGCCATTTCAGATGTCGGCGAATCCGCCGGAATACAGTTTTGGGCCGTACAAGATCGATCCCAAAGAAGTTTTCTACTCAACTCCTCGTTCCTACGCCATGGTCAACCTTCGACCACTTCTTCCGGGTACCTTTTGATATCTGAATTTGCTTCTTCAGCTACCTTCATCATCAACTACTTTATGTTAGGTGGCATACTGTTTGTAGTCTCAATCAATTGTTAGTTGGATGTTATAGCGCCTCATGATGCAACATGCAGAGTTTTACTTAAGATGTCATTCTTGATACAACCTCTCACTAAGGAATGATGAGTTAGAAATTTTAAACCATTGATAGAGGTTCTTTTTCAATAGCATGGAAAAGAATAATGAGATAGTATTAGGTTGAGATAGTTTATATGTAAACAGGACACACTTGTTCAGCTACTTCTATGTTCAAATTTTCATTTGTCTAATTTTCTTGAATATCCAATTTCTTTTGCAGGTCATATCCTTTTGTGGTCTTTTTGCTGGAAAATTTTTTTAAGGTTTCTGTGTTTTGTTCGTGATATGTTTGGTAACTTCCTCTTCTTTTTCAACATTGTGTTCAAACAGGGGTGCAGTGATAATACATTCTCCTGTTATGGTTGATCAGCTTGATCATATGTGCATTATTCATTTGTATTCCACGAGTTAAATCCGGTTTAGGAACATTTATGGCCTGGTTTCTTTTCTTTTCTATTTTTTTTTTAAAAAAAATTGTTTGGGAAATGCATTTTCCTGATCCCAGTTTCAAATATTGGTTCACTTAACATAAAATACATGTTCTTGTCTGCCCACAACGTGAAGTTAAGCGTTTTGCTGATCTCACTGCTGATGAGACAAGTGATTTATGGTTAACTGCTCAAAAGGTCGGTAGTCGACTTGAGTGTCACCACAAAGCATCTTCTCTCACATTTGCTATACAAGTAAGAGAGTGGGACTTCCCTTTACAACTTTACTCTACTCTTCCCCTATTTGCAAAATGATCTTATCTGGTTGATCGTTTTGTTAGCATTTAAATGCATTAGATGGATTAGTCTCTTCATATTTTTATTTTTATTTTTAAATCCTCTAATTTGTCTGTCAATAACTTGGTAGTCACTGCCTTTCATTTCCACATATGTCGTGGTGAATATCGTTTATAAGTATAGTCATGGACACAGCTGCTCACACATGCTGAAGTCCGATCAAACAAGCACCACTTGACATCATTAATTTGATTAGTGTTTGATTGATTGCCTGCAGCTACCTTTTGCTTTCCTTCTGTCTCGCAATCATTTTACGTTCTTATTGGTAGTGACCTAAGTATTTGAATGCTCTTGCTGCTCTGCTTTAGTTTTAGCAATCAAGATCTCTAAGCGCATCCTACAGATAAGAAAATATGATTTATAAACACATGTTGTTCATAGCTTCCAAGTCATGCTGATTGTTTACAAAAGAAAAGAAAATTCACCTTTGTATGCATCTGCTAGCTCCTGTTAAACTTCTCTAGAGCATCAAAAGTCATGGTCCGTTGTTATTGCCAAGTTCTCATATAGTGGTAATTCGTGGTAATCATAACTTACCATTAGATATGATAATGAATTTTTGTCTCCACGGTCTAAGCCATTTAGTAGTGTTTCATACTCTTTGGATCTTATATCTTTAGGCTGTAATGATAATATAACTTTGATGGATAATAATGTCATGAATTTGGTGTCACCATACTAACAGCATGTGTTGTTGGACTTCTGCCCATCCTTGAACTTAGGATGGGCCTCAAGCAGGGCAGACTGTACCCCATGTTCACATCCACATTATACCGAGGAGAAATGGTGACTTTGAGAAGAATGATGAGATATACGATGCAGTAAGATACCCAGTCCTGTCTATAGCCAATCCTGTCTATGTTCCTGTTGGTTAGAATTTACTCTCTCCGTCCTATAAAAAATGAAACATTTTTCGTTTGGGTTGTCTCACAACAATTAAAACCTTTCCTTTAAAGGGATTTTTTAACATCAATTTTACTTCATTATCCTCAATTTTTGTTCTTACTAAAAAAGTTACTACTATATCTTATTTTTCGGCCGTGTTCTTTGCGGACAATTTTTTTCCCAAGCTTTTAAAATTTTTCTTCCATTTTCCTCACAAATTTCTTCTCCAGATTAAAAAACTCAATACTTTTTTCCCCAAAGAATATAACCTTACTTAATTACTACTTTTAAGTCTTCAACACTTCTTAATCTCAATTTGGCTGCCTTAATCTCAATGTCCAGCCAAATGTTTCAACATTTGTGCGAGGGAGGGAGTATTTCACAGCTTATCGTCTTTCTTGAATCGTGTTGCAGATAGATTTAAAGGAAAAAGAATTGAAGCAAAGCCTTGATTTGGACAAGCCCAGGACAGACAGAAGTCTTGAGGAGATGGCTCAAGAGGCAGATGAATACAGACTTCTCTTTTGATGATGGGACTAAGAAGAAAGAAACACAGAAAGAATGAAACCGAGTATGTTTCTGCTACCCTGCTGCTTGACCATTATTTGTATGATCAACCATTTAATGATCTTTGTTAGGATCTAATCCAGTGACAAGGAAATAACTTTTTTTATACGACTGTGTAACTTCTTCAGTACAAGTGTCCTATTTGCTTGTTAGTTTTGCTTTGATATGTTCGTACTTAAGTGTATCAAAATGACCATGGAATTTTCTTTTTATTTTCTCCGGTACTATTTGGTTTGTGCCTACTGAGACATTGCTTCTTTTTTCTTTTTTCTTTTTTTTTTAAATGGAGTCATGCGTCCTCTGAAATAGGAGTATTTATTAAAATAGGCGTGTAATTTGTTTCTAGGAGTGGAGAAATTTGTTTCATGTTAGAAACTTAAGATGGAAATTTTGGGGTTGTTTAGTTTTAGAAATTTTCCAAGTTTTGTAAATGATAGATTTTTTAGTGTATAACTTGTTTTTAAGGTTGTCAATTTTTGAAAATTTATGTGTTAGTATGGTTAAAGTGCACCATAGTCTTGTAACTTTAATTATTGTCTCACTAGAGTCCTGTTTTAACTTTTAATTCCAGTAAAGTCATGTTTTTCAACTTTTTTAAAATTCGTGGTCATTTCTCATCTGACATTCGTTCAGTTTAACGGACTTCAAGGAAAACTAATAATTTTAGCAATTCATTTTTTTTGAAAAAAACTTTTACACCATAAGTTTTAAACCTGACAATTTAGACACATCCCAACAATTATAAATTTAACACTTTTACCCAAAGTTTTCAAACTTCACCTAAACTTAACACTCCGTTTGGCTTTTTATATTGTGTTTGATTTAAATTATTGCTATGAAAATTTGTTTTAAAAAAATTAAATAAATATATTTACAAACTGCAAATATTTATCATTTGCATATAAATGTTTCCATTTTCAATATTAAAAGGTTGAAGAAAAAAATCATAAATTAAAAACTGTAAAATAAATGATTTTTTTATTAAGATGAAGGGAGTGTTAAAAAAATATTGGGAAAAAGAAAGCTTTGAAAATTTCCAAAACTAACTCTCCTTTGTTTTGAATGTTTCATCTTAATACATCTTTTTTCTATAGTTTTTAAAAAAGAAATTTTCTAGTTTCCTAAAAGAAACTATATGGCTAAATCTTTATAAAAATAAAATTTAAAGATTGAAATTTTTTTCAAAAAAAACAGGTACCCTAATTTTCTTACAAAATATTTTGGACAACATTGTTTCGTAGGATAATGCGATGGAGAATTCGTTTTCCATGGTTTTCCTACATAGATATTCAGAATAGGTATGGGTTAAAATGCGCACTACGCATGTGTGTGCATGAGCGTTTTGCTTATTTACAAGTTTGCAACGCTGGTTTTGTCGTGTTTGATTAACATTAATTATTGATCAGCATTAATTATTGATCAGCATCATAGCTTATCTTGATCAATATCTCCAGAATAAATGTTGATATGTATGGCGGTCAACATCTTTCACTTGATCAGCATTGTTGTCGTGTTTGATCAGCATGATGACTTATCCTGATTAACATTGTCGGAATAAATGTTGATAAACATGGTGATCAACATCTCATTACACCTGATCAACATTGATATGTATGGTGATTAGCTTCTCCTTACACTTGATCAACATCATTGTCGTACTTGATCAACTTTTAATGTTGATCAGCATAATGACTTGTCTTGATCAACATCACCGAATAAATGTGTGATTTGCATGGTGATCAACATCTCCTTAACTCCGATCGGCATTGATTTGCATGGTGGTCATCATCTCCTTAAACTTGATCAAGATTGATTTGCATGGTGATCATCATCTCCTTAAACTTGATTAACACTGATTTACATGGTGATCAACATCTCCTTACACTTGATCAAGATCATTGTCGTGATTGATCAACATTAAATGTTGATCAAAGATGATGACTTGTCTTTATCAACATCACGGAATAAATGTTGATCTACAAGGTGACCAACATCTCCTTACATCCGATCAAAGATTGATCAATATGGTGATCAACATCTTCTTACATTTTATCAACATCGTTGTCGCGCTTGATCAATATTATGAATGCAAGTCAACATCATGGCTTCTCAACAACATCATCACTAAAAATATTGATAAACATGGTGATCGTATCTCTTTACACCGATCAACATCGATCTACATGGTGATCAACATCGACTACATGGTGATCAACATCTCCTTACCTCCGATCGGCATTGTTGTCGTGTTTGATCGGCATGAACATTGCCGAGAATTATAAGGTGGACGGAATCTTGTCGGTGGTGGTGATGGTGGCCGGAAAATGTGAATCCATGTGCTTCTTTGTGTTTCTTAGTTATAGCTAATTTTGTTGATGAGAAATGATATGAGTTGTTGAGGTGATGATTTGTAATGCGCTATAAAGTTATCAGAAGTTAATTTTACTGTCCTGGTAGGGAAGTTCGAATCTGTGCTTTCTGAATCGGAACTGAATATTGTCATTGGAAATGAGAAGTGTGGTTATGGTAAAGCTTTGGAAAGGTAAGGTGAGATGAAGATTGTAGACGATGATGAAGGTTGAAGACAAGTCGGTTGTGGAAGACGTCGATAGAAGACACGATGGCAATTAATGTAATTCTTATTATCTCACATGCGTACTGCGCGCAGCCTATAGCTACTCTTCAGAATAATACTCTATCCGTTATTAATTGGCTATTTTGTTTATAATGTTTTACAATATTGATTCTATGATTTTTTAAATTTAGATATTTAAAATTAAAATATTTATATGCATTTAATAATTTGAAGTCTAAATTTTTTAGATATATTTTTGTGAATGTTTTTTTTCACTATTTATCTTTAAAAATATTTGAGTGGAATATTGAATTTGAAACCTCAAAATCAAATGAGTCAATCTTTTTGCGGAGGAGTATCTTCTTTCAATAAATGGTTTTTATATAATTTCTAGAACTTTTCAAAAATAAATTTCTCCATCGCCATTTTCTCGCACAAATTTTCCATCCGTTTAAAAAACGTAAAGCCTTTTTTCGGCCCAAAGTTCTACGGAGTATTAAAAGGAACAAATTAAATGTAAATTCCCTATCTAATTTTTTCATAAATTTTCACTAATTTTTTTCAGAACTAAAATTTTTGGAAACCGAACAAAACGATTTGGTGGGAGAGCTAGGTAGGACTGCTAGTGGAAGGACCATGGCCCGTGGCCTCATGATGGGCCTGCTAGCGGCCCAATTACAGTGAAATGAGCGGGAATGTTGGCGCCCCTAGTAGCGCGAGAAAGCGATACAAGAAATTAAGCCACAGGAACCGAACGGGACTCGCAGCAGGAAGAAGAAGCGAGACCAAAACGGCAATGGACATGGAGTCTGTACTCAAGGTAGAACCAAAGTTCTCTCTTCTTCTCATCTTCAAATGATAATGGCGGATTTCAATTTTGGCTTCTGTTTTGGTAGGACTATTTCGGGTATTCTGAGTTCCGGCCGTACCAGAAACAGGTGATAGAGAAAATAGTGCAAGGAAGAGACTGCTTGGCGGTCATGGCCACCGGCTCCGGCAAGTCTTTGTGGTTAGTTTCTGTATCATCGATCAATTCTAGTAGAATCGTGCACTATATGTCGTTCTTGTTCATTATTTGGTACTGGCGATTGGCAGCTATCAGGTCCCTCCACTGTTACTCGGCAAGACGGGCGTCGTCGTCAGCCCGCTCATTTCGCTGATGCAGGATCAAGTAATGGCGCTCCGGCAACGCGGGATCAGAGCTGAGTACCTTGGGAGCGCTCAGACCAATTCCGCCGCACAGGCACAGGCGGAGGCCGGTCGTTTCAATATCATCTTTTTGACTCCGGAGAAGGCCTGCATGCTTCCTTCTAGGTACTATGTTTCTGCCACGCAAGCTTGCTGGTTCACATCAAAAAGTCTTACACCGTTGCTAACGGACTTTTGTTTTTTTCCCCTTCTGAAGCTTCTGGTCGAAGTTGCTTAAGGCCGGAATCTGTCTTGTTGCTGTGGATGAAGCCCACTGCATATCGGAGTGGGGTCATGATTTCAGGTGCCCAAATATCTCGTGACTCTTCCTGACTGTTAAAGATGGTGCTATGAACTAACCATTTCTGAGAGCAAGCAGAGACTGCTATCTATTTTCAATATGGTTAATGCCTTCTTGGCGGCAACTTTTCGAAATCCTCCACACGCCTTTCAATTTTTTTCCTCGTTGTTTATGGATGAGAGATGCTTCTGCTTATTGTTTTACTAATGAATGAGCAATTCACCATGCTCTGTATTACTATAACAGCAATCAATATCAATTAATGTTGTTTTTGTACTTTGTCTGTCTATAGATAATTCCATTCTGTTAACAATGTTGGAACTATGTTCTTTAGGGATAAAATACTTCTAGAAAATTTGAATTTGAAATTTTTCTCCAGTTTAATCCTCTCTACCCTTTTCTACACTTCTCCATCTACTTAAGAATATCCAAACTATTTCTAGAAATCATTCCCCAAAGGAACTCAATCTAAGTTCACCACTTACTAATTTTTCTGCTTAGCATAAATGTTTAGGGGTCTCAGCTGCCCAAATTAAGATACTTTCCCTGGAAGGACAATCCAGAAGAGACCATCTTCATAATAAAAGAAAGAGAACTTGCAAACTTGGTGCTATTGGAAATGATCTTAGGACAGGTTAAAGGCATCCCAATAGATATCAATATAATGTAGTAATTAATTATGTCATTCATTGTTCTAATTTGCAGTCAGGTTGGGAGACATGTAGAGAACCTTCAGAGGTTACAAAATTTTCTAGCACTATGGATAATATGTGATAGGTGGTTGACTTCAAGATGGCAGTGATCTTTACTATAAATTTACTAGTTGTTAGAGAATTCAACCTAAACAAAAAATATGCTTCTTTTTACCTTATATTGTAACGTTCCAGGATCATTTTCTTTGTTTAGTTGCACCTAACTTCTAGCTTGTCAGGATGGAATACAAGCAGTTGGACAAGTTGCGCTCTGTTCTCCCTGGCATTCCTTTTGTGGCTTTGACTGCAACTGCTACAAGAAAGTAAGTACTTTGAAGTCATTTATTGCTAATGGTAATTCTACTGCTAGAAATAACTTATCTTTCCTCCTTCGCTTTTCATTTTTATCTTCAAGGAGTGCTTTAGAAAACACAAATGAGTACTCAATGACACTCTCCTTTTCCAAATATCCCCTTTTATCATTCGACACACTTAAAAAGGAAGAGAGGGGAACTCATAACCTCTCCATGGTCTGTGTAACTTTCATTGCGTGTTGATGTTCATATCTCACCCTTCCGTTTCTTGTCAATAGTTATGCCATGTAACTTTTAGGCCTCACTGTACTTTTACAGATGTTGTGAGATGCATTTGAATCTTTTAGTAACTTGATTCTCATGTTTACAAACAGTGATTTGTGTCCTAATGAATTGAGCTTGAGTCATGACATGCCAACCAATATGATGTAAAGCTGGACTTTGAGAACCACTGCGTTCACTGTAGTTATTGGATTTGCCTGATCCCATCTCCCATATCAGTCTGGAGGCCTTCTTTCCTGCTTTGACCAAAGTTATGATTTTGTGGTCTATGAAAGCATGATCTGACTTCTTCAATTTTGGCACTGCCAGTGTTCGTGCTGATGTTATTGCTTCACTGAACATGAATGATCCTTATATTGCTATTGGATCCTTTGATCGTAAAAACCTCTTCTATGGTGTCAAGCACGTCAACCATGGGAAAACTATCACAGATGAATTTTTGCAAGAAATCTCAAAATTTGTTGCAGCTGGTTCTACTATTGTCTATTGTACTACCGTTAAAGATGTTGAGCTGGTACCTCTCAATCTTTTTTCAATAATTTTATTGTTTGCTGGTATATGACTTGCATTTCAAAACTTACGTGATATTTATCTCCCTTGTATTATGTTGGCTTCAACTTCTAAGCGTTCCAACTCATTTCTTACAAACACCATATTTCTGCATTTTTTTTCAGATTTCCAAGTCACTCTCAGAGCTTGGAATTTATGCTGGAATGTATCATGGTCAAATGGGAAGTAAAGCTCGAGAAGAGTCTCACAGGTGTTTGCTTTTCTTTGAAAAGTAGTATATTACTTCAAATTTGATATACTACATTAAACTAGGTCTTGAAGTGTCGAAGTTTCCTTTACTTTGTCTTGCCATGTTTCCCATCTGATCTAACTTAGAACTGATGTGATGTGATCATCTTCCTAACCAGACACTCCCATTCCGTCTCAGGCTATTCATAAGAGATGAAGTTCCTGTCTTGATTGCAACTGTTGCTTTTGGTATGGGCATTGACAAGCCAAATGTAAGGCATGTGATTCATTATGGTTGTCCAAAAAGTGTAGAATCTTATTATCAAGAAAGTGGACGATGTGGTAGAGATGGTATTGCTTCAGTCTGCTGGCTATATTACTCAAGGAGTGACTTTGCAAAAGCAGACTTCTACTGTGGACAGTCGCACAGTGTATGTTCGCCTCTTTTGTTTTATCATTCCCCTAGCCCCTCTTCCCATCAAAACAAGTAGTATGCTCTGTTATAGCCTGTGATTTGTAACAAGATTGTTTGTAAAGTTGGGACTTGTAAAATTTTGATTCTTAAATAGCCTATGTCTAGCAAAAATGCTTTATCGTTTTCTCTAATGTTTTTTATGCTTCCCTGAATTAGGAAAAACATAGAAAGGCTGTCAGGGAGGCATTGATGGCCGCGGAGCACTATTGTTTGTCAACGACTTGCAGAAGAAAGTTTTTGCTTGGTCATTTTGGAGAGAAACTTGAAGCAGACAACTGTGGTTTGTCATTAATCTGAACGAACAGTTGATTCTAGTACTTGCTTTTTTGTGATGGTTGGAGTTTCTATTTGAGCTTTATTGCTAGGGTGGCTGTTGCTGTTGCTATCCTACCCTTCTCATCATCCTTCTCTATTTCAATTGTTTTTTTAACTTCCTTCTAACTATTCCTCCACAAGGACGATGCATTACAAATGGGTTCAACGTAAAAACTTGCAACATTGTTACATCGTATGAATATAGGATGAAAGTTTTTGTGGCATTTAATTCAACATTATTGGGATTAAGGTGCAGTCTTTATGGTTCCTGAGTACCATAAAATACATTCTCACGTATGTTGTATGTCACACATCATATTATTCTTTGTTGCTGTCTTTGTTGTTGCTGCGTTTGTCATTACTGCTTATAACATTCTGTTGCTTTGGAAGAAGGGACCATTTGAGATATATAGCATTATGGGTTTAGAACCTACATTTGTCCCAAAACACAATTAAGTTTACTTATCTTCTCATTTATTTTTGCATTGTAGACTGAATGAGAGGAAACTTACAGTACAACTCACGCTGAGGCATATCATCTTTAAATCTTGTTAAATGAAAAAATTGTCATTCTCTTTTGAAACGAAGGATATTTGACAAGTTACAAGTGTCTGATGACAGCGACTGATTTAAAGTCAGTCTTGATTACTATTCACGAGCCTGAAAGTCCCATGTGTTGTTTTTTTGTGCCTTTATTCTTACCTCTAATCATTATAGTTTAGAGTTTACAAAGCAAACAAAAGTAGTGTACAGAAGTCATTAATTTTGTGCCCTGATTACAATGATAAGTCCTGGACTGTAGTACAAATTTCCTCCATATCTAAGAGATGCTGTCATAGGTACATTAATTTCTAAAATTGTGTAACACACAGACATCTGTGTACGATAAACGTGTGTGTGTGTGTGTCTGAAATAGCATTTATTGATTTGTTTGCCACACGTCTGCAGGAAACTGTGACAATTGCACAGAATCTAAAAAGGAGCACGATGTGTCCAAGGAAGCATATTTGTTAATGACATGTATTCAGTCCTGCAAGGGTAACTGGGGCCTTAACATGCCCATAGATGTTCTTCGTGGCTCCCATGTAAGTCATTCTTGTAAACAACAAGGATATTTGATGATGTATAAAAAAGGTATTTTTCTTGATGACTGATGCTCAAGGGCGTTGGTTGATGGCTGATAGAAAGTTTATTCTCAATCTATTTGTAGCATGACCCATGGGTGGTGTAAATGTGAAATTTTAATCCATATAGGCGATTGATGCTGTGATTGTCTTTCTTCATACTTAGGACTCAACTAATCTTGTTCTCCTTTTGAGGAGAATCAATATGAATGACCACAATTAGATATTTACTGTAGTGGGATAATGGTTAAAATGACAAGTACTATTAGATATGCTCAAATTTTCTGACAGTTATTTGTGAAACCAATGAATATTACTGTTGAATTTTAGCAAAAGCCAACACTTTAGGAACACTGACTATCAGCGTGGTTAATATTTAATTGGGGTTCAAGATAGTTACATAGTTTTGGTTTGCTGAGTGGCATAATACCAAATTGGTGGTTTATGTTGAGGTGAGGCCTCCACCAATTTCCAATTGGTTCTGCATTGGATGTTTTAAGCAGGTCCATTCATATTTATTGTCATCGTACACGTGAAAGACCTGTTTTCAGCTGTTACACCAGGGATGTGTTAAGTGATATGTTTATGGAATCACTCTATTCTAAAATTTGAACTCATCTATACCCCATACATTCAACCTGGAGACTTCTTGGTTCATCATGCCATTGCTCTAGGTTAACATACAACTACGGCATGTTTTCTTTTAAAGTGATTCCATTATCACCTTTTTTTTTTCAAGAAAACAACACTTTTTTTTTTCCAGTTGTGTGAGTTGACAGTTGGCCTGCATTTGTTTTGTAGTCAAAAAAGATCATACACGCACAGTTCGACAAGCTACCACTTCATGGGCTTGGAAAAGGTTACTCTTCCAATTGGTGGAAAGGTCTAGCACATCAACTAATATCCCATGGTCAGTGGCGTATATGCATATTCATTGCTTTTTGTGCATAACTTGAAAGTGAAATGAAAAATGATGGTAGAATGACGCAAAGCTTCCAAGGAATGGCTGTTTATTTGGAATTCTCAGTTTGTTCAATTTTAGTCAAGTTAAGGTTATCCAGTTATGTCAATACTGCCTTGCTGCCTGCTGGTTAGATAGTGTCATGACGCTCATGAATCTGACTTCTAATTATGACTGAAAGAAATGAATTAACAAATACATTGGCCAAGCTTCATAAATGCAGCAAGAAATGCTTTTAGGCCCTAGCTTTTTGATAAAATTACATTCCCAATGGCACAGTTGGCCTTGTTTGGAGTCTTTATGCATTTCTTTGAGTATCAGCATGCATCAACAAGCAGATATTTAAAGCACCATTTGCTGTCGCACTTAGTTGACTGAATGGAAGCCCCATGAACTCAGATAGTATGTTGAAAGGGCCTTGCTGCCAATAATGCATAGGAGATTACAGAACAGTTACATCAAATATCACTGTTCTTTATTTTTCTGATGCTTTTGCAGCAATTTTGTTACTTTTGTCGACAACACACGATTGAATAGGTTATGTAGATCTAATATCGGTGAACTAAGGTCCCATTTGTTGGACTTAAACCATTGGTTTGGCTTAAGTATTTTCTTTTGCAGTTTACCCTAAAACTCGATAAATGTACGTTTAAAAACAATAGATATACTTTGAGAATAAATTTAAATTTATAACCACATAAACAACTTAATCCATTGGATTAATTGATTTATGTGATAAAAACAATTGTGTATTCATCCTCGATTTAAGCAAATTTTCTGTTTTTAAACGTATATCTACCTAGGTTTAGGAATTTTGCAAACAAAGTCTTCAATATGTGAGTAAGTTGGACTGTTGGACTGAAGCCCTTAAGTCCAACCAAATAGACACAGAATAATATTTATCCAATTCCACTCCAGTGACCAACTTTTATGAAAGTACATATGTGAGCATACAATGTGCTATCATTGAGCTTTAGCATTTCCGAGGTCAGTAAAACGTCCGTTAGTTCAGTGCACAAGTGTCAGAACCTAAAGTTGTAAATTTTATGCAGGTTATCTAGTGGAGATTGTTCGAGATGTTTACAGAACCATAAGGTTGGTCATGCCTCTCTTGGGAAACTAATTTGATCGCATCAATGTACTTCTATAGCTAGCGACCCTCGACTTTGCGCACATACTTCTGAGGAAACTGCTACCATCAATGGCATAACCTCAATCCTTTTGAATATAAGTGCTTTTGTTGCCGCCGTTATTCCCTTTTTTTTTTTATTCCAAGTTTCAACATCATGGATCTGTTAAGGTTTTCTGGAGTACTTATAGTAGTACATTTTATTACTTTTAATTAAATTATCATGTTTGCATTCATTTTAAAAGAGATTTCTATTTGATGTTCTCTTTATCATACTCCCTCCGTCCCCAAAAGATTGAAGGGTTTGGTTTGGCAAGGATATTAACGTGAATGTAAGATTTTTGTAAATGATTACTTAATTGCCCCTTGGTTAATAAGTGCATAAAAAACGAGGTAGAAAAAGTAAAGATAAAGTAGGGATAGTTTAGTAACTTTGAGAGTGAGAAGTTTCTTTTTAAGGAAAGTGATCAATTTTTCTGGGACTGCCCAAAAAGAAAATGTGTTCAATTTTTCAGGGACGAATGGAGTATGTTTTTTGCTTCTCTAACATTTCTGTCTATTTGACACTTTATACTTCTAAACACATCAGTGTGGGCCCAACAGGAGAGCAATATCTTAAGTCTTCTAGTCCTGATCATCATCCACCACTGATTTTACCGCTAACCAGTGAAATGGTTGATGATGATGAAATTCAGAAGACTCCAGGTGGGACTGGAGATATCGAACCTACTACATTGAAAAATGAGGGATCATCAGAGGTTTGCAATTCAATCAGTAGTTTTCTATGATTAGTTTGTTAAAGCTCTCACCAATATGCCGTTTGTTCATCTCTGACATGCCATTTTCTTGCATAACTATTGAATGAGCTGGAAGTGAGGCCTTCTTTAAGAAAATTGGTTCAGCATATTTTATGCATGAATACATGTCTGAGCATTCACAAAAAGCTATTGGCAATGAAGATAGGTCTCCTTTGCTGTAACATGAAATATCCACCTTAAAACTGTATGGATTAAGGATCTTGGATGCTGACTACTTTCTTTGTTGGGAGATAATGTTATATATTGAGTAGCTAGGTTTGGCAATGAGGAGCAAGAAAAAGAAGATGACTATACTGAAGTGCAATTTAAAAAATTGACTTGTACCACTTTATGATGCTTTTTATTCCATTAAATGATCTGACTACCTCATTACCCATAAACTGAAAAATAACACGGATTTTAAAATTAAAGCATGTTGATCCTAAATACTCCCTCCATCCTAAGCATGGTGTCCTTTTACTTCTTTTGTGAATATTAAGGTTGTCTGTCAAATAAACCAACTGCCAATATTACCCTTGCCTTGTATTCCTAAGAGCAATGTAGGTTGTCTGGGCATGATTACTTGCATCGGCACTGGGAAGAGGAAAGTGAATGAAAGATTGTTTCAAGGGAATGGATAAGGATGAAGATGGCTCCAGTGAGATTGTTTCAAGCTGCTGCAGCCTTTTCTAGATCAGCGATGTAGGGATGAATAGGGGGAAAAAATACCAATGTAGAAATTAGTCATGTTACTTAGGACAAACACGTTTTAAGAAAGGGACATGCTTGGGACTTAGGTAGTATATGTTTGAAAAACAAATATTAAAATAAGTATATCTATAACAGATTTGAGTCAAACTTCGACACAAAAATCAAATGTTTTGCAAAATGGAATGGGGGGAGTAACTAAAATAAGAAATCAAACCGTCTCATTTTATACCTGAGGAATCCAGTTTATTGTGAAAATTTTATAGAATGTGAAAGGGAAGAAGTATTTGAGGGGTAGTTTTTGCTTTTGTTGTATTAGTACTATAAACTTGTATTTAAATATTTCTGAAAAACACTGCTGATGTAGCAATTCTTGTGCTTCCCATGCTATCTAAACCTGTTGTGGCTAAAAAAATTGTTATGATCAATTTGCCGAATTTCTTATTCTTCCTTTTCAGGCAGAGGCAGAACTCTACAATATGCTTTTAAAAGAGAGATTGGAGATTGCCAGAAGCATAGGGACTGCTCCGTAAGTTTCTATTCTCTGTAAAGTTCAACATTTTTGCACATTTTAGTAACAATTGTATGCACTTGAAATATGAAATCGGTATTTCCTTCAGATATGCTGTTTGTGGCGATCAAACAATCAAAAAATTCACATTAATAAGGCCTTCAACAAAAGCTAGATTAGCAAACATCGATGGCGTCAATCAGGTGAGTTGTGGGAAAAAATATATAAAGTTCACACCCTCTGGTTATTAAAACACAGTCAGTATCATGTACAACTGACTTGAATTCCCATGTCTACAATTACAATATACGAAGTCTTCAGAAGTTATCAAACTGAGTTTTTGTGTCCAGTACACTTGCATTTTGTGTTCGTCGGATACAGCTTTACATTTTGAGGCATCTATTGAAGATATATACATGGATGTAGCGTCTATTGAAGATTTGGAGTATGCACTTATTAACACCTCGACCAAACATGGGTTTTGTATGAAAGGGTCCTGCACTTGGTGGACCTTGGTGCTGCGTTCAGATATTCAATGAAAAAGCTAATGGTAGCATTTTTGTTGTAGGAAAATAAAAGGCCTACTGAATAGAGTATGCTTCTTGAGATTTTCACACTTGCATGGCCCTTTCTTACTGAACAATTCATCTTCTCACATCCTTCTATGGTTCATTAAGAAGATGAACCTGAGTATGGGTTAACGGATCTGTTCACATGATGAGAAAAGTTATTTCTGCATGTCTAGTTATGATTAATGTCAGTTTATTGCTTGTTAATACTTATACTAATTGGTGTTCCTCACAAGTCCTTGTGACATTGAAGTTTTTAAAAAAAAAATTAATTTAATACTCATTTGATCCTAGCGGTGGCTAATTTTAGACGTTAATGACTATTGCAGCATTTTGTGAGGACATATGGGGATCATTTTCTTCTAGCTATTAAGCGTATATCTGAAAGGTTAAATCTGGCATTGGATCCTGATGGGACCACACAGTCTTCTAGCCACGCTCTGGTTATTGGAAGAGGGAGTGAAAGGCCTAAACTAACACCAGCGAAGTCTGAGGCATGGAGATTGTGGCAGAAAGATGGTCTATCGATTGAGAAGATTGCTGTATGTTTTTACATTAGAATACCTCTGCTTTTATAGTAATGTTCCAGTGATACGATTTGTCTTTCAATTTACAGAGCTTACCTGGTAGATCTGCTCCTATAAAAGAGCAAACTGTTCTTGGATACATTCTGGATGCTGCTCAAGAGGGATTTGAGATAAACTGGGCCAGATTATGCAATGAAATTGGCTTGACACTCAAGATCTTCTCAGATATCCAGGATGCTGTGTCTAAGGTTGGCTCTACAGAGAAGTTGAAACCAATAAAAGATGAATTACCTGAAGAAGTAAGTTTTGTTTTTTCCTTTTCCATCCATTCATTAACTTTCAATCATGTTCCATGATGTGCATGTTGATTTTACAATATTAATCTTTTAATGGGAGATGTCTTGTTCCATGATGTGCATGTTGATTTTACAATATCAATCTTGTATGAGGATACGGTTTGAAATTTTATCTCATTATTCCTTCATAAGAAGGTTGCGACAGGAAAAGCATCCGGTATAAAACTGTCACTATATTTTTGCATGAATTTATAGTGTTAACTGATTTTTGACAATTAATTGACACTATAAACTCCATGTCATCGACAATGTTGGATTAAGGTGTTTGATGAATCTTGTAATGAGATATGACTATAACAACAATCCTAACTCGTTACTATCTCATGATGTTTTCCTTGAAAGTGGAAAAACTTACGAGGATGACAGTTTTGAAATTTTATCTCATTATTTCTTTGTACGAATTACTATAGGAAGGCCATTTGTATAAAACTTCGTAACTATGCCTTTTGGTTGAATATATTTGATGCTAGCTAATGTTAGATAATTACTAATTGACACTATAAACTTCTTGCCACCTAGCCTAAACATAGTTGGGATTAACGTGCAGAATGATTATGATGACAATGGTGATGATTCATCCATCTAACCTTTTAGATGGATCATCCTTGGGTCCAAAGTATAAAATGATATTCTGGATGAGAAGCAGCATCCTGCTTTTTTAACCTTGAAAATTTCCATAATGGTGGCAGATCAGTTATACACAAATTAAGGCTTGTCTGACAATGAATACCTGTGGAGTACCTCCAGAAGTTATTGCATCTTCTGGCCAGAATCAGCATGAAGAAGATAAAGTACCAAACAGAGCAGCGGAATCATGTCGTGATGCTTCGGGATCGAGTGACCATGTTGAAATAAAAGAAACAGAGAATATCAAGGCTTCACATTCTTGTACAGTAAATGAAGATGAGAACGCATTGTTCAAGACAACAGATCATCAAGAACAGAAATTATCTTCAGTTCCAGATGTTGAAGATGAACCATCAAATAAACGTCTGAAAGTCGATGACTGTCCAGATCCCTCTGAGCCAATAGAGAGCTCCATATTGAACTTTTTGGAGAGTAATCGTGAAGGGGTAAGTTCAACACTGGTATGAGTCTGAATTTCTGTTGGGTATATGAATCTGAAAATCGTTTGATATGAATGTTGCAGGCCTCACTTCCAGACATTCTGAAGAATTTCGGTGGCTCGAAGGAGAAAGATGTGGTCGATTCACTGACAAGCCTTGAAAGTGAGTTTCTCGTGTATAGAAAGAATGAATTGTATATGCTTCTGTAAGAAGGATCAACAAAAGCTAACATTCCATGTGCCATGGCTTACTGGTACGCTTGGTAGTTGCCTTCCTGCACAAGTTAACTCCAACCCCATTTAATTATCATGCAATATGAACATTGAAACCTAATTAAAAAGGGGGAATGCTTCTTCCCTTTAATATAGTTAAGTTTGCAAAGCAGATGCCTTCTTTTAGTAGTTAAGTTTGCAAAGCATATGACGGTGACCACTATCTGATAGGAATATATTCACTTTTAATGTCTTTCTTACCGATTAAAGAACGGGTAGCTAGCGGCTGAGGTAGGAGATGACTCAAAAGCAACTAGGATGGGAAAAAAAAAACTAACTGATGTCTCTGGGAAAGCCCTAGAGAGTGCTATTTTATACCTACCTGAAAAAGAAGAATAAGATTATTCTGTACTTTTATCATCCCACAATCACTTTATTACTTTATTATTACCTTATTATAATTGAACACGAACATTATATTCTCCATCATCACCTAATTATACTTGAATACAATGTAGTAATAAATTAAATTCACGGGTGTAACTTTGATTCTTCAAGGTCATGGATTGATGGTGTTGTTTGTAATTGGAACTATCCATCATTTGTCTAGTGAAGAAAAAATGGTACTCCATGATATATTCTCCTCATAATGAAAGTAGATTTAGTAATCTCAAGTAGGGTTTTGTAACTAACAGAGCCCGTTCGAGCTCAACTCGAGCTCAAACGAGCCTATCGAGCCGAGCTTTTTCGAGCATCGAGCTTGAGCTCGAACTATTTTTTAGGCTCGTTTATTAAACAAAGACGAGCTCAAGCCTCAGAAGCTCGGCTCGATGCTGTTCGTGAGCCTACACGAGCCTAACAAACGAGCCGAGCTGAGCTTGAACATGCTAGATTCAAGTTCGAGTTCGTGAAATTTAACAATATTTTATTAAATTAATGTAATATATCTATAAAAAATTGAGCTTCATGAGTCAGTTCAAACCTAATTGAGCCGAATTTTGAAATCGAGCCTAAACGAGCTAATTGCTGATCGAGTCTCACGAGCTTTCGAGCTGAACTCGAACTTGTCATGAGCTCGAGCTCGAAAAATCAGGCTTGATGAAGGTCGAGCCGAGTCTAATTTTCTCGGGCTCGGCTCGATCATTCTCACCAAGGTTGAAAATCTCGTACCGCACAGACTGGTATACCGGTCTACTACCGGTACTAGCCGTTGAACGGTATAGTTATGGACAATACCGTCTCGGCTGATTTACCGGCATATCTTAGCCATACCGGTGGTACCGTGTATATCGGGTACCAGCAGACACAAGAAAATGACGGTATAGGGCAAAAATGATCAATTCAAAAAAGTTGAAGGGTGGAAAGTTAATTAAACCAAAAAAAATGTAATGCTGACGCTTCAACTTTGAGCAGCGATTCTTCAACAGCTTTTGTCTTCCCCTTCAGAACGTAGAACCGGTGGAATTGGCGTCGGAGGAGCAGGAGAGTTTGTCATCGGAGATGATTTGTTGGTGAAGCTGTGAGGACGCTGACGAGAAGATGAATCGGAGAAAAATACATGGGCAGCGATGCGTTAATCGTGCTGGGGGGAGGAAAGGAGTCAAATTGTTAGTAATTGTTTAAAGTGAAATCAGGAGACAGCTCACCTTTACGTCCAAGCAAAATAAATTTACTCCATTTGGGAATGTAATGTACCAACTACATTTAAGATCCCAAGCCATGTCAACATGCTCTCTTGGATGGACCTATTGTTTTACTTGATCAAATCTTTTGCAAGATAGGTTAAGTTTTAAGTTTTTAGGTGGGTAAACTCTATTTTAGTCTTTTAACTTTCTGATTTGTCCTATTCATATTCCATTTTAAGAATTTGTGTCATCCAAGTCCCTTAGCTTTGGTTATTATTTCATTTGTGGTTCTTTCGTTAATTAGACTGTCAAGTTGACCGTTACCTTAATGAAATGATGAAAATACCCTTAATTAATTTGCAAGCTATTCCTTGATTTTATAGAAACCTTTTAGTTATGTCCTGCAGGTTAAATTTTCCCATGTTTTTCTCTAGCTACTCTAATAGCGATTTTTAGCATGATGGAGAATACAAACCCAGAGAAGGCTCCAGCGTAGCCTCCTACAATGAACCCCATTATCCATGCCGGTGAACTGTACATAACCAGTGACCATGGTTCACTCCTCCAACAGCGCTCTGCCTCGGCTGGTAGATCTTACCTAGCCACCCATAACCATTCAAACAATCACCTAGAGAACATCCAACTTGAGCTCCCGTCAACTCGAGAGGTTATGTAGAGAACTGGACTCCATAAGCAGCACCTTCATCAAGCTCAAGAGTTTTGAAGAGAATCTAATCGAGCCACTGGAAACCCTCGAATTGAACGTGAGCAACATCGTGAGAGACCTCCAAGGACCCTCTTCTGGCCAGGTTCTTCAAAAAATCGATATGCTCGGGAGCAACCTCACAAAGCTGGAGACCCAGATCCCTCTGCACCATCATTCATCCAACCCCAATTCTGGAGCTAGTCGCGCTCAAAAGAAACATCGTCGGAAGGCCTGTTGACGATTTGCCCAGCCTTTTGCATAAGCATGACTTGTTTTAACAGCGCGATCACTTTAAAAAATCCTGGGGAAATTGGAAGGCCTTGACACTAAATTATAATTATAGGGGGTATTTAAGTAAAAATAGCAAACTTAACAATCTAATTAACGGATAATTAGACGGAATGACCACAAATGAAATAATAACCAAAGTTAAGAGACTTGGATAACGTGAATTCTTAAAACGGTATCTGAGTAGCACAAATCAGAAAGTTAAAGGACTAAAAGTAGAATTTACCCATTTTTAGGTGTTTTGTATTGCTTATTTATTTGTTTATTTACGTATATATGCATAACTATCTTATCTTTATATCAATCTTAATACCGGTACACTACATCTGATATATCCGAGATATTTCTAGTACATTATCTCATACCGTTAGGAAAATGATACAATGTCTAGTAATAGATTTTGCACCTTGGTTGTCACCCTTAATCTCAAGTTGTCTTACATTAATTATCAATTCAAAGAAATTTTTTACAACCATTTTTAATGCTTATCTCATCAATTTAAAGTTAGTTTACTTTCTCCGTCTCAAGAAAGATAATATAGTTTGGCTTTTGAACTTCTGTTCGATTCAATTTTTCACATAAAAAATTGCTAAAAGAATATTTTTTGGAAGTAGACACATTCAATTTTGATATGCATATAAATTATTTGACTTTATATCTAGGGGTGAGAATGAGTGGAGCCAAGCCGAACACGACAAGCTTGAGTTCAAGTTCGTGAAAATTAGGATCAACTCAAGCTTAGCTTAAACATCATCGAGCCCGATTTTCGAGCTCGAGCTCGACTCGTGGCAGTTTGGAGCTCAGCTCGAAAGCTTGTGAAGCTTGATTAACGGGTAACTTATTTAGGCTCGATTTCAAAATCCTGCCCAATTAGGCTTACCTCGCAAAGCTCGAAAAAAGTGAACATGTGATAAAGTTATTTTGAGCATTTAAGTGATTCTACGGAAATAACTGTTTCAAACAATTGTAACGTTTTAGGTACTTTTTTTAATAATCAAGATCAAATAATCACAGCTAAACTGCTAAAGACTATCTATAGATAGTTTTTTTTTTTCAAAATGCAAAAACTACTTTGAAATGTGGTGGTCAAAGGCACCCAAAGTGTGAGAAGGTTGAGCAGCAACTCATGATGCGACATTGGTGTGTAAGCAATCAATCAAACAACTTCTAAAAGAGTAACTTCATTACCTGTCAAACATTCATCCCTTTCTCCTTCAAAATTCAGAAACATGATTCGAGCTTCAATGTCTCTACTCTAAACCCTCCCCATGGGAAAAAAAATAAATAATGGAGGGGCTGTTCAATTTCCCAGAATTACTACATTCTAAGGAAGAAGTAACAGTTAATCTGTCAAGTTTGAAGTTAATTTTCTAGGTTATGGTAATTAATCCTTATGCAAAGTTGCATCTTCCAGTTCCAAATCCAAACCCATCTTCTTCCTGATGCAAGTTGCAGCATCCATTGGAACCTTACACTTCATCTGCAACTCCTTAAACCTATTCACATCAAAATCGTACCTCTTGAACAGCTTCCTCTGCCTTGAGAGAAACAGCCGCTTCATCAAATCCTGATACGTTGGGTCTTTGAACGTGATGAGGAAGTAAGCGTAGCCGACCACAATCCCGGTGGTGGTCACGAAGAACGCAATCGGCTCCATCACATCCCATGAGAATTCCCAGAATGTGAGCCGGAAGAAGAGTCCGATTTGCGCAACGGCGAGCCCTAGACCCGTCCACAGAATCCGCCGGACCTGCTTGTGAGCGAGGACGTCGATCTCCGCCTTCTGCTGGCGCAGCTTCTTCAGCTCGTCTCTCATCGGATCGTCGTCGGCGGTGAGAGCGAGAGGAACCGCTCGGTTGATCAGATCAACCACCTGAACAGATTTCGAATTACAGGACCGTGAATCAAACAGCGGGATCGCGGTTGAAAGGTTCCAATCGAGAGACTACGCGTACCTTGTCCGGGTGAAGGTAGACCTTGTCGCGGAAGAGGAGGATGACGCCGGCGTCGTCGAGGACGCGAGCGAAGGCGGCCGCCTCGTCGGGAGATCTGGCGACGCCCATGCTCTGGCAAGCCTCCAAGAGCTGCGAATACGCAACCACCTCCTGCTCCTCCATTCCAAGCTTCCTCTTAAGAGCTTCCACGTTCACCAGCCTCATCAGTTTCCTCGCCTCCTGGAACGTCACGCTGTCAACATCGCCTCCATTGCCGCCGGTGGAAGGCGAGGTAGACAGCGGTTGAACTTCTTTAGCAACAACCGGCAGGGGAAACAGGCGAGGTGGAAGAAGCGCCGACCGGATATTAGAGGTGCCGGTGAGCCACAACCGTCGCGAGGACCTCCACATTCCGATGAATTAAATCAATCAATCGGCAATGAAAGTGTCCGAAATGAGGAAAATCGTAATGGGTGGTAGTGGAGTGGAGCCTACCTTGATGTTCGGATGAGGAGCGAGCACTTCAAGGTTTCTTTTTCCTGTGTTCACACGAATGGGCTTGGGCTCACCATCTCTACCCTCAGTTCTGTTCAGCAAAAGAAAAGTATGAATTGTTTTTTAATATTTTTCAATTTTTAATACACAAAACAAAACGACCTTAAATCTATCAATTCATCATTAATTTTTTATAAAATAATATTTTTCTCAATTTTTCTTACTACATACATCTTTTCCATCAATCAAAAACACATCCCCAAATTTCCCAAAATTTATTTCTCACTTTAAATAAACGCACCCTTAAAAGTGTTGGGGGCCTGAGGCCTTAACTCATGCCCCACCTCTGCTTGCCGACTTCCTTCTCTCTTTCTTATTACCACCTAACCTCACCCCTCTTTTTGGATAGATTAGTGAGTGCCCCTAAGTTTCAATAAGAGCCGGGTAGGTTCAGCGAATGGCGTAGAACAAGAAGTTCCAAACGGTGGCCACCCGATTTAGATAATCTTTTACGGATGGACAGAGTAAATTATAATAAGGACAAAGAGGGGACGATGAAAAGGGGGATAGTAGATTAGTCTCTCCTCTCACCCAAAACATTGATTGGTAACTACACTTGGAAATTTATGTAAAATATATTTCAAACTTTTTAGGTACCTTCTTTACAAAACAACTCGTTCTCGTAGTCCATTAGAAAGAAGGGGAAGGTCTTGCATCGGGTTTAGCCCTTGTCTCCAGTCGGGTCGAGTAGCTTTCGCACCTAACTCAATTTTATATCAAACATTCTCTACATTTTTTTACTCCGATAAAATTTCTAAGTTTTCAGCATAATTGATAGGTTTGACTAGTCATGAAGATTGTGATAATGTTGATGGGTCCCACACCTAGGGGTGTAAAACGAGCCGGGTCGCTCGAGAGGTGGCTCGTCGTGCTCGAGCTTAATATTCCTGCCTATCGCCAAGATTCACTAGCGAATCAACCACCTAACCTGGCCCAAATCTAGCACCGGTCCACAGAACACGAAAGGATGAGTAGATTTGGATGTGGTAGAGCTTTTATCATTATATATAGAGATCAAAACACCTACCCATCATAGAAGTATTAATTTAATACTTCTATCATTCTTCAATCAATGGAGACCAATATTTTAGAACAAACAGAGGTAGCATGAGTTAAGATGTAGGAGTAGGACTCATTTGAACAAACAAAAATATAGAAGAGACATTGAGGGCGTTAAGTAAAAAGGGTAAGGGTCCGTTTAGTTATTGAGAAGTTTTCAAGTTTTCATTTCTAAAATTCATTTGTAAATATTTGATCACATACCTAATTTTTAAGAGATGAAAACCTTGTTTTCCAATGATTAGAAAACTCTAGTATTAAAATGAAAACATTTCAAATAAGGTTCCCTAATTTAATACTAAAGTTTTCCAAAGTTTGGAAAACCTTGTTTTCTATCCCTTCAAACCTAGGTATATGATTAAACATTTACAAAGAAGTTTTGAAATGAAAATTTGAAAACTTCTCTACAACTAAACGGACCCTAAAGTTTCATAAAAAATGTTGCCGATTCAAAAATAGAGACTACTTACACGAATAACTGACCAACTTAAAGGCTCATTAGTGACCTTTTTTATTTTTCTTTTCTCTCAAATACTGTAATTGGCAACTACTTATCCTCTTTATCTCATCTTCACCATTTACATATTCATCAGGGAACCTGGGTAGGATTAAAACATTCATAGGTCTATCCATAGACACTTTCTCATTGAGGTTTCATTCCTTTCAGCAATGATATGAACTTAACAACAAGTATTAGCAGTTGGAGCTTATATGGTACATAATAAAACAGAAAGTTCTCCTCAAAGCAGTCCTACCATACATATATACATGCACTTCTGTCCTTTACTCATTACAGCTGCTATTTGCATTGTTACCTTCAAGTGGTTCGAGTCACTGAGGGTGGTTCTTCGCTTTCAAGAGAGTTTTTATCATTCCTCTCGTGATTTTCCAAAACCAGAACAGGTTGAGGAGCGACAACGTCGTCGGTATAGTCATCAAGCTATAGAAGCCCAAAGGGAAGATTTTCTTCACCTGAAACAGATCGAGCGAACGACCAGCATAAGTGGTGTAACAGAGCAAGACAGGAGCAAGTACAGCACTCTTTGGCGCTTCTACTGCTCATCCTTTGCATGGAAGTACAAATTGAGAAGTACCCTAGTCTATATCTCATATGAATAAGTAAGACTCACCTGGTCGAAGTGGCTATACATGTGGGCGAAACAGTAGATGAATAAAATGACTCTTGCTACCTGAAATCATTGCAAGTAAGTTCCTATTAGTATTCAAAACAAAGATGAAACTCCCAGCATACTTCTATCCATGATACAAATTTTGCCACTTTGACAAAATGGAAGAAAAAGTCGATGAAATGAATAGAGAAGACCATGCTCCTGTCCCCGATGAACCGTTAATGATGTTTTGATCCAAAAACATCAGAGTAATGTGATAGTCCCAGGAGCTAACAACACCAGACATTGTCCCCCGCCCAGTTGGTGAAGCTGGTTCCTAGTACGGCCTTTTGGCTTTGCCTATTACTCCCTCCGTCCCAAAAAGATTCAATCGTTTTCCTTTTTGGGTTGTCTAAAAAAGATTTGAACATTTCATTTTAAGGAAACTTTTTCACTCCACTTTTACCTTTTAATCCTCAATTTTCCTTCTCCACCAAAAAAGTTACTTTTGTCTTTTATGACAGTTTTACTTTATTACCCTTAAATCTTCAATACTTCTTAATCTCTGTGGCCAGTCAAACGTCTAAAACAATTTGGGACGGAGGGAGTATTAGACTCACTAAGAAATGAAAAAGAACAGAAAATTGTTGGCTTACGGAGACGCTAAAAACTTGATATGTGGGAAAATGAAAAAAAAATATATAAAGAAAAAATATACTTGAAGGTATTGTAGACAGTACCAACCACCCGAAGAATAGCGCAATACCGTTGTAGATGTAAAATTTAGAGCTCTTTTCGCCAGCCATGTCCAAATACCTGCATATGTAATCAATTAGTTTGTAGCTCTTGTTTTTTGTTCTCTCTTCTTGAGTCCTACTCCTCCTTGGAGTAGCACTCCTTTATCAATGCAATTATTGATGTTGCCTTTCAAAAAAAATGTAATCAATTAGTTAATAATACTGATCAACTATAGTCAATCAATATATCAATCATTTTAGCCTCAATCACAAGTTCATCGAGGTGAGCTATGAGAATCAAGTGGCATCACTCCAAACGACATTGATAAACAAGATAAGAGGTAAGTAACATTCCGAACATCAGGTTTACCATCTTAGGTTGACAAAGGGAGTTGTAATCTCTGAGAAGAGAACCATCAAGATATAAATCAGTCCTTGGCCACTTAAGAGGGATTGAAAGATTGCAAACAATGAAAGGCCATGGTGCAGTAGCTGACAGAAGCAAAGAATAATGATTAAAAGTAAAGAAAAACGGTTTTAGTTATGCCTGGGTCACTCCTTTTAGTTTATTGAAGTCATCATAAAGCAGATTTTGTGATTTGCTAAGACTACCAAAAGTCAGAGAAAAACATTAGTGTAAAGATGAAGTGAGATCCAGGACATAACACTTTGTACAAAGAGAAAATACAGGAACATTTTAAAAGAATTGTTTGAGAAACGAAAGAGTGAAAGAAAGAGACTAGTTCTGATTGCTGTACTTGCTGCTATCTCAAACATTAAAACAGGTAAAACTACACATGCTTACACCTACATTATGTGCAAGAATCCATACTTACATACTCCAAGCCTCCTAAAGCTGGATAATACCAGATTATCATTGCTAGATCAGACAAAAAGTAGCCAACAGAGAACTGCATGAGCAATAAGAAAGATTAATCAGCTAAACAATCATCATCCACTTCCCCCGAAACATTGTATTGTAGTATTGTACCATAGTCCCACCATGTTAGGATGGGTGATGTGAATGTTATAGCAACAACAAGTAAGATTAATTAACACTATACGTTCATGCAAAAGCCATAGTAAAAACGTTTATGGCATATGCCCATCCCAACAAAACCCTTTATTACTAGGCCAAATGCCTCAAAAAACTTTCCAAAGGATGTGACAAGTTTATATACATAATGGGAAGTATATTCTTGCGGATACAATTTGTTATGCTCCCTTGACAGGCAAGAACTCCGCTGTAACTTATACCCTGATAAACCCAAACCAATTGGATTTAGGGTTTGACTTAACCATGTGTGTTTTAGTACAACTTAATATGAATGAAAGATGTAAGAGTTACGCCAGTAACATAGGAGTACATAAGAGTTCTGTCAAAGTCAACTTACCCCCAATGTGACATTTGACATGACAGAAGTTCTATTAACAATCAGTTCAGCATGAGAATATTCATCAAAAAGATCTGAAAATAATAAGAGATACAAAGAAGCGGATGCTGCTACTAGTGCATGAATAGTTGAAAAACCCCTGCGAACGAAAAAGATCAGGAAAAGAAAAAGAAAAATCAAGTTAGCACAATGCAATGTAGACATTGAGAAGCTCTCAAGACATAACTACAGTAAACTAAGATGGGAAGCAAAATAGTTCACCTATTGCACCATTCTATTTTTTCCTTCTCGCTTAGCTTTTTGTATCCCTTGAAGCAGGAAAGGCTGATTGAATCTGTTAACCTATAGATCTTGGAGAATAATGTAATAAACAATTACTAGATGATGTTTTACGATAATATATGTATGAAAGACCTAAATCAAACAACAGCGACTATTAGGTCAATCACTTTTGTAGCAATTCATAAAGAAGGCCCAACTTAGAAGTTCTTTTTCTACCAAGGAAAATGGAGAAAAGGGTGTACAACATTCATGCAAAACAGGTTAGATTTACAAAGCGAACTATAGGTTAACGGAATAAGGTGTTTAGCTATAGTATTCAAATGGAAGACCACTTTAATATGTAATAGAATGTATATTTAAACTTTCAACATCTTTTACAATAGTTACTGTTTAAACTTCAAACATCTTTTGCAAGTTACATGAGAAGTTGGGGTAAGTTTCTTATTGCCTTGGTTCATATGTTTCTTTAGCATGAGATGGAGTTAATTTAACTAATGAAGCAAGTAAGAAGAACCAGGAGTGCTCCTAAGTGCAGACTTTATAGAAAACTTGTAACCCTATCCAGACCCAACTGACATTTAGCACCACTAGAGAAAACAACCTTTTACATCCCTTAAAGTTCTTCGATGCGCCAGCCCTGTATGCAAAGCTAAATTGGCACAATGCCGTCACTGCTGTTTTTAAATTTAGCAGCAGTGGGGTGGATACCGAATCACTTGGATCATCGATATTTTCAAGCCCCGGGAACAAAGAAGACGGCAATGCACATTGCAATTGTTGGCTATCCTATGCTTAGGTAAGCACACTTTTCAGGCATGCTCACCCTAAACTATCTCCTTAATCAGGTAGACCAAAACCATCAGCTCTAAGAAAGCAAAAAGAGCATACCATACCACACAAATCTCATGCTAGGAAATAGAACAGCTCAAACATCAAGAGTGGAAAGCATTTTTCATATCAGTAAGAGGACAACATCCAAGTGATCAGAACATAACAACTTTCACACTGAAAACTTTTACTTGGCAGAAACTGGTAGAGCATACTTACTATTCTACAGAAGATAATGCCAAACAAGGCAGAAGATAGCCAATGAAATTCTCGGCTTGAGCTGATTTCTCCATTGATGGATGCCAAAGAAGCAGGCAAAGGAAGCACCATAATTCTGTGATGAGAAAACAATCAACCACCATACAGATGTATATAGAAAGTGATAAAATCTTGATAACTAAATGGAAAAGTAGTGCCATCCTTTTCTGGTACAAGAAACCATCTTTGTTAGGCCAAATTAGTTCCCAAATTTATTGCAATGAACCAAAAATAAACAGACAACTGAGTGATGCTGAAAATGGCAGTGAAGAACGGATGGAAGAAATAAATACAGGTGAAAATTAAATGCGGAAGCCATAAACGAGGGTTAAAAGTTAAAACCCATGAATACCTTTCTCAGCCAAGTCGAGCAGACGAACGAAGTTCACAGAGTGTGTGGAAGACGCAGCGTTACTCAGAGCGCTGGCCATGGGTCCACGTTCCATAAAAATTTTTCCGTGATACTTTTGTCTTTGATCGCATCCTGGTCGTTGATTACTATTCCTTCAGGAAAACTGAGCCGTCGGATTATATTACTTTGGTGGCCACCAAAGATTAGAATCTAGTGTTTTTTGGACGACAAATAGGCATCTAGACCCTCAAACGTATTAGCGTTGTTCAAACCCGCCCCTCAGTTTGTGTTTACATCATTCATATCCTGGAGTGGATTCTGATAATTTGCAAATTCTCATGGTTATGCTACTGAATAAAATCAAAGCCAGTTGGTAAAATTAAATGAGCCAAGTTGGATTCAGTCCCCGCTTGAAAAAATTTAGGTAATACTAAATAAACTACTCCCTCCGCAGTGGCGAAGCCAGAAATCGTAACCTGGGATGACTGAGAGTGATTTAAACATCTATCCTTTAAGTAATTAATTTAAGGAAATTAATTTTATAAAAGGGGTTCAATTTTCTTGATGAATTAACAAATAAAACATTAGTTTCTCTATAATTTAATGGACCATCTTGTGTGATTTTTGGAAAAAGTTTGATGTGAATTTTATGAGATAAAAGATTGGAGAAATAGATTCAAATGACATCACAAATTGAGAAGAAAAAAAGGGGTAATGAAGGATCTAGCTATTTTGCTTAATCAAACATTAAAAAAATATCACAAAAATCCATCAAATCACATTTTTCTGTTAAATTTTCTCTCACAAATATCAAATCCACCATAAGAAAACAGAAATTTTCATTTACACTTCTATTTCACAAAATTAAACACTCTAAAAGAATGTAGCCTAAATTTTACAATTTTATTTTTAACATATCTTAATCACAAATAGTATATTTAAGAATTAGTTTTAGAGATTGGGTTGGGTTGAGTTTTTTTATTTGGACTTCTTTTGTATTTATAAGGGATATAGTATAGTTTATTTAGGCTAGCTTATGAAAAATATTAGAATTAATACCCCAACTAACCTATATATACACTATATACCCCTATCTTTACAAAAATATGGGATGGCGGTCGCCACCCCCTGTCCCTCAATAGCTCCACCACCGTCCCTCCGTCTAGGGATAGCAGTGGGTCGGATGATATCCGCTAACATCGGATAACCGCGACCTATATAGCGGTTCTATAAGTGGTTATTATCCGCGGTTATTGACTAGTAAGTGGAATTTAGTAATCGTGAGACTAACGATTACAGTTACGAATATCAACTATCCGAACCTCGGATACCCGTAACCGTTGACCAACCCATTAACACTAGACCACTAGCCCATTTCTCAACCCATTGTCATTTAAAAAACTCCATTTATTAGGTTTGCTATCACTTAGAGTTATTTTATTTACTACTACTCGTCATATTGCACAAGGTTGTTTATTTTCAAAGTTGTTGCACAGATACTTCCATTTTTCAAGGGTTTGTTGTTCTGTATTGTTCATATATTTTTAGGCAGTATCTATGGATTAACCGCCGGTGGCAAATATCCACAGATATTCATTAATAGGTGGCAGAGTATAACCGCATTGACGGATATATGTTAACCACATATAGTTATATATTCGCAGTTACAGTTTAGGCATAACCGCGGATAATCCGCTCCGTTGCCACCACTACCTTCGTCCCCTAATAAATGGTGCGTATTCATTTTCTGGATGTCCATGAAAAATTGGTGCATTTTCCTTTTTAGAAACTTTGAGTGAGTCATTTTACTTAATTACCCCCAACATCCATTCATATTTAGAGCCAAAAGAAATGCACCATTTATTTAGGAGGTATGTTTGACCAAATTATTTTCTTCCCACCATTTATTAATTTTAATGCCAAAAGAAATGCACTATTTATTTGAGGGCGAAGGATAAATATTCTTTTACAAATCTTTTCATACATTTTCTTTTGAGCATATTTTGTACTTGTTTAAGCAGCATTTTCTTCATAAAGTATACATGTGTAATTTGTATAAAAAAATAAGGGTTGTTGTTTCTTGCTTTAGCTCCACTTATTTACATAATTAAATAAGTTTTTCTCAACATGCAAGAGCCGACATGAATAAAGAATTGGTATTTTAAACATATTTACTTACTCTTATCAGTCCATTTTCAATAGTTACGTTTCTTTTTCAGTATCTAATCTATGTTTTTATTTCTTCAACATTTTGGTATAACCTATATATATAAGATAAATTAATGTGTCTTTGAAAAATATTTAGGAAATTCTTTCTATTAAAAAATTGAGTCAAACAAAAGTTCAAAAATCAAAAGGAGTACTATTTAACACCTGGAACAAAAAGTAAAACAAATTCTTCTGAACATTGAAGTGCGGATTTATGGTCAGTTATCTACCCACCAAACTTGAAATTAGCACTCCTAAATTTTATATGAAAAGTTTTAATGAAGGAGATGATATTTTTGTTAATAAGTAAACATTGGGGTGTTAAATATATTATGTGAAAAGTGTAAAGGCGTAAAATGTAATTTATCATTGTTATAATTAATGGAGTAGTCGTGAAATTGCATTCAATGTTTAAGTTAAATGATAAATATAGACCATTTAAAAGAATGATGGTAAATTTGGTTTAGTAGGTATTTTGAACCTTAATCCAAGTTTTGGCATTTCATAGTCTATGATGCTTCTAGAGAAAATTCTTTGCTCTTGTTCTTTTCTTTTTTTAAAATTTAACAGGTTCTAAATCTTCATAATTGCATTATCTTATTAGAATTTAGAAGCAAAGTTTAGTCAGAGCATTTATAACTCCTCAACTTCATTTAATTGTTTTGTTTAACTATTTTTGTTCACATTATTTATATTGCTTGAAGTTCATCAATTAAAAACTTTCAAATTTTGAAAACTCTTGTTACAAGAGTCTCTAAATAAAAAAGTCAAATATAGATAAAATATTACTTCATATGTCCCTTTATTATTGCAACATTTTTCTTTTTCGAACGTTCCTAAATGTTTGTAACGTTTTCTTATTTAGAACTATGTCCATCAGCCAAAAGTTGACCCAATTGTTTTGACAGTTTCACAGTATTTATTCTATGATTTATTCATGAATGTTTAGACATAGAAAATTAAATATTTCATATGTGTATTATAATTTGAAATCTAAATTTTATAAATATTTTTTTTCTGATTTTTAAAAAACTATTTATCTTTGTTCAAATTTGAGTTAACATTGAATGGTAAAATAAAACGGCCCAACTTTTGGTGGAGGGAGGGAGTAAACTTTTTCTAATGAAGTTACTAATATATCCTTTCGGCTATCTTTCTTTTCATTTTTTTATTCTTTGATTTGACATCATTAACTTCACTCATTCAACTTCTTCTATTGGAGGGCATTGCAAGACCGACTACCTTTGTGCTTCCAACTGGCGATCAGAAACATTCCTTTGGAGAACGTTGCTTGTCCAAATTGCTATTGCGATATTGAAACGCTAGAGCACACCTTGATTGAATGCCCAGCAGCTGTAAGTTGTTGGAGATCTATGTATGTGTGATGTGACTTAGGTGACTTTGCAGGTGGTACTATTCAGGATGTTCTTACAGCAGATGCATCTCATACCTCCCATGCATGATTGTCTCATCAACAAAAGATGGGCTGGGACGCAATAGTGCGAGTTTCTGCTTGGAACATCTGGAAGAATTGAAACGCAAAAATCTTCAAGGATACACAGGTGAACCATGGATATGTGCTTGATGTGATTCAATATCTATCATTTTTATGGATCTCCAATATAGATGAAGAAAATTTAATGTTTCATGGTGTAACTGGCTCTTAAATCCTTTGAGATCCATTGCCAATTATTTGTAATATTTGTTCTCTGCTCAACTGTTTGGGGTGACTCCTCCTCCGAGTTACTCTTGACAAGGAAAAAAAGAAAAGAAAAATCAACTCTTATATTTATTCTGTATAATCTGATTTGACACCATTAACTCCATTCATTTCACCCCACAAATCTATCTCTTTCTTAAGGGTACTTTTGTCAAACTTCTATAATCTATTATTAATTTATAAAAGCGAAGCATACAGAGGGATATTTTTGTCTTTTCCTTTTTAGAGAATTCTCATGACGACACGTGTCCCTTTATTTTAGGAATGTAGTATAGTTGAAATGACATTTTTCATAAATATAGAGCAGGGGTGAGGACAGTTAAGTAATAGAAAATAAACTAATTTGTTGCAACAAATCCGGATACAATCTGTAATATATGATTAGTTTAAATCCGCAAGAAAACTTAAAATTCGAAATTCAATAATCAAATTTCGAAACTTTAAATTTCCCTCCAAAACTTTAAATTTCGAATCAAATTTCGAATCAAAATCAAGCGGGAAAAAACGTATTTCGAAACCTTTGGATGACCTAGATTTTCTACTATAAATACAACATTTCGGATCCCATCTCTATAGCAACAACAATCAGAGGTGAGACAAAACAATGTCACAAGGAGCATCTCAACATTCCATAAGCCGGCGGCTGAGCGAGTTGGTTGATCAAAGATGAGCTTCTATACAACAAGATCGAGTTGATCCACACAGAGGTAATTTCTCATTTACAATCAAGTATGTTCAATCTACACAAAAGCGTATAAATAATAAATACCAATGTTGCGGGTTGTTAATATTCGCCGCAGCATGATGCGAATCTTCATATTAGAACAAATTAAGCGGCTATTGTTTGAGTTCAGCTTCAACAAATCGTTTGCAGTTTATTAACAGAGAGGTTTGTGGTGGTTATTCATATTCAAATTGTGAACGCTTAATAGAATACGAGATATCATACTAATGTGAATATAATATGCAGATAAATGAGGTGAGATACCAAAGGGCTGCAGTTAGAAGAGCCAGAAGGCGACTATACAGTGAAGAGAACAATGTGGAAAGGATGGCGATAACACGACGTGTTCTTGCTTTTAATCCAGAAAGAGTTTTGGGGACGTCTACCAATGAACATACAGAAATAAATGAAGACTCCGCAACTACAAACCAAGATGAAGAAGCGTGAACATATTTCATGTTTTTCGTTTAAGAATAATAATAATGGATATCGATTCATTCATGGATCGGATTTACGAAGTAATAGTTTAGGATTTTTTTCACTAATGATATATTAATATTTTTTTTGTTTTTCAATTGTGAAATTTTATCCTCATTCTGTTGCGTTAATTAAATTAATTACCTACTAAATTTCGGTAAGCTTTAACACCTAATAAATTTCGGTAATAATAATGCGTTAATAATTAATAGATTCATGGATCGGTTAGGAGAAAGTATAATCCTGTAAAATACTCTCCTATAAAATTTCGGAAAACTTTATCTCCTACTAAATAGATAAGATCTCTCATACTATATAAATATGTATAAAACTAAACAAATTCGAAACATGAACTCACATACTCCAGAAAATAGCAATCCATTCAAAGTTCACTAATATGAACATCTCATTCAAAGATGTTCTCCTATACACCTCCAAAAAGCTGGGTGTTGAGAAGCCAACCTATGGTTCTCATAGGTCCGATAGAGGTTATGAATCATCTGTGGTTATACAACCACAGCCAAATTCCCTTCCACGCTTGATACATTCATACAGAAGCTATCCAACAAGGACAGAGGCCAACGAGGGTGCGGCGAAGGCAGTGTCCGGATCTGCCTCGACCTGTGCATACGGTGAATGTCAGGCATGCACTACCAGTTGATGGAAGAGAGGGGTTTAGATTTCATTGACATGTTGGACATGATGCTGGCGATTGGCGAAGAAAATTTGAATCTTAGAGTAGAGATTAGAGAACTGAAGAAAGAAAACGAAACACTAAAAGGGAATTCGCCACCTCCAATGGTGACAAGGTCGGCCGCAAAGCGTGCTAGGGTGCAGGATTAATTTTCGGGTTAATGGGTCGACAAGGCATTAATTTTCGGGTTAATTTTTGGAATATTAGGGATATTTAGGATATTGTTTTGGGATATTTTATTTTCGGATATCTAGGATTTTAGGATATGATTTGTTCTAGGATATCTAGGATATGATTTGCTATGGGATATTTTATTCCAAATCATCAAATTGGTTATAATAATTATCTTACATGCGAAATCTAATTAATAAAAGTGTTTTACACGAAGTACACTTCCTACTCATGTATAGCCTTATATAATGTATCAACTACTCAAATGACTCGAGTCAAGACAACCAAAGCAAACTCGCGCATCAAAAAGGTCCAACTACTCAAATAAAGTATGTATCAACTATACCAACCTAATTCTTATGATTCATCATTAACTGCTTTAAAACAACAATTAACCTTCCTTGCAGATGCACGATTTCTCGATTTGCAATGTTGATGTTCTTTCAGATCTAACAAAAGAACTGAAATACGAGCGACCAATTTACTGTCCCAAATTAAGTGACAGTGGATTTTTTATGGGCAAGGTTCTTCTACGTCAGACCCCAAACGATCGACCCATAGGAATTGTTTCACAAGGAGGATTCTGGACAAGAAAAGAAGCCAACGAGGGAGCTGCAAGAGCCGGAATTGATTACTTGACTGTAATGCACGATGTGGCCCTTCACGATGTGAATTATGAAGCTCTTCAATTTTGGAAAACAGAGTACACGAAGTTGGAACAGACATTGAATGAAACAGTAACAGAGAAGTTCAAACTTAAGCGACAGATCAGAGAGCTGACGAAACGCAATTTGGCACTGGAGGCAGAGATTAGTGATTTGAATAACTAAGTTAAAAGTTGTTGGCTCGGAAAGGCGGAATACTACTGTCTTTACCGAACTTTTTATCTTAAGATTGTAATTTTTTTCTTCTGAATAAAGAATACAAATGTGTTCCATGAATTTTAACTAATGAGATATGTTTTCCATTTTTTAATGATGAAACAATACTTCAATTAAAACATTTTATGAAAATTATTTAAAACATTTGTTGATAAAACAACATTCTAAATATATTTTCGCCATCCAAAATGATGTTGAAAACGTTAATTTTTTTGATTTGAATACAGTTTTGAATATAAGCATGCAATAAACAAAAATGCTCAATTTTACGAACAATTTTGCTATGTTCGATAGAAATGAATTTGAAAATGCTACATTTTTTCAAAAGAAATTAGTGATTCTAAATTATTTAACTAACAAGTTTTATTATAATTATAATACACTTTATATGAAAAAAAACATTGTAAAATTAATTTCTATATATAAACTTGATGTTAAAAAAAGTTAATTGTTTTGATTTGAATAAAGTTTCGGAAATATGATGATATGGCAATACATTCAAGAAATAGAGAAGAATGATATGTTAAATAGTGATTTTAAATAATTTAACTAACACTATTTATGATAATTATGTAATGCATTTTATGAAAACAATCATTCTAAAAATACCTACGCTACCAACAAGATAAAAAGTAACACCACTTTTATAATATAAAATCAACGAAGATAACAATCTACAATAGGATATTTTAGTGTTTATTTAGGAGTCTATGAAATCTATAATGATTTTAGAAATACGTATATGAACTTTAGGGTTTGTTTATTATATATAGAGGAGCCAAAAACACTTAAACCACTTAACATCATTTAAAAAAAATGGAGAACTTCTCCATAGATTACGTAACAGAGCTTAACAGGTTAAGGAAGTTTCTAAAACTTCCTACGATAAGGTTCAGGCACCATCTCTCGGAGAGAAAGTGGTACACGGTCATTATGGTAACGATGGACGAGCTTGGAGATCCGTGGGCTTTCAGTTCAGAAGAAGGCTTCAGCACACGGAAGGCGGCTAATGAATCAGCCGCATTATCAGCAATTAAAGGAATTAAATACCTTTTTAAGATGGAAGTTCAAGATGTTAACTTCTCGAGATGAAGCAGAGAGGTCCGAAAAGGAGGTTGCCCAACTAGCCGTTCATCATCTAATGGAGGAGCGCGATATTTTGTGGCAAGAGAACATCGAACTCCGGGATGCTTATGATGACATGCGGAAAAAGATTACAAGTTGTCAGGATGTGTTCGATGAGAACATGTTTCTTAGAGGAGAGGTTGGGGCTTTGGAGTCCGAGATTGAAATCATGAAGAGGCAGCTGAAGGATGGTAAATGAAGGCTCTATTTATTTTGTGTTAGTAAGGAATAAGGGGTTGGGTTATCCTTGCAAATAGCTCTTGATGTTCAATGTTTATTCTGGTAAAACTATTATCTATGATTGTTGCTATCTAATGTACTATAATTAATTGCCGCCTCCTACTTCGAAATATTGATGGCAATCAATAGTCTGAATACTACTTCTACCATGTTTGTATGACTACTAGAACTTTATAGGTTAAACCAGTTGTCCACAAATTAGAATGAACCCAAGATCGGAGAAATATATCGTGCCCTAAAACGTTATACTAGCGTGACTTTGGACTCAAACAATAAAGCAAGCGTACCCTAAATGATGATCTAGCGCCAGAGAAATTAAATAATAAATTACATCAAATCCTAACCCCAATAAGTCAAAATGCTTAAGGGGCGAACATTTGTGCTATTGAAAATAAATTGCATAAAGTTAGAAAGAATAGAAATTACCTGGTGTTGGAATATTTGGCTATGAAAAATCTGAATTTTTATTAGCCCATTAATCCTATAAGGCAGATTAAGTAAAATTTGGATTAGTATACATAAATGCTTTTGGTCAAATCTCAAAAATGTATTTACAAAAATATGGACCAGTGGGTTAAATTATTCTGGCCCACACTTCGATTTTAGGAAGTTATGTGGACAATTATAAATGGTGGATCGACATGAAAACGAAAATCATATAGGCCCATTTGAACACAACTTTGTAAAAAAAGCCCATTCAATATTCTGTTATTGGGTCGAAATTACCATTTCGAAACATGACTTGAATTTTTATAGATTATTCACATGAAAATTATTAAACCGATAATATGTTTTAAAATTCAAAGACTCTAAATTATAGGAATCCTATAGTATTAGGGATTATGTTTTAGAATTCGAGGACTCTAAATATTAGGAATCCTATGTGCACTACAATTTCTAGATTACCGGGTAAGCCACAAATCTCTATTTAAAGAGAGACACGGATTTATTTTAGATTTATTCTTCATATGAATGAAACCTTAGGTATGCTATATTCGCTTATTATTTCACTGTTCCTCCATGAATATCATGACCATGTTTAACTTATAACAAATGAATAAAATAGCAGGCAAGGACTGATCAGGGTTATTCATTCAGGAAAGCAAAATTGGTAAGTTTTCCTTCAAGGCAAGTATTTCAAGTCATGTTCCCCATTCCATCGAGTATAGCATACATTCTATCGAAATTTATAACACATGTTTTAAATTGGATAGGTTTTACAGAGGAAAGATTAAGCAAGGAGGGCAACATTATCAAAAGCTATCAAATATCCAGTGAGTTTTTTCTATTTAGGTTCAACCAGTGATTATTTTCTATTTAGGTTTTACTGCTAAATAGGATTTCAGTAGTGTTACATACCTTTTCTTGACTGCTAAATAGGATTACTGCTACTGTCGTGTACATTTGATATCATCCCAAAGTCCTGTGAGTAATATGCAAAGAAGTCAGTAACTGCATAATAATAATTTATATGAAATCAAATAACAGTATTAGTTATAATTATTATTGTAAAACATAAGCTAAATCACTCCAGCATTTGCATTTCGGCATTTGCATTTCAGATCACAGAAGAATCATAGTTTAGGGTAAAAACTAAAACTAATCAATCTGTAACTCCATGATAATAATATAGCTTTTTTGTTTATTGCATACACCACATTCTTAATAAAAGAAAACAGTTAAAGATAGTACATCTATTATCTATTATTAATTTATAAAACCGAGGCAAACAGAGGGATGTTTAGGGTAAAACATAAGCTTATCACTCCAGCATTTGCATTTCAGATCAGAGAGGAATCATGGTCTAGGGTAAAAACTAAACCTAATCAATCATAAATGAATATTCAATCAAAGGAGTGGATCCATAACATAAAAAATGAGTAATATGCTTTATAAGTCAGTAACTCCATGATAATAATAAATATGAAATCAAATAGCAGTATTAGTTCAGATACTATAATTTTCATATCCGAAAAAACAACTAATTCAAAACATAAGCTTATCACTCCAGCATTTGCATTTCAGATCACAGAAGAATCATGGTTTAGGGTAAAATCTAAAACTAATCAATCATAAATGAATATTCAATCAAAAGAGTGGATCCATAACATAAAAAATGAGTAATATGCTTTATAAGTCAGTAACTCCATGATAATAATAAAGCTTTTTTGTTTATTGCATACACCACATTCTTATTAAAAGAAAACAGTTAAAGATAGTACATACAGAGGGATGTTTAGGGTAAAACATAAGCTTATCACTCGAGCATTTGCATTTCAGATTACAGAAGAATCATGGTTTAGGGTAAAAACTAAAACTAATCAATCATAAATGAATATTCAATCATAAGATGGCAGAGTGAGAAAAAAAATTAGAAAGAGAAGAAAAACAAACACAAAGGCATAAACAAACCAAGGTAAACAAAAGCATCAGCAATACATGGAACAATACTAGCAACACATGCAACAGTACTAACAAAGAATGAATAACATAATGGGCAGGTACATAAATCAGTAATCTCAACCTTTCTAGAATGAATCAGTGATGTTTAACAAGTTGCGATAATAAGTAGTTGACATTATATATTGATAATATAGTACTATTATGTTTGGTCTTTGAATGTGGAGATAAATAAATTAAAAGTGATGGTACTTCATAACCTTAATGGCTATCTATTACATATATACCTAAATTCGTTTTTACTTATTTTTCTAACATACAACATATGTAATTTGGTGCAGATTAATTTTAAAAAATGCCATACATGCAACACAGTGAAGGGCAAACAAAAAAAATAAGATGGCAGAGTGAGAAAAAAAATTAGAAAGAGAAGAAAAACAAACACGAAGGCATAAACAAACCAAGGTAAACAAAAGCATCAGCAATACATGGAACAATACTAGCAACACATGCAACAGTACTAACAAAGAATGAATAACATAATGGGCAGGTACATAAATCAGTAATCTCAACCGTTCTAGAATGAATCAGTGTTGTTTAACAAGTTGCGATAATAAGTAGTTGACATTACCTTTTGATTGTAAATCGCTCACGCAGTTGTACATGTAAAGTTTCTAAAGATCTGAAAAGAGATTTAGAGATTTAATGTTCCATACATGTAATTTTAGCATATGAAAGCAAATCATCCAGAATCGATATAAAAATTAGTCCGGATGGTAGACTAACGTTTCAGTTTCAAAAAGAACAGTTCACCATTTTTTTTAAAGAACAGTTAATCGATTAATGGCAGATCGGTTGTATTTTTTAAAGAACAGATCACGATCAAAAAGATTTTCGACAAACATTTGTTAATAGTTTTAAAAACGTTAAAAGAAAAGTATAACCAGGTAAACAGGGGAAAATAAGTTTATGGATAAAAAGATTTGTGTACGCCACCGTGAACGGCGCCTGCGAAACATGGATTCGCGGCGGCCAGACAACGGTATTCCATCTAGGCGGCGGTTAATGTGTATATATGAGATAGGAAGAGATGAACCGGTAAGAACATGATGAATTTCTACCGAGAGAGAAAGAGAGATACTGAGAGAGAGAGAGAGATACCGAGAGAGAGAGAGAGAGACCGTTCCGCCGCCATCGGAAGGCACCGGAAAACATCTTTTTACGGCGGATCTTCGACAAGAATCCATATATACGGCTGTATGATGTATCTCAAGAATCAATCGGTAAGAACATGATGAAGTTCAACCGAGAGAGACGAGAGAGACCGAGAGGTGTGGCTCGTATTTCGGAAATTAGGGTTAGAATCGTGTAGGTTTCGGACTTCTTGGGGTATTTATAGGAGGGCGAATGGGTTAGGGTTAAAATGGGTTAGGGTTTTGTTTGGGTTTGGGCTTGGGCTTCATCTTGGGCTGAGATTTCGGGAATACCAGCCGAATAAAATGGACTACAATGTTGGGCTACGGGTTAGGGTTTGGTTTTGGGTTTGGGTTTAATACAATGGACTGTTGGGCCTCGTGGGTTTTGTGCTGATAACTAATAGTCTGACTTAACTTTAGTTGTTTAACACTATCAAGTTGTTTAACATTGGGTTTAAAAAATTATTTAGGGAAAGTTTCTGAAAATATATAAACACTATAATTTCGTAATATTTCTAACATCCAATTATTCAAATTTATATTGTGATGGTGTACGTTTTGTTTGTGTATTGTTTCCTATTTTATAATATGAGTGATATATTTATAGTGTTATTTTGTTTAATAGAAAATTGTTAATTTACTATATATGTATATATAACAGTCAATGGGTGTCCGCACTTTATAGTGGATTATCTATTACATATTTTAAATTTTAATAAAACAATTTAGAAATATGTTAGCAGTTTGACAAAATTATCCTTAAAAATAGCAAGAAAATGAAAAATACTTACTCTGTTCCCCAAATTTATGAGAAAGTAATTATTAGCTAATAAAAGTAATTGAATATTGCGAATTTCTATGTACCCAAATCCTTGATGACCAAACTCAATATTGTCAATAAGGGAATTTTCCCCACCAACAAATAAAAGAAAAACTAAGGACGGGAAATTAAAAGAAAATATGCTAAAATTGTACTCCCTCCGCCCTTTATTTTTTGTAATGTTTTCTTTTGGGTAGAGGATTACATTAAGTAGAAATGGCAGTAGTTTGAGAAAATTTTCCTTAAGAAATAGTTAGAATTTTTGGTGTCAAATCAGTAGTTTTAGTTACGACTATTATTTAGTAATTTTTGTAATTACTTAGTAGGGGTTACGGTGGATAGTTTGGGCTTGGCTCGTGTCTCGAATTTTGGTTGTTCTAAAGTTAGATAATATTTAAATAATTTAATATTGTTTTGAATAGATTTCTTCTAAACAAAATCATATGTATAGTTAAAAAAATAATATATATTATTCTTTTGTATTTATGGATGAATAGATTATCGACGTCAGTTATTGCTATAATATTGTCAATTATTTGATTATTTGATTATTTGATGCTATTGGTTTGTTGTTCCTTTCGTTCAAACATGTTTGAATATTCAATTATTTTTGAATAATGCAGTGATTTGTGTATTTAAAGTTTTCTATATTTTTTTTTTCAGGAATCTGTCCGAACGTGTTAATCTCCTATTTGTCGTCAATAATATATCGAGGTATCTGTTACTTTTTTGATTTCTTGCATGTTATTAACAAAATGCCAAAAAGTAAAGATGGTATTAGAAACACATATAGGCTATATGTTAGATTACATAAATATTATATATCATTTTTACATAAATATTATATATCATTTTTACATAAATATTATATATCATTTTTATAATTACATAAATATTATTTTATAATTATGTTATAACAGTAATATTTAGTGAGTAATTTTTTTATTCATTATATATCATGTTAGTCGGTAGGTAATGGATTCACGGGAAAGAAGAGAGCTACTTTGAAAATTATGCGAGAGCGGTTACCTATTAGACCCCAACGACACATTGTCAATACCGAAACCGTCAATGTGTCACAAAAGATAGGCCTCGTGCATTTGTCGCTTCATATCTTAACACCCATGCATTGAATGTGGGTAACGGATCCACTATTCCGAACTCTGCTCAAACTTATGGGATTGACAAAAATCAAATATCAAATGATATTTCTATGAGCACACCCCAACTATTAACCAGAAGGCCCTTACTAGATGTTACAAACCAGTGTTCACCGCTTACTTCAACAGTGTCACTCTCTTCATCAAGCAGAACTGTACAAGTTTCGCGTGTCACTGATGGACATGAACGTGCACCGTTGGTGAGTAGTCTACAGCAGGATGTAGCGCCGTTCAAATCCTCACAAAATAAATATACTCAACCGTCATCTAATAATGTTCGGTTGAGTGCAAATTTGTCCTCAAATGAAAATCCACTACTTACCCCAACGTCATATAGACCCCGGACGTTGTTTGATGATTATTCAAATCGGAGTTCACAGATTGCTATGTCCAACGTAGTTGATTCAACTACTAGTATTGGAAGGTTATCATGTGTCACATGTGCGGACGGAAGTTTTCCGTTCTCGAACAACACGTGTGATATTGGGGAGTCATCGGGAGGGCACCAAAATATTTCGAAAAGGGCGAGACACTCTATACCAGAAATCCAACCCATCTCATTCCAAAACCTCGATACACTTGAAGATATTGTTGAAGGTACGCATTTCGGAAGTATTAGTTCATCCATGTCCGTTGATCACATCTTTAAGCTAACCTTCGTAACTATGGTCAGATTCAATTCTATCAGAGTCATCCGACGATGAAGATGCTTTATTCATTTTCATGTCTCTACTAATGTGAACAGTAAGATGTGCTTCTGTTCATTATCTTATTAGCAAAATTGATGGATTTTGGTAAAATCATTATATTAGTCAACGTCTTTTTGTAGGGAGAGTTCTTGAGATGCGAGAACCTAGGGCCACCAGATCTTTGTTTGTCCCAATCCCAATTGTCGTGCTATTGTTTGGAGATTGGAGAGGAGCGTTTGCTCAAGTGAGCAGCGAAATCCTAAATTCTCGATATCTTGTAATAATGGGAAAGTACAGTTGCCATTTGAGAGAACGCCGCCAACGTTTCTTCAGCGGTTATTAAATTCTAAAGGAGACAACCTGTCTAAGTACTTTCGACGTCACATTCGGGAGTTCAACAGTCGGTTTTCATTCACATCAACCGGGGGACATATTGACAATCATATAAATGATGGTAATGGACCATACATTTTCGTCTAAAAGGGGAGAATCATCATACTATTGGTTCTTTATTACCATCAAGTAATGATCGACCCCGTTTTGCTCAATTGTATATTTTTTATACTGAGCACGAGACAGAAAACCGAATGACGAGTTTTGGTGATGGGCAAATTAAGGATATGGATAGAGAAATTGTTGATGGGTTAACGCAGATGTTTGATCAGAATAATGTTCTTGTGCGGGAATTCAGAAGGGTACGTGATATGCATAGGGAATATAATAACGTTCCTGTTAAATTGAGGTTACTTTCCACACGCTCTAATGATGGCCGAAGGTACAACTTACCAACATCAAGGGATGTAGCTGCTCTTACCGTGGGTTTAGATGAGGAACAAGGTAATAAGCGTGATATCGTTGTGTTCACTAGAGATCATGGTCCTCAGAGAATACATGTGTTGCATCCGCAGTTGATGACACTTCATTTCCTGTACTATTTCCATATGGAGCAAATGGTTATCGCGATGACATTAAGCATGTTGATTGTTCAGGGTGTGAATCTAGTAATAGATTTACAATGCGTGAGTTCTATGATTTTCATTTACATAACCGTCAATCTGTATTTTCTATCATTCAAAGTTGAGGTAGGTTATTTCAGAAATAAGTCGTTTATGCGTATAGTTGTATTCTTGAGGAGCGATTCCTTTATCGAGGAATAATCAAGCTCGGTTTCGTTGTGAGGTATTATGTGGGTTACAAGATGCGTTGGGTCGTGGTGATACGGAGGGTTCACACCTTTGGGAGACCACAGTATATTACCATCATCTTTCACAGCGGTCCGCGGTATATGATGCAGAACTATCAAGATGCAATGGCTATATGCAGGTGGCTCGGACATCCCGATTTGTTTATAACGATGACTTGTAATCCGAAATGGAGTGAAATAGTGGAATTCACCAAATTAATTCCAGGACAAGTCCTGATGACAGGCCAGATATCGGTGTTCGTGTGTTCGAGATGAAGTTGTACTCATTGTTGAAAGATACAAAAGGCGCAATGTTTGGTCGATCCATGGGAGGTAATGTATCTAATTTATGGTAAATTATCATTTGTTAACTTAATGACCAAACCAAACAGTTCATCTCTAACATTTAAATTGTTATGCAGTGATTGTCACAATAGAATTCCAAAAAAGAGGTCTGCCACATGCACATATTGCGCTATTTCTTCATCGAGATGATAGGATTGATGAGCCTAATAAGATAGATCAATTCATATCAGCCGAGCTTCCTAATAGAAATCGTTATCCGCTTGCATATGAAGCTGTTTCAAAACATATGATGCATGGGTCGTGTGAAAATGCGAATCCGAAATGTCCTTGCATGGTTGATAAGAAGTGCTCAAAACGTTATCCACGCACCTTGCAGAAGCACACTTCACTTTCACGGGATGGATATCCGTTATACAGACGTCGAAAAACAAAGTATACTGTGAACAAAAATGGCACGGAGCTTGATAATGCATGGGTGGTTCCACACAATGTGGATTTAGTACTTAAGTACGACTGTCACGTATGCGTGGAAAAGACAAACAGGGATATGTGCATCAAGTATCTATGTAAATACATGCATAAAGGAGAAGACAGGTCTACAGTTGTTATTGAGAGTGGGAATGGGAGAGATCGTTCTGGAAGTGGATCCAGTAAAGCTCCGGTAGATGAGATTAAGCAGTATTTGGATTGTCGTTATATTTCTGCTTCGGAGGCATGTTGGCGGATTTTCGGTTTTTTCATCCATAAGCATGATCCACCTGTTGAGAGGTTGACATTTCATCTCCCTAACGAGCAGAGTGTTGTGTTTCAGGAGGATTCTGATCTTCACAGTGTTATACAAAGGCATAGTGAAAGTCAAACACAGTTTCTGGCATGGATGGAGTGTAACAGGAACGATGCATATGCCCGACAGTTCACGTATGTTGAGTTCCCTCAACACTATGTGTGGAACAAAAGAGACAAAAAGTGGACTCGACGTATTAGAGGTTTAACTGTAGGTAGGATGTATTTTACCCATCCAATGCCGGCGAGAGATACTACCTTCGTATGTTGCTAAATGTTGTCAAAGGGCCGAGATCATATGAAGAATTACGAACGGTGAATGGTTCTCTTCATGACACATATCGAGATGCATGTTTCGCGATGGGGTTGCTTGAAGGGGATGGTGAGTGGCATGAGTCATTGCGCGAAGCTTCTAATTGGGCAATGCCAAGTAGCTTGCGTGAACTTTTTGTAACGATGCTTGTTTTGTCAAGTATCCGAACCTCTGATGCGTGGGAGAAACACCGCGAGATGTTGGCTGATGACATTTTACTCATTGAACGTCAAAAGCGTAACTCACATGACCTTGTGTTATCGGATGACGAGAGATTTAACTATGCCCTTTATGAAATAGAGAAAATAATGAATAGATTGGGTCGGTCTTTAAAAGAGATTGAGGGCATGCCTTATCCCGACATCGAGTCATTGGTCATTGAGGAGAATTCCTTGATTATTGAGGAGCTTAATTACGATAGGCGTGCATTGTTGGTTGAGCATGAGTCTCTTTTTACTGGATTGAATGGAGGGCAACGAATCGTGTATGACCAAGTCATAGCATCAACGCATTCTCGAACCGGCGGTTTTCTTTGTTTATGGTAGTGGGGTACCGGTAAAACTTACATGTGGAAAACTATTTTGGCACGCCTACGAGCGAGAGGGTAAGATAGCTATAGCTGTTGCTACTTCGGGGATTGCCGCATTACTTCTAGCTGGAGGTAAGACTGCGCACTCACGGTTTAAGATCCCTCTTGTGCTTGATAAGGATTCTTTTCTCAATATTAAGCGTTCAAGTCCATCGGCCGAAGTGATATGTCGAGCATCATTGATTATCTGGGATGAGGCTCCTATGGCACATCGACATGCGTTCGAAGCTATGGATCGTTCTTTGCGTGATTTAATGATTGTTTTTGACCCGGAAGCTGGAAATAAGGTTTTTGGGGGTAAAACGGTTGTTCTTGGTGGTGACTTTAGACAAATATTGCCTGTAATATCACGGGGTACCCGAGGTGATGTTGTTGTAGCGACAATATGCTCTTCGTCATTATGGTCATCCTGTCAAGTGTTTACCCTATCAGAGAACATGAGGTTACGTAATTCGAGTTCTTTGGATGTTGCATGGTTTAGTGATTGGTTTTTGAAATTAGGAGAGGGATTATTACCTCTAGAAAGGATTGACGATGATGAAGAGGAAGCAGAATGGTTAAAGCTACCTGAGTTGTTCTTGCTACCATTTGTAGGAGATGTCATTGATTCTGTTATTGATAGTACATACCCAGATTTACTCAACAGAATCAGTGATAGGGACTACTTGAGGGAGAGAGCCATTCTTTCTCCTAAGAATGAGGATGTCGATAAGGTTAATGATCACATCATGACGCAATTACCTGGTGAAGGTGTAATTTATCTCAGCGCGGATCGGATATCTCAGACATCGGAGAATTATGAAGCCCATACGGAGCTTTATCCCGTGGAGTATCTTAATAGTTTGGAATTTTCAGGTGTGCCGAATCATAAGCTTGAGTTGAAGGTTGGTGTTCCAATAATTCTAATGAGGAACCTAAATCAATCTTGGCTTGTGTAATGGTACCAGGCTCATTGTTACGAAGTTAGCTTCAAGGGTAATTGAGGCTGAAATCATGCGGGTAGTAACATCGGAAGTCGTTGTCTTATACCGCATGTTAAGATGGTGCCATCGGACACTAAATTGCCGTTTAATATATCCCGACGCCAGTTCCCTATCAGGGTTTGTTTTGCGATGACTATAAATAAGAGCCAAGGTCAAACTTTCAGCAAGGTTGGTTTGTATTTACCAAACCCTATTTTACGTCATGGTCACTATATGTTGCGACTTCACGGGTGACTTCGCCTGATGGATTCCGTGTGTTTTTGAAGAGTGATCACCCCATTAAGTCAACTCATACAAAGAATATTGTATATCGAGAAGTGTTTGCACGAGTATATGGTAATGAAGGTTAAGAAGGTAAAATTATATAATTACGTGAGTCAATGTTATTTTTTTGCATCATTGGTGTTTGTTTTAATCTGTACGTAATGCAATTTCGGCAACATCATTCGTTTTTTCTGTTTTATGATGTTATATTTACTATTCTAACTATAAGGTTTTCGTAGGTGTTTGATTTCAATGACTCACCACATTTGTGATTTGAAACCATATCGTTACGATTGGAATTTGCGTGTGCGTCTAACACGCACATGGGATGCAATTAACACGAAAGATGGGACTTTGATTGGCATAGAGTTGATTTTATTAGATTCCAATGTAAGTATCTTACAATATTGTTGTGTATTGTGTATCATTAATTTTTGTAACGTATTAATTATATTGATGATGTATATATATATATATATTAATTTACTTGTCAGAATGATCACATATCAGCACGTGTGTCCCCGGCACATGATGGTAAATTCCGTCCACTGTTGAAAGAAGGGTTGATTTACAACATCAAGAACTTTACGGTCGGGAAACCTGCTGACTACATGCGACCCGTACGATGTGCAAATAAGATATTTTTCACAAGGTACACCGTGCTTAGTCTGATTGATCTTTGAGGCTCTTGATATTCCCAGACATAAGTTCGACTTCGTGCAGTATGTGGATTTGTCTAAGCAATTTCCTAAAAACACATTTTGCACAGGTGAAACTTTTTATTTGTTGCGTGTATTATATTTTCACTTATATGAACGTATGTTATAACTTTGTGTAACTAGGGTTTAACAAAATGGTATTACTTCTAGATGTTGTTGGTAGATTAGTTAAGCAAGATGATCCACGTCAGATTGTGCTGAAAAGCAAAAATATGGAGCAAATGCAATCTATTTGGATTGTGGATCAAAAGTATATGTATTTTTCAAAGTATACCATATCCTTATATGTTTTTCTGTATACATGTCTATTGATGACCACCTTTACATGTATACATTATAGTGGAAAATATGTTGAGATAACCTTACAGGCGTTGGTTAAAATGTTGGCAGATATGATACATGTTGATTTAGAGACATGTGTTATAGTGGTTGTAACGACGACGTATGTTAAAAAGTACGGAGGTACGTGTTGTTTAATTTCGTACATTTAATAAAATGAACTGAATTTTTAAACTTTTTATTTTATCTGTGTAACCATTAGTTTTAGTTTGCTTATGTTTTTTTTCGTGTATTTTGTCTAGACAATTATCTATTGTCTGCAACATGTGGGACGAAAATATACGTCAACGTGGACATTCCGGAAGTTTCTGTGATTCGTGATTCGTACGTGTTGTTTTGTATTATTTTTTACTATATTGGTTTAATTTGATTGCTAAATTAGATACTAATTATCAAATCTAATGTTGTATAACATTGTATGCATTTCAGGTTTGTTGTTAATGCGGACGCTTTCACGATACGAATTGATGATGAACATGGAACTAAATCGGCAAGTGAATGTGGACCCGTGGTGAAACGTGTATTGTTGCGGCAACTTGAGGCCATTCGATCATATGGTCGTTCCCATGTATGTTTGCGTTTTTCGTTCTTTATCTATTTTATAATTATAATTATATTTGTTTGATTAAATATATTTTTCTATGCAGATAAGAAATTTTCGATGCAATGTTATGATATTGTGTGTCAAGGAGGATTATCCCCTTTGGTAGTTAGCATGTCGTTTGTGCTCTCGAAAAGTGTTCGAGCAGGGTGCTGATTTTTACTGTAAATCGTGCAATTCAACAGTTCGTTCAGTCGTTCATCGGTAAGCTTTCATTGGTTAACATGTGTATTATAATTTCACAAACAAACATTGGATTGAACTTATCTGCAGTGACACTTTTTAATATTTGTGTTAGATATAAAGTTGAGATGATAGTTGGTGACCATACGGGCGAATCAAAGTTTGTTATGTTTGATAATGTGGCGGCTCGCCTTTTCCATTGTGATGCGCAAACATTTGCGAGCTACGAAAAAAGGGTAAGTCGTATATTTTACGATGTTTGATATTATGATCTTAATGGTCTCATGATAACTTCAATTGTACATATATATAAATATATTTGTGCAGAACGATGGACGAAATAAATTGGATAAGATACTTGAAAGTGTCAAAGCGATGAAGCTCTCCTTTGATATCAAAGTGACTGATTTTAATATTACAAATAAACGATCGGGGTTTACGGTCACGACATACTATGAAATAGATTTTGCATCTGAGAGTCGGGAGTTAATAGAAATCATCAGAGAGGTATGCTATGCCACATTACCTATTTTAGTTGGATGTGTTTTTGTATATGATTTATTTTCTAAATGCGTATATAAACTTAATTATCTTTCTGAATGCAGCGACATTTACGGGGTAAATTAATACTGCCTCTTAAACGTTTAGCAGATCAAGATGATAGAAGTGGTGATAACACATCAAAAAGGTATTCGGTATTTTGAATGTTTATGGTTAATTAACTTTATTACATTGATGTAATATTGTTTACTAATTTATTTGTCTACGTTTATAGTTGCACTGGTTGTTGTAGAGACCGGAAGTTGCGATGTACGTCTAATAACAATAAGGGGAATAACGCTGATGTGCGTTATGTTAACACCGATATAGATGACACGTACGTACATATATTTATGAACTATTACCGATTGAAGATATTTCAATATTTAATTGATTTTTGTGACATGTATTTCTAGATTGGGTGCATCAACACTTGATATATTCTATAACAAATTCGGATGAGGCTATACGATGGCCAGATGTGATGATGATCGTAGATTTAACCTTTTGAGTCACTATTGCAGTTTACTTTGTTTTGGCTAATAAACATGTAACATTGTTTGATTTTTTATAATAATATTTCATTTAATGTTTAAACATGACTTACAATGATTTTTGTGTTCTGTTTGATGACATTTGTTGTTTTATTCTAATTTATACCTATGACTTTTGTTACTGTGATTTGGTTAATTAGAAAATTATAAAATTATTATAATATGCATTTTATTCTTTTTTTCCGTCCCGAAGGAGGGGATACAAGCTAATTTTCCATAAATCTTAATCCCCGTACCAAAACAAAACGTTACAAAAAAATAAGAGATGGAGAAAGTATAAAATTCTTTAGAATATTTTCCTTTTTGAATAGCAAATTATCAAATATGAACCTTGTCCAACATGAAAACAAATTTTAGGATACACCGTCTATTGCATGCATATAGAAATATCAGATAGAATTAGTTTTCGGCAATTATTTTTAAAAAAATTATTATGCAAATGCTTCATGCATAAATTGAAATACCAATTTATTTATATATTGAAGCATTTGCTAATAAACTTTTAAAACTAAGAACAAACAAAAATAATTTTATCTAATATTTGTATGGATTAATTTCCAATCCACCAGCCATGGAGATAACTTTTTTTTCCACCATCACCTGTTTTTGATAATAAATCTGGGAAACCTTACTATTAAAAAATATAAAAAAATATAAAAGGTTAAGGCCCCATAAATTTCTTTCCGGAAACAGGTGATGTGGAAAAATATGTTTTCAGTCCTGTTAGATAGAAAATGTATCCTATTTTTATATGCATGTGTACCTTAAATTTATTTTCTCAAATGTTGCATAAGATTTCATATTTGATATAAATCGCTTTCCAAAAAGAAGAAAACAATTCTTAAGAATATACAAACTTTTATCTAGACTTAGACTTTTTGAGAGGCTCAAGTAATAAAGAGTTTCTAAAATATGAATCAAACTTTCAGTTGATGAACTTTATAATCATATAAAATCTGTGAATATAAATTGGTCAACAAAACAATTAAACTCGAGACCTCATACACCATAAACTTTGCTTCAAATTCAAATGAAACAGTGAAATCTGAAAATTTCTAACTTGCTAAAGCAAAAAAAGAAAAAGAAACTCCCTCCATTCTTGAAAAACCTTTAAAGTGCACCGAAGATCCTTAACTTGAATTCTTCTCGTATTGAGGTCATATTTTAACTTTTTGTCCTCTTTAAGTCCCATTTTTTAACTTTTAACTTGCCCGTGGTCCTTGCGTCCATTTTCTCCATTAACTTTATAACGGATCAACAGGGAAAATATTAATTTTAACTACTAAAATTTTACAAAAACTCTATTTATGCCCTAAAAGTTTTAAACTTAACAATTCAGTCATCCCTAACAATTTTACCCTAAACATTTTCAAACTTCACCATCAACCCACTACACTTTTCTAGTCACCGGACCACCACCAAAAACTCGTCGGACCGTCACCGGAACGCCGAAAAATCACCACCGGTCACGGAACACCTTAGCCGACGAAAACCCTAACCGTAGACCGGCTAAATCGCGGCCAAATTGAGGCCAAAATCTGGCCAAATCGTGGACAAAGGCCACCAATTCGCGCTCAAAGGTCACTGATTCACAGCCCTAGGCCGTCGATTCGAGGCCATGAGCCACCGTTTCGGGCCCCTAGGCCGCCGATTTGCAGCCCTGGGTCACCGATTCGCTGCCTTGGGCTCTTGATTCGGCTGCCTAGGGCCACGAATCGCCGACCTAGGCCGCCCGAATCGGAGGCCCGGGGCCGCAAATCAGTACCCAAGGCCGCGATTTGGGCGACCTTTGGCCGCGATTTGGCCGGCCTATGGTTAAAAAGTGTATCTTTTCCTTCGCTCCGTCTCTTTCTCGCTCCGCTCCGCTTGTTTGAAAGCTCCATACGGGCTCCTTCCTGGTGGTGAAGGAGGCCCTCGTCCACGGGGGGGCTCTAGAGTTTCATGGGGCTACCGGTGTCCCGTGATCGATGGTGATTTTTCGGCATTCCAGCAATGGTCCGGTGACTATGGAAACTATAGTGGGTTAATAGTGAAGTTTTAAAATGTTAGGGGAAAATTGTTAAGTTTAAAATTGTTAGGGCATAGATAGAGCTTTTAAAAAATTTCAGTAGTTAAAACTAATATTTTTCCTACAAATCCGTTAAATTCAACTTTGAAAATGGATGGAAGGACCACGAATGAATAAAAAGTTGAAAAATGAGAGCTAAAGAGGACAAAAAGTTAAAATGGAACCCTAATAAGACAAAAATTAAAGTTAAGGGACCTGCGGTACACTTTACTAGTATGTATTTATTTTTATGTTGTCCCATAGAAGTTGGCACGTTTCCTATTAAAGAACGTTTTAATGCTAATTTTACCATATTACTCTTAATTTCCTATCTCCACAAAAAAAGTTACTTTTGTCTTATACATTAAGTACTTTATCACCCTAAAAACTTCTACACTTCTTAAACTCCACATCGAGTCAAATGTGACAAGTTTTATGGGATGGAGTGATTATGCCCAAAGAATGCGGTAGTTGTAGCATAGCTTTTGGGTTTCGATTCCACATAGAGACAAAATAAAGAAAATACTAGAAAAACCATTTTTTAAAAAATAATCTGAAAGAGAATATTTAGTGATTTTTTGAAATAAGAATTTAATTTTGATGAAAATAAAAGTAACTAGACAATTAATCAGAAAAAGTACTCAAATTCAACCAACAGTAAAGCATCGGGAATTCCTTGCACAAGTCTAATATTTTAATTATTCCAATTTCAATAAAGTCTAAATTCCACAAAATTTTCAACATAATTTTTTGGGAAATTAACAAAACCGCCCCTGAGGTTTAGCATAATGATCACTTTGCCCCCCCCGCATTTTATGTATTCTCGAAAAACCCCTTTGAGGTTTGTGAAAATATATAAAAACCCCCAACGTTAACTTCCGTTAGAATAACCGTTAGGTGTAATTACAAAATTGGACCCTAAAACTTTTAACCCTAACAATTTTACCCTAAAAATTACAGTCACGCACATTCACTCAAATTTCAGAGGTCTGGGTGAGTTCGTGCCTAGTCGGAAGAAGGCTCACCGGCTATTCTGGCGTCGGTGCCTCCATGAACGCCGCCGCGGAGCTATTTTGGGCCCCCTCCTCCGATGGAGCCGATGGAGCCCCGCATCCGACCCGCCAAGTAGCAAATTCTCCTCACCCACGCCCACGACGCTCCCAAAGCTTCCGACGCTCTCCCGCTCCCCTTGTACATCACCAACACCGTCTTATTCACCCTCTTTTTATGGGTTGTTTATTTCCTCCTCCTCCGCTGGCGGGAGAAGATTCGAGACTCCACCCCGCCCTCCACGTCCTCAACTTCTATGAAATGCTCGCTATCCTCGCGCTCTTCGCCTCCCTCATCTATCTCTTTGGGATTCTTCGGGATCAAGTTCGTCCAGTCCATTATTCGTCCCTCATCTGACCTATGGGACGCCGATGAAGAAGAAGATGAACCGCCAATACTGCTCAAGGATGATCCTTGCGCTGCTGATGCTGCTGCTTCCTCCATCAATGCATAGAAACTGCTCGATCAAATGCCTGATCCAGTCACAACCGAGGAAGACCAGGACATCATCCAAGCTGTTGCGTGGGATCACTCCCTCTTATTCTCTCAAGTCCAAGCTGGGTGACTGCAAGAGAGCAGCTGCAATCAGGCGCGAGGCCCTGCAGAGGCTCACTGGCAAGTCTTTATATGGACTTCCATTGGAAGGTTTCAATTATGAGTCCATTTTGGGGCAGTGCTGCGAGATGTCGGTTGGCTATTTTTAGGGTAAAATTGTTAGGTGTTAAAGTTTTAGGGTCCAATTTTGTAATTACATCTAAAAGCTAATGGTTATTCTAACGGAAGTTAAGATCCAGCGGGGTTTTTGTATATTTTCACAAACCTCAGGGGTTTTTTTCGAGAATACTGAAATTGCGGGGACAAAGTGATCATTATGCTAAACCTCAGGGGAGTTTTTGTTAATTTCCCTAATTAAATTTTTATAAACCATAGTGGATTTACTACAACTTTGATAAATTATTCTCTACCATTAAAGAACAGAAATTATTATCACTATTGAGAAAATCCAGTGACGACAATATACCTGAAGGTAATACCGCAACAAAGAACTAAATCAATATAAATAAATAGTCAATCCAAATAAAATTATAGAATTAACCATTCTATGGAAAAAAACATGACTAAACTCATCAATACTATAAATCTATAATTATTCGGAGAAGAAAATTCAACAAAAATCCAAGAATAATAAATCAAATAATTATAATTTTTTGAATAAATTTAAAAACCTGAAATAAATAAAATATCAATCCATATATGTAAGTTCATTCCTAGCTTTACAAAAAAAAAATAGTTATGGATAGATGTCCAAATCGAAGCTGTGCGTTTGATTTCTCCGACCCGCAGCTCGCTCGCGTTCCGATGATTTTTGAGGAATTGCTAATATTTAGAAATATCCAATAATAAATAATAACTCAATATAAATTATGCATTAATTTCGATGATTCCTATTTAGTAATATATTTATTCACATTTAAGCCACGCACTCATCATGTAGCGAATACTATTAAGGGTTGCTTGCTCTTAAAATTTTAATGGGGCACGTATCCATTGTAGATGCACCCTTGCGATCAAACTCCTACACTTTCTTTATTTACCTCTGGGAGATTAAATTTAAGAATCGTACCTTGCACCAAATGATCCTTCCAAAACAAAGTGTTGGATCCCATCCTATCACCACCTCATCTTTGGTTCCTTCATTACATTGATGATTTTTCTCCAAAGAATTGGAACCCATTCAAGTTGCTGGCCATAATGCATCTGGTTGGTATTTTCTTTTCATCATCTTCCTCCATGGAGCTCCAGCTCCACCAGCACACATCCCAATCCACTTAGCCAGCAAACCATTGTTCTTCATCCAAAGGTCCACACCTCCAAGACCTCCTTCCAGTTTTTTTTTTTTTAAAATCATTTCTTCCCACTCATTTGAACCAGGCTCTGTGATCCATCCCCATTACAAAATGTTTCATCCTACTTTCTCAAGCTCTTTGATCAAACCTGCATGAGCAGAAAAAAATGGAGAAATAATATCGAAGTCCTAACATTTTGTAAATACTACAGCAGAAAGAAACAGCTAGAGATTAACCTTTATCACCAAAAACATCTGTCCACACATCATTCTCAACTTACTGACTCATAATCTCGTTTGAAACCCACTTTCAGAGAGCCTATTTTCCATTCTCATGCTGGCCGTAAGAAATCAGTGTTATTGCTACCTCAAACCAGCCACCCCCTACCTTTTCTAAATTTCAAAGAAATCCGATCACAACACCCATAATAATCTCCCAAATTTTTTCTTTTTTAAAATTTGTTTTAGTGCTTTGTATGTTGTTAATGAAAAAAAAACACCAGTATGATTTAATTAGATGCAAAACGTTTCAAACAACAAAACCTTAGCTCTATTACCAAAGACAACAACAAAGGGGAAACTAACACATGCACACATAAGCATGTAATACTTTGAACTTTTCCTTTTTTGATAACTGACAAATCTAAAAGCACAAAACAAGAGATATGACATGTATTATGACCTCGAAACAATGCCCTGCAGGCTGATCAAACAAGCAGCCAATTTAATGCCATATGATGGAGTAATCAAGCCAACTTCATTGCAGCATGAATCCATGTGAAGTTGTAAACATGTATCCTTGCCGATTTCCAAAGCGCTTTATCTCAAAAATGAAGTTGTAAACACTGCAAGAAGAAATGCTACTGCATAAGTTGGTTTGACTGAAATAAATAGTTTCACGGGATGAAGCTTTAAGTAGGTAAAGTTCAAAATGTCAAGAAATGGATGCATGATCAACTGGTTTAATTGTAAAAATATTCAGAAAAAAATCTTTACTTCAGCACTAAATTAAACATATCAGCAAATTCTAAACATTATTTTTTTTATTTTCAAGTTTAAAACGAACTTCCTGCCCATTTGTCTCAAACTTTCGTTTCCACAACTTTCTATTACCTATTTGTACAATTAACACCAGAAATGTTCATCAATTAATTACTGAATTTTCACGGGAAAAATATACTAAATCTAAATGTCAACCTTGAAGTCAAACATGTGCACTTTGGACTTATACCTTAAAGATCATGTGGGCTGTATAACTGAGCTCCAAAAGAAACGTACATGAAGCCACGACCGGACAACCTCCCACTTTCATCACAAAATTGCAAAAGCATTACTTGGTTCATAATCTGAACTGGCGTGAAAGACGACTAGAGCTGCTTTGCAATCTCAAAATCTGTCTGGAAAATTCTTGATTTCCTGTAAGCAAAAGACCATCCACAACCCGACCAAAAATCAGTTTTCGAGGCATGAATCCTCTACCAACCATCTCAATCAACAATTTCCCAGCCACCAACAAATCATCCGCTTTCTTTCTCAAAAACATAGCATTTATGAGAACATTGTATGTATCCAAGTTTGGTAAACAACCAAACAGTACCATCTCCTCAAACAACTCTAGCCCTTTCTCAATCTCTCCAGAGTCACAGTGATATCGAATCACAATGTTATATGTTTGCTCGTTTGGATCACACCCATCACTCTTCATTCTTCCCAAGAGTTCTACTGCTTTCTCCATTTGTCCAGCATGGCACAATCCTCTAATAACCAAATTGTATGTCGTTACATTAGGTACATTACCCTTTCTCAACATCTCCTCAAAAACAGAGATGGCATTTTCAACATTATCTTTCTTGCACAAAACCTGAATCAGTGCATTATATGTAGCAACAGAAGGAAGAATCCCTTCCTTAGTCATCTCATCAAAAGCCTTTCGCGACCTCTTAATTTCCCCAACAACGCCAAACCCATGAACCAACGTAGTATAAGTAACTACATCAATCTCACACTTCCTCTTCTTCATCTCCAGGAAAAACTCCCATGCTTCCTTCAACTGACCTGCCCTGAAATACCCTTTAAGCATAATGTTATAGGTACTCAAATTCGGATTCACCCCTCTCTTCACCATCTCCTTCAACACTTGCAGCGCCATGGGTGTCCTCTTAATCAAGCACCATCCATTAGCAATTATGTTATAACTAATAACATCAGCCTTAAACCGCCCCTTCAAAATCTTGAACAAATCATAAGCCTTCTCAACACGTCTAGCCTTACACAGAACATCCAGAATCGTATTAAACGAATGCAAATCCTGAAAGCAGCCATGTCGATGCATCGATAAGAAAAGCTTAACAGCCCTATCAGGTTTCCCAGCCGCAACATACCTCTCAGAAATGATCGCGAAGGTCTTCGGATTAGGACCAACTCGGAGGGACCGCATCCGGTGGAGGAGTGACGAAACGGTGTCGTACCTCCGTAGACGCGCTGCAATGTCGACGGCGTGGTCGAAGGAGGAGGCGGAGTGACTGTAGGAAGGGTGGCGGTGGAGGAGGTGGAAGAACTGCAGGGCTTTCGGGCCGTGGTTCCAGAGGCGCTTGAGAGTAGCGTCGACTAATTCCGGCGTCCAATTGAACGGACGTGAGAGGAGAGCTTCGGCGAGGGCTTCGGGGTTGTTGGAGCGCAGAACGAGGTCGGTGATAGCGGCGGCGGTAGGGGTTTCCGGTTGTAGAACGGCGGCGGAGATACGTTTAAGCTGGAGGACTGAGAAAGAGTCCAATGTCGTTACACAGAGGCGTGGGTTTAATTGACGGAAGAGAAAGAACATCTTCTTCTTCCTCGTGTTTCAACGCTGAAGTGAAGAACACGAAGAAAGATCCCAAGTAAGAAGAGGAAGAAACAAAACAAAAAGCACTACTAACATTTTCAAATCGTCACGATTAGGTCATTACATTTTTCTTCCTAAATCACTAAGACTCCGTTTAGTTGTGTAAATTTTTTCAAATTTTCAACTCCAAATTTCCTTTGTTAATATTAGATCATATAACTAGTTTTCAAGTGATGGAAAAGCTTGTTTTCCAAACAACTTTGAAAAACTAGTATATTAAATTAAGGAACATTGTTTGAAAGGTTTCTAAGGTAATAACTAGAGTTTTTCAAAGTTTGGAAAACAAGGTTTTCTATCACTTGAAAGTTATTTGTATGATCAAATATTTACAAAGGAAATTTGGAGATGAAAACTTGAAAAAATTTCACAACTAAACGGACCCTAAACTTTTGAAATTGTACTAATTTAGTCATTCAAACTAATTTTTGTTGATGTTTCGAGAGAGAATGATGTCGAATTAGTGTTTTTAAGTGTTTGATTAAAATGAAAAACACATATTATTAAGATAATATCAAATTGTTTCGGAAGTCAATTATTTCATTTCTTTTGGAACGGAGATGGTAGAAAAAAGACTAACAATAGCAGGACGAGGGGCTATATATCATTCCCAAGAATACAATTTGATAAATAAATAAAAATTAAGAGATCAACATCAATGTTAGATAAAAGGTCCAAAAACTAAGTCTAGTGATGCACCATTAGAACCAAGCTGAGTCAACTCAGAAGCTTGAAACCCGGTTCAGTTTGCAAGTTTCTTCACTCCTGCTTGAGAAAATCCTCACATAAATGAGCTAATTAAGAATGGACAGTGAGTTAAAAACTGTGGACGTGGTAAATTTTAGGACCCAAGTACAAAATGGTGAAAATTATGAGACTAAGATCATATATCCTCTCTCGTTCTAATTATCACTGTTCAAGAAAAGTTTATCACAACATGAAGAACATCGGTCTCCAGTTAATAAAATGCCTCGTATCCTCTTTACATGGAAAATCTTATTTTTCTCAAACGTTTACTGATTTTTGTTTTGTTTTGTTTATTTATACACTTAATTGGCAACCGATCCTAATATTTCAAAAACTCGGCTTCTTTTTTATTAAATCAAAAGCTTTAAAGCTATATACTCATTTGATTGGTGGAAAAAATGTTAATCGAGTGAATCAATCATTTTTATTAGTCCATACATATACATGAAGAACCATTTAAAATTTATATCTAGAACAAATTTACAACCTTTAACAATATACTAAGCTAAAAAAGCAATGTGCCCGAAGCCTCTAATCAAGTGATTAAACTCTATATTCGTGATTAAATGATGAGAAATTATTGAAATATCGCAATGCTTCGCACCAACCAAATGAAAGAGTTTACATTCGCATAGCTCTTCTCAATTCCAAACTATCGTGAAACAACATTTGGATCAACTATTGTGAAGTCAGATGCATCTTTCCCAACCTTCAATAAAATTACAGTCTCTGTTTTTATTATTTCACAATATTTAATCTATAATTTTTTTTATAAATACTTAAATATATAAAGTTAAATAATAATTGAAGTATAATTTTTAAATAATAATTATTTTTTAAGATATTTCAACTTGAAACAACAAAATCAAATAATGCGAATTTTTACATAGAGATGAAGTACTACATATATACTACAAGCTAAACGTGATGAAAGCTCTCTTTGCTATGGGGAATAGGCAACCGAAATACCTTTAAATTGACAAAGTCTAGAAGCCTCACAAATCCAATGGTGGTGTTTAGTTAGAGGATGCAAGAAGGTATTAATTATAACCATCCTTTTTTCCTCTCAACTTGTAACATTAATTTAAACGTTATTCCTAAACAATGCCTCTTCTTTTCCACAATATACTCTCTATCCCGCAAAGATTATCACTTTACTTATAAATTTGTGTTTGATTAAAACTTCTTAAAAAATAATTAGTTACAATTCTTTAGAAAATATAATTAGAAATTAGACACATACAATTATCATTTTGATATAAATTATAACTATACATTAAAATGTTAAAGTAAAAAACTAAATGCTGAAAAACAAATGAAATAATACATGTGGGATGGTGGAGTAGTTAATTCATCTATACTTTCCTATTTTCTAAAATATCCAATAAAAACTTATTTCATAGGTTATAGTGCAACTAATTTACTTTACCATTGTTTTTTGCATGAACTTATGTTAATTAATTTTAGATGATCATTGCTTACCATAAAACTTGTCATCGATACCAACATAACTGAGAAGTATGATGATAATGATATGACTATTTTATTTTAGAATTTACTTGGTCTAAAAAATATGTCTCCTTTGTTATATTCTTTTTCATGAAATAATGGATGCCATACAAATAAAAATAAAAAATCTCTTCCCCTCCCAATTTTATTCACCACAGATGTTTTATACTCCCCACCATCTTCAAATAATTGGCCCATTTATTTTCACTGTTTTACAGTATTTAATTTATGATTTTTTTTTATAAATGTTTAGACATTTAAGGTTAAATAATTCATATGCATATTACACTTTACAACATTTTTTCTAAATATATACTTTTTGGAAAAAAATTTCCAATTTATATTTGTAATAATTTGAATCAAATATTGAATTTTGAGATATTAAAGTCGAACATGCCAATTATTTAAGGATGTGGGGAGTAAAATGATCGATGAAAAGCAAACAATTCTCCACCTTTCCCTTTTTACCCGTCATAGAAAATTGGAATTATATGTAAAATAGGTCAGAAAGAGTAAGAAAATGATGGGTAATGAAACAAATTTTACTGAATAAAGAAATGTAAATATTAAAAATCGGCAAATAGTAATGCTTGAAACGGGGACATCAGGTGCGTTTGTCCTAGGTCAACCCCCTGGGGTATTGTTTTTGTAAGAATAATGAAAAGTATAAACTTGGAAGTTGGAACAGGATATATGTAAGTTGAGAAAGTTCAAAAATTCAGAAAATAATTATGAGGAAAAAATCACTTCCTGTTTTTTATTTTTTATACTCCCTTTGGCTAAACGTGTTGTAAAAACATTAAAAAAACCCCAAATGAAATGACCATTTTCTACTTTTATTTTATTTTAGTCCACATTTACCCTTACAAATACACTCATTCAAAGAGTTTAACAAGTGGGTTGAGAGAAATAGGAATGGTTTTGGAAGGGAGTAATGATGGAATTTTATATAAAATGAATTAATAACCACATACAATCTATCTTAATCGATACAAAAAAAATTAAAAGTGACAACCATTTCAAATAAAGTTAGTACTACTAAGTTTGTTGGTGTGATTTTAAAAGGGAGCAGGATATAAAACAAGTACGTACCACATGGGAAGTCTGTCTGTCCAACGAATTAATCAGGATGATCAATATTCCAAGGCTGCAATTGAAGAACAAAACTATGTAAAAATTATGGAACACTAAACTTGCTCAACTTTATGGGAGATGGTAAACTGGTCATCCCATAAAAGTAATTGACCTGTTTCAGAAAATTTTCATAAACCTTCATAAGCCCTAGCTAGTTATGATCAGCATATACACTAGAGTCCTCAAAAGGCTCAAACCTTCATATTTCATCAAATCTCTTTTGGTATCAACCTCACAGATCAATGTTTTTCGATTGCCAAGGAGTAAAATTTATCCCTGCAGATAAAGCTTCCTCTCTAACTTCCTGGACCATCAATTTATCACCATTTGCAATTAAACCGATGTTGTGGCATGGCCAAATGAGTTCCTCATAACACAAGACCCCGGTACAACTGTTTCAGTTAGCTGTAACGTTTTGTATAATTTTTTTTTAATAATTGAGATTAAACAGTTACGAGTATATGCTACAAGCTACCCATAGTCGTAGATAGCTTTTTCCAAAACACAAGAGCTAATTGAAGAAGTTGTTGGCAAAGCAAACACCAAGTCTAACTACCCAATAGGGGTCTCTTTGTGGTCTTTGAACGCCTTTGGCTAACATGTGTGTTTGTTGCCGGAGTTTGTACAATTTATGAAAGGTGGAGACTGCACCTGCAAGATATCTGATGCTAAGAGTTTTACCAACAAAACAACCTCTAACACTAATTGTAAACGCTATTGCTAACGGAACCTTTTTTAAATACTCCCCCCTTTCCTGAAAAATTGGTGTTTCTTTTCCGATGTTGTGAGAGATTCAAATTATTACAAGTAAGAACTCATTAGAAAACTTAAAAAATATATATATTTAGAAACTACACACATTAATCTATAATTTGCATCTAAATTATTTAATTTTTTACATCAAAATGTTGAAAAAATAAAATCATAAATTAAATGAATAAAAAGAAACGCACAATTTTTTTAGGGACGAAGGTACTCCCTCCGTCCCACGAAGATTGCACATTTTCTTTTGTTGTTTCAAGTTGCAGTGTTTAACTTAAAATTTAACTAAGATAAACAGTGAAAAAAATCAAAAAAATTATATTTAGAAAGTTTAGATTGCAAATTATAAGAAGTATATGGATCATTTAATTTACATGTTTATGAATTCATAAAAATAAATCGTAGATTAAATACTGTGAAAACAATAAAAAAATTGTGCAATCTTCATAGGACAGAGAGAGTAGTAAATAATTTTACAAACTAAAAACTTAAGTCATCATTTTCTACTAGAAAAAAAAATTATCAGCGCATACACCAATCAACAACTTTAAGCATCAAATTTGGAATTATAATTTCGTGGAAAATATTTGAATGAATAAATTGATGATGCATGTTTGTACAAAATTTATGTACTGCAACACGTTAAAGAAAATGTAAACTTGTCACAGTGTCAGGAGGAACTCATCTGCAGCATTTGTACAGAATAACCTTCCAGTTGATGAAATGCTTGAGGGAAAAGACCTGGGTTACAAGATCCATTGCGATCAGGGGCTGAAAATATAAGGTATAACAATTATGTAAATAACAGCTTTCCAAAACGGCTTCCTATCAACAGATTTGCAGAAAGAAACGTTTGGGAATAACGTTTCAGATTAGCGTTAGATGTTGGAGAAAATTTTGAAAGGTTGTGATAACTTTTCCAAAACTCTTAACGCTAAACGCTATCATAGCGTTTCCAACCTCCAACGCTAATGATTAGCGTTGTTCCCAAACGGACCCTTCGGAAAACTACAAGTACTATTATTTCTTAACCTTGCGGATTCTGGGGGTTTGGCCACAAAGTGAGGGTGGTTGCAGTTTTTGATTTGATTCACCAGCAACAAAGGTATAAAAGAATCATATTCACAATCACAATGCTCAGCAACAGGTCCAGTATTTCTATAAGATGCCATAGAAAAGCCATAACTTGAAGTGTAGAGGCCCTACAGCCTGTAGGAATTCCCCATTTTGCATGAAGCTCAGAATCCTATACGCGTAGAAAAACATGATTTACTATGACAGTACACTGTCTCTGTACATGGAAAAATTTACAAAATAGATAACGCTCAGCTTTAACTTCAAATTTTGTAAATCAATCTAAGCATAATTTTTTTTCAGGAAGTTTTATTTTTCAGCAGTGCCTTTCTCTTTTATAGAAAGAACCACAGGCATGTTTTGTTATGATTTGAGTCTATTCTCTTTGGTTGATCCTTCTATTCCATTTCTCATTGGTCCTTTTGTTTTCTTGGAAGACAGAAGAACAATGGCATCAAATACCAGAAATACAGAAATATGACTTTTCATATATTTCAGTTAATTCAATAATCTTGCAATTTGCACGTATTATTTTGTGTTAGAAATTTATAACTAAGTCATTTCTGTGTAAGATTAAGTAAAAAACTAAAAAAACTATATAAGAAAAAATCCACTCTCGTAATCTGACTGATTAATTTACCAATACAAGAATCCTAAAAGAGTAGCAGCTAGTAAATTTGATAATTTAAGGTTGTTGGGCTAGTTCAATACGATTTTTACCACTGATTTGCATCCCTCTTTAGTAAATTTGATAATTCTAGGAGTAAGAATTGCAAGACAAGGAGAAACGCAAGTGGGCAATAAATTTCAGGGCATGAAATTTCCTGATAGAAGGTCAAAAAGCCATAGACTACATTACTGGACTGTTTTCCAGTCAGTCTCAAATTTTATCACCTGAGTTACCATGTTGCCCCCCATAAACTGTAATTTCATTAAGTTAGGCATTGCCTCACAGTTACTGAATCAAATATGCATGTCAAATGAAGGTATATTCATTTACATGTTGCCTGATTGTTGAAAATGCATTTCAATTAAGGGTATGTTTACTTGAATGTAGAGCTCAAACCTACTCTCGGTTCCACATGCCATTCTTATTCTAGGTAGGGGGCCACAAGATAATCGGGGAAAAAAAAATTATAGGACCCAAGAAACCCTCCGTCCCAGAATAGTTGACCCGTTTCAATTTCAGCATTTAGCCTATGAATTGTTTGCTTCAAGATTTTGAAATAGAAAGTTAAATAATATACGCAAATGATAAATCAATATATGTAGTTTCTAAAAAAATTGGAATTTTTTTAATTATAAATTGAGTTAAACACAACATCGAAAGTCGGAAGTACCACTTATTTTGGGATAGAGGTAGTACATACATTGCTGGATACTTGTCTTCTGATCAAACAACCCGGGGCCGTGTTCACATCAGCAGGACTGACGAGGTATCTGAATCCTCAGATGGCTATCCCTGCTCCCAAAAGTAGGGTCCTCCAACTTCAGCATTAGAAAAGAGAATGTCACTTGCTGACCACATGCAATAGGGATCACTTTAAAAAAACACACACACAAAAACAGGGGCAAGGGGGAGTGCAGCAGAGAGGAGCTCTTTCTAAATCAAACGAGTGACAAATATCAACTACCATCTTTTGCTTAAACCAGCTACCTATAACAGCAAAGGGAAACTTTTTAACATACAACTAATAGATCTAAAACATTATCACCAAAAAGAAAAATCCAGGAACAATACTAAAAGAATAACTTGAAACCTCACAAATATATTTTTTTCATAAAGTAGTCTAAACTTATTACCGGCAACTACCAACTTTTATGTATGGCTCAAAATCTCAAACTTTCAATGTTAATTAGATTGAACCAACATTGTCCATTTTAAAGAAAAGAATTAAATGAATGGACAAATAGATGTAAACATGTCCTAAATCAACCAAAACCCAAGTTAGTATGAATAGCATGAGCAAGCGCTTATAACTCCTTTAACTTAACCAGTTCAAACTCCTGCTTCTATTGAGCATATCATATTATCGAGCAGACCAGTGTTTCTTCTTTTTAAAGAACAAAATTCACAGAAGCTAATTTACATCATAGACTACAAAGAAATAACGCTTAAAATCCCATCTTCATAACCGCATGATCTCGTGTAACAAATGTTCCACACCATAAGGCATAGACAAGAAGAACACTGCGTTCTTAGATGATAATATTAACCAATCATACTTCATGCATGATACAGAGCCATGAATCATGTAAAATAAAAAAGTTCAGTTATCTTTCCATGTTAGAGTTTCATAATCCGCTAAAACGGGTCTAGAGAAATAAAGTTGTGATCAAATAATCACTGACACAAACAGCCAGGAAGAAATTAAAGTAACTGGGGAAAAAACATGTCATAGTCTTACATGTTAAAAACTAAGAGCAAAAATTTAAGTAATTGGGGCAAAAACATTTCATAGTCTTACATGTTACTTAGAAGCTATGCAAGGCCCTACCAAAATTCCTCAGGGTACATACCAGCAAACACCCAACCTAATTTAGCGATCCACGACACCTGCAGAAAAGCATCAAAAGAAAGATAAGTTGGCCAAATGAACAAAAACCTTATCAAGAGACTAGTGTTCAGTTGTTTTCTATTTGCAATCTGATTCCCACTCATCATTGTCATGCCAAAAAATTACTGTATAACAGAGCAACTAAACTAATTAAGAAAACCAAAACTATAAATACAAATCTTATTTCATCTCACTTCTTTGAGCCACAGTTGCAAGGGATCTTTTTTTCCTCCAAAGGGAATTTGTAGTTGTAAGTAAGTTCTTCACCAGCTACAATGTGCCTCTTTGCATATATAAAAATTCTCTTTTGACCATCTACACTGATGATTTTTGTGTAGCAATTTGGCTAGAAAAGAAAAGAAATCGCAAGTCATGAGCCCATTCCTCTCAATGCAATCCAGAAATGTAAAGCAAATCTAAGATACCTCACAAGAGTGATTAATAAATCTTGCGATCCCGCCACGCTTTGTCGCATCAACCTAAATCTCAATGCAACACATGGATAATAAGCAGCCTACAAGAATAATTTCATAGAATGAAACAAACCAATAACTAGGTATGAAGACACCCAACTAACCACATAACCATCATCCAGTTTAAATAGATAACTGCTTCCAATTCCGATCTTCTCATAATGGCGCTCACGTATATCAGAGATCTGGACCATTTCTACTGCTACTTAGCATTCAAGCATGAAAAGCAGAAGTAAAAAAAATCTTGAACAAAATGAAAAGTAAACTTGCAAGTGATGTTTCCACCAAAATTTACCCTCAGACGAATCAATTCCCCAACATACTCTATCACAAAGTCTTCAGCCTCAATTGCTTCCTGTGCAACAAGGCCCCAATCGTGTATATTGCTACGTTGAAAACGGAGACGTTTTTTTCTTGCCTGGTGTGAAAAAATGAAATAAGTAAACCTACCAATAACATGATATCCAAAACAAAGATATTGAAGGTCCTGACAATTTGGTAATTTAATCACCTTCAGCTGAGTAGCTTTCAGCAGATCAGCACCATCAGCGGCAGCAAGAAGATTCCGTAGCTTCACCCTGTTGGTTCTTGCGGAAAGGCATTTGTTATTTGTTCCTTGCAAGGTATTAGCAGCATCAGAACAAAGAAGCTGATACTGAGCATACTGAGATCCCCTAATGCGAGCTCTCTCAGCTGGAGTTGCACGAGTAGACCATTTACGCCAATCCCAGCCATTCACCGAAGATCTTGCACACCCATGAGACTTGGGACAAGAAGTTGACGTCTTTGACTTAAACAAACGGATCTGATGTTTATTATTCTGTCCAGAAGCAACTTTGGCAGCTCCTTTGAGAACTTTCAGAGACTTGGGTGAATATGATTGCTCTTCGACATCAGTCAGTCGCTTTCTCTTTGATTTTGGAGTCTTGGGGCCTGCAAAGAACAGATGAACTTTAAACTTCTAACAGGAGAGAATGAGGGAGTGAAAAACTATATCGCAAAAACACATAAAATGGCACAATATAACCTGTTGATGTCTTATTGGGTAACTTTTCGGCAAGCTCCTCTACACATCTTGCATCTTGAGCATAACTAATAGCCAGCTTATCATCTTTGTAGCTCTCGATAATTGATGATTTTTCTCTGCAGGATTCTGAAGAATCTTCCTTGGACTCATTTCCTGAACAATATAGGATCCCTTGTTAACTTCAATAGCATCTACAATTAGGTAAAATCTCACTGAATACAAAATTTCATACTTTTAGGTATAGTTGCAACTTTCTTTGGTTTTGGACCAGTGGCACTTAATGTTGACAAGAGAACATCTGAAGAATTACTTTTGCTGTCGGTTCTTATAGAAGTAGCAATCAATTTTTTACTTCTGCTTGTCATGGTCTTTTTAAGAGATCCACCACAAATTGATGCCTCAGTTTTTCTCATGAGAGCTTCAGAAACCTTGCCATTCATTAGCAATTCAATATGGTGATCATGCATCTCATTTTCATTAGAAGCAGAGTGCTGGACAGAAGATCCTATCTTCTTCTTTGTCGCAAGCTTTTTAGAATATCCTTGGTTTCTTGTCACAATATCTTTTTCTGAAGAAACAAGATTCCGAGGTTTCTTTAACGTTTTCACAAGTATTTCTTGAGCCGAAAGATTGCAGTAAGAATCTCTGTCCACAGTAAAAGTCCCTTCCTGAACGAAGCTAGAGTGGTCAGAACTGGTACATAACTTGAAAAGAAAGCCAGCAAAAGAATATGTAAGGGAGACAGTGATCATTTATAACAGTTAATATCACAATAATTAGATGAATACCTCCTTACTGTCACTTCGAATCCTTCTCAAACTACGCCACGATATAAGAAACTTACGGAGATCAAAATTAAGAATAGATGATTTCCACTCCCTTAGAACACCATCGTGCAGCTTCTGATGGCATAACACAGTTGCTTTTTTTTTACTAAGACTTTGACGTTTTCTGGAACTACGCCATGATGTAAGAGATTTATGAAGATAAACACCAAGGAAAGATGATTTCCACTTTCTCAGAACATCATCATGCAGCTTCTGCCGGCATAACGCAGCTGTGACATATTCCCCGATCTTGGGAACACACTCATCTGACAAAGAAGGCTGAAATTGACAGCGATTTAATGGTAGGGAAATTTCAACACGATCTTCTGTCCCCGGTGGTACAGTGTCATCATTTTCTTGACCCTCCATGTCATCCTCTAAAAGCCTAAAGTGATTCTTAAAGACACTTTCCACTAATGTTTCTGGTCTAAATGGCTTGACATTTTCAGTTACAAATTTTGAATACGCAATTTTAGTATCTGAAAGGCTCGCTGAATCTGAATCAGCAGGAAGGCCATTTGCGCCAGACATTCCTTTTGCAACATCACAGCCATGCAAATAAGAATTCTCGACACTAGGGTCAATCTTTTCCTGCAGGAACAAGTTCATTTGCTCTTAAAATGTGGTGTAATAAGAAATTGGCAAAGCTAGGATCACTTAACAAGGTCTACATTTGAAGTGAGAATAACAAGAAAGTAATACAAGTACCTTTTCTCCGCCCTTCAGCATATCACCTTGTGGCCGCTGAAAGGAATTGCTTGTGTGATTTTCTGCTAGATTCTCATCATATCTGATGTTTAATGATTTACTTGCTTCTTCTTGGAGAATGCTCTCAATGTAATCTGCCAATGATGTTTTTGCACAAATATGCAGCTCTTTTTCAACAGTCTCTATGATGCTTTCCATGTGATTATGTACTTGATCATCACATAAGACCCTCTGTGACATGGATGATATTTCTCCAACACAAGGTGAAGATGCATTTGCTAGCTTTCTACAATCATATTTGGTGTTTCCTGATGGCTCAAAACCTGGCGGGCAGTCAAGCGGAAGTGGAATTAAAGGCTCACTGCATCCAGTTCCACCATTCAAGAGATTTATGGAATCACTAGAAGGCATATGATTTTTTTGCTGAGTGGACCAAAGTCTTTCCCTCCTCCAAGAATAAATAAGCTCCACCACATTATCATAAAAGACAGCATTCCACATGACATGCATGCAATGATCAAAAAGCGTCTTACGGACAGATTCAAATGAATGCCTGAAATTCTCTACACTTCCAACTGATTTTATGCATGGAGACAGGACAACTGTTTCATCAGTAAGTGGCTTTCCAATATAAGAATGGGAGGTTTCCAGTCCACCCATTGGACCCACAAAATTGTTCATTTCCCCATCACTCTCAACCTGCAACAGAACAAAAGTTTACAGGTTCAGATTACTGCTAATTTCAGTTAGTCTCACATCAGTTTTAAGTAATAAACTCCACACTTTACCAGTTTGCCACTCAAAGATGTAGTGCAAATAGTTTTCTTAGCAAAGTCTGGCTTGAGGATTCTCTGGGCCTTTTTGTTGGCAATGACATCTGCAATAACATTTGTTATAATTTCATCTATCATAATTCTTCGAGCAGCTTTCAGGATCCCAGAGTGCAGCTGAGATGAGATATCCTCAGTGATATGGGATGCAAGAGTCATGGACCGGCCTGTCTCATTGTTATCAACAAAAGAGGTGAGACTACTACTTCTGTAAGCATTTAAAATATTGCACAACATGGAGGGTGCGTATTTATTTTCTGCGTGATATATCTGCAAGAAAAAAAGAAAAGAAATGAGAAGAAACAATTCTAAGTGAAACACAAAGAATTAGGCACTTCTACATAAAAAGGGAGAGAAGATATGATGACAATGATTTTAATAATTTACCGTAATTTCCCCTCACATAGGGTTGCGTAAGGGCATCCAACCGAAGGCATTGCCACTTTTTGTTTTTGTTTTTGTTTTGCATTAGGACCCAATTGAATATAGTCTTTCCAATTTGAATTTCATGCAACTTAAGCCAGTTTAAATTGTTGTTCTCTTTGGCCAAAACTTAGATTGCATAAGACGTGTTATAATGAAGGTAACGGAAAAAATAAAGGAAGGTGAGGCAGGGTCATCTATAGGTAAACTAGAAAGTTTAACTGGTGCCAGTTTTAGTTTACAACATGAGAAGGAAGAAAGTTCAAGGTTGGTGCTTGCTGAAATTTTTTGAAGCAAGGCTTTCTTTCCTTTATTCGTTTGCTTTGCTTTTTGTTAATTCTCTTTTTACAATGGAAACCTGGAGAAAAGTTGTAAATAACAGCTAAGCAAACTAGTACGTACAAGAAGCGCAAATCAAATTTACTTGATTATTGAATTCAGTGAAATGTTAGTGGGAAAACAAAACAGATGAATGTGAAGAGCATCAGTAACTTGAGCTCTGCCAGTATTAGTAGCTACATGTCTGTAAGGCTGGTACGAGTTAGTATAATCACCAGAAAGCATCTAGCCATCAACTGCAATTTTATAATCCACCTTTGATACAAAAGAACTGTTGAGAAAACAAGCTTAATGCTAAAGATCACCACTTACCATAACAGAATCACTCAAATATCCACTATGATGCCAAGAATAGAGTTCAGAAAGGGAATGAGGCCCATGCCTTCTACCCCCTTCGTCCTCAAAAAACCATGAAGCAGTTTCACTTGACTACAGCCGAAAATGAAGAATAAATGTCAATTTCAGGTCGAAAATCACATAACAGCAACCAAAGGAATTCTGCAAAACAAATGGAGTACACACTTACCTGCAATGGAAAAGGTGGAGCAACCTGAGAGGCCGCAGTATTTGACACAGAATGAATGGTGTACATACTGTTGTCGTTAACTTCTGTCGAGCACTGTGAGATTGAGTGTGATACAGCAGCAACTGTTGGATGTCCTTGTGATGGAACTGCCAAGTTGGAACTGGAAGCATTAACATAACTTAGGTGTGTGGCAGTGGAAAGATATGCAAATCCGGTGGCTACATGATTGGGAAACTGCTTGAAGTATTTCAACGGCACAGAATTTAACAAACTGCCATTGAGCACTGGGTACACAGGGAGATCCTCAGGCAAGAAACCAGTCGATAAACCCTCATACAACTGCTGTTGCAAGTAAGGACCACACATTTGTCCGTGCTCATTAACATACATCCATCCACTAACGAAAGGAGATGGTGCAGACTCCCACCAATTCCCCTGCTGGCAAGGTGCTGCATCAGCATTAGATGATGGACAAATATCAACGGTGTTTCCATTGAGTTGAGAACTCATATCCACAGCAGAACCCGAACCAGATTGTTTGTCAAAGCTGATGGTGGAGCGGTCAAAACACATCAGGCAGACTGGCATGAGAAAATATTATAGCACACATCTCAAGTAAGATAACAATAACCTGTCATGAGCAGAGCCTGGATGGCTAACCGAATGTTGATCATCTGATACTTTGAGTCGCTTCCTGGGATAGCCGGGATGATCTGACTGAAGAGAAGGGGGCGATATGGAAGAAATCATGCCTGCAACCCGGATAGTTACGGAATGTAGCAAACATCAATTGAATCAAAACTTACTGGCACCAAAAAGAACCAAAACCTAAGCAATTGGCATGAAACACGTAAAAAATCAATCGACAAAACACAAGCCAACGGAACTCCACCAACCAACAATGCCGATACCGATCTTACTCAACCAATACAAAATTCCTCGGAGGTAAGAAAGAGGCAAAACCTAATCAAATTCACGACGACGGGTGGAGGGATAAACGGGAAACGGCCATGAAAAGCGCTGGGCGGCGGAGCATCCTTCGAGAGCGAGAGAGACCAGGGGTGGCTCGGCGACGTTGATTATTCGTGATCGAGCCAGACGCAAGAAGCTAGGAAGCCTGTGAGTTCGTGCCACATCTCGGAGTCGCAGGAACCGGAGACGCGGGGTTGGCTCATAGAGGGTCGGAGCCTCGGAGGTCGCAAGTCTTTTTCCTTTTTTCTTAGTAACGCCTTGGATTAACGGGCCAATAACATACTTGCAGCCCAAGTAAACGCGTTCCTCAACAGCCCAACTCCAAGCTGAAAAGGGGTAAAGGAGCCCTAAGCCCAACTGTGGGCAATTATACTTCTCATATTTTGCCCTTCAAAATTGATAGCAAATTTATCAACAAAAAAAAAGAAAGAAAGATCGCAACAAGACGTTTATGTATCCATCCTACTAGTTTAGAAATTTTATGTTTATTGGATTTCAATTAATCTATTACTTCTTCGTCCAAAAATAATGTGACACTTATGTTTTAACATTAAAATATATAATTTTATTTTTATATCGATTCAAATTATAAATTTGAACTTTTATATACAATTAAAATTTTGACATCTTTAATTTTATAAATACTATATTTTTTGATATTTTTTGAACAATCATTGACACCTAATTTCTTATCGAAATCCGGCAACAAATTCATCACCTGAAGTAGATTTTGATCACTCTTTCCTCTTCCAACCTTCCGAAAATATATCGGTACTGTGGTCTAATCACTCCAATAGAATTCAACGATCAGAAGAAACCAACCATGCTCATTTGATTTCAACATTGAGGACAAGGTTCTACAGTCAAGCAAATCTCCTCACATGTTGATGATTCTCACAATAATACTCTCCGTCACTGAAAAATTGAGTGAATTGTTTTCCTATTTTCAATGTATTTGATCTATATTTTTTTATCATGCATGTTTAGACATATAAAGATGAATAATTTATATATGTTATAAATTGAAGTATAATTTTTATAAATATACTTTTTTTGTATTTTTTCTCATTATTTATCTTAGTTTTAATTTGAGTCAAACATTGCAATATAGAACATGAAAAACAATTCACTCGATTTTTCAAGGATGTAGGGAGTATCAATTTAATTCTAGAATGATTTGAGCCACTAGATATAAACTAATAAAATCTATTTGTCAGTGTAGTCCGACAATCCCGCGCCTTCACTTTGTGGATGATTCGCTTATATTTCTTTGTGACACACATGGTTTTAAAAACCGAATCGATAATAGCACCGTCCAGGTACCGGTTCACGGTTTAAGCAGTCTGATCGATTGAGTCACCAGTTCAACCGGTCACTTTAATAAGTAGTAGTAAGTAGCCATCTTCGTATAGACTTATCATAAAAAATTCAAATACAATATGAAAATATATACTCCCTCCGTCCCCAATTAATTCTACATTTTGTGTAGGTGCGGAGATTAAGTGAATGTAAGATTTTATGTAGTTTGACATAATTACCTTTGAGTAAAGGTTATATAAAAATGAGATATAAAAAGTTAAGATGAAGTAGAGATGGTTTAGTAAGAGGACAGAAGTTTCCATTTAAGAAAAATGTATAATTTTTTAGGGACAACCCAGAAAGAAAATATATAGAATTAATTGGGGACGTGAGAAATATTTTTAAGAATATATGAGGACCTCAATGTTTATGTTTAAAAAGAAAAAAGGTGAAAATAATAAGTAAATATATTATAAGGACTAATTTGTATATAAAAAGAAAATTTGATGATTTGTTTGCATTTAATTAAAAAAACCCTACATACACTAAAATCTATTCTCCCTCTCCCTCTCCGTATTCTCTATCTCTCTTTCTCTCTTCATCCCTTCTCTTTCATTTCTTTTTTCTTTGTTTCAAGTTCAACCACCTGATGCATCATCCCAGCATGGTTTTCTTCTTCCATCAACACACAAATATTACACGGATGCATGCAGAGGCTGCAACATTGTGGACTAGGTCTAGAACTGGCGGCTTCCGGTTCCTCTGGTTCGCCGGTTTTGACCGGGTCCGTCGATTCTACTCGGTTTAGGCATATGTCTTCAAGAACCGAAACTCGGACGGATGGTTGGTTGGTTCACGGTTCAACCGGTTAAACCGGTTAAACCGGCCGGTCCGATCTGGTTTTCTAAACCATAGTGACACATTAGGAAGGGCGAAACAACGTTTTCCCCTTCTCCAGCTTTACGAGCGGGCCTCTAGTCAAAAGGTTGACTAAGTTAGCAGATTCTTGGTATCTATAATTGTTTAAAGGAGGACATGTACTTGGGGTTTCCTTAGCTTTTAGGGCACGAGAACGATAATCAGTTGGATTACCTTATTGAGCGGGTGACGAACTTTCCCAGGCAAGGCAAATCAAGTCGACAGTACAAATTTTACCAACCACTTGATGAATTTTGTCCTTCCTCTCTCTCCTATTGTTGATCAGTTTGTGAACTACTTGTTTCTTCTGATCTTCAAATATAAATGAGCAGAAGATCCCTTGTGTGCTTGGAGTAGACTATGTTGTTCCAAACATGTCGAGGGCACATTGGGTTCAAGGATTTTCCTACTTTAAATCGTGTCATGTTAGCCAAGCAAGGTTGACGATTTGTGACAAATCCAGGGAGTTTGGTGGCACAGATGTTTAAAGTTCAATACTTTCCCAACTCTATATTCCCTTATGCATCTTCTTCGCAGTTCTTGAGTGTGTGGAAGGCTCTTCTTATGGGTCGTGAGGACCACATAGCTGGCGGCTACTAGCATGTGGGGAGTGGCCAAAACATTTTATGTGTGGCATGATCGTTGGGTACCGGGGTCACGATCGATTGTAGACATGGCTATAGTCTCAGGATATGAGAAGTTATGTCTCTCTGATCTGATTCACTCCTCCATCCTAGAAGACGGGTGATATTCATGCTTTCTTTGATCATCCCATATTTGATGTTGCTCTGATTAGTTTCATTCCTCTCAGTGTTATTTCTAGGGATGATATTTTCACCTAGGGTATGGTGGACAAAGACCAATTTATGGTACGTTCAACTTATTACCTTGCCTTTTCACTACTTTATAATCATGATTCATGTTTATCATTGGACCTTTGGAAGTGGGCGTGGGACCTTAAGCTTCATCCTCGGGTTGAAACCCACTTTTGGCGCTCATGTGCTAATTTGCTCCCGACTTATGATAATCTTCCATCTTGGGGCGTTCATTCCCCCTGAAATATCTCATGTGTGGGTTGGAACCTGAGTTTACTTTGTACTTGTTATGGAGTGTCGGTTTGCACAATTTCTCCTGACTGCTTTGCCTTTTGATTTTTCTGATTTTCAGTAGGATATAGATCATATTTGGCCTTTGATTTTTTTGATAATTGTTCCGGAATGTCTTGTAATGATGAACCTTTTGATGCTTCGATTGTTGGTTTCCATTTGATTTCGTTGGTCTAATCGCAATTCGATGGTTGGTGAACATCACTGCACACTCCCAACGTCTCTTGCTCGTAAGGTGGAGGCTTGGTTGGCAGTTTGGATTTCAGCACAACTATCCCAGGTTTGTCCACGTGTTAGGGTGACCACCACCTATTTTGTGGTCTCCTCCTCCTCCTCCTCCTTCAAGTTCAGTCAAGATCAATATGGATGTGACTCTACCACTACGTACTTGATCCAAAATTAGTAGTGACATTAGTAGTGGCACAAGCCATTACAAAGCCTTGCTTCCACAATTAAATCCACTAAAAGAGGAGCTACGAAGATGGATATATGGTTTTTGTAACAGAGTAATAGTGGCTATGGCCATCACCACGCTTTGTAGCGGCCTAGCCGCTAAAGGCGCTACCAAAAACAACTTTAATCCAAAACTGATGAAAATAATCTCTCGTTGTCGCCAAATTTTCCCATTCTCTCTCAAATTTTTGCATTTCCTCCATCATCATTACCTTCGTTCCACCGCCATCAATGGCGTGCAACCCTCTGATGTCTCTTCCGCCGGTGCTGTCATCGATCTCCAAGCGAAGAGGCGAGATTGAGGCACTGATGTCGGTCTTTTGCACCATCACCACCATCGTCATCGGCTCTCCACCATCATCTTGCCTTTCTGTCCAAGATGAAGATGAAGATCCAAGTTTTTTCTAATCATTTTATGGTTAATTAAAGAACAAAATATGATGAAGATTTGTATTTTGTATGAATCAAAGTTATATTTAAGTTTCAGATGAATTTTGGATGAATTTCTAGGTTTTGGATGAGTTTTGTATTAATTAATGGGTTTCTAATTTTCTGGGTTACTATGAGTTTCTAGGTTTTTCTGGGTTTAAGATGAATGTAGATGAATTTATGATGAATTTGGAATTTTATTTATTTATTTTTTCTTATTTTGAATATATATATATATATATAGTGGCTATGGCTGCATCACCATCAACTACCATAGTAGCGGCATAGCCGCTATTAGTAACACAATATAGCCAAAAAAAGAATAGTGTCCTTGATAGAGGTGCGTTTCCATTACTATAGTAGCGGATTGGGATGTGGATTGGCTGCAACCAACGTTTCCCAAATACATAGTATACAGAAATAGAAGGGTGTGACCGCTTTAGGGGTTCCGGCTCAAGACTCCTCTCGTCCGCCTCTTTTGATGTCCTCGATATGGTTCATGCATGTTGGTGCGAATCCTTTATACTTTAAGAGTGGGAAAGATGAAATGTTTGAAGAGATGAGAATGAGAAAAGATAAGAAGAGAGGAAGAGTTTTCAATTGATTTAAACACCTTATAGGGTTTGTCACCACGTGGTTGAAGTGTTTTTTAATGCGGCTATACCACATTATAGCCGCATTATTTACTACAAGGAGGACCGCATTACAAACCGCGGAATTTAAGCCCACATTATTTAAGCTACTGCGGATTTCTCGCATTAATGCGGCCTTAATGCGCTCAAGGCCGCATTAAAGTATTTTGAAAAATAAAGAAAAAATTGTTCCAAAACCCATAATTTTCCAGATTGCGGTAGTGATGGGCGGTGGTGACAGTGAGCGAACAATGTTAGTGTAGTTTTGATGTTGGCGACAATGGCATTTAAAGCGGCGGCGGAGGAGAGAAGAGTCGTAATACTTCTTCAAATAAACAAATTATAAAACAATGATTCTAAATATGAAAGATTCTGACATATAAGTATATAGTTTATAATTTAAACAATAAACAACTAGACAAACCTGATTTATGTCAAGATCTAAATGCAATGTTCGATCAATAGGGGGTTTCAAACCTTGATGGGAGGTGGAAAATTTTTCATCAAATTCGAGGGTATTCATCTCCCAAAAATTCACTCCATAATTTTGGGGACTTCAAACTACAACTTCGTGAAGGAAAGCGGAATTTTAATGGCTGAAGGAACAAACCTGATTTATGATTCAGGACTTTTCTAAATGCAATGACAAATTCGATCAATGTATGTCATAAAAGATTTTTGAAATAATTTCTAAAAACGACAAGGGCTGCCACTAAAGTGTTCGTTCCTCTAGTACTGGAAGCCACAATTGACCAATTGTGTCGGCATACCCTAACACTTCGAACTTATCCAAATTTATTTGGATAATGCAAGACAGTATACCTAACTAGCGGTTTCTATGCAACCAACTTTTGTGTCGGTATTTCTCAGAAAGGAAGAGTTAAAAAAGTGTGCATGCATTGCAGGCACAACCACGTGACAGGCCACAGCGTTTTCTATGATATATTCACGTGCGTAAAATGTAGTCACGCGACAACGCGTCCCTCTCACGCGCACACCCCTTCATCTTTCACACGGTGTGAGACCTACATATGCCAAAACATCCCCAATTGGAGAGCGATATAGGTGTGTGATTTACGTGTTTGCAGTAGCACTGGACTAGTAGTCGCTGTTAGTTAAACGGAAAAGAAACTTGACAGGTACATTGCATGGGACACACATGCCTCTCCACTTAAGAAAAGCTGGTGGCGCCGCATGTATTTATACATTTTTGCGTTTGTTCACACGAGATACCTATTCCTTGTTTTGTTCTCACATGATCAACACACACACACACCACATGCAGACACACCCGTCCAAATCTGTTACTCCCTTGTTCCTTTCTAAATGTCTTGTTATAACATAAAAATATTTTTGTTTCCAATAAAATGATATTTTTTTATTTATATTTTATTTTAGTCCACTTCTACCATTGCAAATGCACATTTAAGGAGTTTAGAGTGGGTTGGGAGGGTGAGAATGAGTTTATGAGAGGTAAAGATGGAAGTTCATGTGAAATGAGTTACACCAAACACAATCTTAATATACACAAAAAAACTAAAAATGACAACACATTTGGGACAAAGGAGTATATCTTTTGTTTTGGTGTCTTCCCTCATTTGTATTTGTATTTTGATAAGATTGTTAATTAATTATTTCATTAAAAAATAATTTCATACGTCTCAAAAAGTAATGTAATTTTTTTCTTTTTTAGATGTCCTCAAAACAGTGACGGAACTAGCAAAGGGACAGGGGTGATACTACCCCCTCAATCCAAAATAAATTTTTACCCACTTATTATTAAACCCCAACCTAAATGGTCCTTTTTTTTCTCACATACCCAAATTGTATCCATAAAAGAAGGCAACTCAACTTGGTTAGGTAAAAAAAATTGGTCTTTGTTTTCTATTTATAGGTTTATCTAAATCATTTAAATTTGATATGTTGTGGTTTGGGACCGTGTCTAATTAATCTTTAATTTTTTATTTTAATCATCTTTTAGTACATTTAAATTTCAGATTTATGCGCGGTAGTTTTTGTGAGATTGTTTATATATAATTTAATTTTTATTACTAATTCGTTTTTATTTTTGTACTTGTCATGAGTTTGAGTTTATTATTACACACAATTCTCTTTTTTTATTAATTTCTCACTGTTTTTTGTTTCTTTATTTAGAAATATTACTTTCTATAAAAAAAATCAAGTAAAAGAAATAAAAATGAATCCATGATACCAATTTGGTTGTATGAATTTGTATTATTATTTTTCTACGTAAAAGGTTAGCATACTCAAAAATTTTCGTAGCTCGATTTTTATGTTCTCAATCGAGTTAGAAGTTAATGATTAGTGGCGGCTTCATTGGAAAACAGCGTTGCTAACCTCCATTACTTCAACTATTACTATATATGGAGGTTGGTCTGTGGTCATTATAAAATGGGTTAAGACCGACGTTTTATGGTTGCAAATTCCAACCTCTAATTTAATCTACCCACCAGCCCCCTCAACTTTGAATTCCTGGTCACGTCACTGCCTCAAAAGTGATGCAACAATTTCATTTTTAGTAACTTTTTACATACTATAATTGACCAAATCATCCTTACCACTAAAGATCGAGAAATAAAAAATAAAAAATAAAAGTATAATTAATTTGAGTCTCATTCTTTTTCAAATAAAATTTCTTATTCAATAATATAATTATTTAAATTTTATTATTGGTATATTTATCGTTATATTTTGATTTTGTTTTACTGTTCTTGGTATATGAAAAATTATAAAATTGTAATTTAGATTCAAATTATAGCTAGGTAGGTTTGAGATCATAAATTTATGAATTTAATTACGATTAACATTATTTAGCTTTGATTGTCAGAGAACAAGGTTGTTTTTTAGCTGGTTTGGGATGGACTCTAATCTGGTGTGTTTTGATGTTCGTTTCTCCTTTCCGAGTTTCTTTGTAGGGAATTATAAGCTCTATTTCGCCAATGTGATGGGGTTTTGGTGGAGGAGTACGGTAGCCTCGATATCTCCTGAGTATGCTGCGGATGGATCCTTTGTTTCAAGCCTCTTGGCATTTTGAAAGGAACTGTGAACAACAGCTCTACCGGGTGTCTTTCATCCCACTTTAGCTAAATAGCTCTCGCTTTCTAATGGTCTTACTATCTTTTAAATTTGTTAGACTAGTTTGCTTATGTCGCTCTAGTTTCTCTTATCATTTTTGTTTGAACTTTTGGATCATTAGGTTAGTTTCCGCTCACTTTATGCTCAGAGCACGTTTATTATGTTTTTCTAAGGACTTATCCCTTCTTAGGTTGTTATCGGCTTTTACCGCTTGATTTTGAATGAATTTATTTCCCCTAAAAAAATACTTGTATTATTTAATACTATCTCCATTTTACAAAAATTGTTCCATTTGAATTTCGACCTTATGTTTAACTAAAAATGAACAAAGAAGTAACATAAACTCTTAAAAATATATTTAAAAACTAGACACATTTGTGTAATGTGCATATGTATAAATAAGTTAATTTTATATATTAGCATGTCGAAGAAAAAAAATCATAGATTAATTGTTGAAAAATAAATGAAACAATCTTTGTAAGATAGAGTAGTAATTCTTATTGATTTCTCTGTCTAGAAAAGAATGCTCTTTTTAATTTTCTATTTGACTTCAATTATTGCTAAAAATAATTTTTTTTAGAAATGCTGAAAATGGAAAGTTCTTTTGGGACTTTTGGAATGGGGTGAGTATATATCATTTTGATTAATTAATCCACATGATTGGTGTTTTAAGACTCAAGTCACTCAACCTAATTACTTCATCACCAAGGTAGCTTTCTCTCTCTCTCTCTCTATATATACATTATCCAACATTGAAGGGAAATTAATATAGTACTAAGTACTTAGTAATCAACAACGATAATGCCTATCATCTCCACCTTCGCAGCCACTCCCATTGAGACTCCTCGTCCGATGAAGAACCCACCACGAAAGAAAGAGGCCGACGCCGACGCCGACGCCGACGAGGAAGCTATGAAGGTAAGTGAAGAATGCAGAGAGCTTCTCTGTCGTCTTCCCAGAGAGAAGGGATGGAGAACACGGTATCTGTACTTTTTTCAGAACCGATTCTGGTGCCAACCCCAAGAGATTCAAGCCATAGCCGCTTTTCAGACCCACTTCCGTGCCCGGCACGGCGACGTCTTCCTCGCCACCATCCCTAAGTCCGGCACCACCTGGCTTAAAGCCCTCACGTTCGCCGTCATCAACCGCCGCCGTCTCGTGCCGTCGTCAAGTTCACACCCTCTCATTACGGCCAACCCTCATGACCTCGTCCCTTTCTTGGAGTACAAGCTTTACGCCGCCGCCGATCAACTCAGCTCCGGCGGCAGGCGAGTATTTGGCACACAGGTTCCGTACTCCGCCCTGGCTGACACCAACACCACCAACACGAAAATCAATTATGCCACCGACCACCTCCAGGATTTCGACTCCCCTAGCTCCGGCCGGCGAGTTTTCGCGACCCCATACTCCGCCACCAACCACAACCGGGAGCTCGACTCCAGTAGCTCCGGCCAGCGACTCTTCGCCACGCACGTCCCATACTCCGCTCTGCCTGACACCATCACCGACGCCGCCACCACCACAAAAATCATTTACCTCTGCCGGAACCCATTGGACACGTTCATCTCCTCCTGGCACTACGTCACCAAAATCACGCCGGAATCCGGACCTCCGCCTCTCTCCGTCGCCGACGCCTTCGAGATGTACTGTAAAGGCGTCGTTGGGTTCGGCCCGTTCTGGGACCACATGCTGGGTTACTGGAACCAAAGCCTAAACCAACCCAACAAAGTCCTATTCCTCAAGTACGAAGACATGAAAGACGACATATCCACGAGCTTGAAGGCTATGGCGGCGTTCATCGGTACCCCGTTCACCGATGAGGAAGTAAAGGAAGGCGTTGTTGAGGAGATAGCCAGGCTGTGTAGCTTCGAGAAGCTGAAGGATTTAGAGGTGAACAAGAAGGGGAAATCGATCAAGGATTTTGAGAACAGGCATTTATTCAGGAAGGGGCAGGTGGGAGATTGGGTCAATTATCTGTCTCCTGCCATGGCCCAACAGCTCAAACAAATTATGGACCAGAAGTTTGGGGGCTCTGGACTCCAGTTCAGGCTAATCTGATTTCATTTTCTCCACAAATTTAGCACTACGTCGGCTTTGATGATTTCGCTTGTTTGCGTTTTTTTAAAATCTTTTTTTGTTCCATGGAGAAAATAATAAGACATGCGTCAAATTATTATTATTTCACAAATTTACATTAGATTTTAATATTTTCAATGTTTTCTATATTTTGATATTGTGAGTAAATTAATCCACATGATTGGATTCGCTACTGGATTCGCTTGGGAGACTTCGCCTGGGGGATTCGTTTGGGAGACTTCGCCTTTACCCTGGGGAGCTTCACCTTCCCCATGGGGGCTTTGCCTTCGTCGGGGGGCTTCGCCTTCGCCTGGAGGGACTTCGCCTTTGCCTGGGGTCATTGCCTTCGCCTAGGGTTTCTTCATCCTTACGCTTTTTCAGAATTAGCGATTCGGTCCTCAGCCCCCTCTAGTCCCGGTAATACCGAACTTAGCTTATGGCATAGGCTAGGGTATGCGGGTGGATTCTGCTATCTGCTTCAGGATTACTTGTCTGACAAGTTTTCTTTTGTATTCTGTTATCTGGATCTGTTTTGTCGGCAGCGGGGATTCCATTATCTGGATCTGTTTTGTCAGCAGCGGGGATTCCGGACCCCGGGCTGGTACCATGTCTCTGATATATATGAAAAACCTCTTTTGTAAGGCTAAAAGCCTCAAAGGTCTAACGATTCTGTCTGACTACTGACATTTATGATATTGTTATTATTATTATCTGTATATTTGTATCCGCTTGTATATGTGTTTTCTGTGCAGGTATGTTGGTTTGGTATACTCTGGACCTCAGAAACCCTACCCTATGCCTGACCCTTACTGAGTTCTCAATGAGGACTCACCCTTATATTATTCACTTTTCAGGCTCGTCTGATAAGAAGCCCGGGGAGTAGAGTCTCTCGGTGCTTTCTGGTGTTGATTTTCAGGTATTAATAATTCCAAGCATGTCTTATGATTTGGAAAAAGGTAGTCATGTTTGAGATTTTTTGTTATTCTGCAAGATCCGATTCTGATTGAGCACATTCTAAGGTTACTGACAGTTGTCTTCTGTTCTCTGTTCAGCAGCAACGGTAACCTACGTGGAGTTGCGTTCTAAGGATCTTGGTGTACTAGATCCCTCCACACACGTAGGTATTCTGGACATTAGGTTCTGGATCTGTATATATAAAACATGTATGTATAGTTATGTTGTATCACATATGTGTTTGTATATATTTGCATGTGTGTTTGTGTTCAGACGATCCTCGTTACTTGCACTACATGTTGATGGCATGAGTAGAGTAAAGTAAAATTTTAATCGGGTGGGTATGAACCACTACACCAAGGGATTTCCGTTTACTGTTCCTCTGATTCTGGTTCCCATTTACGCCATCGGGCGTTCTGTAATACGTCAGCTTCCACGGAAGAGGGGGCTAACAGTAAAGGTGGTATCAGAGTAGGTTTAGTCAAGTACGAGGATCAGGTGAAGTTGTGTTCTGAGTCTGGTATAGTCTAGAGGTGGACTCCTGTTCTATGTACGTGCCTGATAGGGCGAGTCATTGTGCTGCTACCTGATTTCAGGGATGTTCGGTAAGGGTTATGGCCACCCCTTACTTGAACATTTTTGGAAGAGGTGTCAGAGTAGGGGTCGGTTCTTCGAGACGTACTAAACTGGATCAAGATCGAGATCTCAGGAAAGGCTGATGCTCCGAGTTAGAACTTCTGATATGCATGTGTGATTCTAAGAAATTGGTGTGATTGCATCATGCATTGCATTTACATTACAGAGCCTATAGAAATACCGTTGCTAGCTTCTGTTAGATACTTACTGTCTTGCATGTTTTCTTGGTATCTGTGAATTTCATGAGGTATGGTTAATACTCGGCGGCAGTGAGAAAGAGATCAGGGCGAGCAGGATAAAGATCCCGACTCTCCAAGAGATGTCCGATAGGAGCGGGATCTGGGACAACAGTTGCACCTTCAGCAGCAGCCACCCCTTGATCTCGCACATACCTTAGAGCAGATCCGGGATATAGTTATAGCGTTACTGCATGTTTTAGCTCAGGCTGCTCCGGGGGTTTAGTAGGTTCGGATCGAGGAGAATACTGTCACCCGTGCTACAGCTCATACTGATAGTCCATCACAGGAGGAGGATACCGAGAGACACCCTTGATCTAGGAGGGTACGATTAGAGGTTGACTGTGAAGTTAGATCTAATTGTTCTGAGGACGAGTGGCACCGAGATGACGGGAGTCGACAACATCGTAGACGACATAGAGATGATGAGTTAGAGGGTTCCCGTAGGTCTCGCAGGCGACTTGGTCAGCAGGAGCCCCGATACGATACGGGGATGTTTGACTACTTGAGTGATTTCTACATCTGAATTTGACGAAGTTTGATGGTAAGGGAGGACCGGAAGTAGCAGAGACCTGGCTTTCTGATATGGAGAAGACGCTCAGGATGTTACACTTACCTTCCACTACGATGGTGTCCCTGGCTACATATAAATCTGTCGGGCAGGTGGATCATTGGTGAAGGAGTGTACAGAGCGGCGGGACAGTACAGTTTGAGTGCAGAGATGAGCAAGACCCAGGTATAGGCTGGGAGGAGTTTTCCCGGGTGTTCCTGAAGTATTATATTGGTGATGCAGTCCGAGATCTCCGTCAAAGGCAGTTTAACAGTTTGCAGCAGAGTGACAGGACCGTGCAGGACTATGAGCAGGAGTTCGATCGGTTGGTCCATTTTGTTCCTCAATACTATGGGTTTGAGGAACAGAAAGCCAAGCGGTTTATATGGGGACTGCACCTCGATATCAGATGGGCGTTGCGGTCCTTGGGCATCACTACTTACCGTGAGACAGTTCAGTAGGCTCAACTACTGGAGCAGGAGGAGTCTCCTTATCGACCCCGTGAGAGTGTACCAGGTTCCGGATTCCAAAGATCACGGAGACCTTTCAGGAGTACTGGGTAGACGTCTAGGGCCGGGCCAAGTGACAGAGGAAAGGGCATTGTTACAGCACCATCTGGACCTCCTTGTTGCAGTTGTGGGACGTTTCACGCCGGTCAACCATGTTATCGAGAGTCCGGCCGATGTCTGAGATGCGAGTGCACGGAGCACTGGATCCGCGACTGTCCTCTGATGCCCAGACAGGAGTCCGGCAGTTTTTCTCTGACACCACCTCCACAGAAGCCTAGTGCACGCAGGGGGCGGGAGGAAATTCAGAGTGGTCCGTGACAGCCAGCGCGACCACCACTTCCGCCAGCACAACAGCCTCGAGTCGGCAGAGTATTTTGGATTGAGCAGGGCGAGTCAGCTCAGTAGGGAGCGCTGAAAGGTACATTGCTTTTGAACAATATATCTGTTAATGTGCTTTTCAACACTGTACTTCCACATCGATTGTAGCACATAAATGTGCTCAATCTCTGTGATTATCTATTTGTCAAATGTGCTGGAAGTCAGTTTTGTTTTCAAATGAATTAGCTCGGGATTGTGTCTTGACAGTGGGAGGACACAAATTTCTGTCTGATCTGTTAATTCTGGATGTTCCGAAATATGATGTGATTCTTGGGATGAATTGCCTATCCAAGAATTATGTTCAGATTGATTGTGCCCAGCGGCAGATCAAGGTATCTGGAGAGGTAACACCTCTATCTGTTGTGCCGGATATGGAAGTTGTGGAACACTGTATGGAGTTTCAGATTCTGGAACGGGACCAGCCTTCACGCGCCGATGTCTTCAACCCACGTGCCGGCCGCCTCACCTCCGTCAACAGCTTCAACCTCCCCGTACTTCAGTACATCCAGCTCAGTGCCAAGAGTAATTTTTTGTTCACATTTATTTGTGGAATATTCAGTATAATTTAATTAAATTAGTTAAGCCATAGTTCATGTCTATGAAAATCTGTAGAAATATATTTTTTTACACTTTATTTCAAAGTTTTAGAATAACGTTGTAAAATAATATATTGTACAGGATTTTCATGGATTGTCCAAGTTGAACAGTTTGTAAAAGTTTACTATCGGTGTATTAAAATTTTACGGTTGTGTATGTAAAACTGATCGAATTACATAAATTTTGGTTGCATTTCTTAGTATTGTTCCACGTTATACCTGTTCTGGGAGTTATATTACAGAAAAATGGTATAGTGTGGAACTAAGGTGAAATGCTGCCAAAATTTATGTAATTACAGTTTTACATACACAACCATAAAAGTTTCTTATACTAACAGTACTTTTATGAATAGAATAGGACTTATGCACCTTGGATTAGGAAAAAATGATTTTGTATATGAATGTGTGCAATAAATAACAACTTTTGTATTTTTTTATAATATATAATTAATTTTCATGTTTGTTATTGTTTTTATTGATGAATGAATAGGAAAGACCATAAATGGCCAAAAGACGTAATTGGATGTATTAGCGCTTTGAGGATAGGACTCGCTATATAAGTGAAAGATTTTGGACTGGGCTTCAGGAATTTCTGGATTATGCTTTTTTATTGCTAAATCAAATGGAGAAGAATTGGTGAAATGTCCGTGTATTAAGTGTAAAAATAGATACTATTATGATCGAATAACAATTTGCAATCATTTACTATTAGACAGATTTAAACCCAATTATCATGTGTGGGATTGTCATGGTGAACAACTTGAGATCAATCCATGTATTTATCGACACTACGTGAGGAGGACATGCCTCACTGCGGCCCAATGCGCAGTTGGCCCGTGGTACCAACTGCGGCGAGGGCCGCAGTGAATGCCGCAGTGAATGCCGCAGTTGAAATGTCCGCAATTTCGAGCTCACTGCGGCGTCGGCCGCGGTACGTACTGCGGTCTCACTGCGGTGACGGCCGCAGTAACACTGACAACAGCAGAGCGCCGTTTGACGGCGCCGCCATTTATTACTGCGGCCATAACTGCGTCGTTGGCCGCAGTAAATCGAATATTTTTCCGAAAAAATAAAATCTTATAAATATTTAGTAAGTATTATCTAAATTAGTAAATGTAAATATAATAATGTTAATTAAAAAATTAATTATTAATTGAAATAAATATAAATTGAATGTATATTGAATATAATTAACCGGTTACATCCAAAAAATATTTATAGTAATTCTAATTCTAAATGTTCGGAGGATACTGTTGTAGAAAATCGTCAAAATCCTGATCATCCAGCCTGAGCAAGTTGTGAAAAAAGTTGATCGGGCCGGTCTCTTCTTTGCTACGATGTCCGTGGCGGCTCAGGTGATAATCATCTCGGGCGGAGTGGAGGGTGAGGTCGGGATTCGGAGAAGGCGGCCTTGGAGGATGCTCGTGACATGGGGCGGGCGGGGAAGGCCGGGATGGTCCGGCGACAAAGTCTCGGCATGTCGAGAGTCGGACATGTCCCCACTGCGTAGCGCCGACCACATCTTTGCGATCGCGCGCTTCCGTCGAAGCGCGTCATCTCGTACGCCGGGCTTCCACAGGCTGCCACCCGGGCTTCCACAGGCTGCCACGGGGCTTCAACCTCTGTCTGCGCACAAGCAGCGTGGTCCTCGAGTGGCGACCACCGCATCTCAGGTCGCCGATCTCATCCATGTCCCTCCGATCTTTGCTCCTCCAGTCGATCTCGCTGAAATCAAAATTACGTTTTGAAAATGTTATACTTATAATGAAATGATGAATTGTCAATGTACTGTAAAGGTATGGAAGTGGTAAAAGTTCAATTTTATTACCTGCGATGGCCGAGGTTGCTCGAACAACTCGGGCTGGGAAAGCTGGGGCGGGACACCGACCCATCGCCCTCGCGTGGGCGGGCCCAAGACATCCGTGTAGATGTCCTCATCAATATCGGGGAACGGCCCGTCCTCCCCATACTTCTCGATCAAGCGCTTCTTGTACTCCTCCTAGTTAAGATGAAAAAATTTGTGTTAATGAATAATAAATTGAATAATTTAAACATATAAATGATTAAAAATCTACCTAAACTTACCAAGGCCGCATTTTGCCCAACCAGTCCTCCCCGAACTGGTCCTCCCGCAGCCGCTGTGCCGCCGTCTTGCACTGCCAATTAAAATATGTTAGGTATTCAGAAATTTCACTTATACATATGTAATTATGTATAAATATTTTTAAAAACTTACCATCTCCTCATAAATGGTCGCCTTTGACTTGTTGCCATGCGACTTGAATTGTGGTCGTTTGTCGCTCTTGGCATTTATCTTGTTCCGCGCGGAGTTCACCTTGAACTCCGAGCTGCAGTAATACTCGAGAAGCAGCTTTCACTTGGCAGGTTCTATCCTCTACGGAGGCATGTCCAGCCACTCCATGTAGTTGGGAGCCTCGCGATCCAGGGGACATTTCTTCTGGGCCCAATCTCGGATATTGTCCTGGGTGTTCCGGTAGAATTCCACGAACCGGGAATGGAGCTTCTCCAGGAATTTGTTATCCGTCCATGAATCTGCTCTGTTCAGAAAACATCAAAACGTTGAAATTTATAGGATTAGTTTAAAAAAAATATATAGAAATATATAGTGCAATAACTAGTATTTGTATTACCGAGAATTTGTTGGCGTAGTCGGCCTACTCATCCGCTGAGAGGTCGGAGTACGTAGGCGGGAAGCCTTTGAACTTGCTGGCGACGATCGCCCCGATCGCCTTGGGCACACCTGACGTCTGTTGTTTCAAACTGCATAAGAGTTGAATGTTACATGCATAAATAAAATACTAAAATTAATAAATTTATGAAAACTTAAAATTAAAAACATCCACCAATAGCCGACAGGTCCGCAAGTTCGAAGGTGCCAAGGTAGATGCATAGTAAGATGTTCCATGGAGTCAAAGAATGATGGCGGGAAGATCTTTTCCAACTTGCACAATGTTACGACGATCAATTCATCAAGCTTCTCCACATCGTCCAACTGAATATCCTTAGAACACAGTAGTCTAAAGAATTTGCAAAATTCTACAATTGCCATCCAAATGCCGTCAGGGATGAAACCACGTAATGTAACAAGCAGCAGCTTCTGCATGAACACATGACAATCATGGGTTTTCATACTGTAAAAAGTATTGTTTGCCGTATTGACACATCTGCCAATGTTAGAGGCATGCCCATCGAGAAGTTTAACGATATGCTTCAACCAATTGCAAATCATCGCAATCTAATCATCGTTTAACGTGTATAACGCCTTCGATTGAAATGGTTTCCCATTCCGGCCAATGCTCAAATGCAGTTCATCACGGATATTTAACTCCTGCAAATTGCGTCTCGACTGTGCATTATCCTTCATTTTTCCTTTCACGTTCAAAACTGTGTAGAAGATGTTATCAAAACAGTTTTTTTCAATGTGCATTACATCCAGACAGTGGCGTACTTTCAAGTCTGCCCAATACGGCAACTCCCAGAAAATTGATTTCTTCACCCAATTGTGCTCATCACCAAACTTGTCAACCCTCATTTTGTCCCACGGTGTTCCGAATGCTGGGAATACAATCCTATTAAGATCCCTTAAGATCTCATGACCTGACTTATACACACACGGATGTCTACGGTCAGTTTGTCCCCACGATTCGGTATTGTTACGCAGAGCATGCCGACGTGGTAAAAATCTCCTATGACAACCCCACCAACTGGTTTTCCGTCCATGCTTCAACTGAAAGCTATTAACATCACTCATGCAGTATGGGCATGCAAGTCTTCCATGCGTACTCCAGCCCGATAGCATTCCGTACGCCGGAAAATCACTTATCGTCCAAAGCAAACATGCTCGCATAACAAAGTTCTGATTACGGTGCGCGTCCCAAGTTTCCACTCCCGTATTCCATAAAACTTGTAGCTCCTCAATCAGTGGACGTAGAAACACGTCAATGTTACGGCCAGGAGATCGGGGACCTGGAATTAGCAGAGGCATGAAAGTGTACGGCTCCTTCATGCATAAATCAGGCGGCAGATTGTAAACAACGATGAATACCGGCCACATCGAATACGATTGTCCTGTTTCGGACAACGGGTTAAAGCCATCAGTACTTAACCCCAATCGTACGCTTCGGTACTCCTGTGCAAAATCCGGATACATTTCATCGACGTGTTTCCATGCCTCACCTTGAGATGGATGTCCAACAGTGTCAGATACATTTCCACTTGCTCTAATATGATATGTCATGAACTCTGTGGTTTTAGACGACTGGTAAAGCCGTTGTAGCCGCTCAGTGATTGGTAAATATCGTAAAACCTTTTTCGGTTTCGGTTTCTTACCCGGGTCACACACTTCATACCTATCCGCTCCACACACCCTACAATTCAATAACTTGCTGAAGCTACCGTAGAACAACATACAATTATTCTCGCAAGCGTGAATTATTCTATACGGTAACCCCAGCTCCTTCAACATAGCTTTCGTACTAAACATGCTTGTTGGCAACGAGTTTCCTCCGGGTAATATTTCATTGATATATCCGATCATCTCAGAGAAAAAGGCATCCGATACGTTGTGTTGACTTTTCATACTCAACAACTTCGATACAACCGATAATTTGGTGTACTTATCACCACAACCTTCATATTATGGTTTTGATGCATCACACAACAGCTTGAAAAAGCTGCGCCCTTTCGTTTGGCACTTGGGGAGCTGAAACGTCCTCATCGTCATTACTCTGATCATTTTCAAAATTATTAGAGTGCTCATGAAACCCAAAAGCATCACGAACCATTTCTTCGTAAGCCGGCCGTTCTTGGCTACCTTCAGAAGAATTATGTATTGCAGTACTTGTACTTGCGCGATTTGATGATGTCGACGCTAGTTCGTCAAATCGATAACCTCGATAAACACATGGATTGATCTCAGGTCGTTCACCATGACAATCCCACACATGATAATTGGGTTTAAATCCGTCTAACAATAAATGATTGCCAACTGTAATTCGATCATAATAGTATCTATTTTTACAAATTGTACACGGGCATTTCACCAGTTCTTCTCCATTCGATTTAGCAACAAAAAAAGCGTAATCCAAGAATTCCTGAAGCCCGGTCCAAAATCTTTCACTTATATAGCGAGTCCCTTCCTCAAAGCGCCGATACATCCAATCACGTCCTTCGCCCATTTACGGTCTTTCCTATGATCATTCATTCATCAATAAAAACAATAAACATGCACAATTAATTATATATTACTATAACCAAACACAAAAGTACTTAATTAATATTGCACGTACATTCATATATAAATATTCACATATCATTTTCGCCTAATCCATATCCAGGTGCATGGGTCCTATCCTGTTCATAAAAGTACTATTAGTGAAGAAACTTTTATCGTTGCGTACGTAAAACTGTAATTACATAAATTTCGGCAGCATTTCGCCTTAGTTCCACACTATACCATTTCTCTGGAATATTACTCCCAGAACAGGTATAACGTGGAACAAGACTAAAATGCGACCGAAACTTATGTAATCCGCTCAGTTTTACATACACAACCATAAAAGTTTAATACACCGATAGTAAACTTTTATAAACTGTCCAACTTGGACAATCCATGAAAACTCTGTACAATATATTATTTCACACCGTTATTCCAACGTATTGAAATAAAGTGTAAAAAAATATATTCTTACAAGTTTTCATAGACAGGAACTACGGCTCAGCTAATTTAATTAAATTACTTAAAAAGAAAATAAAATTACCAATACATAACTTAAATTGAATTAAATGAAAAACTATATAACTATAAATAAATACATAAAATATTTATTACCTCAGTAATACACCTAAAATCGAAGGTACCGCAGCTTCCACCTGAAGTTGAAGTTTAGAGAGGAGAGATTTTGCGAAGTGCGGAATGAGTTGAAGTTTAGGGAGGGGAGATTTTGCGAAGTGCGGAATGAAATGAATTGGAAGGAAGTGGGGGTATATATAGAAGAGTCTACTGCGGCCACGTCCGCAGTACAAGGCCGCAGTAGGGATGGTGGTAGGTGGGGCACGTGGTCCACGAGGGCTTACTGCGGACTCACTGCGGTTTTGGCCGCAGTAAAGCGAACTGCCACCGCCGCGCAGTTCGTTCACTGCGGGGAGTCGTTCACTGCGGCCGTAACCGCAGTAACGGTCGCAGTGAAAATGGTCCTCCCCACGTAGTGTGAGTGATGCTTTTGGGTTTCATGAGCACTATAGTAATTTTGAAGATGATTAGAATAATGATGAGGACGTTGCAGTGCTCGATAATGATGAGGATGCTGCAGTGCGCGAAGTGCCAATGAAATGGCACAAAAGTTTTTCCAACTATTGCATAATGCGCCAAAACCTTTATATGAAGGTTGTGCTGATAAGTACAACAAATGATCGGTGTTTGTAACTTGCCGCCTGATTTATGAATGAACGAGCCGTACATTTTTATGCTTCTACTAATTCCAGGTCCACTTATTTAGGAGTTACAAGTTTTATGGAATAGAGGAGTGGAAACTTGGGATGCGCACCGTAATCAGAACTTTGTTATGCGAGCATGTTTGCTTTGGACGATAAGTGATTTTCAGGCGTATCGAATGTTATCGGGCTTGAGTACGAATGAAAGACTTGCATGTCCATACTGCATGAGTGATGTTAATAGTTTTCAGTTAAAGCATGGACGAAAAATCAGTTGGTGAGGTTGTCATAGTAGATTTTTACCACACCGGCATGCTCTCCGTAACAATACCGAATCTTGGGGAGAAACTGACCATAGACATCCATGTGTGTATAAGTCAGGTCACGAGATCTTAAGGAATCTTAATAAGATTGTATTCCCAGCATTAGGAACACCGTGGGATAAAATGAGGGCTGATAAGTTTGGTGATGAGCACAATTGGGTAAAGAAATCAATCGTTTGGGAGTTGGCGTATTTGGCAGACTTGAAAGTACGACACTATCTAGATGTTATGCATATTGAAAAAAAATTGTGTTGATAACGTTTTCAACACAGTTTTGAACATGAAAGGGATAACGAAGGATAATGCACAGTCGAGATGCGATTTGCAAGAGTTAAATATCCGTGAAGAATTGCATTTGATCATTGGAAAAAATGGGAAACCATTTCAACCAAAGACGTTATACACGTTAAATGATGATCAGATTGCCATGATTTGCAATTGGCTGAAGCATAGCGTTAAACTTCCCAATTGTTATGCATCTAACATTGGCATGTGTGTCAATACGTCCAATAATACATTTTATAACATGAAAACCCATGATTGTCATGTCTTCATGCAAAAGATGCTTCTTGTTACATTACGTGGTTACATTCCTGATAGTATTTGGACGACAATAGCATAATTCATCAAATTCTTTAGGCTAATGTGCGCTAAGGATATTCAATTCGACGATGTGGAGAAGCTTGATGAATTAATCATTGTAACACTGTGCAAGTTGGAAAAGATCTTCCCTCCATTATTCTTTGACTCCATGGAACATCTTACTATGCATCTACCTTGATACCTTCGAACTTGTGGATCTATCAGATATTGGTGGATGTTTCCTTTTAAACGGAATATGAAGAAGTTGAAAGCAAAATGTGCGAACAAACAATTTTTAGAGGGCTTGATCATTGAAATTTTTTTGTTACAGGAAGTAGCCTTTTCTGTGAGCATTACATGGAAGATAATCAAGGAACACGGGTGAACTCTTACATACGGAACAAAATTAATTTTTCTGCAGTTGTTAGTGATTCGGGACTACCAATTTTCAATCATCCAACAAAAATATTTGGTAAGGCACGCATTCGAGAATTGATTGCTGAAGAATTACATCATGTCCAAACATATATTCTGCAGAATTTTCAAGAGGTGGAATAATTTATAATTCGATTTAACGAGTTGTCCCGTAATCGATTCCCAAAACTGAACGATGATGGTATAGACAACTTCATACTGGCAGAGTTTGCACGATGGTTCAGGACTATGGTTAGTTGTGCTTATTTATTTATTTAATTATTTATGTTATCTGTGTTCACAACAAAAATTATTATGTTATTTATCGATTCTGTGTAGGCCGTCGCAAATCAGGCAGCACCCCCACAAACACTATATGACCTGGCCTATGGTCCTAGAATGTGTGCTAAATTGTTTCCGGTCGTATATGTTAATGGGTACAGGTTTCACACAAAACAACATGGTGAAAATAAAAGGAAGCTAATTGGGGCGTTTGCGTCTTGGGGGATACAAATGCGGAACACAATTTGGATTTCTATGGCTGGATTGACGAAATTCTTGTCCTTCGTTACAGGAACAGTAGTCTTACAGTCTTCAAGGGTGCGTGGTTTTCTACCAATAAATGCATCTGTACCGATAAAATTTCAGGGATCACCGCTGTTTAGTTTGAAGTTTTAAAGGAAGTTAATAATTTTTATTTTTTTTCAAAATTTTGTGCCCAGTCACCGTATCTCGTCGCCGCCGCCCCCTTTCCTGCTAGAGTATCGTTCCCAGCTTCAAGGTGAGTGTCTAATTTCAAGATTTCATTGTTTTTTTTGTAGTTTTGTCTACATTTTTGTTGAATTATTTCTTGAATTTGTGTTTAAGATGAACAATATCTTATTATTTGTTGAATTGCATTCTGATTATTTCCTAAATTTGTGGATTATTTTTTGAATTTGTGGATTATTTGTTTAATTTGTGGATTATTGTTGAATTTTTTGAATTTTTAGGAATTTTGGCAAATTTATGGATTATTGTTGAATTTTTAGGTAATTTAGAAAATTTGGGGATTATTGTAGAATTTTTAGGAAATGTGTGGTTATTTGTAAATTTTAGGGTTAAAATGAGAATTTTTAAAATATTTGGGGTTGAAATGACAAATTTTTAAAAACTGTTTGCTTAATTGAATTCTCAAAAAAAATTGGGGTCAAAATAGAAAGTTTTCAAAATTTTTCAAATTGTTTTGGGTAACATTGCAAAATTTACAAAACTTTGTGGTGTACTTTCAGTTTTTGGGTCAAAATAACTATTTTTATAAAACTTTGTGGCTTAATTGAATTTTTCAAAAACAATGGGGTTAAAATTGAAATTTTCTAGGGATGAAAGGAAAATTTTCAAAATGTTTTGGGTTACATTTCAATTTTTATAACCTTTTTGGCTCAAATAACAATTTTTAAAGACTTAGGGGTTGAAATGGAATTTTGAGGATGTTTTGGGTAAAATTGCAAAACTTACAAAATTTGTTGGTGTACTTTCAATTTTTTATAAGTTTTGGCTAAAATGGAAATATTCAATAATTGAATGTTTTGGGCTACATTGCAAGTTTTCAAAACTTTGTGGCTTAATTGAATGATTTAATTTAAAACAATTTGGGGTTGATATGTCAATTTAAAATTTGAAAAATTTGAAAAATTGTAGATTAAGTGCAATTTTGAAAAACTTTGTGGATTAATTGACATTTGTTAATGTTTCAAGGTCTGCCGGACACACCATTCGGCAATGGTGAGCGCCTGGATTAGTTAGGCTCGGGTTCACGTGGTAGAACATTCTCTCGAACTGGGCGTGGTGGCAGCTCATCTACCTCGAGCCATCGCGCACAGTCGGAGACGCCGGAGAGAGAGGCGGATATACAGCATCGCATGCCCAGCATCCGTTGGGCAAGATTTAAACCCCAATACTTATACCTACCCGTGGCCGCTGCTGGAGGAGAGCCATTTCTACAGATCTGGGAAGCAACCTGCAAGCGGTACCGTCGAGTATCCACCTACTAGTACCGCAAGCAGCCGTCCTAGTACCTACTAGTAGTATTCAACTACTAGTACCGCAAGCTGCTACTGGAGCATTACAGCAGTGAAGAGTTCAAGACGAACTCCGTCCAAAACAAGAAGAATGCCTCGAGTGACAAACGCCCAAAAATCAAGTCGCATGACAACAAGTCAAGCGACTATTTATGAAGAATTGGTAACTTTTTAAAATATTTATGTACAATTATGTATGTATAAGTAGTATTTATAAATACCTAACATATTTTAATGGACAGTGCAAAAAGGCCAGACAAAGGCTGCGGGTGGACTAGTTTGGGGAGGACTGACTGGGCAACGAAAATGCGGTCATGTTAAGTATGAGTAATTTCTCATTCATTTATATATTTAACTTATTAAATTTAGTATTCATTAACATAAATTTCTTCATCTTAACTAAGAGTACAAGAAGTGCTTGATTGAGAAATATGGGCGGACGAGCCGTTCCCCGAGATCGATGATGACATATACAAGGATATCATGGGCCCACCCACGCAAAGGGCGATGATTCGGTGTCCCGCCTCAGCTTTCCCAGCCCGAGCTGTTCGAGCAACCTCGATCGTCGCAGGTAATAAAATTGAAATTATATCAATTCCATATGTTTACGGTGCTTTGGCAATTGATCATAAGATTAACCTTTTTCAAAATATATTTTTCAGCCTGAGATCGAGCTGGAAGAGCAGCATCGGAGGGACATGGATGCGATTCGTGACCTTAGATGCGGGGTCGTCGCGCTCGAGGACCAAGGTGCTTGTGAGCATGTTGTGATTGAAGCCCAGTGGAAGCCCGAGTGGAGGCCCGGGTGAACGAGGTGACGCACTCCATGGAAGCGGCTATCAACAATGTGTGGTCGGCGCTACATAGGGGGGACACATCCGAATTTCCGAAATGCCAGCGACTTTGGTCACTAGAACATCCCAACCTTCCCCCCCTCGGATCACCCCACGTCATTAGCATGCTCCGAGACCGCCTTCTAATCCACAACCCAACCTCAGCCTCTACTTCGCCCTAAATGATTATCAGCCAGAGCAGCCACGGACTTCGAAGCAGGAGACCCCATAACCCACAGTGTCGCAGTTCAACTTCTTGGACCTATTCGGGATGGATGATCAGGAGTTCGATAAGTTTTTGGACGGTGTTCGTAAGAACAACAATAATCTTCCGAATAATTAGAATTAGTATAAACATTTTTAAGATATAATTTGTTAATTATCTTAAACATCTATCCCATTTGCATTTATTTAAATTAATAATTACTTTCTTAATTAACATTATTATTAAGTTTATATTTAGTAATTTAAATAATAGTTAGTAATTATTTATACAATTCTATTTTTTCAAAAATTATATATCTATTGCGGTCTCAGACACAGTAGAGGCCGGAGAACATAGTGACGGAGTCGTCAGACGTCTGACAAGTGGCTTCCAGACGTACTGCGGCTTCGTTCGTGGTGAGGCCGCAGTACGCACCACGCCCTCAGCCGCAGTGCGTGAGAAACTGCGGCCATTTTTACCACGGCGTGCACCGCGGCCCTCGCCGCAGTAATTACCACGGCGCAACTGCGTTGATGGCCGCAGTAACGGCCATCCCCTCGACGTAGTGATTGAGTACTTTAAAGAAAAGTCAAATTCTCTAGATTTTTTAACAAGAGAACTTTTGCGGGGTAGATGATGTCGTGGAAATTGCCACAGACATTTTATATATTTATATATGTGTGTAAATATAAATGACTGATCATTTGATCTGTGGCATGTTTTCAATTGATATGGGTACAGACCAATAATTAAGCCTCACAAGTCACATGAATGGAATAAAGCTACTTTTATTCATGACATTATTATAAATAAAAAAACTCAATGCCATTAGCCTAAAATAGTTACATGAAATGTCTTAGATAAACCAACGACATCGATGCCCATTTGATAAGGCATTATTCCCTAGCTACGCACACATTTCATCATGCTATAAAGCTCAAGCTTCAATTGAGTAACGTGAGGATGACCTGGGAGTAGGGCTGAAGAGCGAAACCTCTTGGTCTCGGCTCACCTTCAACCTCCATGCCTCATCTCTCGATATTAAAGCGTTTCTAAGATCGTCGACCGGAATAGCGCTGAGGACAGTGACTCTTCCGGCTACCTGGCTAATCTTGGCATTTCCGTTCGTCTTGAAGGACACCCACTCCAGTCCTTGCTCGTTCGCCCTCTTAATCACGGCGAAATGTTGGGGCACCGTGATCACTTGTCCTTCCTCGACGTGACCGTTGAACACTGTCTCGCCGTCCTCTCTCACGATCTGCATGTTGCCGTTTCCTCGGGTGATGAACACAATGCTGTGGGAGTTCATGTTCCAGTGTGGAGTGTAGATGGCGTTCGTTGTTCACAATGAAGGTTTCAACATTGAGGGTTAAATTGAACATAAACTATAAAATTGAGGACCACCATCTGAAATAAACTCTTTAAACACGCCTGACTAATTTTAATTAGTACCATGTAAAGGACACCCCTCTCGGCACTGAGCTGGATGTACTGAAGTACGGGGAGGTTGAGGCTGTTGACGGAGGTGAGGCGGCCGGCGCGTGGGTTGAAGACATCGGCGCGTGAAGGTTGGTCCAGCTGGTGGCGGAGCCTCATGGTGCAGAAGGTCTCCTCCAAGCCGTTGCCGTAGCCGCCGTAACTTTCGCGGCGTCTCTCTTGCTCTTCCTCTTGGTATTCGGGGAAGATCAGGTCCAGCTCTTTCTCAACTCTGATGATCGATCCTCTCATGTCGTCTCTGTTCTGCAGCCTCCTCGCCAATTGTGGGTCGATGTTAAGAGCCTCAGAAAGGAGCTGCGTCTCGAATCCGCTGAGGATGTTGCCGGCTTGTTTGCCTCCGCCGGCTTCCCGGAGCCTCTCCCTCTCACTTTCGCTCTCTCTTCGAGGATCAAAGCTCGGCCCGCCACTGACGGCGTCTTCCTGTGGGTTTCCGGCCAGGAAGAATCTCTGGAGAGATCATGAATATTAATTAAATTACTACAGCCTTTGCACGATCGATTTGTATATATATAGGAAAATATGTTAATTTTGGCTTACTCTGAAGTTCTGATCCAGCTGGTTGTGGACATTTCCGACGTCGATGAGGGCGTTGAGGACGAGCTCGGAGTCGCCGTCGTTGTAGACCCAGTAGGTTGTACCGGCGGGGAATGCAACGATGTCGCCTTCACGGATGCGGCGGATCTTCTGGTGCTGGTCACGTGGTGGGCTGCTGCTTCCTCTGCTTTCCAGGCGGGACTGGCCTGATTCTTGAGACTGGAAAGTCTCAGGGCAGCCGGGAAGACGGCGCCGTTGACTCCACGTCCCCGGACGACATACATCAGCTGTGGGGCGTTGTTGTAGTGAGGGAGAAGGAGACCGCGGGGCTGGAGGCGGTGGCGGAGCGGGGCAACTCCGGCGCACTGGAACTGATCCTCGTTCAAGTTCCAGAGCTCAGTGACGCCGCCTTCCGATTGGATGCGGCGGTTTGGGTTCTCCGCATTGATGCGATCAATCTGGCACTCCGTCTGAGCGCGCTGCTGCTGCTGGCCTTCACGCCATCTGCCGCCGCGTTGGGCGAAGCTGCAAGGGGCGGAGAGGAAGAGAAGGCAGAGGGTGAGAGAGAGGAGGGAGGAGGAAGCCATGTTGAATTGATGATGATTGTTAAGCCGATTTGGGTATGAATTTATACTACTTGATGCACAGGGACGTGGCGAGGAGGCTCTGCAATTTGTGCATGGAGCTATGTCGTGTGCTCAATCTTTGAAAAGAGAATATTCCTCTATTATAGTATTACTTTTTTGCAACTAGAATGATGTGAGTAACATTCTGGAAATAAGGATGAAAATATTAATTATTGACTTTCATTGCATTTGATAAGTTCTATTTTCTAAATTACATGATCAATTTGATGTTAACATAATTAATTAAACTATTTTTTTTTAATTTTAAAATTGTTTACGTTGGGAGAATGGAAAAATTCAAAAATTTTATTTTTAAAGTGTCGTGGATTTATAGGGTTGATGCAACTAGTGGGACGTGACGAGGGAGCTTTGTGGTTGTTGTGCATGGAGCTCTGTCACTACTTGTTGCTTGTGTTTCCTCTCATCTGCTTTGAATGGATTATAAGCAAACAAAAGGTGAGTGAGGATCAAAGTTACACATCTCTCACAATTAATCGATTAATCGATTTACTCCAATTTAATTGTTTAACTCTCTTTTGAGTTGATAATTGTATTTTCTTTTAGATTGAGTGTTAGCGATCTTCTTCTCTTTTCTTTTAAGGTATGTTCAACATCTTTTGTTTGTGGAAAATAGTTAAAAATTTTAACAAAAAAATTAAAAAGTAAAAAACAATTCATAAAAAAATTAAATTTTGAAATATTTGTGATAAGAAGTTTATGGAATTAGTGGAAACACAATACTACTGATATATATGGGCCTAGTCCGTATGGCCGTATTGCCAAACGCAAACGCCATATGGGCCAGACCCGCCAATACGAGGAGTGTTCCTCGTAAATACGACGAGCCTCTCGTATACGGCCCATAAGGGCGCCCCGTATAATCTTGTTGGCAGCAGACGCTTTATGGGCCGGACCCTATTGGTACTCCAACATAGTACACCAACCAAAAAGCTGGCCCAGCACACAATGCCCAAAAGCTGCACCAGCACGCAAGACACAAAAGCGGTACTTAGCACACTCAAGTGCTGTCAGGCAAACACTGTTGAGCAGTACTGTCCAATCCGCCGCCTGAACTCACAAGTCAGCGGCTCAAGCGTGCGGGAAGATCCCACCAAACACTCTACCCCAACTGGGAGAGTCTTGGCATCACCCTATAAGTGGGTGATGCCAACCCAAAATAAGGTGATTACTACACACTCTCACCTCTCTTCTCTTTCTGCACCTGAGAGTTTCCCTTGTCTTGCTCTTCTCAGGTACCGGAGCTGCCTCATCACGATCACCGGAGCATCTATTCCACCGGAGATCGCCCTTTGGCTATCAACTACCATAGTGTATTATAGCATGATTGTAAAAATATTATTTTTATTTAATTTAGAGATTTACTTTGTACTAATTAATTTTACCACTTCAATTTTAGAAATAATTTTGAATCAAATTGTTTGATAACTAGGTTTTGGGAGCTTTGCGGTGGAGGTCTACAACTGACGGGCTCATGACTGTTCTAGAACTGATGAGTGATTGAAGCAATGAATTCATAAACAACAAGACTTGAATAACTCGCTTTCTCTCCCTGCACTACATATAATTGATTTAACATAATCAGGAAAAAGGCAGAATAAGCATGAAGGTATCTAGCCTGAAGGTATCATTGACTGTTAGAAGTGTAGTTCAAAGCATTCAGTAAACATAAATAAGTTCCCATTGTCCTTCCTTCACCCTTGTTTAACATCTATTTTGTCATTTGCATCTCAAGTTAACTTGAGGAAACCTCGACCATGGACCTTTGGCTGCGGACACCTGAAAGAAAGAATTGTTGCGACTTAAGAGGATAATACAAGGGTAAGGATGTGACATTGCCAAGTGATGTTTGTTGGAAAAGAACGAATTCACAAAAGAGCAAAAAACAATCTGGTGCTGGGGAACTCACAGCCTTTTCTGTTGTCATTCTCTTATGTATAGGAAAATCAAAATACATGCTAAACAACCACCCACGATCCCACAAATCTAGGAACGTGGAGCACTACCAGGAGAACCTCCTATCTACATGATACCAGCACAACCGTGCTTTTAGGAACAACCAAACAAAACAGCTAACTATTTCTATTCTAGACAAAACAACCTGCTAACATTTCGGCACAAGCTTAACCAACAAATCACCCCCTAAGCTTGTGACTTCATTTGATCTCGGTCATGCCAATCTTGTCACGAAGCTCCAAAAAACTTAACTCGACCAAGCGCCTTGGTCAGAATGTCCGCCAGCTGGTTACTAGTAGCCACGTACTCCATTGCTATCTTGCCATCTTCAATGCACTCTCGTATGAAATGATACCTTGTCTCGATATGCTTGCTCCTGTCATGGAACACCGGGTTCTTGCAAAGAGCGATTGCGGACTTGTTGTCAATGTTGAGCTTGACAGCCTTGAACTCCTTGCCGATGAGATCACTCAGTAACCGAGACAACCACACACCTTGGCACGCTGCCGTTGTAGCTGCAATATATTCTGCCTCACAGGATGAGAGAGCCACCACCTTCTGCTTCTGACTTTGCCATGTGATTGGGGCAAGACCGAAGTAAAACAACACCCCCGTTGTGCTCTTCCTATCTTCTAGATCACCGGCCATGTCACTATCACTGAACGTAGTTAGGATAGCTTGGCCTTCCTTCTTCTTTTTCCCATAAAAGCATCCAAGCGAATGCGTCCCTGCGATGTAACGGAGGATGTGCTTTACTGCAGCAAAATGCTCCTCATGTGGTTCCTGCATAAACCTGCTTACATAACCAACAGAGTATGCCAAGTCGGGGCGGGTGTGCACCAAATACCGAAGGCAACCAACTATGCTTCGGTACTCAGTGGCACTGACGAGTGGAGTAGTACCAGACTTGGACAACTTGAGACGCGCCTCCATTGGGACGTGGCACGGATTGCACCCTTTCATGCCGCTTCGGTCTAGCAACTTCTCTGCATATGACGCTTGCTTGATACCGATACCGTCCACCCCCTGAGATACCTCAATGCCGAGATAGTATGACAAAAGCCCCAGATCACTCATACTGAACAGATTCATCATCTCCTTCTTGAACTTGTCAATGGCATTCTTGTCTGCTCCTGTGATAATTAGATCATCGACGTATACACCCACAATCAACAATCCTGTCCCAGAGCCCCTCGTGTACATGCCATGTTCCGCCGTGCTCCGCCGAAACCCCAATGTTACCAGACTCGCATCTAGCTTGGCGTTCCACGCCCTTGGAGCCTGTCGCAATCCATACAAAGCCTTCGGAGCCGCAGCACCTTGTGCTCTTGACCGATGATAACAAAACCGGGAGGCTGTGCTACATATACCTCCTCGTTAAGTTCTCCGTTGAGGAAAGCAGACTTGACATCCATGTGATGCATAGCCCACCCCTCGTGAGCCGCCATTGCAATCAGGAGTCGCACAGATTCGAGATGAGCCACAGGCGCAAACACTTCCTCAAAATCAATGCCCTGCTTCTGAACATATCCCTTTGCGACCAAGCGAGCCTTGTGTTTGACAATTGCACCCCGTTCATCTCGCTTCACCTTGAACACCCACTTGAGACCAATCGGGCGATATCCAGCTGGCGCATCAACCAACTCCCATGTACTGTTCTTGGTAATGGAGTCCATCTCCTCCAACATCGCTTTGCGCCAGCACAGCTCTTGTTCGGCTTCCGCAAAACTTGACGGTTCCTCAGCCGAAGTCAAGAGCAACTCCTTCAGATCTTCTAGTTCAACCGGTACCGTTGTGTTGTAGATCTCATTGAGGTTGCGGTATCTCTGTGGCTGAGCTGGATCGACGGCTGCATCGAGATGATCACTTGGAGACCCATGCGCTACCGGAGCACCCCCCAAGCCATGCTCAACCGAAGCCGGACTCATGGCTTCAGTTGAACCATGTTCGGGTGAACCTGGAGTCGGTATCTGCTGCTGCTGTGCCAGACTCTTGGATTCGGTTGCTACTGCTTCCGGTCCACTTCTTGCAGCCTCTGCCTCTCCTCCGGTACTCCACACAGCTCCAACCCTCCTTCTTCATGGAGCTCCGCTGATCCCCACATATCTGTGCCATCATCCCACTGCCATGGTACATTTTCTTCAAACTTCACATCACGACTTACAATTACTTTACCCCGGCGAGGATCGAGCAGACGATGTGCCTTGCACCCATCCTCCACGCCGAGATACACCAACTGCTGACTCCGGTCGTCAAGCTTCTTCAGGTGTGAAGTTGCCATCTTCGCATGTGCCAAACAACCAAAGACCCGTAAGTGTCCCAAGTGTGGCTTCTTCCCTGTCCAAGCTTCAAATGGAGTGCGTTCCCCCATTGCTTTCGTTGGCAAACGGTTCAGTAAGTAAGCTGCATGCCTTACTGCTTCTCCCCAGAGCTTGCCTGGAACCTTCATGCTTTTTAACATGGATCGTGCCATTTCAACCACGGTCCTGTTTTTGCGCTCAACAACGCCGTTTTGCTGTGGCATGTAGGGCGCCGTGAGGTGTCGCTGTATCCCTGCTTCCTCACATACTTCCGCGAATGCTGTACTTAGGAATTCGCCGCCTCGATCAGACCGCAGCGTCTTGATTCTGCGTCCACAAAGGTTTTCCACCAACGCCTTGTACATCACAAATTCCGCACATGCTTGATCCTTACTCTTCAAAAAATACACGTGCATCCATCTTGAATAATCATCAACCAATAACATGAAGTACTTGTTACCTCCATTTGTTGACGGGGTAATCGGCCCACAGAGGTCGACATGAATGAGCTCCAGCCGCTCCTTTGCCCGGTGCGGCGTCTTTAGTGGGAATGCTCCCTGCGTCTGCTTTCCCACCAGGCTTCCGTGGCATAATTGGTCCGGATGCGAGATTGGTGGCACTCCTGCCGCCATGTTCTTGTCGATGAGAAATTTTAAAGCCTTGAAGTTGACATGACCGAGACGACCATGCCATAGCCATGCTGGATCCTCTATATTTGTGAGCAAGCAAACCGGACTCGCCATCGTCAGCTTAATATGGTACAGCCTATTTGCTGACCGCAGCACCTTCATGAGCAACTTCCCCGTCGGTTTCTCAATCACCTCCAGCTTGCCTCCGTCCAGCACCACGCGGTAACCAATCTCGGTCATTTGTCCAAGACTGATGAGATTGCTACATAACCGTGGAATGTAATACACATCTTTGAGAGCCCACTGGTCCCTATTTTTGCACTCAAATAGAATTGATCCCTTTCCCATGATTCGCACAGTAGACCCATCCCCGAATCTCACTTTGCCCGTGACTGTTTCGTCCAACTTCTGGAATTTCTCTAGATCACCAGTCATGTGATTGCTGGCACCGTTATCTAGGTACCACGTGCTTCCGACGGTCGTGTCTCTTCCCGCCATGTACAGTTCAGGGAAAACCTTCTCCTCTGTCAAGAACACAGTCTCTGGTTGCTCTCCTTGCACCTGCTCGAGTGGCGTCGGATCCTCCGATATCGCAAGCAGGAGCGCTTCTTCCACATTCTCCGTGCGAGCATAATGTGCTTCTTCTCCCTTCTTCGGTTCCTTGCACTGGCTGGCGAAATGGCCGTAGTTGCGACAGTTGAAGCACTGAATATGACTGTAGTCACGTGTGCCACCACCTGCCGCCTCCTTCCCTGTTGAGTTTCCACGCCCACCAAAGCGTCCGCCGCGCCCACGGCCTGTGTTGCGGCCGCGGCCGCGTCCTTTGCCACGACCACTTGCCTCTGATGACCTACCCTTTCCGGAACCCTCGCCAACCATCTTCTTCTGGTGCGCCTTCCACTCCGCCTGAGTGAGGAGGAGCTGCCCTGCTGCTGTCGCGCCCTCCGTGGGACGACGCGTTCGCTCCTCGAACGCTTTGACTCTACCCACTGCCTCCTCAAATGCTAGGGTGGACAGATCATAGAACTGCTCAATGCCAGCAATGACGCTGATGAAGCGTTCAGGAACTGTGTCGAACAGCTTCTTCACGAGTGCAGCATCATTAAGAGAACCGCCCAGGCTACTGTACCTGACCATCATGGCCGACAGTCTCCCGGCGTACTGGTCCCCAGACTCGTCCTCCTTCATGCGCATGCCGTCGAAGTCACTCTTCAACGTCTGTAGTCGTGCATCTCTGACGCGATCGGCGCCGACGAACCTCGTCTTGAGGCAGTCCCAAATTTCCTTCGCCGTGTTCTTAGTTGCCACCTGCATTAGAAGGTCTTCCGGCAGGCACTGGATAAGATGTGATTTCGCCTTCTTGTCTTTCTTGACATCAACGTCCACTCCGGCCGCCGGCTCGATCACCTCCCAGACCTCCTAGTCCTCCATCATTGCCTTGACTCGAATCTTCCAACAGGTATAATTCGACGTGGTAAGCTGCGGATACACATATCGAAGTGTATCCTGTTCGCCGCCGCCGACTCGAGAACCTTCTCCACCGGTTACAATAGACATGAGGTTGAATCGGGGATACTTGGGCATAAGCTAACCGCTCTGATACCAAATGTTGGAAAAGAACGAATTAACAAAAGAGCAAAGAACAATCTGGTGCTGGGGAACTCACAGCCTTTTCTGTTGTCATTCTCTTATGTATAGGAAAATCAAAATACATGCTAAACAACCACCCACGATCCCACAAATCTAGGAACGTGGAGCACTACCAGGCCTCCTATCTACATGATACCAGCACAACCGTGCTTTTAGGAACAACCAAACAAAACAGCTAACTATTTCTATTCTAGACAAAACAACCTGCTAACATTTCGGCACAAGCTTAACCAACAATGTTCCAGTCTCTTAGAAGTGAGTCGCGGAGCAAATTGAAAGCTAGGCTCTGGCTACTACAACAGCAAGAACTGGAATTAGGGTTGGACAGGGGTTCAGATGGAAGAATGAGAGGCAAAGTATGTAAACCATTATTTGTTGTAGGGGAGTAAACGACACGAGCTCCATTACAGTAGACTGGAAAAGATTTTGTTCCAGGCCAACAACTTCCTATGTTCCAAAAACAGATGGGTGCGGCAAATGCACATGGTAATCATCCTAGACTAAATCCTTTGTCAAGATTTTAAAATTTCATATAACAAGTATTAAGAAAACCAAGCAACCATTACAAATATTTCAGAATCACTAATCTCATTTAATGAGACAACTATAAAGTGTGGAAAAGCCAGTTAATATCACAAACTCAGGATTATGTTGTCAAATGGAAATAGTTGAAGAATATGAGAAAAAATACCTACTCTTGTGAATCAATGACGGGTGCAAAAACCACATCAACCCCAAAATACCCACTACTAAATCCACCATTGGATGCACAAGTGTAGTGAGTTCAGTCTAAAAAAAGTGGGCATATATAGGCCACAAAGCTGGGCATATATAGGCCAAAAGTGTAGTGAGTTCAGTCTAAAGAATTTACCCTATTTTTCTTCTTGATTGCATATTTGTGTCTAAGCCAATCCCTACCATAAATTAATACTTGCACCGTCTCAATTGAAAGTGATGCACGATATGCATCAATAGCTCTAGTCCCAGTACTGAATGTTGCCTCATAAGCAACTGTAGTTATTGGGATTTCCAAAATATCACAAGCTATCTTGGACAAGACGCGATATTTTGATTGATTTGCTTTCCTCCACTGCAATATGTCAAACAAGTCACATACCCCATTTGCACAAATATAACAGTCATCTTCCAAATACACCTCCAAATCAGTTCTTTTTGTCACTCCAGTTTGGATTGCTTTCACACACTCCATGATTTTCAGAAAACCAAATTTCGAAGAACGAGTGCTTCCGGAAGACCGAGAAGAGCTACTTGCTTCATGAATTGCTTCATCTTGTCTCTTACACATAGATGCATATTCTCTGTAAAGATCACGTAAAATGCTTTTCACATTTTCTTGTTTTCTTCAACCTCTACCTCAGGGTATATCTTTGGAAAGAAATAGTCAATAGTTACCATTTTACCCTTGGATCTAAAATGGTAGCAACTGCCATCAATAAGTTACACTCTCCCCAATACTTGTCAAATTTTCTCTTCATCTCCATAACCATTTTCTTCATGAAGGAATCATTAGAAGACACTTGTAGGTCCAACACACGTTTCACCGCAAAAACTTCTGAAAGGAACAAGTTGGCTGTTGGATATTCAATCCCATAAATGAGGTTAATGACAAGGGCGAACACATCTAGAAGCTCGATAATTTTAAAAAACCTTTTCCCAATCTTCTTCAGAAGGACACAAAAGTATTTAAAATCATGCCTTTGATTCATTAGGAAAGCTTCTCTCAAACTATAAGCACAAGCAAGCATTTCATAAGTGGAGCATTTCATAAGTGGAGTTCCAACATGTCTTATAATCAAGAATGAGCTTTATTGTAGGTGAGTTTAATTGTTTGACAATTGAACTAAATGCTCTAAAATGTGCTTCACTATGATTTATGAAAGCAACATTGTCCCTAATATCTTGGATGACATACTTACTCTCACCTAACTCATCTTCCATAATGAGATTAAGAATGTGTGTTGTACAACGCACATGAAACAATCTCCCATCACCCAACAACTTTGTGTTTCTCTCAATTTATTGCTTCAGAACTCTGATGGCGGAACCATTGGCAGGTGCATTATCGACTAAAATCATATAAACCTTTTTCTCAATACCCCCTTGGTCATACACTTGAACAAGACATCTGCAATGTTGTCACCACTATGTAGGGGAGGAATGTGAACAAAATTCAGCACTAATTTATTAAGCTTCCATTCACTATCAACGAAATGGGTTGTGACAACCATGTAGTCAATCTTCTGTGATTTTGATTTCCATAAATCTGTCATGAGACTAATCTTCTTCACTCTACTCGACATTTTCCTCACAACTTCCTTCTCATGCTCATAAACCTTCACACAATCAGTCTTGCAAGATTAGATTAGAAATTTTGGAATCAAAATGTGATAAAGCACACCTTCTGGAAGTTCTGGAAACAAAGAAATAAATAAAAAGAAACACAAATCTGTTACCAGAGGTAGAAAAGCGAGTAAAGGCATGATTTGAGAAACCACGAAGGAAGAATCAGCAAATGGATGCACAGATTGCAATTTGGGACTAACAAGCAAAGTCAAGTGCTGCTAGCGATTCTCAGGAAGCCGGTTGATGCGGGAGCGACGGATGGAACTGGCACTGGAAGCTGGGCCTCTGTCATTCTTTTTCTTTATCGAGCCTAGTTTACGGCGAAGAAGTTTGAGAGATCTTGAGAGCGGAGAGTCTGCAGACCTACATCGAATGTTCACAAACTTCACAAGCCAAACATCAAATGTTCGAGCTCAGTTCGAAATAGTATACGAACCATAAATACGGTTTGAGCTTGAGTTCGAAACTCCTATAACTCAGCTCGTTTGGCGTGAGCTCGAGCAGCTCGCGAACCTGTTCAACTAGTTTTACACCCCTAATTTGTTGTAGCGGTTGCTGCCACCCCGACTTACTTGGGGTGTATAGGGTATATGGTATATATTCTTAGGATTAATGTTATAATTTACACATCAGCCCCATTTACCCAAACCAATAAATTTTAATCCTAAATAAAATTAAACCACAACCCAATTTCATACTCACTCCGACTAAAAGTAGTTGGACCCAGCTCAACTTGAGCTCACTCTAGCTAAAAGTAGCTAAACTCAGCTCACACCAGCTCATAGGAGCTGGGTGCAGCTCAACTCAGCTCAAATTAGCTCACTCCAGCTAGAAGTAGTTGTAATCAGTGAACTTTAGCTCATGTTAGCGAAATGTAGTTAACTCACTCATTGGAACTAAATAAGTAGATGAGCAATTTTTAGCTCATTGTGAGCTGAATTTGAGCTCAATGAAGCTCAATATGGATGAATGGCAAGTTGAGTTAGTTTTGTACTAGCTCATAGAGTTCCTAGATGAAATATGTGTGTAGCATATTTTTGGCCACAAGTTGTGACTTTTGAGCCAAAGGACACATCTCTTGCGTAAAGGTGCATCCCTTCATCTAAAGGCTACACCCTTGGCCAAGGCATATGATCATTGACCAAGGGAGGTAGTGGTTCGGCTTTGAGAACCGAAATGGTGCAAGGGGGCACATGGTTTCGGCATTGTGAGAGGCCTCAAGGGCCGAATGGTTGTGAGCCATTTTTTATGTTTGTGTACTAAATGGGGCGAGCTCGGGCCTCGGAGGTTTAATTTGGATAGACTCGCGAGCCTACATGAGCCTGAGGAACAAGCCGAGTTGAGCTTGAGAGGTTCGATTAGGTTCGGGCTCGGCTTGTTTTAAGCCCTAAGTTACCCAACCCCTCCACCGACCTTAAAATCTTGGTTCCGTCACTGGCCTTAACTCAGTGCGGGTGCAATGATAATAGAACTTGAAGCCTTCGGTCTCCAAAGACAAAAGGTGCACGAACACCTTCATGCCTATTATGATCTACTAGTTCTGGCTACGCGGTTCGCACGAGAATTGGGAACACTATTTTAATTAGATTTTTAGAATAAAAAGTTCATGATTCCATAATAGTATTCATATAGTTACAACTATAAATAATAGGAACCAAAAGAGATTGAGTGATGGTACCTAGAAATAATTTAGGTCAAATACAAGTTCGAAAGGATTAATACTCTTTCCATCCATAAAGATGAATTACAATTTGTTTACCAGTGTTTAATTAATTATTTTTTCTTCAATGTTTTGACATAAAATTGGATAAATTATATGCATGCCTTAATTTGACTTTTAAAGTTTCTAAAAATACTTATCTTGATTTTCAACATTTAATTAATTAACGCCTTAATTTGACGTTTAAAATTTCTATTTTACTTATATTGATTTTGAGCATTTAAATAATTAACTTTTCTTTCATTTTTTTTCATAACATAATTTGACATTTTAAGTTTCTAAATATATCTATCGTTTTTTCTTACATTTATTTATTAACAATATTTAAGTCAAATACAAATTAGAAGGTTAGACATTTCTAACGTAAAACATTTGTTCGTTTTTTTAGCATTAAGAGAAAAATAAAGTTAAAATTGAGGTTTTTTGAGAAATAAGAAGTCTCGATTGTAACTTTTAGAAAATTGAGGCACTCAAATGACTGTATCCAACTCTATTCCCTAGTTTTTTTTCATTTCGCCTTTTTAACAGTTTTTTTGTTTACTCCTTCCTTTTATTTTTTTTTTACTTTATTTTCCAGTTTTTTATCCACCTTTTAAATCTTTCATTTACACTCTTTCCTTAATTTGTTTTTTCTTTCAGTACATTTTATTCTTCCTTTCCTCTCTTTTTCTTTTCTTCTTTCATTCCATATCATTTTGTTTACTCTCTTTCTTTTTTTTCTTTCATTCCATACCTTTTATATATAAAAAAATTACTATCTCATAATTTCATTTTGATTTTGGTAATACATGATCCAGTTCCTATTGGGCGCAATTCGGCCCACTAAGCATCTGACCCACCATTTCGAATCAGTCCGCCAGAACTTTACTCACTACCCTATCAAAGATGTTGCACAAACTGATCGGCTTGAACACGGCTAAAGACAAAGGTGCACAAACTGATCGGTTTACAGAAAGGTGTCAAGAATATTGTTTCAAAACAGATTTTTGCAAGATGATAAGCAATACTAATTAGATGACAAGCAATACTAATTAGTGTTTTTATTTTGATATTCACTACGTGGGAAGTCCAAGTCTCTGCGGTGCATCTTTGGGTAAAGGCGCGCATGAGACCTAAATCGGCGATAAATGGACTTGAGTAGGGCGCAGATTAATTTTACAGCTACACCCATAGTAGATCTGCAGTACAATTCTTGTGGACCACGTGCTCCACCTACCACCTCTTGCACTGCGGCCTTACTACACGGGTAGCCACAGTAAGGCAACTCTATATAAACTCACTGTCTCCTTTTCTCAGAACACTTAGAAAGAAATTTCTTCTCCTCCCCTCCCAGCTCTAATAGCAATTCAAAATACATGTCATGGATTGAGTAGATTTCCACTATCAACTGTAGCTCTCATTTAATTATCGTATCTGTAAGGTAAAATTTATTTATTATTATATTTTTTTATAGTTAGTGTAATTTTTTGTTCACATTTATTTGTGGAATATTCAGTATAATTTAATTAAATTAGTTAAGCCATAGTTCATGTCTATGAAAATCTGTAGAAATATATTTTTTTACACTTTATTTCAAAGTTTTAGAATAACGTTGTAAAATAATATATTGTACATGATTTTCATGGATTGTCCAAGTTGGACAGTTTGTAAAAGTTTATTATCGGTGTATTAAAATTTTATGGTTGTGTATGTAAAATTGATCGAATAACATAAATTTTGGTTGCATTTCTTAGTATTGTTCCACGTTATACCTGTTCTAGGAGTTATATTACAGAAAAATGGTATAGTGTGGAACTAAGGCGAAATGCTGCCAAAATTTATGTAATTACAGTTTTACATACACAACCATAAAAGTTTCTTATACTAACAGTACTTTTATGAATAGAATAGGACTTATGCACCTTGGATTAGGAAAAAATGATTTTGTATATGAATGTGTGCAGTAAATAACAACTTTTGTATTTTTTTATAATATATAATTAATTTTCATGTTTGTTATTGTTTTTATTGATGAATGAATAGGAAAGACCATAAATGGCCGAAAGACGTGATTGGATGTATCGGCACTTTGAGGATAGGACTCGTTATATAAGTGAAAGATTTTGGACTGGGCTTCAGGAATTTCTGGATTATGCTTTTTTATTGCTAAATCAAATGGAGAAGAATTGATGAAATGTCCGTGTATTAAGTGTAAAAATAGATACTATTATGATCGAATAACAATTTGCAATCATTTACTATTAGACAGATTTAAACCCAATTATCATGTGTGGGATTGTCATGGTGAACAACTTGAGATCAATCCATGTATTTATCGAGGTTATCGATTTGATGAACTAACGTCAACATCATTGAATAATACTAGTACGAGTACTGCACTTAATTCTTATGAGGGGAACCAAGAACGAACGGCTTACGAAGAAATGGTTTGTGATGCTTTTGGGTTTCATGAGCACTATAGTAATTTTGAAGATGATCAAAATAATGATGAGGACGTTGCAGTGCTCGATAATGATGAGGACGCTGCAGTGCGCGAAGTGCCAATGAAATGGCACAAATTTTTTTCCAACTATTGCATAATGCGCCAAAACCTTTATATGAAGGTTGTCTTTGATAAGTACAACAAATGATCGGTGTTTGTAACTTGCCGCCTGATTTATGAATGAGCAGGCCGTACACTTTTATGCCTCTACTAATTCCAGGTCCACTTATTTAAGAGTTACAAGTTTTATGGAATAGAGAGTGGAAACTTGGGATGCGCACCGTAATCGAACTTTGTTATGCGAGCATGTTTGCTTTGAACGATAAGTGATTTTCCGGCGTGTCGAATGTTATCGGGCTTGAGTACGAATGGAAGACTTGCATGGCCATCTTGCATGAGTGATGTTAATAGTTTTCAGTTAAAGCATGGACGAAAAATCAGTTGGTGAGGTTGTCATAGTAAATTTTTACCACACCGGCATGCTCTCCGTAACAATACCGAATCTTGGGTAGAAACTTACCGTAGACATCCATGTGTGTATAAGTCAGGTCACGAGATCTTAAGGGATCTTAATAAGATTGTATTCACAGCATTCGAAACACCGTGGGAAAAAATGAGGGCTGATAAGTTTGGTGATGAGCACAATTGGGTAAAGAAATCAATTGTTCGGGAGTTGTCGTATTGGACAGACTTGAAAGTACGACACTGTCTAGATGTTATGCATATTGAAAAAAAAATGTTTTTATAACATTTTCAACACAGTTTTGAACATGAAAGGGATAACGAAGGATAATGCACAGTCGAGACGCGATTTACAAGAGTTAAATATCCGTGAAGAACTGCATTTGATCATTGGAAAAATGGGAAGCCATTTCAACCAAAGACGTTATACACGTTAAATGATGATCAGATTGCCATGATTTGCAATTGGCCGAAGCATAGCGTTAAACTTCTCAATGGATATGCATCTAACATTGGCATGTGTGTCAATACGTCCAATAATATATTTTACAACATGAAAACCCATGATTGTCATGTCTTCATGCAAAAGATGCTTCTTGTTACATTACGTGGTTACATTCCTGATAGTATTTGGACAACAATAGTAGAATTCAGAAATTCTTTAGACTAATGTGTGCTGAGGATATTCAATTGGACGATTTGGAGAACTTGATTAATTTATCATCGTAACACTGTGCAAGCGGGAAAAGATCTTCCCTCCATTATTCTTTGACTCCATGGAACATCTTACTATGCATCTACCTTGATACCTTCGAATTTGTGGATCTGTCAGATATTGGTGGATGTTTCCTTTTAAACGGAATATGAAGAAGTTGAAAGCAAAATGTACGAACAAACAATTTTTAGAGGGCTCGATCATTGAAATTTTTTTGTTACAGGAAGTAGCCTTTTTCTGTGAGCATTACATGGAAGATAATCAAGGAACACGGGTGAACTCTTACATACGGAACGAAATTAATTTTCCTGCAGTTGTTAGTGATTCGGGACTACCAATTTTCAATCATCCAACAAAAATATTTGGTAAGGCACGCATTCGAGAACTGACTGCTGAAGAATTACATCATGTCCAAACATATATTCTGCAGAATTTTCAAGAGGTGGAATAATTTATAATTCGATTTAACAAGTTGTCCCGTAATCGATTCCCAAAACTGAACGATGATGGTATAGATAACTTCATACTAGAAGAGTTTGCACAATGGTTCAGGAATATGGTGTTATGGCCGCCCGGAGAAGGCCATTACGGCCGATTGGCCGGGGCCAACGGCTACTCGGTCATATTGCTTCAGTTCTACACGGAGTTCGGATTGACCCGATATCGATTTCTAGTTTCTGGTAGTGTAGGACATTTCGCGGAAAATATTTTTGAGGCCGGGGTTGCCGTCGGACGATTTTCGGCGGTTCAGGCGGAGAAACGGCTCACGGGAGCGACCCGGGACTCAGATTTGCAGTTTTAAGGAAGATCTGGAGTCGGGGATATAATTTACATTTTTCTGTAAAGAAAAATGTTCTGGGTCAGAAATTACGGTTTCGGGCAGTTTTCGGGCTCGGGGCGAGCCAAGCTGTGACACTTGGCGAAATGTGATTGGTGGAAAGTATTGGACTTGGTCTCTTGTTATTTCTAGTGATTATGATGTCATATTGACATCACTATGATGTCAAAAAGGATGTCATGTGCAAAGCACATGACTTATTATTACAAGACTTAAGTTTTGGCAAGTCTTGCAAAAATGCAACGTCTTCTTCTTCCTTCTTCACTCTGCCGAATTCTTCCTCTCTCTAAAGCCACCATTGTTGTGTTTTCAAGCTTCTAAAGCTTGCTCTAGATTGCTTCTTGGTCCGAGAGTTCAACTGGGAAGTTGATCAGCAACTCGAGCTCTACATCTGTCTGTGGGTTCAAGTATGTTGATGTTGGGCAAGTAAGGATTGGGGAAATGAATTCGGATCGTTGAAAACACTACCCGATTCTGAGGTGTGGAAGGTCGAAAAAGAGAGGTTCCCGGGTTTCGGGTCGTAATTCAGAAGTTGTCCAGAATCAGCCAACTCTTCTGGAATTGAGCGGTAAGGGTTTGGTTCTGTCATTTTTGGTAAGATAGATATATGTTTGGGGCACTTTCTGTTTTGCAGGTATTTTGGAATTATGTGCCTTAAGGCACATTCTGTGATCTATAGGTGTATGTCTGGGAACATACTGCATGCATTAACCTACGGACGGTTGGGGTTCGCTACCCAGTGGTGCACCAAGCTTTTGTCGAGCTTGGCTTGACTCCCTTAGAGGAGGCTGTCGTTTTGCTTTTATATAAGGGTTTACGGCGATTTAAAATCGCACATCCTTGGGATTCCGATCATGTTGTACTCGTACTGCATTACGGCTAACCTTACATTTTGCAGGGTTGCATATGTTTATCTTACCCCAGCCCTTACGGGGTCCTTTCGAGGACTCACCCTTTTTGGGTTCTGTCTTTGGTTTTCAGGTAGACCTGATAAGCAGCCAGCGGAGTAGGTTTCCGTGAGGCTTTTGTTTTTGTTGTATATATTTTCAGGTATGTTGTGCTCAAGGATGAGCTTGGTGGAATGTTGTGTTTGGGTCCGGTTTTCGGTGGACTTATGTCGATCTTTGTTGTGTTGAGCGGTTTGCACATTGCGGGCGGGATTTTGTTGGGGGTAGCAAACTTGAGTCTGAATCCCGCGCGAGGTATCGACGTGTAGGGCTTAGGTTGGCTCTGTGGCTGCACGTGCATACTTTACGGTTGTGATGACTGGTATTTGATATGAGGATTGTATATATTTTGTTACATTGCATGTTCGGAGCGCTTAGCGCTTGGTAGATACCCTATGTTCGGGAATTGTGTGTATCTATGTTAGGTGCGTAAGTACTCGTCCACGGAGGGCGGGCTTACTTTGTTGTTAATGCATGAACTGTATGTATGGTGATGGTGATGTGCTCATCCGTTTCCGAGGGGCGGAACTCACCATGGATGTTTTTAGTTGTATGTGTGAAATTTTCAGGTTACGCCCACAATCACCTTGTGAGTTCGCTACGCGTGGTAGGTCCCGATGGACTGCCATTCCGTGTCTTATGACTTCCGCTTCCGACGTCCCGGCGCCCCGTATCCTTGGCCGGGCACGGGTGGTGTTCGTGACAAGTTGGTATCGAGCGAGTAAGTGACCATATTGGCCGCCAGTGGTGACTTGTAGTAACAACTATTGCTGCACATTTTATTTTAGAATGGTTTGGTACGGAGATTGGCCACCTCCGTACTTGAACCACTTTAAAATAAAATTGTGGAGCAAAGTTTGATCCTTCAAGTTATCTGGTAGATGCAGATTTGAACTCGGGATTTCTGGATTACGGTAAAATTATTACGAGCGAGGATTGTGGAAAAGATCCGGGTACGTAAAATTGTGTGTTAGGAAAAGATTTGGTGAAATAAGCATGAGCTGCTTTTGTGATTTTGAAATACATGATTTTATCATTCTGAGAAATAACTTTTGTGTCAAGTGTTGCATTGCACTACAGAGCCTTAGAAAAGCTGCTAACCTGCAGAGATTAGAAGTGGCTGATTTGTTTGGACTCTGTTTGGTCTGAAATGTTTTCAGGTATGGTTAACATGCGCGAGACAGCGTGATCTGCGACCGGAGGGGACCGTAATCCCACGCCTCGAGATAGGGATGAGAGGCGGAGGATTACAGGGTAGAGCAGATACATACCCCGCCACCGGTTTGCACAGCGGGGCCAGGGTCTTCTACTACTTTGGTTCGAGTCTTTGGAGCAGTACAGCGGTTGTTGAGGACATTAGTTCGGCACAAGTTCCAATATAGCCACAGTGCGGGAGGACTTAGTCGTGGCACCATCTGTACATTACGATAGAGGGTGAGTAGCCATGCCGGACTACCACCCACACTCATGTACATGCACGATCGAGAGTGATTACGAGGAGGGCGAGGATCGCGAGGAATCGCGATCACGGAGGAGTACGACCGGGCGCGACCACCGCATCTCGCTCGATCGTTACGACCGGAGACACATCAGCCACCTCGGCGGGACGGAGGATTATCGAGTTAGATTACGATACCACCCGTCGGACCCACCGACCACGGGGAGGTTCGGGGCATCATGCTAGTTACGATGATGTTCGATTGTTAGAAAGGTTTCAGCGCTTGAACCCTAAGAAGTTCGATGGCGGGGAGGTCCCGAGGCGGCGGAGGCGTGGTTCATGGAGATTGACAAGCTCCTAGGGAGGTTACGCCTACCTTCTACGGTGATGGTATCCCTTGCCACGTTTAATTTACGGGAGGAGCGGATCATTGGTGGAGGAGCCTTGAGGGTAATCGAGGCGAATGCGGGACTAGCACCCGATCGGGATGTGGGCGTTACACAGGAGCGGTTTACACAATTGTTCCATCGGAGATTTATCGGGGCTGCGGCTAGAGATCTGCGTCGAGCACGGTTTGATGAGCTTAAATCGGGAGACAGGGCTGTCGCGAGTATGAGCGGGAGTTTGATAGGCTTATCCACTACGTACCGCAGTACCATGGTATGGAGGAGGAGAAGGCCAAGAGGTTTATTCGTCGACTGCGCCCCGAGTACAGGTGGGCTTTGAGACCATTAGATATTACTTTGTATCGGGAGGCGGTTCAGAAGGCTCAACTCCTCGAGCAAGAGGAGGTTGAGAGTCGCCTCATCTCGCAGCGAGATCAGGGGAGTACGAGGGCTCACACGGCGAGGACCACGGAAGATTTCGGGACGGCCGAGCAGGCCGGGCGGTTTAGTAGAGGCGGGGAGGAGCACCACCGGCACGACCTTGTCCGACTTGCAGCGAGTATCACCACAGCCAACCTTGTTACCGGCGGAGGGCCGATGTTTACGTTGTGGGTCCGGCAGTCCGGGTACTGAGATTGCCCTCGGCTGCGAGGGCGGGGTTTTGGCGGTCTTCGGCGTCCACGAGCTCGGGCACGAGCCAGCGCGCCGAGAGGCGTGGGGTTGTGAGGTGGCCGAGACCTCAGCGGTGGCAGCGGCTTCAGCCACCCCCTCCACCGCGGCGGCCTAGGGCAGGGCGAGTTTTTCACATAGAGTAGGGAGGTCCTAGTCATCAGGGAGGACCTAGTCAGCAGGCAGGTACCAGCCAGCAGGGAGGCCAGAGTCAGCAGGGAGTTCTGCAAGGTACTTTATTTCTGAATGATATACCTGTTCATGCATTATTTGATACAAGAGCATCTATTTCCATTGTAACACAGAAATGTGTAACATTTCTGCATCTGTCTGTTAGTACTTTGTCTCAAATGTATTTAGTAAAAGCTATGGGAGTCGGTTTCTGTTTTCCAATGAGATGGTTCGGGGTTGTACAATATACGTAGGCGGACATCGAGATAGTATCAGATTTGTTGGTTTTAGACACGCGAAGTATGATATTATTCTTGGGATGGTGGCTATCCAAGTGCATGCACATTGATTGTGCAACCCGTAGCATTATGGTTTCTGGAGAGGTGTTACCTCTCACGGCTCCGATTGGTTTGACTATCGCACGCCTGATCTGAGTTGCGGATTACGGATCAGTGTCGATAGTTGGTGTAGGGAGTGCTATGATCTGAATGAGGTGGTACTAGGTTGAAGTTAGATAGTATACCGGTGGTTCGGGATTTTCCTTGGTATTTCGGAGGAGTTGCCGGATTACCACCAGAGCGGGAAATTGTGTTTGAGATCTACTGTGATCGGGTACTACTCGATATCTATTCCTCCTTATCGGATGCCTATTTAGAGCTGCAGGAGTTGAAGAAGCGATTGGAGGAACTACGAGAAGGGCTTCATCCGACCGAGCACTTCACCGTGGGGTGCTCAGGATTACATTTGTTAAGAAAAAGATGGGGCGCTCAGACTTTGCATTGATTACAGACGGTTGAATGCCCTTCTTGTGAAGAATAGGTATCCGTTGCCGAGGATTGACGATCTTTTTGATCGGCTTGGGATTCGAGGGTTTTCTCAAAGATTGATCTACAATCTGGATACTTTCAGCTTAGGGTGAAGGAAGAGGACATACCTAAGACTGCTTTCCGCACCCGATATGGACACTTTGAGTTTACGGTCATGCCATTCGGGCTGACCAATGCTCGGCAGCATTCATGGATCGATGCATCGGGTGTTCCGACCGTACTTGGACTCATTTGTGGTGGTCTTTATCGATGATATTGATATATTCTAGGGATGAAGACTCGCGTCGGGAGCATCGAGGTAGTTCTGCAGACACTTTGGGAACATCAGCTTTATGCTAAATTCTCAAAGTGTGAGTTACGGATTCGGAAAGTCACTTTTAAGGACACGTTATTTGAGCATGGTTTGTCTGTGGATCCGAGAGAAGGTGAGGGCAGTTTGGGATTGGAAGCAACCTATCACGATGCGGGAGATCGGGAGCTTCTTGGGATTAGCGAGGTATTATCGGAGGTTCGTGCGGGGTTTTCTATTCTGGCATCTCCGCTTACGCGATTGACCAAGAAGGGTCAACCGTATATCTGGTGCGATAGGTGTGAGCAGAATTTTACGGAGTTGAAGCGGCGGTTGACCAGCGCTCCGGTCGACTCTTCAGATCCGAGTTTGCCATATGTGATTTATACGGATGCTTCCACATCAGGTTTGAGGTGTGTGTTGATGCAGGAGCGTAATGTGATAGCTTATGGGTCGAGGCAGCTGCGACCGCATGAGTTGAACTATCCGACACATGATGCAGAGTTGGCTGCGGTGATCATGCGCTGAAACAATGGAGACACTATACGCTTGGTAACAAATTTCAGATTCTTACCGACCACAAGAGTCTGAAATATCATTTCTGTGAAGGAGCTTAACATGAGGCAGCGCAGATGGCTCGAATACATCAAGGACTATGATTGTAGTATCGAGTACATCTGCAGGAAGGGCAACACGGTTGCCGGCCGCTGGCAGGAAGTATACCGGGTTGGTCAAGGAGGAGATGTTGGGGACCGATCCGAGGAGAGAGATTTGACCGATCTGTGGCATAGATGGCAGCTGCGGGAGCGTGCTCGAGTATGTACACTGACTATACATTCGAGTGGCTGGACAGTGCGCGAGGCGCGGGGTAGGGATCCCGAGTTGAGGAGGATTTCAGGGAGGACAAGGGATCCTTGTTACCGACATTCCGGTATAGGCGAGGATTGCTATACTTAGGGATAGACTACATGTACCGGGGATCGGGAGCTCGGGATGAGATTATGGGAGAGGCACACTCGAGCGGTGAGTATCCATCCCGGGAGCGAGAAGATGTATCAGGATCTGCGTACACACTTCTGGTGGCCTGGTATGAGGAGACACATTGCCACACATATTTCTAGGTGTGCCGTTTGTCAGCAGGTGAAGATTGAGCATCAGAAACCGGCAGGGACACTACAGACTTTACCCATTCCGATCCGGAAGTGGGGCGACATTACCATGGACTTTACATTGCACTACCCACGACTCGGTCTCATCACGATGCTATACGGGTTATCGTGGATCGGTGACGAAGTGCGCAAACTTTCGCCTATTCGGGTGAGACCCTGCGGAGAAGCTTGCCCGACTTTATATCGAGAGAGATAAATGCGGTTACATGGAGTACAGACTCCATTGTATCGGCCGTGATCCGCGTTTTTACGGCACGGTTGCAGAGTGCTTTTCACAAAGCACCGGGCACGCGACTCCATCGAGTACAGACTTATCACCCGCGAGACGGACGGCCGGTCGGGCGGGTGATTCGGATCTTGGAGGATATGCTACATAGCTGTACTTTGGATTTCGGGGAGATTGGGACCCGATGGTTGCCGTTGATCGAATTCTCGTACAACAACGGCTTTGAGTACGATCGGTATGACACCATATGAGGCATTATGCGGGAGGAGATGTATGACACCGCTTCTTTGGACAGATACATCAGCGAGGTTGATCTGGGACCCGAGCTGATAGAGGAGACTACGGCGAAGATCAGATTGATTGAGGCGGATTAAGACCGCGAACGACCGCTTATGCTTATGTGAACCGTCGCCGTAGAGCTCTGGAGTTTGAGGTCGGGGATAGGGTTTGGCTCAAGGTAGCACCTATCCGAGGGACAGTTAGGTTCGGGAGGAAGGGCAAGTTAGCCCCGCGGTATATCGGTCCTTATGAGATTCTGGAGCGGGTCGGTAAGGTAGCATACCGGTTGGCATTACCTCTAGTCATCTGCTGTGCACAATGTCTTCCATGTTAGCATGTTGAAGAAGTGCGATGCGGATCGAGTCGAGACGGTTCCAGTGGAGAAGGTACAGCTGGAACCCGATCTTTCATATCAGGAGGTACCGGTAGCCTTTCTAGATAGGGATGTCAGGAAGCTCCGTAGCAAGTTAATTCCCATGGTCAGGGTACAGTGGTCGCATCATGCGGCCGGGAGGCGACTTGGGAGACGGAGCGGGATATCCAAGGCCGATATCCCGGCAGTATGCTCGTTTGAGAGAAACTCTTGGAGGACCGAGAGTTCTAAGGAGGAATGTTATGGCCGCCGGGAGGCCATTACGGCCGATTGTACAGGGCCAGCGGCTACTCGTCATATTGCTTCAGTTACGCACCGGAGTTCGGATTGACCCGATATCGATTTCTAGTGTCACTGGTAGTGTCTAGGACATTTCATGAAAAATATTTTTGTAGGGGGTTCTTTGTCGGACGATTTTCGGCGATTGCAGGCGGAGAAAGCGGCTCCCGGGAGCGACCAGGACTCAGTTGCGGTTTTAAGGAAGATCTAGAGTCGGGGATATAATTTACATTTCTTGTGAAGAAAAATGTTAAGGTCGAAATTACGGTTTCGGGCAGTTTTCGGGCTCGGGGCGAGCCAAGCTGTGACACTTGGCGAAATGTGATTGGTGGAAAGTATTGGACTTGGTCTCTTGTTATTTCTAGTGATTATGATGTCATATTGACATCACTATGATGTCAAAAAGGATGTCATGTGCAAAGCACATGACTTATTATTACAAGACTTAAGTGTTGACAAGTCTTGCAAAAATGCAACGTCTTCTTCTTCCTTCTTCACTCTGCCGAATTCTTCCTCTCTCTAAAGCCACCATTGTTGTGTTTTTCAAGCTTCTAAAGCTTGCTCTAGTGCTTCTTGGTCGAGAGTTCAAGCTGGGAAGTTGATCAGCAACTCGAGCTCTACATCTGTATGAGGGTTCAAGTATGTTGATGTTGGGCAAGTAAGGATTGGGGAAATGAATTCGGATCGTTGAAAACACTACCCGATTCTGAGGTGTGGAAGGTCGAAAAAGAGAGGTTCCCGGGTTTCGGGTCATAATTCAGAAGTTGTCCAGAATCAGCCAACTCTTACGGAATTGAGCGGTAAGGGTTTGGTTACTGTCATTTTGGTAAGATAGATATATGTTTGGGGCACTTTACATTTTGCGGTATTTTGGAATTATGTGCCTTAAGGCACATTCTGTGATCTATAGGTGTATGTGCAGGAACATACTGCATGCATTAACCTACGGCGGTTGGGGTTCGCTACCCATTTGGTGCACCAAGCTTTATGCGAGCTTGGCTTGACTCCCTTAGAGGGAGGCTGTCGTTTTGCTTTTATATAAGGGTTTACGGCGATTTAAAATCGCACATCCTTGATTCCGATCATGTTGTACTACGTACTCTGTTACAGCTAACCTTACATTTTGCAGGGTTACATATGTTTATCTTACCCCAGCCCTTACGGGTCCTTTCGAGGACTCACCCTTTTTAGTGTTTCATTTTTGGTTTTCAGGTAGACCTGATAAGCAGCCAGCGGAGTAGGTTTCCGTGAGGCTTCTGTTTTTGTTGTGTATATTTTCAGGTAAGTTGTGCTCAAGGATGAGCTTGGTGGAATGTTGTGTTTGGGTTCGGTTTTCGGTGGACTTATGTCGATCTTTGTTGTGTTGAGCGGTTTGCACATTGCGGGCGGGATTTTGTTGGGGGTATGAGACTTGAGTACGAATCCAGCGAGTATCGGCGTGTAGGGCTTAGGTTGGCTCTGTGCTGCACGTGCATACTTTTGGTTGTGATGGTGGTATTTGATATGAGGATTGTATATATTTTGTTTGTTGCATGTTCGGAGCGCTTAGCGCTTGGTAGATACCACATGTTCGGGAATCTGTGTGTATCTATGTTATGTGCGTAAGTACTCGTCCCACGGAGGCGGGGCTTACTTTGTTGTTAATGCATGAAGCTGTATGTATGGTGATGGTGATGTGCTCATCCGTTTAGAGGCGGAACTCACCATGGATGTTTTTAGTTGTATGTGTGAAATTTTCAGGTTACGCCCACAATCACCTTGCGAGTTCGCTACGCGTGGTAGGTCCCGATGGACTGCCATTCCGTGTCTTATGACTTCCGCTTAAGCGTCCGGCGCCCCGTCTCCATGGCCGGGCACGGGTGGTGTTCGTGACAAGTTGGTATCAGAGCAAGTAAGTGACCATATTGGTCGCCAGTGGTGACTTGTAGTAACAACTATTGCTGCACATTTTATTTTAGAATGGTTTGGTACGGAGATTGGCCACCTCCTTACTTGAACCACTTTAAAATAAAATTGTGGAGCAAAGTTTGATCCTTCAAGTTATCTGATAGATGCAGATTTGAACTCGGGATTTACGGATTACGGTAAAATTATTACGAGCGAGGATTGTGGAAAAGATCCGGAGTACGTAAAATTGTGTGTTAGGAAAAAGATTTGGTGAAATAAGCATGAGTACATACATGATTTTGAAATACATGATTTTATCATTAGAAATAACCTGTGTCAAGTGTTGCATTGCACTCTGAGCCTTAGAAAACTCTGCTAGCTTCTGCGAGAGATTAGAAGTGACTGATTTATTTGGACTCTGTTTGGTCTGAAATGTTTTCAGGTATGGTTAACATGCGCGAGACAGCGTGATCTGCGGACCGGAGGGGGACCGTAATCCCACGCCTCGAGAGATAGGGATGAGAGGCGAGAGGATTACAGGGTAGAGCGAGATACATACCCGCCCCTTGGTTGCTGACGGGCCGAGGGTCTTCTACTACTTTGGTTGAGTCTTTGGAGCAGTGCAGCGGTTGTTGAGGACATTAGTTCGGCACAAGTTCCAATACAGCCACAGTGCGGGAGGACTTAGTCGTGGCACCATCTGTACATTCGATAGAGGGTGAGTAGCCATGCCGGACTACCACCCACACTCATGTACATGCACGATCGAGAGTGATTACGAGGAGGGCGAGGATCGCGGGAATCGCGATCACGGAGGAGTACGGCCGGGCGCAACCACGCATCTCGCTCGATCGTTACGACCGGGAGACACATCAGCCACCTCGGCGGCGGAGGATTATCGAGTTAGATTCGATACCACCCGTCGGACCCACCGACCACGGGGAGGTTCGGGGCATCATGCTAGTTACGATGATGTTCGATTGTTAGAAAGGTTTCAGCGCTTGAACCCTAAGAAGTTCGATGGCGGGGAGGTCCCGAGGCGGCGGAGGCGTGGTTCATGGAGATTGACAAGCTCTAGGAGGTTACGCCTACCTTCTACAGTGATGGTATCCCTTGCCACGTTTAATTTACATGAGGAGCAGATCATTGGTGGAGGAGCCTTGAGGGTAATCGAGGCGAATGCGGGACTAGCACCCGATCGGGATGTGGGCGTTACACAGGAGCGGTTTACACAATTGTTCCATCGGAGATTTATCGGGGCTGCGGCTAGAGATCTGCGTCGAGCACACTTTGATGAGCTTCATCGGGAGACAGGCTGTCGCGAGTATGGCGGGAGTTTGTGAGCTTATCCACTACGTACCGCAGTACCATGGTATGGAGGAGGAGAAAGCCAAGAGGTTTATTCGTCGGCTGCGCCCCGAGTACAGGTGGGCTTTGAGACCATTAGATATTACTTTGTATCGGGAGGCGGTTCAGAAGGCTCGACTCCTCGAGCAAGAGGAGGTTGAGAGTCGCCTCATCTCGCAGCGAGGTCAGGGGAGTACGAGGGCTCCACGGCGAGGACCCGGAAGATTTGGGACGGCGAGCAGGCCGGGCGGTTTAGTAGAGGCGGGGAGGAGCACCACCGGCACGACCTTGTCCGACTTGCGGCGAGTATCACCACAGCCAACCTTATTACCGTGGAGGGCCGATGTTTACGTTGTGGGTCCGGCAGATCACCGGGTCTGGATTGCCCTCGGCTGGGACGGGGTTTTGGCGGTCTTCGGCGTCCACGAGCTCGGGCACGAGCCAGCGCGCCGAGAGGCGTGGGGTTGTGAGGTGGCCCGAGACCTCGGCGGCGGCAGCGGCTTCAGCCACCCCCTCCACCGCGGCAGCCTAGGGCGGGGCGAGTTTTCACATAGAGCGGGGAGGTCCTAGTCATCGGGGAGGACCTAGTCGGCGAGGAGTACCGGCCGGCGGGAGGCGAGTCAGCAGGGAGTTCTGCAAGGTACTTTATTTCTGAATGATATACCTGTTCATGCATTATTTGATACAAGAGCATCTATTTCCATTGTAACACAGAAATGTTATTATTTAACGTTATTATTTTTTTATATAATTCTATATTTTTTATATAATTCTATATTTTTTAACGTTATTATTTTTTTCAGAACATATCGAATATTCATGGACGGAGCACATTTTTCTAAAAAATTTCATTCCCGGTTCGCGGAATTATACCGAAACATCCATGACAACATCCGGGATTGGGCCCAGAGAAGATATCCAATGGATCGCTAGAATCCAAACTATATGGACTGACTCGACATGCCTCCTGTCACGGACTGATTTTCTCGCTATGCCCGTGCGGCACTTAGTCACGCCCTCTCATGGCTAAATCAGCCTAACTCGCCCCAATGTGCCTAAGTCTTGTTTGAGAATGCTTGAGAAGAGAGCAACGAAAGTTAGAAGGAGAGAATGAAAGCTATACAACTCTTATGTATTGCTCAAGTGTTGGCTACACAACTCTGGATTTGGCTTGCTTGGAGTTGCTTACAAATGAATGCCTAAGGTCTCTATTTATAGGCAAGCCACCTCCTCAATGGACGGTGGAGATCTACTTGATCCAAGGGCTAGCATTACTCTTCTAGAACCTTCTAGACTAGCCTGGATCTCTCTACAACTATCTACACATGTCTAGCACCTACTAGACTTCTCCATATAGTTCTAGCTCAGCCTAGAACTCTCTAGACCAAGCTAGAGACTCCCAGAGTGCTCTGGAGGGTTCAACGAGCTCCCAGAACCTTCCAGCACCTCCTAGCACTCTCTACACCTTCCGGAACTTTCTAGCGTGCCCTAGGGCCTTCTAGCACTCTCTAGTCCACCCTAGGCTCTTCTGGTCCCTTCTAGACTCATCCGACATCTTCCGGTCCAGTCTAGACAAGCCTAGAACACCCTGGAGCATTCTAGAATATTCTAGAGCTAGAATGTCCTCCATGGTTCTAGAGTCTTCCCAAGGTGTCTCCATCACCTTGGCTCCTCTTAAATCCGCCTTGCACACTCTTAAGTGTGTTGTCCCGCATCCCGGATCCTTAGCCCTGTGCCGTCCGCGTGCCTTAAATGCTGCACCGCGCACCCCAACACATGCCTCGCGCACTCCGTCACAAGCGGGTTGTGACACTCCACAAAGAATTGACCCTGAAATGTTGAAGCTGCTACTGGAGCATTACAGCAGTGAAGAGTTCAAGGCGAACTCCGTCCGGAACAAGAAGAATGCCTCGAGTGACAAACGCCCAAAAATCAAGTCGCATGGCAACAAGTCAAAGGCGACTATTTATGAAGAAATGGTAACTTTTTAAAATATTTATGTACAATTATGTATGTATAAGTAGTATTTATGAATACCTAACATATTTTAATGGACAGTGCAAAAAGGCCAGACAAAGGCTGCGGGTGGACTAGTTTGGGGAGGACTGGCTGGGTAACGAAAATGCGGTCATGTTAAGTATGAGTAATTTCTCATTCATTTATATATTTAAATTATTAAATTTAGTATTCATTAACATAAATTTCTTCATCTTAACTAAGAGTACAAGAAGCGCTTGATTGAGAAATATGGGCGGACGAGCTGTTCCCCGAGATCGATGATGACATATACAAGGATGTCATGGGCCCAGGTGAACGAGGTGACGCACTCCATGGAAGCGGCTATCAACAGCGTGTGGTCGACGCTACATAGGGGGGGACACATCCGAATTTCCGAAATGCCAGTGACTTTGGTCGCTGGAACATCCCAACCTTCCCCCCCTCGAATCACCCCACGTCATTAGCATGCTCCGAGACCGCCTTCTAATCCACAACCCAACCTCAGCCTCTACTCCGCCCTAAATGATTATCAGCCAGAGCAGCCACGGACTTCGAAGCAGGAGACCCCGTAACCCACAGTGTCGCAGTTCAACTTCTTGGACCTCTTCGGGATGGATGATCAGGAGTTCGATGAGTTTTTGGATGGTGTTCGTAAGAACAACAATAATCTTCCGAATAATTAGAATTAGTATAAACATTTTTAAGATATAATTTGTTAATTATCTTAAACATCTATCCCATTTGCATTTATTTAAATTAATAATTACTTTCTTAATTAACATTATTATTAAGTTTATATTTAGTAATTTAAATAATAGTTAGTAATTATTTATACAATTCTATTTTTTCAAAAATCATATATCTACTGCGGTCTCAGACGCAGTAGAGGCCGGAGAACATAATGACGGAGTCGTCCAGACGTCTGACAAGTGGCTTCCAGACGTACTGCGGCTTCGTGGTGAACGCGATCGCACCACGCCCCCAGCCGCAGTGCGTGAGAAATTGCGGCCATTTTTCCCACGGCGTGCATCGCGGCCCTCGCCGCAGTAATTACCACGACGCAACTACGTTGATGGCCGCAGTAACGGCCATCCCCTCGACGTAGTGATTGAGTACTTTAAAGAAAAGTCAAATTCTCTAGATTTTTTAACAAGAGAACTTTTGCGGGGTAGATGATGTCGTGGAAATTGCCACAGACATTTTATATATATATATATATATATATATATATATATATATGTGTAAATATAAATGACTGATCATTTGATCTGTGGCATGTTTTCAATTAATACGGGTACAGACCAATAATTAAGCCTCACAAGTCACATGAATGGAATAAAGCTACTTTTATTCATGACATTATTATAAATAAAAAAACTCAATGCCATTAGCCTAAAATAGTTACATGAAATGTCTTAGATAAACCAACGGCATCGATGCCCATTTGATAAGGCATTATTCCCTAGCTACGCACACATTTCATCATGCTATAAAGCTCAAGCTTCAATTGAGTAACGTGAGGATGACACGGGAGTAGAGTGAAGGCGAAACCTCTTGGTCTCGGTTCACCTTCAACCTCCATGCCTCATCTCTCGATATTACAGCGTTTCTAAGAACGTCGGCCGGAATAGCGCGGAGGGCAGAGACTCTTCCGGCTACTTGGCTAATCTTGGCATTTCCGTTCGTCTTGAAGGACACCCACTCGATCCTTGCTCGTTCGCCCTCTTAATCACGGCGAAATGTTGGGGCACCGTGATCACTTGTCCTTCCTCGACGCGACCGTTGAACACTGTCTCCCCGTCCTCTCTCACGATCTGCATGTTGCCGTTTCCTCGGGTGATGAACACAATGCTATGGGAGTTCATGTTCCAGTGTGGAGTGTAGATGGCGTTCTGTTGTTCACAATGAAGGTTTCAACATTGAGGGTTAAATTGAACATAAACTATAAAATTGAGGACCACCATCTGAAATAAACTCTTTAAACACGCCTGACTAATTTTAATTACTACCTTGTAAAGGACACCCCTCTCGGCACTGAGCTGGATGTACTGAAGTACGGGGAGGTTGAGGCTGTTGACGGAGGTGAGGCGGCCGGCGCGTGGGTTGAAGACATCGGCGCGTGAAGGTTGGTCCAGCTGGTGGCGGAGCCTCATGGTGCAGAAGGTCTCCTCCAAGCCGTTGCCGTAGCCGCCGTAACTTTCGCGGCGTCTCTCTTGCTCTTCCTCTTGGTATTCGGGGAAGATCAGGTCCAGCTCTTTCTCAACTCTGATGATCGATCCTCTCATGTCGTCTCTGTTCTGCAGCCTCCTCGCCAATTGTGGGTCGATGTTAAGAGCCTCAGAAAGGAGCCGCGTCTCGAATCCGCTGAGGATGTTGCCGGCTTGTTTGCCTCCGCCGGCTTCCCGGAGCCTCTCCCTCTCACTTTCGCTCTCTCTTCGAGGATCAAAGCTCGGCCCGCCACTGACGGCGTCTTCCTGTGGGTTTCCGGCCAGGAAGAATCTCTGGAGAGATCATGAATATTAATTAAGTTACTACAGCCTTTGTACGATCGATTTGTATATATAGGAAAATATGTTAATTTTGGCTTACTCTGAAGTTCTGATCCAGCTGGTTGTGGACATTTCCGACGTCGATGAGGGCGTTGAGGACGAGCTCGGAGTCGCCGTCGTTGTAGACCCAGTAGGTTGTACCGGCGGGGAATGCAACGATGTCGCCTTCACGGATGCGGCGGATCTTCTGGTGCTGGTCACGTGGTGGGCTGCTGCTTCCTCTGCTTTCCAGGCGGGACTGGCCTGATTCTTGAGACTGGAAAGTCTCAGGGCAGCCGGGGAAGACGGCGCCGTTGACTCCACGTCCCCGGACGACATACATCAGCTGTGGGGCGTTGTTGTAGTGAGGGAGAAGGAGACCGCGGGGCTGGAGGCGGTGGCGGAGCGGGGCAACTCCGGCGCACTGGAACTGATCCTCGTTCAAGTTCCAGAGCTCAGTGACGCCGCCTTCCGATTGGATGCGGCGGTTTGGGTTCTCCGCATTGATGCGATCAATCTGGCACTCCGTCTGAGCGCGCTGCTGCTGCTGGCCTTCACGCCATCTGCCGCCGCGTTGGGCGAAGCTGCAAGGGCGGAGAGGAAGAGAAGGCAGAGGGTGAGAGAGAGGAGGGAGGAGGAAGCCATGTTGAATTGATGATGATTGTTAAGCCGATTTGGGTATGAATTTATACTACTTGATGCACAGGGACGTGGCGAGGAGGCTCTGCAATTTGTGCATGGAGCTATGTCGTGTGCTCAATCTTTGAAAAGAGAATATTCCTCTATTATAGTATTACTTTTTTGCAACTAGAATGATGTGAGTAACATTCTGGAAATAAGGATGAAAATATTAATTATTGACTTTCATTGCATTTGATAAGTTCTATTTTCTAAATTACATGATCAATTTGATGTTAACATAATTAATTAAACAATTTTTTTTTAATTTTAAAAATGTTTACGTTGGGAGAATGGAAAAATTTAAAAAATTTATTTTTAAAGTGGCGTGGATTTATAGGGTTGATGCAGCTAGTGGGAAGTGACGAGGGAGCTTTGTGGTTGTTGTGCATAGAGCTCTGTCACTACTTGTTGCTTGTGTTTCCTCTCATCTGCTTTGAATAGATTATAAGCAAACAAAAAGGTGAGTGAGGATCAAAGTTACACATCTCTCACAATTAATCGATTTACTCCAATTTAATTGTTTAACTCTCTTTTGAGTTGATAATTGTATTTTCTTTTAGATTGATAGTGTTAGCGATCTTCTTCTCTTTTCTTTTAAGGTATGTTCAACATCTTTTGTTTTGTTTGTGGAAAATAGTTAAAAATTTTAACAAAAAAATTAAAAAGTAAAAAACAATTCATAAAAAAATTAAATTTTGAAATATTTGTGATAAGAAGTTTATGGAATTAGTGGAAACACAATACTACTGATATATATGGGCCCAGTCCGTATGGCCGTATTGCCAAACGTAAACCATGGTTAAAAAAACCGAACCGGTCATTGAACCGTAAAGTTAGTGGTTCAAGGTTTAATCGGTCGAATCGGTTGAACCAGTGGTTGGACCGTTAATTTTATATTATTATAAATTATTAATAAATACCCATCTTATAGAACTGCAACAAAATAATTCATATAATAATGCATATTTTTAAGAATCAGTAAGAACTATTATTATTTACTTAAAAGATGAAAGGTTAAAGTAATAATTCTAAAGAATATAAGAGTTTATTTGTACAAAAAAATAAAACTTTGTGGATGATTTAGAGTTAAGTAGATAAAATCATAATATTGACTCTCACTCCTCAATTAAATTTGAGTTTTTTTCCTTATTTGAGTTCGTTTTTTTATTAAAAATAAATAAATTTGAATTTTTTCACCTTATTTTGGTTGAACCGCCGGTTCATTGGTTTTCGGTTTAAATGGTTTTGACCGGTTTTTCCGGTTTTGACCGGTTTTTGACCAATGTGGTGAAAAACCAATAACCGGACCGGACAGGCAACCGGTTCACGGTTTAACCGGTCCGACCGGCCGGTCCGGTCCGGTTCTTTTAACTATGACGTAAACGCCATATGGGCCAGACCCACCAATACGAGGAGTGCTCCTCGTAAATACGACGAGCCTCTTGTATACGGCCCATAAGGGCGCCCCGTATAATCTTGTTGGCAGCAGACGCTTTCTGGGCCAGGCCCAATTGGTATTCCAACATAGTACACCAACCAAAAAGTTGGCCCAGCACACAATGCCCAAAAGCTGCACCAGCACGCCAGACACAAAAGCGGTACTTAGCACACTCAAGTGCTGTCAGGCCAACACTGTTGAGCAGTACTGTCCAATCCGCCGCCTGAACTCACAAGTCAGCGGCTCAAGCATGCAGGAAGATCCCACCAAACACTCTACCCCAATTGGGAGAGTCTTGGCATCACCCTATAAGTGGGTGATGCCAACCCAAAATAAGGTGATTACTACACATCCCCACCTCTCTTCTCTTTCTGCACCTAAGAGTTTCCCTTATCTTGCTCTTCTCAGGTACCGGAGCTGCCTCATCACGATCACCGAAGCATCTATTCCACCGGAGATCGCCCTTTGGCTATCAACTACCATAGTGTATTATAGCATGATTGTAAAAATATTATTTTTATTTAATTTAGAGATTTACTTTGTACTAATAAATTTTACCACTTCAATTTTAGAAATAATTTGAATCAAATTGTTTGATAACTAGGTTTTTGGAGCTTTGCGATGGAGGTCTACAACTGACGGGCTCATGACTGTTCTAGAACTGATGAGTGATTGAAGCAATGAATTCATAAACAACAAGACTTGAATAACTCGCTTTCTCTCCTGCACTACATATAATTGATTTAACATAATCAGGAAAAAGGCAGAATAAGCATGAAGGTATCTAGCCTGAAGGTATCATTGACTGTTAGAAGTGTAGTTCCAAGCTGCATTCAGTAAACAGAAATAAGTTCCCATTGTCCTTCCTTCGCCCTTGTTTAACATCTATTTTGTCATTTGCATCTCAAGTTAACTTGAGGAAACCTCGACCGTGGACCTTTGGCTGCGGACACCTGAAAGAAAGAATTGTTGCGACTTAAGAGGATAATACAAGGGTAAGGATGTGACATTGCCAAGTGATGTTCCAGTCTCTTAGAAGTGAGTTGCAGAGCAAATTTGAAAGCTAGGCTCTGGCTACTGCGGCGGCAAGAACTGGAATTAGGGTTGGACAGGGGTTCAGATGGAAGAATGAGAGGCAAAGTATGTAAACCATTATTTGTTGTAGGGGAGTAAACGACACGAGCTCCATTACAGTAGACTGGAAAAGATTTTGTTCCAGGCCAACAACTTCTTATGTTCCAAAAACAGATGGGTGCGCCAAATGCACATGGTAATCATCCTAGACTAAATCCTTTGTCAAGATTTTAAAATTTCATATAACAAGTATTAAGAAAACCAAGCAACCATTACAAATATTTCAGAATCACTAATCTCATTTAATGAGACAACTATAAAGTGTGGAAAAGCCAGTTAATATCATAAACTCAGGATTATGTTGTCAAATGGAAATAGTTGAAGAATATGGGAAAAGATACCTACTCTTGTGAATCAGGTGCAAAAACCACATCAACCCCAAAATACCCACTACTAAATCCACCATTGGATGCACAAGTGTAGTGAGTTCAGTCTAAAAAAAGTGGGCATATATAGGCCACAAAGCTGGGCATATATAGGCCACAAGTGTAGTGAGTTCAGTCTAAAGAATTTACCCTATTTTTCTTCTTGATTGCATATTTGTGTCTAAGCCAATCCCTACCATAAATTAATACTTGCACCGTCTCAATTGAAAGTGATGCACGATATGCATCAATAGCTCTAGTCCCAGTACTGAATGTTGCCTCATAAGCAAGCTGTAGTTATTGGGATTTCCAAAATATCACAAGCTATCTTGGACAAGACGCGATATTTTGATTGATTTGCTTTCCTCCACTGCAATATGTCAAACAAGTCACATACCCCATTTGCACAAATATAACAGTCATCTTCCAAATACACCTCCAAATCAGTTCTTTTTGTCACTCCAGTTTGGATTGCTTTCACACACTCCATGATTTTCAGAAAACCAGATTTCGAAGAACGAGTGCTTCCGGAAGACCGAGAAGAGCTACTTGCTTCATGAATTGCTTCATCTTGTCTCTTACACATAGATGCATATTCTCTGTAAAGCTCATGTAAAATGCTTTTCACCTTTTCTTGTTTTCTTCAACCTCTGCCTCAGGGTATATCTTTGGAAAGCAATAGTCAATAGTTACCATTTTTACCCTTGGATCTAAAATGGTAGCAATCGCCATCAATAAGTTACACTCTCCCCAATACTTGTCAAATTTTCTCTTCATCTCCATAACCATTTTCTTCATGAAGGAATCATTAGAAGACACTTGTAGGTCCAATACACGTTTCACCGCAAAAACTTCTGAAAGGAACAAGTTGGTTGTTGGATATTCAATCCCATAAATGAGGTTAATGACAAGGGCGAACACATCTAGAAGCTCGAGAATTTTAAAAAACCTTTTCCCAATCTTCTTCAGAAGGACACGAAAGTATTTAAAATCATGCCTTTGATTCATTAGGAAAGCTTCTCTCAAACTATAAGCACAAGCAAGCATTTCATAAGTGGAGCATTTCATAAGTGGAGTTCCAACATGTCTTATAATCAAGAATGAGCTTTATGTAGGTGAGTTTAATTGTTTGACAATTGAACTAAATGCTCTAAAATGTGCTTCACTATGATTTATGAAAGCAACATTGTCCCTAATATCTTGGATGACATACTTAATCTCACCTAACTCATCTTCCATAATGAGATTAAGAATGTGTGTTGTACAACGCACATGAAACAATCTCCCATCACCCAACAACTTTGTGTTTCTCTCAATTTATTGCTTCAGAACTCTGATGGCGGAATCATTGGCAGGTGCATTATTGACTGAAATCGTATAAACCTTTTTCTCAATACCCCCTTGGTCATACACTTGAACAAGACATCTGCAATGTTGTCACCACTATGTCGGGGAGGAATGCGAACAAAATTCAGCATTAATTTATTAAGCTTCCATTCACTATCAACGAAATGGGTTGTGACAACCATGTAGCCAATCTTCTGTGATTTTGATTTCCATAAATCTGTTGTGAGACTAATTTTCTTCACTTTACTCAACATTTTCCTCACAGCTTCCTTCTCATGCTCATAAACCTTCACACAATCAGTCTTGCAAGATTAGATTAGAAATTTTGGAAATAAAAATGTGATAAAGCACACCTTACGGAAGTTCTGGAAACAAAGAAAGAAATAAAAAGAAACACATATCAATTACTAGAGGTAGAAAAGCGAGTAGAGGCATGATTTGAGAAACCACGAAGGAAGAATCAGCAAACGGATGCACAGATCGCAATTTGGGACTAACAAGCAAAGTCAAGTGCTGCCAGCGATTCTCAGGAAGCCGGCCGTGGATGCGAGAGCGGCGGATGGCACTGGCACTGGAAGCTAGGCCTCTGTCATTCTTTTTCTTTATCGAGCCTAGTTTACGGCGAAGAAGTTTGAGAGATCTTGAGAGCGGAGAGTCTGCAGACCTACATCGAATGTTCGCGAACTTCACAAGCCGAACATCAAATGTTCGTGCTCGGTTCGAAATAGTACACGAACCACAAATACGGTTTGAGCTCGAGTTCGAAACTCCTATAACTCAGCTCGTTTGGCGTGAGCTCGAGCAGCTCGCGAACTGTTCAACTAGTTTTACACCCCTAATTTGTTGTAGCGGTTGCTGCCACCCCGACTTATTTGGGGTGTATAGGGTATATAGTATATATTCTTAGGATTAATGTTATAATTTACACATTAGCCCCCTTTATCCAAACCAATAAATTTTAATCTTAAACAAAATTAAAACACAACCCAATTTCATACTCACTTCGACTAAAAGTAGTTGGACTCAGCTCAACTTGAGCTTACTCTAGCTAAAAGTAGCTAAACTCAGCTCACACCAGCTCATAGGAGCTGGGCGCAGCTCAACTTAGCTCAAATTAGCTCACTCCAGCTAGAAGTAGTTGTAATCAGCTGAACTTTAGCTCATGTTAGCGAAATGTAGTTAACTCCAGCTCATTGGAACTAAATAAGTAGATGAGCAATTTTTAGCTCATTGTGAGCTGAATTTGAGCTCAATGAAGCTCAATATGGATGAATGGCAAGTTGAGTTAGTTTTGTACTAGCTCATAGAGTTCCTAGCTAAAATTTGTGTGTAGCACATTTTTTGCCACAAGTTGTGACTTTTGAGCCAAAGGACACATCTCTTACGTAAAGGTGCATTCCTTCATCTAAAGGCTACACCCTTGGCCAAGGCACGTGACCATTGACCAAGGGAGTGGTTCGGCTTTGAGAACCGAAAAGGTGTAAGGGGGCACATGGTTTCGGCATTGTGAGAGGCCTCAAGGGCCGAATGGTTGTGAGCCATTTTTTATGTTTGTGTACTAAACGGGCCGAGCTCGGGCCTCGGAGGTTTAATTTGGATAGACTCGCGAGCCTACATGAGCCTGAGGAACAAGCCGAGTTGAGCTTGAGAGGTTCGATTAGGTTCGGGCTCGGCTTGTTTTAAGCCCTAAGTTACCCAACCCCTCCACCGACCTTAAAATCTTGGTTCCGTCACTGGCCTTAACTCAGGTGCGGGTGCAATGATAATAGAACTTGAAGCCTTCGGTCTCCAAAAGACAAAAGGTGCACGAACACCTTCATGCCCTATTATGATCTACTAGTTCTGGCTACGCGGTTCGCACGAGAATTGGGAACACTATTTTAATTAGATTTTTAGAATAAAAAGTTCATGATTCCATAATAGTATTCATATAGTTACAACTATAAATAATAGGAACCAAAAGAGATTGAGTGATGGTACCTAGAAATAATTTAGGTCAAATACAAGTTCGAAAGGATTAATACTCTTTCCATCCATAAAAATGAATTACAATTTGTTTACCAGTGTTTAATTAATTATTTTTTCTTCAATGTTTTGACATAAAATTGGATAAATTATATGCATGCCTTAATTTGACTTTTAAAGTTTCTAAAAATACTTATCTTGATTTTCAACATTTAATTAATTAACGCCTTAATTTGACGTTTAAAATTTCTATTTTACTTATATTGATTTTCAACATTTAAATAATTAACTTTTCTTTCATTTTTTTTCATAACATAATTTGACATTTTAAGTTTCTAAATATATCTATCGTTTTTTCTTACATTTATTTATTAACAATATTTAAGTCAAATACAAATTAGAAGGTTAGACATTTCTAACGTAAAACATTTGTGCGTTTTTTTAGCATAAAAATAAAGTTAAAATTGAGGTTTTTTGAGAAATAAAAAGTCTCGATTGTAACTTTTAGAAAATTGAGGCACTCAAATGACTGTATCCAACTCTATTTCCTAGTTTTTTTTCATTTCGCCTTTTTAACAGTTTTTTTGTTTACTCCTTCCTTTTATTTTATTTTTTTTTACTTTATTTTCCAGTTTTTTATCCACCTTTTAAATCTTTCATTTACACTCTTTCCTTTATTTGTTTTTTCTTTCAGTACATTTTATTCTTCCTTTCCTCTCTTTTTCTTTTCTTCTTTCATTCCATATCATTTTGTTTACTCTCTTTCTTTTTTTTTTCTTTCATTCCATACCTTTTTTATATAAAAAAAATTACTATCTCATAATTTCATTTTGATTTTGGTAATACATGATCCAGTTCCTATTGGGCGCAATTCGGCCCACTAAGCATCTGACCCACCATTTCGAATCAGTCTGCCAGAACTTTACTCACTACCCTATCAAAGATGTTGCACAAACTGATCGGCTTGAACACGGCTAAAGACAAAGGTGCCCTAGTATTTGGGATAAGAGTCAAAGAAGGTTTACGAAAGGTGTCAAGAATATTGTTTCAAAACAGATTTTTGCAAGATGATAAGCAATACTAATTAGATGACAAGCAATACTAATTAGTGTTTTTATTTTGATATTCACTACGTGGGGAAGTCCAAGTCTACTGCGGTCTGTACTGGGTAAAGGCCGCAGTAGACCTCGTCCAGCAGTAAATGGACTTCGAGTAGGACGCAGTTAATTTTACAGCTACACCCGCAATAGATCCGCATTACAATTCTCGTGGACCATGTGCTCCACCTACCACCTCTTGTACTGCGGCATTACTACACGGGTAGCCGCAGTAAGGTAGCTTTATATAAACTCACTGTCTCCTTTTCTCACCGCACTTAGAAAAACATTTCTTCTCCTCCCCTCCCAGCTCTAATAGCAATTCAAAATACATGTCATGGATTGAGTAGATTTCCACTATCAACTGTAGCTTTCATTTAATTATCGTATCTGTAAGGTAAAATTTATTTATTATTATATTTTTTTATAGTTAGTGTAATTTTTTGTTCACATTTATTTGTGGAATATTCAGTATAATTTAATTAAATTAGTTAAGCCATAGTTCATGTCTATGAAAATCTGTAGAAATATATTTTTTTACACTTTATTTCAAAGTTTTAGAATAACGTTGTAAAATAATATATTGTACAGGATTTTCATGGATTGTCCAAGTTGGACAGTTTGTAAAAGTTTACTATCGGTGTATTAAAATTTTACGGTTGTGGATGTAAAACTGATCGAATTACATAAATTTTGGTTGCATTTCTTAGTATTGTTCCACGTTATACCTGTTCTGGGAGTTATATTACAGAAAAATGGTATAGTGTGGAACTAAGGTGAAATGCTGTCAAAATTTATGTAATTACAGTTTTACATACACAACCATAAAAGTTTCTTATACTAACAGTACTTTTATGAATAGAATAGGACTTATGCACATTGGATTAGGAAAAAATGATTTTGTATATGAATGTGTGCGATAAATAACAACTTTTGTATTTTTTTATAATATATAATTAATTTTCATGTTTGTTATTGTTTTTATTGATGAATGAATAGGAAAGACCATAAATGGCCGAAAGACGTGATTGGATGTATCAGCACTTTGAGGATAGGACTCGCTATATAAGTGAAAGATTTTGGACTGGGCTTCAGGAATTTCTGGATTATGCTTTTTTATTGCTAAATCAAATGGAGAAGAATTGATGAAATGTCCGTGTATTAAGTGTAAAAATAGATACTATTATGATCGAATAACAATTTGCAATCATTTACTATTAGACAGATTTAAACCCAATTATCATGTGTGGGATTGTCATGGTGAACAACTTGAGATCAATCCATGTATTTATCGAGGTTATCGATTTGATGAACTAACGTCAACATCATTGAATAATACTAGTACGAGTACTGCACTTAATTCTTATGAGGGGAACCAAGAACGGACGGCTTATGAAGAAATGGTTTGTGATGCTTTTGGGTTTCATGAGCACTATAGTAATTTTGAAGATGATCAAAATAATGATGAGGACGTTGCAGTGCTCGATAATGATGAGGACGCTGCAGTGCGCGAAGTGCCAATGAAATAGCACAAATTTTTTTCCAACTATTGCATAATGCGCCAAAACCTTTATATGAAGGTTGTGCTGATAAGTACAACAAATGATCGGTGTTTGTAACTTGCCGCCTGATTTATGAATGAACGAGCCGTACACTTTTATGCCTCTACTAATTCCAGGTCCACTTATTTAAGAGTTACAAGTTTTATGGAATAGAGGAGTGGAAACTTGGGATGCGCACCGTAATCAGAACTTTGTTATGCGAGCATGTTTGCTTTGGACGATAAGTGATTTTCCGGCGTATCGAATGTTATCGGGCTTGAGTACGAATGGAAGACTTGCATGCCCATACTGCATGAGTGATGTTAATAGTTTTCAGTTAAAGCATGGACGAAAAATCAGTTGGTGAGGTTGTCATAGTAAATTTTTACCACACCGGCATGCTTTCCGTAACAATACCGAATCTTGAGGAGAAACTGACCGTAGACATCCATGTGTGTATAAGTCAGGTCACGGGATCTTAAGGGATCTTAATAAGATTGTATTCCCAGCATTAGGAACATTGTGGGACAAAATGAGGGCTGATAAGTTTGGTGATGTGCACAATTGGGTAAAGAAATCAATCGTTTGGAAGTTGCCGTATTGGGCAGACTTGAAGGTACGACACTATCTAGATGTTATGCATATTGAAGAAAAATTGTTTTGATAACGTTTTCAACACAGTTTTGAACATGAAAGGGATAACGAAGGATAATGCACAGTCGAGACGCGATTTGCAAGAGTTAAATATCCGTGAAGAACTGCATTTGATCATTGGAAAAAATGGGAAACCATTTCAACCAAAGACGTTATACACGTTAAATGATGATCAGATTGCCATGATTTGCAATTGGCTGAAGCATAGCGTTAAACTTCCCAATGGATATGCATCTAACATTGGCATGTGTGTCAATACGTCCAATAATACATTTTACAACATGAAAACCCATGATTGTCATGTCTTCATGCAAAAGATGCTTCTTGTTACATTACGTGGTTACATTCCTAATAGTATTTGGACGACAATAGCATAATTCATCAAATTCTTTAGGCTAATGTGCATTAAGGATATTCAATTGGACGATGTGGAGAAGCTTGATGAATTAATCATCGTAACACTGTGCAAGTTGGAAAAGATCTTCCCTCCATCATTCTTTGACTCCATGGAACATCTTACTATGCATCTACTTTGATACCTTCGAACTTGTGGATCTGTCAGATATTGGTGGATGTTTCCTTTTAAACGGAATATGAAGAAGTTGAAAGCAAAATGTGCGAACAAACAATTTTTAGAGGGCTCGATCATTTAAAAATTTTTTGTTACAGGAAGTAGCCTTTTTCTGTGAGCATTACATTGAAGATAATCAAGGAACACGGGTGAACTCTTACATACGGAAGGAAATTAATTTTCCTGCAGTTGTTAGTGATTCGGGACTACCAATTTTCAATCATCCAACAAAAATATTTGGTAAGGCACGCATTTGAGAACTGACTGCTGAAGAATTACATCATGTCCAAACATATATTCTACAGAATTTTCAAGAGGTGGAATAATTTATAATTCGATTTAACGAGTTGTCTCGTAATCGATTCCCAAAACTGAACGATGATGGTATAGACAACTTCATACTGGAAGAGTTTGCACGATGGTTCAGGAATATGGTGTTATGGCCGCCCCGGAGGGAGGCCATTCTGAGCCGGCTGGCCACCGGGGCCAACGGCTACTCCGGTCAGATTGCTTCCAGATTCTGCACCGGAGTTCGGATTGACCCGATATCTGATTTCTAGTGTCTTGGTAGTGTAACAGACATTTCCGCGGAAAATATTTTTCGGGGCCGGGGGGTTGCCGTCGGACGATTTTCGGGGATTCTGGGCGGAGAAACGGCTCCCGGGAGCGACCCGGGACTCAGATTTGCAGTTTTAAGGAAGATCTGGAGTCGGGGATATAATTTACATTTTTCTGTGAAGAAAAATGTTCTGGGTCGGAAATTACGGTTTCGGGCAGTTTTCGGGCTCGGGGCGAGCCAAGCTGTGACACTTGGCGAAATGTGATTGGTGGAAAGTATTGGACTTGGTCTCTTGTTATTTCTAGTGATTATGATGTCATATTGACATCACTATGATGTCAAAAAGGATGTCATGTGCAAAGCACATGACTTATTATTACAAGACTTAAGTTTTGGCAAGTCTTGCAAAAATGCAACGTCTTCTTCTTCCTTCTTCACTCTGCCGAATTCTTCCTCTCTCTAAAGCCACCATTGTTGTGTTTTTCAAGCTTCTAAAGCTTGCTCTAGATTGCTTCTTGGTCCGAGAGTTCAACTGGGAAGTTGTTCAACAACTCGAGCTCTACATCTGTCTGTGGGTTCAAGTATGTTGATGTTGGGCAAGTAAGGATTGGGGAAATGAATTCGGATCGTTGAAAACACTACCCGATTCTGAGGTGTGGAAGGTCGAAAAAGAGAGGTTCCCGGGTTTCGGGTCGTAATTCAGAAGTTGTCCAGAATCAGCCAACTCTTCTGGAATTGAGCGGTAAGGGTTTGGTTCTGTCATTTTTGGTAAGATAGATATATGTTTGGGGCACTTTCTGTTTTGCAGGTATTTCGAATTATGTGCCTTAAGGCACATTACGTGATCTGTAGGTGTATGTCCGGGAACATACTGTCATGCATTAACCCTACGACGGTTGGGGTTCGCTACCCAGTGGTGCACCAAGCTTTTGTCTGAGCTTCGGCTTCTGACTCCCTTAGAGGGAGGCTGTCGTTTTGCTTTTATATAAGGGTTTACGGCGATTTAAAATCGCACATCCTTCGGGATTCCGATCTGTGTTGTACTCTGTACTCTGTTCTGGCTAACCTTCTGTTTTGCAGGGTTACATATGTTTATCTTACCCCAGCCCTTACGGGTCCTTTCGAGGACTCACCCTTTTAGTGTTTCATTTTTGGTTTTCAGGTAGACCTGATAAGCAGCTAGCGGAGTAGGTTTCCGTGAGGCTTCTGTTTTTGTTGTGTATATTTTCAGGTAAGTTGTGCTCAAGGATGAGCTTGGTGGAATGTTGTGTTTGGGTTCGGTTTTCAGTGGACTTATGTCTGATCTTTGTTGTGTTGAGCGGCGTTTGCACCTTGCGGGCCGGGATTTTATTGGGGGTAGCAGACTTGGTCTGAATCCCGCGCGAGGTATCTGACATGTAGGGCTTAGGTTGGCTCTGTAGCTGCACGTGCATACTTTCTGGTTGTGATGACTGGTATTTGATATGAGGATTGTATATATTCTGTTCTGTCGCATGTTCAGAGCGCTTAGCGCTTGGTAGATACCCTATGTTCGGGAAATACTGTGTGTATCTATGTTATGTGCGTAAGTACTCGTCCACGGAGGGCGGGCTTACTTTGTTGTTAATGCATGAACTGTATGTATGGTGATGGTGATGTGCTCATCCGTTTCTGAGGGGCGGAACTCACCATGGATGTTTTTAGTTGTATGTGTGAAATTTTCAGGTTACGCCCACAATCACCTTGCGAGTTCGCTACGCGTGGTAGGTCCCGATGGACCTGCCATTCCGTGTCTTATGACTTCCGCTTCCGACGTCCCGGCGCCCCCGTCTCCGCAACCGGGCACGGGTGGCGTTCGTGACAAGTTGGTATCAGAGCAGGTAAGTGACCATATTGGTCGCCAGTGGTGACTTGTAGTGACAACTATTGCTGCACATTTTATTTTAGAATGGTTTGGTACGGAGATTGGTCACCTCCTTACTTGAACCACTTTAAAATAAAATTGTGGAGCAAAGTTTGATCCTTCAAGTTATCCTGGTAGATGCAGATTTTGGAACTCGGGATTTCTGGATTCTGGTGAAATTATTACGAGCGAGGGATTGTGGAAAAGATCCGGGTACGTAAAATTGTGTGTTAGGAAAAAGATTTGGTGAAATAAGCATGAGCTGCTTCTGTGATTTTGTGAAATACATGATTTTATCATTCTGAGAAATAACTTCTGTGTCAAGTGTTGCATTGCACTACAGAGCCTTAGAAAACTGCTGCTAGCTTCTGCAGAGATTAGAAGTGACTGATTTGTCTTGACTCTGTTTGGTCTGAAATGTTTTCAGGTATGGTTAACACGCGCAGACAGCGTGATCTCGCGATCGGAGGGGGACCGTAATCCCACGCCTCAAGAGATAGGGATGAGAGGCAGAGGGATTCTGGGGTAGAGTATATACATACCCCGTCACTGGTTGCACAGCAGGGCCAGGGGTCTTCTACTACTTTGGTTCAGGTGCTGGAACAGGTACAACAGTTGTTGAGGACATTAGTTCCGGCACAAGTTCCAATACAGCCACAGGTGCAGGAGGACTTAGTCGTGGCACCATCTGTACATTCTGACAGAGGGGTGAGTAGCCATACCCGGACTACCACCCACACTCATGTACAGGCACGATCTGAGAGTGATTCTGAGGAGGACGAGGATCGCAGGAATCCGCGATCACAGAGGGTACGACCAGAGCGCAACCCTGCATCTCGCTCCGATCGTTCTGACCAGGAGACACATCAGCCACCTCGACAGCGACGGAGGATTATCGAGTTAGATTCTGATACCACCCGTCGGACCCACCGACGACGGGGAGGTTCGGGGCATCATGCTAGTTCTGATGATGTTCGATTGTTAGAAAGGTTTTAGCGCTTGAACCCTAAGAAGTTCGATGGCGAGGAGGTCCCGAGGCAGTGGAGACGTGGTTCATGGAGATTGACAAGCTCCTAGGGAGGTTACGCCTACCTTCTACAGTGATGGTATCCCTTGCCACGTTTAATTTACAGGAGGGAGCAGATCATTGGTGGAGGAGCCTTCAGGGTAATCTGAGGGCGAATGCGGGACTAGCACCCGATCAGGATGTGGACGTTACCTGGGAGCAGTTTACACAACTGTTCCATCGGAGATTTATCGGGGCTGCAGCTAGAGATCTGCGTCAGGCACAGTTTGATGAGCTTCATCAGGGAGACAGGACTGTCGCAGAGTATGAGCGGGAGTTTGACAGGCTTATCCACTACGTACCGCAGTACCATGGTATGGAGGAGGAGAAGGCCAAGAGGTTTATTCGTCGGTTTATTCGTGGGCTTTGAGACCATTAGATATTACTTTGTATCGGGAGGCGGTTCAGAAGGCTCAACTCCTCGAGTAAGAGGAGGTTGAGAGTCGCCTCATCTCGCAGCGAGGTCAGGGGAGTACGAGGGGTTCCACACAGCAGGGACCCCGGCAGATTTCGGGACGGCCGAACAGGCCCGGGCAGTTTAGTAGAGGCAGGGGAGGAGCACCACCGGCACGACCTTGTCCGACTTGCAACAGGTATCACCCTGGCCAACCTTGTTACCGACTGGAGGGCCGATGTTTACGTTGTGGGTTCGACAGTCACTGGGTACGAGATTGCCCTCTGACTGCGGGACAGGGTTTTGGCAGTCTTCAGCGTCCACAGGCTCGGGCACATGCCAACGCGTCGAGAGGGCGTGGGGTTCAGCAGGGTGGCCCGAGACCTCAGCAGCGACAGCAGCTTCAGCCACCCCCTCCACCGCAGCAGCCTAGGCCAGGACGAGTTTTTCACATAGAGCAGGGAGGTCCTAGTCATCAGGGAGGACCTAGTCAGCAGGCAGGTACCAGCCAGCAGGGAGGCCAGAGTCAGCAAGGAGTTCTGCAGGGTACTTTATTTCTGAATGATATAATTGTTCATGCATTATTTGATACAGGAGCATCTATTTCCATTGTAACATAGAAATGTGTTACATTTCTGCATCTGTCTGTTAGTACTTTGCCTCAAATGTATTTAGTAAAAACAGCTGGGAGTCAGTTTCTGTTTTCCAATGAGATGATTCGGGGTTGTACAATATCTGTATGCGGACATCGATTTGTTGGTTTTAGACACGTCGAAGTATGATATTATTCTTGAGATGGACTGGCTATCCAAGAATTCTATGCACATTGATTGTGCAACCCGTAGCATTATGGTTTCTGGAGAGGTGCTACCTCTCACGGCTCCGATTGGTTTAACTATCGCACAACAGAAGACTGAGTTGCGGATTCTGGATCAGTCGATAGTTGGTGTAGGGAGTGCTATGATCTGAATGAGGCTGGTACTAGGTTGAAGTTAGATAGTATACCGGTGGTTCGGTATATTCCGCAGGTATTTCCTGAGGAGTTGCCCGGATTACCACCAGAGCGGGAAATTGTGTTAGAGATCCACCTGCAGTCGGTTACTACTCCGATATCTATTCATCCTTATCGGATGCCTATTTTAGAGATGCAGGAGTTGAAGAAGCGATTGGAGGAACTACGAGAAGGGCTTCATCCGACCGAGCACTTCACCGTGGGGTGCTCCGGTTACATTTGTTAAGAAAAAGATGGGACGCTCCGACTTTGCATTGATTACAGACGGTTGAATGCCCTTACTGTGAAGAATAAGTATCTGTTGCCGAGGATTGACGATCTTTTTGATCAGCTTCGGGATTCGAGAGTTTTCTCGAAGATTGATCTACGATCTGGATACTTTCAGCTTAGGGTGAAGGAAGAGGACATACCTAAGACTGCTTTCCGCACCCGATATGGACACTTTGAGTTTACGGTCATGCCATTCGGGCTGACCAATGCTCCGACAGCATTCATGGATCTGATGCATCGGGTGTTCCGACCGTACTTGGACTCATTTGTGGTGGTCTTTATTGATGATATTCTGATATATTCTAGGGATGAGGACTCACATCGGGAGCATCTGAGGGTAGTTCTGCAGACACTTTGGGAACATCAGCTTTATGCTAAATTCTCAAAGTGTGAGTTCTGGATTCGGAAAGTCACTTTTCTGGGACACGTTATTTCTGAGCATGGTTTGTCTGTGGATCCAGAGAAGGTGAGGGCAGTTCGGGATTGGAAGCAACCTACCACGGTACGGGAGATCAGGAGCTTCTTGGGATTAGCAAGGTATTATCGGAGGTTCTGCATCGGGTTTTCTATTCTGGCATCTCCGCTTACGTAGTTGACCAAGAAGGGTCAACCGTATATCTGGTCTGATAGGTGTGAGCAGAATTTTCAGGAGTTGAAGCGGCAGTTGACCAACGCTCCGATTCTGACTCTTCCAGATCTGAGTTTGCCATATGTGATTTATACGGATGCTTCCACATCAGGTTTGGGGTGTGTGTTGATGCAGGAGCGTAATGTGATAGCTTATGGGTCGAGGCAGCTGCGACCGCATGAGCTGAACTATCCGACACATGATCTGGAGTTGGCTGCAGTGATCTGTGCGCTGAAACAATGGAGGCACTATCTGCTTGGTAACAAATATCAGATTCTTACCGACCACAAGAGTCTGAAATATCTGTTTACGCAGAAGGAGCTTAACATGAGGCAGCGCAAATGGCTCGAATACATCAAGGACTATGATTGTAGTATCGAGTACATCTCTGGGAAGGGCAACACGGTTGCCGACGCACTGAGCAGGAAGTATACCGGGTTGGTCAAGGGAGAAGATCTTGGGGACCGATCCGAGGAGAGAGATTTGACCAGTCTGTGGCATAGATGACAGCTCTGGGAGCGTGCTCAGGTATGTACACTGACTATACATTCGGAGTGGCTGGACAGAGTGCGCAAGGCGCAGGGTAGGGATCCAGAGTTGAGGAGGATTTCTGGGGAGGACAAGGGATCCTTGTTACCGACATTCCAGTATAGGCAGGGATTGCTATACTTCCGGGATAGACTCCATGTACCAGGGGATCAGGAGCTCCGGGATGAGATTGTGGGAGAGGCACACTCGAGCAAACTGAGTATCCATCCCGAGAGCAAGAAGATGTATCAGGATCTGCGTACACACTTCTGGTGGCCTGGTATGAGGAGACACATTGCCACACATATTTCTAGGTGTGCCGTTTGTCAGCAGGTGAAGATTGAGCATCAGAAACCGGCAGGGACACTACAGACTTTACCCATTCCGATCTGGAAGTGGGGCGACATTACCATGGATTTTCTGACTGCACTACCCCTGACTCGGTCTCATCACGATGCTATCTGGGTTATCGTGGATCGGCTGACGAAGTGCGCACACTTTCTGCCTATTCGGGTGACAGACCCTCTGGAGAAGCTTGCCCGACTTTATATCAGAGAGATCGTACGGTTACATGGAGTACCAGACTCCATTGTATCTGACCGTGATCCGCGTTTTACGGCACGGTTCTGGAGTGCTTTTCACAAAGCACTGGGCACGCGACTCCATCTGAGTACAGCTTATCACCCGCAGACGGACGGCCAGTCGGAGCGGGTGATTCAGATACTGGAGGATATGCTACGTAGCTGTACTTTGGATTTCGGGGGAGATTGGGACCAGCAGTTGCCGTTGATCGAATTCTCGTACAACAACAGCTTTCAGAGTACGATCGGTATGGCACCATATGAGGCATTGTACGGGAGGAGATGTATGACACCGCACTGCTGGACAGATGCATCTGACAGGGTTGATCTGGGACCCGAGCTGATAGAGGAGACTACGGCGAAGATCAGATTGATTCAGACGCGGATTAAGACCGCGAACAACCGCACCTATCCGAGGGACAGTCAGGTTCGGGAGGAAGGGCAAGTTAGCCCCGCGGTATATCAGTCCTTATGAGATTCTGGAGCGGGTCGGTAAGGTAGCATACCGGTTGGCATTACCTCCTAGTCATCTTGTGCACAATGTCTTCCATGTCAGCATGTTGAAGAAGTGCAGTCTGGATCTGAGTCAGACGGTTCCAGTGGAGGAGGTACAGCTGGAACCCGATCTTTCATATCAGGAGGTACCGGTAGCCTTTCTGGATAGGGATGTCAGGAAGCTCCGTAGCAAGTTGATTCCCATGGTCAGGGTACAGTGGTCGCATCATACTGACCGGGAGGCGACTTGGGAGACGGAGCAGGATATCCAGGACCGATATCCCGAGCAGTATGCTCGTTTGAGAGAGCTCTTGGAGGACCAAGAGTTCTAAGGAGGGGGGAATGTTATGGCCGCCCCGGAGGGAGGCCATTCTGAGCCGGTTGGCCACCGGGGCCAACGGCTACTCCGGTCAGATTGCTTCCAAATTCTGCACCGGAGTTCGGATTGACCCGATATCTGATTTCTAGTGTCTGGGTAGTGTACAGGACATTTCCATGAAAAATATTTTGGGGCCGGGGTTGCCGTCGGACGATTTTCGGGATTCAGGCGGAGAAACGGCTCGGGAGCGACCAGGACTCGATTTGCGGTTTTGAGGAAGATCTGGAGTCGGGGATATAATTTACATTTTTCTGTGAAGAAAAATGTTCTGGGTCGGAAATTACGGTTTCGGGCAGTTTTCGGGCTCAGGGAGAGCCAAGCTGTGACACTTGGCGAAATGTGATTGGTGGAAAGTATTGGACTTGGTCTCTTGTTATTTCTAGTGATTATGATGTCATATTGACATCACTATGATGTCAAAAAGGATGTCATGTGCAAAGCACATGACTTATTATTACAAGACTTAAGTTTTGGCAAGTCTTGCAAAAATGCAACGTCTTCTTCTTCCTTCTTCACTCTGCCGAATTCTTCCTTCTCTCTAAAGCCACCATTGTTGTGTTTTTCAAGCTTCCAAAGCTTGCTCTAGATTGCTTCTTGGTCCGAGAGTTCAACTGGGAAGTTGATCAAAGAACTCGAGCTCTACATCTGTCTGAGGGTTCAAGTATGTTGATGTTGGACAAGTAAGGATTGGGGAAATGAATTCGGATCGTTGAAAACACTACCCGATTCTGAGGTGTGGAAGGTTAAAAAAGAGAGGTTCCCGGGTTTCGGGTCGTAATTCAGAAGTTGTCCAGAATCAGCCAACTCTTCTGGAATTGAGCGGTAAGGGTTTGGTTCTGTTATTTTTGGTAAGATAGATATATGTTTGGGGCACTTTCTGTTTTGCAGGTATTTCGGAATTATGTGCCTTAAGGCACATTCTGTGATCTGTAGGTGTATGTCTAGGAACATACTGCATGCATTAACCCTACGGCGGTTGGGGTTCGCTACCCCAGCTGGTGCACCAAGCTTTTGTCTGAGCTTCGGCTTCTGACTCCCTTAGAGGGAGGCTGTCGTTTTGCTTTTATATAAGGGTTTACGGCGATTTAAAATCGCACATCCTTCGGGATTCCGATCTGTGTTGTACTCTGTACTCTGTTCTGGCTAACCTTCTATTTTGCAGGGTTACATATGTTTATCTTACCCCAGCCCTTACGGGTCCTTTCGAGGACTCACCCTTTTAGTGTTTCATTTTTGGTTTTGAGTAGACACGATAAGCGGCCAATGAGTAGGTTTCCGTGAGACTTCTGTTTTTGTTGTGTATATTTTCAGGTAAGTTGTGCTCAAGGATGAGCTTGGTGGAATGTTGTGTTTGGGTTCGGTTTTCAGTGGACTTATGTCTGATCTTTGTTGTGTTGAGCACTGCACCTTGCGGGCCGGGATTTTGTTGGGGGTAGCAGACTTGGTCTGAATCCCGCGCGAGGTATCTGATGTTTAGGGCTTAGGTTGGCTCTGTAGCTGCACGTGCATACTTTCTGGTTGTGATGACTGGTATTTGATATGAGGATTGTATATATTATGTTCTGTTGCATGTTCAGAGCGCTTAGCGCTTGGTAGATACCCTATGTTCGGGGAATACTGTGTGTATCTATGTTATGTGCGTAAGTACTCGTCCACGGAGGGCGGGGCTTACTTTGTTGTTAATGCATGAACTGTATGTATGGTGATGGTGATGTGCTCATCCGTTTCCGAGGGGCGGAACTCACCATGGATGTTTTTAGTTGTATGTGTAAAATTTTCAGGTTACGCCCACAATCACCTTGCGAGTTCGCTACGCGTGGTAGGTCCCGATGGACCTGTCATTCCGTGTCTTATGACTTCCGCTTCCGACGTCCGGCGCGTCTGCCTCCGCAACCGGGCATGGGTGGTGTTCGTGACTGGTTAGTTGTGCTTATGTATTTATTTAATTATTTATGTTATCTGTGTTCACAACGAAAATTATTATGTTATTTATCGATTCTGTGTAGGCCGTCGCAAATCAGGCAGCACCCCCACAAACACTATATGACCTGGCCTATGGTCCTAGAATGAGTGCTAAATTGTTTCTGGTCGTAAATGTTAATGGGTACAAGTTTCACACAAAACAACATGGTGAAAATAAAAGGACATCTAATTGGGGCGTTTGCCACCTGGGGGATACAAATGCGGAAGACAATTTGGATTTCTATGGCTGGATTGACGAAATTCTTGTCCTTCGCAGGAACAGTAGTCTTACAGTCTTCAAGGGTGCGTGGTTTTCTACCAATAAATGCATCTGTACCGATAAAATTTCAGGGATCACCGCTGTTTAGTTTGAAGTTTTAAAGGAAGTTACAAATTATTATTTTTTTTTCAAAATTTTGTGCCCAGTCACCGTATCTCGTCGCCGCCGCCCCCTTTCCTGCTAGAGTATCGTTCCCAGCTTCAAGGTGAGTGTCTAATTTCAAGATTTCATTGTTTTTTTTGTAGTTTTGTCTACATTTTTGTTGAATTCTTTCTTGAATTTGTGTTTAAGATTAACAATATCTTATTATTTGTTGAATTGCATTCTGATTATTTCCTAAATTTGTGGATTATTTTTTGAATTTGTGGATTATTTGTTTAATTTGTGGATTATTGTTGAATTTTTTGAATTTTTAGGAATTTTTGCAAATTTATGGATTATTGTTGAATTTTTAGGTAATTTAGAAAATTTGGGGATTATTGTAGAATTTTTAGGAAATGTGTGGTTATTTGTAAATTTTAGGGTTAAAATGATAATTTTTAAAATATTTGGGGTTGAAATGACAAATTTTTAAAAACTGTGTGCTTAATTGAATTCTCAAAAAAAATTGGGTCAAAATAGAAATTTTTCAAAATGTTTTGGGTAACATTGCAAAATTTACAAAACTTTGTGGTGTACTTTTAGTTTTTGGGTCAAAATGACTATTTTTATAAACTTTGTGGCTTAATTGAATTTTTCAAAAAGATTGGGGTTAAAATTGAAATTTTCTAAAACTTTGGGTTGAAATGAAAATTTTCCAAATGTTTTGGGTTACATTTCAATTTTTAAACCTTTTCGGCTCAAATAACAATTTTTAAAGACTTATTGTTTGAAATGGAAATTTGAGGATGTTTTGGGTAAAATTGCAAAATTTACAAAACTTTGTGGTGTACTTTCAATTTTTTATAAGTTTTGGATAAAATGGAAATTTTCAATAATTGAATGTTTTTGGCTACATTACAAAGTTTTGAAAACTTTGTGGCTTAATTGAATGATTTAATTTAAAAAAATTTGGGGTTACTATGTCAATTTAAAATTTGAAAATTTTGAAAAATTGTAGATTAAGTGCAATTTTGAAAAATTTTGTGGATTAACTGACATTTGTTAATGTTTCAAGGTATGCCGGACACACCATTCGGTAGTGGTGAGCGCCTGGATCAGTTAGGCTCGGGTTCACGTGGGAGAACATTCTTTCGAACTGGGCGTGGTGGCAGCTCATCTACCTCGAGCCATCGCGCACAGTCGGAGACGCCGGAGAGAGAGGCGGATATACAGCATCGCATGCCCAGCATCCATTGGGCAAGATTTAAACCCCAATACTTATACCTACCCGTGGCCGCTGCTGGAGGAGAGCCATTGCTACAGATCTGGGAAGCAACCTGCAAGCCGTCTGCCGAGTATCCACCTACTAGTACCGCAAGCAGCCGTCCTAGAGACTCCAACACCATTCTCGACCACCGAAGCACCGTTTCAAGCAAGGACCGCCCCCAATCACCGCCAATCTCTGCCAGAGTCGGCCACCGACCCAACACCTAGAAAACTCGACGCTTCAGCTTTCAATTTCAATTAATTTGGTAAAGCCTCAACTTTAACCCCTAGTCTTTTCTTTTATTTTCTTTTGGGTCACTAACACTTTATGCTTTTTAGATGAGTCATAAGTTTCAAAATTGACAGTTTGAGCACTGAACTAAACTAATTTGCTAGTTTATTCCAATTTTTTTTAATTTATTTTTGTGCATAATTATTCAAGTTGCCATTTTTCTTGTGTTTGTTGATTTGTTCAATATACATATTAATTGTTAATTAAATTTATTTTTATAATTGACCTTTATGTTATTATTTTTTACTATTATTCTGCTAACCTAGTTTTTGGAGCGTAGATCCGCCACTGGCCGGAGACTAGCCATTCAGTGGAGCAGCCTCATCATGATGCCGATGCACCGCCTGCCCAGCGCCGACGTATAGTAGCAGCTCCCCTGCCTCCACTTCCTCCGTCGGAGAGGGGCCCCGATGGCAAATTGGTCACTCACATCGGCCAGTAAGTCTTTTAAGTTTTTATATAATTCTATATTTTTTAACGTTATTATTTTTTTCGGAACATATCGAATATTCATGGACGAAGCACATTTTTCTAAAAAAACTTCATTCCTGGTTCGTGGAATTCTACCGAAACATCCATGACAACATCCGGGATTGGGCCCAGAGAAGATATCCAATGGATCGCCAGAATCCAAACTATATGGACTGACTCGACATGCCTCCACAAAGAATTGACCCTGAAATGTTGAAGCTGCTACTGGAGCATTACAGCAGTGAAGAGTTCAAGGCGAACTCCGTCCGGAACAAGAAGAATGCCTCGAGTGACAAACGCCCAAAAATCAAGTCGCATGGCAACAAGTCAAAGGCGACTATTTATGAAGAAATGGTAACTTTTTAAAATATTTATGTACAATTATGTATGTATAAGTAGTATTTATAAATACCTAACATATTTTAATGGACAGTGCAAAAAAAGGCCAGACAAAGGCTGCGGGTGGACTAGTTTAGGGAGGACTGGCTGGGCAACGAAAATGCGGTCATGGTAAGTATGAGTAATTTCTCATTCATTTATATATTTAAATTATTAAATTTAGTATTCATTAACATAAATTTCTTCATCTTAACTAAGAGTACAAGAAGCGCTTGATTGAGAAATATGGGCGGACGAGCCGTTCCCCGAGATCGATGATGACATATACAAGGATGTCATGGGCCCACCCACGCAAAGGGCGATGATTCGGTGTCCCGCCTCAGCTTTCCCAGCCCGAGCTGTTCGAGCAACCTCGATCGTCGCAGGTAATAAAATTGAAATTATATCAATTCCATATGTTTACGGTGCTTTGGCAATTGATCATAAGATTCACCTTTTTCAAAATATATTTTTCAGCCTGAGATCGAGCTGGAAGAGCAGCATCGGAGGGACATGGATGAGATTCGTGACCTCAGATGCAGGGTCGTCGCGCTCGAGGACCAAGGTGCTTGTGAGCATGTTGTGATTGAAGCCCAAGTGGAAGCCCGAGTGGAGGCCCGGGTGAACGAGGTGACGCACTCCATGGAAGCGGCTATCAACAACGTATGGTCGGCGCTACATAGGGGGGACACATCCGAATTTCCGAAATGCCAGCGACTTTGGTCACTGGAACATCCCAACCTTCCACCCCTCGGATCACCCCACGTCATTAGAATGCTCCGAGACCGCCTTCTAATCCACAACCCAACCTCAGCCTCTACTCCGCCATAAATGATTATCAGCCAGAGCAGCCACGAACTTCGAAGCAGGAGACCCCGTAACCCACAGTGTCGCAGTTCAACTTCTTGGACCTATTCGGGATGGATGATCAGGAGTTCGATGAGTTTTTGGACGGTGTTCGTAAGAACAACAATAATCTTCCGAATAATTAGAATTAGTATAAACATTTTTAAGATATAATTTGTTAATTATCTTAAACATATATCCCATTTGCATTTATTTAAATTAATAATTTCTTTCTTAATTAACATTATTATTAAATTTATATTTAGTAATTTAAATAATAGTTAGTAATTATTTATACAATTCTATTTTTTCAAAAATTATATATCTACTGCGGTCTCAGACGCAGTAGAGGCCGGAGAACATAATGACGGAGTCGTCAGACGTCTGACAAGTGGCTTCCAGACGTACTGCGGCTTCGTTCGTGGTGAGGCCGCAGTACGCACCACGCCCTCAGCCGCAGTGCGTGAGAAATTACGGCCATTTTTCCCATGGCGTGCACCGCAGCCCTCGCCGCAGTAATTACCACGGCGCAACTACATTGATGGCCGCAGTAACGGCCATCCCCTCGACGTAGAGATTGAGTACTTTAAAGAAAAGTCAAATTCTCTAGATTTTTTAACAAGAGAACTTTTGCGGGGTAGATGATGTCGTGGAAATTGCCACAGACATTATATATATATATATATATATATATGTGTGTGTGTGTGTGTGTGTGTGTAAATATGAATGACTGATCATTTTATCTGTGGCATGTTTTCAATTGATACGGGTACAGACCAATAATTAAGCCTCACAAGTCACATGAATGGAATAAAGCTAACTTTTATTCATGACATTATTATAAATAAAAAAAGTCAATACATTTTTACGGTAGTGGTTGCCATTAGCCTAAAATAGTTACATGAAATGTCTTAGATAAACTAATGGCATTGATGCCCATTTGATAAGGCATTATTTCCTAGCTACGCACACATTTCATCATGCTATAAAGCTCAAGCTTCAATTGAGTAACGTGAGGATGACCTGGGAGTAGGTCAAGAGCGAAACCTCTTGGTCTCGGTTCACCTTCAACCTCCATGCCTCATCTCTCGATATTCTGAAAGCGTTTCTAAGAACGTCGACCGGAATAGCGCGGAGGACAGAGACTCTTCCGGCTACTTGGCTAATCTTGGCATTTCCGTTCGTCTTGAAGGACACCCACTCAGATCCTTGCTCGTTCGCCCTCTTAATCACGGCGAAATGTTGGGGCACCGTGATCACTTGTCCTTCCTCGACGCGACCGTTGAACACTGTCTCGCCGTCCTCTCTCACGATCTGCATGTTGCCGTTTCCTCGGGTGATGAACACAATGCTGTGGGAGTTCATGTTCCAGTGTGGAGTGTAGATGGCGTTCTGTTGTTCACAATGAAGGTTTCAACATTGAGGGTTAAATTGAACATAAACTATAAAATTGAGGACCACCATCTGAAATAAACTCTTTAAACACAATTTTAATTAGTACCTTGTAAAGGACACCCCTCTCGGCACTGAGCTGGATGTACTGAAGTACGGGAGGTTGAGGCTGTTGACGGAGGTGAGACGGCCGGCGCGTGGGTTGAAGACATCGGCGCGTGAAGGTTGGTCCAGCTGGTGGCGGAGCCTCATGGTGCAGAAGGTCTCCTCCAAGCCGTTGCCGTAGCCGCCGTAACTTTCGCGGCGTCTCTCTTGCTCTTCCTCTTGGTATTCGGGGAAGATCAGGTCCAGCTCTTTCTCAACTCTGATGATCGATCCTCTCATGTCGTCTCTGTTCTGCAGCCTCCTCGCCAATTGTGGGTCGATGTTAAGAGCCTCAGAAAGGAGCCGCGTCTCGAATCCGCTGAGGATGTTGCCGGCTTGTTTGCCCCCGCCGGCTTCCCGGAGCCTCTCCCTCTCACTTTCGCTCTCTCTTCGAGGATCAAAGCTCGGCCCGCCACTGACGGCGTCTTCCTGTGGGTTTCCGGCCAGGAAGAATCTCTGGAGAGATCATGAATATTAATTAAGTTACTACAGCCTTTGTACGATCGATTTGTATATATATAGGAAAATATGTTAATTTTGGCTTACTCTGAAGTTCTGATCCAGCTGGTTGTGGACATTTCCGACGTCGATGAGGGCGTTGAGGACGAGCTCGGAGTCGCCGTCGTTGTAGACCCAGTAGGTTGTACCGGCGGGGAATGCAACGATGTCGCCTTCACGGATGCGGCGGATCTTCTGGTGCTGGTCACGTGGTGGGCTGCTGCTTCCTCTGCTTTCCCGGCGGGACTGGCCTGATTCTTGAGACTGGAAAGTCTCAGGGCAGCCGGGGAAGACGGCGCCGTTGACTCCACGTCCCCGGACGACATACATCAGCTGTGGGGCGTTGTTGTAGTGAGGGAGAAGGAGACCGCGGGGCTGGAGGCGGTGGCGGAGCGGGGCAACTCCGGCGCACTGGAACTGATCCTCGTTCAAGTTCCAGAGCTCAGTGACGCCGCCTTCCGATTGGATGCGGCGGTTTGGGTTCTCCGCATTGATGCGATCAATCTGGCACTCCGTCTGAGCGCGCTGCTGCTGCTGGCCTTCACGCCATCTGCCGCCGCGTTGGGCGAAGCTGCAAGGGGCGGAGAGGAAGAGAAGGCAGAGGGTGAGAGAGAGGAGGGAGGAGGAAGCCATGTTGAATTGATGATGATTGTTAAGCCGATTTGGGTATGAATTTATACTACTTGATGCACAGGGACGTGGCGAGGAGGCTCTGCAATTTGTGCATGGAGCTATGTCGTGTGCTCAATCTTTGAAAAGAGAATATTCCTCTATTATAGTATTACTTTTTTGCAACTAGAATGATGTGAGTAACATTCTGGAAATAAGGATGAAAATATTAATTATTGACTTTCATTGCATTTGATAAGTTCTATTTTCTAAATTACATGATCAATTTGATGTTAACATAATTAATTAAACAATTTTTTTTAATTTTAAAAATGTTTACGTTGGGAGAATGGAAAAATTCAAAAAATTTATTTTTAAAGTGTCGTGGATTTATAGGGTTGATGCAGCTAGTGGGACGTGGCGAGGGAGCTTTGTGGTTGTTGTGCATGGAGCTCTGTCACTACTTGTTGCTTGTGTTTCCTCTCATCTGCTTTGAATGGATTATAAGCAAACAAAAGGTGAGTGAGGATCAAAGTTACACATCTCTCACAATTAATCGATTAATCGATTTACTCCAATTTAATTGTTTAACTCTCTTTTGAGTTGATACACTACGTGGGGAGGACCATTTTCACTGCGGTCGTTACTGCGGAAACGGCCGCAGTGAACGACTTCCCGCAGTGAACGAACTGCGCGACAGTGGCGTTGCATCGCGTCAGTAACCGCAGTGAGTCCGCAGTAAGCCCTCGTGCACCACGTGCCCCACCTACCACCATCCCTACTGCGGCCTTGTACTGCGGACGTGGCCGCAGTAGACTCTTCTATATATACCCCCACTCCCTTCCAATTCATTTCATTCCGCACTTCGCAAAATCTCCCCTCCCTAAACTTCAACTCATTCCGCACTTCGCAAAATCTCTCCTCTCTAAACTTCAACTTCGGTGGAAGGCTGCGGTACCTTCGGTTTTAGGTGTATTACTCGAGGTAATAAATATTTTCCCTCTTTATTTATAGTTATATAGTTTTTCATTTAATTCAATTTAAGTTATGTATTGGTAATTTTTTTCTTTTTAAGTAATTTAATTAAATTAGTGAGCCGTAGTTCTGTCTATGAAAACTTGTAAGAATATATTTTTACACTTTATTTCAATACGTTGGAATAACGGTGTGAAATAATATATTGTACTGAGTTTTCATGGATTGTCCAAGTTGGACGGTTTGTAAAAGTTTACTATCGGTGTATTAAACTTTTATGGTTGTGTATGTAAATCGAGCGGATTACATAAGTTTCGGTCGCATTTTCGTCTTGTTCCACGTTATACATTGCAGGAGTAATATTCCGGAGAAATGGTATAGTGTGGAACTAAGGCGAAATGTCACGAAATTTATGTAATTACGCTTTACGTGCGCAACGATAAAAGTTTATTCACTAATAGTACTTTTATGAACAGGATAGGACCCATGCACCCCGCATCCGGATTAGGCGAAAATGGTATGTGAATATCAATTGTGCATGTTTATTGTTTTTATTGATGAATGAACGATCATATATAGGAAAGACCGTAAATGGGCGAAGAACGTGGTTGGATGTATCGCGCTTTGAGGAAGGGACTCGCTATATAAGTGAAAGATTTTTCACCGGACTTCAGGAATTCTTGGATTACGCTTTTTTTGTTGCTAAATCGAATGGAGAAGAACTGGTGAAATGCCCGTGTACAATTTGTAAAAATAGATACTATTATGATCGAATTACAATTGGCAATCATTTACTGTTAGACGGATTTACACCCAATTATCATGTGTGGGATTGCCATGGTGAACGACATGAGATTAATCAATGTGTCTATGGAGGTTATCGCTTTGACGAAGTAGCGTCGACATCATCAAATAGCGCAACTACAAGTCTTGGAATACATAATTCTTCTGATGGTAGCCAAGAACGGCCGACTTACGAAGAAATGGTTCGTGACGCTTTTGGGTTTCATGAGCACTCTAATAATTTTGAAAATGATCAGAGTAATGACGATGAGGACGTTTCAGCTCCCAAGTGCCAAACGAAAGGGCGCAACGGTTTTTGAATCGGTGGAGCATGCATCAAAACCTCTATATGAAGGTTGTGGTGATAAGTACACCAAATTATCGGTTGTAGCGAAGTTGTTGAGTATGAAAAGTCAACACAACGTATCAGTTCCTTTTTCTCTGAGATGATCAGATATATCAATGAACTATTACCCGGAGGAAATTCGTTGCCAACAAGCATGTTTAGTACGAAAGCTATGTTGAAGGAGTGGGGTTACCGTATAAAATAATTCACGCTTGCGAGAATAATTGTATGTTGTTCTACGGTAGCTTGACAAGTTACCGAACCGTAGGGTGTGTGGAGCGGATAGGTATCAAGTGTGTGTCCGGGTAAGAAACCGAAACCGAAAAAGGTTTTGCGATATTTACCAATCATCGAGCGGCTACAACGGCTTTACCATCGTCTAAAACCGCAGAGTTCATGACGTATCATATTAGAGCGAGAGGAAATGTATCTCGCATCGCTGGACATCCATCTCAAGGTGAGGCTTGGAAACACGTCGACGAAATGTATCCGGATTTCGCACACGAGTACCGAAGCGTACGATTGGGGTTAAGTACTGATGGCTTTAACCCGTTGTCCGAAACAGGGCAATCGTATTCGATGTGGACGGTATTCATCGTTGTTTACAATCTGCCGCCTGATTTGTGCATGAAGGAGCCGTACACTTTCATGCCTCTGCTAATTCCAGGTCCCCGATCTCCTGGCCGTAACATTGACGTGTTTCTACGTCCACTGATTGAGGAGCTACAAGTTTTATGGAATACGGGAGTGGAAACTTGGGACGCGCACCGTAATCAGAACTTTGTTATGCGAGCATGTTTGCTTTGGACGATAAGTGATTTTCCGGCGTACGGAATGCTATCGGGCTGGAGTACGCATGGAAGACTTGCATGCCCATACTGCATGGTCGATGTTAATAGCTTTCAGTTGAAGCATGGACGGAAAACCAGTTGGTGGGGCTGTCATAGGAGATTTCTACCACGTCGGCATGCTCTGCGTAACAATACCGAATCGTGGGGGTGAATTTGTATATTTCTACCACGTAGCATATCTCCTATTTGAATTTGTACTCTCGGACGATATTTGTACTAAATTCGTAATTCTAAACAATATCTGAATGCATAATAAATTTGGGTTAAATTGTAAGTTCCAAAGATGTTTGGGCTAAATTGTAAGTTTTTGCCGAATTTGCGTGGGCCCCACAATATCCAAATACATAATTAATTTGGGGGGAAACGAAAAGTTCGAAATTGGCTGTTTGTGGGCTTCACTGCGGCCTCACCACGGCCCAACCGCAGTGAGCCAAATGGGCTGGGCCTAACTGCGGCCACGTGCGCAGTGAGACCGCAGTGAGGCCCGGCCCATTTGGCTCATGCGGCAGATGCCGCATGAGGCCGCAGTGAGTCGATTTAAAACCGAATCGTCTTCTTCCCTCTCACTTTCACTCTCGGTGTCGTCTCGTCTCCCTCCCAAACCGCCGTGCCTCCTCGCCGTCCTCGCCAAAGAAGCCGTCGCCACCGCTCGGGCTCGTCACCGCCTCCCCTTGCCCCAGGTGAGTTTTATTTTCGAATTCCACGGTTAGTTTTTGAGTTTTTTGAGTTTGTTTCATTGATTTGTGTTTTTGAATTTTTGAGTGGAAATTAGTTTAAATCAATTGGAATTAGTTGAGATTAGTTGGAGTTTTGTGGAATAGGTTAGTTTGTGAGTTTTGTGGATTTATGAATTTTGTGGAATTATTTGAATTATTGAATTATTTGTGAATTATTTGTGAATTAGTGAATTATTTGGAGTTGAGATTAGTGAATTATTTGGAGTTGAGATTAGTGAATTATTTGTGAATTTTGTGGAATTAGTGAAATTAGTGAAATAGTTAAATAGTGAAATAGTGAAATAGTGAAATAGTGAAATAGTTAAATTAGTGAATTTAGTTGAAATTAGTGAAATTAGTGAATTAGTTAAATTAGTGAATTTAGTTGAAATTAGTGAATTAGTAAATTAGTGAATTATTTGTGAATTTTGTGAAATTAATGAATTATTAATATTAGTTGAAATTAGTGAAATTAGTGAATTAGTGAAATTAATTAAATTAGTGAATTAGTTGAATTTAATGAATTAGTGAAATTAGTGAATTTAACTAAACTAGTTGAATTTAATGAATTACTGAAATTAGTGAATTTAACTAATCTAGTTGAAATTAGTTAAATTAGTGCAATTAGATAAATTAATTAAATTAGACAAATTATTTGAAATTAGTGAAATTAGTTGAAATTAATGAATTAGTGAAATTAGTGAATTTAACTAAATTAGTTGGAATTAGTTAAATTAGTGCAATTAGTGAAATTAATTAAATTAGACAAATTAATTGAAATTAATTAAATTAGACAAAGTAGTGAAATTAATTAAATTAGTTAAATTAGTGAATTTTTGAATGGTTCGAGATATGGCGGACACACCCTACGGTAGCCAGGATGCGTCGACAGGCTCGGGTTCACGTGGCTCGGGCTCACGTGGATCGGGTTCACGGACGCTTGATTTCTCTCGCGGGAGGCGTGGTCGTGGCTCTCGCTCATCGAGCCGCCACTGGACCGTCGTCCCAGACACCGGAGCACACCGAATCGGTGGAGCAGCCGATCCCTTCTCCTCGGCCCGATACTCGACTCCGCCTGGGCCGACGTCAGCAGACCTCCCGCGCCTCCTCTTCCCCGCCCGAGAGGGGTCCTGATGGGAGGTTGGTCGCGCACATCGGCCAAGAAGTTTTTAATTTTAAGTTTTCATAAATTTACTAATTTTAGTATTTTATTTCGCACGTAACATTCAACTCTTATGCGGTTTGAAATGTGCGGCGTCGGGCGTGCCCAAGGCGATCGGGCGATCGTCGCCGGCCAAGTTCAAAGGCTTCCCGCCTACGTACTCCGACCTCCCGCGGATGAGCAGGCCGACTACGTCCACAGATTCTCGGTAATACAAATACTAATTGCACTATACATTTCTATATACTTTTTAAAACTAATTCTATAACTAGTGACGTTTTGATGTTTTCTGAACAGAGCAGATTCGTGGACGGATAACAAATTCTGGAGAAGCTCCATTCCCGGTTCGCGGAGTTCTACCGAACACCCAGACAATATCCGGGATGCGGCCCGGAAGAAATGTCCCCTCGATCGCGAGGCTCCCAACTACATGGAGTGGCTGGACATTCCTCCGCCGAGGATAGAACTGCGAAGTGGAAGCTGCTGCTCGAGTATTCAGAGCCCGGAGTTCAAGGTCAACTCGCGCGGAACAAGAGAAATGCCAAGAGCGACAAACGACCAGTCTTCAAGTCGCATGGCAACAAGTCAAAGGCGACAATTTATGAGGAGATGGTAAGTTTTTAAAATATTTATACATAATTACGTATGTATAAAAAAACTTCGAATACCTAACATATTTTAATTGGCGGTGCGAGAAGGCGGGACGAGCTGCGGGTGGACCAGTTCGGGGAGGACTGGCTGGGCAAGGAAAATAGGGCCTTGGTAAGTTTTGGTCGTTTTTTAACCATTTATATGTTTAACGTATTCAATTTATTATTCATTAACACAAATTTTCTTAATCTTAACTAGGAGGAGTACAAGAAGCGCTTGATCGAGAAGTATGGGGCGGACGGGCCGTTCCCCGATATTGATGAGGACATCTACACGGATGTCTTGGGCCCGCCCACGCGAGGGCGATGGGTCGGTGTCCCGCCCCAGCTTTCTCAGCCCGAGCTGTTCGAGCAACCTCGGCCGTCGCAGGTAATAGAATTGAACTTTTACCACTTCCATACCTTTGCAGACATTCATTATAAGTATAACATTTTCAAAACGTAATTTTGATTTCAGCGCGAGATCGACACGGAGGAGCAGATCGGAGGGACATGGATGAGATCAGCGACACGAGATGCGGTGGTCGCCACTCGAGGACAACGCTGCTCGTGCGCGGACAGAGGTTGAGCCGAGGTGGCAGCCGAGGTGGCAGCCAGTGGAAGCCCGGGCGTACGAGATGACGCGTTCGACCGGCGGCGATCAGCAAGATCTGGTCGGCGCTACGCAGGGGGACATGTCCGACTCTCCGACGTGCGAGTCTTTTGTCGCCGGATCATCCCGGCCTCCTCCACGTCACGAGCATCCTCCGAGGCCGCCTTCTCCGAATCCCGACCTCACCCTCCACTCCGTCCAAGATGAATATCACCCGAGCCGCGCGGACATCGGAGAACCCCCGATCAACTTTTTAGCAACTTCCTCAATATGGAAGATCAGGATTTTGACGATTTTCTAAATCAGCGTCCTCCGAACAATTAGAATTAGAATTATCAGTAAATATTTTTAGGATGTAACCGGTTAATTATATTCCGATTCGTACCAATTTATATTTATTTCAATTAATAATTACTTTCTTAATTAATTAACATTATTATTATATGTTAATTTACTAATTTAAATAATAGTTACTAAATATTTATAACAATTAATTTTTTTTCACAAAAAATTCTTTTTACTGCGGCCAAAGACGCAGTGCTGGCCGCAGTACAGATTGGCGGCGCCGCCAAAATGGTTGGCAGCTGCTGTCAGGCTTACTGCGGCAATCACCGCAGTGAGGCCGCAGTAGGCACCACGGCCTCGGCCGCAGTGAGATCAAAACTGCCGACATTTCAACTGCGGCGTTCACTGCGGCCGTCGCCGCAGTTGGTACCACGGGCCAACTGCGCGTTTGGCCGCAGTGAGGCCTGCCTTCTGGACGTAGTGATAATTGTATTTTCTTTTAGATTGATAGTGTTAGCGATCTTCTTCTCTTTTCTTTTAAGGTATGTTAGACAACTTTTGTTTGTGGAAAATAGTTAAAATTTTTAAGAAAAAAATTTTAAAGTAAAAAAAATTCATAAAAAATTAAATTTTGAAATATTTGTGACAAGAAGTTTATGGAATTAGTGGAAACACAATCCTACCATAGTGTATTATAGCATGATTGTAAAAATATTATTTTTATTTAATTTAGAGATTTACTTTATACTACTTTTACCACTTTGTGCTAATTTTACCCAATTTTAGAAATAATTTTGAATCAAATTGTTTGATAACTAGGTTTTTCGAGCTTTACGGTGGGAAATCTTTAAAGTTGAACTAAAATTTTACATATATCATAAAATAATAGTTTAATCTGGTTTTAAAATAAAAGTTAGCATCATGTCAATTCAATATCATGATAGATTATTTTGATTAAAAATGATAAAATAAAATATGTGAAGAATGTTTAAATCCTCACCAATTAAAATAATAATACTAATGTTAAAGATCATTAAAAAGTTAGATTGTGTTAATTAAGAAAAAGTTCTAGAATTGGTTTGAGTTTTAAAAAATAAAGATTAAAATCGGAGCAAAAAACTTACGTTTTAATAGTTTAGAATTTGTTTTAGTTAATCAATAATGCCTTATAGTATTTTAAAGTGCCATTTTTATTGTAAAAAAATATAAATATGTTATTCAAGTCAACGGTATCGGAAGAGTAAAAGTGAATTGAAGTCCGAGTTACAATACCTGTAATATTGTTTGATGTTTATATGAAAGAAAACTAGAGTTAATAGCACTCTTTACTAATGAATTATGGGAATGGACCACTACGTGTTTGATGGGCATTGGGTAGGGGGCGTCCCGCTACCCAGCCCGCTTCATTTTGGGTTTCTTCCCTCAACTCTAGCGCTACCCAACCCGCTACCAGTAGTAGGGGGCTCGGTAGCGGGTGCCTCGCTACCATCGTGCCACGTGGGCGCTACCACCTGACACAAATGGTAGCGCACTGCCCCCCACCAGACCCGCTACCAAAGTTTTTTTTAAAGATGATTTTTCTTATTCTCATCATTTAAAAAATGTTTGAGTAATAATATTATTTATTATTATTTAGAAATTACAATTAAAAACAGAAATAAATTGATTATAAATTAACCAAATGTATCAAATACAATTAAAAACATCCAAAATCAAATTGATTTTACAAAAATTCCCTACGGAGGAGGTAAATCATAATCGTCATCCCGCTCCTCATGCGGCGGCGAACAGTGCTATGAATCGCCGAACGGATGTCTGCTAAACCCCGCCGAGAATGGGTCAAATGACTCATTACTCCGTCTGAACATCTCTGGGTCAAACACGATGTTGGGCGGCGGTTGCTAAGGCAGCTGCTGAGGCATCGGCATCTCGGGCTATAGTAATTAGAACCGCGGATGTTCGGCGTCTGGAACCCTGTAGTCGTGCTCCAGGAGAACCACTAAGGCTGTTGCGACGTCGGGATCATGTATGTGGAGTAGTTTGGCGGCACGTACTGGTCTTGTCGTGGCCGGGATGATCCTCTCACAACCAAGTCATAGGGCACCTGATGTTGTCGTACTCCCCCGGTACATCTTGGCCAACATCAGTGCAGATGTTCCTTACAAGAATATAGTAATTATTACCACAGGAAAACACAAAATGTTCAATTTAACCCAAAACTTTAAGAAATGGTACAAATTCACCCAAAATACCACAAAATTCATAAATAATACCTAAAATAGCACGAAATTCATAAATACCTAAAATATATACTAAAATACCATAAAATACATAAAATATATACTAAAATACCACAAAAATGCTTAAAATACCACAAAAATCATAAATAATACCTAAAAAACCTAAAATAGCACAAAATTCATAAATGCCTAAAATATATACTAAAATACCTAAAATATATACTAAAATACCACAAAATACAACAAAAACAGAAACGTACCATAAAAATACCTAACATATATACTAAATTACACAAAAATAATAAAATAACACAAAAAATGAAAAGAAAAAAACAAAAGCTACATTCATTAATTTGTAAAACATACCTGTGATGCTGGAAATGAAAATCGGAGGTGGCCGGAGAGCTTCAACAAAGAAACGAAAATGGTTGAAATAATCAATTCTTAACCGACGAATAAAATGAAAAAAAAAAGAGATTTAAGGTTACCTTAATGAAATGAAGTAGATCCACGCATATGGGAGAAGAAACGGCGCCGGTGATGGAGGTCTCCGGTCCGACGGCTGCAACAAGGAGGAAGAAATGGAAGATGGAGAGGAAATGGGGGAGGAGGCCGATGGTTTCTGATTTATGGAGCCTGGTAGCGGGTCGCCACCTACCAGGCCCGCTACCAGGCAGACGGTAGCGGGCGGCCCCTACCTTGCCCGCTACCATCTGCTTTTTGAATTTCTAAGGCGGTTTCCGAAATTTGAAACTTCCGCCTACACTGTTGTAGCGGGAACCCACTACCATGCCCGCTACCCAGTTGCGCCTCTAGTAGCGAGCAACCCGCCCCAGCCAACCAGAAGCTCTTTTGGGAGCTTGGTAGCGGGCCGCCACCTACCAGGCCCGCCACCGAGCTCCTAACAACTACGTAGTGGAAATATGAGGTTTTGTTTGCAATGATTAAAACTTCCAGACAAATATCGGTAAATTATATACGTAATAAATTTATTTGACTCATCATTACAAAATTATGTAGTTCCTCCCACATAAGATTACATAATTCGGTCATGTTTAGTCATGCCACTAGTGTGTGAAAAGTGAAAATGGATTGAGGTGTAACACACAAAATCGTTTAGGTTTATATGTGAATTAAAAATGTAAAAAGACTTTTTTCATAATTAAGAGGATAATAGTGCAATAATTATCCATACGTAAGAACAGACAATAAATTAACTTTAAAAAGTTTAGGGTCAATATGAAAAAGGAGAAAAAATAAGGGATAATAAAGGAGTTATCCCCTTAATAAATAGAAACAAAAAAGGGGAGTAAATAACATAAAACTTTGATGCACACAAAGACTTTACAACTATCCACACCCCACCAAAGCCTTACAATGAATAGTTCTTAAAGCCCCTTGTATATATGTATAATTTCCCCATGTATTTGATGAGGGTGTGGTAGCGAGCAATCTGCTACCAAACCCGTTGCCATGGTAACGAGCGAGCCCGCTACCAACCCCGCTACTTTTTGAGGTATTACTTTCAAAGAACCCACAATCAATCCGCCACCAAATTATTTTATAAAATAAAAAAGTAAACCCAAATTTATAGAAATTCATCATCGTTTAAATTCGTCCACAAGATTCAAACCCAGAAATCTAACAAAATCCAAAATTTATTCATCTCATTATAAAATAAAATCAAAAATCTATGAATATCTGGAATTTATTCATCTCCAATCGATACAATCATGTACAAAAAAATACAGATGATCCCAGAAATTCAATCAAATCCTAAAATATCAAATACAACCTAAACATTCAAATATTCATTCAAATCCAACCAAGCCCATATTCTAGTTTCGCCAGATTTGTTTCTAAATTTCTAGAATCTCCTGAAACTCTGGAGAAGGATGGTGAGGAAAATGAAAAATCACAAAGAGGAAGAAGCTTACCGACAAAATAGAGATGACCGGATCGCTCCGATGATTCTTGCAATAGTGGATCTATGGAGAAGGGTTGATGGTTAAGAGAGATGCAGATTTTTTTAGGAGAAGGGTTGAGAGTGAAGAAGATTTTTGGAAAATGAGAGAGAGATCTCGGCAGGGGCAAACCCACAATGGGGGCACACGGGGCACGTGCCCCTAGTAAAATTCTACAAATTTTGGTCGTAGTGGTAGCGTTTTTTGATATAAATAAAGTATAGAGACCATTTTGAAACAAAATACATAGCTAAAGGGTTATCTGTCATTAAAACGAGAGAGGAAGGCTATCACGTCTCGCATCCTGCATGAGCTGAAGGAAGAGGAGATGGGTAAACTACTTTTTAAGTCTTATAACTATGAAAAGTTTCTATTCAAGTCATAAAACTTGTTAATTTATCATGTAAGTTTTAAAACTTTGATAAAAAGTAAACTCCGTTGGTAGTCCTGTAAGTTTGCGGTGTCTCCTATTTTAGTCCTGTAAGTTTCAATCATGTGCACCGTTAGTCCTGTCGTCAATTTTTCTGTTAAAATAATCGTTAAAGTGGTAATTTTACCAAAATATCATAGATCTAATATTAAATTTAACACCAATCTCTTAAAAAAGTTACAAATAAACTCTAACTATTCCTAAATGGACAACCTTACCATCTCTCTTCCCTCACAAGTGGCTGGCTGGTATCGTCCGGGTCGACGGAGTGGCCATTGACGTTGAGATCGACTGGAGAAGGGTCGCCGGAGGTGAGGGGGCTCATCGGCAGCCTCTATGCGGCAGGAGGGAGCCTTAGCCGACTAGGCTGTAGCAGCCGGTTCTAGATCTCCTTCGCGAATCAACGTGACTTGCCGATTGTGGCTGCTACTGAAGGCCGTGCAAGTCAAGGACGGCGCACCGGTGGTTGAGGATCACAACGGCGGCACTGGGGTGGTCAAACGAGGCGGCAAGAGGGCAGGTCTCGTCCCAGCTAGCTGCTTTACCCACTTCGGTGGTCAAGGATGGCTTCTGCAGTGTTTGGGCGGTTGATTGATGACGGAGGGAGACCTGGTAGCGATGAGTGGCTGAAGCGGGTCGGTGGATTTTGCTCTATCAGTGTTGTGGAGAAGTGTGCGACGACGTGGGTCAGTTTCTTGCCTTCACTTGTGGTTCAGCCTGGTACGGGTGAGGGGTGAGGTTTCAATGAAGCTGTTTATAGCAAGATGATGAAGAAAAATTGAGTTGGTGGGCTGTGACCGAGTTGGTGGGCTGTGACTGGCGAGGCACGGCGGTGATCTAGGGAGCGGTGGTTGGTGAAGAAGATGATCGGAGGTGAGGAAAGAGAGTTGGTGATGTTGTACATTTAGGAATAGTTACGGTTTATTTGTAACGCTTTTAAGAGATTGGTGTTAAATTTAATATTAGAGCTATGATATTTTGGTAATTTTACCACTTTAACGGTGATTTTAACAGAAAAAATGATGACAGGATTGAAACTTACAGGACTAAAGTGATACAAATTCTTAAAACGGGACTTAAATAGGACACACCGCAAACTTATAGAACTACCAGCGGAGTTTACTCCTTTGATAAAATGTTAAGAATTGGTCATAAATATTTTTAATGTGGCTAACCATTATAAAAAAGATTAATATTTATTCTAACATATACGAGTTTAGTGTTATATAAAATCATAATATTTTTTCATGTTATTTTGATAAATTAAAGAACATTTAAAATATTTCGTTATTTAGTTAAAATTGCTTTAAAAATTTATTACTCTAAATAAATTACGAATTTGTATTTGAAATTAAATAATCTATATGGTTAAATATTACTAGTGTAATACCTTCCTCTCACTTTTACATGTTACTACAAACATTTTTATATTAAAATTGATGGAACTATGAGTAACTGATGTGAAAATTTGAAATTACGTACAAAGAAAAAAGTTCAAAAATAAAATTTTAAGAAATAACAAAGAAATTGTGCCCCCACTTGTCAAAAATCCTAGGTCCGCCACTAGATCTCGGAAAGTAGAGGAGAAAAATGAACTTCTTACTAAGGGTAGCGGGCTACCGGTTACCAGGTCCCCTACCATTCAACATTGATAACACCAAAAGTAGCACACCCCATTACCATCATCTGCAGGCTTTTTTGGGAACATGGTGGCAGGTTACCACTTACCAAACCCGCTACCATGATCCCTGCAACTATGTTATTTAATATATATATTTTTTGGTCAAAATCTAAATTAATTGACACTCTTAAATCAGGTCATTTAAATTAGATGTTGCATTTTATGTTTATTAAACTACCTGTCGTCCCTCCAATCCCAAATTTACGGTTCCGTCATTGCTAGAAATAATTAATCCATTTGGTCATAGTCCATGTTATCAGCCATGGGCGATACAAACCTGCAAAAATTGGGAAGATACAGAAAACGAGACTAATTAAACAAAGGATTTGAAGAAGATATGATGTGTAGCATACACATATCACATTTCTTGAAGTTCTATGTCAATTCCATCATACATGTGAGCTTAATTGATCATATTTGCATGTGTTATTTAGTAAGTTGGTTCATGTATAGGTGTGCATTCGAATAGTAGAAATGAAGCTTGAAGAGAGAGCTAAAGGGGAATTATACATATATACAATTGTAGGGGATTTAAAAACTATTCATTGTTGGGATTTTGTAAGGTGCGGGTAGTTGTAAAAGACCTTTGTGTGCACCAAACTTTTGTGTTTTTTTCTTCCTTTTTTTTCTTTCTATTTATTAAGGGGTAGCTTATTGCCCCTTATTTTTTTATTCTTCTCGCATATTGACCCCAAACTTTTTAAAGTTAATTTATTGTATGCGCTTATGTATGGATGATTTTGCACAATTGTACCCTTAATTACAAAGAATTTTTTTACTTTTTTAATTCGCGTATAAACAAAAATGTTTTTGCGTGTTACATCTCAAAACATTTTCACTATTTTCACACTAGTGGAATGACTATGATTGAATTATGTAATTGATAGTTGTGCATTATTCATAATTCGAAGCAGGAGACCCCGTAACCCACAGTGCCGCAGTTCAACTTCTTGGACCTGTTCGGGATGGATGATCAGGAGTTCGATGAGTTTTTGGACGGTGTTCGTAAGAACAACAATAATCTTCCGAATAATTAGAATTAGTATAAACATTTTTAGGATGTAATTTGTTAATTATCTTAAACATATATCCCATTTGCATTTATTTAAATTAATAATTACTTTCTTAATTAACATTATTATTAAGTTTATATTTAGTAATTTAAATAATAGTTAGTAATTATTTATACAATTCTTTTTTTCAAAAATTATATATCTACTGCGGTCTCAGACGCAGTAGAGGCCGGAGTACATAATGACGGAGTCGTCAGACGTCTGACAAGTGGCTTCCAAATGTACTGCGGCTTCGTTCGTGGTGAGGCCGCAGTACGCACCACGCCGTCAGCCGCAGTGCGTGCGGCCATTTTTACCACGGCGTGCACCGCGGCCCTCGCCGCAGTAATTACCACGGCGCAACTGCGTTGATGGCCGCAGTAACGGCCCTACCCTCGACGTAGTGATTGAGTACTTTAAAGAAAAGTCAAATTCTCTAGATTTTTTAAGAAGAGAACTTTTGCGGGGTAGATGATGTCGTAAAAATTGCCACAAACATTATATATATATATATATATATATATATATATATATATATATATATGTATGTGTGTGTAAATATGAATGACTGATCATTTTATCTGTGGCATGTTTTCAATTGATATGGGTACAGTCCAATAATTAAGCCTCACAAGTCACATGAATGGAATAAAGCTAACTTTTATTCATGACATTATTATAAATAAAAAAAGTCAATACATTTTTACGGTAGTGGTTGCCATTAGCCTAAAATAGTTACATGAAATGTCTTAGATAAACTAATGGCATTGATGCCCATTTGATAAGGCATTATTTCCTAGCTACGCACACATTTCATCATGCTATAAAGCTCAAGCTTCAATTGAGTAACGTGAGGATGACCTGGGAGTAGAGTGAAGAGCGAAACCTCTTGGTCTCGGTTCACCTTCAACCTCCATGCCTCATCTCTCGATATTCAAAGCGTTTCTAAGAACGTCGACCGGAATAGCGCGGAGGGCGAGACTCTTCCGGCTACTTGGCTAATCTTGGCATTTCCGTTCGTCTTGAAGGACACCCACTCCGATCCTTGCTCGTTCGCCCTCTTAATCACGGCGAAATGTTGGGGCACCGTGATCACTTGTCCTTCCTCGACGCGACCGTTGAACACTGTCTCGCCGTCCTCTCTCACGATCTGCATGTTGCCGTTTCCTCGGGTGATGAACACAATGCTGTGGGAGTTCATGTTCCAGTGTGGAGTGTAGATGGCGTTCTGTTGTTCAAAATGAAGGTTTCAACATTGAGGGTTAAATTGAACATAAACTATAAAATTGAGGACCACCATCTGAAATAAACTCTTTAAACACGCCTGACTAATTTAATTAGTACCTTGTAAAGGACACCCCTCTCGGCACTGAGCTGGATGTACTGAAGTACGGGGAGGTTGAGGCTGTTGACGGAGGTGAGACGGCCGGCGCGTGGGTTGAAGACATCGGCGCGTGAAGGTTGGTCCAGCTGGTGGCGGAGCCTCATGGTGCAGAAGGTCTCCTCCAAGCCGTTGCCGTAGCCGCCGTAACTTTCGCGGCGTCTCTCTTGCTCTTCCTCTTGGTATTCGGGGAAGATCAGGTCCAGCTCTTTCTCAACTCTGATGATCGATCCTCTCATGTCGTCTCTGTTCTGCAGCCTCCTCGCCAATTGTGGGTCGATGTTAAGAGCCTCAGAAAGGAGCCGCGTCTCGAATCCGCTGAGGATGTTGCCGGCTTGTTTGCCCCCGCCGGCTTCCAGGAGCCTCTCCCTCTCACTTTCGCTCTCTCTTCGAGGATCAAAGCTCGGCCCGCCACTGACGGCGTCTTCCTGTGGGTTTCCGGCCAGGAAGAATCTCTGGAGAGATCATGAATATTAATTAAGTTACTACAGCCTTTGTACGATCGATTTGTATATATATAGGAAAATATGTTAATTTTGGCTTACTCTGAAGTTCTGATCCAGCTGGTTGTGGACATTTCCGACGTCGATGAGGGCGTTGAGGACGAGCTCGGAGTCGCCGTCGTTGTAGACCCAGTAGGTTGTACCGGCGGGGAATGCAACGATGTCGCCTTCACGGATGCGGCGGATCTTCTGGTGCTGGTCACGTGGTGGGCTGCTGCTTCCTCTGCTTTCCCGGCGGGACTGGCCTGATTCTTGAGACTGGAAAGTCTCAGGGCAGCCGGGGAAGACGGCGCCGTTGACTCCACGTCCCCGGACGACATACATCAGCTGTGGGGCGTTGTTGTAGTGAGGTAGAAGGAGACCGCGGGGCTGGAGGCGGTGGCGGAGCGGGGCAACTCCGGCGCACTGGAACTGATCCTCGTTCAAGTTCCAGAGCTCAGTGACGCCGCCTTCCGATTGGATGCGGCGGTTTGGGTTCTCCGCATTGATGCGATCAATCTGGCACTCCGTCTGAGCGCGCTGCTGCTGCTGGCCTTCACGCCATCTGCCGCCGCGTTGGGCGAAGCTGCAAGGGGCTGAGAGGAAGAGAAGGCAGAGGGTGAGAGAGAGGAGGGAGGAGGAAGCCATGTTGAATTGATGATGATTGTTAAGCCGATTTGGGTATGAATTTATACTACTTGATGCACAGGGACGTGGCGAGGAGGCTCTGCAATTTGTGCATGGATGCTATGTCGTGTGCTCAATCTTTGAAAAGAGAATATTCCTCTATTATAGTATTACTTTTTTGCAACTAGAATGATGTGAGTAACATTCTGGAAATAAGGATGAAAATATTAATTATTGACTTTCATTGCATTTGATAAGTTCTATTTTCTAAATTACATGATCAATTTGATGTTAACATAATTAATTAAACAATTTTTTTTAATTTTAAAAATGTTTACGTTGGGAGAATGGAAAAATTCAAAAATTTTATTTTTAAAGTGTCGTGGATTTATAGGGTTGATGCAGCTAGTGGGACGTGGCGAGGGAGCTTTGTGGTTGTTGTGCATGGAGCTCTGTCACTACTTGTTGTTTCCTCTCATCTGCTTTGAATGGATTACAAGCAAACAAAAGGTGAGTGAGGATAAAAGTTACACATCTCTCACAATTAATCGATTAATCGATTTACTCCAATTTAATTGTTTAACTCTCTTTTGAGTTGATAATTGTATTTTCTTTTAGATTGATAGTGTTAGCGATCTTCTTCTCTTTTCTTTTAAGGTATGTTAGACAATTTTGTTTGTGGAAAATAGTTAAAATTTTTAAGAAAAAAATTTTAAAGTAAAAAAAAAATTCATAAAAAATTAAATTTTGAAATATTTGTTACAAGAAGTTTATGGAATTAGTGGAAACACAATCCTACCATAGTGTATTATAGCATGATTGTAAAAATATTATTTTTATTTAATTTAGAGATTTACTTTATACTACTTTTACCACTTTGTGCTAATTTTACCCAATTTTAGAAATAATTTTGAATCAAATTGTTTGATAACTAGGTTTTTCGAGCTTTACGGTGGGAAATCTTTAAAGTTGAACTAAAATTTTACATATATCATAAAATAATAGTTTAATCTGGTTTTAAAATAAAAGTTAGCATCATGCAATTCAATATCATGATAGATTATTTTGATTAAAAATGATAAAATAAAATATGTGAAGAATGTTTAAATCCTCGCCAATTAAAATAATAATACTAATGTTAAAGATCATTAAAAAGTTAGATTGTGTTAATTAAGAAAAAGTTCTAGAATTGGTTTGAGTTTTAAAAAATAAAGATTAAAATCGGAGCAAAAAACTTACGTTTTAATAGTTTAGAATTTGTTTTAGTTAATCAATAATGCCTTATAGTATTTTAAAGTGCCATTTTTATTGTAAAAAAATATAAACATGTTATTCAAGTCAACGGTATCGAAAGAGTAAAAGTGAATTGAAGTCCGAGTTACAATACCTGTAATATTGTTTGATGTTTATATGAAAGAAAACTAGAGTTAATAGCACTCTTTACTAATGAATTATGGGAATGGACCACTACGTGTTTGATGGGCATTGGGTAGGGGGCGTCCCGCTACCCAACCCGCTTCATTTTGGGTTTCTTCCCTCAACTCTGGCGCTACCCAACCCGCTACCAGTAGTAGGGAGCTCGGTAGCGGGTGCCTCGCTACCATCGTGCCACGTGGGCGCTACCACCTGACACAAATGGTAGCGCACTGCCCCCCACCAGACCCGCTACCAAAGTTTTTTTTAAAGATGATTTTTCTTATTCTCATCATTTAAAAAATGTTTGAGTAATAATATTATTTATTATTATTTAGAAATTACAATTAAAAACAGAAATAAATTGATTATAAATTAACCAAATGTATCAAATACAATTAAAAACATCCAAAATCAAATTGATTTTACAAAAATTCCCTACGGAGGAGGTAAATCATAATCGTCATCCCGCTCCTCATGCGGCGGCGAACAGTGCTCTGAATCGCCGAACGGATGTCTGCTAAACCCCGCCGCCGGATGTCTGGTAAATCATAAATTTTACCACTTCAATTTTAGAAATAATTTGAATCAAATTGTTTGATAACTAGGTTTTTGGAGCTTTGCGGTGGAGGTCTACAACTGACGGGCTCATGACTGTTCTAGAACTGATGAGTGATTGAAGTAATGAATTCAACGTTGACATAAACAACAAGACTTGAATAACTCGCTCTCTCTCCCTGCACTACATATAATTGATTTAACATAATCAGGAAAAAAGGCAGAATAAGCATGAAGGTATCTAGCCATCATTGACTGTTAGAAGTGTAGTTCCAAGCTGCATTCAGTAAACAGAAATAAGTTCCCATTATCTTTCCTTCGCCCTTGTTTAACATCTATTTTGTCATTTGCATCTCAAGTTAACTTGAGGAAACCTCGACCGTGGACCTTTGGCTGCGGACACCTGAAAGAAAGAATTGTTGCGACTTAAGAGGATAATACAAGGGTAAGGATGTGACATTGCCAAGTGATGTTCCAGTCTCTTAGAAGTGAGTCGCGGAGCAAATTGAAAGCTAGGCTCTGGCTACTACAACGGCAAGAACTGGAATTAGGGTTGGACAGGGGTTCAGATGGAAGAATGAGAGGCAAAGTATGTAAACCATTATTTGTTGTAGGGGAGCAAACGACACGAGCTCCATTACAGTAGACTGGAAAAGATTTTGTTCCAGGCCAACAACTTCCTATGTTCCAAAAACAGATGGGTGCGCCAAATGCACATGGTAATCATCCTAGACTAAATCCTTTGTCAAGATTTTAAAATTTCATATAACAAGTATTAAGAAAACCAAGCAACCATTACAAATATTTCAGAATCACTAATCTCATTTAATGAGACAACTATAAAGTGTGGAAAAGCCAGTTAATATCATAAACTCAGGATTATGTTGTCAAATGGAAATAGTTGAAGAATATGGGAAAAGATACCTACTCTTGTGAATCAGGTGCAAAAACCACATCAACCCCAAAATACCCACTACTAAATCCACCATTGGATGCACAAGTGTAGTGAGTTCAGTCTAAAAAAAGTGGGCATATATAGGCCACAAAGCTGGGCATATATAGGCCACAAGTGTAGTGAGTTCAGTCTAAAGAATTTACCCTATTTTTCTTCTTGATTGCATATTTGTGTCTAAGCCAATCCCTACCATAAATTAATACTTGCACCGTCTCAATTGAAAGTGATGCACGATATGCATCAATAGCTCTAGTCCCAGTACTGAATGTTGCCTCATAAGCAACTATAGTTATTGGGATTTCCAAAATATCACAAGCTATCTTGGACAAGACGCGATATTTTGATTGATTTGCTTTCCTCCACTGCAACATGTCAAACAAGTCACATACCCCATTTGCACAAATATAACAGTCATCTTCCAAATACACCTCCAAATCAGTTCTTTTGTCACTCCAGTTTGGATTGCTTTCACACACTCCATGATTTTGAGAAAACCAGATTTCAAGAACGAGTGCTTCCGGAAGACCGAGAAGAGCTACTTGCTTCATGAATTGCTTCATCTTGTCTCTTACACATAGATGCATATTCTCTGTAAAGATCACGTAAAATGCTTTTCACATTTTCTTGTTTTCTTCAACCTCTACCTCAGGGTATATCTTTGGAAAGAAATAGTCAATAGTTACCATTTTTACCCTTGGATCTAAAATGGTAGCAACTGCCATCAATAAGTTACACTCTCCCCAATACTTGTCAAATTTTCTCTTCATCTCCATAACCATTTTCTTCATGAAGGAATCATTAGAAGACACTTGTAGGTCTAATACACGTTTCACCGCAAAAACTTCTGAAAGGAACAAGTTGGTTGTTGGATATTCAATCCCATAAATGAGGTTAATGACAAGGGCGAACACATCTAGAAGCTCGAGAATTTTAAAAAACCTTTTCCCAATCTTCTTCAGAAGGACACGAAAGTATTTAAAATCATGCCTTTGATTCATTAGGAAAGCTTCTCTCAAACTATAAGCACAAGCAAGCATTTCATAAGTGGAGCATTTCATAAGTGGAGTTCCAACATGTCTTATAATCAAGAATGAGCTTTATGTAGGTGAGTTTAATTGTTTGACAATTGAACTAAATGCTCTAAAATGTGCTTCACTATGATTTATGAAAGCAACATTGTCCCTAATATCTTGGATGACATACTTAATCTCACCTAACTCATCTTGCACAATGAGATTAAGAATGTGTGTTGTCCAACGCACATGAAACAATCTCCCATCACACAACAACTTTGTGTTTCTCTCAATTTATTGCTTCAGAACTCTGATGGCGGAACCATTGGCAGTGCATTATTGGTGAAATCGTATAAACCTTTTTCTCAATACCCCTTGGTCATACACTTGAACAAGACATCTGCAATGTTGTCACCACTATGTCGGGGAGGAATGCGAACAAAATTCAGCACTAATTTATTAAGCTTCCATTCACTATCAACGAAATGGGTTGTGACAACCATGTAGCCAATCTTCTGTGATTTTGATTTCCATAAATCTGTTGTGAGACTAATTTTCTTCACTTTACTCAACATTTTCCTCACAGCTTCCTTCTCATGCTCATAAACCTTCACACAATCAGTCTTGCAAGATTAGATTAGAAATTTTGGAAATAAAAATGTGATAAAGCACACCTTCTGGAAGTTCTGGAAACAAAGAAAGAAATAAAAAGAAACACATATCAATTACTAGAGGTAGAAAAGCGAGTAGAGGCATGATTTGAGAAACCACGAAGGAAGAATCAGCAAACGGATGCACAGATCGCAATTTGGGACTAACAAGCAAAGTCAAGTGCTGCTAGCGATTCTCAGGAAGCCGGTGGATGCGGGAGCGGCGGATGGAACTGGCACTGGAAGCTGGGCCTCTGTCATTCTTTTTCTTTATCGAGCCTAGTTTACGGCGAAGAAGTTTGAGAGATCTTGAGAGCGGAGAGTCTGCAGACCTACATCGAATGTTCGCGAACTTCACAAGCCGAACATCAAATGTTCGTGCTCGGTTCGAAATAGTACACGAACCACAAATACGGTTTGAGCTCGAGTTCGAAACTCCTATAACTCAGCTCGTTTGGCGTGAGCTCGAGCAGCTCGCGAACCTGTTCAACTAGTTTTACACCCCTAATTTGTTGTAGCGGTTGCTGCCACCCCGACTTATTTGGGGTGTATAGGGTATATAGTATATATTCTTAGGATTAATGTTATAATTTACACATTAGCCCCCTTTATCCAAACCAATAAATTTTAATCCTAAACAAAATTAAAACACAACCCAATTTCATACTCACTTCGACTAAAAGTAGTTGGACTCAGCTCAACTTGAGCTTACTCTAGCTAAAAGTAGCTAAACTCAGCTCACACCAGCTCATGGGAGTGGCGCAGCTCAACTTAGCTCAAATTAGCTCACTCCAGCTAGAAGTAGTTGTAATCAGCTGAACTTTAGCTCATGTTAGCGAAATGTAGTTAACTCCAGCTCAATGGAACTAAATAAGTAGATGAGCAATTTTTAGCTCATTGTGAGCTGAAGTTGAGCTCAATGAAGCTCAATATGGATGAATGGCAAGTTGAGTTAGTTTTCTACTAGCTCATAGAGTTCCTAGATGAAATATGTGTGTAGCACATTTTTGGCCACAAGTTGTGACTTTTGAGCCAAAGGGCACATCTCTTGCGTAAAGGTGCATCCCTTCATCTAAAGGCTACACCCTTGGCCAAGGCACATGACCATTGACCAAGGGAGGTAGTGGTTCGACTTTGAGAACCGAAATGGTGCAAGGGGGCACATGGTTTCGGCATTGTGAGAGGCCTCAAGGGCCGAATGGTTGTGAGCCACTTTTTATGTTTGTGTACTAAACGGGCCGAGCTCGGGCCTCGGAGGTTTAATTTGGATAGACTCGCGAGCCTACATGAGCCTGAGGAACAAGCCGAGTTGAGCTTGAGAGGTTCGATTAGGTTCGGGCTCGGCTTGTTTTAAGCCCTAAGTTACCCAACCCCTCCACTGACCTTAAAATCTTGGTTCCGTCACTGGCCTTAACTCAGGTGAGGGTGCAATGATAATAGAACTTGAAGCCTTCGGTCTCCAAAAGACAAAAGGTGCACGAACACCTTCATGCCCTATTATGATCTACTAGTTACGCTCACGCGGTTCGCACGAGAATTGAGAACACTATTTTAATTAGATTTTTAGAATAAAAAGTTCATGATTCCATAATAGTATTCATATAGTTACAACTATAAATAATAGGAACCAAAAGAGATTGAGTGATGGTACCTAGAAATAATTTGGGTCAAATAAAAAGTTGGTAAGGATTAATACTCTTTCCATCCATAAAAATGAATTATTTTTTTACCAAATTTTAATTAAATTTTTTCTTCAAATTTTTGACATAAAGTTGGATAAATTATATGCATGCCTTAATTTGACTTTTAAAGTTTCTAAAAATACTTATCTTGATTTTCAACATTTAATTAATTAACGCCTTAATTTGACGTTTAAAATTTCTAATTTTACTTATCTTGATTTTCAACATTTAAATAATTAACTTTTCATTAATTTTTTTTCATAACATAATTTGACATTTTAAGTTTCTAAATATATCTATCTTTTTTTCTTACATTTATTTATTAACAATATTTTAAGTCAAATACAAATTTGAAGGTTAGACATTTCTAACGTAAAACATCTGTGCGTTTTTTTAGTATTAAGAGAAAAATAAAGTTAAAATTGAGGTTTTTTGAGAAATAAGAAGTCTCGATTGTAACTTTTAGAAAATTGAGGCACTCAAATGACTGTATCCAACTCTATTTCCTAGTTTTTTTTTTCATTTCGCCTTTTTAACAGTTTTTATTTGTTTACTCCTTCCTTTTATTTTATTTATTTTACTTTTTATTTTCAGTTTTTTATCCACCTTTTAAATCTTTCAGTTACACTCTTTCCTTAATTTGTTTTTTTTCTTTCATTACATTTTATTCTTCCTTTCCTCTTTTTTTCTTTTCTTCTTTCATTCCATATCATTTTGTTTACTCTCTTTCTTTTTTTCTTTCATTCCATACCTTTTTAAAAAAACTTACTATCTCATAATTTCATTTTGATTTTGGTAATACATGATCCAGTTCCTATTGGGCGCAATTCGGCCCACTAAGCATCTGACCCACCATTTCGAATCAGTCCGCCAGAACTTTACTCACTACCCTATCAAAGATGTTGCACAAACTGATCGGCTTGAACACGGCTAAAGACAAAGGTGCCCTAGTATTTGGGATAAGAGTCAAAGAAGGTTTACAGAAAGGTGTCAAGAATATTGTTTCAAAACAGATTTTTGCAAGATGATAAGCAATACTAATTAGATGACAAGCAATACTAATTAGTGTTTTTATTTTGATATTCACTACGTGGGGAAGTCCAAGTCTACTGCGGTCTGTACTGGGTAAAGGCCGCAGTAGACCTCGTCCAGCAGTAAATGGACTTCGAGTAGGACGCAGTTAATTTTACAGCTACACCCGCAATAGATCCGCATTACAATTCTCGTGGACCACGTGCTCCACCTACCACCTCTTGTACCGCGGCCTTACTACACGGGTAGCCGCAGTAAGGTAGCTCTATATAAACTCACTGTCTCCTTTTCTCACCGCACTTAGAAAAACATTTCTTCTCCTCCCCTCCCAGCTCTAACAGCAATTCAAAATACATGTCGTGGATTGAGTAGATTTCCACTATCAACTGTAGCTCTCATTTGATTATCGTATCTGTAAGGTAAAAAATATTTATTATTATATTTTTTTACAGTTAGTGTAATGTTTTGTTCACATTTATTTGTGGAATATTCAGTATAATTTAATTAAATTAGTTGAGCCATAGTTTCTGTCTATGAAAATCTGTAGAAATATATTTTTTTACACTTTATTTCAAAGTTTTAGAATAACGTTGTAAAATAATACATTGTACAGGATTTTCATGGATTGTCCAAGTTGGACAGTTTGTAAAAGTTTACTATCGGTGTATTAAAATTTTACGGTTGTGTATGTAAAACTGATCGAATTACATAAATTTTGGTTGCATTTCTTAGTATTGTTCCACGTTATACCTGTTCTGAGAGTTATATTACAGAAAAATGGTATAGTGTGGAACTAAGGCGAAATGCTGTCAAAATTTATGTAATTACAGTTTTACATACACAACCATAAAAGTTTCTTATACTAACAGTACTTTTATGAATAGAATAGGACTTATGCACCTTGGATTAGGAAAAAATGATTTTGTATATGAATGTGTGCAGTAAATAACAACTTTTGTATTTTTTTTATAATATATAATTAATTTTCATGTTTGTTATTGTTTTTATTGATGAATGAATAGGAAAGACCATAAATGGCCGAAAGACGTGATTGGATGTATCAGTGCTTTGAGGATGAGACTCGCTATATAAGTGAAAGATTTTGGACTCGGCTTCAGGAATTTCTGGATTATGCTTTTTTATTGCTAAATCAAATGGAGAAGAATTGGTGAAATGTCCGTGTATTAAGTGTAAAAATAGATACTATTATGATCGAATAACAATTTGCAATCATTTACTATTAGACAGATTTAAACCCAATTATCATGTGTGGGATTGTCATGGTGAACAACTTGAGATCAATCCATATATTTATCGAGGTTATCGATTTGATTAACTAACGTCAACATCATTGAATAATACTAGTACGAGTACTGCACTTAATTCTTATGAGGGGAACCTAGAACGGACGGCTTATGAAGAAATGGTTTGTGATGCTTTTGGGTTTCATGAGCACTATAGTAATTTTGAAGATGATCAAAATAATGATGAGGACGTTGCAATGCTCGATAATGATGAGGACGCTGCAGTGCGCGAAGTGCCAATGAAATGGCACAAAATTTTTTCCAACTATTGCATAATGCGCCAAAACCTTTATATGAAGGTTGTGCTGATAAGTACAACAAATGATCGGTGTTTGTAACTTGCCGCCTGATTTATGAATGAACGAGCCGTACACTTTTATGCCTCTACTAATTCCAGGTCCTCGCTCACCTGCCCGTAACATTGATGTGTTTCTATGTCCACTTATTTAGGAGTTACAAGTTTTATGGAATAGAGGAGTGGAAACTTGGGATGCGCACTGTAATCAGAACTTTGTTATGCGAGCATGTTTGCTTTGGACGATAAGTGATTTTCCAGCGTATGGAATGTTATCGGACTTGAGTACGAATGGAAGACTTGCATGCTACTGCATGAGTGATGTTAATAGTTTTCAGTTAAAGCATGGACGAAAAATCAGTTGGTGAGGTTGTCATAGTAAATTTTTACCACACCGGCATGCTCTCCGTAACAATACCGAATCTTGAGGAGAAACTGACCGTAGACATCCGTGTGTGTATAAGTCAGGTCACGAGATCTTAAGGGATCTTAATAAGATTGTATTCCCAGCATTTGGGTCACCGTGGGACAGAATGAAGGCTGATAATTTTGGTGATGAGCACAATTGTGTAAAGAAATCAATCTTCTGGGAGTTGCCGTATTGGGCAGACTTGAAAGTACGACATTGTCTAGATGTTATGCATATTGTAAAAAATTGTTTTTATAACATTTTCAACACAGTTTTGAACATGAAAGGGATAACGAAGGATAATGCACAGTCGAGACGCGATTTGCAAGAGTTAAATATCCATGAAGAACTACATTTGATCGTTGGAAAAAATGGGAAACCATATCAACCGAAGGCGTTATACACGTTAAATGATGATCAGATTGCCATGATTTGCAATTGGCTGAAGCATAGCGTTAAACTTCCCAATGGATATGCATCTAACATTGGCATGTGTGTCAATACGTCCAATAATACATTTTACAACATGAAAACCCATGATTGTCATGTCTTCATGCAAAAGATGCTTCTTGTTACATTACGTGGTTACATTCCTAATAGTATTTGGACGACAATAGCATAATTCAGTAAATTCTTTAGGCTAATGTGCGCTAAGGATATTCAATTGGACGATGTGGAGAAGCTTGATGAATTAATCATCGTAACACTGTGCAAGTTGGAAAAGATCTTCCCTCCATCATTCTTTGACTCCATGGAACATCTTACTATGTATCTACCTTGATACCTTCGAACTTATGGATCTGTCAGATATTGGTGGATGTTTCCTTTTAAACGGAATATGAAGAAGTTGAAAGCAAAATGTGCGAACAAACAATTTTTAGAGGGCTCGATCATTTAAAAAAATTTTGTTACAGGAAGTAGCCTTTTTCTGTGAGCATTACATGGAAGATAATCAAGGAACACGGGTGAACTCTTACATACGGAACGAAATTAATTTTCCTGCAGTTGTTAGTGATTCGGGACTACCAATTTTCAATCATCCAACAAAAAAATTTGGTAAGGCATGCATTCGAGAACTGACTGCTGAAGAATTACATCATGTCCAAACATATATTCTGCAAAATTTTCAAGAGGTGGAATAATTTATAATTCGATTTAACGAGTTGTCCCGTAATCGATTCCCAAAACTGAACGATGATGGTATAGACAACTTCATACTAGAAGAGTTTGCACGATGGTTCAGGAATATGGTGTTATGGCCGCCCCGGAGGGAGGCCATTCTGAGCCGGTTGGCCACCGGGGCCAACGGCTACTCCGGTCAGATTGCTTCCAGATTCTACACCGGAGTTCGGATTGACCCGATATCTGATTTCTAGTGTCCTGGTAGTGTACCGGACATTTCCGCAGAAAATATTTTTCGGGGCCGGGGGGTTGCCGTCGGACGATTTTCGGGGATTCTGGGCGGAGAAACGGCTCCCGGGAGCGACCCGGGACTCAGATTTGCAGTTTTGAGGAAGATCTGGAGTCGGGGATATAATTTACATTTTTCTGTGAAGAAAAATGTTCTGGGTCGAAAATTACGGTTTCGGGCAGTTTTCGGGCTCGGGGCGAGCCAAGCTGTGACACTTGGCGAAATGTGATTGGTGGAAAGTATTGGACTTGGTCTCTTGTTATTTCTAGTGATTATGATGTCATATTGACATCACTATGATGTCAAAAAGGATGTCATGTGCAAAGCACATGACTTATTATTACAAGACTTAAGTTTTGGCAAGTCTTGCAAAAATGCAACGTCTTCTTCTTCCTTCTTCACTCTGCCGAATTCTTCCTCTCTCTAAAGCCACCATTGTTGTGTTTTTCAAGCTTCTAAAGCTTGCTCTAGATTGCTTCTTGGTCCGAGAGTTCAACTGGGAAGTTGATCAGCAACTCGAGCTCTACATCTGTCTGTGGGTTCAAGTATGTTGATGTTGGGCAAGTAAGGATTGGGGAAATGAATTCGGATCGTTGAAAACACTACCCGATTCTGAGGTGTGGAAGGTCGAAAAAGAGAGGTTCCCGGGTTTCGGGTCATAATTCAGAAGTTGTCCAGAATCAGCCAACTCTTCTGGAATTGAGCGGTAAGGGTTTGGTTCTGTCATTTTTGGTAAGATAGATATATGTTTGGGGCACTTTACATTTTGCAGGTATTTGAATTATGTGCCTTAAGGCACATTCGTGATCTGTAGGTGTATGTGCTGGGAACATACTGCATGCATTAACCTACGGCGGTTGGGGTTCGCTACCCAGTGGTGCACCAAGCTTTTGTCCGAGCTTGACTTGACTCCCTTAGAGGGAGGCTGTCGTTTTGCTTTTATATAAGGGTTTACGGCTATTTAAAATCGCACATCCTTCGGGATTCCGATCTATGTTGTACTCTGTACTTTGTTCTGGCTAACCTTCTGTTTTGCAGGGTTACATATGTTTATCTTACCCCAGCCCTTACGGGTCCTTTCGAGGACTCACCCTTTTTAGTGTTTCATTTTTTATTTTCAGGTAGACCTGATAAGCAGCCAGCGGAGTAGGTTTCCGTGAGGCTTCTGTTTTTGTTGTGTATATTTTCAGGTAAGTTGTGCTCAAGGATGAGCTTGGTGGAATGTTGTGTTTGGGTTCGGTTTTCAGTGGACTTATGTATGATCTTTGTTGTGTTGAGCAGCTGCACTTGCGGGCGGGATTTTGTTGGGGGTAGCAGACTTGGTCCGAATCCCGCGAGGTATCGACGTGTAGGGCTTAGGTTGGCTCTGTAGCCGCACGTGCATACTTTCTGGTTGTGATGACTGGTATTTGATATGAGGATTGTATATATTATGTTACATTGCATGTTCGGAGCGCTTAGAGCTTGGTAGATACCCTATGTTCGGGGAATACTGTGTGTATCTATGTTATGTGCGTAAGTACTCGTACACGGAGGGCGGGACTTACTTTGTTGTTAATGCATGAACTGTATGTATGGTGATGGTGATATGCTCATCCGTTTCCGAGGGGCGGAACTCACCATGGATGTTTTTAGTTGTATGTGTGAAATTTTCAGGTTACGCCCACAATCACCTTGCAAGTTCGCTACGCGTGGAAGGTCCCGATGGACCTGCCATTCCGTGTCTTATGACTTCCGCTTCCGACGTCCCGGCGCCCCGTCTCCGCAACCGGGCACGGGTGGTGTTCGTGACTGGTTAGTTGTGCTTATGTATTTATTTAATTATTTTTGTTATCTGTGTTCACAACGAAAATTATTATGTTATTTATCGATTCTGTGTAAGTCGTCGCAAATCAGGCAGCACCCCCACAAACACTATATGACCTAGCCTATGGTCCTAGAATGAGTGCTAAATTGTTTCCGGTCGTAAATGTTAATGGGTACAAGTTTCACACAAAACAACATGGTGAAAATAAAAGGACATCCAATTGGGGCGTTTGCCACCTGGGGGATACAAATGCGGAAGACAATTTGGATTTCTATGGCTGGATTGACGAAATTCTTGTCCTTCGTTACAGGAACAGTAGTCTTACAGTCTTCAAGGGTGCGTGGTTTTCTACCAATAAATGCATCTGTACCGATAAAATTTCAGGGATCACCGCTGTTTAGTTTGAAGTTTTAAAGGAAGTTAATAATTTTTATTTTTTTTCAAAATTTTGTGCCCAATCACCGTATCTCGTCGCCGCCGCCCCTTTCTGCTAGAGTATCGTTCCCGACTTCAAGGTGAGTGTCTAATTTCAAGATTTCATTGTTTTTGTAGTTTTGTCTACATTTTTGTTGAATTCTTTCTTGAATTTGTGTTTAAGATGAACAATATCTTATTATTTGTTGAATTGCATTCGATTATTTCCTAAATTTGTGGATTATTTTTGAATTTGTTGATTATTTGTTTAATTTGTGGATTATTGTTGAATTTTTTGAATTTTTAGGAATTTTGGCAAATTTATGGATTATTGTTGAATTTTTAGGTAATTTAGAAAATTTGGGGATTATTGTAGAATTTTTAGGAAATGTGTGGTTATTTGTAAAGTTTAGGGTTAAAATGATAATTTTTAAAATATTTGGGGTTGAAATGACAAATTTTTAAAAACTGTGTGCTTAATTGAATTCTCAAAAAAAATTGGGTCAAAATAGAAATTTTTCAAAATGTTTTGGGTAACATTGCAAAATTTACAAAACTTTGTGGTGTACTTTCAGTTTTTGGGTCAAAATAACTATTTTTATAAAACTTTGTGGCTTAATTGAATTTTTCAAAAACAATGGGGTTAAAATTGAAATTTTCTAGGGTTGAAATGAAAATTTTCAAAATATTTTGGGTTACATTTCAATTTTTAAAACCTTTTCGGCTCAAATAACAATTTTTAAAGACTTAGGGGTTGAAATGGAAATTTGAGGATGTTTTGGGTAAAATTGCAAAATTTACAAAACTTTGTGGTGTACTTTCAATTTTTTATAAGTTTTGGCTAAAATGGAAATTTTCAATAATTGAATGTTTTTGGCTACATTACAAAGTTTTCAAAACTTTGTGGCTTAATTGAATGATTTAATTTAAAAAGTTTTTGGGGTTAATATGTCAATTTAAAATTTTAAAAATTTGAAAAGTTGTAGATTAAGTGCAATTTTGAAAAACTTTGTGGATTAACTGACATTTGTTAATGTTTCAAGGTATGCCGGACACACCATTCGGTAGTGATGAGCGCCTGGATCAGTTAGGCTCGGGTTCACGTGAGAGAACATTCTTTCGAACTGGGCGTGGTGGCAGCTCATCTACCTCGAGCCATCGCGCACAGTCGGAGACGCCGGAGAGAGAGGCGGATATACAGCATCGCATGCCCAGCATCCATTGGGCAAGATTTAAACCCCAATACTTATACCTACCCGTGGCCGCTGCTGGAGGAGAGCCATTGCTACAGATCTGGGAAGCAACCTGCAAGCCGTCCTGTCGAGTATCCACCTACTAGTACCGCAAGCAGCCGTCCTAGAGACTCCAACACCATTCTCGACCACCGAAGCACCGTTTCAAGCAAGGACCGCCCCCAATCACCGCCAATCTCTGCCAGAGCCGGCCACCGACCCAACACCTAGAAAACTCGACGCTTCAGCTTTCAATTTCAATTAATTTGATAAAGCCTCAACTTTAACCCCTGGTCTTTTCTTTTATTTTCTTTTGGGTCACTAACACTTTCTGCTTTTTAGATGAGTCATAAGTTTCAAAATTGACAGTTTGAGCACTGAACTAAACTAATTTGCTAGTTTATTCCAATTTTTTTTAATTTATTTTTGTGCATAATTATTCAAGTTGCCATTTTTCTTGTGTTTGTTGATTTGTTCAATATACATATTAATTGTTAATTAAATTTATTTTTATAATTGACCTTTATGTTATTATTTTTTACTATTATTCTGCTAACCTAGTTTTTGGAGCGTAGATCCGCCACTGGCCGGAGACTAGCCATTCAGTGGAGCAGCCTCATCATGATGCCGATGCACCGCCTGCCCAGCGCCGACGTATAGTAGCAGCTCCCCTGCCTCCACTTCCTCCGTCGGAGAGGGGCCCCGATGGCAAATTGGTCACTCGCATCGGCCAGTAAGTCTTTTAAGTTTTTATATAATTCTATATTTTTTAACGTTATTATTTTTTTCGGAACATATCGAATATTCATGGACGGAGCACATTTTTCTAAAAAAACTTCATTCCCGGTTCGTGGAATTCTACCGAAACATCCATTGACAACATCCGGGATTGGGCCCAGAGAAGATATCCAATGGATCGCCAGAATCCAAACTATATGGACTGACTCGACATGCCTCCACAAAGAATTGACCCTGAAATGTTGAAGCTGCTACTGGAGCATTACAGCAGTGAAGAGTTCAAGGCGAACTCCGTCCGGAACAAGAAGAATGCCCCGAGTGACAAACGCCCAAAAATCAAGTCGCATGACAACAAGTCAAAGGCGACTATTTATGAAGAAATGGTAACTTTTTAAAATATTTATGTACAATTATGTATGTATAAGTAGTATTTATAAATACCTAACATATTTTAATGGACAGTGCAAAAAGGCCAGACAAAGGCTGCGGGTGGACTAGTTTGGGGAGGACTGGCTAGGCAATGAAAATGCGGTCATGGTAAGTATGAGTAATTTCTCATTCATTTATATATTTAAATTATTAAATTTAGTATTCATTAACATAAATTTCTTCATCTTAACTAAGAGTACAAGAAGCGCTTGATTGAGAAATATGGGCGGACGAGCCGTTCCCCGAGATCGATGATGACATATACAAGGATGTCATGGGCCCACCCACGCAAAGGGCGATGATTCGGTGTCCCGCCTCAGCTTTCCCAGCCCGAGCTGTTCGAGCAACCTCGATCGTCGCAGGTAATAAAATTGAAATTATATCAATTCCATATGTTTGCGGTGCTTTGGCAATTGATCATAAGATTAACCTTTTTCAAAATATATTTTTCAGCCTGAGATCGAGCTGGAAGAGCAGCATCGGAGGGACATGGATGAGATTCGTGACCTCAGATGCAGGGTCGTCGCGCTCGAGGACCAAGGTGCTTGTGAGCATGTTGTGATTGAAGCCCAAGTAGAAGCCCGAGTGGAGGCCCAGGTGAACGAGGTGACGCACTCCATGGAAGCAGCTATCAACAGCGTGTGGTCGGCGCTACATAGGGGGGACACATCCGAATTTCCGAAATGCCAGTGACTTTGGTCGCTGGAACATCCCAACCTTCCCCCCCTCGGATCACCTCACGTCATTAGCATGCTCCGAGACCGCCTTCTAATCCACAACCCAACCTCAGCCTCTACTCCGCCATAAATGATTATCAGCCAGAGCAACCACGAACTTCGAAGCAGGAGACCCCGTAACCCACAAAGGTCGCAGTTCAACTTCTTGGACCTAGTCGGGATGGATGATCAGGAGTTCGATGAGTTTTTGGACGGTGTTCGTAAGAAGAACAATAATCTTCCGAATAATTAGAATTAGTATAAACATTTTTAAGATATAATTTGTTAATTATCTTAAACATATATCCCATTTGCATTTATTTAAATTAATAATTACTTTCTTAATTAACATTATTATTAAATTTATATTTAGTAATTTAAATAATATTTAGTAATTATTTATACAATTCTATTTTTTCAAAAATTATATATCTACTGCGGTCTCAGACGCAGTAGAGGCCGGAGAACATAATGACGGAGTCGCGGGACGTCGACAAGTGGCTTCGACGCATCTGCGGCTTCGTTCGTGGTGAGGCCGCAGTACGCACCACGCCCTCAGCCGCAGTGCGTGAGAAATTGCGGCCATTTTTCCCATGGCGTGCACCGCAGCCCTCGTCGCAGTAATTACCACGGCGCAACTACGTTGATTGCCGCAGTAACGGCCATCCCCTCGACGTAGAGATTGAGTACTTTAAAGAAAAGTCAAATTCTCTAGATATTTAACAAGAGAACTTTCGCGGGGTAGATGATGTCGTGGAAATTGCCACAGACATTATATATATATATATATATATATATATATATATATATATGTGTGTGTGTAAATTTGAATGACTGATCATTTGATCTGTGGCATGTTTTCAATTGATATGGGTACAGACCAATAATTAAGCCTCACAAGTCACATGAATGGAATAAAGCTAACTTTTATTCATGACATTATTATAAATAAAAAAAGTCAATACATTTTTACGGTAGTGGTTGCCATTAGCCTAAAATAGTTACATGAAATGTCTTAGATAAACTAATGGCATTGATGCCCATTTGATAAGGCATTATTCCCTAGCTACGCACACATTTCATCATGCTATAAAGCTCAAGCTTCAATTGAGTAACGTGAGGATGACCTGGGAGTAGGGCTGAAGAGCGAAACCTCTTGGTCTCGGTTCACCTTCAACCTCCATGCCTCATCTCTCGATATTCTGAAAGCGTTTCTAAGAACGTCGACCGGAATAGCGCGGAGGACAGAGACTCTTCCGGCTACTTGGCTAATCTTGGCATTTCCGTTCGTCTTGAAGGACACCCACTCCAGTCCTTGCTCGTTCGCCCTCTTAATCACGGCGAAATGTTGGGGCACCGTGATCACTTGTCCTTCCTCGACGCGACCGTTGAACACTGTCTCGCCGTCCTCTCTCACGATCTGCATGTTGCCGTTTCCTCGGGTGATGAACACAATGCTGTGGGAGTTCATGTTCCAGTGTGGAGTGTAGATGGCGTTCTGTTGTTCACAATGAAGGTTTCAACATTGAGGGTTAAATTGAACATAAACTATAAAATTGAGGACCACCATCTGAAATAAACTCTTTAAACACAATTTTAATTAGTACCTTGTAAAGGACACCCCTCTCGGCACTGAGCTGGATGTACTGAAGTACGGGGAGGTTGAGGCTGTTGACGGAGGTGAGGCGGCCGGCGCGTGGGTTGAAGACATCGGCGCGTGAAGGTTGGTCCAGCTGGTGGCGGAGCCTCATGGTGCAGAAGGTCTCCTCCAAGCCGTTGCCGTAGCCGCCGTAACTTTCGCGGCGTCTCTCTTGCTCTTCCTCTTGGTATTCGGGGAAGATCAGGTCCAGCTCTTTCTCAACTCTGATGATCGATCCTCTCATGTCGTCTCTGTTCTGCAGCCTCCTCGCCAATTGTGGGTCGATGTTAAGAGCCTCAGAAAGGAGCTGCGTCTCGAATCCGCTGAGGATGTTGCCGGCTTGTTTGCCCCCGCCGGCTTCCCGGAGCCTCTCCCTCTCACTTTCGCTCTCTCTTCGAGGATCAAAGCTCGGCCCGCCACTGACGGCGTCTTCCTGTGGGTTTCCGGCCAGGAAGAATCTCTGGAGAGATCATGAATATTAGTTAAGTTACTACAGCCTTTGTACGATCGATTTGTATATATATAGGAAAATATGTTAATTTTGGCTTACTCTGAAGTTCTGATCCAGCTGGTTGTGGACATTTCCGACGTCGATGAGGGCGTTGAGGACGAGCTCGGAGTCGCCGTCGTTGTAGACCCAGTAGGTTGTACCGGCGGGGAATGCAACGATGTCGCCTTCACGGATGCGGCGGATCTTCTGGTGCTGGTCACGTGGTGGGCTGCTGCTTCCTCTGCTTTCCCGGCGGGACTGGCCTGATTCTTGAGACTGGAAAGTCTCAGGGCAGCCGGGGAAGACGGCGCCGTTGACTCCACGTCCCCGGACGACATACATCAGCTGTGGGGCGTTGTTGTAGTGAGGGAGAAGGAGACCGCGGGGCTGGAGGCGGTGGCGGAGCGGGGCAACTCCGGCGCACTGGAACTGATCCTCGTTCAAGTTCCAGAGCTCAGTGACGCCGCCTTCCGATTGGATGCGGCGGTTTGGGTTCTCCGCATTGATGCGATCAATCTGGCACTCCGTCTGAGCGCGCTGCTGCTGCTGGCCTTCACGCCATCTGCCGCCGCGTTGGGCGAAGCTGCAAGGGGCGGAGAGGAAGAGAAGGCAGAGGGTGAGAGAGAGGAGGGAGGAGGAAGCCATGTTGAATTGATGATGATTGTTAAGCCGATTTGGGTATGAATTTATACTACTTGATGCACAGGGACGTGGCGAGGAGGCTCTGCAATTTGTGCATGGAGCTATGTCGTGTGCTCAATCTTTGAAAAGAGAATATTCCTCTATTATAGTATTACTTTTTTGCAACTAGAATGATGTGAGTAACATTCTGGAAATAAGGATGAAAATATTAATTATTGACTTTCATTGCATTTGATAAGTTCTATTTTCTAAATTACATGATCAATTTGATGTTAACATAATTAATTAAACAATTTTTTTTAATTTTAAAAATGTTTACGTTGGGAGAATGGAAAAATTCAAAAATTTTATTTTTAAAGTGTCGTGGATTTATAGGGTTGATGCAGCTAGTGGGACGTGGCGAGGGAGCTTTGTGGTTGTTGTGCATGGAGCTCTGTCACTACTTGTTGTTTCCTCTCATCTGCTTTGAATGGATTACAAGCAAACAAAAGGTGAGTGAGGATAAAAGTTACACATCTCTCACAATTAATCGATTAATCGATTTACTCCAATTTAATTGTTTAACTCTCTTTTGAGTTGATAATTGTATTTTCTTTTAGATTGATAGTGTTAGCGATCTTCTTCTCTTTTCTTTTAAGGTATGTTCGACAACTTTTGTTTGTGGAAAATAGTTAAAATTTTCAAGAAAAAAATTTTAAAGTAAAAAAATTCATAAAAATTAAATTTTGAAATATTTGTTACAAGAAGTTTATGGAATTAGTGGAAACACAATCCTACCATAGTGTATTATAGCATGATTGTAAAAATATTATTTTTATTTAATTTAGAGATTTACTTTATACTACTTTTACCACTTTGTGCTAATTTTACCCAATTTTAGAAATAATTTTGAATCAAATTGTTTGATAACTAGGTTTTTCGAGCTTTACGGTGGGAAATCTTTAAAGTTGAACTAAAATTTTACATATATCATAAAATAATAGTTTAATCTGGTTTTAAAATAAAAGTTAGCATCATGTCAATTCAATATCATGATAGATTATTTTGATTAAAAATGATAAAATAAAATATGTGAAGAAAGTTTAAATCGTCGCCAATTAAAATAATAATACTAATGTTAAAGATCATTAAAAAGTTAGATTGTGTTAATTAAGAAAAAGTTCTAGAATTGGTTTGAGTTTTAAAAAATAAAGATTAAAATCGGAGCAAAAAACTTACGTTTTAATAGTTTAGAATTTGTTTTAGTTAATCAATAATGCCTTATAGTATTTTAAAGTGCCATTTTTATTGTAAAAAAATATAAACATGTTATTCAAGTCAACGGTATCGAAAGAGTAAAAGTGAATTGAAGTCCGAGTTACAATACCTGTAATATTGTTTGATGTTTATATGAAAGAAAACTAGAGTTAATAGCACTCTTTACTAATGAATTATGGGAATGGACCACTACGTGTTTGATGGGCATTGGGTAGGGGGCGTCCCGCTACCCAACCCGCTTCATTTTGGGTTTCTTCCCTCAACTCTGGCGCTACCCAACCCGCTACCAGTAGTAGGGAGCTCGGTAGCGGGTGCCTCGCTACCATCGTGCCACGTGGGCGCTACCACCTGACACAAATGGTAGCGCACTGCCCCCCACCAGACCCGCTACCAAAGTTTTTTTTAAAGATGATTTTTCTTATTCTCATCATTTAATTGAATAATAATATTATTTATTATTATTTAGAAATTACAATTAAAAATAGAAATAAATTGATTATAAATTAACCAAATGTATCAAATACAATTAAAAACATCCAAAATCAAATTGATTTTACAAAAATTCCCTACGGAGGAGGTAAATCATAATCGTCATCCCGCTCCTCATGCGGCGGCGAACAGTGCTATGAATCGCCGAACGGATGTCTGCTAAACCCCGCCGAGAATGGGTCAAATGACTCATTACTCCATCTGAACATCTCTGGGTCAAACACGATGTTGGGCGGCGGTTGCTAAGGCAGCTGCTGAGGCATCGGCATCTCGGGCTATAGTAATTAGAACCGCGAATGTTCGGCGTCTGGAACCCTGTAGTCGTGCTCCAGGAGAACCACTAAGGCTGTTGCGACGTCGGGATCATGTATGTGGAGTAGTTTGGCGGCACGTACTGGTCTTGTCGTGGCCGGGATGATCCTCCCGCAACCAAGCCCTAGGGCACCTGATGTTGTCGTACTTCCCCGGTACATCTTGGCCCACATCTGGTGCAGATGTTCCTTACAAGAATATAGTAATTATTACCACAGGAAAACACAAAATGTTCAATTTAACCCAAAACTTTAAGAAATGGTACAAATTCACCCAAAATACCACAAAATTCATAAATAATACCTAAAATAGCACGAAATTCATAAATACCTAAAATATATACTAAAATACCATAAAATACATAAAATATATACTAAAATACCATAAAAATGCTTAAAATACCACAAAAATCATAAATAATACCTAAAAAACCTAAAATAGCACAAAATTCATAAATGCCTAAAATATATACTAAAATACCTAAAATATATACTAAAATACCACAAAATACAACAAAAACAGAAACGTACCATAAAAATACCTAACATATATACTAAATTACACAAAAATAATAAAATAACACAAAAAATGAAAAGAAAAAAACAAAAGCTACATTCATTAATTTGTAAAACATACCTGTGATGCTGGAAATGAAAATCGGAGGTGGCCGGAGAGCTTCAACAAAGAAACGAAAATGGTTGAAATAATCAATTCTTAACCGACGAATAAAATGAAAAAAAAAAAGAGATTTAAGGTTACCTTAATGAAATGAAGTAGATCCACGCATATGGGAGAAGAAACGGCGCCGGTGATGGAGGTCTCCGGTCCGACGGCTGCAACAAGGAGGAGGAAGAAATGGAAGATGGAGAGGAAATGGGGGAGGAGGCCGATGGTTTCTGATTTATGGAGCCTGGTAGCGGGTCGCCACCTACCAGGCCCGCTACCAGGCAGACGGTAGCGGGCGGCCCCTACCTTGCCCGCTACCATCTGCTTTTTGAATTTCTAAGGCGGTTTCCGAAATTTGAAACTTCCGCCTACACTGTTGTAGCGGGAACCCACTACCATGCCCGCTACCCAGTTGCGCCTCTAGTAGCGAGCAACCCGCCCCAGCCAACCAGAAGCTCTTTTGGGAGCTTGGTAGCGGGCCGCCACCTACCAGGCCCGCCACCGAGCTCCTAACAACTACGTAGTGGAAATATGAGGTTTTGTTTGCAATGATTAAAACTTCCAGACAAATATCGGTAAATTATATACGTAATAAATTTATTTGACTCATCATTACAAAATTATGTAGTTCCTCCCACATAAGATTACATAATTCGGTCATGTTTAGTCATGCCACTAGTGTGTGAAAAGTGAAAATGGATTGAGGTGTAACACACAAAATCGTTTAGGTTTATATGTGAATTAAAAATGTAAAAAGACTTTTTTCATAATTAAGAGGATAATAGTGCAATAATTATCCATACGTAAGAACAGACAATAAATTAACTTTAAAAAGTTTAGGGTCAATATGAAAAAGGAGAAAAAATAAGGGATAATAAAGGAGTTATCCCCTTAATAAATAGAAACAAAAAAGGGGAGTAAATAACATAAAACTTTGATGCACACAAAGACTTTACAACTATCCACACCCCACCAAAGCCTTACAATGAATAGTTCTTAAAGCCCCTTGTATATATGTATAATTTCCCCACGTATTTGATGGGGGTGTGGTAGCGAGCAATCTGCTACCAAACCCGTTGCCATGGTAACGAACGAGCCCGCTACCAACCCCGCTACTTTTTGAGGTATTACTTTCAAAGAACCCACAATCAATCCGCCACCAAATTATTTTATAAAATAAAAAAGTAAACCCAAATTTATAGAAATTCATCATCGTTTAAATTCGTCCACAAGATTCAAACCCAGAAATCTAACAAAATCCAAAATTTATTCATCTCATTATACAAAAAAATCAAAAATCAATGAATATCTGGAATTTATTCATCTCCAATCGATACAATCATGTACAAAAAAATACAGATGATCCCAGAAATTCAATCAAATCCTAAAATATCAAATACAACCTAAACATTCAAATATTCATTCAAATCCAACCAAGCCCATATTCTAGTTTCGCCAGATTTGTTTCTAAATTTCTAGAATCTCCGAAACTCGGAGAAGGATGGTGAGGAAAATGAAAAATCACAAAGAGGAAGAAGCTTACCGACAAAATAGAGATGACCGGATCGCTCCGATGATTCTTGCAATAGTGGATCTATGGAGAAGGGTTGATGGTTAAGAGAGATGCAGATTTTTTTAGGAGAAGGGTTGAGAGTGAAGAAGATTTTTGGAAAATGAGAGAGAGATCTCGGCAGGGGCAAACCCACAATGGGGGCACACAGGGGCACGTGCCCCTAGTAAAATTCTACAAATTTTGGTCGTAGTGGTAGCGTTTTTTGATATAAATAAAGTATAGAGACCATTTTGAAACAAAATACATAGCTAAAGGGTTATCTGTCATTAAAACGAGAGAGGAAGGCTATCACGTCTCGCATCCTGCATGAGCTGAAGGAAGAGGAGATGGGTAAACTACTTTTTAAGTCTTATAACTATGAAAAGTTTCTATTCAAGTCATAAAACTTGTTAATTTATCATGTAAGTTTTAAAACTTTGATAAAAAGTAAACTCCGTTGGTAGTCCTGTAAGTTTGCGGTGTCTCCTATTTTAGTCCTGTAAGTTTCAATCATGTGCACCGTTAGTCCTGTCGTCAATTTTTCTGTTAAAATAATCGGTAAAGTGGTAATTTTACCAAAATATCCTAGATCTAATATTAAATTTAACACCAATCTCTTAAAAAAGTTACAAATAAACCCTAACTATTCCTAAATGGACAACCTTACCATCTCTCTTCCCTCACAAGTGGCTGGCTGGTATCGTCCGGGTCGACGGAGTGGCCATTGACGTTGAGATCGACTGGAGAAGGGTCGCCGGAGGTGAGGGGGCTCATCGGCAGCCTCTATGCGGCGGGAGGAGCCTTAGCCGACTAGGCTGCGGCCGATTCTAGATCTCCTTCGCGAATCAACGTGACTTGCCGATTGTGGCTGCCATCAAGGCCGTGCAAGTCAAGGACGTCGCACCGGTGGTTGAGGATCACAACGGCGGCACTGGGGTGGTCAAACGAGGCGGCAAGCGGGCAGGGCTCGTCCCGGACTAGCTGCTTTACCCACTTCGGTGGTCAAGGATGGCTTCTGCAGTGTTTGGGCGGTTGATTGATGACGGAGGGAGACCTGGTAGCGATGAGTGGCTGAAGCGGGTCGGTGGATTTTGCTCTATCAGTGTTGTGGAGAAGTGTGCGACGACGTGGGTCAGTTTCTTGCCTTCACTTGTGGTTCAGCCTGGTACGGGTGAGGGGTGAGGTTTCAATGAAGCTGTTTATAGCAAGATGATGAAGAAAAATTGAGTTGGTGGGCTGTGACCGAGTTGGTGGGCTGTGACTGGCGAGGCACGGCGGTGATCTAGGGAGCGGTGGTTGGTGAAGAAGATGATCGGAGGTGAGGAAAGAGAGTTGGTGATGTTGTACATTTAGGAATAGTTACGGTTTATTTGTAACGCTTTTAAGAGATTGGTGTTAAATTTAATATTAGAGCTATGATATTTTGGTAATTTTACCACTTTAACGGTGATTTTAACGGAAAAAATGATGACAGGATTGAAACTTACAGGACTAAAGTGATACAAATTCTTAAAACGGGACTTAAATAGGACACACCGCAAACTTATAGAACTACCAGCGGAGTTTACTCCTTTGATAAAATGTTAAGAATTGGTCATAAATATTTTTAATGTGGCTAACCATTATAAAAAAGATTAATATTTATTCTAACATATACGAGTTTAGTGTTATATAAAATCATAATGTTTTTTCATGTTATTTTGAACAAATAAGGAACTATTAAAATATTTCGTTATTTAGTTAAAATTGCTTTAAAAATTTATTACTCTAAATAAATTACGAATTTGTATTTGAAATTAAATAATCTATATGGTTAAATATTACTAGTGTAATACCTTCCTCTCACTTTTACATGTTATTACAAACATTTTTATATTAAAATTGATGGAACTATGAGTATTTGATGTGAAAATTTGAAATTACGAAGAAAAAATGTTCAAAACTAAAAATTTAAGAAATAAAAAATAAATTGTTCTCCCACTTGTCAAAAATCCTAGGTCCGCCACTAGATCTCGGAAAGTAGAGGAGAAAAATGAACTTCTTACTAAGGGTAGCGGGCTACCGGTTACCAGGTCCCCTACCATTCAACATTGATAACACCAAAAGTAGCACACCCCATTACCATCATCTGCAGGCTTTTTTGGGAACATGGTAGCAGGTTACCACTTACCAAACCCGCTACCATGATCCCTGCAACTACGTTATTTAATATATATATTTTTTGGTCAAAATCTAAATTAATTGACACTCTTAAATCAGGTCATTTAAATTAGATGTTGCATTTTATGTTTATTAAACTACCTGTCGTCCCTCCAATCCCAAATTTACGGTTCCGTCATTGCTAGAAATAATTAATCCATTTGGTCATAGTCCATGTTATCAGCCATGGGCGATACAAACCTGCAAAAATTGGGAAGACACAGAAAACGAGACTAATTAAACAAAGGATTTGAAGAAGATATGATGTGTAGCATACACATATCACATTTCTTGAAGTTCTATGTCAATTCCATCATACATGTGAGCTTAATTGATCATATTTGCATGTGTTATTTAGTAAGTTGGTTCATGTATAGGTGTGCATTCGAATAGTAGAAATGAAGCTTGAAGAGAGAGCTAAAGGGGGAATTATACATATATACAATTGTAGGGGATTTAAAAACTATTCATTGTTGGGATTTTGTAAGGTGCGGGTAGTTGTAAAAGACCTTTGTGTGCACCAAACTTTTGTGTTTTTTTCTTCCTTTTTTTTCTTTCTATTTATTAAGGGGTAGCTTATTGCCCCTTATTTTTTTATTCTTCTCGCATATTGACCCCAAACTTTTTAAAGTTAATTTATTGTATGCGCTTATGTATGGATGATTTTGCACTATTGTCCCCTTAATTACAAAGAATTTTTTTACTTTTTTAATTCGCGTATAAACAAAAATGTTTTTGCGTGTTACATCTCAAAACATTTTCACTATTTTCACACTAGTGGAATGACTATGATTGAATTATGTAATTGATAGTTGTGCATTATTCATAATTCGAAGCAGGAGACCCCGTAACCCACAGTGCCGCAGTTCAACTTCTTGGACCTGTTCGGGATGGATGATCAGGAGTTCGATGAGTTTTTGTACGGTGTTCGTAAGAACAACAATAATCTTCCGAATAATTAGAATTAGTATAAACATTTTTAGGATGTAATTTGTTAATTATCTTAAACATATATCCCATTTGCATTTACTTAAATTAATAATTACTTTCTTAATTAACATTATTATTAAATTTATATTTAGTAATTTAAATAATAGTTAGTAATTATTTATACAATTCTTTTTTTTTCAAAAATTATATATCTACTGCGGTCTCAGATGCAGTAGAGGCCGGAGTACATAATGACGGAGTCGTCAAACGTCTGACAAGTGGCTTCCAAACATACTGCGGCTTCGTTCGTGGTGAGGCCGCAGTACGCACCACGCCGTCAGTCGCAGTGCGTGAGAAATTGCGGCCATTTTTACCACGGCGTGCACCGCGGCCCTCGCCGCAGTAATTACCACGGCGCAACTGCGTTGATGGCCGCAGTAACGGGCCTACCCTCGACGTAGTGATTGAGTACTTTAAAGAAAAGTCAAATTCTCTAGATTTTTTAACAAGAGAACTTTTGCGGGGTAGATGATGTCGTGAAAATTGCCACAGACATTTTATATATATATATATATATATATATATGTGTGTGTAAATATGAATGACTGATCATTTGATCTGTGGCATGTTTTCAATTGATATGGGTACAGACCAATAATTAAGCCTCACAAGTCACATGAATGGAATAAAGCTAACTTTTATTCATGACATTATTATAAATAAAAAAAGTCAATACATTTTTACGGTAGTGGTTGCCATTAGCCTAAAATAGTTACATGAAATGTCTTAGATAAACTAATGGCATTGATGCCCATTTGATAAGGCATTATTCCCTAGCTACGCACACATTTCATCATGCTATAAAGCTCAAGCTTCAATTGAGTAACGTGAGGATGACCTGGGAGTAGGGCTGAAGAGCGAAACCTCTTGGTCTCGGTTCACCTTCAACCTCCATGCCTCATCTCTCGATATTCAAAGCGTTTCTAAGAACGTCGACCGGAATAGCGCGGAGGACAGAGACTCTTCCGGCTACTTGGCTAATCTTGGCATTTCCGTTCGTCTTGAAGGACACCCACTCCAGTCCTTGCTCGTTCGCCCTCTTAATCACGGCGAAATGTTGGGGCACTGTGATCACTTGTCCTTCCTCGACGCGACCGTTGAACACTGTCTCGCCGTCCTCTCTCACGATCTGCATGTTGCCGTTTCCTCGGGTGATGAACACAATGTTGTGGGAGTTCATGTTCCAGTGTGGAGTGTAGATGGCGTTCTGTTGTTCACAATGAAGGTTTCAACATTGAGGGTTAAATTGAACATAAACTATAAAATTGAGGACCACCATCTGAAATAAACTCTTTAAACACAATTTTAATTAGTACCTTGTAAAGGACACCCCTCTCGGCACTGAGCTGGATGTACTGAAGTACGGGGAGGTTGAGGCTGTTGACGGAGGTGAGGCGGCCGGCGCGTGGGTTGAAGACATCGGCGCGTGAAGGTTGGTCCAGCTGGTGGCGGAGCCTCATGGTGCAGAAGGTCTCCTCCAAGCCGTTGCCGTAGCCGCCGTAACTTTCGCGGCGTCTCTCTTGCTCTTCCTCTTGGTATTCGGGGAAGATCAGGTCCAGCTCTTTCTCAACTCTGATGATCGATCCTCTCATGTCGTCTCTGTTCTGCAGCCTCCTCGCCAATTGTGGGTCGATGTTAAGAGCCTCAGAAAGGAGCTGCGTCTCGAATCCGCTGAGGATGTTGCCGGCTTGTTTGCCCCCGCCGGCTTCCCGGAGCCTCTCCCTCTCACTTTCGCTCTCTCTTCGAGGATCAAAGCTCGGCCCGCCACTGACGGCGTCTTCCTGTGGGTTTCCGGCCAGGAAGAATCTCTGGAGAGATCATGAATATTAATTAAGTTACTACAGCCTTTGTACGATCGATTTGTATATATATAGGAAAATATGTTAATTTTGGCTTACTCTGAAGTTCTGATCCAGCTGGTTGTGGACATTTCCGACGTCGATGAGGGCGTTGAGGACGAGCTCGGAGTCGCCGTCGTTGTAGACCCAGTAGGTTGTACCGGCGGGGAATGCAACGATGTCGCCTTCACGGATGCGGCGGATCTTCTGGTGCTGGTCACGTGGTGGGCTGCTGCTTCCTCTGCTTTCCCGGCGGGACTGGCCTGATTCTTGAGACTGGAAAGTCTCAGGGCAGCCGGGGAAGACGGCGCCGTTGACTCCACGTCCCCGGACGACATACATCAGCTGTGGGGCGTTGTTGTAGTGAGGAGAAGGAGACCGCGGGGCTGGAGGCGGTGGCGGAGCGGGCAACTCCGGCGCACTGGAACTGATCCTCGTTCAAGTTCCAGAGCTCAGTGACGCCGCCTTCCGATTGGATGCGGCGGTTTGGGTTCTCCGCATTGATGCGATCAATCTGGCACTCCGTCTGAGCGCGCTGCTGCTGCTGGCCTTCACGCCATCTGCCGCCGCGTTGGGCGAAGCTGCAAGGGGCGGAGAGGAAGAGAAGGCAGAGGGTGAGAGAGAGGAGGGAGGAGGAAGCCATGTTGAATTGATGATGATTGTTAAGCCGATTTGGGTATGAATTTATACTACTTGATGCACAGGGACGTGGCGAGGAGGCTCTGCAATTTGTGCATGGAGCTATGTCGTGTGCTCAATCTTTGAAAAGAGAATATTCCTCTATTATAGTATTACTTTTTTGCAACTAGAATGATGTGAGTAACATTCTGGAAATAAGGATGAAAATATTAATTATTGACTTTCATTGCATTTGATAAGTTCTATTTTCTAAATTACATGATCAATTTGATGTTAACATAATTAATTAAACAATTTTTTTTAATTTTAAAAATGTTTACGTTGGGAGAATGGAAAAATTCAAAAATTTTATTTTTAAAGTGTCGTGGATTTATAGGGTTGATGCAGCTAGTGGGACGTGGCGAGGGAGCTTTGTGGTTGTTGTGCATGGAGCTCTGTCACTACTTGTTGTTTCCTCTCATCTGCTTTGAATGGATTACAAGCAAACAAAAGGTGAGTGAGGATAAAAGTTACACATCTCTCACAATTAATCGATTAATCGATTTACTCCAATTTAATTGTTTAACTCTCTTTTGAGTTGATAATTGTATTTTCTTTTAGATTGATAGTGTTAGCGATCTTCTTCTCTTTTCTTTTAAGGTATGTTAGACAATTTTGTTTGTGGAAAATAGTTAAAATTTTTAAGAAAAAAATTTTAAAGTAAAAAAAATTCATAAAAATTAAATTTTGAAATATTTGTGACAAGAAGTTTATGGAATTAGTGGAAACACAATCCTACCATAGTGTATTATAGCATGATTGTAAAATATTATTTTTATTTAATTTAGAGATTTACTTTATACTACTTTTACCACTTTGTGCTAATTTTACCCAATTTTAGAAATAATTTTGAATCAAATTGTTTGATAACTAGGTTTTTCGAGCTTTACGGTGGGAAATCTTTAAAGTTGAACTAAAATTTTACATATATCATAAAATAATAGTTTAATATGGTTTTAAAATAAAAGTTAGCATCATGTCAATTCAATATCATGATAGATTATTTTGATTAAAAATGATAAAATAAAATATGTGAAGAAAGTTTAAATCGTCGCCAATTAAAATAATAATACTAATGTTAAAGATCATTAAAAAGTTAGATTGTGTTAATTAAGAAAAAGTTCTAGAATTGGTTTGAGTTTTAAAAAATAAAGATTAAAATCGGAGCAAAAAACTTACGTTTTAATAGTTTAGAATTTGTTTTAGTTAATCAATAATGCCTTATAGTATTTTAAAGTGCCATTTTTATTGTAAAAAAATATAAACATGTTATTCAAGTCAACGGTATGGGAAGAGTAAAAGTCCGAGTTACTGAACCTGTAATAATGTTTGATGTTTATATGAAAGAAAACTAGAGTTAATAGCACTCTTTACTAATGAATTATGGGAATGGACCACTACGTGTTTGATGGGCATTGGGTAGGGGGGCGTCCTGCTACCCAGCCCACTACCAGGGTAGCGAGGCCGTCCGCTACCCAGCATGCTTCTTTTTGGGTTGCTTCCCTCAAGCGCTACCCAACCCGCTACCAGTAGTAGGGGGCTCGGTAGTGGGTGTCTTGCTACCATCGTGCCACGTGGGTGCTACCACCTGACATAGATGGTAGCGCACTGCCCCCCACCAGACCTGCTACCAAAGTTTTTTTTAATGATGATTTTTCTTATTCTCATCATTTAAAAAATGTTTGAGTAATAATATTATTTATTATTATTTAGAAATTACAATTAAAAATAGAAATGAAATTGATTATAAATTAACCAAATGTATAAAATACAATTAAAAACATCCAAAATCAAATTGATTTTACAAAAATTCCCTACGGGGGAGGTAAATCATAATCGTCATCCCGCTCCTCATGCAGCGGCGAACGGTGCTTTGAATCGCCGAACGGATGTCTTCTAAACCCCGCCGAGAATGGGTCAAATGACTCATTACTCCGTCTGAACATCTCTGGGTCAAACACGATGTTGGGCGGCTGTTGCTAAGGCAGCTGCTGAGCCGTCGGCACCTCGGGCTATAGTAATTAGAACTGCGGATGTTCGGCGTCTGGAACCCTGTAGTCGTGCTCCAGGAGAACCACTAAGGCTGTTGCGACGTCGGGATCATGTATGTGGAGTAGTTTGGCGGCACGTACTGGTCTTGTCGTGGCCGGGATGATCCTCCCGCAACCAAGCCCTAGGGCACCTGATGTTGTCGTACTTCCCCGGTATATCATGGCCCACATCTGGTGCAGATGTTCCTTACAAGAACATAGTAATTATTACCACAGGACACAAATTGTTCAATTTAACCCAAAACTTTAAGAAATGGTACAAATTCACGAAATTGCACGAAATTCATAAATAATACCTAAAATAGCACGAAATTCATAAATACCTAAAATATATACTAAAATACCATTAAAATACATAAAATATATACTAAAATACCACAAAAATGCTTAAAATACCACAAAAATCATAAATAATACCACAAAATTCATAAATGCCTAAAATATATACTAAAATACCTAAAATATATACTAAAATACCACGAAATACAACAAAAACATAAACGTACCACAAAAATACCTAACATATATACTAAATTACACAAAAATAATAAAATAACACAAAAAATGAAAAGAAAAAAAACAAAAGCTACATACATTAATTTGTAAAACATACCTGTAATGCCGGAAACGAAAATCGGAGGTGGTCTGAGAGCTTCAACAAAGAAACAAAAATGGTTGAAATAATCAATTCTTAACCGACGAAAATGAAAAAAACAAAATTCAATGTTACCTTAATGAAATGAAGTGATCCACCATATGGGAGAAGAAACGGCGCCGGTGATGGAGGTCTCACTCCAGTCGACGGCTGCAACAAGGAGGAGGAAGAAATGGAAGATGGAGAGGAAATGGGGAAGGAGGCCGATGGTTTCTGATTTATGGAGCCTGGTAGCGGGTCGCCACCTACCAGGCCCGCTACCAGGCAGACGGTAGCGGGCGCCCCCTACCCAGCCCGCTACCGTCTGCTTTTTGAATTTCCGATGCGGTTTCCAAAATTTGAAACTTCCGCCTACACTGTTGTAGCGAGAACCCGCTACCCAGTTGCGCCTCTAGTAGCGGGCAACCCACCCTAGCCAACCAGAAGCTCTTAACAACTACGTAGTGGACATATGAGGTTTTGTTTGCAATGATTAAAACTTCCAGACAAATATCCGTAAATTATATACGTAATAAATTTATTTGACTCATCATTACAAAACAATGTAGTTCTTCCCACATAAGATTACATAATTTGGTCATGTTTAGTCATGCCACTAGTGTGTGAAAAGTGAAAATGGATTGAGGTGTAACACACAAAATCGTTTAGGTTTATATGTGAATTAAAAAAGTAAAAAGACTTTTTTCGTAATTAAGAGGATAATAGTGCAAAATTATCCATACATAAGAACATACAATAAATTAACTTTAAATATTTTAGGGTCAATATGCAAAAAGTGTAAAAATAAGGGATAATAAAGGAAATAATAAAGGAGTTATCCCCTTAATAAATAGAAACAAAAAAGGGGAGTAAATAACATAAAACTTTGATGCACACAAAGACTTTACAACTACCCACAATCCCGTTACCAACCCACAAAGACTTTGACTTTGATGCACACAAAGACTTTACACGAACGAGCCCGCTACCAACCCCGTTACTTTTTGAGGTATTACTTTTAAAGAACCCACAATCAATCCGCCACCAAATTATTTTATAAAATAAAAAGTAAACCCAAATTTATCAAAATTCATCATCATTTAAATTCGTCCACAAGATTCAAACCCAGAAATCTAACAAAATCCAAAATTTATTCATCTCATTATACAAAAAAACTCAAAAATCAATGAATATATGGAATTTATTCATCTCCAATCGAAACAATTATGTACAAAAAAATACAGATGATCCCAGAAATTCAATCAAATCCTAAAATATCAAATACAACCTAAACACTCAAATATTCGTTCAAATCCAACCAAGCCCATATTCTAGTTTCGCCAGATTTGTTTCCAAATTTCTAGAATCGTACCGACAAAATAGAGATGAACGGATCGCTCCGATGATTCTTGCAATGGTGGATCTATGGAGAAGGGTTGATGGTTTAGAGAGATCCAGATTTTTTGAGGAGAAGGGTTGAGAGTGAAGAAGATTTTTGGAAAATGAGAGAGAGATCTCGGCAGGGGCGAACCCACAATGGGGGCACGCAGGGGCACGTGCCCCTAGTAAAAATCTACAAATTTTGGTCGTAGTGGTAGCGTTTTTTGATATAAATAAAGTATAGGGACCATTTTGAAACTAAATACATAGCTAAAGGGTTATCTGTCATTAAAACGAGAGGAAGGCTATCACATCGCGCGTCCTGCATGAGCTGAAGGAAGAGGAGATGGGTAAACTACTTTCTGAGTCTTACAACTATGAAAAAGTTTCTATTCAAGTCATAAAACTTGTTAATTATCATGTAAGTTTTAAAATTTTGATAAAGAGTAAACTCCGTTGGTAGTCCTATAAGTTTGCGGTGTCTCCTATTGTAGTCCCGTTTTAAGAATTTGTATCACTTTAGTCCTGAAAGTTTCAATCGTGTGCACCGTTAGTCCTATCGTCACTTTTTTCGTTAAAATCACCGTTAAAGTGGTAAATTTACCAAAATATCCTAGATCTAATATTAAATTTAACACCAATCTTTTAAAAAAGTTACAAAAAAACCCTAACTATTCCTAAATGGACAACCTTACCATCTCTCTTCCCTCACAAGTGGCTGGTTGGTATCGTCCGTGTCGACGGAATGGCTATTGACGTTGAGATCGACTGGAGAAGGGTCGCCGGAGGTGAGGGGGCTCATCGGCAGCCTCGATGCGGCAGGAGGGAGCCTCAGTCCACTAGGCTTCAGCAGCCGGTTCTAGATCTCCTTCGCGAATCAACGGTGACTTGCCGATTGTGGCTGCTACTGAAGGCCGTGCAAGTGAGGGACAACGCACCGGTGGTTGAGGATCACAACGGCGACACTGGGGTGGTCGAATGAGGAGGCAAGAGGGTAGGTCTTGTCCCAGCTAGCTGCTTTACCCGCGTCGGTGGTCAGGGATGGCTTCTGCAGTGTTTGGGCTGCTGATTGATGACGGAGAGGAGGCCTGGTAGCGACGAGTGGCTGAAGCGGGTCGGTGGATTTTACTCTATCAGCATTGTTGGAGAAGTGTGCGACGACGTGGGTCAGTTTCTTGCCTTCACTGGTGGTTTAGCCTGGTACGGGTGAGGGGTGAGGTTTCAGTGAAGCTGTTTATAGCAAGATGATGAAGAAAAATTGAGTTGTTGGGCTGTGACGGAGGTGATGTAGAGAACGGTGGTTGGTGAAGAAGATGGCTAGAGGTGAGGAAAGAGAGATGGTGATGTTGTACATTTAGGAATAGTTAGGGTTTATTTGTAACAATTTTAAGAGATTGGTGTTAAATTTAATATTAGATCTATGATATTTTGGTAATTTTACCACTTTAACTGTGATTTTAACGGAAAAAATGACGACGGGACTAACTGTGCAGATGATTGAAACTTACAGGACTAAAGTGATACAAATTCTTAAAACGGGACTCAAATAGGACACACCGCAAACTTATAGAACTACCAGCGGAGTTTACTCCTTTGATAAAATGTTAAGAATTAGTCATAAATATTTTTAATGTGGCTAACCATTATAAAAAAGATTAATATTTATTCTAACAGATACGAGTTTAGTGTTATATATCATAATATTTTTTCATGTAATTTTGAACAAATAAAGAACTATTAAAATATTTCGTTACTTAGTTAAAATTGCTCTAAAAATTTATTACTCAAAATAAATTACGAATTTGTATTTGAAATTAAATAATCTATATAAATAAATATTACTAGTGTAATACCTTCCTCTCACTTCTACATGTTATTATAAACATTTTTTATATTAAAATTGATGGAACTATGAGTATCTGATGTGAAAATTTGAAATTACAAAGAAAAAAGTTCAAAAATAAAATTTTAAGAAATAACAAAGAAATTGTGCCCCCACATGTCAAAAATCCTAGGTCCGCCACTAGATCTCGAAAAGTAGAGGAGAAAAATGAACTTCTTACTAAGGGTAGCGGGCTACCGGTTACCAAGCCCCCTACCATTCAACATTGATAACACCAAAAGTAGCACACCGTCCATTACCATCATCTGCAGGCTTTTTGGGAACATGGTAACAGGTTACCCCTTACCAAACCCGTTACCAAGATCCCTACAACTATGTTATTTACTATTATTTTTTTTGGTCAAAATCTAAATTAATTGAGACTCTTAAATCAGGTCATTTAAATTAGATGTTGCATTTTACGTTTATTAAACTACCTGTCGTCCCTCCAATCCAATATTTATGGTTCCGTCATTGCTAGAAATAATTAATCCATTTGGTCATAGTCCATGTGATTAGCCATGGGCGATACAAATCTGCAAAAATTGGGAAGACACAGAAAACGAGACTAATTAAACAAAGGATTTGAAGAAGATATGATGTGTGACATACACATATCACATTTCTTGATGTTCTATGTCAATTCCATCATACATGTGAGCTTAATTGATCATATTTGCATGTGTTATTTAGTAAGTTGGTTCACGTATAGGTGTGCATTCGAATGGTAGAAATGAAGCTTGAAGATAGAGCAAAAGGGGGAATTATACATATATATACAATTGTAGGGGATTTAAAAACTATTCATTGTTGGGTTTTTGTAAGGTGTGGGTAGTTGTAAAAGACCTTTGTGTGCACCAAACTTTTGTGTTTGTTTTTCTTCCTTTTTTTCTTTCTATTTATTAAGGGGTAGCTTATTGCCCCTTATTTTTTTATTCCTCTTGCATATTGACCCCAAACTTTTTAAAGTTAATTTATTGTATGCGTTTATGTATGGATGATTTTGCACTATTGTCCCCTTAATTACAAAGAATTTTTTTACTTTTTTAATTCGCGTTTAAACAAAAATGTTTTTGCGTGGTACATCTCAATCCATTTTCACTATTTTCACACTAGTGGAATGACTAAGATTGAATTATGTAATTGATAGTTGTGCATTATTCATATGTTTTTGCCTTCATACACATGCTATTATTTGAGTTTTGCTAGTACTTAGTGTGGGCAAGTGTATTTTGCAGTTATTCGGTGTCGGATTTCAAAAGGGGTGAATGATGACGTAAAAAAGTCATGGAGAGAAAGCTGATGACCAAATTGCAAAATCTAAAAAACTTTCAAGGAATGGTGGAGAAAGTGGTCCGGGTGAGGCTTAGGCGACCCAAACCACTTGATCAGGCGGTCGCACGGACTTGGATCCCATGGAGCTTCAGGCAACTCAGGCGGAAGTCAGGCTAACCATGCCCAGAAGTCAGGCGGTCGCCTAACATTAGAACGCAAGGGACAGGGGCTTAGGCGAAGGGTCAGGCGAACCAAGCCATTTGGTCAGCCAGTCTCCTGACCCCCAATTCCTGAAACTTCTCTCTCGATAAATAGACTCCAAACCTTGTTGTGCCCCCATTCCTCTCAACCTACTCCCCCGAAATTTAGCTCTCTCTGACCAAATATGCCCATGGAAGCCCCCCAAAGTCATTTCACCTTGCTTCTTATTGATTAGATAGGATGATTGGAAAGTTTGCAAGCATTTTTAGCTCTTTAAGTTGTAAGTTTCATCCTCTCCAAGCATTGTTCACATTTTTTAGACTTGTTTTTGGCTAAGGCTTGAAGCTCATTTTCTCATATCTCACTCTCTAGCTCAAATTTGGATTGTTTTATGGAAGATTGAAGAATCCAGCATCAATTCTAAGCTTCTTTTTTATCTCTACTACTTTCATTTAGCATTTACGTTTGCAAAACGTAAATAGTATGAATAGGGAGTAGTTCTTCATCTCTTTGGTTGTTTAGATAGTTGTATGATTGTTAGATGATGTAAATGTGTTGGGTTGATGATTATGCATGATGAGTGATCATTTCTTGAGCTTAAAGAATGTGTGAAAGGAGGAGGAAGCTTACTCTTCCTTAACATCCACCAAGTGTTTGATGAAATGTTTGAGAGAATATTTCATTGAATTTACCATGTGAAATGATTAGATATTCTAAGATTACTTGAGTAAGGTAATCTAGATTATTATGAGACATTAATTGAGCTTGCTTAAAGCTTCCATAAATGATGCAAGTGAAGAGATTTCATTTGGTCATTTATGGCTAGGATAACTCTAGCTTAGTAAGCTAGAGTTTGAGTTTTATCTAATCTCCTCTATCATTACATTAATCTCACCCTAACATGTCTTCTAATGTCATCAATCCTAAACAACCAAAGGGGCCTTTAGTTATTGAAATTCATCAAAACTCAATTTCATTGCATATTAGACTAGCTTGATCACAACTCTTGTCATTTGTTACCATTTAAAGTATGTTTACTTACCGTTGTTCTTGAATCGAGTAACATATCACACAACCTTATCCAACCTTCCTAAATAAAAAATAACAAAAATATTGCATCCAGCTAAATTCCGTAGACTACACTACAATCTTTAGGGTTCGACCTCACTCTCCCTATTACAATTGCAACCCTTGCGCTTGAGGTAGAATGAGTTTTATTACTTGATTATGTGCATAATTTATAGACATGTAAAACACTCGTCAATAATCTTATTGTTGGAATTTCATGGCGCACCAAGAACTTCTGAGCTAATACTCCAGCTCAGAAGAGCTGGGAGTAACTTGACGGAGAAGAAACGATTAGAGCACATTTTATCAAATTAGGAGTATTTTGGTAAATATGCACTAATGAGCTTAAAGGAGCTCGAATATGTAAAATAGAAATGATTGGAATTACCTGTAATTCGGACCTCATTTATCAATCATAACCACCTCTAAAGCCACTTATCAAAGTAAGGGTATTTTGATAATTTTGGTGTAAGGTGTATGCACCTTGAACTATGGAATAACTCCATCTTTGCCAATTTATGGGGTTGGCAATGTAATTTCCAATTTATTAGGTTGGCAATTTATGAGGTAGGCAATGTGGTTGCCACATTGATGAGGTAGGCAATGTGGTTGCCATGTTGATGAGGTAGGCAATGTGGTTGTCACATTGATGAGGTAGGCAATGTGGTTGTCACATTGATGAGGTAGGCAATGTGATTGACATATTTAAGGGATAGCTTTTGATATCTCTCATCCATCTATAAATAGATGGGAGGAAGTGACCCGTTCTCCATTCCATTATTCCATCATCTTCTTCTCCTTCTCAGTCTCTCTCAAAGTGCCAAATTCTCGAGGCAAGTTTTGGAGCATTAAGGGTGGAATTATTTGTGTCATTCCACACAACATCTTCAAGATTCTTCACATCTCATCCGTCCTCTTCCCCTCTCCTCTTGGGTGCAAGACGCCATCATCACCATCTCTTGAAGCCGACTGCCATTGGAGCAAGCTTGAAAGCTTAAGGAAGCAACATACATCGGATTGGAGCAAGGATTAAAATAATCCTTAAGCGGTTTTCCCATTTGGTGCAAGGTATTTTTCGCCTCTTAGTATCATGTTTAGGTATTCGTCTTTGTACTCTTTTGTTGCTATATTCGTTGGTTTCATGGTATGAATTAATGGAATAATACCATGCTTGTAAAGAATAAATCGCCAATATATATTCCGTAAAGTGGAGCATTACATGTTGGAATTCTTAGCGCACTAAGTCCTTTTGAGCTCATCTCAAATGGAGAAGCGATTTCAGCTCAAAGTGAGCTGAAATGAGTTCTATGGAACTCAACTATGTGAATTGTGGCTATATGGAACATTTGTGATGTTTCATGAGTAGTAACTACTTACTAGCATCCTTTTATACAAAATAAGGGTGTTTTGGTAAAAGGACATGGCTTTGGCAATCGAGGTGCATGGTGTATGCACCTTAGTGCATGTGTGCACATCTCTTAGAAGTTACCAAGAGATTTTCGGCCATGAGAGCCTGAAATTGGCGAAGAGACACCTCAAGGGAAGGCACCCCTTCACCTAAAAGAGTAGTTACTTAGCATTTGGACAAGGGAGTGTATAAGGTGGAAGTAACCACTCCTTAGGCCGAAAGTATGTGTACTTTCGGCCATGAGGAGTTGTAATCCTTCCTTGTAACTTCCTACATCATCTTTAAATAGATGATTTGGCCACAACACAAGAGACACTCAAGAATCCGAAACTTCTCCTTTCCTTCTCTTTTGCCGAAATATTCAAGTATTCCTAGAGCATTTCGGGTGGAACTATTTTGTGTCTCTTTAACACAAAACAACCTCATTCCATCACATGCAATCTGCCCTCATCAAGCAATTTGAAGGCTTGAAGATTCAATCAGAAGACTTGGAGCATACGTTTGGAGCAAAGATAAAATATCCTTACGTTGTTCTTCAAGGGTGCAAGGTACGCCTTCTATCTCTACTTCGTCCTCCTCCTTCTCCTCTTTCTTCTTTGTGAAAGTGGAGAGGCATGATTATGGAAAACACATCATGCTATGAATCTCTAAATCTACAATACATGTGCATGAGAAAGATCAACATGAGAGCATGTTTGAGGGACCTTTAAAATCTACACTTATATGGGAAGAAGTACATATTTTTGCAATGACGAGTCAGATAAATTCATTGTGCATATAATTTACATTCGTCTGAAAGTTTTGATCATTGCAAACAAAACCTCAAATGTCCATACCTATAATTCATTAGTAAAGAGTGCTATTAATTGTTTTTATCTTTCATATAAACCTAAAACGATATTACAAGTATTATAACTTGGACGTTGATTAACTTTTACTCTTCTGACACCATTGACTTAAGTAACATAAATTTTATATTTTTTTGACAACAAAAAAGATTCTTTAAAATTCTATAAGGCATTGTTGATTAACTAAAACAAATTCTAAACTTTTAAAACGTAAGTTTTTTGCTCCGATTTTAAACTTTATTTTTTAAGACTCAAACCAATTCTAGAACTTTTTCTTAATTAACACAATCTAACTTTATAATGATCTTTAACATTACTATTATTATTTTAATTGGGGATGATTTTAACTTTCTTCACATTCTTTATTTTATCATTTCTTGATCAAAATAATCTATCACAGTATCGAATTGACGTGATGCTAACTTTTTTTTTCCTTGATACCATATTAAACTTATTTCTGTTATATGTGAAATTTTAGTTCAAGTTTAAAGATTCCCCGCCACAAAGCGCAAGTTGGTGAAAAAATCTAGTTTTGCACATTCAAGAGCGGACGAAGGTTCTAACCACCAAATCTTGGTGGAAATGGAGGCTCGTACTTGAAAGCTATGCACCGGCAACCTCTCGTGATTGGAATAGGAAGTTCTTGGTGAAACAACTCTTGTGGCACCATCACGGAGCCAAGGTGGCGCCGCGGGAGCTCTCAGCCAATAAGTGCGACAAGCTCCCGGCACAATCGCAGAGTGAAGGTGGCGCCACGGGAGCTCTCATCCTCAAAGTGACACAACCCGTGGCGCCATTGGGGCACCATTGTGGCGCCACCTGCTGCATTCATTTTGTCCAGGACCACTACGATCATTCTCGATCTTCACACACTTGCACAGGTTTGTCTGGACTATTTTACCCCCAATTAACACCCTAAATGTGTCCAACATATCTAGGGGCCCTTTAGTGATTATGATACTCCATATATAATCTTTTAGGGTGAGTTTAGACAGAATAATTGGGAGTGACGAATTTTTAGATTTGAAGACATTTTCCTTACCTCTCCCAGGGTCTAGTGCTTGGCTTCACAACAACATTGAAGCCAACACGCTACTCCTTCATGATTGAGCATTCAATAGAGTTTATTTCTTCCATCTCTCCCTATTTATTCTCTTTTCTCTATTTGTTTCCCATTAAATGCTATCTTACATGTTTAGCATGTTAGGTGGTGAGTAGTTCTATCATTCCCTTAGGGTTTGCTTGCTTTGAGGTATATTTATGAATCTCCTAACATTTATGATTCTAGGTATTGATTCTTGAGCATTTATCACTATTGTATGGTTGATTATGGCCACATTTACACATGCACATTAAGTGTTCTATTAAATGCCCAAGAGGGATTTAATTGATTGTAGACTTGTGGAAATCAATTGATTGACTTGCTATTTGTTAGAGATGACTTATAGGAGTTGATTGGTGGTTAGGTTAGGATCTTCAAGGCCTTGATTGTTGATGCTAGTACATGAGAATGACTAGGTTAGCAAATTTAAGAGATTGACACATTTACTAGAGATAGAAATGTGTTAGTTTTGGTAACTCACCTCTAGATCATCATTGGAATTCATAAGTATCCTCTTACACCCAAGCAAACCACGGGAGAATCTTTATCTAGAAAAGTTAAAAACCATTGTTCTTGTTTCTTGTTGCTTAAGTCACCATTGCATTTAGTTTTTTGTGGTAGAATTTACTTTTAGATTAATCACGCCATCTCACAATCATTACCCTTCATTTTAGCAAACTTTACACTTCAATTTCATTAAGTTGGTTAACGCTCTAGTTCCTTTGGATTCGAAAACCTTAGCTCTTATTCGCTATACTACTCGCGATCCTTACACTTGGGTGGTGGGCCGACAATCTGGGAGGGCCGACAATCTGGGAGGGGCCCAGTACCTTAGCTCTTATTCGCTATACTACCCGTCGGTGGTGGGCCGACAATCTGGGAGGGGCCCACAAGGCAAACCAGTGACGCATCGGGGGAGGGGAGGGGAGGGAACCAGGCACGAAGTCGCCAGCCCCGGTTGGGGCAAGCCGGTGAGCGCCAGACAAAGCGTAAGACCCTACTGTTGTTGCCAGACAACAGTGACTCGAACGGGCCACCCACGACATCATCACCACGACAGAGGCAACATGAGAACGGGTTAGAGCCACCACGTATGCATCACCAGATTGAAGACCCATGGTGAAACTCCAATGAGGCGAAGCGAAGGTGGAAAGGCACAACAACCATACCTTCAGAAAGCAAGGGAGAAAGCCCCAACAGCGACACTGAACCCATCGACCAAAATGATAGGCGCTACATCCAGTGGCGGAGAAGGCACAAGACACTTGACAACGCTTAAGACAGAGAAGGGTAGGGTTTTCATTCCCTTCCGGCGTACTCCCTCCACTCTACAAAGATTGTTACCTGTGACTTTAGTGATTCAAGTTGTAGTGTTTGACTCAAAATTTTACTAAAATTAAAAGTGAAAAAAAAAGTTCAATATATATATAGAAAATGTAGATTTCAAATTATGAGAAAAATATGAATCATTTAACTTTATATGTCTAAAACTTGATAAAATAAATCATAAATTAAATACTGTGACATAGCAAAAATTACAACTAAAATCTTTGTGGGAAAGAGGGAGTATTATAATCTATTTTTATATATACAAGGGATTATTATAATCTATGTGGTCTTGCCATGGTTAATTGAGTAGTTGAATTTAATTGAATGGTAACCGTTTTAATTGAGTATGGATAGGTTGTGCCTATGACACACTATTTGTGCCTCTAAATAAAGAAGCAAGAAACACAGAAGAACATGGGTCAAGCTTGTCGCCGTGTTTGTCGGCGACGATTCCGGAATCTCGTGAACTACCAAGATCCTTCTATCCTTTTGCATGCAACAACGAAATCAAAGATGAATCAAGCCGATTGATCTTCCTTCTTTGCAAATTCAATAAAATCAGTAACAAAATCAACCGCCGGCCTTCCTCCGGCAACAAAAATCACTGGCCCCGCAATTGTTCAACCGCCCAAAGTGATGCTCTCTGACAATAAAAAGATGCGTTTTCGAAGCACTTTGATGAGCTTATGTAAAATTATGATGCGCTCGTTCTGATGACTCTATTGCAAACATTTCGTTTTACATAACACATTGATATGCTTGTTGACAAAGTATGATGTCTTGGTTCAAAATAATGCGCTTGGTGTCACGAATGATGCGCTTCTGAATAATTATGATGCTCTTTGCTATTGGACGAAGTATGATGTATTGGTTAAAAATGATGCTCTTGGTGTCACGAATGATGCTCTTTGTTTCAAGTACGATGCTCTACCTCACAAATATAATACACTCGTTCTGAAGACTTAATGGTGCACACATTTTCTTCAACCTCCTAAAATAATGCTTTTGGTGACCACAAGGATCCACTACCGTTGCACTATGAAGCTCTACCTTACAAACATGATGCATCTATTCTAACATGACTTAATTATGCACTCGTTTTCTTCAACCTTCAAAATGATGAAGTTCTCAAACCGATGCTCTATGTGCTTAATATGATGCTCCCCTGGGTAAATATGATGAGCTTAACACTTAAAATGATGCTCTTCGCTACTGTACAAAGTATGATCTCTTGGTTTCAAATGATGCACTTAGTGTCACGAATTCTCTTGGTTGCAAGTATGATGTGCTTCTTTACAAAAATGATGCACCAGTTCTTATGATATAATGATGCACTCATTTTCTTCAACCTCCCAAAATGATGCCTTTAGTTACCACATCGATGCACTCTCGTTGCACTCGTATCAGTTTTCTTGTCAGAAGTCAGCAGTTGAGTTGCAACATCCTCAAATTCTACCATACTAGCTTCCGCATTCTCAGATGTTACATTCTCAGTGAGTGGTACTTCAACCTCCTGAAATTTAGGTACCATATGGATCAATAAGAGCATCGAACTGATTAATAAGGTCATCAGGTTTCAAATGATGTGCAAAGTATGATCTCTTGGTTTCAAATGATGCGCCTGGTGTCACGAATTCTCTTGGTTGCAAGTATGATGTGCTTCTTTACAAAAATGATGCACCCGTTCTGATGACATAATGATGCACTCATTTTCTTCAACCTCCCAAAATGATGCCTTTAGTGACCACATCGATGCACTATGATGTTCTCCCTTACAAGAATGATGCACTCGTTTTGATGATCTTATGATGCACTCATTTTATTCAACTTTTCAAAATGATGCGCTTGATGACTGGAGTGATGCTCTCCTTTTCTAGTATAATGTTCTTCTTTACAAATATGATGCACTTTTCCTCACTAATGATGCATTCCAGCTCACAAATGATGCACTTCATCTCCGGAATAAAGAACTCAGATGATGCACTCCATCATCCAAAATGATACCCTCCATGCAACAAATGAGCCACTCGATGAATCAAATGATGCTTTTGTGATGAAATGTGATGCTTGTGATCGCCGCCAGGCCCAATACGCACAAAAGGCCTAACAAAAGGCCCACGCATAAGCCCGAAATAAGGGCCCCATTAAAAAACTGTTAAATAAGTAAATAACCCGAACTATGCTTAAGGACGTTCCCGAACCATACTTCCCGAAGTACTTATACTCCCTAAATACATGATCACCTCATATTGAGATATTACAATAATACCACTCAGACCTGGAACTATAAATACATTCATTATCTACACCTAAAGGGGTAACGTTTTACAACCACTCGACGCGACTCGTCAAAACACAATCTCAGAGGACCTCTCTATTTCTCGTTAATCCCGTCTTAATACGCAAAGTCAACCTAATGACTTCAGTCAACATCAGGACACGTAAGCAAAACCGAAACGTGGCGGTTACACGCACAGATCCGCCACCAACTTGTTTCACTAAAAACTTATTTTTTTCCATTTACTTCAGCTGATGTTCTTCAAATTCATCATTAATTGGCATTAATTGACAATATTAACTTCATTATGTAGTTACAACATTTTTATAAAAAGGAGCATCATAATGAGTCGGGAGCACATCATGATGGTATGTCGGAGCTCCATAATTCTATCATGTGTAGCAGGTTGCAGCTCCGGGCCATGGGACGAATTTTTGTGGCTCAGCTTAGGAAATGACAAGGAACGAAGCGTCTGCGACTAGGGAAGCGGTTAGAGTTTAGATCCAACCTTAGTGGAGCATTTTGAAGAAAATTTGAGTTTTTGTAACTTTGGTGGTCATTGATGACAATGAGAACTACTGCCACGCCAGAGCTGAGTGAGAAGTGCCGCCACACCGGAGCTGAGTGATAAGCACCGCCACACTGGAGCTAGGCGAGTGTCCACAATGAATACCTCAACATCTCTGTATCTCTGTATGTGGTATTTTTATAAATAATAACAATGTGACACATAAACTGGAGCGGACAACTAGGCTGTAAGTTTAATTTTGCTTTGAGCAAAATCAAGGAAAATTTTCTTTTTCTTTTTTTTCTTTCAAAGGAATGGCTCCGCCACCCTGAGACCTAAACACTGGTTCCGACTCAAAGAATGGCTCAGTGCACGAGAGGAACCATAAACCCTCCCAAAACCCTGCACAACTCCATGAAATTGCAGGTACCCAATTCATCTTTCCCTTCAATCCCTCTGTTTCAACAAAACCCAAAATCCAGAAATCACCAAAAACTGTCCCTTTCCGTTACGTCGAGCAAAAACCAACATCATCATCATGTACTGGATTCTGTTCTCGAGACCTCTCGCAAGGAAGAATACCTTGACTCCATCAGAAGGTCGCTTCAGAATTGCGTCTCCGAGACCAATCTTCACTTGACAGTTCCTGGCCTTATTTCTAAAACCCGAGGAAAGGTGTTAGCTTCCGTCTCCATTGCCCCAAATTTTAGAGTATTTCATTGTCGAAGATAAGTGACAGTGTATAGGATTATTGAGTTTTTGTGCCGCTTAATGTGCTGGTTCAGGTCAGGGACATATATGATAGTGGAGATTATCTCGTTTTGGTCACAACTGATCGGCAGAGTGCGTTTGATAGGGTGCTGGCGTCTATCCCTTTTAAAGGGCAGGTTGCTTTCTGAACCCTTCTTTTGCATTGTAAACTTTATTTGGTTAGATGCCCTAGTTCAATCATTTTTGGGGATGGGGAGCTATTCGATTTTGTTCTCCATTGTTGTTGCTCAAGTATTGATGATAGAACTAAGAAAGCTGTTTTCTTCCTCAGTTGTCCTTTGATTGTGTTTCAGGTCCTCAACGAGACCAGTTTGTGGTGGTTCGATAGAACTAGACATATAACTGAAAATGCTGTTGTGTCAGTTCCAGACAAAAATGTAACCATTGCAAAGAAATGCTCTGTTTTCCCTGTTGAATTTGTTGGTGAGTTTTTCAATGCTCTAGAAGCTTTGATTGTATTCATTAGCTTAAGCTTATAGCGCATGCTGCTTATGCGCTCTTGGTCTGATGAAGTCTTTTGCTATTCAGTCAGAGGTTTTGTAACCGGAAGTACAGATACTTCATTGTGGACAGTTTACAACAAAGGGATCAGGAACTACTGCGGGAATGCACTTCCAGATGGTGCAGTTTTACTACATTAATCTGTTTCCATTTTCATGGAAAAGTTTTTCGATATGATTGTTTAGCATTTTGTTTGTTACAGGCTTGGTCAAAAATCAGAAGCTACCTGCAAACATACTCACTCCAACAACTAAGGCTGAAAGTCATGATGTTCCTGTAACTTCGGAAGAGGTTGGTATGATCTTTTGATATTATTTGTTTGTTTTGTGGATTTAAATAGTCCGACAAACCAGGGCAGGGAGCATATGTTATGAGTACTTGGTTGATCAGCAAGAGAGCTCTTGTTGTCCATTCAATTTTACTCCTACAAGAAAATGAAATCTGCTGTTCTGGTTTCACTTGTCTCTCTTTTGTTTTAAAGAAAATAAGAAATAGAAGTCTTGGAGATTGTAACCCTAGGAGATTCCCTGCTACGTTTACCTCTAATTATTTCTCTTGGAAAGTTGTGTTAGCAGATAGTTGCACGTGGACTAATGACTCAGGAAGAATTTGATGAAGCTAGCAGGAAAGCATTAAGCTTGTTAGAGTATGGGCAGGTGATTTTGCTTTTTGACACATGTTTTAAACTAGTACAGTTGCATTTTTGGCTGTCCCCATTCTGCATAAAGTTTTCCTTGATTTTATGTTAACGTGAGCTGTCTCATGAATATTAATGGCCTCTTTAGTTACTTCGACATCAATATCTTGTTTCTTCAAAATTGCAGCATGTGGCTTTGGAACATGGACTGATCTTAGTGGATACCAAATATGAATTTGGGAAGGGTAACGATGGTACAATTCTGCTAATTGATGAGGTTTGTCATGCTTGCAGAACGCATTCTAGCTGATTTCTTCATTGTTTATGTTGTCCTTGATCCTGGGGAAGCAATTTTTCACTAGTGATAAAGAATGGTTGTCATGTTGAGTCCACTTGTTCATTTGCACAGACATTAGTTATTATTTTATTTCAAAGTTCTATCAGCTATGGTCATGCTGATGTGCTGGCATTTGTGAACAATAGGTTCATACACCTGACTCTAGCAGGTACTGGGTTGCCGAGTCATATGAAAAGCGCTTCCAAAATGGACTTGAACCTGAAAATGTTGATAAGGTGTGTAATGCATTATTCTTTTGTCCATTCTGATTTTCAGTGGCAAAAACTATAAGGGAGTGATAAACCTGTGTTTCTTTTTTTCCTTTACTTTCACTTGATGAACACTTCTGGCCCAGGATTTGCATATTGCCCAGCTAAATTCATTTTATTGTGTATCATGCAGGAGTTTTTGAGATTGTGGTTCAAGAGTAACTGCAATCCTTATGAAGATGAGGTACTTCCTAATGCACCGGAAGAACTTGTTTCTGAGCTCGCATGGCGGTATGTTTTCCGCTTCTATTTTCACCTTTTTACCATGGCAACACTTGTGAAATCTTTTAAATTCCGAATAAATGAGATCATGTAAGCTGTTCTTTTGCTGTTTGTGTTCGCAATCTGAAGAAAATAGAAATGTTGCCAAATGACCGCATGCGAAATTCAACTGCAGAGATTATACATGTGTCAACAGAACTGACATATGATTTGAATCTGCAATGCACCTTTGTTCTTTTCTTGTTGACTCTATGTTTTGATGGCAGATATGTATTCTTGTATGAGACGATAACAAGTTCCAAATTTGAGATGCCCTCGGCGGAGGTGAGCTTGAACATCATCAACGTACCAAATTTGCTGACTGACTTACTCGCGTCTTAATAGATTTTGTTTCTTCCATTGCAGGAGCCAATACATGAGCGAATCTCTCGCAATGTTTCGTCGGCATTGGCATCCCTCCATTGACATGAAAATGAACCATTGATGGCAAAGAAAGTCCTTTCTTAAAATCAATGGTAAAAAGTGACCTTTTGACAAACATCAGTGGCATAATCAATCTTCCTGTAAAATATTAAAGTTGAGGGTCTTTTCCTGTAAAATATTAGATTTGAGGGTAAAAGTTGTAGGGATCAGAGGTTAAGGTGCAATTAGAACTCCATTTGATACAATCTTAACTTGTAACAATCACAATTCAGTATAAGAACACATCCTCTTGCACAAAACTTGCTTCCATGACATATAAAACTTGTATACCTAGTTAGACATAGTCTTACTAGTTCTAGTGGGATATATAAAAGGCGTTTAGTTGATGAAAACCGTTTTCATTTTTATTTTTTGTGTCGGTTTTCATGTGATTCTTTAAAACAATTTTAGAAAACGTGTTTCGTTGTGAGAATGTAAACAGTATTTTTTAAAATGAAAATTATAAGACACGTTTAGTATAGAAAATTTTTAATTAGAATAAATGTAGAACTCTCTTTGTCCAAGCAAAATTGATACATTTTCATTTTTTAGTTGTCCTAGCAAAATTGATACGTTTTCTAAAAAGGAAACATTTCACATCAATTTTATCTTATTACCTTCCATTTCCATTCCCACTAAAAAAATGTGAGTAAATTTCGTTGGAAGTCTTGTTTTTGTCATATTTTAAAAACTTGTCTGGTTTAGATCTTATTCTATGGTACGGTGTCCTATTATCTCCTTTCCGTCCATTTAAGCCGTTACTTTTGATAGATCTATATGAAATGGTCATTTTGTCCTTCTAAAATTAGAAAGGAAAAATTTTAACTCAGCCCTGATACTTTTGTTTTCCTAAAATTTTCACCCAATTTCCTTGTAAATCTACGATCATACCATCAAAGACCTCAGTGGCAAGACCTCAGTACAAATATTCTTATATATATATATATATATACTATTTTAAACATTTTTTCCATATTTGATAATTTGTTAGATATTTTAGACTCAATCCATAATTAATATTCTTGATTTAGAAAGATTATTTGAAATAATACACATGTAATTAAGAAAAATGACTCAAAATGTACAGTTATAAAGCTAAAGAGGTGTTCAACACATTTCAAAAACCTTTAGGGTCAATTTGAGCATTTTAACAACAATTTATGTTAAGTTTTAACGGGTGTTGAGTCAAATATATAGATTTGCAACGTACTCATACTTTAGATCCACTTTTGCAACAAAATTTTGTTCGCGTGTAGATTTGCAATAAAGGGTATAGTTTAGGTATAGATGGTGCAAATTACTCAAATAATCACTCATATACACAACTTAATTTGGTGATTTTCAGTCACTTAATTGGGCGAATTAATCCTATGGTTGTTAACGAATCAAACTTTTTTGAATTCGAAATCGGTTCGTGTGTTATTGAACAGTGTTTTATTGAGTTTAAGCTTGAGTTTAAGAGGAGATCAAGTCGAGTTCGACCAGACCTCAGTTTGACTCGATTACTTGTCGGGCTATTGAACAATATATACTAATATGATACTTAGGTTATTTTACTAAATTTATATACTTTAAGGACTAACTTGTTATAAGACTTTAATCTAACCCGAACTTTTGAGTTTTCGAGCAGCTCCCAAACTATCGAGCTGAACTCTAGTATAGTTTGGATCTGCTAGACAGGTTTTCGAGCAATTGCGAGCTATCAAGTCAAACTCGAGTATTACATTAAGTTGAGTGCAAGCCTTTATCATGAAGGTTCGTCGAGCTATCCAGCCAAAATCAAGTTCGATAAAAAAACATTCAAGCCGAGTTCGAGCAGAACACAGTTCGTTGTCGGCTCAACTTTACTCGACTCGACTCATTTACAAGCATAATTAATCCATCGCTTTAAAATGGATTAATACAAACAAAATGTATCCATAGGGTATGACAAAAATTGGATTAATGTAGGATTAATATGCAAACCCACTCAACTACACCCAAAAATGTAATTTCATCAGCTTTGTTTGAACAACCCATATTTACCATTCAACTAATTGATAACCTTTACCCCATGAACTTTACCCCATGAACTTTACATCTTATACTTTTAACACCCAAACTTTTACTTATTAATAAATACAACACTAAATTTTGGTAGCCAACACCTTCACCAACCACCTGTGTGTTTAATAATAATAAGTAGGTAGTTTGGCAAAGGTCAAAGCAAAATTAGTGTAAGAGAAAGTTGGGTGCCAAACAATTAGTGGTGTTTTTAATAATAAGTAGAACTTTTGATGTTACATTAAAACTCTATTTAACATGTAAGTGTTAACATTAACAGAATAGTAGTAAATTTGCACTAATTATCTAAGTTGAGTAGTAAATAAGGTCATTCGAAAGAAGAGTGGTAAAATTGCACTCTTGGGTGTAACTGAGTGGGTATTTTGCACGTTAATCCAAAGAAATTTTATCAAATCAATCATTTACCCCAATTTTTTCCTTTCACATACTCTGTCCATCCCAAGAACCTTTCTACTTTCTTTTTACCGTTTTACAGTAATAATAAATAGATGGGTTTTTCATGAATTGTTTGACATTTTAAACAAAATAATTCATATACATACAATAATTTAAAATCTAAATTTTCTATATATATATACACATACTATATTAATGTTTTGGGTAAAATGCACCGGTAGTCATGTAACTTTAATTATTGGCCCATCGAAATCTTGTTTTAACTTTACGTCCCAATAAAGTCTTGTTTTTCAACTTTTTTAAAATTTATGGTTCTTTTCCATCCACCATCCGTTAAGTTTAACAGACTTTGAGAGAAAATGATAATTTTAGAAACTCAACTTTTTGAAAAAAGCTGTATACACCCTAAGTTTTTTAACCATTTAAACACATCCCTAACTAGGGGTAAGAACGAGCCGAGTCGAGTCCGAACCTGACAGGCTCGAGCTCGAGCTTGTGAAAATTAGGCTTGGCTCAAGCTTTGCTCGAATTTCATCGAGCTCGATTTTTCGGGCTCGATCTCGGCTCGTGACAGGTTCGAGCTCGGCTCGAAAGCTAGTGAGGCTCGATTAGTGGGTAGCTCGTTTAGAATCGATTATAAAGTTTGGCTCGATTAGGCTAGAAGTGACTCGGGAAACTCGAAAAAATTGAGATATATTACATTAATTTAATAAAATATTCTTAACTTTCACGAGCTTGGGCTAGGTTAGGCTCATTTGTTAGGCTCATCGAGGCGAGAGCTCGAGGCTCGAAAAAGCTCTGCTCGACAGGTTTGTTTGTGCTTAAGCTCGAACGGCTCGGTTCGTTTCACAGCCCTACCCTTAACATTTAAAAAATTGACACTTGCCCAAAAGTTTTGATCCATACCTTCCACAATCATGCCACCATCTAGTCACCGCCACCACCGTCAAATCGTCGCCGCCGATTTGCCAGAAGTCACCATTCGCCGTCCAGGATTGCTGCCCAAGGCTTCCGAATCGAGGCTCCTAGCCGCCGATTCGTGGCCTTGGGTCGCATTTTCTAGGGTCAAGCTCGCGAATCGCCGGCCGAAGGCTGGGATTCGGCGGCCTTGGGTCGCGATTCGTCGGCCCTAGGACGCGATCCGGCGGCTCTGGGCCGAGATTCAGCTGCCTTAGGCCCCGATCTACCATCCCGAACAATGAATGGTGACTTCTAGCTAATCGGCAGCAGCGGCGGTCCGGCAGCGGCGACGGTGGCATGATTGTGAAAGTTATGAATCAAAACTTTTGGGTAAAAGTGTCAATTTTTAATTGATGGGGATGTGCCTAAATGGTTAATCTTAAAACTTAGGGTATAAACAGATTTTAAAAAAAATGAGTTGCTAAAATTATCATTTTCTCTCAATGTCCGTTAAACTTTACAGATGGTAGATGGAAAAGAACCAAGAATTTAAAAAAAGTTAAAAAATGGGATTTTATTGAAACGAAAAGTTAAAATAAGATCCGGTAGAACAAGAATTAAAATTACAGGATTACCAATGCACTTTATCCTTTATTTTTCTACTATTTATCTTTGTAAAATTTTGAATCAAATATTATTGAACTTAGAATATGAAATTAAAGTGTAATTTATTTTTTAGTACGGATGGAATATATCACATCAATTTTCAAAACACTCATTTTTCTTATCAAACTTTTCTGTTCTCCTATATGAAGATATAAGAAAAATAGAGAATCAAGAAACACAAAAAAATAAAATAAAAGATCTTTTTAGTCCTTGTGTGTAATTCACATAACCCACGCCCACAAACCAGGTAGGTTCAACCCCCTCTCCTCTCTCGTTTCATAGTTCCTCAATTGTCCCTCTCTCTCTCTATAAATACAACTATCTTGTCTTGAGATTTTGGCTCAATTTCGTCCTCTTCCTGCTCTCGGCGATTTCACAGGTCGAGGGTGGAACAGGAGGAAGATCTGATGTACTTGCTGGTGGATCTTAATTATACGCACGATCATGATGGCCCTTGAAAATAAAGGTTTGTGCTTTGAAATCTCAATCTACTCCTCTCACACGCTCTCTGATCATGATTGGTTTCGATTCTGCTTCACTTCCTTTATCTTGGCCAAGTAATGCCGATTGAATTGTCTCCCTGCGTTTGATCTGGGTTTGTGTGTTTCTCAAATTGGTGAGCAATTTTTTTTAGCTTCCTCTTGGCTGCCTAGGGTTTGAATTGTCAGTGTTCTGGCAAGTTACGTCTGTAACAGGTTTTAAATTTGTTTTGTTATTGAGGTTTTGGGTCATGGATTAGTGGGGTTTTAGGGACTGTGTTCTCCTTCTTGGTGAAAGGTTTTATGTTGGAAAGTTTACAGCTCTCAGTAAGATTCTTGCTCCTTTGATGTGTACTGTAATGCTTTTAGTGTGGATAGTTTCTAACCGGTTCATTCGGAGTTCAGATTGGTTCATAATTTTGTATGTAAATTTAGAACTGACAACTAAGACCTTAGAGAATGCTGTGATCCAGTGAAGATAGAATTGTGTACAATGTATCTGTTGCTGAGAAGGGCCGATGTCCTATTTATCCGAGTTTCTGTCTGCAAAAAACAGATTCTTAGGAAATTTTACAGATATGAAATTGTTCTGGGAAAGGGCACCATTGAGGAGATGTTTTTTCTTCAAGTAAGGTGAAAAGTTTATGACAGGCAATAAGTACTTTACCTCAACTGGTAATATATGGTGAGCCTTGCAGCTCGTTGAAATTGTTCTAGGTTGCTTTAGATCCAATAATATGACGTCAGAGCCTAACATTTGTCATTACCTTGTCTGTTAAGTTATAAACTCTTAACTACATTGGCATGCAACATGCAGCAGGCCTGCCTTTGATAAGCCAGCTAGCATGTGGCATATGGCATGGTGAATGGGGGTCAAAGGCTACTGTCACATGCGTTTCCATTGGTTTTTAATGGTTTTGGACTGGATTCTCTGACAAGATGAAACTAACATGTTTCGGGATTTCATCTTGAACATTTGTAGTCAGTCATGCCACAGCTAACTGAATCTTTTTTTGGGGCCTTGCTAGCTAGGATCTTCCCTTATTTTCTCTTTGTGGCAGGAATCCTATTGTTTTGATGAGCTTCATGACAATCCATCCACATTGTTATCTTCTTGATACTATGCTTAGCATCTGATTATTCATAATTGGGAACATTATGGAGAAAATTGAAACTAACACCAAGGCGATCCTTCCTTGATTTGGATGAAAAAACTGATGTAACTGGTTTTGTTTTCTTTCCTCTGCTAATATTGCTCTACCCATTGCAGTACCTTAGATCCATTACAAATTAGGATTGATGTTTTTATTATCCCTCAATTGTGTAACCTTTTTGTGTTCCTCACAGAGTCAAGTCGTTCTAATTAAACCATGTCCTCATTGCTTCATTTCTTCATGTCACATTCTACTATGAAATTCCCTTCACCTTATTTGGCATGAATTATACGTTTTCCCTTTTTAAATGGCCTCATTTTAGATTGGCATCCTACATTGTTGAATAAGTGGCTGTCATTGTGAATCTAGACTCTAGATGTTCAAAATTGTCCAAATATTCAATTTCCATGCTTGTTATCCACTGCTGGAAATATTGTAGTTTAATTATACTATGCATATAGTCGAAAAAAATATAGTTCTATTACTAAACTGCTATAAAGGTAATGATTAAAATTTATAGCTCATGCGACTGGAGTTTATGTAGTTTTTAGGTATACATGTTAATCATGATGATAATTGACAGCGCACATTCTGAACTTAAGTCTGTTGTACATCTGGTGGTTCATTTCTTTGCTTTCTCATTATTATTATTATTATTATTATTATTATTATTATTATTATTATTAAATCCTGCCTCTGGCCTTCTGTGTATAGAAATACATCTTTTTGCTTGAATTTTGATTTATTAGTTTTTGGTTCATTTGATGAGGAACAGCCTGACATGTATGTCTATTGTTGCTGCTTGCAGATACCATGCAACAAAGCTGTGAGGCAGCTATAAACTGTCTCCAGAAGAAGGGATTCCCTTGCAACCTTAAGTGCGGTGGGAATTCCAGTGAAGGCTTTCACTCATTTAAGGATGAAGTTGGAGCTCACACCAGATGGGATGCTGTAGAACCAGTTCACTCATTGAATGGTGACTTTATGGAACATCCTAAGGAGTTCTACAGAAAAATAAGCCACCAGCATGATTATGGCCCATGGTCAACCTTCTTTCCTGACTCTCACAAGGTGCTGCCATACACAGTTAATCCTTTTGAAAGCCCGATTTGTCACTTGCCTGTGGAGAGCAGGTTTCATTATGGGCCTATTAACATAATCTCTCCAGGATACCCTTCTGATGTCCAATTTCAAGACTTCCAATATTTTGTGGTCATTGATTTTGAGGCTACATGTGACAAGGAGAAGAATCCTCATCCCCAAGAGATTATTGAGTTTCCTTCAGTCGTCGTGAATAGCATCACTGGACAATTGGAAGCATGTTTCCAGACTTACGTACGCCCTACTCACCATCGGGTTCTGAGTGACTTCTGCAAGGATCTGACTGGCATCCAGCAAATACAGGTTAGTTGTGATTCTGAGTTGCAGAAAGCAAATACAGCTCAGTAAGCTTGAAATGAAGGATGATGCTTAACTCGAAATCTCCTCCACTTTAAGCAACCAAACCAACAAACAAAAGACCCCCCCCCCCCCGTGGATAGTTCATCTCTGGATGTATCCAGACTCAGGACAACTATAATTGCAAGTAGGAAAAGTTATTCCTTATGCAGCTTGTTCAGAACCATAGTTGCTTTTGTTTGTAGTAGCCTCATAGTTTTTGGGGCTTATAACCGCTTGTTCTATTAACTGTTGACGATTTAACTACTTTAAGGAACGTGTATTGGGGATTCTGTACTTTTACATGTTTGTTATAGTCAGAAATTATCTTGCCTGTCAGTGCTCATGGTCGTTTATGGTTTTACCTTTCAGGTGGACAGAGGTGTCACTTTGATGGAGGCTCTTGACAGGCATGATAAGTGGCTTGAGAAGAAGGGCATAAAGAACACCACCTTTGCGGTAGTGACTTGGTCAAACTGGGATTGTCGCGTGATACTAGAATCTGAATGCCGGTTTAAGAATATTAGAAAGCCTCACTATTTCAACCGGTAAGCACTTATTATGGGTATGGATATATTTCTCTATAGTGTGCTGTGAACTATATTAAAAATATCTGTTCTGTGTTCAGAAAGTTTAAAACAATCGGTAAGTTCCTCTGATTTTCCTTCAGGTGGATCAACTTAAAAGTCCCTTTCCGCGAGGTTTTCGGTGGAGGACGGTGCAATCTGAAGGAGGCGGTTGAGCTGGCTGGCCTATCTTGGCAGGGTCGTCCTCACTGTGGCTTGGATGATGCTAAAAACACAGCCCATTTGGTGGCATTGCTGATGCGCAAAGGTTTCAAGTTTTCAATCACCAATTCCATGATTTGGCAGGCTGCTGATGTGACATGGAGAGAATTCCCAGAGAACACTTGCTTCCCTCCTTCTCAGAAGCTTCAGAATCTGTCTGTGCCTTCATTCCAGTATCATCCTTTCTGTTTCTGTGGTGTGAAGAGCAGCAAAGGAATGGTGCGGAAGCCTGGGCCGAAACAAGGTAGTGTTTTCTTTGGCTGTGGAAACTGGACCGCTACCAGAGGTGCCCGCTGTCACTATTTCGAGTGGGCTGGTCCCTAATGTGTCTGCTCATCTATGCTGATGATGGCAGCTCAACCTTGTGTTAGGTTTGGGTGTAAAACAATGAAAAAAGATTTAAAAAAAAAACAAATAAAAAAAATGAGAAAAAAAAAGGAAACATAGAAATGCCAGTGGTTTGACTAGTGAAATGCACAGACCATAACTGCTTTCTGTGAGGCTTCTTCTGCTTATGTGTGCTCATCATGCAATGGAAGCTTGTAGCCCTAACCTGTAAAGCTGACTCTCAAGGGAGGATCATTTGAGAGTTTTGAGAATTGGGTAGTTTAGGATGCTGCATTTACATGCTAAGTTTATCATCAATAATCTATGATAGGGACTAGGGTTTCCTGTGCATGCTCTCATCAGATTTACTAACCTGCCCTTGTGCATGTGAGTGGATGTGCTGTGATATCGTGTGCCTTGCTTTTTTCATGAACTGTTACCTTTATTCTTCTCAAATCGAACTTAACTGCAGTTGGCCTTCAGAATCTGGCCGTACAAGCAACTCCACTCTGTTCATGCCTGAGCCAGTCCGATTACAATTTCCTCTACAGGGGATAGTAGTAACTACTCCAGCTATCTCAATAGTAATTGATACATTTAACTGGACAGAGATTAAGATGGGTAGAAGGCTTGGTTTAATTTGTAAACAAGTTATATATATATATATATATATATATATATATATATATATATATATATATATATATATATATATATATATATATATATATATATATATATATATATATATATATATATATATATATATATATATATATATGTACGCCTATAAGGTGAAACTGAGTGATTCAAGAAAAGTGAATATAACAAAGTATAATGTGTAGGTTAGGGTCCGTTTAGTTACAGAGAAGTTTTCAAATTTTCATTTCTAAAATTTTTTTGTAAATATTTTTGTCATATACCTAGGTATGAAGGTATGGAAAACAAGGTTTTCCAAACATTGGAAAACTCTAGTATTAAATTAGGAGACCTTGTTTGGAAGGTTTCTATTTTAATACTAGAGTTTTCTAATTTTTGGAAAACAAGATTTTCCATCTCTTAAAGATTAGGTATGTGATCATATATTTACAAATGAATTTTAGAAAGGAAAACTTGAAAACTTACGCATGCTTGAGTTTCTTGGGTTGTCGATCCCAAGTTCGGATAAAGGAGAAAGGAGTGGTAGGTCGAGCTTAAAAACTTGTCAAATCTATGATCATGAAATGTTTCCTAAAGAAGGAAACATATCAATTTTCATGGTACATCCTAAAATGAAATATGTATCAATTTTTGTTGGGAAGAAAAAAAACACTTGTATTTGATCCATTGCACCTTCCAAGCAATGTCAAGTTTTTTTCTGAACCGCGAATTTTTTTTCTTTTTTATTAATAAAGATAAAAGTAAAATTACAAACTACACCAAATAAAATTTGGATAAAACTCCCTGATGTGGACATCGCTCCAAAAGATTCCCAAGTTCAAGATGGTCCGCAACCTCAAGCGCGCGCCCCCAGATCCCCTCCAAGGCCTTGGCAGACCCATGACCAGGTCCAGACTGAAACAAGTTCAAGCGCACCTCAACGCTTTCATGAGGCTCATGGTGCCGGACGATCAAGAGGAGTCTCGAGCGAAGACCTTACAGCTTCGCCATCTCGGCATCGCATTGGACGAAGAGTGTGCGAAGCCCTTTGGAGTCTTGAGCATAAGCATCCTTGAGGAAGGAAGCAACGAAGCCTTGATACGCGGACACTTGACACAGGCGAAGGCCTCACCAAGGCAACCCCGCCAAGGCCCCAAGCGAAGGCATTCCCACGAAGACCCTGTGCCCGACATTCCCGCAAAGGCGCCAAGTGAAGGCATTCCCGCGAAGGCGCCCGGCGAAGGCATTCCCGCGAAGGCCCCTGGCGAAGGCATTCCGCGAAGCCTCCAGACTTAGCCAGTTGACCGACCAAGCCCGACACAAGGCGTCCTTTCTCTGTCAATACTTGGGAAGACAAATATCCACTTTCCATACAAAAGACATCTGAACACTTTTAGGCTAGCCTTACCTTTTTCACCTTTTTGGAAGCTTTTCGCACTGCATGCATGCAAAAGCACTTTCTGCTTTCTGCACGCATGCACATCCGAAATAGCCACTTTGCTTCTCACAATCCCTCTCACTATTTAAGCTAGTCACAACCACCATTGTAAGGTAGAACATATATTGAATTAAGCAATTCAGCTGAAACTCTCCAAGTGAGACATCGGCTTTTGTGTTCTCCATTCTTGCATTTCCATTTCCCTAGTGATCCAGGCAAGAGGATCCAAACATAATATCTAGTATTGCTTGACCTTGTAGTCAAGAGGTGCTAGATCCCATTTTCATTCCCAGGCATTATCAAACGCATTGCCTCACCTCGTAGTGAGGAGGTTCGCGTGGCCGAAATCTGTTCTTCGTTTATCCGCGTTCGCCTCCGCCAAGCTAGATCCGTCGCGTTGATCACACCCACCCTAACCGTGATCACACCAAGTGGTATCAGAGCCAAAGCGCTTGCTGGAGGTATCATATCATTTGTTTGATTTTCTTCTTCAAGCAAAACCCTTTTGTTCTTTTCTTACGCTTGAAGAAATATCGGTTGATGATCTCGGTGAAACCGAAAAAGTTGTTTAAAAGTGTGTTTGTTTAAGTCAAGTATTTTCGAGTTAAACCGAAAAGAGTTGTCTTGAGTTACAGAAGTGCAAAGAAAAGCATTTAAAGAAAGAAAAGTGCTGAGCAAGTAAGACGTTCTGGCAAAAGTTCGTGAGCGTTCTTGCGTATTCTTACCAAGACACAAGTAAACAGTGCTTTTGATCCGAAAATAGTTTCATAACTTAAACAAAAAGTGTTTGTGACTACAAAAAGCCTTTTCTACTATCCCAACCTATTTCTTTCGACCCCCAACTCAACCCTAACATCTCAACAAAACTAGTTTCAAGTAACTAGTCATTTTCTTGGGTTTCAAGTTGCGGTTTTACTAGAATTTTGTTTGTGTTTCTTGCGTGTTCATCTTTGATCTAAGGTTGAAATCGGTATCAAGTTTAGAGAGCTTGTGAAAGCCCTAAGTGGACAGCCGAAGCGATAAAATCGTTGTGAGAAACACGAGAGCGAGTGTAAACACTCAGGGAGTAGTGAGGTTCTTTCCTAACTGCATATTTTCAACTGAACTTTTATTGCAGATGGTTTCGTCAGACTCAACTCCTCCCCATCCATCCCAGCTAGCAATGCATGATACGCTAGCCAAAATATTACAGAGGTTGGATGACTTGGGAGCTCAAGTCGCCACCACAAATGAGCGACTCACCAGGGTAGAGATTGCCCAAGGAAAGCAGCCAGAGAGCTCACAAGCCCACGATGATGCCCATGCATCACGGGCTCAAGGCGGAGTCACTCATACCACCTTCGATCCATCATCGGCGAGGCCACAAGCCACCCCTCACAGCCGTCCAACCCCTTCTACGATAGTAGACCATGGTGTTGACATTCTGGATAGTGACGATCAGGAGTATTATGCGGAGCCACCGCCAAAACCAACAAAGAGAAGGGTCTTTCCCGATAGAGCTCAAGCCAGAGCTTATCTCGAGAGAGACCTCGAAGAAGAAGAAGAAGCCGAGCGAGGACGTGTCCATCGAGGTTTCAACCGAAACCTTGGAGGCAGGGCGCAAGCCCAGGATCAACAAGCCCTCGCCAATATAAAGCTTCAAATACCGCCCTTCTACGGCTCCAGTGATCCGGAAGAATATTTTACATGGATGGCTAAAACCGAGCGGATCATTGATATGATGGGATACACTGATGCGATCGCATTGAAGCTCGTGGTCATAGAATTTCACGACTATGCCCTCACCTGGTGGGAGCAAGAGCATCACGAGAGAGCAAGAGTCCGCTGTCGCCCCATCACCACTTGGGAAGATCTTAAACGGGCCATGAAGAGTCGGTTTGTGCCCAGCTACTGCGACGGAGATTGTGCCCAGAAGTTGCAACGCCTTATTCAAGGTCATCCCAGCGTCGAAGAATACCAAAAGGACCTCGAGAGGGCCTTAATGAGGGCCAATGTCAAGGAGGACGAAGAGGCTAAGTTGGCCAGATTTTTATATGGCCTACGAGAGGACATCGCCAAAACAGTTGAACTGTGTGACTATCGGGATTATCAAGATTTGGTGCACAAGGCTATCCGGGTGGAGAAGCAACTAAAGAAGGGGAACTCTTATCATCCAATCCATACGCCCATCAGGGGCTCAGGAAGCAAGCCCATGCCCTTCACCAAACCGCCCCCGCCGAAACCATACACATCCCCCGCGACGATGCCACCCCCTCGCCAAAACTACCCCAACGTGAGGCCCCCATCACATTCTCAGCCGAAACCCAGCACCAGCACTTCTGATGCCCCTCGCCAGACAAGGAGCATCGAATGTTTTAAGTGCTTGGGCAAGGGACATTATGCGAGGGACTGCCCCAACAGGAGAGCCATGTATATTCAGTCCAATGGGGAGTTGTCCAGTGAAGATGAGGAAGAGGGCCCCCCTGAATCACAAAATCATGAGAGTGAAGCCGAAGAGGGAGAGCTGCCTATGGACGGTCTGATCCTAGTCACCAAGAGGATCCTGCAAAGCTCCCCCAGTATCGTTGAAAGCACTCAACGGGAAAACCTATTCCAATCAAGGGCTATGGTAAATGGGACCCTGTGTAGTCTCATTATCGATAGCGGAAGCTGTGTCAACGCAGTCAGCGAAGACATGGTCGCTGAACTGGGTCTTCGCACCATTGCGCATCCCAAACCATACCAGCTTCAGTGGGTTGATGATAGGACCTTTGTGAAGGTCGTTAAACAAGTTGAAGTACTAATAAAGATCGGCAAATACGAGGATTCTATCATCTGCGATGTGGTGCGGATGCAGGCCACCCACATTCTCTTGGGAAGACCTTGGCAGTACGACAAGGAGGCCATACACTATGGCAAGACCAACAAATATGCCCTCACCCATCTCAGTAAACCTTACACCCTGTTTCCCCTCACACCAATCCAAGCTCACCAAGATCAAATTCACCTGGCTAGTAAGGCCGAAAAGAAAAGAAAGAGCGAGGGCAGAGAGAGGAGAGAAAATGGTGAGAAGGTTCAAGGAACCTTGAGTGAAAGAAAAGAGCGTGCATTGATGGGAAACACCGTGAGTGAGCAAGCGAGAAAACAAGAGTGCCCTCCTCCCATGGCCAAAGAGAGGGATTTCAAAAGAGCATTTCTTGGGAACAAAACTTGTTTTCTCATGATTCCAACTCATTGCATGCTAACACTTGACCATGTATCTTCTCTCCCCTTTTATGTGCAGGAAGTTTTGAAAGAATTCGACGAAGTATTCGATGAGCCGCGAACCCTTCCCTTCTACCGCGGCATAGAGCATCAGATCAACTTGCTTCCGGGTGCGCCTTTACCCAACAAGGCCGCCTACCGGACCAACCCTCAAGAATCCAAAGAAATCCAATCGCAAGTGCAAGAGCTGCTGGACAAGGTGTTCATCCGAGAAAGCCTTTCGCCCTGCGCAGTGCAGGTCATACTCGTGCCAAAAAGCGATGGCACTTGGCGCATGTGCATGAACTGCTGCCCCATCAACTCTATCACTGTAAAGTATCGCCACCCTATACCTAGACTTGATGACATGTTAGACGAGTTAAGTGGTGTTTGCGTGTTTTCAAAAATTGACCTTAGAAGTGGCTATCACCGATTCGAATGAAGAAAGGTGATGAGTGGAAAACTGCTTTCAAAACCAAAATTGGTTTATATGAATGGAATGTTATGCCCTTCGGGTTGTCAAACGCACCTAGTACTTTCATGCGTCTAATGAATCATGTCTTGAGACGGTTAATTGGGAAATTTGTGGTAGTATACTTTGATGACATACTTGTTTATTCTAAGAACCATGAGGAGCATGTTGAGCACTTGAGGCAAGTCCTCGACACACTTAGATTAGAAAAGTTGTATGCCAAGTTTGAAAAGTGTGTCTTCACATCCCAGGAAGTTAACTTTCTTGGATATGTAGTGGGTGCGAATGGTGTCAAAGTAGATGAGGGTAAGATCAGTGCCATTCGAGATTGGCCTACTCCTAACTCGTTAACTGAAGTAAGATCCTTTCTAGGGCTTGCTAGTTTTTACAGGAGATTCGTTAAGGATTTCTCGTCCATTGCCGCCCCCTTGCATAAACTAGCTAAGAAAAATGTAGCATTTGAGTGGGGTAGATCACAAGAGGAGTCGTTTAGTGAATTAAAATCTCGATTGACAAATGCACCTCTGCTTACTTTGCCAAATTTTGACAAAGTGTTCGAAGTAGAGTGCGATGCCAGCGGGATAGGCATCGGCGCTGTCTTGAACCAAGAAGGCCGTTCCATCGCCTTCTTTAGCGAAAAATTAAGTGGAGCCACCTTGAATTACTCCACATATGACAAAGAGTTATACGCTCTTGTGCGATCCTTGCAAACGTGGAGTCATTATTTACTGCCCAGAGAATTTGTAATCCATACGGACCACTTGTCTTTGAAGTATCTTCAAGGGAAAGGAAATTTGAGCAAAATGCATGTTAGGTGGGTAGAGTTCATCGAGTTTTTCTCCTATGTTATTAAGTATAAGAAGGGAAAGGAAAATGTTGTTGCTGATGCCCTTTCTAGGAGATATGCATTACTCATGACTCTTGATGCAAAGGTTGTTGGCTTTGAAGGTTTAAAAGGCATGTATGAGCATGATGCGGATTTTGGTGATATATTTGCTAACTGTGTTAAAGGTAGCCAAAATGGCTACTATGTGTTTGATGGCTTCCTGTTTAAGTTAAAAAGGTTGTGCGTTCCAAGAGGATCAATGCGTGAAGTCATCATCAAAGAAGCACATGGAGGCAGTCTCATGGGACATTTCGGTGTCCAAAAGACACTTGAGGCCGTTAAGGAGAACTTCTTCTGGCCCGGCATGAAGAAGGACGTCACCAAGGCCTGCGCCAGATGTGTCACATGCCACCAAGCCAAGTCGACTCTCCAACCGAAAGGGAAGTACACCCCTCTCCCTACGCCTTCTCTTCCTTGGGTTGAAATAAGCATGGATTTTATAAGTGGTCTGCCTAGAACATCGCATGGTCATGATGCTATATTTGTGGTAGTCGATAGATTCTAAAAAATGGCACATTTCATCCCATGTCATAAAACTGAAGATGCATCACATGTGGCTGGTTTATTCTTTAGTAACATTGTGAAATACCATGGCCTCCCGCGATCCATTGTTAGCGATAGGGATTCGAGGTTCCTAAGTCATTTCTGGCAAACTCTATGGTCTAGGCTAGGCACAACTCTAATGTACTCAACCTCAAGTCACCCGCAAACAGATGGCCAAACCGAAGTGACTAATAGGACTCTCACCACTATCTTGCGCACCCTCCTTAGGAAGAACTTGAAAGAGTGGGAAAAGTGCTTACCCCATGTCGAATTTGCCTACAACCGAGCCTACCATTCCTCTACATCCCATAGTCCCTTTGAGATCGTATATGGCTTCAACCCTTTAACTCCTTTTGACTTAGTCGCATTAGACTATACTGAACAGGTGGATGTAGATGGGAAAAAGAAAGCCCAACACATGAAGGATTTACATGCTAAGGTTCACAAGCAACTTGAGAAAATTAATGAATCTTATGCAAGAAGGGTTAATAAGGGCAGAAAATTTAGGAGTTTCCAAGTTGGGGATTGGGTATGGTTACACTTAAGAAAGGACCGATTTCCCCAGGCTAGGAAAAACAAACTTGCGCCAAGAGGCGATGGCCCTTTCCAAATCACTAAGAAAATTGGTGAAAATGCTTATGTGCTTGACTTACCTTGCGATGGCTCTTATAACGTACATACAACTTTTAACGTTTGTGATTTGGCTCCCTTTGAAGGACATGAAGATTTTGAGAATCATGGACGGATTCTTTCGAAGAGGGAGAGTATGATGTGGACATCGCCCCAAAAGATCCCCAAGTTCAAGATCGTCCGCAACCTCAAGCGCGTGCCCCCAGATCCCCTCCAAGGCCTTGGCAGACCCATGACCAGGTCCAGACTGAAACAAGTTCAAGCGCACCTCAACGCTTTCATGAGGCTCATGGTGCCGGACGATCAAGAGAAGTCTCGAGCGAAGACCTTACAGCTTCGCCATCTCGGCATCGCATTAGACGAAGAGTGTGCAAAACCCTTTGGAGTCTTGAGCATAAGCATCCTTGAGGAAGGAAGCAGCGAAGCCTTGATATGCGGACACTTGACACAGGCGAAGGCCTCAGCCGAAGGCAACCCCGCGAAGGCCCCAAGCGAAGGCATTCCCACGAAGACCCCAGGCCCAGACATTCCCGCAAAGGCGCCAAGTGAAGGCATTCCCGCAAAGGCGCCCGGCGAAGGCATTCCCGCGAAGGCCCCTGGCGAAGGCATTCCGCGAAGCCTCCAGACTTAGCCAGTTGACCGACCAAGCCCGACACAAGGCGTCCTTTCTCTGTCAATACTTGGGAAGACAAATATCCACTTTCCATACAAAAGACATCTGAACACTTTTAGGCTAGCCTTACCTTTTTCACCTTTTTGGAAGCTTTTCGCACTGCATGCATGCAAAAGCACTTTCGCTCGCACGCATGCACAGCCGAAATAGCCACTTTGCTTCTCACAATCCCTCTCACTATTTAAGCTAGTCACAGCCACCATTGTAAGGTAGAACATATATTGAATTAAGCAATTCGGCTGAAACTCTCCAAGTGAGACATCGGCTTTTGTGTTCTCCATTCTTGCATTTCCATTTCCCTAGTGATCCAGGCAAGAGGATCCAAACATAATATCTAGTATTGCTTGACCTTGTAGTCAAGAGGTGCTAGATCTCATTTTCATTCCCAGGCATTATCAAACGCATTGCCTCACCTCGTAGTGAGGAGGTTTGTTTGGCCGAACTCTGTTCTTCGTTTATCCGCGTTCGCCTCCGCCAAGCTAGATCCGTCGCGTTGATCACACCCACCCTAACCGTGATCACATCACTCCCTAACACATTAAAATGGATCATAAACACCACTTGAAAATCACCCAAATATAACAATAAAAGAACCCCCACTTCCCAATTATACATATATACATTTGTAGGGGATTTGAGAACTATTCATTGTTGGGTTTCATTAGGATGTGAGTGGGTGTATGTTATTTATATGATCCATACTTTTATATTTGTCCTCTTCTTTTTTGGATTTCTTTTATTAAAAGGATGTCTCATATTTCATTTTTTCATGTTTTTATGTTTTTTGCACATCTACTCTAAGTAAATTTAATTAACAGTCCTACTTTTTTAAAACGTTAAAAACCACACTTCCAATGATCATATGTGTTTTCATGCGGATAACTTTGCAACAAATCTACTACATTTATGTTAAAAAAACTTTATATGTCCCAAACGTATTGTCACTACATAAAAAAATTGTCCAAAATAAGATGACATTTTTCCACTTTTGTTTTATTTCCTTACACTTTTACCCTTTCAAATGGTACCGGTTAAAGAGTTTATGGAGTGAGTTGAGAGGGGTGTGAGAATGGTTTGGAAGGAGGCAATGCATGATAATTTTTTATGCAAAATGTGTTAATAGGGGGTTTCAAAGTTGGGTATTTGTTGGTGATTATGGGGAGTGAATCATCCATTTTTTTCACGTGAAAAATTAAGATTTCTCACCCAAATGTTTTTCCGACCTCGCATAATCACGTTGAAAGTGATTTTCGGAGGACTCACGCCTCACGGTGATTTCCGGAGGACTCACCCAAACTCGACAGCCCAGCCTCCCTTCACCGCCTTCGCTTCCCATCGCACCGCACCGCACCGGCCACCGCCATGGCGACGGACGAGATCGCCAGTCCGAATGGCTGGGAACTGCGAGAAACTGGAGAGGAGATCTGAGGTTTTCAGAATGGCCGGGCAGGACGACGAAGCGAGTGTTCAGACGGCGTTGATTCTTCGATGGGACGAAGAACTCAACACCAGCTTCTCAAGATCCTATTCCCGGCAGAGATGGGTGCAATTCTCGATCTGACTGAGAGAAGAAACAGAGGGCGGTGAAGCTTTCACGAGCATTCCATTTGACGACTTGTGAGTTCTGTAACTAGGCCGGTGAGATCTGGAATTCGTCAATGAAGTGGCGGTCCATGGCGGCGGCTTGGAACACTAGGATGTGGGGGTGAGATCTTTCTCAGCATGAAAATTTGTGTTTTGGGTTTGAGGGGTCAGGGGCTTCGTTTCATATTTCTCACCGGCTGGAGTTCGCCAAAATCACCAAAAAAAAATTTCTCCACCTTTCAGGTTTGAACCCCTCTAATGATCAAAAATAATTTTAATCTATACAAAAAAACTAATCTGACAACCCATTTGGGATAAATTGAGTAAACCATATTAACCACACACCTCCATCCTCTTTCCCCTTAATTAGGTAAAGAGACCCTTTATTATTTTTTAATTCGCATATAAACCCAAACGTTTTAGCGTAATACACCTCAATCCATTTTTCTATTTTTTTAATAATGGTGTGACTAAACATGAACAAACAATCTCAACTTACATGGGAAGAATTAAAAAAATGATGAACGAGTCCAATAACTATTTTGCATGTATAGTGACAAATATTCATCAAATATTGGTTTTTACCATTGGAGGATTTTGGAACTCTTCATAATTATTATTATTATCACTACTATTATTATGATTTTTTAATTAAAATAATATATTATAGTGATATTAAATTTACATGATTCTAAAATTTATCTTGATATCAGATCGAATTTAGTTTTGTTGATACGTGAAATTTTAATTTTAATTTAAAGATTTTGTCCGCCGCAAAGCGCGGGACATTTTCTGAACACGCCACCCACCCACTCTTGAATTCTTGACAACTCAACCAAACTGCTACCTTTTTGCCTATTCCCTGTTCCCTAACCTTTCCAGTTCCCAACTCCCTAACCTTACCAATTACATCTAGGCATAAATGAGAATACCTGAGGGACAAAATGACCAACCCAAAAGACAAATTCACCAACGGATCACCGGAACAAACAATGGGGAGACATCGGAGCCACCTTCGGACGCCCTACCGCTCGAACATCCGCCTTCACCGTTGGCATGCCAGTCCGCTCCGCCTTCGCCGCCTATACGCCAGACCTCCCTAACACAGCACCAAAGAAGCAAAAAAAAATACGCCTCTGTTTTTACCATCCGAGAAACGCCCTCCCCCTTTGCTCCTCACTTTCTAGGAGTCTTTGACACCAACTACAGCATCCATCATCACCGCCAATCTTCCAGGAGCCAGAAAGTACCCTCCCTGCCGCCGGACGTCGCCGGGATCGCAAGAAATTAGCAACGACCCGCTAACCCGCTTCGTAACCCAACCCGCTCAAATCAGCTGCTCCAACTCGTGATTCGCCGTGCCATCACAGCCGACGGTCTCCCCTACCACCGCGCCGCCGTTCCTGACAGGCTCCATCGCCGGAGGATGACCGGAAGTCGACGACCGGCCTCTCTTGACCCGCGACCCGACAACACCTCCGTCTTCGCTTCGCCGGATCTCCTCCCCCATCTCCGCCTCAAACTCGCCATTTCGAGCCCTCCAACAAGGCAGACCCACCCCCAACTCGGCCGCCAGAGAAGATGAGCTGAGTTGGGTTTTTGAGAGAGAAGTGGGGGGATTTGAGAGAGAGGACAAGCGATGTCAAGTTAGTGATGAACAATTCAACTTGAACAAACTTGTTTTGCTTTGTAAGACATTGAGACCAACAGCAACTGAACAAAATGGAAAAGAATTTGGACAAAACTGGCATTGTACCTACTAACATCTGTGAGTTGTGTTGACAAATCTAGAATTGCCTGAAAGAAACTAAGATACCCAATTCAACAAGAACAAGCCCCTACCTATTTCACTACTACAAACTTCAAGCTTTATTACAAATGCCAGAGAACAGGTGTTAGTATCAACTCCAGCAGCAGCTAAAAATGAGTGATCACAGTAAGCAGGCGGCTATTTCTACAACATCACCGCACATGCAATACTCCGTGTCAACAAAGTTACAACGTAAAACTTGTAAAAAGAGCAGGAATTTACATTCTCAAATGAACCTTCTGTGTCAAGTTAGTGTTCAGATTCCTTTGGCTTCACGGGAGTGCTGGTTGAGGATGAAGGATTACCATTCTGCAAGTGAAGGCTGTTAGCCACCATAGAATCGCTAACCAAACCGACATCCACATCATCGAAGTTAAGCGCTCCTCTAACCTTCCGAGCACCGCTGGCAAAAAAAAAAAAAAAAACACCTTGATGTGATCGCTGTCTCCACAATATTGTTGATTTCTAGTCCATTATAGAAACACATACCTGTTTAAGCGGTTATTTATGGCTGTCAAGTCCTTAGATGGGCTTTGGTAGGCATGAGTACTCTCCCCAACACAAGCATAATAACTTTTTGAGCTATGTGATATCAGAGCATCCATCTATGGTACACAGAAAAGAATCAACTAGGTAAAACAGTATTTGGCTATTTTATTTACTTCACAGCCTTCAACTCGCATGATATCAGAACAGAATAGTACCTTGGATGATCGCAATGGCGATACATACACATTATGCGTGGCAGACACCTTTTTGGGGGACATATCGGGGAGACTTGGGAAAGAAGTAACTTTCGGCGATCCGGGGCATTGACCTAATTAGGAAGCAACAATAACAGGTTAAGAGGCCGGACATGTATGAAAAAGAGACATAATGAGCCGTTTAGTTTTAGAAATTTTTCCAAGTTTTCTAATCCAAATTTGCTTTATTAGTGTTTGAATATGTAAGTAGTTTTTTAAGGGAATGGAAAACCTTAATTCTCCAAAATTTGGAATCTCGTGTGTTAAAATGGAAAGCATGTTTCAGAAGATTTCCATTTTAATACTTGAGTTTCCAAAGTATAGAAAACGAGGTTTTCCACTTCTAAAAACCAGTTATACTTTCAAACATTATAAAGGAAATTTGGAATAGAAAACCTGGAAAATTTTCCAAAACTAAACAAGCCTAACTATATCTTCACAATCCTTCCTTAATAATATACTCCATACCAGATAAACCATTGGCGTTATTACTCGTTTCAGCATTCCGGTTGGTTTTTGAAGCTGCTCCAGATGGACCAAGTTCCACCAGTAATGGCTTAACAGTAGGGATGAATATTTCGTTGTAAAATGTTATAATGTCAATATGATCCTGCCCTGTTCTCTGCTTCCAGAATATACATCATGTTAAAACACTTTTACCGAAACAAAAAGTGAGATAATAATGTAACGCGCAAGATTTACACTACCCCATTGCGTCGTGATGATGACCAATCAACAAATACACTGCGAAAGATCTGTGGTTTACATTGTGGTTGCTTCCTATAGTTGTATATAATCTCTCTAAAAGTCAGGTTTAACTGTGAAATCTGCATGTCAATAAATCAAGTCTATGAGAGGGGGAAACAGATGCAACTTCCAAGGAAACTGTTTGGTCTCACAAGCAAAGAAGCATTACCTTTGCAACTCCATAGAAACAACATAGAATGATCTGGTCAATATGACGGTTAAAGAAGAGAGATGTCTGTTGATTAAGAATCTGTTGGAAGAGACAGTAGACATTCTCCCTTATTTGCTGAGACAGTTGCAGCCTTTCAACCATACCGTTTATCCTCACAGCTGCAAGCTTATTAATCTATGCAGTAGTATAATAACAAAAGGTCAGATAGTATCCATACCAGGTTGTAATCCTTCCATTCAAAACTCTTTGCAACATACACTATTCATCAGTTTTTTTTAAAAAAAAAACATTTAGGTACATTTTTACGTACAAATTGAAAAATGATAATATAAATTTTACTTGAAAGCATGTAGATTCTAAATACATCTTTCTGAAAGTTTCTAACAGATACTCCCTCCATCCCCAAAAAGAAGCTACAATTTATTCACCATTTAATATATGAGTTTTGTTCTTCAATGTTTTAATATATAAAGTTTTGATAATTTATATGCAAATGATAAATGAACATGTCTAGTATCTAAATATATTATTTTTTTAGAATTTTTTTAACGAAATCTTCCTATTGAAAATTTGAGTTAAACACAAGTGCAAAAGTCATTCTGTGCATCTTTTTAAGGACAGAGGGAGTAGGTTTTAAGGAAATTTAAGTCAACTATTACTCAAAAGTAAACTTTATCATACAATTTGGAACGAAGGCAGTAGTAGTCAAATGCAAATTTCTTACTTTGGTAAAGAATACACTAATTCCAGTTTCCGCACATGTTTCCCCTCCACCACCAGGGTTAGGTCGTGTTGGACTGCAAGCGATCAGGCAAAACAGAGAGACTTCAGTTAGATGTGGATAGCTCCAGACCTAATTCCTGCCTTTCATAGCTAAAAATATAAAAGTGATGGAACAATAGACACAAAGACACATCTGTGTGGGGCCTATGCACAGATGTGCCCTTGTGTCTGGTTCATTCATACTATTATTGAACTTAATACCTAGCGAAGGCAGATTGCAGAGGAGCCTTTGACTTAAGATTACTGAGTAACCGATCCTTGACTGGTGATGTAAATGAATTTCTCTCCACCAGCACACTCCGGTAGTCAGAGCATGGTCTTTTTGGGGATCTCATATCTCCATTTTGGCCTGAAATCACAAATTAGTTTTTCTTGCGTCATTAACATAAAAAATTACCCAAAGTGCTCAAGCTCCAATCAACAGCAAGTATATCAATGTAGTAACAGAACAGTAAATTTCTAAAAACAGAAGCTCGTGAGAGAGAGAGAGAGAGAGAGAGAAGTACCAGGTGAAGTTTCATGTTTCTGCAGAGACGGGATGCAAGGCAGGCCTCCATTAAAGTTTATTTGCAGAGCGATTGCATCCAAAGATGGCATTGGTTCTGCTAACAACCCAAGACGATCTATTTCAGTAACTAAAGATGGTCTTGCAACTACCAAAGAATTGTACAGGGATGAGCCCTTCTCCCAGACCAAACTTTCCAATAATCTCTCTTCTAAAGAATTTAGATGTCGCCTTAATTCTCTCGGTAGAGACTCCTCATGCCTTATGAAACTCTCTATTACCTTACTAAGATCAAAAGCTGTGATCCCAGTTCTCTCAAGAACGGCAGGAAATAACATCGTGGCAGTCTTATGAGTTGCAAGCACTAATTCAGCAGAACAAGCAAGCATGCATCTGTGGAACCTCTCATTGCTTAATAAAGATGTCAAATTATTGGCATGTAATATTTGAGACTCTGCTTCACACATCGCTTCAAGAACTTTATAGTATAGCTTAAGTGCTTCCAATCTCCTCTGTTCTGTCCATATATTGTCCATCAGATTTGCACTTTGAAGGTTCCCAGTAATGCAACGCTCACCTATAGGACTATTTGGAAATATTGCCTCCAATATGATATGAGCCCTACGCACCACATCATTGGTGACATCTCGATCACATGATGTAAGAAACCGCTGCAACTTTGCTGAAGGTCTGGATGGAAGTGGAGCAATGGCAGTACGCAGCCACTTTGCAGTAGTCATTGCAGTACTTACAGGTGTAGCTGCCATTTTGAGATTAGGTGGCCCGGGAATTCCATTGGCATGAGATCTCGATGGTGATCGATGAGGTGACAGAGGGCTTGATATTGATTTTGCTGGTGAAGCTATCGAATCAAATTTCCTCTAACCAAAGAAGGAAATGAATGTCAGATCTATCCACCAATCTCATTGGTGCACATACATTGAGAAACAAACTACTCCCTCCGTCCCAGGAAAGTTGATACAAATGCTTTGCAGCATTTGATTTATACTTATTTTCCTTCAGCATTTTAACATATAAAGTCAAACTGTATCAACTTTCCTGAGATGGAGGGAGTAACCACTCCAACATAAATGCATGTTAACAAAGTTTGCAGTATATTATAAACACACCTTTACACCAGTATTATTAACAGAACCACCAGACAAGCTTCCGGAACCAAGCAAGCTCTCTTCCTCATTAATGAAAACTCTCTCATCCAGTTCACCTTTATTATGAATAGCATCATCGTAATCTTTTTCCAAGAGGCTCAAACTGGATGAGAGTGACGATCCCTCCAATAAGTCCTCAAAGTAAGTTAAGCCATCTGTATTCAAATTTCTAAATTACATAACAATTAAACAAATAAATAAGAATGAGCTAGATAATTTCTCCATCATACTAACCTGTATTGATATTTTCAAGTGTTTCAGCCTTACAGTCAGATGCCAAACGTGGCTTTTTCTTCAATATATCGGCGATTAAGTCATTGGCTTTATCCATTGTTTTCCTAAGATCATCCTCTGATGCATCATACATATTACAAAGTGATGCAAGCAAGTCTACACCTTTATCACCTTTCTTAACTGAAGCGTACATGGGGAAAAACTACGAATTAGAAATAATCTTGCTTGCATCCCTAAATAAAATGGAAGGTGGATGAATGCACACACACATCTCCTGATAAATAGAAATACTCCCTCCATTCCCAAAAAAAAAAATATTGAATTTCTTTAGGCACGGAGATTGGGGTAAGAGTTAAAAGTGAGGGTAAAAAAGATAATATAGGTCTATAAAGGAGGGGAGAGGATTTAAATGGATGGGAACTAAGAGTAATAAACTACGATAAGTATGTAAAAGTAACCTAAAAAGAAATGTACAAAAAAAAAAAATTGGACATCCTTAAAAGGAAAATTTAATAGTAAATTTTGTTTAGGGCTGGACGGAGTATTCACAAACCATAATTGGCAACAACCAGAAAGCCTTACCAAAGCGTGAATCATCACAAATATTGAAGTTTCTGAAACAAACAGGTACATGGACGATCAAGATAGCCTGTTGCAGTGAAACAACAATATAATTATCTGAGTAACAATTACTATCCTACTGGAGGCTGTTCTTAACTATAGGAAAACATGGTTTCAGTCAATTTCTCAAGTTAAATAGACCGATGAGTGTTGATAACGTTGCCTACTTGCAGAGAATACACAATAACACTAAATAGATGAAGTAACCAAAGAAGTTAAACATTTCAAGTACAGCAAAAAAAGATAATGTGAAGTTTAACATGTCATGGACAACTAACCAGAATCGAAACAAAGCCATTTGTGCAAGTCACCAGATCCTTGAAACGGCTGAACACATGTACACGGAGAGCCAAAAAGAGTAACCAACCAAATCGGTGGAATTCTGGCAGATGGTCACTGGATGCAGCGGCATCTGAATAGTTCTCAAGCTTATTTCCATTTTGCACGAATAGCTCACCAAACGCACGTTTATAAGACCTTGTACCATTGAAGATCACAACTTAACTTTCGACAAAAACTTGGAAATGGTCATGGAGAAAACAATAACATAACAAAAACAAAGCAACATAATAGCTTGTCAGGAAACCAGCATTCAAGCATCCGAACACCTGGATCCACATCATTTGATTTAACAGGGACCACTATTCCAGAATATAAACCATCAAACAATAAACTGATGATTCCCTTATGGATAGGTTTTAGAAGCATCTCTGATGCACAAACAGACTTCTGGTCATCCCTGACCCAGAACCTGGAGCAGGCATAACTAAAAGCATGCTTTAAACAGAACTATTGTAATTGCATCAATGCCAGAAAACATAAATCTAGTAAAACGTTAAAAAATGAAAATAGTAACTACTTAGAACATGAGATTATATGAGAAACTATACAGGGGGGCACCTACTTGCTGAGAAGACTCAAGTGGACAAAATCGGCCTGCAACTCTTTTGCCTGATAGATGAAAAACAAATAAAATTAGAAAGCCAAGAAAATGTCACATGCTTAACAAACCACACATACATAAAAAGAAGTAAGAGAATACACAATAACTTTAATACCTCAAGTCGGTTCTCCCAATCTTCTCCATACATCTTACTCAAGACAGGACCAAGCTTTACCACAAAATGGGGCAGCTCTTTGAAGAAATCCACAATACTGTTCAAAAGTTTGCAAATTACAATTTTAAAACAGCAGCTAAAAAAGAAGAAAAAAAGAAACTCCCAGACTTACAAATGAAGAGCAACTTACTTCAGCTTTGCAGCTCTGAGAATCTGGCATAATGTAAATCTACTAACATTAGTCCTCTCCTGTACGGAGTCCCCACTCTTCTCACTTAATCGTTTAACCGAATACAGAACAAAGGCGAACCAGTACTGTTCAGCTTCTTCCAACTGGAGAGGTGTTATGATGAAGCATTATGTTTTTTCTAACAGTTCCAGCATTAAAATATTGTAGTAGCATAAATAAATTGTGTGCAGAAAGTTAAAAGAGAAACTACCGTTCCATTTCCAATTGCAGAGACATTGGATGACAAAATGTGTTTAGTTTCTATAAATAGCTTCTTAGCTTCCGCGAAGTCTTTCTCCTCCAATGATAACGCATTCTGCGATTCAACACCTTCGTCAGTTCGAAACCCTAACACTGTCTCAAAAGAAACACTACAGATCCAACCCCTTAAACCAAGAGCTAAAATTGAGGAGATGGGGGGAGAAGAAATAGAAAAATAAGAAGAAAAAATGGTAAAAATTACGACCTTGCACAAGTCAGTAAATCTAGCTTCAATGGCTTCACTGTCACTGCTTTTGGCGGGAAAATCCTTGGATCCCGCAACAAAAGGCTTGGTCTCTTGTTCCATATTCTTCAGAGCAGCTGGAGCATAGTAGCCAGATATGAAAGTTCCCAACCGTTTCCCGACCGGAGGAGATGAAACACCGGCAGGTTCGTAAACCCCAGAAACCCAAAACAAGAACCAAGCTCAAATCTTGGGAAATCGAACAAATTTACGAGGAAAACAAGAAATTTAGACGAGGGATAGAGAGAGTGAGAAGTGACAGAGTCCTGGCAGCACCTACCGGATGTATGAAGCTCCGGTCGTCCATAGAGGACTCTTGGAACACCGCCGGAAAAGTTTTCACAGACGACGGGGCCAGAACTCGTTCTCCGACGTCCTTGTGAATCGGCGAGGAGGGATCAAGAGGAACAAATGTGGTTTGGTTTGGTTTGGTCTGGTCTGTTGGAGGGAGGGTTTGAGAGCTGAGCAATATAAGGGGACGAAACGATGACTGTGGCCTTGTGAAGAGGGAACTGGGAATCACTGGGATACGAGGAGGGAACCGGGTCGGGTTACATTTCGGGTATATTCCGAGCATGTTTTGGGCTGGAACGGTTTAGGTTAAAGATTTGTTTGAATTACACAAGTGGATATCATACTGGTTTTCAAAATATTTAAAAATATCTTTAATACTAATATTCATTGGTTTCGTTGGAGATCTCGTAAAGATATAAACATTCATATCCATTGAGATATATTTGCCCTTTTAGAATAGTTGTTTTAAGTAATTGTTAACGTTTTGAATAATTTTTTAGAGGTCAAAATCAAATCAGTGAGTTATAATGGATAAATTTCTGGAAATACTAATTAAATATACAGACTATTGGTTTGGCTATCTCTTACCCTTTAATAACATATATAGATCTTTATTTGAGTGGCATTATTATAAATTAAATAACTTTCAAACTAGTATTTAGTACACATTCATAATGAGCCATTCAAATGTTGTAATTTGAAACATTTTCAAGGAAAAAAATTCCGGATTGTCACAATATATAGAGAAAATTTGAGGCCGCGGTGTTTCTCGTGGTAAAAAAAGGCGCAGTAAAAGCTTTACCGCGATCACGGCCTCATTAAACGTATTTACTATTAATTAACAAAAAAAATGTGGATGAGTCCATTCATCTTATTCATCCACCAACCCAGAAAACCCAAAAATCGGTGGTGATGGTGAGCATGCGCCAGTCATGACGGTGAGAAAATGTCGTCGGTGGAGCGGTGGTGCTGAGGTGGGAGCGACGGCGACTAAGAAGAAGAGGAAAGAAAATGAAGATGAGGAAAGAAGATGAAGATATATGGAAGATGATAGAAAAAATGAAGGATGTGGTAGGTGAAGAAGTCCTAAAGAGAAAGTTTATTATGGCCTTACTGCACCGCTAACTGCAGCTTTGGCTACAGTAAAGGCTAGTGCGTCATATACTATACATTTACGAAACCATAATGACAATCGCGGTAAACTTGAACTCTCAACTTAGTGTCATATGAATAGACCCTTAACAAGCCAATGGCCTTGTGGTTGGGGTCATGGGAAGATTAGAATGCAGGAGAGCAACATAATGAAAAATAATAGGGTAGAAAGAAAGGGATAAAAGTAATACTAACAAGGGGAGAGAGATGGAGTATAAAAAATGAATTTATTGGATAAATATTTAAAAGGTACTAATAAAGTAAATGGATGGTTTACAATCTCAAATTTAATTTCATATAAATTGTATGTTTCGCACCAAGATCCATGCAATCATTGCAATGCAATTCATACAAAGGTAAAATGAATATCCCATTATGATCACCATGCAAGTTATGCTCAACAACTTCTATTACATAACTAAATTGCATCTAAATTAAATTAAATTAAATCATCATATATTTATAAACTTTGGTAACTATGATGAATAATAAAATGAGTTTTTTTATTGTCTGTGGTTATAAGTTCACTACGTGGGTGAAACGGACTTACCGCGGCCTCCCCCGCGGTAGCGCCTCGGTAACAACTACGGGGAGGGCCGCAGTAATTCCTGCAGTAAATAGGGGCGCGGTAGAGGCCTTACCGCGCACGAAGCCGCAGTAATACTGCGGCCTTACCGCGCCCCAGGCCGCAGTAAATATTTTAAATAATTTTTTTTAAAAATGGATGAATATTCATCCGAATTCATCCACAAAATCCAGAAAAACCTGTAAATTCAAATTCATCTCAAGAAGAAGAAAGAAGGAAAAGATGGAAAAAATGGGAGAAAAAAGAATGAATGAAAGAATGAAAAGATGAAAACGGGAAGAAAGAAGGAAAGAAAGAAAGAAGAAGAAAGAAGAAAACGGGAAGAAGGAAAGAAAGAAAGAAGAAAACGGGAAGAAGAAAACGGGAGAGGATGAAGGATGAAGATGAAGATGAAAATGAAGATGAAGGAATATGAAGAGAAAGAAAACGGGTGAATAAATTAAAAATAAATCTTACCGCGGCCTTACCGCAAAGCGCGAGCGTTGGAAGTGAGTGGTGAACGTTATCGCGTCGAGCGCGCTTCGCCACGCGTGAACGTGGCCGCCGCCACTTTACGCGTCCAACATTTTACTACGGCCTTTACGCGGTAAAGGCCGCGTAAAACGTGTATCATCGACGTAGTGGTTGTAGATTAGGGTGTTTGAGTAATAATTTAAATTAAATTAAACCATCATACATTTAGAAAGAACTCGGATAAACTACGCATCAGTTAACCTACACTAAACTATGCATAAGTTGAATTATTTGCATAACTGCCATTTGCACTTATAGCAACTTGCCTCCCTTCTTCTACCATCAGCAATTTTCTTTCTCTTTCTCATAACACTCCATAAAAAAATCCATATCTTTTTATCATGTAATGCCATAATGGCAAAAAATAGTAAAGGAAAAACAGAAAAAGATACTAAACAAAACAAGACTCATATGTAATATGTTATTTTCACTCCATCATAGTCACTAATGAAAAAAATACGTGATCAATAGTTACAGACGCGTGATCATTATTCTTACTAATTTTAGTGTAATCATTATTTTCAAAGTGAAAATCACCATCCTGAAAGTCTGATCATCATATTTCTTTAGGGTGATTAATGCTCTCACAATCATGATGATAATTATTTGTACTAGTTTCATGTGATCAGAATAATGATGATCATCAATGTTGGAAGTGAGAACATCATTATTTACTGTGTGATCATTTTTTACAAAGCGGACCTAACGTATTTAATAAGATAATGGTGATCACCAATATTTGAAGTTAAAGCATCGTTTTTTTAGAGTACGATCATCATTTTTACAAATGCAGGTAATGCGTTTGATCAAGGTGATGGTGATTATCAATGTTGGAAGTGAGCGCATCATTATTTAGAGAGAGCGTGATCATCACCTATAAACAACTAAACATCAATATTGCAGAAGTGATCATAAATAAATTACTTTATTTTTTAAGTAGATGCATCAATCAGTACTTACAACATGAGAGTATCAATATTAGGAGTGAGACCATCATTTACTTACAACGTGAGCATCTATAATTATTTATAAAGCATAGCTAATGTGGTAATCATCATTATTAATGATGTGATTATCATTTGGAGAAATGAGAGCATCATTATTTAAAGCGTGTTCATCTTTTTAAAAATCGGGGATATTGTGTTTGATCGAGACGATGGTGATCATCAATGGCTGAAGTGAGTGCATTATTACTTACAACTTGTGCATCATATTTGTTCATAGGTCACTCGGGTGCATTGTTCAAGTTTAGTCGACATCAATTGCAAAATAAAAAAACACGAAAACAATTAAAAAGTCGCCATAATTGAATTAGATGAATTTTGATCATTTTTCTATGATGATCTTGACATTTGAATCACAAAAATGAAAAATACTTGGTTAAATCACATACAGTATAAACGACAATGACGGTGACGAAGACGAACGGACAGAGAGAGAAAGGGAGGAATGAGAGGGAGACGATATGAAGGAACAAAGGGAGAGGTTGGAGGAGATGGAGACGAACTCGTCACCACAAAATTAGGAAGATCTCCATACCTTCTTCTCCTTCTCATTTCTTATGTTCTTAATAAGTGCATGTGCATTCTCTTTAGCTACTCATTTAGAAACCTTGATAACTAGGATAAATAGTAAAATGAGATTTTTATTGTATGTGGTTATTTATAGAGTAAGGTGTTTGAGTATTGGTTATTTGGGTTTTGAACCATTCTTTTTCATTTTTTGTTGGTATTGGTAATAATTATTAATAAAATATTGAATAGTAAGAAATGAATATATAACTATTACTATTAACTTCTTAATTATGTACTCCATATTAAGATTCAAATAAGTATAATTCTATTAATATTTTATTTATTTCAATTTACTATATCTAAATCAAAATTTGAATCTCAATTCAAAATTTTAGTTTTCTAAGTATTTGAAGCTTTTACATAATTATATTACATTATATATATATATATATTATTAACTTCTTAATCATATATATTAAGATTCAAAAAAGTATAATTTTATTTATATTTAATTGATTTAAATTTACTAGATCTATTTCAAAAAAATTGAATTTCTCAATTCAAAATTTTAATTTTCTAAGTATTTGAATCTTTTATATAACTATATTATATTATACTATATATAGGAATATAATTAATTTATTATTAAAATATTATTAACTTCGTAAAATATAGTGTTATTCAAATAATTATACTTATATTTATACTCTATTCATTTATGTGTATATATATATATATATTGGTTTTATTGCTATTGTATCTTCTATGTATTTTCAACTTGCCTGATATTACATTTATGTAAATGAATAACTAGAAAAATTCCAGCCGCCACTTCATGATAACTCCTTCCCATGATTGCTACTCACATCATCTCCGTTGTCTTGATACATGTCGTCAATTTGTTTCCTTAGTAGTTTTGTTTCAACTCGATTTCAGTAAGAAACGATGGTCCGATTTGCTCCGCTCTTGTTGCAACACCGCCGCCTGGGTGGCTATGTCTCGGCTTTGGGTTGGCTCTCGGGCGATCCCAAGGGCTCACGCAGCCACATTATAAGGCCGGCCTGTCGGAGCTCTCACTTAGATGTTGCTAAAGAGTTGTCGGTGGGTCTAGCCCAGCATCAAGCCGTCCTCATTTTTGTCCAATCCTTATTTGTTGGATCTTGAGGGTGGATGGAAAAAAGGCGAGGTTGGAATATGTCCAGCCTCGCACGACGCCATGAACCAAGGAAGATGGAGTCAACTTGGTAAAAGTTCGGCCTGGTTTTCTCCGAGATGCTTACGACTCTTCATCGCCGCCGCTGATGGTTTCGAAAGCGGCGGAGTGGTGGATCCCCAATAGGCGGTCCATCGAGAGCTGGATTGGGATGAAATTGGGGATGGGTGAGATCAGAAGATGTCGATTGATAGACAACCAATAACCCTAACCCCCAAATTGATCGAATCAGATGGAAATTAACCCTGCCCCCATTTTACCCCCTTTTTTGGCCGGTAAAATTATGAAGTTTAACCTCCACCCCCTCCATTTTAATTCCACGCGGGCGTTAACGGCACACGTGGCAGTGGACTAACGGTATATTCGCTCTGTCAAAAGTAGTGGCAACAAGGGTCTAAAAAACATAACTCGTGATAAACTTGGACGCCCAAACGTAGAAAAGTGGGGGAAAAAGTCCGTTTTTTGAAAGTGTGGTAAAAAGGGCTCAGTGAGCAAACCTCAGTGGCAAAAACGGTCATTTTCCCAAAAAGTAATGATAAAGTGAGGATAGTTTAGTAACTTTAAGAGTGAGAAGTTTCCTTATAAAGAAAACTAGCTTGTACCCTCCTTCGGGACGGAAAAAAGAATAAAATGCAAATTATAGTAAATATTATAATAATTTTATAATTTTCTAATTAACCAAACCACAAAGAATAAAAGTCATAGGTAAGAATTAGAATAAAACAACAAATGTCATCAAACAACACAAAAATCATTGTAAGTCATGCTTAAACATCAAATGAAATATTATTATAAAAAATCAAACAATGTTACATGTTTATTAGCCAAAGCAAAGTAAACTGCAATAGTGACTCAAAAGGTTAAATCTACGATCATCATCACATCTGGCCATCGGTAACAGTCTCATCCGAATTTGTTATAGAATATATCGAGTGTTGATGCAGCTCCAATCTAGAAATACATGTCACAAAAAATCAATTACATATTGAAATATCTTCAATCGGTAATAGTTCATAAATATATGTACGTACGTGTCATCTATATCGGTGTTAACATAACGCACATCAGCGTTATTCCCTTATTGTTATTAGACGACATCGCAACTTCCGGTCTCTACAACAACCAGATAACTATAAACGTAGACAAATAAATTAGTAATCAATATTACATCAATGTAATAAAGTTAATTAACCATAAACATTCAAAATACCGAATACCTTTTTGATGTGTTATCACCACTTCTATCATCTTGATCTGCTAAACGCTTAAGAGGCGGATTAATTTACCCCGTAAATGTCGCCGCATTCGTAAAGATAATTAAGTTTATATACGCATTTAGAAAATAAATCATATACAAAAACACATCCAACTAAAATAGGTAATGTGGCATAGCATACCTCTCGATGATTTCTATTATCTCTCGACTCTCGATGCAAAATCTATTTGAGTATGTCGTGACCGTAAACCCCGATCGCTTATTTGAAATATTAAAATCAGTCACTTTAATATTAAAGGAGAGCTTCATCGCTTTGACACTTTCAAGTATCTTATCCAATTTATTTCGTCCATCGTTCTGCACAAATATATATATATATATATATATATATATGTACAATTGAAGTTATCATGAGACCATTAAGATCATAATACCAAACATCGTAAAATATACGACTTACCCTTTTTTCGTAGCTCGCAAATGTTTGCGCATCACAATGGAAAAGGCGAGCCGCCACATTATCAAACATAACAAACTTTGATTCGCCTATATGGTCACCAACTATCATCTCAACTTTACATCTAACACAAATATTAAAAAGTGTCACTCGTAAGTTCAATCCAATGTTTGCTTGTGAAATTATAATACACATGTTAACCAATGAAAGCTTACCGATGAACGATCAACGAATCGTTGAATTGCACGATTTACAGAAAATCGCACTGCTTCGAACACTTTTCGAGAGCACAAACGACATGCTAAGTACCAAAGGGGATAATCCTCCTTGATACACAATATCATAACATTGCATCGAAAATTTCTTAATCGCATTGAAAAATATATTTAATCAAACAAATATAATGATAATTATAAAATAGATAAAGAACGAAAAACGCAAACATACATGGGAACGACCATATGATCGAATGGCCTCAAGTTGCCGCAACAATACACGCTTTCACCACAGGTCCACATTCACTTGCCGATTTAGTTCCATGTTCATCATCAATTCGTATCGTGATAGCGTCCGCATTAACAACAAACCTGAAATGCATACAATGTTATACAACATTAGATTTGATAATTAGTATCTAATTTAGCAATCAAATTAAACCAATATAGTAAAAATAATACAAAACAACACGTACGAATCACGAATCACGAAACTTTGAATGTCCACGTTGACGTATATTTTTGTCCCACATGTTGCGCATAATAGATAATTGTCTAGACAAAATACACGAAAAAAACATAAGCAAACTAAAACTAATGGTTACACAGATAAAATAAAAAGTTTAAAAATTCAGTTCATTGAATTAAATGTACGAAATTAAACAACACGTACTCCGTACTTTTTAACATACGTCGTCGTTACAACCACTATAACACATGTCTCTAAATCAACATGTATCATATCTCGCCAACATTTTAACCAACGCCCTGCATAAGGTTATCTCAACATAATTTCCACTATAATGTATACATGTAAAGGTGGTCATCAATAGACATGTATACAGTAAAACATATAAGGATATGGTATACTTTGAAAATACATATACCTTTGATCCACAATCCAAATAGATTGCATTTGCTCCATATTTTTGCTTTTCAAAGACAATCGACGTGGATCATCTTGCTTAACTAATATGCCAACAACATCTAGAAGTAATACCATTTTGTTAAACCCTAGTTACACAAACTTATAACATACGTTCATATAAGTGAAAATATAATACACGCAACAAATAAAAAGTTTCACCTGTGCAAAATGTGTTTTTAGGAAATTGACAAATCCACATACTGCACGAAGTCGAACTTATGTCTGGGAATATCAAGAGCCTCAGCATCAATCAGACTAAGCACGGTGTACCTTGTGAAAAATATCTTATTTGCACATCGTACGGGTCGCATGTAGTCGCAGGGTTTCCCGACCGCAAAGTTCTTGATGTTGTAAATCAACCCTTCTTTCAACAAAGTGGACAGAATTTACCATCATGTGCCGGGGACACACGTGCTGATATGTGATCATTCTGACAAGTAAATTAATATATATATATATACATCATCAATATAATTAATACGTTACAAAAATTAATGATACACAATACACAACAATATTGTAAGATACTTACATTGGAATCTAATAAAATCAACTCTATGCCAATCAAAGTCCCATCTTTCGTGTTAATTGCATCCCATGTGCGTGTTAGACGCACACGCAAATTCCAATCGTAACGATATGGTTTCAAATCACAAATGTGGTGAGTCATTGAAATCAAACACCTACGAAAACCTTATAGTTAGAATAGTAAATATAACATCATAAAATAGAAAAATCGAATGATGTTGCCGAAATTGCATTACGTACAGATTAAAACAAACACCAATGATGCAAAAAAATAACATTGACTCACGTAATTATATGATTTTACCTTCTTAACCTTCATTACCATATACTCGTGCAAACACTTCTCGATATACAATATTCTTTGTATGAGTTGACTTAATGGGGTGATCACTCTTCAAAAACACACGGAATCCATCAGGCGAAGTCACCCGTGAAGCCGCAACATATAGTGACCATGACAGAAAACAGGGTTTGGTAAATACAAACCAACCTTGCTGAAAGTTTGACCTTGGCTCTTATTTATAGTCATCGCAAAACAAACCCTGATAGGGAACTGGCGTCGGGATATATTAAACGGCAATTTAGTGTCCGATGGCACCATCTCAACACGCGGTATAAGACAACGACTTCCAATGTTACTGCCACAAGAATTTCAGCCTCAATTACCCTTGAAGCTAACTTCGTAACAATGAGCTCGGTACCATTACACAAGCCGAGATTGATTTAGGTTCCTCATTAGAATTATTGGAACACCAACCTTCAACTCAAGCTTATGATTCGGCACACCTGAAAATTCCAAACTATTAAGATACTCCACGGGATAAAGCTCCGTATGGGCTTCATAATTCTCCGATGTCCGAGATATCCGATCCGCGCCGAGATAAATTACACCTTCACCGGGTAATTGCGTCATGATGTGATCATTAACCTTATCGACATCCTCATTCTTAGGAGAAAGAATGGCTCTCTCCTCAAGTAGTCCCTATCACCGATTCGTTGAGTAAATGCTGGGTATGTACTATCAATAATGTAATCAATGACATCTCCTACAAATGGTAGCAAGAACAACTCGTAGCTTTAACCATTCTCGCTTCCTCTTCATCATCGTCAATCCTTTCTAGAGGTAATAATCCCTCTCCTAATTTCAAAAGCCAATCACTAAACCATGCAACGTCCAAAGAACTCGAATTACGTAACCTCATGTTCTCTCGATAGGGTAAACACTTGACAGATGACCATAATGACGAATAGCATATTGTCGCTACCACAACATCACCTCGGGTACCCCGTGGTATTACAGGCAATATTTGTCTAAAGTCACGACCAAGAACAACCGTTTTACCCCAAAACCTTATTTCCAGCTTTCGGTCAAACACAATCATTAAATCACGCAAAGAACGATCCATAGCTTCAACGCGTGTCGATGTGCCATGGGAGCCTCATCCCGGATAATCAATGATGCTCGACATATCACTTCGGCCGATGGACTTGAACGCTTAATATTGAGAAAAGAATCCTTATCAAGCACAAGAGGGATCTTAAACCGTGAGTGCGCAGTCTTACCTCCAGCTAGAAGTAATGCGGCAATCCCCGAAGTAGCAACAGCTATAGCTATCTTACCCTCTGCTCGTAGGCGTGCCAAAATAGTTTTCCACATGTAAGTTTTACCGGTACCCCCACTACCATAAACAAAGAAAAAACCGCCGGTTCGAGAATGCGTTGACGCTATGACTTGATCATACACGATTCGTTGCCCTTCATTCAATCCAAAGAAAAAGAGACTCATGCTCAACCAACAATGCACGCCTATCGTAATTAAGCTCCTCAATAATCAAGGAATTCTCCTCAATGACCAATGACTCGATGTCGGGATAAGGCATGCCCTCAATCTCTTTTAAAGACCGACCCAATCTATTCATTATTTTCTCTATTTCATAAAGGGCATAGTTAAATCTCTCGTCATCCGATAACACAAGGTCATGTGAGTTACGCTTTTGACGTTCAATGAGTAAAATGTCATCAGCCAACATCTCGCGGTGTTTCTCCCACAGTACCAGAGGTTCAGATACTTGACAAAACAGAAGCATCATTACAAAAAGTTCACGCAAGCTACTTGGCATTGCCCAATGAGAAGCTTCGCGCAATAACTCATGCCACTCACCATCCCCTTCAAGCAACCCCATCGCGAAACATGCATCTCGATATGTGTCATGGAGAGAACCATTCACCGTTCGTAATTCTTCATATGATCTCGGCCCTTTGACAACATTTAGCAACATACGAAGGTAGTATCTCTCCCGGCAGTTGGATGGGTAAAATACATCCTACCTACAGTTAAACCTCTAATACGGCAAGTCCACTTTTTGTCTCTTTTGTTCCACACATAGTGTTGAGGGAACTCAACATACGTGAACTGTCGGGCATATGGATCGTTCCTGTTACACTCCATCCATGCCAGAAACTGTGTTTGACTTTCACTATGCCTTTGTATAACACTGTGAAGATCAGAATCCTCCTGAAACACAACACTCTGCTCGTTAGGGAGATGAAATGTCAACCTCTCAACAGGTGGATCATGCTTGTGGATGAAAAACCGAAAATCAGCCAACATGCCTCAAGCGAAATATAACGACAATCCAAATCTTTGCTTAATCTCATCTACCGGAGCTTTCTTGGATCCATTTCCGAACGATCTCTCCCATTCCCACTCTCAATAACAATCAGACTGTCTTCTCCTTTATGCATGTATTTGCATAGATACTTGATGCACATATCCTGTTTGTCTTTTCCACGCATACGTGATGTCGTACTTAAGTACTAAATCCACATTGTGTGGAACCACCCATGCATTATCAAGCTCCGCGCCATTTTTGTTCACGGTATACTTTGTTTTTCGACGTCGTATAACGGATATCCATCCCGTGAAAGTGAAGTGTGCTTCTGCAAGGTGCGTGGATAACGTTTTGAGCACTTCTTATCAACCATGCAAGGACATTTCGGATTCGCATTTCCACACGGCCCATGCATCATATGTTTTGAAACAGCTTCATATGCAAGCGGATAACGATTTCTATTAGGAAGCTCGGCTGATATGAATTGATCTATCTTCTGAGGCTCATCAATCCTATCATCTCGATGAAGAAATAGCGCAATATGTGCATGTGGCAGACCTCTTTTTTGGAATTCTATTGTGACAATCACTGCATAACAATTTAAATGTTAGCGATGAACTGTTTGGTATGGTCATTAAGATAACAAATGATAATTTACCATAAATTAGATACATTACCTCCCATGGATCGACCAAACATTGCGCCTTTTGTGATATCTTTCAACAATGAGTACAACTTCATCTCGAACACACGAACACCGATATCCTGGCTGTCATCGGGGACTTGTCCTGGAATTAATTTGGTGAATTCCACTATTTCACTCCATTTTGGATTACAAGTCATCGTTATAAACAAATCGGGATGTCCGAGCCACTGCATATAGCCATTGCATCTTGATAGTTCTCGCATCATATACCGCGGACCGCCCGTGAAAGATGATGGTAATATACGTGGTCTCCCGGTGTGTGAACCCTCCGTATCACCACGACCCAACGCATCTTGTAACCCACATAATACCTCACAACGAAACCGAGCTTGATTATTCCTCAGATAAAGGAATCGCTCCTCAAGAATACAACTATACGCATAAACGACGTATTGCTGAAATAACCTACCTCCCCTTGAATGATCGAATATACAGATTGACGGTTATGTAACTGAAAAGCATAGAACTCACGCATTGTAACTCTATTACGAGATTCACACCCTGAACCATTAACATGCTTAATGTCATCGCCATAACCATCTACTCCATATGGAAATAGTACAGGGAAATGAAGTGCCATCAATTGAGGATGCAACACATGTATTCTCTGAGGACCATGATCTATAGTGAACACAACGATATCACGCTTATTACCTTGTTCCTCATCTAAACCCACGGTAAGAGCAGCTACATCCCTTGATGTTGGTAAGTTGTACCTTCGGCCATCATTAGAGCGTGTGGAAAGTAACCTCAATTTAACAGGGACGTTATTATATTCCCTATGCATATCACGTACCCTTTCGAATTCCCGCACAAGAACATTATTCGATCAAACATCTGCGTTAACCCATCAACAATTTCTCTATCCATATCCTTAATTTGCCCATCACCAAAACTCGTCATTCGGTTTTCTGTCTCGTGCTCGTATCAAAAATATACAATTGAGCAAAAGCGGGTCGATCATTACTTGATGGTAATAAAGAACCAATAGTATGATGATTCTCCCTTTTAGGCGAAAAATGTATGGTCCATTACCATCATTTATATGATTATCAATATGTCCTCCGGTTGATGTGAATGAAAACCGACGTTGAACTCCCGAATGTGACGTCGAAAGTACTTAGACAAAGTTGTCTCCTTTAGAATTTAATAACCGCTGAAGAAACGTTGGCGGCGTTCTCTCAAATGGCAATCGTATTTTCCCATTATTACAAAGATATCGAGAATTTAGGATTTCGCTGCTCACTTGAGCGAACGCTCCTCTCCAATCTCCAAACAATAGCACGACAATTGGGATTGGGACAAACAAGATCTGGTGGCCCTAGGTTACGCATCTCAAGAACTCTCCCTACAAAAAGACGTTGACTAATATAATGATTTTACCAAAATCCATCAATTTTGCTAATAAGATAATGAAACGAAGCACATCTTACTGTTCACATTAGTAGAGACATGAAAATGAACAGCATCTTCCTCGTCGGATGACTCTGATAGAATTGAATCTGGCCATAGTTACGAAGGTTAGCTTAAAGATGTAATCAACGGACATGGATGAACTAATACTTCCGAAATGCGTACCTTCAACAATATCTTCAAGTGTATCGAGGTTTTGGAATGAGATGGGTTGGATTTACGGTATGTAGTGTCTTGCCCTTTTCGAAATATTTTGGTGCCCTCCCGATGACTCCCAATATCGCACGTGTTGTTCGAGAACGGAAAACTTCCGTCCGCACATGTGACACATGATAACCTTCCAATGCTAGTAGTTGAATCAACTACGTTGGACATAGCAATCTGTGAACTCCGGCTTGAATAATCATCAAACAACGTCCGGTCTATATGACGTTGGGGTAAGTAGCTGATTTTCATTTGAGGATAAATTTGCACTCAACCGAACATTATTAGATGACGGTTGAGTATATTTATTTAGTGAGGATTTGAACGGCGCTACATCCTGCTGTAGACTACTCACCGGTCTGCGTTCATGTTCATCGGTGACACGCGAAACTTTGCAGTTACGCTTGATGAAGAGAGTGACACTTTGTTGAAGTAAGCGGTGAACACTGGTTTGTAACATCTAGTAAGGGCCTTCGGTTAATAGTTGGGGTGTGCTCATAGAAATATCATTTGATATTTGATTTTTGTCAATCCCATAAATTTGAACGAGTTCGAATGGTGGATCTGTTACCCACATTCAATGCATGGGTGTTAAGATATGAAGCGACAAATGCACGAGGCCTATCTTTTGTGACACATTGACGGTTTCCGGTATTGACAATGTGTCGTTGGGTCTAATTGTTACGGTCACCCCGAGCGGGTTGCGACCGGGTGACCCGGGGCTCCGGTTTTGGCCTGCGGGTCACGTTTTTTGGTGTTCAGGCGGCTCCCGAGCCTTATCCGAGTATCATTTTGGCGAACCCTTCCATTTTTGAGGTCGTGTGGGTCCCCCGGACGTTTCCGCCGAAAATATTTTTCCGGCGCCGGGGGTTTGTCGGGGTCGTCTCGGGACGTACAGCGGGCTCGGTAGCGTTCCCGAGACCTCAGATTGAGATGCCGTTTGCAGTTTTGGAGTCGTGAGAATGTCCCGGAGGTGTTTGTGGAGTTTAATATTTGGGGCGGGACGTTCGGTTCCGGGCGACTCCCGGGGCTCGGGATGGAAATTTTCTGACGGCTTTGGGGTAAGTTGTGTTGTAATTTAAGATGGAATTTATGGGTATTTTTGTAGAATTTTGGAGTGACGGAATTTCGGTTCAGGTTGACACGCTCGCACGTCGGGTTTTGGTTCGGGTTCAGCGAGCTCGGTAGGACACTCCGGAATGGTAAATGAACTTTTGAAATATGTTTTATGAATGTTATAATATTCTGAGGGTTGTGTCCAAGTTTCGTTAATTTTGGAATTCGGTAATTATTTTTGGGCCAAAAATATTGGAACTTTCGGAAAAGTTGGGAGGTTAATTGGAATTTGGTTGCAAAATAAATAAAATGGGTATGGGCAGCAGTTGGCTTTTTCGGCAGCAATTGGGATGAGTTAGAGGACTCTTGTCCTATTTTTAGTTAAGTAGAGAAGTATGGGAAAAAGAGAGGAATATATATATTATGGTTATATATTTCATAAAAGGATATATTTTCATCATTTCTTTTCTTCTTCTTCTTCTTCTTCCTCTATCCGCCACCATGGGAGCTCACTTCCAAGCTTTGTGATCTTCAAATCTTGGCTCAAATCAACAAGGAAATGGATCCTTTTTGTGGTAAGCATTCTCCTTGTTCTCTTTTCTTGTTGGAAACAAGAATTAGTGAAGAAAAGAGGAGATTTTGAGAATTATGAGTTTGTTCTTAGCTACATGCTAGGATGATTCTCTTCCTCCCATCTTTTAGTATGATGTTCTTGGGTTGTATGGGAGTGATAATCAAGTGTTAGATTTTGGAGAAACTCCTTGGTTGTAAAATCCCTCTTTTGGCCGAATTTTTTTGATTTTCTAAAATGATGTGTGTTTGTCTTCTTGAATCATGCTTCAAGTATGTTAATCCTAGCATGATTCTAAGCTTATGTATGGATTCAATTTGATGGAAAACAAGTTGGGTTGGAAACCCCCTTTTGGCCGAAAGTTAGGTTGATGTTCAATGTTGGATTTTGTTGTTTTGGATGCAATTGGATGACATTCTTGGCTTAGAAGTGAAATTGGTGGTTAGAATGGTTGTTTGGTAGCTTGAATGGATTGAATTGGAAGTTGGGTAAAATGTTGGTTAAGAACCGAATTATTGGAATGATTCTTTTTCCATGTTGGAGTTTCATTTTGGTTGAATTGGATGTTAAAATGGTGTTGGGGTTGAATTTAGGTGTGGTTAGAAGTTTGAAACGCGTTGATTTCGGGTAAGAATTGGAAAAGTTGCAATTATGCGGGTTTATCGGAAAATGTCGGGTAATGAAGGGTTTTAAGGTTGGATTCGATCGTTCTACTTGTTGGATTGTGTTTGACAATGTATAATCTTGCATTGTCTAAGTTGGTTCTGAATTTTGATGTTTCATGAATCTGGAATTTTGCGGAAGTGCCGGATTTTCGGTTTTGGGGACGGGGTGTAGTTTGGTAGTGTGATTGGTAAGGTTGCTAATTTAGCTTGAATTGACAGATTCTGAGGTCCGGAAGTTAGAAAAAGAGAGGTTTTCGGGTTTCGGGTCGTGGTTTGGAAATCGTCCAGAATCGGTCAAATACTCTGGATTTGTGAGGTAAGGGTTTGGTTCTGCTATTTTTGGTAAGATAGGTGTATGTTTAGTTTCACTTTCTGTTCTGCAAGTATTTCGGTATTATATGCCTAGGGCATATTCTGTAGTCTGTAGGTGTATGTGTTGTTGCACTTCTGTTTTGCAGGTATTTCGGAAATTTCTGCTTTAAGGTACGTTCTGTAATTTGTAGGTGTATGCCTTGTGGCATACTTTGTCTGTTAACCCTACGACAGTTGTGGGTTCGCTACCCCAGCTGGTGCACCATGCTTCTGTAATAGCTTCGGCTTCGACTCCCTTAAAGGGAGGTCGTTCGATTTATTATAAGGATTTGTGGCGATTTAGAATCGCACATCCTTCGGGATTCGATCTGCTTTTATTACATGCACGATATTACGTATTACATTGCATATATTCGTATATTGTTATCTTTCTGTTTTGCAGGTTACATATGCTTATCTTACCCCAAATCCCTTACAGTCCTTTTTAGGACTCACCCTTTGGGTTCTGTTTTGGATTTCGGTAGGTGCAGTAGCCGGCAAGTAGGTTTCCGTGAAGCTTCGCGCTGGGTTGTGTTGAGCTGCAGCAGTACCTTTCGGGCTGGGATTTTGTCTTCTTGGTCTTAATCCCGCGCGTGGTATTTTGACGTTTTTGCCTAGGGTCGGCTCTGTAGTCGCATGTGCATATTTTCTGCTTTTATTATTGTGATGATTGTATATGTATGTATATATTTTGTTCATTGCATGTTACGAGCGCTTGGCGCTTGCTAGATACCCTAGGTTCGGTGATTTCGTATGTATCTATGTTATATGCGTAAGTACTCGCCCTCGGAGGCGGTGCTTACTTTGTTGTTGTTACATGAACTGTTTGCATGGTTATTCGAGTATATGTATGAATTTGCAGGTTGCTTCCACAATCGCTTCGCTGGGTCCGCATTCGCGCGGCAGTCTCGATGGACTGCCATTACGTATTCATTCCGGCTTCCGCTTCCGACGTCCGGCGCCCCGCCTCCGCAACCGGGCTCGGGTGGTGTGCGGTGACACTAATAGGTAACCGCTCTCGCATAATTTTCATGCGAGCTACTCTTCTTTCCCGTGAATCCATTACCTACTGACTAACATATTATATAATGAATAAAACAAATTACTCACTAATAATTACTGTTATAACATAATTATAAAATAATATTTATGTAATTATAAAAATGATATATAATATTTATGTAAAAATGATATATAATATTTATGTAATCTAACATATAGCCTATATGTGTTTCTAATACCATCTTTACTTTTTGGCATTTTGTTAATAACATGTAAGAAATCAAAAAAGTAACAGATACCTCGATATATTGTTGACGACAAATAGGAGATTAACACGTTCGGACAGATTCCTAAAAAACAAAATATAGAAAACTTTAAATACACAAATCACTGCATTCTTCAAAAATAATTGAATATTCAAACATGTTTGAACGAAAGGAACAACAAACCAATAGCATCAAATAATCAAATAATCAAATAATCAAATAATTGACAATATTATAGCAATAATTGACGTCGATAATCTATTCATCTCTAAATACAAAAGAATAATATATATTATTTTTTTAACTATACATATGATTTTGTATAGAAGAAATCTATTCAAAACAATATTAAATTATTTAAATATTATCTAACTTTAGAACAACCAAAATTCGAGACACGAGCCAAGCCCAAACTATCCACCGTAACCCCTACTAAGTAATTACAAAAAATACTAAATAATAATCTATAAGTAATTTTTAAAAATTAAGTCAATATACATAAAACTAATATGAACACAATATACATTATATATATTTTTGAATTCACATAGAAAAAATTATTATTTCTAACAAAAATATTACATTTGTTTTTTACATCTACATAAAAAATGATATTTGATTATCAAAAATATAGAATAAATATACCAAATCTAGAAGAGAGATTAATGAATTCAATTTTCGTATTGCTTACAAAGTATTAGATATCATTGATGACTTATTATACAATTTATTTCTACATAAAAAATATGAAATAATTTATTTATTAAAATTTTAAAAATAAGGAAAAAATCAAACGCAATATGTAACCTTTAGTACAAAAATACATGAACTTGAAATCCTTTATAAAACATGAAATAGAAATAATAAATGCGAAAAGAATTACATAAAAACTTCAAAATATTATTTAATTATATTCCTTATTTAATTATATTTATGATAATATATATATATATATATATCAAAATAAATATTAAATTTTAATATATAAAAGTTACTAACATTTTAAAAATCATTGATATGAATAATAATTATAATTAGCCCATTTATTAAAATAAAAATTCATAATTGAGACAGCCCAACTTACAAATTATAAAACAGCCTAAATACAACCCAACCCATTCCAAACTATTTTTACGCAAGCCCATAACCCAAGCCCACAACCAATTTCGGGTTGAGTTAAACCCAACCAAACCCACACCAATAGCCCAACCCAAACCGAACCTAACCTACCTATATAAATACCCTCGGACTCCTTACCGACCTAAAACTCTAACCTAAACCTCACCCTCTCAATCCTTTCGCCGCTACTGCGTTCTCGGCTAGGGTTCCATATTTGTTCTCGTTGTTACACGAGATCGGTTAACTTTCCAAACGTCCACCGTAATAGATCGCCGTAAATGATTGTTTTGGCCGCCAACTCCTGTTTTCCATCCTTAGTTTTCGTCGGTGAATCGCCGCCTCCTTCATCGTATGCCTCTGTGCCTTCCGGTTTTGAAATCGGAGTTGTTTATGCGATTTCGACTTCGATCCGTAAGAATCCTCCATCATTTCAAAGGATTTCAACGGAAATCCTTACCACAGGCAGTACGACTTGATCTTTCCTTTATCGATATTTTGTATATATTTATCTGGTAGTATGATTTCTGACACGGTTCTCATTTTTTTTTATTTTATGGACTCTACGTGACTGGATCTACAAATTGACCTAAGGGGACCGATTAACACAGTCTAAACGGTAAGTAAACGCGATTTGTTGGATTACTTTACTTTATTTACACTGTTTAATTTCTTCATCCTCACCCTAATCCATTTCATTGCTTCTGTTGTAGGACTACATGGTATACTTGGTGTGGATCTTGCACCGTCCACTCAATCGATGCAATATTTTCATTTCGACATCTTTTTCTTAGAAACCGATAAAAATCCATTTGTTTCGTTTCTGGGCTTTGTATTTTAAGTCCATACAATTAAACTTGGCATCTAACTTCGTTGGCGGATCAATCTATATCCGACCCGCGAACTATTATTTACTATGTTTCAAACAATGATATAAAATTGTTTTATCACAATTTAGTCACCATTTCCATCTATTTGGGTTTATACTCTTCATTGAATATGATGATATTTTTGGGCTTTTACATGTATTGAATACTGTTTGTTTTTAATTCTTCAATTCGTTTTAATAAGTTGATAAGAACTGTTTCATTTGCATCCGAGATTTACATATGTACATATGCTTATTTTCTAACCTGTATATATTTTTTCAAGAATCTGTTTCATTTGCATCCTACATTTATATATTTACATATGCTTATTTTCTAACCTGTGTATATTTACATATGGCTCCTCTATATATTTACATATGCTTATTTTGCTAACCTGTATATATTTTTCAAGAATCTGTTTCATTTACATCCTAGATTTACATGTGCATATTTTCTAACAATTTCATTGAAAATTATAGATTAAATATTTTGAATAATGAAAGCTCTGTTTCAATATAATTATTTACAAAATGATCAAATTTATACGCCAAACATTAACCATAAACCCTTATTCCTATAAGTTCATGAATGAGGCAAACAGACTCCAGCAAACAGATACAGGTGATTCTCGGCACTATTTTACAATTATAATTATAACTAATACTGCTATTTGATTTCATATATATTATTATCATGGAGTTACTGACTTATAGTTTTATTACTCACGGGACTTTAGGATGATATCAAATGTACACGGCGAGAGTGAATCAACGGTCAATAAAAGGTATGAAACAACACTTGAAATACTATTTAGCAAAGAAACCTAAATATAAAATACTCACTTTGGTTGAACCTAAATAGAAAATACTCACGGTTTTTTGATCGCTTTTGATAATGTTGCCCTCCTTGCTTAATCTTTCCTCAGAAACCTATCCAATTTAAAACATGTGTTATAAAATTTTGATAGAATGTAAGCTTTACTCGATGTAATGGGAACATGACTTGAAATACTTGAATTGAAGGAAGACTTACGGTTTGCTTTCTGAATGATAAACCCCGATCAGTCCTTGCTTGCTATTGTATTCATCTGTTATAAGTTAACATGGTTCATGATATTCATGGAGAAACAATGAAATAATAAGCGGATATATCATACCTACGGGGTCATTCATATGAAGAATAAGTCTAAATAAATCCTGTAGCGCTGTAAATAGAGATTTGTGGCTTTCCGGTAATCTAGAAATTGTAGTGCACATAGGATTCCTAATATTTAGAGTCCTCGAATTCTAAAACATAATCCCTAATACTATAGGATTCCTATAATTTAGAGTCCTTAAATTTTAAAACATATTATCGGTTTAATAAGTTTAATGTGAATAATCTATAAAAATTCAAGTCATGTTTGAAATGGTAATTTCACCCAATAATGAGAATATTGAATGGGCTTTTTTTACAAAGTTGTGTTCAAATGAGTCTGTATGATTTTCGTTTTCATGTCGATCCACCATTTATAATTGTCCACATAACTTCCTAAAATCGAAGTGTGGGCCAGAATAATTTAACCCATTGGTCCATATTTATATCCTCACTAAATAAGTATTTACTTGTCAATTCTATCTGAACAAAAATGGACATTTCTGTATAGTGATCCAAATACATTTTTGTAAATCCATTTTTACTGTACATTTTTGTAAATACATTTTTGAGATTTGACCAAAAGCATTTATGTATACTGATCCAAATTTTACTTAATCTGCCTTATAGGATTAATGGGCCAATAAAAATTCAGATTTTTCATAGCCAAATATTCCAACACCAGGTAATTTCTATTCTTTCTAACTTTATGCAATTTATTTTCAATAGCACAAATGTTCGCCCCTTAAGCATTTTGACTTATTGGGGTTAGGATTTGATGTAATTTATTATTTAATTTCTCTGGCGCTAGATCATCATTTAGGGTACGCCGCTTTATTGTTTGAGTCCAAAGTCACGCTAGTATAACGTTTTAGGGCACGATATATTTCTCCGATCTTGGGTTCATTCTAATTTGTGGACAACTGGTTTAACCTATAAAGTTCTAGTAGTCATACAAACATGGTAGAAGTAGTATTCGGACTATTGATCGCCATCAATATTCAAGTAGGAGGCGGCAATTAATTATAATACATTAGATAGCAACAATCATAGATAATAGTTTTACCAGAATAAACATTGAACACTAAGAGCCTAATTGCAAGGATAACCCAACCCCTTATTCCTTACTAACACAAAAAAAAATAGAGCCTTCATTTACCATCCTTCAGCTGCCTCTTCATGATTTCAATCTCGGACTCCAAAGCCCCAACCTCTCCTCTAAGAAACATGTTCTCATCGAACACATCCTGACAACTTGTAATCTTTTTCCGCATGTCATCATAAGCATCTCGGAGTTCGATGTTCTCTTGCCACGAATATCGCGCTCCTCCATTAGATGATGAACGGCTAGTTGGGCAACCTCCTTTTCGGACCTCTCCTGCTTCATATCTGAGAAGTTAACATCTTGAACTTCCATCTTAAAAAGGTATTTAATTCCTTTAATGGCTAATAGTGCGGCTGATTCATTAGCCGCCTTCCGTGTGTTGAAGCCTTCTTCTGAACTGAAAGCCCACGGATCTCCAAGCTCGTCCATCGTTACCATAATGACCGTGTACCACTTTCTCTCCGAGAGATGGTGCCTGAACCTTATCGTAGGAAGTTTTAGAAACTTCCTTAACCTGTTAAGCTCTGTTACGTAATCTATGGAGAAGTTCTCCATTTTTTTTAAAATGATGTTAAGTGGTTTAAGTGTTTTTGGCTCCTCTATATATAATAAACAAACCCTAAAGTTCAGATACGTATTTCTAAAATCACTATAGATTTTATAGACTCCTAAATAAACACTAAAATATCCTATTGATAGATTGTTATCTTCGTTGATTTTATATTGTAAAAGTGGTGTTACTTTTTATCTTGTTGGTAGCGTAGGTATTTTTAGAATTATTGTTTTCATATAATGCATTACATAATTATCATAAATAGAGTTAGTTAAATTATTTAAAATCACTATTTAACATATCATTCTTCTCTATTTCTTGAATGTATTGCCATATCATCATATTTCCGAAACTTTATTCAAATCAAAACAATTAACTTTTTTTAACATCAAGTTTAGGCGCTAGAAATTAATTTTACAATGTTTTTTTTCATATAAAGTATATATTATAATTATAATAAAACTTGTTAGTTAAATAATTTAGAATCACTAATTTCTTTTGAAAAAATGTAGCATTTTCAAATTCATTTCTATCGAACATAGCAAAGTTGTTCGTAAAATTGAGCATTTTTGTTTATTGCATGCTTATATTCTCCTTGTCATGATATATTCAAAACTGTATTCAAATAAAAATTTAACGTTTTCAACATCATTGTGGATGGCGAAAATATATTTAGAATGTTGTTTTATCAACAAATGTATTAAATAATTTTCATAAAATGTTTTAATTGAAATATTGTTTCATCATTAAAAATGGAAAACATATCTCATTAGTTAAAATTGTGGAACACATTTGTATTCTTTATTCAAGAAAAAAGTACAATCTTAAGATAAAAAGTTCGGTAAAGACAAGAGTAAAAATTACAACTTTTAACTTAGTTATTCAAATCACTAATCTCTGCCTCCAGTGCCAAATTGCGTTTTGTCAACTCTCTGATCTGTCGCTTAAGTTCAAACTTCTCTGCTACTGTTTCATTCAATGTCTGTTCCAAATTCGTACTGCTTTTCCAAAATTGAAGAGCTTCATAATTCACATCGTGAAGGGCCACATCGTGCATTACAGTCAAGTAATCAATTCCGGCTCTTGCAGCTCCCTCGTTGGCTTCTTTTCTTGTCCAGAATCCTCCTTGTGAAACAATTCCTATGGGTCGATCGTTTGGGGTCTGACGTAGAAGAACCTTGCCCATAAAAAATCCACTGTCACTTAATTTGGGACAGTAAATTGGTCGCTCGTACTTCAGTTCTTTTGTTAGATCTGAAAGAACATCAACATTGCAAATCGAGAAATCGTGCATCTGCAAGGAAGATTAATTGTTGTTTTAAAGCAGTTAATGATGAATCATACGAATTAGGTTGGTATAGTTGATACATACTGTCGCTGAGTAGTTGGACCTATTTGATGCGCAGAGTTTGCTGGCTGTACTGACTCTGAGTCGCTGAGTAGTTGATACATTATATAAGGCTATACATGAGTAGGAAGTGTACTTAGAGTAAAACACTTTTATTAATTAGATTTCGCATGTGAGATAATTATTATAACCGATTTGATGATCCGGATTAAAATATCCCATAACAAATCATATCCTAGATATCCTAGAACAAATCATATCCTAAATATCCTAGATATGCGAAAATAAAATATCCCAAAACAATATCCTAAATATCCTAAATATTCCAAAAATTAACCCGAAAATTAATGCCTTGTCGACCCATTAACCCGAAAATTAATCCGCACCCTAGCACGCTTTGCAGCCGACCTTGTCACCATTGGAGGTGACAAATTCCCTTTAGTGTTTCATTTTCTTTCTTCGTTCTCTAATCTCTGCTCTAAGATTCGAATTTTCTTCGCCAATCGCCAAAGATCATGTCCAACATGTCAATGAAATCTAAACCCCTCTCTTCTATCAACTGGTAGTGCATGCCCTGACATTCACCGTATGCACAGATTCGAGCCGTCCTGCACTGCCTTCGCCGCACCCTCGTTGGCCTCTGTCCTTGTTGGATAGCTTCTGTACGAATGTATCAAGCGTGGAAGGGGATTTGGCTGTGGTTGTATAACCACAGATGATTCGTAACCTTTATCGGACCTATGAGAACCATAGGTTGGCTTCTCAACACCCAGCTTTTTGGAGGTGTATAGGAGAACATCTTTGAATGAGATGTTCATATTAGTTTCGAATTTGTGAGTTCCTGTTTCGAATTTGTGAGTTTCTGTTTCGAATTTGTTTAGTTTTATACATATTTATATAGTATGAGAGATCTTATCTATTTAGTAGGAGATAAAGTTTTCCGAAATTTTATAGGAGAGTATTTTACAGGATTATACTTTCTCCTAACCGATCCATGAATCTATTAATTATTATCGCATTATTATTACCGAAATTTATTAGGTGTTAAGGCTTACCGAAATTTAGTAGGTAATTAATTTAATTAACGCAGAATGAGGATAAAATTTCACAATTGAAAAACAAAAAAATATTAATATATCATTAGCGAAAAAATCCTAAACTATTACTTCAGTAAATCCGATCCTTGAATGAATCGATATCCATTATTATTATTCTTAAACGAAAAACATGGAATATGTTCACGCTTCTTCATCTCGGTTTGTAGTTGCGGAGTCTTCATTTATTTCGGTATGTTCATTGGCAGACGTCCCCAAAACTCTTTCTGGATTAAAAGCAAGAACACGTCGTGTTATCGCCATCCTTTCCACATTGTTCTCTTCACTGTATAGTCGCCTTCTGGCTCTTCTAACTGCAGCCCTTTGGTATCTCACCTCATTTATCTGTATATTATATTCACATTAGTATGATATCTCGTATTCTATTAAGCGTTCACAATTTGAATATGAATAATCACCACGAACCTCTCTGTTAATAAACTCCAAACGACTGTTGAGAAGCCTGAACTCAAACAATAGTTGCTTAATTTGTTCTAATATGAAGATTCGCATCTCTGCGGTGAATATTAACAACTGCAACATTGGTATTTATTATTTATACGCTTTTACGTAGATTGAACATACTTGATTGTAAATGAGAAATTAACTCTCGTGGATCACTCGATCTTGTTGTATAGAAGCTCATCTTTGATCAACCAACTCGCTCGGCCGCCGGCTTATGGAATGTTGAGATGCTCCTTGTGACATTGTTTTGTCTCACCTTTGATTGTTGTTCTTTGTAGAGATGGGATCCAAATGTTGTATTTATAGTAGAAAATTTAGGTCATCCAAAGGTTTGAAATTCGTTTTTTCCGCTTTAGATTTTCGGTTAAATTTGATTCCGAAATTTAAAGTTTTGGAGGGAAATTTAAAGTTTCGAAATTTGATTATTGAATTTCGAATTTTAAGTTTTCTTGCGGATTTAAACGAATCATATATAACAGATTATATCCGGATTTGTTGCAACAAATTAGTTCATTTTCTATTACTTAACTGTCCTCATCCCTGATCTATATTTACGAAAAATGTCATTTCAATTATACTACATTCCTAAAATAAAGGGACACGTGTCGTCATGAGAATTCTCTAAAAAGGAAAAGACAAAAATATCCCTCTGTATGCTTCGCTTTTATAAATTAATAATAGATGATCAATTTTTCTGGGGCAACCCAAGAATGAAATGTGTTCAATATTTTAGGGACGAATAGAGCACATTCAGTACATATCATGCTCGGGTGCATACAATTTTGTTTGCCAATGCAGATTTGCATATGAACATAAAAGCTTCACGTGTAGACCTGGAAATTGGAATGAGCTGATCTCAAGGTATTTAAAGAATGGAATGGTTAATAAAGCGAGGAAAGCGTTTGAAAGAATGCCCGAAAGGAATGTCGTTTCATGGGATGCAATTATTAAAGGGTTATATCAATGCAGAGGCATTGTTCTGGGAAATGCGAGAAAAGAATTTAGTTTCGTGGACTGTGATGCTTGTGGGTTTGAATGGTGAAGGTTGAATCGATGAAGCTCGTAAACTATATGATCTTTAGTTGAAGTAGGGCTAGTGACAAATGGCTTAGTTGTAAGTAATGAAGAAGTTCACAAACCGGACAGTGATACGCTAAAGTGAAGAGAGTGATGTTGGATGAATCATGAGCCTTATTTCTTCCAACCAAATTAATAGGGAGGTTCAAAGTTGAAGGTGGAGATAAAAAATTTTCATCCAAAATTCAGCTCCCTCAACCCTAAAATTCACCATAAAATCTCTGACCCCTCATACCTCCACTTTAAATTCATCAGACAAATTGTGCGCTGGATAGGGGGTCTCACAAAAAGTCAATAATTTCGGCAGTCACAGAGAGCACAAAAGCAAACAAATTTCGTCTCTTCATACGGGCCCGCACCGAAGTGATTCACTTTGTCAAATTCACTCTTCACGCCAACCGTTTTCACTAGAGGTCCAAATATTAGGGGGTTTTTGGAGGTGAGTTTTATCCAAATTCACATACGTTTTTTTCATGGTGAGTTCCTCAGTTTTTCGGACCTCGCTTTTTCACGTTAAAAGTGAATGCCTCCGAATTCACGTGAATTTTTTTTCCCTCATTATCGGCGCTGACATGTGGGGCTGAAATTTGTTTCGTCTCTTACCAAGGCAGCAAATGTGGACACGTGGGGGCTGAAATTTGTTTCATCTCTTACCAAGGCAGCAAATGTGGACACGTGGGCTGGAGAACTCCTCTCTCACTGTTTTGGTCTCTCATTGTTTTGGTCTCTCACTGTTTTGGTCTCTCACTGTGTTGGTACTGTTTTGGTTTGAGGGGATAGGTTGTGTATTTTTTTTTTCACCGGTGAGATCAGTTCAAATTCACCCGTTTTTTTTCCTCTCCCTCATAACTTTGAACCCCCCTATTGGCTTTGAGAGTGAATCACCGAAAATTGAGAGTGAATTTGGGGAAAATTCACCTCATAAATTGTAAGTTTGAAACCCGTTAATGTTACACCAAAGTAGACTATGTGTGCATGACTTTCATATTTCAACTATTCTTTCATACTCCCTTTTACTACTAAAAAGAGTGGCTAGCTCTCATGAATTCTTATATACGTATACAAGTGGTAAGCTAAGGAGCTCATTAGAAAGAAAAATTAGAATCTTATGGTCGAAAGGAAGAAGAAACCATGTGACTAAACTAATTGAGCTTCAAAGTATAAAAAAGGATAGTATGATTAGGAGCAACAACATTCACTTGATTAAGGGTGTGTTCATTTAATGAAACTTGAAAAGAAATTGGAAAGAGATTTGCATTTAAGACTTTAACTAAAGACTACCTGTGGAGTTTACAAAAAAGCTAACCCTGCATTCTGAATTTAAAAAAGAAAAAAAAATCAAATTTTATCTATAAGATTTATACTTTTGGACAACTAAGACAGATCCACTTGACTCAAAATCAGAAGAAGCTAGAAGATCCCCAATAGTGCCAAGCTCTGGGCACTCCTCCCAATCACTAAGAGAAGAAGTAATACAAGAATCTCCCCTCCCACCTCTCCCTACAATGAACAAAGAATACATCTCTTGCATTTCCTTTAGAATCTCAACTGTTTCTACCCCACTACTTATGTGCTTTTCTAGGTACCCAACTTTTCCTGTAACAATGTATCTGCAGTAACCATCAACATAACAAATCAATATCAGAACAAAGTATTATGATATATATATATATATATATATATATTTAAATAAATACTATAAACTTTGAAAACTCATGCAATTCTCAAAGTAAAATATGTAAAACCTTGACATTCGTGGTTTCTACATTTTCCAATTTCAAACAAAAGTTAATTTAGAAACTGTGAATCTTATATACTTGTAACTAAGATGCCTAATAATAACATCTAAATATTATGATTACTTCAAGTTTATCATAGTAATGAACTAATTTAGGCTATATGACAAAGCGAGTCTTAATAGGCTCCAATTAAGACTCACTTTATTGGACAACCCAAATCAGAATGTTATTATCAACATTTAGCTAACCCTTTTTCTATTCATAAAGAGGGGAAAATTTATATACCTATTATAGAAGTCTACCATGAAGGTGTTGTCATTTGCATAATCGGCCTCATGAGCAGTCATTGCCATCAATACCTCACTCTCTTGAGGAGGTGCATCATCATCACCAACAGCATTACCATTAGAGGCTTGCAGAAACCTAATGACAGTCAAACTAACATGTGGATGTCTACTCATCCATGCGCTACAGGTTAAGGCCTCTCTATCGTCTGGTCCGCTAAAGAAGAGAGCAGCTACATGTTGAACTGATTGGATGTTGTGTGGTTGCTGGAACCCTGTATGTGATTTGTCAACGAAGATCCCTACGGAGCAAGGTGCGTGCCGGAGCACCTTATGGTTTGTGGTTTGGATTATTGAAGCATCAGGTTCCATTTTCCCATCAATCCTTTGATGTTTGTGAAAAGGGACGAAGATGATTGATACCTACGATCATCACATAAATTCTTCATGGATCAATAATAATGAACCACAAAGGACACAAACAATTAACTCTTTCCTTCACAAAACACATACTATTAAATATGCTTTTAACGTAGGAAAGTACCTGCTTATCTTCTGCTCCATTACAAACATCTTCATACAAGGTATTGGTGTACGAGACAGACTTTACGTAACGTATGAAAATCTTAGTTTCCAAGGTGAAATTGTCGATTGCTCCATTAATCTCAAGAACATCAAAGCCACCAAATTCTTCCTCCTCTTCAAATTGGTCCAATTCACTAAGTTCATGGAACATTTTGGGTTTTGAGTCGGTTTTCTTTTCTACAAGCTCAACAAGGTGCATTAAGTATGGTGTAAATGGTGGTTTGAGAGGTCCATTTAAGGTAGAGATGAGGGCAAGAGCACCGGAAGTGTGAATAGGGCTATAAACACATGCAAGGATTCGAAGCTCTGACTCTGGATCATGGAGCTCTAATGAGGTATTCTTGTTAGCAAAAACACTGTTTTCTTTTCTCACCATGAAAGCCACAACAGTCCCAGAAATCACCGTTGTCAGCACAATTGATTCAACAAACATGCCATGAAGGATGAAAACACCAGTCCAATTCTACATCATTAGTCCAAAACAAAGAAACATTACTACTTAGCACACCAGAAAGTACCTATAATCTTTATAGCAGTCATTTAGTGGGACAAAATTAAAATGCCAAGTTACCTCTTGGGGATCATTAGTACCGACATTGATGATTTCGAGATCGAAGTGGCCTTTCAAGGAGAGAACGAATGCGAGGATGATCCCTTCCTTTTTAGGGATTTTGAGCCAATGGCAAGCAGCTAATGTGCCCACCACTTTCCCTCCGATGTTAAGCGCCACATACAGAATTACTGTGAAGGTGCCGTGAAGCGATCGGAAACCGTCAGTGGTGAACTGCGCGCCGGCGTAGCCGAAGTAGACCGGAAGTACGAAGACGTGTACGAAGTACCTGAGGTGGCTGAGCAGCGACCTGGCCGTCTTCCCCTCCCTCGGGAACAACAGTCCGGCGAAGAAACAGGGGATCGTGGTGCTCAGCCCCATGTTCCTCACCATTGTCGCCGCAAACCCTACCGCGAACAAAATCAGGACCAGATTAGCCCGATTCACGTACTTCTGCTGGTAATCCCACCGGTAATTGTACCAATTAGCCAGATAACTGTTCACCGTCACGAGCGCCGCCGTGAGCAGGACGGTCGCTAGAAGCTTCCAGGTGTTGCTGGCCTTGTCGATGATGAGGAAGATGGAGTACAAGAGGACCGTGATGTTCTCGTTGATGAACGCGGCGGTGATTGCGAGCCGGCCGGCGTCGGAGGTGTCGATCTTGAAATCCTCGGCGAGGCGGATCACGACGGGGGATGCGACCGTGGAGAGCAGCGCCATGGTGGTGACAGTGCATGAGAGCCTCTTTTCGCCGATCCCGCACTCGACAATGAAGAATGGAGTGATGACGGCGCCGAGGACGGCGCAGGCGAGGAGGCCGCCGTACGCTAAAGAGCTGGCGGCGCGGAAGTTGCGGCGGGCGAAGGCGATGTCCACCTCGAGGCCGATCACGAACATGAAGATCACGCCGGTAACGTGTGAGAAGAACTTGTAGTAGTCTTCGATATTCGGTGGCCAAAACAGCTTCCGAATCTTCTCTATGCGGGACAGGACCGATGGCCCCGAAACAACTCCCGCCTAAATGAAGAAATTTAAAATTAATATTGTAAGGACATTTTAAAGTTTCTAAAAAAATTGTTAGGAAAGAAGGAAACATTAAACAAGCATTATGGCTTTGATAGGGTTGTCAAACAAACATATCCCGTTCGAGTTAGCTCGAGCTCTACGAGCCTATTCGAGCCAAGTTTCAACCTCGAACCATTTCTTATGTTTGTGTATTAAACGTACCATTTCTTATGTTAGCGTACACGAGTCTGACGAGTTTGACAAATGAGCCAAGTCAAACCCGAACCTAGTAAGTTCATGCTCGATTTTTGTGAAAATTAATTTTATTTTATTATATTGATGTAATATATTTCAATTCTTTTCCGAGTTTCACAAGTCATATTGAGCTTAATAAAGTTGAACATCGAAATCGAACCTATGCGCACTACTTACTTTTCAAGCCTTACGAGCATTTCAGGCGAGCTTTAACCCGTCTCAAGTCCAAATAAACGGGCTTGATGAAATTTGAGCCAAGCTCAAGCCATGCCTAATTTTCACAAGCTCAAACTTGAGCCTGTCAGGTTTGGGCTCAGCTCAGCTTGTCCTCACTAGTTTTTGATGATTAAACATATTCAATAAAATATTTTCTCCATCACATAAACGTCATGTAAGGGTTCATTGTGAAGAGCTTGTTATCAGCGTTAGATGTTGATTTTTTTGTGTGTAATGTTATTAATAATTTATGCAAACCTCTAACGTTAAAAGCTACCGTTGAATAACATTTTTCATTCTCTAACACTATTCTATAATTCTCTCGTCCTCTAACATTAATCTGAAAGAACGATAAGAAAAGAGAGAGATACTGACAAGGATGTGGGCGATGGGGCCGGGTTGGCCGATGGGGCGGAGGATGAGCTGGAAGAAGTGGGAGAGGGTGAGGATGAAAGACATTTGGGTGATGACGGCCACCAATGGATTAAGCGACTCTTGACGGCATAGGTTGTTAATGAGGTCCATAGTTTTGTACAAACCAACATTACCCACCCCTCTCCTTCTCTCAGCCTCCCTAACCAACAACACCTTCAATTTCCAATGTGCTTAGATCAAAACCATATCAAAATCTGGGAACATATTAATTAGTCTTCCTAGTGTTTGCTTTCTCTCTCTCTCTTTTTGTTTTCTTGTGTATTGGTGATGGATGGAGGTGGAGGTGGAGGTGGAGGTGGATAAGCCTTGATTGTCTCTCATCCCTCTCATTTCCTACAATTTCTCTCTTCCCTTTGTGTTGTTGGTGAAGCAATTAAATCTTTGAGTATGTTTCGATCTAAATGAATGGACAAATGTCAATATTCAAGTTAGGACTAGAAAGCTCTAGGAATTAAAATGTTAACAACATACTCCCTCCCCCATCCCCTAAAACTTGATATTCAAATTATTATTAAAAAACTCATTAAAAAATTCAAAAAATATATATTTTGAAATCACACGCATTAATCTATGATTCATATATAAATTATTTAAATTTATACATCAAAATATAGAAAAAATAAAATTATAAATTATATGTTGAAAAATAAACGCACCATTTTTTTAGAAACGGAATGAGTAATTATTTAGAAACAGAAGGAGTAATAGCTAGTACATTAATCGAATGAGTAAATTGCACCATATATACCTAAACTATACTTTTCATTGCAAATCTCTACCCGAACAAAAGTTTGTTGTAAAAGTATCTCTAAAGTATTTGTTCGTTGCAAATCTATACCCGCAAGTTAATATCCGTTAAAACTTAACGGAATTTTTGAGAAAAACACTCAAATTGACCCTTATGGTTTCTCAAATGTCACTACGTGGTGGTGTGCAATATTAGTGCGGCTAGTAATGCGGCTTTAGCCGAATTTAAAACTAGCCGCACTATAAAACACGATTTTGTGCGCAATTTTAGCTTATTACGGCTTAGGCCGCAATAAGAGCCGCAATAAGACTCGTATTGCAGCTTTGTGCGCAATAAGCCGCAATGTGTTGAACAACCCTATAACTTTATAATTTTATTTTTGAGTCATTATTTTTTATCACACGTGTATTTTTTCATATATTCATTCCAATTCTGAAATTAATTATAGATTGAATATAAATAACAAAAACAATTAACAACTATATATTCCTTCCAATTCATCAAACATTGATCAACATGTTACTTACTTATAGAATTACATATCATTAGTCATAATAAATCTTATTTATTTCGTGTCTACACTGTGTTTTGAACAGTATCAAACAAATAGAGTGTATAATTTCAAGTAAATTAATAACTAAATATGGAAAACTTCTTAAAAAAATGTGGAAATAAAAGGAGAAATGGATATTAATATTTTCAAAATTATCAAAAATAAAACAGAAAAATGTGATGATTTGAGAATTTTTAAATAAATTTGTGAGCTCTTCAAATACATTTAAATTTATTTAAAAATTTGTATTGGTTCAGTGTTTAATATCTTTTTTTAGATCTTGTACATTATCTAATTATTTTAATATAAATTTTGGAGATTTTTAGAAATTTATTGTTCATTCTTGCATTTTATTTTGACAATACTATTTTGTCATAATAAAAAGGTAAATTTTAGTATACAAAGATTAATATTGATATTATTTTAAAACATTTTTTTCATGTGATAACTTTTTGGATACTTTAGACTCAATTTAAATTTAATATGAATAATTTGTGAAGATTATTTGAAAAAATACACATGTGATAAAGAATAATGACTAAAAAATGAAACTATAAAGTTAGACGAGTGTTCAACATATTTTAGAAACCATAAAGGTCAATTTGAGCATTTTTCTTGAAAATTTCATTAAGATTTAACGGATGTTAAGTCGCGGTATAGATTTGCAAAAAAACTCATACTTTAAAGCCAGTTTTGCAACAAACTTTTGTTCATGTATAGATTTGCAACAAAGGGTATAGTTTATATATATCTGGTGCAATTTAGTCTAATTTTCTTTTAGTTTATTCTTTCAATTTTTCCCTTCTTTTAATTTTTCAGTCCAGCCTTAGTTTCTTTTTTTATAACGTTTCTTCATTTCCCAATAATTTTAATTTCATTATTTTTTCACTTTCATTGAACAATATCACCTTTTTATTAGAAAACAATATCATTTTATTTGGTTCACATTTTTACTATTTTACTTTTTAATTATCAGTTAGAATATAAATCTTTTTGACAAAAACTTCACACATAACTTAATCAAAATTGTTTCACGATAATTACAATTATGCTTATCACCTTAATCAAATATTTATCTTATCAAAATTGGCAAGGGATAGGATATGTCGGACTTAACATGTGCCTATCTTGTGCTTTGAGTCATCATGTTCGAGCTTGTCACATCAAGATATGGCTAACTACTACTTTGTTTACTTCATTTATGCAAGTGTGTCATTTTAAGATGAAGTGCATCATTTAAGCTCATTATTTGTCAAATAGAGTGCATCATTTGTAAGTTGGAGTGCATCATTCGTATTTAGGCCATCATTTATAAAAAATTGTGCATCATATTCATATCTAGGTGCATCATATTGTAAATTGTGCTTTTCAGTTTTTAGTAGGTTTTTAATGCATCATTATTAAACTTCTGAGCATCATTGCAAAGATAATAATCATCTTTTTTGAAATCTAGAGTCCTTCATTTGTTAGATGGAATGCATCATAAGTTGAAGAGCATCATTTGTAAGAAATAATGTATCATATTCATATCTAGATGCATCATTTGTAAGAAATAGTTTTTAGTAGGTTTTGTTGTTTATATTTTTGTGTATGCGCATAATTTATTCAACTTCATTCCAAAATATTGAAAAAAAATATTGTTTGAAACAATCAATTTTTTACGGGTAACATAGTGTTTCTATCGTTCAATTCATATATACTACTAACTTTATTTCTTTTTATGTATAATAATTTCATAGAAGCGACTAATTCTTGATAATTCTTAACACACCCACTATATATATATATATATATATATATATATATATATATATATATATATATATATAAGTTCTACCATTACTTTCTCTTATGATTCCTTATTATTTATAATAGTAACGGTATGAACAGTATTATAGAATTTTGAACATTTTCTTCAAACAAAATAATTAATATAGTACTTTAAATTCTCGCTTGGAACGCGTAACTAGAACTAGTAATACTAATAATAATAATAGGAGTATATTATATGAGATTTTGTCATTTATCTGACAAATAAAGTAAAGCACAAATAGGAGTGGGTATTCGGTCGGTTCGGTTTTAACCGAACCGAATTGGTCGATTTGGTCGGTTTTCGGTCGTGGATGTTAAATAACCGAACAAACCGAATTCGACCACAAAACCGAATAAACCGAAACCGATCGGTTTCGATTCGGTTCGGTTTTCGGCCAAATAAACCGAATGTTTTTTTTCATGGTTTTTTACCTATAATCTTGTCCAAAAAATAAGTACTTCCGAAAATAAATAATACATACATACAATCCAATCCAAAAAAACATTCTTTCGCAATGCAAATATGAAATATCCAAAGTCTCAAGCAACTACTAGCATTTCCCGGGCCACCAACCAACCACGGTCCACCACGCCGCCTCCGGGGGCAAGACCATCAGATCAATGTACCGTCCGAAACTCACATTGTAATATGTGACATATCTAAAAATTGAAACTTCAGAATTAATTGATATATATAAAACAATAAGAAAATATGATGAACTTAATGAATACTAGTTTCAATCTTCTCAATCTCCTCCAAATCTTCATCATTTATAGCAGAGTACTACCACTAGTGCCAAGCTCTTGTCTCCGAAGCCAATCTTGAGAACAAATAAGCGTTTGAACAGATTTAGGAGTTAAGGAACTCCTATATGAATCAAGGACTCGACCACTAGTACTAAAAGCGGATTCGATGCAACAAGAGAGATAGGAGTAGCGAGTACATCACAAGCCATAGCAAAGAAGAATCGGATACCGATGAGAGTTCATCTTCCACCAAGAAAGCACATCAAAGCTCGGAGAACGGTTTTCTCTTGATTCAAGTATATACCTCTCTAGTTCAGTTTTATTCTCAACATTTCTGTGACATTCTCAAACTTCCGAACCGATCCTCGCTTATTCCGCACTCTTTCTCTTCGGATACCAAAAGAATCGGTTTGGTTCGTCGGTTTATTCGGTTCGACCAACCATTGCACACCCCTAAGCACAAATAAACCCAAACCGTTCAGTTATCAATAATTAATTGAAAATAAGATACTCGCAGACAGCATTTGAAAATTTTACACATTCAAACAAATAAATAGAATAAATAACTCATAAATTTCCAAATATATTTAGCAAGTTATACTTTAGATTGTGAGACCCTTACATTCTGAGTTATCACAGTTAGGTATTTACCTATAAATTGTCCGATCTAATAAATTGTGCGTTTGCTGTTATGCCTCTCCAACAAAAGTAACTGAAATTAATGGGCTTTAACCATGTACATGGGTGTTTTTACCTCTCATTTCTACATGGGTGATTTTACAATGAGATTAGTGATGTCGTTATTTATATAATTATCGGAATCGTAAGTAAACAATCATCAAATCATTGTAGATGCTTAAGATTGGGCATACCTCGTTACGGTACTCTTACTTCGTCATTTGGTTGGTATGTCAGATTAATCCGGTCCAAACCCAAGGAGGTAGGAGAATCCCTTAATGCATGTCTGATCAAAGACCTGACTTTCAACGTTAGCTCTCGCCCCCTCACTATGAACTCGACATCATGGAATTGAGCGAGTTCAGTCATCAAACGAAGTCATGGCTCCCTGTCAACCATTCCTCGATTGTAGAATTTGAAGTTCGACATAAAAGTGTCCTCAGCGGAATGCTTTATCTGGAAGAATGAGATGAACCCTAAACTAGGGGTCTCTAATGCTGCAATCAACCCCAATTCTCCATCAATAACCCTCAAGAAGGTATTATGTTTTGGTTTATAAATCTTGGCATCATGAAAAGCTTTTTTTCAAGTATTTAAATTCTGCTTTACTTAGGTGAACTCCCTTAACAATAGGTTTTACTCTACCTTTGCCATCTGTACAGCCAGAAGAAATATGTCATATAAGTGGCCAGCCATTGACATGATTTAGTTAACGAAAAAGGAATATAAGACTCCAATTGAAAGTGTATGATGAAAAATGGGTGAAATATCACACTTGGTGTAAAAAGGTGAAACTTTTTCATATTATGGGGTTTCAAATATAAGAAGTGAACAAAAGCGTTTTTCACCTAATATGGGAGTGAATTGGAGGTGAGTGAGAAAAGTGAGAAAAGGAGGGTTAAGTTTGAGGGCCCCGTGAACAAGGAGGAGCGCACATGTGAATTCACCACAAAGGGGCGTTTCGCGCCTGAAATTTCATTTCGTTTTTGTTGCGCTCCTGTCAACGGGAAAACCAAATCATCTTTCCCTTCATGTCTCTTGCTTCTCCGTCATATCTAAGTTCTTCTTGGGTGAGTTTTGGTCCTCTTCCGCGTGGTCAACCTTGCTGGACTGTGTCATCTTCAACCTTGCTGGACTGAGTCACTGTTTTGATATGTGCGGTCGCTCAGGCGCACATCTGTGCACCGCGCACAGGTAGTTTTTCATGTGCGTAGACACTGTGCGCGGTGCTGTGTTACGCGCACAAATGGTTTTCTAGTGTCTTCACGTTGTGCGCTAGGTTGTGCGCTTTAGTGTGCGTTGCACAACTATGTGCGCAACTATGTGCGCAGCGCACACTAATGTGCAGACCTAGTGCGCACAGTTGTGCGCTGCGTACATTTTCGTGCTGCACCTTAAGATACAGTTCAAATTCACACATCAGGGAGTGCACGACAGAACTCTAGCGACCCGAGACAGACTCAAGCAAGACGAAATGACCTAACTCATCGACAATTTCAACTACGAAAGTAAATACCTCGTACAACGGTGGCAGGACGATGACGAAGACGAGAGCGGCGAAGTGGTGAAGAGTGGTGAATAAGGGGTGAAGAGTGGTGAATAAGGGCGTTCACTTTCGCGCAAATCACCAGAGGTCCGCGCGAAGCGAGGTGAACTCACCTCAGTTGTTCACGTGGATAAGAAGGGATGAAAAACGCCCTTATTCACGTCCGAAAAGTTATGTTTGAAGCCCCTATTATGTTTGTTGATGACCTGATGATTTAGGTGAAAAGGTGAAAAGCATATTCGGGGTATTCTGGGGATGAAGACTGGTATGTTGCCGGTTAAATACCTTGTGTACCTCTATGTGGAGCAAGATTGATAGTCCAGCAGTGTCAACCACAGGTTGATAGGATACTTCAGTTGCTCAAAGGTATTTAACCGGAAAAATACCAGTCTTCATCCCCAGAATACGCTGAATCTGTTAGAGATCGTGCTTCACCCCAGAAAAGAATATCTCACACTTCAAGTGGCTGATCTCCAAACCAGTATCTTCAGAAAACTTTCTAAAAACAAGTTTTAGCCCAACAACTCATGAAGAACAGGAAGCATGAGCAAAAATCATTAGGTCATCAACAAACATAATATGAAAAAGTTTCACCTTTTTACACCAAGTTTGATATTTCACCCGTTTTTCATCATACACTTTCAATTGAAGTCTTATATTCCTATTATATTAACTAAATAATTTCAATGGCCACTTCTATGACATATTTATTCTGACTGTACAGATGACAAATGCAGATGAAAACATATTGTTAGGGGAGATCACCCTATAGTAAAGTGGGACTTAAATACTTAGAAAAAGCTTTTCAAGATGCCAAGAGTTATAAGCCAAAACTTAATACCTTCTTGAGGGTTATTGATGGCGAATTAGGGTTGATTGCAGCATTAGAGACCCGTAGTTTAGGGTTCTTCTCATTCTTCCAGATAAAGCATTCTGCTGAGGACACTTTTATGTCAAATTTCAACTTCTACAACCGAGGAATGGTTCAGATTGACAGGGAGTTGTGGCTTCGTTTGATGAGTGAACTTGCTCAATTCCATGATGCCGAGTTTGTAATCAGGCGGCAAGAGCTTACGGTGAAAGTCAGGTCTTCGGTCCGACATGCATCAAGGGATTCTCCTACCTCCTTGGAACTGGACCGGATTAATTTTACATACCAACCAAATGACGAAGTACGAGTACTGTAGCGATGTATACTTTTCCCTGAGTTTCTCATCTCGTTGGTAGTGCCTAAAAATCAAGGTGGATTGGGCTTGTATGGGCCGGTGTTGTTGAACTTAGTGTTACAAGGGAAGAAATTATTGAGAATCCTGGTGGACAAGGTTAGTTTGTGGGTGCATATGTACCATGTGAAGGGGGAGGATGTGTGGGAAATGAGAACACCTGGGTATGCTTCAGTGGGTATAAAAGTCGTGTTTAAATGCAGGGAGGTGTTTAAAGAATTCTTTAGGGTGCAAAAGGTGGAGCAAATGTTGAAATTCTGAGACAAGGGTACTTGGATGTGACAGATGATTACGAGGATTACTTTAGTGGAACCTTGCTTGGGGGCAAAAACACCTTCCTAAGACATCTATTATTTTCTAGCTTTGTGCACAGGGGGCCTTGAACACGGCTGATAAAGTGGTAAGTTGGAAGACCTGTGTTAATGACACCTACGTGCTGTGTGGGAATGAATTACAAGTAGAGACCATCTCTTTTCCAGTGTGGTTTTGCAGCTAGAGTCTTGTTGGATGTGCTCAGGTGTGTGAAATTGGTTCATCCGCCTCTGGTGTGGGCGTGTTTTTGCACTTGGATGATGAACGTTGCTAGAGGAAAGCCAATTAAGGCGAAGGTGAGGAGAAGTGTGGCTGCTGCTATGGTTTATGTTGTATGGGAAGAAAGGAATTGGAGAAGGTTCGGGAGGAAGGAACGCGGGCTGGAAGATGTTAAAGAGTATGCTATACACTTAGTTCAAAGTAGAAATCTTTGTATAGTTGATTTGTTTGAATAGTTGAGAATACAAGGGGATACAGGCTATTGATGTATACAGATAAGGTTGAGGCTTTTTGTTTTGAATGCCCTAGGACAGAGGCAGATCTAGCATGTTAGGAGTGGTGTCAAGTGACACCACTCATAAAATGTAAAACCAGGGTAATTTTTTATGGACACCACTTAAAAAAATATGTGACACCACTAATATTATTGATTCAATATGACTTATTAATTAATTAATTATTTATTAATTAACAACATTTACCTTATCCAAATACAATACATATAAAAATATGCATATAAATTCAATTAAAAAATTTTATTTTAGTAAAATTAATGTATGAATTGACACCACTCAATGAAATTTCTGGATTCACCACTACCCTGTGATTGTTTTTTCAATGTAAACTTAGGGTATGAGAATAAAACAACTGTAAGTGCCGCTTGGCTATTTGGTTATCAATAAAATGTGAACCCCCTCCTTCAATAAAAAAAGCCCCAATTCCTTAATACCCAAAAATGCCCTAGAACAGAACTATCGAACCAAACGTGAAAGTGAAATAGAAACATTTAGGGAAAATGGGTAAAAATGCCACTAAAATATTTGAAATCTCTCAATTTGCCACTAAACTTCAATTTGAAGTTAAAGTGCCATCTAACCTTTGAAACTGGGTTAAAAATGTCACTGCCATTAAAAATCGTTAAAAACTCTGTTAACTTTATGGTTTAATTACAAAAGGTAGTGCTTAGAGTTTTTAACCCTTTACAATTTGATCTTAATAATTTTACATCCTCAATCTAACCACCAGTACATCACCTGACTCTTTTCCCATCCAGCCCAACCTTTTCTGGCCAAACCTTTTCCGTTTTGGCAATCCAACGGCTCTGCCTTGATTACCGCCTACCGGAGCTCTACACCCACCTCTGAATCTTCTCCTCCTCTTACACGCTTCGCGCCTATCGCCACGCCGAATAGCTTCGGACTCCTCTCCTCCTCCTCCACTTCACTGGTGGAACGTTTAGTAAGAATTCGAGCGGTGTGCTCGTCGCCGGACCGCGAGAGCTCGCGTAATTGGTGGTTGAAATATTTGGGAAGCAAATCGAGGGTCGGATCGTCGACAAACGTATATCCGTCTTCGTTCCAAGAGATCCGTCATTGTAGTTCCATCTTCTTAATTTCTTCTTCGTTCCAGACGTTGAAGTATTTGGGAAGCAAAACGGTGGGATTCCATACGACAAACGTAGATCCGTCTTCGTTTCAGGAGATAATGTAGTTGATGGCCGGATCGTCGATGAGCTGGTAGGTTTTGGTGAGGAAGGGCGTCAGAAGAGGGCGCTGGGAATCGGGGAGCATGGTGTCGCCGCCGTTCTGGTCCAGTGGCAGCGGAGACATCGGGTGGCCGGGCGGGCGGGCAAGCAAGTTAAGTTAGATGTTGGGTACTGGTGGTTAGATTGAGGATGTAAAATTGTTAGGATCAAATTGTAAAGGGTTAAAAACTCTAAGCACTACTTTTGTAATTAAACCATAAAGTTAACATATTTTTTAACGGTTTTTAATGGAAGTAACATTTTAAACCCGATTTCAAAAGTTAGATGACACTTTAGCTTTAAATTGAATTTTAGTGATAAATTGAGAGATTTCGAATACTTTAGTGACATTTTTACCCATTCCCAAACATTTAATACGCTGATAACAAACACTTATGACGTGGACAAAACACTTAAACAAATCCAACAATATCATACGCTGATAACAAATAGAAACCTGGAAACTTTAATTGATTTTCCCATGCTAATGATTGTGAATTCCAGTTAGTTCCGATGTTACTCCATATTTCTACGAGAAACATAAGAGTAAATTGCACTAGATATACCTAAATTATACAATTTGTTGCAAATCTATATCTGAATAAAAGTTTGTTGCAAAAGTGGCTCTAAAGTATGAGTCTGTTGCAAATCTATACTGCGACTTAACATCCGTTAAATCTTAAAGGAATTTTCGGCAAAATGCTCAAATTGACCTTTATGGTTTCTAAAATGTGTTGAACAACTGTCTAACTTTATAGTTTCATTTTTGAGTCATTATTCTTTATCATATGTGTATTTTTTCAAATAATCTTCCCAAATTATTCATATTAATTTTAAATTGAGTCTAAAATATCCAAAAAGTTATCACATAAGAAAATGTTTTAAAATAATATCAATATTTATATTTGTATACTAAAATTTACCTTTTTATTATGAAAAAAATAGTATTATCAAACTAAAATGAAAGAATGAAAAATAAATTTCTAAAAATCTCCAAAATTTATATTAAAATAATTAGATGATGTACAAGATCTTAGAAAAGGGATATTAAAACACTAAACCAATACAAATTTTTAAAAAAATTTAAATATATTTGAAGAGCTCACAAATTTATTTAAAAATTCTCAAATCAGCACATTTTCATGTTTTATTTTTGATAATTTTGAAAATACTAATATCCATTTTTCTTTTTATTTCCACATTATTTTTTTAGAAGTTTTCCATATTTAATTATTAATTTACTTGAAATTATACATTCTATTCATTTGATACGGTTCAAAACACAATGTAGCACGAAATAAATAAGATTTATTATGATTAATGATATGTAATTCTAGGTAAGGAACATGTTGATCAATGTTTGATGAATTTGAAGGAATATATAGTTGTTAATTGTTTTTGTTATTTAGATTCAATCTATAATTAATTTCAGAATTGGAATGAATATATGAAAAAATACACATTGATAAAAAATAATGAATCAAAAATAAAATTATAAAGTTATAGGGTTGTTCAACGCATTTTAGAAACTATAATGGTCAATTTAAGTATTTTTCTCAAAAATTCCGTTAAATTTTAATGAATGTTAACTCACGGATATAGATTTGCAATGAACAAATACTTTAAAGATACTTTTACAACAAACTTTTATTCGAATATAGATTTGCAACGAAGGTATAATTTAGTATAGATGGTGCAATTACTAGAATAAATCCTCTAGCTTTTCAATGTAGTCCAACGTGTGCACTTTTGATGACGTTTAAACGTCACCTCATCATTCTGTTAATCATGTGTCAACTGTAGTAAATAAATTTAGTTTAGGATCGAAATGAGTTACAATATTAAAAGTTGTGAAACCAAGCATGTTTAGGTTTTATTTTGCAATTCAGTTTATATTAAAATCTACCAGGGTCTCTACAACAGCGTAATTCTTCTGAATATGCATGTCGAAACTCGGCAAGGCGATTCCTCTCGATAACTTAAAAAACAGAAACCACTGAACGGAAGAAAAAGAGTTAAATAAAACATAAGACATGATTCATACAATTCCTGAGCCGCTTGGTGACAACTGCTCCACCAACAGCAGCAGCAGCAGCAGCAAAATGGCTATCTGTGTTCAATCTCATGTTGCACTCTTCAACGGTAAGATGGTGCACCAAAGGAATAACGAGATGTAACCGGTGCAGCAGCTGCTCTGTCGAGAGACTGAATCTGGTGAACGCGGCTATATTGCGGTAGATCTTCTGCCCCATATGTAGAGTACATGCGATCAGCCTCATTGCTCTGTCTCCTCAAATGGAGGTCGGATACATGCATCTCTCCTATTGGGACAGGATAATACAGATCAGATGATGAAGCAGAAGGAATGTAATCATGTGCATATCCTCGATTCACTGCATACGGATCAGCAGTTGTATTGATACTTGTACTAGCTACAGGATGCAAGGCCGGAAATGAAGATCTGACACCTAAGTCGTAAGCACGGTAATCTCTGTGAGCTATATAGTGAGGATCGGTTCGGATAGCATCATGCTCTGTGGGCAAACCTTGCTGTCTGATAAGCGGGTCTCTATCATAGTCACGTTCATATGGGGATAAAGTGTGGCCAACATTACTTGGCATTCGTCTCTCTCCTCTAAGACCATAAGTTCTGTAATCCTTCTCAGTGAGATAAAGATCAGGTCGATTCTCCCCGTTCCTTCTGGATCCTATCTCTTCATATGCTAACCGGTAATCTCTTTCACGGGATGAAGAAGCATAACCTCGAGCTCTGCCATCAGAGTAAGAATCCCTAGGAAGTCTGTTCAGGTCAGAATGTGGCCTTACTTCCTCCCTTTCAGGATAAACTCTCATGTGTTCAGACTGTTCTACGGTTGTAACTACTGCACATGGCGGTGAGCGCGCAGGCAGTGCTTTGGATTGCAGCTTAACAGGCCTGAACAGTCTTACTAGCTTCCTAACCTGAAATGGGAGAATGAAAACTCTTATTAGCTCAAATTGTTGCCACTAACAAACATACACACACACACACACAAAATCAGAATGTTAAAAATGAATCACAAGTGTAAGCTAGTGCATTACTCACTTGTCTGGTAGTAAGTTCAAGTTTAAACTTTTGCTTTGAATCATAATTTTCCTTTATAGCCTTCTTGAAAACACTTTCAGGAAGAGGATAGCAGTCCGCATCAATTTTAAAGCGCACCTGATGCATGAAGCCAGTGCCATTATAACAGGTTAAATAACTTGAGGATGCCAAAAGAAAGTTAGCTTCAAAAAAAGGTACCTGGGCGGGGAAGCTTCCACTGAAAGCTCTGGGCTCAAGTTTCATACCACCAGAAGAAGATGCTTTGTAAACCCCATACATGAGTTTGAGATCAAAGTCGTAGAGAAAAAGCTTCAGTCCAGGTTTCACACCCAGGATAATGTCTTTCTTACTAGTTAATGCACCCATAACACGATAGCGGAAACAATCTGGCTTGGTCTTCCCACTGCACATAAAGATCAAACCACCAAGCTTTTCTGATTTACCTTCCTTTTGATTCTCTTGCTTGGCCGTATGCTTTTCCTTGAGCTTTCCGTCATCCTTTGGAGGAAGGAGCTTTTGCTTAGTCTTGTTTCTCGGCCTTTTGCGGCCACGACCCAACTGTCCTCTGTTTTGATCCATGCCTGAGGTACCAAGCTTCTCTTTTTGCTTTATATTATTACGACGAGAATTTCGCACATCAATATTTGGTCCAACATTGTCTTGTTTACTTTGAATCTCAGGGCCTCTGTTAATATGACCATCACCATTACAGCTCTTCTCAACGTTCTCCTTCACAGGATTCACATTCTTGGTACTTTCATCATTTTTCTTTTCTAAGCATTCCAAAACCTTTCCATCCTTCTTAGTACCTTCTGTTACATTTATGAGAGGGGAACTGCTAGCCTTTTTAGTCTTCAAGAAATTCTTGGCCACAGATTTAACAATCTTTCGTTTGGCCTTCAACCCTTTCTTTGTTTTATTTTCCGGTGACTTCATTTCTCCCAAGGGTTCAGCCACATTCTCACTTCCATTCTTATTCTCCTCTGGATCCATGCCCCTAATCAGTCACCCAGATTCTCAACCTCAGTGCACCCCAATAACCCTTCAATTAAATGAAAAATAAAACATTAACTTCACAGCCGAGATGAGAGAAAAATCAACTCATTAAAGTGATTTAAACGGACATTTCAGAGAAGGGCGGAATACAAACAATAAATTCATTCAAGTACCCGAAATTGAAGAAACATAAAGCTTGCTCTCTAAAAACTGTCCTCTAGCATATAAAGCAAATGATGGATAATCAAGGGACTAATAAAAGTTTGTGTATATGAGGAAAATCAGTCATCCAGATGTGTGGAAAGCAGAAAAGTCTTGACACTAGACATCAAAACAAGGAAACCTATTTATATGATCATAATTTCTATACAAACACAGGGTATGCAAGTAAGAGCTCGAGTAAATCTTGTTATATGATGAGACAATGGTGACAGCATTGGTTTGGTGAAGCACTGATCCCCGCATCACCCCAAGTTTACTGTTGGAAAAATCAGTTTCTAAACAAGGGAAACCCATTCATGTGGTCAGAATTTCTATAAAATGAAAAAAACCCATTCATATTGTCATAAGCTCTATACAAACCCAGGGAATGGAAGTAAGAGCTCGAGTAAATTTCGTATACAATGAGACAATTTGTGGTGACAGGATTAAGTACTACTCCCTAGCATCCCAAGTTTACTGTTGGAAAAACTACTTCCAAGGGAATTGGGAGATGACAAGTTACTCGAGGAAAGGGCACAAAACAGATATCAACCATACTGAGCATAAAGACATATTCTCCGGCGACAAGCATACTAGCATCGATCCCTGAATGAAACAAACCAAAGGATTTGAAAATGATCAATTAAACAAGTCACAGTCGCATAGTCGCCATCAGAAACATAAATCCAACACAAAAACAGAAAATGGAACTAATCATGCACGCCACAGAGGGAATCCCCCGTTCGCTTGTCATATATACGCAAAAGCAAAATGTTGGCATACCAAACACCAAAACAGGGCAAACTCAACACATATATCATCGGCAGATATGGAAAACGATCGCGATGAAATAGAAAATACAGAGAATCGATAAGGGTAGCCGAAAACCTACCGGATTCTAGATTCCGGCACAGATCCTTGTCGGAGGATAAACGGTACTAACAAGAGCCCTCGGAAACTGTCGGTGCCGGTACGTTGTGGAGCGAACAACGCCTCTTCCCGGTCCTTCCGAATTCGCGTCGACTGAGACACTGCTTCTGCATCGGAGAGACTGAATTTGTTTCGATTTTTCCTCTTGGAGATTCCGATGTCGAACTGAAGGGAGGTTAGGGTAATGGCAGGTGGTCGATGTTGTTGATAATATTTGATCGAGAGAGGTTTCTGTTTCCTTGTTCGTACGAGTGCAAAAACTCAAACGAAGCACCTTTTAATATGACATAATACTCAGTTTGATCCCTTGATATTATTATCTACAACAAGGTCTCATTATTGGACGAGTGCTTGCCAAGCCCTTATCAAACTTCCTCTAACTCGATTTTCGAGTTCAAGTTTAAGCGAGGGAGCTCAGTGTGTTTATCGAGTTGAGTTCGAACCGATATGAGTTCGACTCGAATGCTTATTGAGTTATCGAGTAATATATACAACTTCTTATGTTCCAGAAAACTCGACCCATTTCGTTTTCTACGTAAAATCTATAATTTGTTTCTTCAATATTTTGATATAAAAAGTTACAGATTTTATATGCAAATGATAAATCAAAGTTTTTCAGTTTCTAAATATGTTATTTAAATTTTCTTTAAAAAATTCATCATAACAATAATTTGAGTCAACTATAATACCAAAAGTCAAAACAAACCAAATTTTATAGGACTTTGGGAGTACAGAGTGCCTAGTATCATTCATATGTTAAATGCAAGTAGTAGAACATATTTTACTAAACTTATATGGTATAAGGATTAACTTGTCAATAGCTCTACTCGTGCACTATCAAGCTGAACTTGAGCATAGGTAAGAGGATTCATTAGACATGTTTCTGAGCAGTTCGCGAGCTATCGAGCTGAGCTCGAGAGTTCGATCTAGTCGAATTCAAGCTTGTATCATGAAGACTTGTTGAGCTGTCGAGCTGAGTTCGAACTCGATCAAAAACATTCGAGCAGAAATCGAGTAGAGCATAATTTGAGCTCGACTCAGCTCAACTCATTAACAACCCTACATGATGAGGGCATCAGCCCCATCTCGTCAATAAAGAATGACCATTTCTTCAAAGGGGCTAAAGGACCCTTGGCGAAGGCTCGATTGAAGAGGATGCGACCCTCTAGGTGCCGGCGAGGCCCCAAAGCGAAGCCACACCTGCAGGGTCTCCAGGAGAGGACCCTGTACGCCTCCTCCAAGCTAAGGCAAACCTCCAAGGCAAGGCCGTGCTCACGAAGCCCCTTTGGCGAGCCCATGCCCCCTTGGGGAACCCATGCCCCCTTGGCGAGCCCATACCCCCTTGGCGAACCCAAGCCCCCTTGGCGAACCCATGGCCCTTGGCGAGCCCATGTCCATTGGCGAGCCCATGCCCCCTTGGCGAACCCAAGCCCCCCCCTTGGCGAACCCATGGCCCTTGGCGAGCCCATGCCCATTGGCGAACCCATGGTCCTCAAATGACTCATTTATAAGGTAATTTGGAAGCTCAAGCCCAACTAATTAGACAATTACATATATATCCTCCATTTTTCAAGTGTTCTAGGTGGGTGAAAAATCACCCAGGTGATAAATAACATTGATGCATTGGCGAACCCATGGCCTTTGGCGGATCCAAGGCTCCTTTGGCGCACCCCAGTTTTCGAGACTTGTAACATCCTTCCATTTCCTCATAAATCCATTTATGCAGGAATGAATCCATTTAGGAGGAAATGAGAGGAAGGGCTTAGTCTACTATTGTTGACTTTTCAACTCTTTTGAAATATTTTTTCTTCCCTCCATATCTCCATAAATCTTTTCTTTTATGGAGACAAAGGAGAGTGAATTATGGAGGAAGTGAAAAGAGAGATGTGAAGGCACATTTCACATCTCTTTACTATTCCTTCCCTCCCTTCCTATATAAGCAATTGTGTTCCCATTGTAATAGTTAGAACTCATATTGTAAGAACACATTCTGCCGAAAATAGGCTTTATTGTTCTTCATTGTTCTCAAATCTTGCTCCACCAATCCATTAGTGATCCATGCAAGAGGATCCAATATAATACCTAGCATTGTTTGATCTAGTAATCAAAAGGTTCTAGGTTCCATTCTCTATCCTTGTCCGATTTGTTGCTCCATTTTATTGGAAACCGCCTCATTCAAGCTAGATCACAAACTCTTGATCTTACACCCCTAGTGAGATCATATCACTACATGTGCTATGTAATTGGTAAAATTTGGAAGGTCTAAAAAATTGAAAGGTTTAATTAGATAGACATTAAGTCCAGTTTCAAAAAAAAGATAGACATTAAGTCAAATGTAAGCCTTTTCATACTTTATATAAGATTTAAAAACTAAATCTATCACTATAAATAGGCCATATATAATACCAATTCGTCATTGTTTTTTTCATAGGTTTAAATAAGTTATTCAAAATTGAAATTTTAGGGTCAAATAAAACACCATATTTTCGGAGAGGAACGTATTACAGCAACAATTGTCGATTAGATAATTTCCGATCGCAAGGGGGTATATTCCGACTAGTCAGAGGGACAGACCATCGAGTCACGAGGTTAGGCCACTGAATCGCAAGCCAAGTCTGTCGAATTAGGAGTGATGTGATCACGGGGGGGTAAGTGATCACGAGCTCGGATCTAGCTCGAAGGAGGCGGTTTCCAGCAAGAAAGGGAAACGAAACAGAGGAAGAACACAAAGGAAACAGAGTTCGGCCAAGGGAACCTCCTCAATACTAGGTGAGGAAATGCACTTGAAATTGCATGTGAAAGGAAAATGGGACCTAGAACCTTTTGACTACTAGATCAAACAATGCTAGGTATTATATTGGATCCTCTTGCAATGGATCACTACTGGATTGGTGGAGCAAGATTTGAGACCCACGAAGAACATTATGCGTACTTCCGCAATTATGTGTTCTTACAAAAATGAGTTCTTACAAATACTTAGGTTACAACCTCCTTTTATAGAAGGAGAAAGAAAGAAGAAAATAATAAAAGATGTCTTGACAAGGGAACAGCTTCCTGGATCTATGGTAGGCGAAATGAGAGGTGGCGTGGCGGATTTGACATTGTAGGCTACCTGCTTTTGCGGATCCCATTTCCCCATGAATTGCTTTCGGCGGGAAAAGGGAAGAAGAGGGCCTCTGCACAAGTTGAAGGGTTCGACTGACTTGCGTATGGAGCCTCGCGCTTGGCGAACACAGGCTTCGCTGCTTTCGGAAAAGAGGCACGGGGTCTTCGCCAACGACCATGGGGGTCGCAAAGAGCCATGGCTTCGCAAATGGCCTTGAGTTAACCCAAAGGCCAAGGGTTCGCCAATGGGGCATGGGTGCGCCAAGAACATAGCGACCACGGACTTGCCTTGGGGCCTCGCCGGTGCCTGGAATGCTGCTTCTTCTTCGCCCGTGCCTTCGCCAAGGGCCCTTTAGACCCTACGGATGAAGGGTCGCGCCTTGTCTCAAAAATGGGGCTGATGTCCACATCATACCCTCCCTCTTCAGAAGAATCCGTCCTCGGATTCATAAGGAAATTGTCCCTACAAATCTTAAGACACCACAACAAACTGGAAGAGGCGTTAAGGGTTAGTGGACCTAAGTCATGCAGATGTACCCATATCAAAAATGGGATTGTAAAGACTCTAATATGTATTATGTTCAATGACAAAACCCTGAATGTATTTACAATATAATTCCAACTATTTAGAAAAAGGGGCACAATGTGGGGGTGTCCTCGGCTGGCTATATACATGGCTAGGTGATGGGCATTTTTATACTCGGAACATATGGTACCTAGCTCATGGATAGCAAACAAGGAAGCACCAAGTTGGGGCAAGATGAACAATCCGCTCTTTCTTGCTCCTGGGCCATAAAAGCACACAAGTGCCCTATGCCTAAAGCTTTCTTGTTGGTCGAAAGTAAATTTAACAAGATAGCATGCAATTTCGACATGATTCCCAAAACTAGAATTCATGGCATGCTCTTTTCCAAACAATTTATTTTTACATGTGCCGGGGTCATGTATGAACCTTACCCTGGCAAGTTTCCCTATCATTCGCAACATGCATAACCCATTCGTTTGCATCGCATAGACTCGGGTGGGTTCATCCATTTTAGCGCAGCGCATGACCATGGTTCCATCAATATTCACATAAAAAATGTGTGAGTGCTTCCTAGCTAAAGCAGGCATGCACATGACAGTTTTAGCATAAATCATTTCATGGTCACAAAATTGCAAAGTCTCATCACTAGGATGAAATGATATGTTACCTCTCCCCAAGTTAGGGGAGGCAGACTCCTGCTCCGAAAGCGGGACTTCTTCTTCCTCTTGCAAACATCCCAAAGTTTCTTTATCATCGATTCCTGGAATAATCAAAGAAGAACAACATTCATTAAAAGATTTAGGCGTTAGCCCTCCATTGATCTCGGTTGAAAGCTTGGGTGTTTCACTCTGGGTTTTGAAGAGCCTTTTTCTTTCTTTTCTCTTTCTCTCTTTTTCTCTCACTCTCACACCATTCCTTCATAAGATCTCCCACTTGTGAGACTTCCTTTCTTATCTCCTTTAAATCTTTTTCCATCACCTCGAAATCTGCTCTAATTTCTTGAGTGAGATTTCTCAAAGAGATTGGTTCACAAGGAGGGTTCGGTGCACGCTTTTGAAGAAGGGGTGAGCAGGCTCTTGAAGGTGTGGCGGTCCCTTCGGGTGTGATAGTGGGGTCGGATGTGGGACACCGAAATGAGCTATGAGTGGTGGGGGTCGCGATACGTGGGTAGGGCTGGGGCCAAGTGGGTGATGGGGGTTTGGGTGCCATACCGCCGCCTCATCACACTTTTCAAGCGGTCCCAAGAGGGCATGAACTCTAACCCTCGATCACTTCGCTTTGTGGCGTATTCACACCACCAATACCAGGCTTCGCCTCTTAGCAGCTCGAGCGCTATGTCGAGCTTTTCAAGTTCGTGAACACCTCTCTTAGCAAAGAATGCCTCAAGATGGTGTTCCCATGATTCAAACCCGAAAAGGTCATCATCCCTCGAAACTTAAGGGTTCGCGCCATTGTATACCTACACACTTAGACAATAGTGTCAGTACCACTCATTTCCTCACGTGTATGGTTGGCCTCTCGTTTGTGTTTAGGGACACACTTAGTACCACTTCTCTCTTGTGTTTAGAACACAACGGTTCTTTCAAGCCTCAAAACTTACCACCAATCTCGATTAAGATCAAATGCGAACATGCAAAGAATATCCAATGAAATCTTAGCAATATCCGAAACAAGTAAAGCACAAAGTTCTAGTTACTTGAAACTAGCTTTGAGAGTTTAGAGTGAGATGGGGGTTGAAAGAAGTAAGGTATGTATGAGAGAAGGCTCTTTTACTCACACAAACACTTTTATTCAAGCTCCTCAAATATTTCGGATCAAATCATTGTTCGGATGTGTTTTGATATGAACACTTAAGAACGCTCAAGAACACTCAAACTTTTTCTTTCTTCAAATGTTCTTTTTGTGCACAACCACAACAACTTTTCTTCTCTTTTCAACTTCCAATCCGAAAATGTTTCTTTCTTTACTCAACTTCAATAAACAACATCCAAATATGAGCTTTGCTTGAATCACATGAACCACGCACAAATATTTTCGGTTTCTCTTCAACAACAAAACGTTTTTTTTTTTTTTTTTTTCAAGTGTAAGAAAGAATGCAATGGTTTTACTTGAAGAAAACAAACAACTGATACGGTATGATACCTCCAATGAGCGCTTTGGCTCTGATACCAACTGATGTGATCACGGGGGGGGTAAGTGATCACGAGCTCGGATCTAGCTCGAAGGAGGCGGTTTCCAGCAAGAAAGGGAAACGAAACAGAGGAAGAACACAAAGGAAACAGAGTTCGGCCAAGGGAACCTCCTCACTACGAGGTGAGGCAATGCCCTTGACAATGCCTGGGAAAGGAAAATGGGACCTAGAACCTTTTGACTACGAGATCAAACAATGCTAGGTATTATATTGGATCCTCTTGCAATGGATCACTAATGGATTGGTGGAGCAAGATTTGAGACCCACGAAGAACAATATGCGTACTTCCGCAATTATGTGTTCTTACAAAATGAGTTCTAACTATAACTTAGATTACAGCCTCCTTTTATAGAAGGAGAAAGAAAGAAGAAAATAATAAACGATGACTTGACAAGGGAACAGACTCCAGGAACTATTCTAGTCGAAATGAGAGGTGGCAGCGGATGTGACATTGTAGGCTACTGCTGCGGCTCCCATTTCCCCATGAATTGCTTTCGGCGGGAAAAGGGAAGAAGAGGGCCTCTGCACAAGTTGAAGGGTTCGCCCGACTTGCGTATGGAGCCTCTGCCGCTTGGCGAACACAGGCTTCGCTCGCTTGGGAAAAGAGGCACAGGGTCTTCGCCAACGACCATGGGGGTCGCAAAGAGCCATGGCCTCGCAAATGGCCTTGAGTTCACCCAAAGGCCAAGGGTTCGCCAATGGGGCATGGGTGCGCCAAGAACATAGCGACCACGGACTTGCCTTGGGGCCTCGCCGGTGCCTGGAATGCTGCTTCTTCTTCGCCGTGCCTTCGCCAAGGGCCCTTTAGACCTTCTCGGATGAAGGGTGCGCCTTGTCTCAAAAATGGGGCTGATGTCCACATCAAGGAGCCATGGTCGTTAAATCATGAGCCAATCCCTCTGCATCGCTAGCTATTAAGTCGAACTTGATCATTAGTTTAAGGATTCAATAGACATGTTTTTTAATAGTTCGCTAGCTATCGAGCCGAACTCGAGTATTCATTCGAGTCAAATTCGAGTTTTGAATCTTGAACGATTTGTCGAGTTACCGAGCTGAGTTCAAACTCGATTTGAAGCATTCAACCCGAGTTCAAGCAGGGCATAGTTCGAGCTTTGACTCGGCTTGACTCATTAACAACCCTACATGTGCTACAAAAGTGGTAAAATTTGGATGCTTTAAAAGAATTGAAATGTTTATATAGATATTAGATAAAGTGCATCTATAGTCCTGTAACTATAATTATTATTCCACTTGGGTATTTGATGTGGTTCCACATAGGGATCACATTGCACAAAATAAGGAAGTGCAAGACCTAACCAAAAGTTTTACCAAACATGAAGAACCAGACCAACCTTCACCCAAGAAATGGCCAAAGAAGTGTTTTGGGCCCAAGGCCCAACTATTGGAGGCACGACAGAATCTCCAACTCAATGGGCCAAATGCACATGTAGGCCCAAACCCAACGACCTTGGAACAACAAGCCCAACAGGGTCGTGGTATCACTTTTTGGCCCAATCTGAGGCTGAATACTTTCCGGTCAGACCACCAGAACAAGAGCTTGTGTCAACACCATCAAAACTCAATTCCAATCTATAAAGGCTTTAAAAATAAAAAGGGAGTAAATGACATAAATGCAACTTGAACCTAAGCCCTTCTCCTTGGGAGGACATGCCTAGAACCATTACACCCAAGTCACACATCTGTCATGAAGCACTTATTTGGAGTTCAAAAGAGGAGCATTAATGAGAGTAGGGATGGCAGTAGGGCAGATTAAAACCGCAAATCGCGGATAACCACCCGTTTCTGACTGTTTTAACGCGGTTTTTATCTGCGGTTTTTTAATAACCATGAGGTTGACAGTTATGGATAACGGATAGGGGATATCTGCACCGCGATTAACCGCTAACTGCGGTTTCATGGATATTTGCTAACCGTTAGAATATACAGATTATTAATTACGCCTACATTTTGTTAAGCCGATTATAATCTAACCTTTACAGCCGAATTCTTCAAACACCCAACCCAATCCAATTATTTTTAAATTGCTTCAATCCCAACCTAAACAAAACTAACCGTACCTATCCATTTTATACCAAACGCATAATCTTCAAAGAAATTTGCTCATGGTTATATGTACTATTGTTTTCAAAAAAGTTTGCTCATGGTTGCGTGCAAAAGATTCTTATCTTTCAATTTTTTTTTGTTATTTTCATGAACTTATTTGGATGTTATTATGTATATTTTGATAAAATTATTGATATTTAGGTATTTATAATTGATTGAGTTAATAACCGCAGATATAACCGCTAACTGCGGATATACGCAATTAGCGGTTATGAGAGTTAGAACCTAACCGCGAAGGAAAAAACCGCAATTCGCGGATAGGAAAAAAACCGTGGATTGCGGTTAGCGGTTTTACCCCTACTGCGGATTATCCGAACCGTTGCCATGCCTAGATGAGAGTGTCATTAAAAACTGGTTGGTGTTGTTTCGGTAGAAAATTCATATCTCAAGCTACAGAGTTCAGAATGATTTGATTCTTGTTGCTTTAAAAAGCTAACATCTGGGGCTACATATCATCTTCTTTATGAAGAACTGAATTCGCATGTTAAGGGGTCAGAAATCAACTCTAAACTTAGGTCTCGCTGGAGATTCATGTTTGAAGCTAGGTGAGTTTTTTAACTCCTTTTTGCTTCAAATTTCAAACATCATTTCGAAAATTAGAAGACATTTAGAGGCTTATTTTCATGGAGTTATAAAACAATAAAAGGAGGAGCCTTGGAGATTTATTATATGAATTAAATTTGGAGTTTTAAACCAAGAATGCACGTAGACACATTTCTAGATTATGTTGTATTTCTTCTCTTTATAACTCTTATTTTTAGATTAATTGTCCTAGAGTTATAAGGAGGGAATATTCCTAGTTTATTCTTGTAACATTTTCATATTCCTACACTATAAATAGGAGACTTGGCTACGCATTTGACATCAAGAAATACATCAAGAATTATTCTCTAAGTTTTATCTTTCTAGCTAGTTTCGTACATTTCTTTATAGCTTAAATTTCTTAGTGAGATTAGTTCCTAATTTAGTCTTCTTCTTACCATCTTCAACTCCATACTTGAGGCTCAAGTGTGCTTCAAATTCATCATTCTCATCTTACTCAAATCCACCAAAGAAGAGAGAAGTTGGATCCACCACCACCGGACACCATACTTGTGATTGCCAAGTACTTTTGGAGCTTGGAGATTTCAAGTGCTCAATTTCTACCACCGTCATCAACTTTCACCAAGCAAAGGAGGAAAGGATCATCATTGGTTTCGGGTCACCATCCATCCATCCGGAACCATATCAGTATTGTTTTAGCTTTTTTTTTCTAAATAAAGTCATGTTTTCAACTTTTTTTAATGTGTAGTACTTTTCCATCCGTTGTCCGTCATGTTTAACGGAGTTTGGGGGAAAATGACAATTTCAGCAACTCAATTTGTTTTTAAAAAATCAATTTATACCCAAAGTTTTAAACCTAACCATTTATACTCACCCCCAACAATTACAAACTTAAAAAAATACCCTCAAGTTTCAATCAACCCACCCCTGCCCACCATGCCATCGCCGCCAACCACACTGGAAAACACTGGAAAACGCCAGAAATCTCACGACACCCTAGGGCCCCGTTTCGCAAACTTGGGCCGCCAAGGGCTTCGAATCGCAAACCCTAGGCTGCGAATCACGAGCCCAAGGCTGTGATTTGAGAGCCCCAGGCCGCGGTTGCGAGGCGGCGAATCGGAGCCATGGGCTCGCAAATGACGGCCTTAGCTCGAGAATTGCGGCCTAGGGTTCACGATTGAAAGCCCTTGGGTGCGGTTTCCAGTGAATTGGAACTTGGGGCGGCCGATCGAGACCTTTTCTGGTGGTTTCCACCGTGTTTGGCGGCAACCCGGCGACGGGGGTTCTTTTGGGTTGTCTGTAACTTCGGGAAAATTTATTTAAGTTTGTAATTTTAGAGGTTTGTTTAAATGATTAGTTTAAAACGTGAGATGTGAATAGATTTTTTTAAAAAATTGAGTTGCTGAAATTATTATTTTCCGCTAAAGTCCGTTAAACTTAACAAACAACAGATGAAAAGGATCACGAATTAAAAAAAAGAAAAACAAGACTTTATTGGGACAAAAAGTTAAAATAGGACCCGAATGAGACAATAATTATAGTTACAGGATTATAAGTGCATTTTTTCCTTTAGATATTAAGTCAAAAGACTTTTCATACCATATACTCTTTACATTGCCAATAATTGATACATTTGACTTTCATATTTTAAGATTCAATGTTTGACTCAAATTATAATAAAGATAAATGGTGAAAAAAATCACAAAAAAATATTTAGAAAATTTATACTTTTAATCATGGTATTCATATGAATTATTTAATTTTAAATGTCTAAATATTTATAAAAAGAAATCAAAGATTAAATATTGTTAAACAACAAAAATAAATATATCAATTAATGACAGACAAGGGGAGCATAAGATTTAATGACTAAATTTATCACTGTAAAGAAGCCATAAAACCAAATTTATCACCATTTTTTCTAGGCTTAAACTAGTCATTTAAAATTGAAATGAGTGTTAAATAAAGTATCATATTTTCAAAGGGGATGTATTACAACAAGGTTGAAAATCTTATCTCATTTCGGCCGATTATTAATTTTATCTTGACACCGGCCGTAAAATCATATTATTTAAGCAAATCTCGTCTCGATGATCATACCGGTTTGTCTCAACCGTCTAGATTGTCTCAACCGTCTCACTTAGGCAGTATTGAAGAAAATGTGAATAGGCACATGAATTTAAAAGGTTTACAAAAAGAAAAAAAAAAAGGTAAACCGAGCGTTCAACTTGAATCTGCTGCAGTTCACGAATCTCTCTCATCAGCTTCGTCTTTCGCGAGTCTCAACTTCAACTGAGTGTCAACTCTCGACTATTAGTAGTAGTTCTGTGATATCTGGAACTTCGAAGCCGCTTTCTTGTGACGGAGGAGGCGAAAGTAAGAAGCTAACGCTAGCAGCGGCGGCGACTATGGAGTAGATAGCGTCGCCGTGGACTGGAGTTGCATCGAAGCCCTTGCGGCTACTGCAAATCAGCTGGTCCTAACAGGATTTCTCACGGTTTGTTGTCTCGAATTCTTAGTTGGAGTACTAAATATTACTCCGTATTTTTTTTGTTCAAACTTGTTGATTTTGTGTAATGCATTCTCGCCTGCAAATTTAGATTTAACTATCTAAGCTTACTGTTGTCAAACATTCGATACCATACTTGATGTTGGAGGCAGATGGATGGTTAGCTTACCCATTATAGTTGAATAATCTTTGCAGCTTCTTCAATTGCCCCGTTGGTGCAAAAATTTGGAGAGGAGTAAGAAATTATTCTTCAGGTTGTTTGGGTTCTTCGTTCCGTACCAGTTTTGGAACTTTCAGCATGGTAAGTTTGGCATTTCAGTGTGATTTTCCTTGGTTTCTTGGGTAAGGGGTGATACATACCTTAAGTGCTTTGTACAAACAAAGAAAACTGACGATAATTTGGAGACAATTGGATGTAAAGGTTTTCCAACTTCATTTTCCCCCCTCTAGCGTCAAAGATTTTCTATTCCCTACAATTGAATTCTTAGAGAACTCTTGCTTTCTGCAGCTGGGAGAATTTTTTGGCCATGGGGTTCTTTTACGATTAATTGTTTTGTCTTGTATCAGGAAGCATTTAGAATGGCGATATTGCAGACAGGGCGACCTGAAGACTTTGCCCTGCAGGCAGTTCAGGAGTTTGTAAAGCCTCAGGTATTTGTTCTTTTATCTTATTCTGTTTGCAGAGAGAATGTTTAAGTTGTGTAGTTTTTTTAGTTTAATTGGAACAGGCTTTTATGCAAGTTGAGGGGAAGGAGATGTTTTACCTAATTTCTTAAGAAAAATTAATGTCAGAATTAGGCACTACAGATTTTCATGCAATTGATTGTACAAATTAAAGTTACACATGGTTTTGTTTCTTTGCGAATTTCTTAGAAATTAGGACACTCACCACAGCATAATGTTTGTATGGTTGATTCTCTGATAGCAAGTTTCCGGATGCTGTTTCTTTCTACCAGAAACTTATCTAGCGAATGCCTGGTGCTGCGCTCACTTTGTCATATGTAAAGTACTGCTAATTGCACATAGTACTTTACAGATTAGATGGCGATAATTTATGCATGCAAAGAATGGATGATATCATTCCTCGTCACCGTTTCTTTTATTTATGTATTCATGTACTTTATCTCTAATTATCGGGACATTTTCATTCCTGTTTAAATGTTTTATTTTCAGAAACAAACAAAATTAGCTCAAGATGAAAACCAATTGTTAGAGAACATGCTGCGGGGTTTGCTGCAGGAATTGGTGGTACGTTTATTTGACATATTTTTTGTTCAAATGATTTTGGTTTCTCTCTTCTTTTTCCAGGTGTTATTAGTGTCACTGTAGATTAAAGTTTATCTTAGCCTTTTCCAGCCACCAGTCAACAAGTGACAGTTGTTTCCTGGACTCACTTTATTTGCATATTTGGTTGAAGTTGCATCTTAAGGTAACTCTTAAATCTGTTCTGTGATACAGTCTTCTGCAGTACAATCTGGGGAAGAAATAATGCAGTATGGAAAATCAATTGTTGATGGGGAGAATACTCAGGGCTTAATTCCACATCTTTTAGGTATGCTATTAAGCTCCCTCTCTCTCTCTCAACCTTTTTCACACTGAACCTGTGGTGACATTGTATACGCATCCTGGCTCAATTCTTTCTTTCCTTTTCCTGTTCTTTCTTTCTTTTTTTTTTAATTCAAAGCTTAATTTATTTTTCCGAACACGAAAATAGAGTCAAATTGGTTTAGAGATAGTAGTTTGTTGTTTAATTATTATGTGGTTCCAATGTACGTTTGGAACATCATGCCAGGTTTTATTATGTGGATGTAGAAATGCTTTTACTCAGTATGGAAGTGATGTCAATTGTGCATCCTGGAGGATTACTTTCATTTCCATTTCATAATCTTTTTTCCATGCAAGTGAAAAAGTCAATGATGACATGGCTTTGAAATTTCATATCATTGTTCCTTCCTAAGAGGAGGATCTGGTTACGAAGAGAGAAAATATATAGAAGATGGAAGAGAGTGTTAATCTCATTTGAGATATATCATTTTTTAGATGTTGTGTTGTATCTTTGTGAGAACGAGCATGTTGAAGGTGGGATGATATTCCAGTTGCTAGAAGACTTGACAGAGATGTCTACTATGAGAAATTGCAAGGACATATTTCGGTATATAGAGAGTAAGCAAGACATACTTGGGAAGGTATTGCTTTACACCTTTTATAGGTTATGCTTTTAGTTACTATTTTTGGTTACCATGATGCACTTGCTTATCGGTTGATGGGATTTTGTAACAATGCAGCAAGAACTTTTTACCCGTGGAAAGCTTGTAATGTTGAGAACATGTAATCAACTTCTTCGTCGACTCTCCAAGGTCATAGCATGCCGAGTATCGTTCTTTTGTATTTGTTCTTGTTATTGCCCCTTGTAATTGTCTCTGTAAAATTCAACATCTAGTCCACTTTTACAACCAAGTTAGCCTTTTCTTCAAAGTCTTAGTCAAATTTTACATCTGAGCATGGATTGTGTGACTCGTAGAAGTGATAGCAACATGAATAGATAGAATATGAGAATGAATCGCCCATTGCACCATTTTTGGGAAATGGGTGACAATTTGGCACATTTAAGAAATGGACGTGTTCGATTTGTGAAATGTACCTTTTTGTACATAGTATCTGTGCTTAGATTTGGATCCTTTTGATCCCTTTAATGTTATATTGTGATGAAAATTGGATTAATGACATTAAGCAGATGCACCATGGCGTAGCTTATTTATGATTGAAGCACCCTTACGTGATTAGTAATTTGACATGCTTCCACTTGAAATAAAAAACAATATGGACACATGTCAATTCCAATGACGTCATTTTAAAAGGTTCTTTTATAGTAGGAAAACTAAGGTTTACCAAAGAATTGTTTGGAAAAATCATCACCAACATTTATGTCATGAGAAGCTCTTTTAAGGCACATCAAAAGTCTTGAGGCATGTGTGCCTGACTCCTAGTGTCCTTATGTTTCAGAGATGAGTGTACTGGTGATTTTTTTGACATAGATGCTATGTGTTTTTTATTTCTTGTGTACTGCTTCATGCATTGTTTTATCAGTTCTTGCTCTTTGTTGGTGTACGCAAGGTGACAAAGAATTCAAGCTTAGGAATCAATAACATCGTAATCTTAGATTGGTCTAGTTGTCTAGGATTTTATAGTATCATTCTTGGTTTCTGTTTCTGTTTCTAATCATTATCAACCTATGAGTCTAGCCTAAGTTAGAATACCATTTTATCAACTTTAAAGAATCAAGTATTCTGGTGTTGCATAATTTGTTTCGGGAGTCTCATTTTGAGACCATTTCAGTTTCTTTTCTTTTTAGGAGTTATTAATTTCTTAGTAGTTTTCCAAGTTCTTTATGCTTTTCAGTTTGTCTTATTAGGATTAAGTTTCTTTCCACCTGGAATATTAAGGCCTCTGAAGCTCTATATAAGCGACAACGCCTTCTATTCAGACTTACTTGATATCTCAGAAAAATGGCACTTTCTTTGCATTGTATGGTGCAACCTAGACCTTGGTGTGACAGTTAGGGACTGTTGGGTGTGAATCCAAGGATTTGCTACCTTGTTCTTTATTTAGAACAGTTCATCTCTCCCGTCCAGCCCTATAAGGCTATAACAGAACCCCTTCCGTCTTGCATCAATAATAAAGGTGGAGTATAGAGTGGTCAATAAATAAAATAATATGCAAATAGATCTTGATACCAAGTAGTTTGTGTTTGGTGCAGGAGTCTTAAATCTCCATTCAGAATTTAGGATGATGGGCATGAATAAGGATTAGGTTCTAAATCTCTCTCTGTTATTTGGAGGTTTCCTAAAGAAGCATGATTAGTGTGATTTGACGTAAATGAGGTTCTCCACTCTTTATTTCTTCTGAGAAGTAGATGATTTAGAAGTCTTGTTTTCTGGCAGGAATTCAATTTTATAATTAACTTTTTTTCCCTAAGGATTGACAGTTTGGATTCTCTTGCTTTTAATTTTGGGGAAACTTACTTAGATATCCTCCCCCCCAACCTCCAAGCCAAAAAAGAAAAAGGAATGGTCGGCACTAATTACCATTTGCCCCCGTTGTTTAGAAACCCTACACCTAACCCTTCTCCTTTTGCACCGTCTGGCATTAATGCTTGAAATCATATTTAAGTTGTCTGGTGATACGTTCAAGTAATTTCAAGTTGACAGTTTCTTTAAGTTAATTGACATTTAGAATATATATTTATATGAATATACGTACATGTATATATATAGAGAGAGAGAGAGATGGAAACACTGGTAATTATAATATTCAGTAGCTGTGAAAATTCAATTAGGCAGATTGGAATTACGAATAATGGATACACTACAGTACTGTGTAAATTATGATTCAATAAGATTTCCAAAGTTACTGTTGGACGTGTAAAAGCGTAGGGGGTTATGTGTAAATTCGTGAAAAATGCGGAAGCAAACGGTAATTAGTATTCCATAACTTGCACTTAGTTAAGGAGAGAACTCCTTTGGCTTTGACTTCTCCGTTTTACCCCTTTGAGCCCTCTTCTTCATCTGCATAGATTCAGCCTGAACCAACATGCAAGAAATAGTTAACAAGTGAAAAAAATAAAAATAAAACAACAATAAAGAAGAAATTTGTTGGGATTAGGTAAAAATAGTAAAATCCCAAGGAATGATTGGTAGGGATGTAAATTGACATTTGAAACTTAGTATTAAAGGGGACATCTTAAAAAAACAAAGTGTTGCAAAACTTGAGGATAGGGGGAGTACTACACTGCAGGTGGTAAATGTAATTACCCCTTTTCTTAAAGAGGGATACTCATTAGTGGTACACCGTACATGATATCAGTTACCACCAAGTTAAACTATTGTATTTGTGACTTCTGTTTCAATTTAGTATCCTCCAGGTGCCTGTACTGCATTTACTTTTTCCTTTTAACCGTTGTTGTGTTAACATGCTTTACAGTTTTTCTAAACATGCATTAATCTAGTTGGAATTTATATTTGCAGGCAAATGATGCGGTATTCTGCGGACGTATTCTCACGTTTTTGGCTCATTTTTTCCCTCTTTCCGAGCGTTCAGGTATTTCCTTGCTTGTGACCCTAATATGTGCGGTTTACTTCACTTTGTTTTTGGTTTTACAGCTATCATTATTCTGCCTTTTCCGAATTTCGCAGCGGTGAATATTAAAGGTGTTTTCAACACATCAAATGAGACAAAATATGAAAAAGACTTACCTGAAGGTATGAACGAGCCAACCTCTCCCCTTTTTTTTTCTTCTTTTCTTGTTTTCGCTTGTCAGACGTGAAACTTATTGCTTTAATTGACTGTTTCAGGTGTTTCTGTTGACTTTAATTTCTACAGGACTTTTTGGAGTCTGCAGGTGGGTTGTTTAATGCAGCTTTTAGACCAACTTCTTTCGGGGAGAGTGTGTGTGTGTGTTACAATAACCTCAGTTTGCATGCCTGGGTGTGTTTGATGAATTCTTAGTTGTTACTATAGCAAATGGACTAAACAATAGTGAATATCATTGGTTATCCAGGGTAAAAAAAACATGTTTTGCCCGCCATCTTACTGAACTTCTTGTCTGAATTTTCAGGAATACTTTTGTAACCCTGTCTCTCTTACTGCTGCTCCTACAAAATGGCAGAAATTCACTTCTAGTTTAACGGTACTGTTTTCATCTCAGTTTTATTTTTTGTCTTGCGACAATTTCCCTCATTTGTTAAAGTTTGAGACCTGTAGGTTGTCTTGAGTACCTTTGAGTCTCAGCCTTTGAGTGATGAAGAAGGAAATGCCAATAACTTGGAAGAGGAGGCTGCAACTTTTAACATAAAGTATCTTACAAGCAGTAAACTAATGGGATTAGAGGTATGCAACTGTGAGGACATTTAACATTAATCCTGCAGAATGATGGGCTAATTGTTTCTTTTAATTGATCTTGGAAATAAGTTGAAAGATCCAAGCTTCAGACGCCATATTCTTGTGCAATGTCTCATATTATTCGATTATTTGAAGGTACAGACCATGTAATATGACCTAGAGTTTATTTACACTTTGACTTATGGGTTTATGAAATAGAGTAATTATTTTTAACTTGTAGGCCCCAGGAAAGAATGATAAAGAATCTTCTGAAAGCATGGTTAGTGCCTAAATTACTAACAAAACACAGTATGTCATATTTCCTTTTCCACATTTTTTTTCTGTTCATATATATACTTTTACATTCTTGAAACTTGTATCATTTACATTCTTGAAACTTGCATTGTCTACATTCTTGATACTTGTAGTATATACTTTTACATTCTTGAAACTTGTACTCTATCATTTACACGTAATATCTATATTCTTGAAACTTTTACATTCTTGAAACTTATACGTTTGGATGTCAAGAAGCTGCCGCCTGCCCAACAAGGTGGAGGGGATTATGATGAGACGCCTGATCAGGATTCCAAGTAGGTCGTTGGCCAATTTTGGATCTTCTTGGAGACAAACTGATTGGATTGTGTTTGGCCGTTGCTTTTGATTTTAGTACATTCATTTACATTCTAGAAACTTGTATCATTTAGAGATCAAGTTGCACTTGTATCTTCATCATAGGTCTAGGCTTGGCAGTCTTGTCTTATTTTAGTCCTGAGATTGTTTATTATAAATTTCTGTTTTTTTGTTGTCATTTTGACATGTTAGCTATTGCCAGGAGTTTTGGCAACGTATAACTGTATCCGACGTTGAAGCGTATGAATGACTATGGATTTCGAGTGTTCTTGTTGACATAATGTTATATAATGGTATCTGGGTGTAGGACAAGAGAATTCATCCTACAGTTGTGACTCGATTATGCCTAATTGCACTTGTTCTGCAATTTGTTTGGTAGTTAACACTTTCATTTTTCCAATATGGGCTCATAAAGTTTTTGGCAACCAAGTTATGTAGATCTTCAGCCCATATTGGAAAAATGAAAGTTTTAATTACTAAATAAACAGCAACACCAAGTGCAATTAGGCATAATCGAGTCACACTTGTATGAATGAATTCTCTTGTCCTATACCTAGATATCATTATATAACAATATGTCAACAAGAACACTCAAAATCCATACTCATTCATACGCCTTCAACGTTATACAATTTTGCATACGTTGCAAAACCTTGACAATAGTTGACATGTCAAAATGACTGCAAAAAAAAATTCTATAGTAAACAATTTCAGGAAAACTAAAATGAGACAAGACTGCTAAGCGCAATTTGATCTCCAGCATACTGATTGGACTAGCCGAAGGGTTTGTACTTATGGAAGCTTAGCTGAGACCTCAACGATTATCACACAGAGTTCCTTGTATATGGATGTACACTGGAGCTATCCTCGATATTATTTGCAGTCAACAGCATTTTTACAGTGAATGAGGAAATTAGCCGAAGCCCATAAAACTCATGAGGTGTCTAGTCCTCACAATAAGTTTTAACTTGCACAATCCTCAACTTAATCCCCTGAAACACATACCTCATTAGCAAACACAAATGAGGTTGTATTCATTTAACAGATAGCTAGCATCTCTAATTACTACTCCCTCCGTCCCACAAAGGTTGTATAGTTTGACTTTTATGTTTTGTGTTTGAGTGTTTGACTCAAATTATAAGATGTACAATGAAAAATTAAAAAAAATATTTATTTAGAAAATTCATACTACAAATTATGACACTCATATAAATTATTCAAATCTCTAAATCAAAACATTTATGAATAAAAATCAAATATACCATAGAAACATGAAAACAAAGGGTGTAATTCAGAGCAATCTAAGTAACTTAGTCGGGGTGGGAAAATTGTGGAAAAAATTCAGAGGTCTGTTGCTAGATGTTAGTAAAAGTGATGAACTGATAGTAGCACCAGAAAAAAACTGAACCACGGGAATGAAATTTCTAAGGCTATACTTAGGTTTGAAGTTTAAGCTCTATTTCATATGTGGACTACCCTCTTATACATTCTACATATAATTCAGTAAAAATTTCACAAGGATTATTGTTACCATATCATGAATGACAATACAAGGGACAGTTTTTTCGTGTCATAGAAATTAAAGTGCATGTTTTAGAATCTCTGCAGATTGATTTTGTTTCTGCCTGTGATAATATTACTGCAGAAAGAAGAAATAAAATCTTGTGAAGATCGAGTGAGGAAACTGCTGGAAATGACTCCACCAAAAGGGAAGGATTTTCTAAGTAGTATTGAGCATATCTTAGAACGAGAAAAGAACTGGGTTAGTTCAACTTCTACTAGTATTTTCTAGAGTAATCATGTGTTAGTTATTTCCTTTGAAGTTATTTTTTTTAGGTATGGTGGAAAAGGGATGGCTGTCCACCATTTGAGAAACAGCCAATTGAGCCCAAAGCAATCCAAGATGGAGTTAAAAAACGGTGCGCACAACAGTTTCTTTGTCTCGTTTCTTTTGTTTTTTTTGGGGCAGTAATTCATGTCTCGGCCTTTTTTTTGCACCTCTCCATAGGAAGAAATAAATTCAGAGTAATTTTTCCAAGAGCAAAAAATCACCTATTGTGGGTGTGTTATGGCCCATGCATATGGGATTGAATTGTATAAACTTGCAGAAAAATGACACTGCAAAGGCCAGGGTTCTTTTTACTCTTTTTTCTTTGCTTCATACCCATATCAGTGAATCTAGCAAGGGCTCTTCACAGAGAAGCCAACCAACCATCTTATCATACAAATTTTTGAACTGGCAAACACTTACCTCTCTGATTTTATAGTTGCATACAAAGCAACCTGTTAGAAGGCTTTACATTAAACTGTTAGCACACAGTTTTTTTTTGAACGGCTAACAAGACACTTTCAATTAATCAGAGAAAACAAAAGCAACAAAAACAACAACAAAAGGGAGAGTGGCTAGACAAACAGCCCCTTGAGATAGGGGGCAGCAGCACTAGCCAACCAACACCTCCCAGCAGACCAGAGGAAAAACCAACGAACATAACAAACAACAAAACAGTCCACAACCTTGCAGATCACACCCTACAAAGCAAAGACCTACAAACCAACTACCCCACCCCATCTGCTGCTCTCAGCAGAGGGTCTTGAAGCCAGTCCACCCATGACAGGTTCAGTTTCCTGTCTCTGCTAGATATCCAGAGAAAGGATAGAACCTGCAAGTCAGTAAAGATTGCGGCAGCTCTCCAAGGGGAATTTTGCATCACAACCTTATTCCGCGCCTTCCATAACGACCACGCCGTAACATAAACAATAGATTGCCACAGCTGACCCACTTTTGGGGGACCTTGAGAGAGGAAAGAATCCTGAAGCACGTCCGTAACATCCTAAAGATTTGAGACGTCCGTATTGCACCACCTTGCAACTGCTCGCCAAATCTCCGAAACCCAAGAACAACGCACCAACACATGGCTCGGGGTCTCGACTGACGCTTCACAGATAGGGCACATGGTTGAGTTCACCTCCACTCCTCTTTGACGAAGCTCGTCTCGCACTGGGATGTACTGGTTGCTCTCCATATGAAAATATTGACCTTCTTGGGAATTTTGTTACACCATCGCATCGCAGCGTCATGACTCGACGCAAGCTTCGCACAGATTCTCTTGGATAAGCAGCTGACCGTAAAGATACCGTCAGTAGCAGGCTCCCAACTCCACTTGTCTGGACGTTCCCGATGAGGAATGAAACCCTACAGCATGGACAACAATTGTTGGAAATGACCTTCCGCCCTCCCCCTCGGCGGTCTTCTCCAACTCCACTCCCACCTCCACTCTCTCTCCTCCCACCTAACCTTTTCGCTCACCAAGCTGCCCTGATTTGACTCCAACTCATATAACCTTTTAAATCTCTCCTTTAGCGGGCACCCACCCACCCACTCATTCTCCCAGAATTTGGTGGTGTTCCCCATACCCTCAACTCTCCTAAACAGATTCCTAAAATCGTCCCCCAAGTTCTCTACTTCCGCCTCCGCCTCCGCCTCCGCCTTTCCTATATCTTTCCACACTCCACGCTCCCATAGTGACACCTATATTTAAAGACTTAAGGGACCCCCCCATAAATACTACTCACCACCTTCGTCCATAACTGATCCACCTCATGTAACCACCTCCACTTCCACTTTCCTAGAAGAGCTAAATTTTTTCCTTTCAAACTACCCACTCTCAACCCCCCTACTGCACTATCACCAAACATCCTGTCAATTTTTGCCCAAATAAGTTTCGATTTTCCTCACCACTCTAACTGGGGCACGGAACACTGAAAAGTAGTACATGGGTAAGCTTCCAAGATCCGAGTTCATCAACATAAGACGACCGCCAATTGACAGAAGTTTTGTTTTCCATCCAAAGAGTCTCTTTTCCACTTTTTCTACAACTGGTTTTCAGTTGACCATCCGGCTCATATTCGCACCAACCAGCATACCCAAATAAGTGAAAGGGAGAACCGCTGAAGAACAACCGAGATTCCTTGCCAATCTAGCAACCTCCTCCACTTCCACTCCAACACCAAAGATTCTGCTTTTTCCAAACAGAGATCTTGCATTGTCCGTCGACCACTCACCACAGAAAACCGCATCATCTGCGAATTGCAGATGAGAAATACTAACCCTCTCTTGGCCGACTTCAATGGGACGAAAAACTCCTTGACTTACTCTAAGTTATTACTGCTGTAAATAATTCTTGTAAGTTAGTCAACTAGTTACTATTGTAGTTATTATTGTCATTAGTCAACTTGTCTGTCAAATATGTTCCTAGTCCTACTGATACACAACAGGACATTTCAGGTACTTAAAACACTGATCAGCATCAGAATTATTCAAGGAAGATAATTTCTCACATGGTATCAGAGCCCTAGGTTCACCTATCGAAGGAATTCTGGTATCCTGTTCCTGTCCATTGCCAAACCTTTTCTTTACCTTACAATGTCTTCCCTAACAACTAAACCAGTTCAGATTGAACTCCATTCTCTTACTGGAGATCTTAAATCCATTCAACAATACCATAGGCTGTTTCGGAAAAACTATCTCAAATCATCCAAATTAGCGAGGGCATGTCCTAAAGGCAGAGGGAGAATTAACCGTTTTCTTTGGCACGGGCGTAAACAAGAAGAGGCAAGCTTCGAAACTTGGGATGATCAGGACTTCATGATCATGTACTGGCTCTGGAGCTCTATGAACCTCGAGATCAATTACATCTGCATGTTCCCAATAGCAAAGGCCACTTAGGATGCAATCCAACAGACCTACTCCAAGGCCTAGAACAAGTTATTTAGAAACTACTCCCTCTGTCCTTGAAAGGATGGTGCATTCCTTTTAAGGGTGTCCCTGAAAGAATGGTGCATTTCCTTTCTTGGAAACTCTGGGTGAGCAACTTTACTTAGGTGCCCCTAACTTTCCTTCCCAAATTTCACCACCCAACCAAAGTGGGGTTAATTTTGACCAAATGTTTCCTTTTCCACTATTTTCTTAATCTCCATGCCAAAAGAAATGCACCATCCTTTCAGGGATGGAGTATGTTTGTTTCAAATTATTTTTAGGAAGAATGTATTAAAAAATTTGTATAAGAATATATTTAGAAACTGCAAACGTCCATTTGCCATTTTATGTAAATTGTTTACTTCCGATATTAAAAAGTTGAAGAAAGAAAACATGGATTAAATGTTGGATTTCAAACGTTGCTACTTTAGGAACAGAAGTATTAGGTTTTTGGCACTTCAGTAATCTGTGCTGGCAGCTGGTTAGCTAATGATATGATTTTTAGAAAGATACTATAAGATTGAATTAGACATGGAGTATCCATCTACAATCAATCTTATGTTAGTTTGAATCCTGGTCCTTTATTTGTTTTCATTCGTATGAGTATTAAATTGAATTAAATGTCTCCACATAGATCATCTGTTGTTATTAACACTTTGTGCACCGAGGTTTGGTGGCTGTTAAAGCTTGCCCTTACATTTTCTGGAAACCTACACTTTAGCCCTGTTCCTTTTCCACTGTCCTACTGTCACTTCTAAAGTACTCAGAAATCCTGCTGAACTGTAGAGTATCCATCTACAATCAATCGGCCTGGTAATGTTTTTACAGAATGGGCATCTGAAATCTCAACATTCTGTCAATTTAAAATTAAAGAAAAATGAAAAACATATAATTTCTCAACTTGGGCCAGGGGTTGGGTGTTGGGAGCGAGCTGGGTGAATTTTCCACTATTTATCATGAACCCTAGAATCATAATTTGACAAATTTATATCTCTTCTAACCCTGCAGTAGGCCAAGATGGAGGCTTGGGAATAAAGAACTTTCTCAGCTTTGGAAGTGGGCGGAACAGAATCCGGTTTGTACTATGGACTTGACTCTTTCTTTTTATGCAGCTAGAAACATTATGCTTCATTTGCATTCAGAAAATTATTTATCAAAATGTCCTTAAAAATCATTTCTTCCTGGTATCGTGGTTAACAGAAATAGTTTTTCTGCGGTGAGCTTTCTTGGTCTCAGAAATAAGTTTATGCTGCTATTTTGTGATTTTCCATACATTTACGTGCCTTAAAATTTGTCTTTGTTATATTGAGTATTTTTATTTTTTTTAATGTTCGCAGAATTGTCTGACTGATCCACAACGTGTTCGAACTCCTGCCATTACAGAATACTGGAAGCCTTTGGCAGATGATGTATGGGCCTTTTTAGACAAAACTCTCATTTACCATCTGCTCTATTTTTAGTAACTATTCGAAGTTCATAGTATATTTCATTTTGCATACCTGATACGACTTCTGTTCATTCTTTATAGATACGTGTTCAATCTTAATAAATTCATCTTTAATTATGATTCTTCATACACATGTTCAAGCTTTTAATATGATGCTTTATTAACGCTTGTAGATGGATGAGTCTGCTGGAATAGAAGCTGAATATCACCACAAAAATAACAAGGTAAAATATTTTTGTTGAACTCTTAATTTATGCACACCAGAACCTCACTTCTCTCTTATTCTGCGTCATTAATCCAAAATAAGAAGAAAAAAAAGGCTCAGCTATATGTTTTTTTTTGTCCGAAAAATCGTAGCAATCAAGGTTCCAAAACTCAAGTTTGTTTATTCGATTGGTGACAATGTGGCATTCTACAACAACAATAGGGACATAAACATATGACTTTATCTCTGTTATTAAGTAATCTTCCGTTTCTATTTGAACATATTTCAGCAAATACTAGTAAATTTAAAGTAGTCTGGTCAAACACATTGATATCAGTGAATGCAAGCTTCCAAACCTGATAGGAGTATTTTGTTTACTAGGCTTAAGTTGTCTGTTCGGACAGAAACCAGTTCATTGATGGCTTTGGTAATAAAGCTCAATTTACATAATCCAATACAATCTTGGGTAACAATGTTGGCTTTGAATCATAATAAAGCTCAAGTTACATAATCCAATATCACAGTAACATAATAGTGAATAAGCAGCATCATCCTATAGTCTCTAGTCCCCGTTCTTGTAACAAATATGATAATTGACTTTGCATCCCCCTTGCACTAACAATGGGTTTAGTCTTGTTTTTTGTTTTTTTTTATCTTTCTTTGTCCGAGCAAGAGTTCTCTCTCAAAACTTTCACAAAGCAATATAAGTACGCATACAAGTCAGAGAGAGAGAGAGAGAGGTGCTCCATTACAAGATCTGGTTTGAAAGTATTGGATAGAATCATGTCTTCAACGATCCACCAGTGATGTTTTGCTTAAATTCTAGAAATATAGGAGTAATATGTTATCAGAACTTCTGTGTACAACAGCAATATGCAGGAATTGTGCTCTAGACAATATGCAGGAATCCTTTTCCTTAATCCTGGAATTGTGCTCTAGTCATTATGCAGGAAACTTGCCTGATTTGGCGCTAATCATTTTGCAGGTTTATTGCTGGAAGGGTCTTAGGTTTTCAGCAAGGCAGGACTTGGAAGGGTTTTCAAGAGTATGTTTAATCATATTAAAGAATTTTGTGTTTATATAACAGTTTAAGAAGAGCAACCTGGAGTAACTTTATTTTCTGGTTTCAACCCAGTTTACTGAACATGGAATTGAGGGAGTTGTGCCTTCTGAACTTCTTCCGGCAGAAGTGAGATCCAAATTCCAAGTTAAAACAAATGAGAAATCCAAGCGTGCAAGAAGAGATGAGAAAAATGCTTCACAGCATGGTGATGAAAATCAGGTACTGCTTTGTTTTCTCGTCGTTCTATGCATATTTGGAAAATCTAGAGTAACTTAATGTTAAACTTGCAGAAGTTTCCCCCGTGTGATACCCATACAGTTTTGGCACAATTAGCTGCCCAACATCCTTTTCCATTCTTTTAATTCTACTTGAACATGGCATTGTAACCTTTTTTTTTTTTTTATTGAGGCATGGTAACTTATTATATTTCATATTTAAAGGTTTGTAGCCTTACTTAAGTTCAGTCCCATGATAAGTATACAGCTTTGAAGCTTTACTACTGAAGCTAATGCTGTTCCTCTGCATATATCCTGTTTGATCTGAAGCCATTTTAAGAGTTATAGCAGACAGGACAGAAACCGATAATTCATTGCACAGGTGTGGAAGACCAAAACTATTGCATAAGCATTTTGCTGCAAGTACTAAATACTATTTGCTATTCTACAACTAGTAAAATGATGGGAGCTAACCTATTTCTATGAATGTCTCTTCATACATAAATACACAATAAATGGTATTAGTAATGGTCTTATGCTATACTTTGTAATTTGAGTGTTTAGAAAGCTAACGCTAGAGCACTTTATTATGTACTCTCTCCATCCTCCAAAAATTGTTACGTTTAACTTTCTAGTCTTTATTTGATTCAAATTTTCATTGGGAAGAATCTGTTCAAGTATATGTAAAAATTATACTGGTATATAGAAATTCAAATATTCATTTATCGTTTACACAAACTATTTGACATTGTATGCCAAAATGGGAAAAAGATGATTAATAAGATCTTGGAAAAGAAACATGGCGAGTATTATATCAATCCGAAATCACCTTTTTCTGTACCTATTATTGACTGGGGATACGTTTTCCTCATGAGCTTTATGCTTTGTTCCCTCCCGTCATCCAATGCTAACGTCTTTCGTTTCTCTCCATTCTAGTTTTCGACGCCTGCAACTGAGGTAGATGGTGAACTAATGAGAACAGAGAATGGAAATCCGGCGGCAATGGAGACTGATGCGGTAGCAGCTGCTGGAAGTAATTCCCAGAGTGAGAATGCGACACCGGAAGCAGAGCAAACCCAAGCATCTAATTTGGATGCAGGTCAAGAATCTTGCCAGTTAGAAGCAGAAGCAGATGCTGAGCCTGAGCTCGAGCCTGAACCGGAGAGAGAAACCGTTCAGGGAGAAGCGGACCCAGAGCCTGAGCTAGATGTTATAGGATGATGAGGGTTCTTAATTTTCATCGTTCCCCCAGAAGGGATCAGTGAAAGACATGCTGCCTAACTTTTTACTGTGACTGATGTGTATGTATCTGAATGTGCTGAAATTACATTATTTTTGTTAGATAATGTAATTAACTTTAGTATAATATTTTGCCACCGGTTTCAACATAACTGGGATTAAGATACTATATGATGGTGATAAGCTAAGAATTGAGACACATTTCCCTTTCTACTGACTGGGGTATAGTGGATGCCTACATTGAATTTGATTTATGTTATAGGATCATAAACTTTCTTATTATTGGTCTGTATTTGACACCAGATCCTGATTTTAATGCTTCCTAAAAAAAATTAAGGTAGTGAAGCCGTATTCATAAAAGTGCAACAATTTCCCAAAAAAAATTAAATTTAAAATTTTCCTCCATTTTTTAAATCTTTTCTTAACGAACAGAACCTTCATGTGATTAAGAAGCAAAAGGAAGAAATCTGGGTGAAATTGCAAGAAACCACAGGTTGCAGGGGTCATTAGGCAATGGAATATAATTGGATCTTTTAAAATGCAATCCATGGTGATGGATCAAAACAGGGAGGATGGAAACCCAATTTTCATCTATGAATGGGGTGAGATAAAAGGTTAAGGTGAACTAAGGGGTTCAAGTCATTCGGGCTTCAGGTTGTTTCATTTACGGGTTCAGTCCGGGTCGGGTTTCTTCTGGTCCAAGTTCACGTTTATTCTAGTCCAAATTCGAGTTTCGTCGGGTACATGTTCGGGTATCTGAAAATTTTAATTTTAATTTCTATTCTTATACCTATATTCTTCTTTATACATATAATTTTTTTCATTATAAATATAATACCACGTATTTTATATTCATATATACAATAATGATATACTCAAAAATTATGCACACATTTTCCTCTCCCGTTTTTGTTGGAGTTCAAAATAAATATGTTTTGCGAAGTTATTCTAACAAATTAGACATTCCTCCAAAGAAATTAGAAATTAGACATTATTCCAAAAAAAAATGAAAATTTATCCAACAAAATTAGAGATTGCACATTGTTCCAAAAGATTAGAAATTGGACATTGTCATGTCGAGTATCAATGATCAGCTCGAAGACATCTTAACAACACTATCATCGAACACCAAATCAACAAAATCTTCCGCCTACTTGACCCTCTTGCGCTTCCAAGAACAGTCCAGTGAGGCCCCTCTATCGGTTGAAGCCTTAGCTCAAAAGTCCAGCGTTATAGTCGCTTCAATTTCCGGCGACATCTTCGTTGAGGACGAAGAAATGTATGTTTAAGAGCAAGAATTATAAATTTTTGCGTTATGTTTTATTCCCGTTCCCTTTTCTGTATAATGAAATTTATCTGTTTTTTTCCAGTGCCGTGCAAGCTTTGAAGTGCCTAGGGTTTATGATTTATCACCCGTCAATCGTCGTGGCGCTTTCTGGTACGAATACACGGTCATTCTGCGTGGTGTACTTCATTTTTTTCTTTTTCTTTTTTATAAAAAAAATGTTTCTACCGTGTTTATTCTGAGGATGTTTAACGGAATAAAGAAGGATTATTCAGATTCTTTTATAAAAGTTCAGTTTACATAATCAGGCAATGTTTTTGCTAGTATACTGCAATCCTAATACTTACATGTGTAAACCGAGAGTAACCCCTTCTGAATTCAATAATCTTGCAGTGGATGACGTAAAACTGGTTTTACATTCGTTGACCAAAGTCATCGCTGAAACCAGAATGAAGGTAACGCTTGTGGTAGTTTTATACGACTCTACCCCTCATGTGTTGATCTCCGAGTCTTAAAGACTTCAACTTGTTCTGTATTGGATGCAGACTGTCTGTAATATAGGTGTCTGGTGTGTATCAATGCAACAGTTCCAAGCATCACTAGTTTCTGTCCACCTCATGCCTCTGTTACAAGCTGTTGTTCATGCTCTTGAAAATCCTTTTGGCTCACTATCAGTGACATTTGAGGCTATACAGGTATTAATTGTATTCCACATCTAGCATTCTTGAGCAACTCGAGAGTGGCTTCTACCGTGAATATTTTGTTTTCTTCTTTAACCAAGTCTCTCTCTCTCTCTATATATATATATATATCAAGTCTGATATGTGCTTTCATTTCAACATGAGTTTTGGAAGATCTTTTGCTCTTATAACTTGTGAAGCAGTGTCTCTTTGTACTGCTTAGTAGATTAGATTTCTGTCACTGTGTGTTGGAATACTTCTAATAGACGAGATGCGACTTTAGTAGGCTGTGATGAAGTTAGTGGAACAACTGAGTGGAAAGATGATGGAGTTCTCACATGTTTGGGCACCTTCAGTTTACAGAAGACTTATCAGCACTGAGAAGAAAGAGAGAGATATTTCACAGAGGTGCCTTACGAAGATTAGGTCTATTATTTTGCCTCCTCCTGCAAGTCTTTCAAAGGTATAACAACAGCTTGTACTACCAACTTTGCAATCAGTTTTTCCCATGTTTACCCTGTTATTGGAAAACTAGAAGTCTTATAAATGCAATGACTAGCTGGTTCACGTAATAATAATAATAATATATGATGCCCTTAAGCAATGTCTAAAAAAAGTCACGAAAAAAAATGCTTAGATTACAGGATTGAAGCTGCCCTTATCAATGCGTCCAGAAGAGCATGTGGAAGGCCAGTTCAGTTTCTTTCAACTGGAACTTCCTCTAACATGATTGTTTGTACTCCCTCCGTCCCACAATGGTTGTCACTTTTGCCATTTTGGGTTGTCCCACAAATGTTGTCAAGTTTCCATTTTAAGGAATCTTTATACCCACCCTTTTTACCATCTTATCCTCTTATCTTACACCATGAACCCATAAGATTTTCTCCTTTTTCCCACTCATTTTAAAATTGGAGTCCACAAGATTCTCTCTTTCTTTGTCATGACGGTAAAACTGTCAACATGCTAATATTATTATCAAAATTTCCTTAATCTCCGCGTCCAAACAAAACCACCAACCTTCGTGGGAAGGAGGGAGTATGTTTTCTGAAGTGTGTTACACCTTTTTCACTCTCATTGAGAGATGCCCCTTTATGAAATTGAATCATTAATATAATTCCATTAACTTGTTGACCAACATAATCCATCAATTCCAACATGATTTTTTATTGTCAACAAATATTTGTATATAAACTTACTGGGGCATTTCTCAATAGGAAGCATGCACATGGGGTAAGGGAGTAGTAAGGAACCCACATCATTTTTATTTTTTTTCTCTGATTTTTTGTTTTTTAACTATAAATTGCTTCATCAGTCCATAATTGCATGCTACTATGCTTTCAGACTAAAACCGCTCTTCAATTTTTAAACTCAGTCAAATCCAGAATGCAACTAAGAAAATGCAAGGCCTGTTTTTCTAATACTGTTCTGTTTACGATTCTATTTTGTTCAGTAAAGTTCTAATACTATGGCGTATATTTAAGGTGAAATATTTACTCCATGCATCTCATAATTATAGTCAGTTTAGACTTTTGCATGTGAGTTTAACTCTGTACTCTCTTTGTAATGAGGCATAAACAAATAAACGCATATGCACTGCCAATTAAAGTCTCCTACTTTATGAAACAATGGTTTTGAAAATTTTTGTCACAAGTTATATACTCCCTCCGCCCCCAAATAAATGGTGTGTATTCCTTTTCTGGATGTCCCTGAAAAATTGGTGCATTTCCCTTTTTAGAAACTTTGGGTGAGTTGTTTTACTTAATTACCCCTAACATTCCATACATATTTAGAGCCAAAAGAAATGCACCTTTTATTTGGGGATGGAGGGAGTACACACACACTCTCTCTCTCTCTCTCACACACACACACACATATGCAGAGCTGAGTTCACCACAACTAAAAGAAGTCCATAAGTGACATTATTTTGGGATGAAGGGAGTATTATTGTCTTCTTCTGAATGTTAAGTTGTTAACCTTACATGAGTATCATTTCTCATTAACCAGCAAGTCGCGCAAGACATCAAACAAAAGCTGCTATCCCAAATGAAGGATCTACTGAAAAAGGGTATGAAGATACCTATTTTACAAGCATGGGGATGGTTTATCCGCTTGTTAGGATCTCAGGCTATGAAGAGGAGACAATTAGTTAACGATTTGCTGAAAATCCCTGAGCAGACATTCTCTGATCATAATCCGCAGGTCCAGATAGCTTCACAGGTATCAGTGCCCAGTTTCTTTCTTCTTGGAGCATTTACTGTGGGATATAGCTTGTCCAGAAAAAAACAAGCAAAATAAAAAGTAAAAACATTGAGGATGAGAGGAGGTATTCATGCATGAACTGTTTGGTGCTCTTAGGCTGCAATGTAGTAGTATGATTTAACACTCATTCTTGCAATTTATCTAGGCGCCAAATATATTATATTCTTATTATTATGGTTAGATACCCCTTAATCCTGAAACTGAAGAGCCTGACCCTCAGCTTGACTTGTTCCATATAACAGTAAAATCATAAACCACATGATATGATTTATTTGTCCCTGCAAAAGGCTTCTTTTGCATGTTGAGCAGCATGCCTATAACGAATAATGGTGTTTATTTATTTGACAGGTTGCTTGGGAAGGTCTTATCGATGCTCTTATTGACTATGAGAAACTTGATTGCTTTAAAGTTGCAACTCAAGAAAATGGTAATCAGGCATGTGCAACGAGAACAGGGATTTGTGTTGATATTCAGTCAAATGGATTTTCGAAAAGCATAAAACTGATAATGACACCTCTGGTAGGGGTATTGTCAAGCGGAAATGATGTGTCTGTTCGCTCATCCTGCTTGAAGACATGGTTTTATCTACTTTATAAACTTGATATATCCATCAACTCTCTGTCTGTGGTAGAATTGGTTTTGCATCCTATCTTTGAAATTGTTTTTAAAAATGGACCAGATAGTAAGAATATTTGGTTATGGAATTCATGCTTGGATCTCCTTGAGGATTTTATATCAGCGAAGTGTAGAGAAACAGATTCTTACATGTATGGCCTTGAAAACCTGAGATTATCATCCAGATGGTCTCTTCCGGGAGCTTCTGTTTCTGGCGCACACTCATGGAAGGAATGTGCGATTAAATGGATGGGCTGGGACCTTAGTCATCTGGATTTCTGTTTCAGAATTATGAAGGTTATCACTGATCATGTCTCAGCAGTGGCGGCTCCTGAAAGCAGAAGCCTAGCTAGTGGTTCTGTAATAAGGATATTCGGTTCTGTTTTAAGGGCAGTTCAAACAAAACTAAAAGATCCTTCAATCAATTACGAGAGCATAATGTCATGTTTGTGCACAATATTGAGTTTCGTAAGTAAGATATGTGAATGCACTAGCTCAGAAGATGGTGGCAGCTATGACTTGTTCCAAACTTGCCTTAAGTTTATAGAAGCTGCAGTTAGAGAATTAGAACCTTCACTTTTGGGTTCTCCTCTATACAAGGTTGCTTTGGATATCAAGTACATAAGTGCTCTTCATTCAACTAGTGGAGAAACATCATCCCAGAGTTCTCTTGCTTATATGGACATGGTTTCACCTGTGGTTTATCTTAATGTTCTATACTTATGTGTCGTGATACAGATGCACTCATCTACACCTCAGAAGGAGCTAAGTGTGTGTGAGTTGCAGAAATTTTTCAGTTTTCTTCTATCTTCATATGACGCCATGGAAAATCTTCAGGTTTCTCTCGCTGTATTGTACAAACACATCAGTTATACATACATAGAGATATGGTTAGTTATAGCAGAAGGCTTGACCCATTACATTGATCGTGTGAGGGAACCCAATCTGTCCAAGCTGCACATCGGTGGCCCGGTGTGTAAAGCTATATGTTATCTGCTTCTTTACCCTTTTTCTGTATACTCTTGTCTCTGGAAAGTGGAAGCTGGTGGGGCTGTGAAAGAATACACAATCTCATTGGAGCATACTATTGAGATTTGGAAGTCGGTATATATGTCTGTTACTAGTGAGATATTTGACCGTCTATCTGTATGTTATCTTGTTCAGTCTTTTTGCGCACAGTCAAATGTGCTTCTTGATGAAAACGATATGACAAATGATCTTGGTCATGAGCTTGATTTGAGTAATGAGAATCTGAAATGGACATTTTCCTCTTTATATGGTGAGGCTCTAATTTGTATATTGCAACAAATGGAAATTGCAATTACTGCAGTTACTATATCAAATCAAACTCAGACTTTCACCGGCATCCGTGATGTGGCAAAGTTTGTATCCAGGTAAAAGAAACTGTGTGATGAAACAATCTTCACAAAACTATTGTTGTTATCTTTTGCTGTGAAACAAATCGTTGGATGGTTTGATAGAGTTGATTTCCGTATTATCAGTAAATGCAAGTGCGATCACATTGATATTAGTATTTTTAAATTCTGTTAGAAAATGCTAGCTTCCTGTTTGCAATCTCTTATCCCCAACTCGGGATTGTGCAGCTTCCTTAAGTTGTCATACACGAGGCCTGGGAAAGAGCCAGATCACAGTTCACTGATTTCAAGGTGTGCCATTCAAGCTTTCTATGTTTCTTGTTCCGTTTTTTTTTTCTGCAGATTTGGATGATTAAGTGTTTATGGGAGAGAACTTTGCAGGGTACTTTCTGCACTGGCAAACCTGGTTACTCATCTTCATTCCAAGCAAATTATCCTCCAGTTTTTTGAGGTTAGTACCTCCATATCAATTCAGTTATCGATGGACAACCATATCAATTCTGATTGTGAACTCATGCTTGCACCTTGTGTAGATATTGACTTCTCCAGTGATCCAGCTGCTGTCTCTCACTGAGGAACAAAGTAAAAATGTCAGTGAGCAGCTTGGGTTGTTGTGGACAGAATGGCTTAGGTGCATACAAAGGAGTCACCCACCGATAATCTTTGATTCTGCGGTACTGAGACTTCAGGCAGACTTCCTGGAGAAAGCACTCACTCATACAAGTTCCTCCATTTCAGATCCCACCATTGCCTATTGGAAGTCCACTTTCGGCAAGCAAATCAACTTGGAGTTCCCTGAAAACCTGCTTCCTGTATTGGACAGGTTATCAAGAAATGGAACGTTACATATCGGGAACAGAAGTATGGGGTTTTTACAAAAATGTGGTGGTGATGATGGTGATAATGGAGTGCGGAGATGCAAGGTAACAACAATGCGTAAATTGAGCTCAAAAAAGATACAGTTTGTGGTTGAAGAGTTTAAGCAGCAGGAGGCTCCACCGTGCCTGAAAAGGAAGAGATTAGAACTGACTGAACATCAAAAGGAAGTGAGGCGTGCACAGCAAGGAAGGGAGAGGGACTGCAGTGGGCATGGACCTGGTGTTCGTACTTATACGACAGCGGACTTTTCGCAAGGAAATGAAGAATCGCAAGAGAGCCAAGATTATATTCGTGATTCAGAAAGACTATAGAGTTGATGTGCCCTCATACTTTGTAAATGCTTGAAGAGACTTGAAAATAGATGGTTAATTTAGTAGAATCCACGGTTGGGTGACCATGCAAACGCAAGGAGGATGCTCGGTGGTTTAGCTGCTTTCAAACTCTCGAAGGGGAACGCGGTGAGCAAAATACAAACGAGGAAATGAGGCCGCCCCACTTCATATATGTAACTGCACTGGCACAGAACACAGTATAGGAGAGCCTAAATTGGAATTCTTCAAACTTGAGGCTTCTCGGCTCTTCTGATTTGCATTACTGAGTGTTGAAATGGTAAGGCCTGGAGGCTGGAATGAGTAGGCTCTTCTGATTTGCATTTACGGTGGCATGTGATGATGACAGTGGTAAGTGATTTTATAGTAGTTTAGGATGTCTCAATCCTGTGGGTCGTGTCATTCGGGTTTAAATTGAGATCGGGGTCATTTGGGTTTTGGGTTGTTTCGGGTTGACATTATTTTAGGTTGTTCTGGTTCAAGTCATTTAGTTGTCGTGTTAAGGTCAGGTTGGGTCGGATCCGAGTTCGGGTTAGAATTCGAGCAATGCACTTTCATTTGTTGGTTGCTTCGGGTTGAAATAAAGTAGGGAGAGTCGACAAAAAGGAGAACTAATAAGGCGATGTTTCAATAAACCAACCATCGTACCGATGACTACTCTGGAGCTCACATGCAATCGCGATAGATCCTCTGCCCCGAACTCCACGCTGCAGCTCAATGTCGTCAACGCTCTCTGAGTTTTGGTTATGCAGTAGTCTGTTGTCACCGTTTGTTTTTTTGAACAAACTCTTCCAAGTAAAAATTGAATCAAATACAATATCAAAAATCAAACACAACTATTAAACAAAGACGGAGGGAGTATTATTTTTACTTCCGCGTTTAGGTATATAAAATTGAATAATTTATATGCATATCATAATTTGAAATCTTAATTTTCTAAATATAAATTTTTGAAGATTTTTACAACTTTTCTAAGTAAAAATTTGAGTAAAATACAAATTTAAAACAAACATTTTATTTTATTTTTTATTTTTTGGATGGAGGGAATATCTCATATGCCAAAGAGCAGTAGGCATTAAGTATAATTTCCACCCTCAATTGAGGAACAACCGTAACTATACTTAGAACAATCCTCTTTTTTTTCTACGATTAATGGAGGAAATGCGTTGGTCAAATCTGTAATATTCCATTAACTTACTCGACAAACTGACAATTCCAGAATCATATGAGCAACATCTCTTGGCCGTTCAATAGAAAGAAAATAATGAGAGCTACAAAGACTTAGTTCTAGCCTTTGGAAACCTAACCAACATGAGCAATCCGTTCATAGTTTAGAAAAGACCAGTGCATGATCCTGGGACAAGGCATTGTTAAGCTCTCTGCAATTTCAAATATCCAGAACATGTCAGTGAAGTCCATACCAATGGGGCGCCTATTTTCAAGAGGTTAAGACAAGTCGTATGATCATTCTTACCTGCACAGGGAGGTACAGCTTAAACTCCGGAGGGAGCTCCTCTTCTGAATACAAGCGATCGGCGAAGTATATCCTTCGCAGGCGGCAATTTGCATGAACCTGAACTCGCAGAGTCTCGACATAGTTGGTACCATATGCCCTTCTTGTAAGGTCAGCAAGATTCAACTGAATTTGGTTCCAAGCCTCATCCATCCTTAAAGGCATGGTACATATATAGGGCTTCACTCGGGTTACAGACTGAAATATCAGGTCAGTATCACATTTTCAGTAGTTATACTTATCCATGTATGATAATCTTGGAACAACATGAAACAATGATGCTAAGCACTCCTATTTATTAACAAAAAAAGAACATATCTGCATCTTTTCACACTCAAAGGGGAGCTACACGGCAGTCTAACAACAGTAATCAGCAAAAGCATTTTCCCTTAATAATCCTTTAATGAAAGGAAAGACCAAATACTTCAGATATTATATGCTTCTGTGGTGGTACTGATGCCTAACAAATGTGTCAGGGAAATAAGTAATAGGTGGCAAACTCTTGCAGGTCCCTGCATAAACTCTAAACAAGATATAATGTGCAATCACAGAAGGACTAGTTTCTCATTTTGTGGGAACTTCCTTTATTATGCATCCTTTACCACTGTTAAAAAACAACTCATAATACAGAATCACACACACACACACACACCAAGAACAAGGGCAGACTTACACACTTGAAAGTTAGAAGCTCGGAAACGGCGTCGAACATTCTTGTCATCCAGAATCTGTATTTCGAACGTAAAATATTTTTTCAAGTTCTTCACTATGATAACCAGAAATGGCAGCTTTATACCCAGTGTGGCAGTGGTATCTGCTGGGCATGTGATGTATGTAGACTGTATATTTGATCCAACTATTTCAAGTACATTCGATTGTATATCCTCATCATGTGGCCGTTTTACATGGCCATTCACAACTGCAGGAGTGAAACCAGGAAATGAAAATTTTCAAAAAAACTGTAACAGGAAGGGAAAATAAATTCACCAAACATGAAGTAATGGTACATGACAATATCAACTATCTAAACTCATCACCATCTGATGATATTTTCCATGCAGGAGGGAAAAACCTACGATAACATCGGTTTTAACTTTTCATCTAATTACTAGAGTAAAACATCGCCACTATGCTATTTGCATGAATTATAGTGTTACCTAATCCCAGATAATTAATTGTCGCTAATAATTTCATGCAATCAACCCAAACATAACTGAGATTAAGGTGCGGTATGATGATGATGATGACATACCCTATTGCGGTCAGCAAGAACTAAGGGCAGACTGCAGAGGGCAGAAAAATCTCAAGATGCATATTACAACCCTCATCAATAATTCCAAATCTAAGTACCAAAAAAAGGGCAGCGATAGAACCTACAAGCTATATGATTTATGCCAGTCCATATAACCATCACGGCAGTGCAAATGATTTCTGGAATAATGAACCATAGCACATACTACAAGTTGTTGAATGCTTGTTGAGTAAATCAAGTAAGCCACCCATGCAAAACACTATGAAAGTTAGCAAGCATGACATGCATGTCAACATCATAAAATTTCTTGGTTCACCGTCAACTAAAACAATTTCAGAACATAATAACAGATATAAATAAGAACCCTAACCAATTTTTTTACAACCGGAACTGTTCTATAGCTTAAAAGGCGAAAGGAGCCAAAAGAACGTTGTTCAAACAACACAGAAATCAGCAAAATAGAGCGAAATCCTTCAGTAGCACCAAATGTCAAGCCACGTACCTTCTTTATCCCATATCTGTAAAGGCTTGCTCCTGCAAACAAAAACCCAGAAATCATATTCAGCCAACAAAAACCTAACTGCGAGTATTGATTACAAAAACTTCCAGGAACTAATTTACAAGCTTACCCGAGACTGTACAAGATGGAGAGGAATCCAGACTGAAACGTGTTCTTAAACATCTTTAAACGCCCTGCCAATTGGAACAACGAAATTGCTCAATGAATCTTCTCTTGTTCGTCGTCGAGGAATCAAGAACTTCAGCCGCACGAACTGGATATGAAAAATATTAAGCTATTTGAAGGAGGGGTTAACGATTACCAGAGAAAAGCTATGCAAATCCAACGCTACCGCAGGCTACAGGGATTAATTGAAGCTCAGGTTTCTGAACGACCGCTTCATAAATCATAGACGACGGCTGCAGAGTGAAAGAGAAAAAGGGCTAAGTTTTATTTGGTCCTCTAAGTTTAATGAATCGGACAAATTTGTCTTTATTTAAGATCTGTTCAATTTGGGTTTTTTTATATAAAAAAATTAATTTAATTTTCAATTAAGATTTTAAAAACCAATGATAAAAATTTCATCAAATTACTCGCTCTGTACTTTAATAATTACCTCATTTTTTTCGGTATTTAATCTGTAATTTTTGTCTTCAACATGTTGATATAGAAGGTCAAATAAATTACTATATGTACATGATAGATGAATGTATGTAATTATTGAACATTTTTTCTTATAATTCTTTTTTTGAAAAAAATTCTTAATAGTAATAATTTTAATTAAATACTCCATTCGTCCCCAAAATATTATCTCATTTATTTGACAATTTCACAGTATTTAATTTATGATTTTTTTTCCATGAATATTTAGACATTAAAAATTAAATAATTCATATGTATCACAAAATTTTCACTGTTTATCTTTATTCTTTATTAAAATTTAAGTTAAATATTGATCAAGTTAAATGAAATAATTTTTGACAAACAGAAGCAGCGGTGTATAAAAGACAAATGACAAATTTGTTTGGGGACAGGTAATATAACATTGATGGAAATTTAGGACGAGAACAAGTGACATGACTGCCTTTAAGTTAACATGAGTGACAAAATTGCACGGTCTCCATTAACTATGAATGAAGCATAGCTAGTGACAACATTACAGAGCTTGACTAAACTTTAATGGAAACAACAGTGAAAAAGAAATCTAGCAGAACATAAACTGTTGCTCATGTGGCAGCTTTAATAAGCATTTTGATTGATGTACAAGGGTCATCTTCATGCTGCAATTTTGCTTGCAGCAGGTGTTGTTCCTGACAGAAAATGGCACCCTAAGACATGTTGAACATCTGCACAGGTTGATTGTGTTTCCTACCATTCAGATCAACTATACAAGTTTCCAAAGATATGTCTATGCTGCGATGCTCAGCTGCACGCGCGATGCTTATGCGCAGATGAATTCTTGCAGCAGGACTCGAGTTCATGCTAACGGTTGATCTCTGGTTATCGGTTTGTTTCGATGCCATTAATATGGGTTCCTGGAAAGTGAGAAGTGTCTGTGACCAGTGGGTTTTCTGGGTGTAGGGAGAGGTTGATAGTACAACTGGTGTCTCATTGCAGAATCTGTTGGTAAAACCGGTATCGAACCACAGGACAGCCCCATAACATAAATTATCAAATTTAGTACCACTCGTCTTTGGCTCTAGTTCAGCAGTAGCAGTGAAATCCACTTCTTCAGCCTTCATTGTTGCAATATCAAAGGTCTGAAGTAAAACAATCAAATCGATTACTGCAGTGTTGAACCATAATATTTTGTGAAATTGTTGATAGACAAGAACTAAGCTGTTCCATGAGTTTGGAGCAATACATTTTACGGGCATCAATGAGAAAGTTGCAGTATGATCTCAATACTAACCCTTCACACATGCATCTGAGCGACACAAAAGATGTAATGCCACAAAGGAGAAGATTATTCTAATTCCATCTAGGATTAGAAGCCATAAATTGGTTTCATGTATCTGTTTGATCTAGAAACTTCGGGAGCTTGCTTAGGCTAAAACACCTCAAAATCATGTTTGTAACTGAGAAAGAGTGAATGAAGAACAAAGACAGCATGCTCATATCCACATAAGAAGTTACAGACAGGTATATTCTAGAGGATCAGGGATGATACTCCCTCCGTCCTTGAAAAGTTGATACATTTGTTCTGTTGTTTTCAAGGTATTTATTCTATGATTTATTTTCATGAATGTTTTGACATATAAAGTTGAATAATTCGTATGTATATCATAATTTGAAGTATAAATTTTCTAAATATACTCCATCTGTCCACCATTTATTGACACATTTGTTTGAAGTGTTTCAGAGTATTTAATCTACGATTTTTTCCATGAATGTTTAAACATTTAAAGTTAAATAATTCAAATGCAATATCATGATTAGAAGTATAAATTTTCTAAATATATTTTTTTGTGAATTTTTTCACTTTATCTTATTTAAAATTTGAGTCAAATATTGAATATTGAAACATGGGTAAAATGTATCCATTAATGGCGGATGGAGGGAGTTTTTTTTGAATTGTTTTTCACTATCTTAGAAAATTTTGAGTCAAACAATGCTACACGGAAAATAAAAGTCAAATGTATTAACTTTTCAGGGACAGGGGGACTAATAAATAAGAGAAGGCACATACTAAACATCAATCCATATGAAGAAAAACTAAGAGAATTACAATCTGAATGCATAATCTTCACAAAGATACAGACTAACCTGGAGAACCGAAGAATTTGTAACAATATCATCGTCATTAACAATGTCAACAATAGGAATTTTAGCAGCATCTTTAGTGACTTCAGTACCAATGCAAGACATTTTGAAGCCATACACATTCTCCCAAAATGGAAGGCTGGTAGCACCTTTTCCAAATCCAGCAACAAACTGCAGGGGCAAAAGGTAAGAATTACTGAGGTTCAATTTATTAACCAAAAAAAAAGTGCGAATTACATAGGTTCTATTTATTAACCAAAACTAGAATTCAAGAAGTCCGAACTAACAATAGTTGCTGTATCAGGGAGGATGGCTCCTCCAGGCTTCAACCACCGATCCCTTGCAAAGAGAACAGAACTGAGCATTGTTTCATAAAGTAAACAGTAGCCCATCCACTCGCTAATTATTATGTCAACACTACTAGGTTGGATCAGAAATGACTTATCAAGGTCTTCAACCATTGTATTAACCACTTCAATCACTCCATTGCTCTGTTTGCTACCTTCACTGTCACTTTTACAACGATAAAGACCATTGTCCTTTGCAATCTGAAACCCGAGCAACTTGAATTAGAAACATAGAAACAAAATACAGTATCGGATCAGCAGAAACTGAAGAAAGCCATAGCAAATGTCTAAAAATTCTACATCCAATTGAAGATGCCTTTCTGCGAATTTCACCTGTCTTGCCACAGCAGACATTTTCTCACTAGCTTCAACTGAAATTACTTTTGAGGCCCCACCTTGTGCTGCAAAAAGACTGGTAAAAACAACACATGTAATAAGCAAAACATTAAAGTATTCAGGAATTGAATTGTATAAGCTAATAAAAGTTGATAGACATGTTTTACATTTATGGTGAAAACAAATATTTTTTCTTTTTTTATCTTTGTACAGGAAAACTAGCCAACAGATGAAGAAGGCTGCTCATCCAAAATACAAAGAAATAATATCAAGATATATCTTTTTGGTTAAAAAAAAAGTCGCCAGAGAAAATTATACTGCTGACCAAAATCTTGCCTTCAAGAGAACTCATGTTTTCTATTCCAACTACTGAAACTTAAAATGCAAACATAACCACTTACGGAGTACTATGTAAAACTGAAGTTTAAATTGATGAACAGAACAAAAGAAGTGGTTAATTAGTCATATGCCTCCAGTAACATGCTCGTAAGCAGAAAGAAAATACATTCAACTACTTCTCCAATTAATTGTGTTTACTTCCAAATGTCTACCGCATATATTAGGGAAAATATACAAATTTTAAAGTCAAAATACGAGTAGAACCATATCAAGCAGCAAAACCATTTACAATTTTCCTTCCCGTGATCAAGGAAACATCCACAAATCAGAAAATTAATCACAATGAGACCCTTTAAAACAGGGGGCTTATGCAATAGACCACCCATTGCCTAATATGGTCAGAAAAACAGTTCTAGGCTCATGAATTGCTGACATTAAACAAAATATGTATGCAAAAAATAGTATCACCTCCATCCTGGTTGACTATAGGCTAACAGCTGAAAGTGAATGATGTAAAGAATTTGAGATGGAGAAAGTATAAAAGGAAACCAGATAATTTATTACCTTAGTATTCCAGTTCCACAACCTATATCCATCACGACTGCACCATTCAGAAGAGAAGGATTTTGCACCAATGCTTTTCTATAAGCATCTGTTCTTACCTGCATAAAATGCATATTAAAGAATTAAAACTATCCACTTTTGTGCTCAACAAGTTTTGCCTCAAACTTTATAGAAGACAAAATTGTGGACCTGGTCGCTAATCATATCTCTGTGGATCCCAAATGAGCTGTATGATCCAAAATAACTTTCATTTACTTTCTTAACATCTTTTCCAAAAGCATCAGCAGGAAATGCTTTTTTATGCTCTTCATTCAGATTCGTAGACTCTAAACTGCTATCTCCTGTATATTTTGTTCCATTAGCCTTTCCATTCACAGAGACACTAGTATCAGTCTTTGCTTCTCCATTGTTAGTGCATGCTGATGTATCATGAGAGCTCCTCTTACTAATACTACAAAGATCTTCAAAGTTGTTCAAACTCCTCACTTGTTCTTCCTTGTTAAATGGCTCATGGGCGTCATCTTCATTTTCATCTTCGTCGAAACTGTACAGTAGTGAGTCCTCTGACATGAAAGGATTAAGGTACTTATCATCATCAAATAGAAACTTAACATCTTTGAGATTGGTGTCTTGATGAAAATGATCGAGGAGTTCTTTCTTTGACGCACAGACGACCTGACAACTCCAGCATTTATTTTCTGCTACCTGGTAAGTATACAAATGATCAGAACTGAAAAATGTTTAACTTCTTTTAAATGGTAAGTTGGTAACACTTTCTAAAAAAAACACGCAGGGAAAAGAACAAAAATTTTTGCAACCATAAATAACTGGACATAAGAACTTAAGGATGAGGATTCATAAAACTTAGGGTGCAGTGCACAAAAGCTGCAAGGTACAACCTCTATAACTCAGCTGAAGACATATTTCCCATTTACAAAACCGCAAAGAGTGCGTTGAATTTCTCTCTGTTTTGGGTTTCATTTATTTTCTTCACTTACGAATGTTCATCTTTCTCATCAACTTTCACGTCATTTGTCAAACTTTCTCATCATTTGTCACAAAGAAGCGCTATGTGGAAAAACACAGTGAAATGTGAATTAAAAAACGTTGTTTCTACACTAATTGATTCCTCAAACTATAACAGTTTTTAACATAATCAAACAGCTTACCTGGGTCCGGACATAATTGATGAGTTTGAAGGAACCATAGAAATCCAATCCCAGTTCTTTCTTGATGCTGTGAAAATCGAAGCAGTGACTTGCACAACAATGCTCGAAAAGCGAGTCGCAAGAACCGAATCTCGAATCACAGAAGAGACAGATAAAACCGCAGTCTTCGCCGAAGTTATCGTCTTCCTCATCGTCCCAATCGTCCCAGTCTTCTGCGCTATCATCATCTTCCTCCTCTATCTCTTCTTCTAATTTGCATTTCTCCTCCTCATTCGCTTCGAAATTCTTCGACATATTTGAAGGTGATGATGAGAGGGTGAAATGGTCGGAGCAGTTTTCGTCAGTTCAAACTTCTGAGCCGTTTAAACCCTTGAAAAAACCCTAGCGTCTTACACAGCTAAAGAAGTGGCCATAATATCGAATTTTCCACTTGTTTTCGATTCATTGCAAATATGTCATTTGTGTTTCTTTTCACTCAAATATATCAGTCGGCATTAGGGATGTAAAACGAGTTGAGCCGCTAGCAAATGAGCTTGAACTACATCAAACGAGTCGAGCTTTATGAGCCATGAGCTTGAGCTCGAGCCTGATTATAGGGTCGTATAACAAAGGAGACGAGCCTTGAACCATGTAAGTTCTACTTGTAGGGGTGTTCACGGATCGGTTCGGGTTCGGGACGGATAGTGAATAAATAGAATCCGCTCCATCGAGTTCGGTTTACGGTTTTATGCGGATCTTTCTCAAGTGTATTTAGTTCAACTTTATTCAATATATTAAGAGAAATATCAATATTTTACAGCATTTATGTGTAGATTTAGAGCATTTAAAAAAAAGAGTAAGTTGCACAAAAAAATAAGAACCTTAATGAAAGACATTTTTTAATAAATACTCGAATATAAGATAAAGTTGGGATTGAATAGAGATGAATATAGGAAATTTGTTTGAAAATATGTACATGTGATTCGGTTCGGATATCCGCGGATTTATCAAATTGAAACCATAAACCACCCAGCATGTTAACGGTTTATTCGGTTTACGGGTTTTTCGGTTCGGTTAATACGATTCGGCTCGGTTTTGCAGTTTTTTGGATTTTTTTCGAACACCCCTATCTGCTTGTTGAGCTCACGAGCCTTATCGAACCACATCTAGTTACAAAAGTACCCTTATCCTAACCTAGTCCCAATTTACAGATTCCTAACCCAAACTTCCAACATTTTCCCAATTCCATTGTTGCTTGCAAAAAGCGGTGTACTTTTTTAGCATCAGTTTTCATTTATAAAACCATTTATCGGCCCCCAAGAGTAAGGATCAATTGTAGTTAGGGTTGTGAGAAAGGAGATATCGAAACCAAGGAAAAGTAAGCCACTTTAGACTAAGAATCAAGTCCACACCACAGTAATTGATATAAGAAAGAAAGGTGAATCAGACATAGACACAACAATAACAAAATGAACTAATGTAACTAGGCTGATGTTTAATGGATTGTCAAAATAAAACCTGATCCTATGAAATTCTAGCAGTAACAAATAATGTAAGTTTAACTCCTTCAAATGCATAATCTCCTAGGAATTGTTTGAGCTGTGAAGTAAGCTTGTGGTTTTACTACGAATATCTTGAGGGTGAAGACATCTTATTCTCACATGTCCCACTCTTGAGCAAACAAGTAATTCTCAAATTAAAAAACCATAAACACGCTAATGCTATGCATTTGCTAATCCGGCATGAAGCTAATCCTTTATTCACCAATCAACTTCCATAGATTATCTCTACCTATGCACAACTAATCAGATAATTCTTTAAGTCTTGTTCAAAAGAATTCTGCTAAGACATCCTGTCAAACACGTAGTAACTAGGGAGATTGAGGCCTATTATCTGACTAGCAATTGTTAAGCACAAGAATTACTTCGCTAAGTTAGCTATAAATCTCTACAAACTTACTCACGTTCAAACAACCCTAAGAGAATGAAATTCTACTCACACATGATCATGATAATCAAGCAACTAAATTTTTAAATTAATTTGCAAGGGAATCAATAAACTGTAAATTTTAGAGATTCTGACAGCATGATGTGTTTCATCATAATCATGCCTCTCCACTTTCGCAAAGAAGAAAAAGGAGGAGGAGGAAGAAGGAAGAGAGAGACGTACCTTACACTTAAAAACATATGCTCCAAGTTTGTGGCGGATTGCTCTTCAATCTTCAAGCCTTCGAGTTGTTGTATAAGAACCGATTGCATGTGAGATGGTAGAGGTGATTTTGTGTTGAATGGACACAAAAGAAGTTCACTCAAAATGCTCTATAGAAAGCTTGAATAATTCGGCCAAAACAAGTAAGAAAGAGAGAAGTTTCGGATTTCGAAGTCCCTTGAATTGTGGCAGATTATCATCTATTTATAGATGATGTAGGAAGTTAGAAGGGAGAAAATAACCTCCACTTGGCCGAAAATACACATACTTTCGGCATTGAGGGTGGTTATTCATCCCTTGTGCATAGACAAGCCTTAAGGCTTGGTAACCACCCCTCAAATCCGAAAGGGTGCCTTCCAATTGGCACCATTTTGGCAAATGAGGCTCTCTCATTGCTGTTCATACCTTGGTAACTTCCAAGGGATGTGCACACATGCACTAAGGTGCATATATCATGCACCTCAACTGCCAAAGTCATGTCCTTTAACCAAAATATCCTTATTTTGTATAAAAGGATGGTAATAGATAGTTACTACTCATGAAACATCACAAATGTTCCATATAGTCACAATTCACATAGTTGAGTTCCATAAAACTCATTTCAGCTCACCTTGAGTTGAAACTCACTTCTCCATCAAGACTAACTCATTTGAGCTTAAGTTGACTACTTCTAGTCAACATGAGTTAGAGTTAGAGTTAGCTGTCTTGAGCTGAGGGTTGCTACTTTTAGCTACCATGAGCTGAAGTTGATTACTTCTAGTCAACTTGAGCTAGTGTTAGCTACTTCTAGCTAACTTGAGTTAGAGTTGAGCTGAAGTCTATCTACATTCAGCTAGTGTGAGCTCAAGTTGAGGTCAAGCGTTATCTAAAAAGGACTTGGTGCGCTAAGAATTCCAACATAAACAATGAGAGAAATAAACTCTAATGAAGTGCAAATCCTCCAGGTAAGTCAAAATCCAAGCAATGTAGCAAGCACGGGTGAAGAACCCTAGCTTGGGAAGAAGAGAACAAAAGTGATGAAAGCATATATTTTTTTACCCCACCATTTGTGTTTAATACATTTTTTACCCTAGCCTGGGAAGAAGAGAACAAATGTTGGTCTTTATACATTTTTTATGCTAAAATCTTGTACGACTTCAAGTGACAAGTTTGGAGTTAAATGTATTAAATGTGACAAGTTGAGAAGTTTTTGGACTAAGTTGACACAAGGGAAAAGGATAACTGGTTGACTGCAAGAGAAAGGGGGAGATGGGTAAAGTTGATGAAAATAAGAACGTTGAAGGGGGCAATGGAGGTTCAGCCCCAAAAAGAAGTTAAATCTTCTTCTTCCTCATTTAGTCGGGAGCAGAGATGCAGCCAGGAGAGAAAAAAGCGCAGCCAGCCCTCCTCCAATGCTGCGCCTCACCCGCCAGCCACTGCCGCCGCTGCTCGCCGGCCTCCAACCACCATCGGACCTCCCTGCAGCACCTTACAGCTCCACCATCGCGACAACAGTTAGATTTCGCGAGAAATCTTGCTGCTGCTCTCAGGGTCGGCCCTGAGATTTCTAGGGCTCGAAGCGAAATAAAAAATTGGGTCCCTGTCAAAATTCTATTTACATAATCTTTTTTTATAAAAAAATATGTATGGTAAGTGACGGATCCGAGATTTTTAAAAAATGTGTTAGTCTATATATCAAACGTATATTACTTTCTAAACATTGAAATTTTTGCAAAATTTTGACTTGATATGGGGACTAAAACTTGAAAATTTTGACTTTCCACTTCTTAATTTCTATGCTTTTTATATTGTATGATGTGGTTAGATGTATAAACCAAAAAACAAATAAAAAATTAACTACAATAATGAATATATAGTTCAAGAAAAAATTCAAATGGCTAGGAAACTAAAGAGAAAAAACATATCTAGAAACTAAAAGAACCAATATTGACTGTATTTAACATTTTTTTATACGTAACTTATTGTTATAAAACTTTTAGAATGAACGACATATTGACTATAGAAATAATATCACAAAAAATAAGGGGTCCATTACAATTTTTAAGGCATTTAAATCAATAAATTATATACCAAATATACATATTATTGAGAAAAAAGAGGTTCATGGACCCCATTTATTTCATGTAGGTCCGCCTATGTGTATTTCATAACATAGCAATAAAACTTTCAATAATAATAAAATGCAATAATGTTAAAAATAAAAATATGAAATTTACAAATTGGTGGTGGATCCGTGTGTGTAACCGTCACATTCCGGTTATGCTGACGTGTCCTGATATTGACGGACGTCATCAGGTTGACTTCGCGTATTAAGATGGGATTGGTGAGAAATAGTGAGGTCCTCTGAGATCGTGTCTTTATGAATGCAGTTGAGTGGTGGTTAAAACGTTACCCTTTTAGGTGTAGATAATGAATGTATTTATAGTTCCAGGTCTGAGTGGTATTATTGTAATATCTCAATATGAGGTGATCATGTATTAGGGTGTATAAGTACTTCGGGAAGTATGGTTCGGGAACGTCCTTAAGCATAATTCGGGTTTACTTATTTAACAGTTTTTTAATGGGGCCCTTATTTCGGGCTTATGCGTGGGCCTTTTGTTAGACCTTTTGTGCGGATTGGTATCACGTGTTTATGTTAATTTGGTGCTTGACGAGTACTCGAGAGAGAATCGTCAAACATAGGCCACAGGTTGAGCACGAGTTTCCCGCTCTGATCGAGAGATTATGGCTTACTTAGGAGAATAAGTGTTGTGACCCGGAATTTCGTCCGTGCCACAACTAAAGGAAATTAAAAGAAAAAGGGCTGAGTTTCAATTTGTAAGAAATTGCAGGCAAAAGAGTTAGTGGCGGATCTATTTGGGCAGTTGCCGCCACGTGTCTACGCAATTGACGCGTGTTGACGTTGCTTGATGCCATCGGTGCGTGTGCGTTACGCGATTCTCAAAATTCGAGGAATAGGGGTCTGTTGATAGTGCGTTAGTTGTTTGTCTTGTCAATGAAGTGACTGAAAGCGCGAGAGTTTGACTTATGTCATCAATGTTTGTTATATAGCTGGTATTAATGGTGGTAATATCGTAATATGTCAATATACCGTTATTTGCACGTGATTTGTATTGTTCGGGTAACGTTTCTTCGAAAATATCCAATGCCTTGTCCGGGTAAACGTTTTATTAAGTCCGGGAATATCTCTTAGGTCCTTGTTGTTAATTGAGTTTTTAATGGGGCCCTTATGGTGGGCTATTACTTTGGGCCTTTTGGTAGGCCTGTTTGGATGATTGGGCCTAGCGGCCATCAAGAGTGTAATTAGTTTGAGAGTTTGAGGACTAAAAATGAAAAGGATTATTGAGATGAGTTGCTTTGTAAATATTGGAAGTTCTTAAGGATCGAGTGTAAGAAAAGAAAATTTAGAAAGACAAATGATTAATTGGAAGAAATAAGAATTGATTTGTTTGAGATTAGAAGTTAATGGATTATTTTGGAAACAAATAAAGTGATGAAGTGCCTTAAGTGACTAAAGTGAAAGTAATATTAGAAAGTGGGGTTTTTATGCTCACTTGTTGAAAGTTTGATGGTTAACTAATTAATTTTATAATTAAATCTTTAAAAAGGGGCAGCAAGGGGGGACGGTTCCGGATCACTTTCGCTTCTTCTTCTTTCGAAAAAGAGCAACAGAGACAAACCTGTTGTGCTCTCTCCTTCATCGTTCTTCTTGTGTTCTTCGATTCAAGCAAGGAGTTTGTGCCAATTGATGTTATCAGCCTCACATCAGTGGAAGAAGGTAATTTTCTTCATCACTGGTCCAAGAATTTAGAGAATCAGATGTGAAGAACCCTAGCCCCAAATCGGTCATCACTTGAATCATGGATTGGTGTGAGGGATTTGAGTTCTCTCCCTCCTATGTGAGTGATTTCTACCAACTTCTTGTGATGCATATCGATTTATGTGAGTTTCTTAAAAAACTTGTAGTGGCCGAATCTGTATGTTGGTTGATCGATGACTCTTGAGATGGAATTCTGGAAATAGAGTTAAGAAAATACTAATTGATGCTTGATTGACGACCCATGAACAAAGTATGATGTTTCTTTGAAGTAGAGAGGGGCCAAGCCTAAAATGGGGCTTCAGCCTTGATGAGCTATTTGGGAATTCTTATGCTCTTGTGTGTGATTGATGAATGAGTGGAATTATTGAGTTATATATGATGATTGATAACTATATTTTCAAGAATGAAGGGATAATTTGAGGCTTCAAGCCTTGAGTGCCGAGTTGGGAAGGGTTTTCCTTCTGCTGGAGGTTGCCTCTGGAGAAAGACTCTCCTTCCTAGCGGGGGTACCACCCACCCCTGTAAGTAACTCCTGACCTTTCTCCTCTTTGTCATTTTATAAATTACTTGTGTTTAATTTATTTAAGTACTCATGCCCCTTATATATAACTTGAAGGGAACCTAGATTATTTCAACACTAGAAGAGGAGTTAAAGCTGGAGTCACTTGAAGATCAACAAAGAAGACCGAGGCAACACTACTAGCTTGTATTTTAAGTTTTAAGTCTTAAATTCTGTTCTTTTCTTTCTTTGTATTTTCTTTAAATACACACACTTGAGCATTAAGGTTTGCACCCGGACTTTTAATAATCCTTTTGAACTATTCTTTTTAAAAATACTTTTAATAAAATAAAGCATTTTGTAATCAAACTTTTCAATTTGATTATTGAAAGATCTTGGGAGTTGTGAGCTTGTTCCCTTACGTTGAGTAGAGACACATGCACATTCACAACACTTTGGCCATAAACGGTTTTACCCGTTCCCCGAGGTGGTTATCTCTTTATTTTTATGCATTAGAATTATTTATGTAGTTAAAGTAGCATAATTGATATGATCACGGTGAAGGGACGCATGATCAAGCCGAGCACGGATCTAGCTTGACGGAGGCGGACACGAACATTCAACATGGTCACTTTGCAAGATTTTCAAAACTTTGTGGTTTTTACGTAATTTTTGAAGACTTTGGGGGTGGAAATGGAAGATTTGAAGAAGTTTTGGGTCACTTTGCAAGATTTTCAAAACTTTGTGGTTTTTTCGTAATTTTTGAAGACTTTGGGGTTGAAATGGATGATTTGAAGAAGTTTTTGGTCACTTTGCAAGATTTTCAAAACTTTGTGGCGTTTTCGTAATTTTCGAAGACTTTGTGGTTGAAATGGAAGATTTGAAGAAGTTTTTGGTCACTTTACAAGATTTTCAAAACTTTGTGGCTTTTTCATATTTTTCGAAGACTTTGGGTTTGAAATGGAAGATTTGAAGAAGTTTTGGGTCACTTCACAAGATTTTCAAAACTTTGTGACTTTTCCGTAATTTTTGAAGACTTTGGGGTTGAAATGCAAAGTTGAAAATCTTTTTGGATTAGCTGACATTTTTTGAATGCTTCGAGGTATGGCGAGCGCCAGGATGCGTCAGGCTCGGGTTCATGTGGGAGATCATTCTCTCGCGGGAGGCGTGTTGGCGGCTCTCACACATTGAGCCGCCACGCACCGTCGTCTCAGACACCGGAGCCTACCGACTCGGTGGAGCAGTAGATCCCTCCTCAACAGTCCGATGCACCACCTGCCCAGCGCCGACGTACAACAGCACCTCCCGCGCCTCCTCTTCCCCCGCCCGAAAGGGGTCCTGATGGGAGATTGGTCACTCACATCGGCTAATAAGTCTTTAATTTTAAGTTTTCATAAATTTATTAATTTTAATATTTTATTTCTGCATATAACATATTTCAATTCTTATGCAGTTTGAAGCAACAAACATCGGGTGTGCCCAAAGCGATCGGTGCAATCGTCGCAAGCAGGTTCACAGGCTTCCCGCCTATATACACCGACCTCCCAGCGGATGAGCAAGCCGACTATGCCAACCAATGGTAATACAAATATTAATTATTTCACTATTTCTATATACTTTTTTTAAACTAATTATATAGATTTTAACGTTTTCATGTTTTCTGGAACATATCCAATATTCATGGACGGATCACAAATTCCTGGAGAAGCTCCATTCCCAGTTCGCGGAATTCTACCGGAACACCCAAGACAACATCCGGGATTGAGCCCAGAGAAGACGTCCTTTGGATCGCCAGGCTCCAAACTACATGGACTGGCTGGACATGCCTCCGCAGAGGATAGACCCTGCGAAGTGGAAGCTGCTCCTGGAACATTACTGCAGTGAGGAGTTCAAGGTGAACTCCGCCCGGAACAAGATAAATGCCAAGAGCAAAAAACGACCAAAATTCAAGTCGTATGACAACAAGTCAAAGGCGACTATTTATGAGGAAATAGTAACTTTTTTAAACTATTTATGTATAATTACGTATGTATAAGTGAAACTTTTGAATACCGAACATATTTTAATTGACAGTGCAAAAAGGCGGAACAAAGGCTGCGGGTGGACCAGTTTGGGGAGGACTGGCTGGGTATGGAAAATGCGGCCTTGGTAAGTTTAAGTAGTTTCTCAATCACTTATATGTTTAAATTATTCAATTTATTATTCATTAACATAAATTTATTCATCTTAACTAGGAGGAGTACAAGAAACGCTTGATCGAGAAGTATGGGGAGGACGGGCCGTTCCCCGATATCGATGAGGACATCTACAAGGATGTCCTGGGTCCGCCCACGCGAGGGCGATGGGTCGGTGTCCCGCCCTAGCTTTCTCAACCTGAGCTGTTCGAGCAACCTCGACCGTCGCAGGTAATAAAATTGAACTTTTACCAATTCCATACCTTTACAGTACATTGACAATTCATCATTATAAGTATAACATTTTCAAAATGAAATTTTGATTTCATCGCGAAATCGACCTGGAGGAGTAGCATCGGAGGGACATGGATGAGATCCGTGACCTGAGATGCATGGTCGCAGCTCTCGATGACCAAGGTGCTCGTGCGCATACTGAGGTTGAAGCCCGAGTGGAAGCTCGAGTGGAAGCCCTTGTGGAAGCCCGGGTGAACGAACGCGTTCCACGGAAGCGGCGATCAGCAGCATGTGGTCGGCGCTATGTGGGGGGGACATGTCCGACTTTCCGACGTGCCAGCGATTTTGGTCGCCGGATCATCCCAGCCTTCCCCCTCTCTGATCATCCCACATCACGAGCATCCTCTGAGGCCGCTTTCTCCTTTAATTCCAGACCTCACCCTCACCTCCGCCCAAGCTGATTATCAGCCGGTGCTGCCACGGACATCGGAGCAGCAGATCCCAGAGCCCACAGCGCTACCGATCAACTTCTTGGACTTGTTCACAAAATATTTATACGATTTTATTTTCATAAAATATTCGAATTACTGCGGCTATAGACGCAGTTAAGGCCGCAGTACGTAATGGCGGCGCCGTCAGATGGTTGTCAGCTGTTGCCAGTCTTACTGTGGCCTTTTCCGTGGTGAAGCCGTAGTAGGTACCGCGGCCTCAGCCGCAGTGCGTTCGAAATTGCGGCCTTTTTCACCGCGGCCCTCGCCGCAGTGGTTACCATGGCCCAACTGCGTCTCGGGCCGCAGTGACGGCCGTCTTCCCCACGTAGTGTCTTTCTATTCCATAAAGATTGCAGTTTTTGTTTTTGTTGTTTTATAGTATTTAAACTATGATTTATTTTATGAACTTTTAGATATGTAAAGTTAAATTATTCATATAATTTTCATAATTTGAAATCTAATTTTCTAAATATTTTTTTGAGTTTTTTCACGCTTTATCTTAGTGAATTTTTTAGTCAAATATTGCAACTTGAAATATTAAAGTCAAACACAACAATCTTTGTGAGATGATGGGAGTAAAAATATTTATGTCTTATTGGTTAAAAAGAATACATAACCTATAGTACAAAAAGGGGTTTTCTTTTCCGCCATAGAGAATGTTATGCATAGTTTTTTTGGACACTCTCTTGGACACTCTTTCATTAAAAATTTGTTATGTATTCATTTTGTTCATTTTGGTGGACTCCAAATTAAGTAGGCCCACAAGAATGAATACATGGCAAACTTTTAATGAGAGAGTGTCCAAAAGAATGTCTAAAGTCGGGTTTGTTATTTACTCACTGGTGGGTAAAACCACTACTTGATCCTTACACTATCTAACTAATTAACTAATAATTTTAAAGATTAAAATATCCCCCTAAGTTAGGTCTTTATACAAATAACACAACTATTGGTTTTTTCAACTAATTGATAAATAGAGCCCGCTTTCTAAATGACTGCCCATAACTAGCATTTCCCATCATATCAACATGTCTGAACATTAGGGGGTTTCAAACCTACATTTTTTTAGGTGAATTTTTGCAAATTCACCTCGTTTTTTTCACGTGAATTTTTTTTGGAAATTTGTATCTCAATTTTTCACCTCCGAAGTGAAACGTTTTTTCACGTGAAAAATTTTGGTCCGATTCCGATCTCCGCTCCGGGCTCTTTCGCCGCCACCAACCACCACGGTTAGCTTCCCCATGACAACACGAAGCTAACCCACCCTACCACGTTTTCGGAACTGATCCGACGAAGGAGAAATTCGGCATTAACCGCCACCACAAATTCGCGTTCAACCGCTTCGATCCGCCGTTATACCCATCGTCGGCCACCATGACCACCACCGTTGGAACCACCGGTCGACGGCGCACCTTCCAGACCCAGGTCCGCCGCCCTAAGTCGCATCTCCGCCGCCTCCGCCTCCGCCGCCGCCGGAAGCAGTGACCGCCGCTTTGTGCGGCTGTTTAAGGAGGCTGCAGGGAGGAGAGGAGTGGGGTGGCATTTCGGCTGGTGGAGATCTGGAAACGGAGGGGGTTGAAGGAGTGAATTAGGTTGGGGTGGTTTGAGGGAGTAAATGAGTGTGGTGAAATTTAGTGATGATTTTATGGGGAAATGAGGTGAATTTTTTTTTTCACCATTGAAGGTTTGAAACCCCTATTCATAAGAAACAAAATGAAGTGTAAATTGTTGTTGTATAGGACAGCTATTGATCTCACACACACACAGTAGAGGACATCACACCAGAGCGGCAGCGGTGAAACAAATGTGTAAGCCATTGGTAGAGCAGTCAGTGGGTGATAGAAATTAAGCAGCCGCTAGCTTATAATTGTCATCTCTGTGATCAATTCATGATGAGCAAACAAATTAATTAAGCTAAGCTAGCATTGAGAGGAGCTAGGATCGAAGAAGATACTTAAAGATCATGATGAGGAGGGTGATCAAGCACTCTGTTCTAATTATGATCATGATCCTGCAGCTCGGTCTGTGGATCACCTCCGTCGATGGTAAATTAATGCTACCTCTCTCATCTTAATTAATTTTCTTAATTACGGAGTACTCCATTAACTACTTGGAGATTCTCCGGCCGTCGTCTAACAGTCTGATCGATGGTGGAGTCTGGCGGCCGACGTCATTGGCTAGCTGCGGCCCTCGTCTTTTTGTTTTTTTCTTAGCTTGGAACTTCTTTGATTCATGGTGCTCAACTTGGATGGAACTTAATTTTGGCTCATGCTGTTGGTGTGTTCATTTGGGATTATGTTGAGAATTAATGATATATATATATATATATATATATATATATATATATATATATATATATATATATATATATATATATATATATATATATATATATATATATAAGTAATTATAAGAATGCACACTGAGAAAAAAAATCAAACAATCGAAAAACAAATTGAAGACAAAAACATGTTTTTTTAAGGGAAATGTTAAGGGGTGCTCCATGGGGACTTCTTCTTAAGGATGAGTTTATTTCTTTTTGTTATACCTCTTTACATGTGTAATAATTATAATAATGCAATATAAGGAAATAAAATAAAAGATTTGATATAGGAAAAAGAAATAAAAGTGTCCTTAAGAAGTGCCCTGGGGCACCCGTTAACAAGACCATTTTTTTAATGACAATTTTTCCAGTTTCACTAGGATCGTCGGGCCTCTTCGAGGGATATCTCTTCTAACGGTATTTTCTCCATATATAATATTCGAACCCGAGACCTTACTTAAGAAAAAATGAGTCTCTTACCACTAAACCCTACAACCGTTGGTAAACATGTTTGGAGAATAATGAAACCATTATTTGACTATATTTGAGTAGCTTATTGTTTATGTCTTACGGGATAATAAAATTTCATGTTAGAATGAAAAAAAGTTATCTACGTAAAAAAGGAAATATTGCAAAATATTGGAACACCCAGAAAAAAAATGTTTGGAACGAATGAAATTATGATCATTTGAATTAAACATAAATTTAACAGTTAAACGATTCATTTTAACTTATTTTATTAATAAATAGTCATTACAAAACAAGGCAAGAGAGAAATAAAAGCTAAATACCAACAAACAGCACGCCTAAATCCATTAGCGGATCTAGTTTCTGAAAATAAGGTGTGAGGAAAAAAAATACAAATTTGATTAAAAGTACAAATTTTATTATTATAGGTAAATTTTATTATCCAGTAGCGGATCCCAATTATTATTATCATTATAGGTAAATTTTTTGATAAGTTAAAATACAAATTTTAAATAATATTCATAACAAATTCGATTAAAAGTATACAAATTTTACACTATTACATTTTGAGACCCAAATCTTACCCAGCTGGAGCTGGGCGTGCCCACTTGATGATCCGCCACTGCCTAAATCAAAGCATATGTGCTCTAGTGGCAATAAACTGGAAGCCTCGTGAAACAAACTTCTAACCAAATTCTAACCAAACAAACTCTCACAACTGTCTAAAAAGGTTTAAGGGGACTATAAGTGTTACAACGGATCGAGGATAGAAACAGTTCCCGTTCCCAACACCCATGCTTGCTCTCAAAGAGCGAATTAGTAGCGCATCACAGCAATGCACTATGGAGAGATAAGCTGGCAAAACCTGCACCAGAGTAACAACTGGTCTCTTGCACTAACCAATACTACTTAAAGACAAATAATAAAGCCTATGGTACAAGGGAATAACAAAGAAAACAAAGAAAAAAGGGGAAACCCTCACACCCTGCAAAATAGAGGGAAACTCCCGAGCTCTCGACAAAAAATACCCACCAGCTGACATGGGGAGCCTAAAACTTGGCCAGCCTGGGAACTAGAAACTCATGGTTCCAAGCAGGGCGACTGCTGGCTCAACCCTGCTGGTTCGAACGATACTATATAGCCCACTCCCCTCTCCCTAAAATGAATGAGACCATAGCAACACATCACCCGATGAGGCTCCACAGCCAAATCCACCACTCCTGTGCTAAAAGAACCACCAACGGAAACCCACGGCTTCTCACAGCGGACAAAGGCATACTCAAACGCACCACCAAAGCATAGAGCGGTCCCCATCGAAGTGCAACCATAACCAAAGCATATCAGCAACACAACGGCCCTATTCGACCACCCGAAAATGGCGACGGTGGCCCATCATCCAGCCGACCAGAGCAGCTGCCGACCAATCACTTGATAGTGGACCGTCAGTGGCTGCCCAAGCGTCGGGCGGTGGGATGCCAACGAGTCAGCCGTTGAGAACAGCGACCAGGCCAGGGCTCCGCAATTCTCCAGTTTGCGACGCCCTTGATTGGAAGACCGGCGAGGATGCCAGATGGAACCGTAGTGCACCATCCTTCATGAAAAATGCCGCAGATGGCGTGAGCGGCAGAACACCTGCAGAGCAGCGTGTGGTAGTGGCCAAAAATGCGAAGGCCACCAGTGATGGCCCTAGAAAGACAGCAGCGGTGGCGGGTTCTGCACAAGTAAACCTTAAGAGAGCCCATCTTTTTACGACTCAATTTATTTGGGACAATTGGAGTACTACCTTTATCTCAAAAAAAATGGTGTGTTTCTTTTCAGTATTTAATTTATGATTTTATTTTTTCAAAATTTTGATATACAAAGTCAAATAATTTAGATACAAATTATAGATTAATATGTATAGTTTATAAATATATTTTTATCAAATTTTTTTAATGATTTCTTTCTAATAATAATTTGAATATTCCACAATAGCAAAAAGAAAAACACCAATTTTTCATAAACGGGGGGAGTATTAATTAGTTGTTAATGTGGCTTTTGTTTTATCTTAGATTTAGTTTCCTCTAGCCAAATAGTTCGATTCTTTCCTTTATATCATCGTCTCTAATTGGTCCATAGTGGTTTTGGTTTTAAGTCCGCCTCAATTACTCGTACTTCACAACGGACTTGGGTTCGTTAGTGAATAGTGTCGATACTTAGCTGGTTTTGGATGAGATCAAAACATGTGTAGTTTGCCGTTTGCATATCCTTTCCAGGTTTCCTTGCAGGGAATAGACTCTTTTTGGCCCGTCTCGCGTGGCTTTGGTGACGGTAGCATCGATCTCTCTTGCGGATTTTGCGGATGGATTCCTACTTCAAGCCAATTGGTATTTCAAAAAGAGCTGCAAACAACAACTTTATCTGATGATGTTTATCCTCTATTGATTTTGTACTCATGTCATCTTGATGTTCCTGCTATCTTTTATGATGTTTTTTCTAAATACTTTAGGTTGTTGCTTTTATCATTTTCACCTTATAACCTTAAGCTATATGGTTCAATTCCTAGGCTTGCTTTTGCTCATCTCAGGTTAAGAGACAAACATTAACTATTCTATTTTTGGCTTAAGGATGTCTACTTGTTTCTTATAGTCCATAACCCTATAGAGTAAGTATAAACAAATGTGAGTTCGCCAATCATCCATTAGAGGTGTTCAAAAAACAGCAAAACTCAAAGATCGAACCGAACCAATCTGCATATGCCTATTTACAAACAAATTATCTAGAAGTTATTATTTAATCTCAAATTTCATTCCATTATTTAATCTCAACAACACGAAAACTAATTTGTGTCATGAAAAGAATTTATATACACATTTACAGTGTAACAGAAGAGACGAATAGACATAGTTGAATAACTTCAAGAGTTTTCTTCCCGATTCATTTTTGTCGTTGTATAATGAACCAGGGCTTATATATGCGCGTTAAATGCACTTATATTTTTAAGTATAGAAACATTAAGACAAATATATAAAGTTAACTTATTGTTTAAAACTGCACTTGATCATAATTCATATGTGAATGAGAAAGCTTCACAAGTTGATTTATAAAAATTATCATAGATACGCATGGTGAAGTACTCCTGTCACAGTTCAGGGTTTTCATGATTGAATGATGTTTGTTAAAGTATTTTACTGTGACTTTTGTAATTCTTTTTTTCTAATACTATTATTTTTGGGTAAAATGCTTCTATAGTAGTATTACTTAAAGTTGATTAATGTTCTATTTAGATCATATTTTATAATTTTGTTGTTTAAAGTCTCGTTTTAAAAAGGAAGTTTCGCCCATTTGTGATCATTGTCTCAAATATTTCCGCTAAGTAGAACGGATCTTTATACAAAAACAAAATTATTAATATAGTGATTGAAATTTTTCCGATCACGCTCTTTGCACACTAATCTTTTAAATCTAACATTTCGGTCACCTAACCATGGCCACCACCACCCCAGTGACGCGCTAGCCATCCCCGCCCTCTCTGCAACCTAGCTCTCCCAAGTCCCACCCTCCCTAGCCAGGAGGCCCACAACCGCATGCAGGCTCCATTCTCCTCAACTCCGCGATTTGTTCAGCCCTTAGAAAAATTTGAATAATGTGCCAATTTCTTTAAAGCAAAGGTTAGCATAACAATAACATAAATTTATTACTATTTTCAAAAATGATAAAGGACTGTAGCACCATGGAGTATTTGCACCTAACACTTCAAAGTTTAAATTACTTTAACACTTACGTTACTAAAATTGCAATGTTGGTTTTTAGTATTTATCCATTATTTTTCATTCAACCTTTAGATTTAAGAGATAAAATAATTTATATACTTATCATTATTTTGAAATCTTAATTTAATTTTTTTTAATCATAATTTATTCTTAATTAGTATAATTTGAGTCAACTACAAATTTGAAATTAAATTCTTCAATTATTTGGGGATGAACACCATCGAGGACGGACGCTCGCCCTTCTTCAACGAAACCATGACAATAAGGTGATTGTCAAAGGACCAGGGGGCCCCTGGAAGAGCCAATTGCAGTTGATGATCAAAGTCAAACTCAAAACGAAAAACGTTAGATACAACCGGAGAAGGAGCTGACCGAATCGAGAAAGCCACGTTGCGCAGCCAAGCCCGTTTAAACGCAGACTCAAGAGCGTCGACGTGAACCGGTCGAGACGACAGGATGCGCGCCGCCAACGAAGGATCCGGCGCCAGTGGCTGCGCGCCACCAGGCCGTGGAGAACGGCAGACTCCTTGGAGGAGAGAGAGACCGGCGAGATTAGAACTGAGCGATTCCATGGACACCACCGAAAGCTAGAAAACCTTACGCGGAAGGAAGCAAGCAAAGGGAGAAGATGAGTGGCCGAAATGAGCAGGCGAGAGGAAGGAGGACACTCCGACAAACGGAACGTGCAAGCGAAGCAACCACCACGGGTAGTTGAAGAAGCTACAACGCTCTTAGTGTTAAAATTTAGGCGTCTTCTCTCACAAATAATTCCATCAACAAACCATCAAATTAACATTTTTCCTTAAATTTTACTCTCACAAATTTCACATCAATTTTCAAATAAAATTCTCCAAAATATTCATGCAAAGAACACACAAATTATTCTTGATTTTTTTTTGTCAAAAAGAACACAACCCAAATAACCCAATTTTCTAAATAATTACAACTGTTAGGAATTTAAATTTAGAGATTGAAAGAGTGACTCATCATTTCCGAAAGTAGACGTTACATTAAAGGACCTAAACAGTATAAATACGGAGTATTTAAGCATTATTGAGTGTAATAAGAAAATGCTATAGGAAGCGTAATAGATTGCACGTGATGTTCCTTATTTTTAATTTCGTCTTATTGTGGTTCTATTTTAATTTTTGTCTTCTTAAAATCCTATTTTAGGTTTTTTGATACATTCGTGGTTCTTTTATACAATTTTTCCCCGTCGGATAAAAAAGATAAATTATAGGGTATCCTTTAATTTTAAAAAACTTTCAATTTACCCCTCAATTTTCATAAACGTACAAAAAAACTAACAATTTCTCAAAACAGTTTAAAAAATTATCTAACTTCCCCAAACAATTTCAAATCTAACAATTCTACCATATACTTTTTCCCCTCTTCTCCTCCACAACCACTGTCGGACCTTTGCTGGCCGACCACCGCCGGACCTTCACCGACTCGTTGAACAGCCCAAGGCCGCGAATTACGACCCAAAGGCTGCAGATTGTGACCCAAGGGCCACCGATCACTAGCCCAGGGCGGTCGATCTCGAGTCCAAGGTTGCCGATCTTGAGCCTTGGGCTGTCAACGGCGCCGGTGTCGATCTGGTGGTGGTCGGCCGGTGAATGTTCAGCGGTGGTGGTGGGAGGAGGAGGAGGGGAAAATGTATGAGACAAAATTGTTAGATTTGAAATTGTTTGAGGAAGTTAGAAAAATTTTCAAACTATTTTTAGAAATTGTTAGTTTTTATGTTTATGAAAAATAAGGGGTAAATTGAAAGTTTTTTAAAACCTTAAGGATACCCTATAATTTATCTTTTATGTTCTTATGGGCAAAAAAGATACTTGTGTTGTTTGCCAATCAAGTAGCGTCTAATCATGAGTTAATACATGATAAGTCTTCGGGAGTCAGCACGAGTATCGAATATAGGAATCATTGTCTTTTATCCGCCATGGCGCATACGCCCTCAACCTCAGAGAGGCTTTACTGGATTAGTATGCATCAGGATTCCATTGGGGATCTTTACTTGTTCTTTTCTGCATTAGTTATCGTTTATAGTCTAAGAGGCTTCCTAGTCGTTCTTGTCAAGTTTGATTGCTTGGTTTGGTCTGTATTGCCTTGTTTTGTCTAATAAAATGAGCCTCTTCTACGTTAAAAAAAAGAGTAAAATTAGGAGAGATTAAAACTAATTTGGGTTTAATTGTTTGGCTTTACAATCGAGAAATGTCTCGTGGAATTCTATTGTAATGGTCGGATCTGATTTTGTGATCCTTGCGATTTGATGTTAACGAGGTTCTGAGTAGCCCGCGTTTCCCTGCTGGACGACTAGAGTTAGAATTAGTAACGCCACCTGACATTGTAGGACATCAACCACTACATTACGTAAAGACATGGGTGCAGTAGCGGATTCAAGATTTTCAAGAAGAGGTGTCCACTGTCTATATATATACTCCCTCCGTCCCAAGTGTGTTGTCACTTTTAGCTTTATTGTGTAGATTAAGATTGTCTTTGGTCATTAACTTATTTCACATGAACTTCCTTCTTTGACCATGGAGAGTAAGGTAAAAGTAGAAAGTATGGTTAATAAAATAAAACCTAAGTAGGAGAGGGTGTAAAAAAGAATGAGAAAGTGAGTAATAATATGATAAAAGAGTGAACAAAATTTAGGAGTGATAGTAAGGTGTGAAGAAAACATGCTCATTGAGTGATTGTCCTACATTATGAATTCTCCATTGAGTGACTACTTGTACATTATGAATTCTCCATTGAGTGACTGCTTGTACATTATGAATTCTCCATTGAGTGACTGCTTGTACATTATGAATTCTCCATTGAGTGACTGCTTGTACATTATGAATTCTCCATTGAGTGACTGCTTATACATGTATGCATCTTGTAATCCAATATATCCAAGTCTCTAGACTCTCAAACTCATTTTCATCCCTCCCAACCTACTCTCTAGATTCCTTAAATGTGTGCATTTGCAAGGGTAGAAGTGGACTAAAATTAAACACAAGTGGGAAAATGTCATTTCATTTTGGACAAAAATATTTTGATGTTATGACAACACATTTAGGACGGAGAGAGCATATATATAAGGTAAACTAAATTCTAAAATTATATAATAAGTTTAAAAATGTAAAATTATATACAAGGACCTTTTTGAAGGTATGCCCCCTTAATTTCATCCCTTTCACTTGGATGAAAATCTTATATTTTTTGTCATTCCTCTGGATCAGTTGAAAGTGCGTAAATTGATTTTTCTATACTTTGAAGAATTCCGCTCTTTATTTCTAACATTAGAAATATCACAAGAACCTTCTTGACCTTGATTTGGTAATTGTGTAGTACTTGAGTTGGACTTCTCATTAATATTTGTTAAAAGGGTAAAGTGCATTCATGGTCCTGTAACTTTAATTATTGTACCACTACGGTCCTTTTTTAACTTTTTGTACTAATAAAATCCTGTTTTTTTAACCTTTTTTTACTTTAAGGTCCTTTTCCGTCTATTAACCGTTAACTTTAACGGATTTGGAGGAAAATGATCAAATGAGCAACTCAATTGTTAAAAAAAATTATTTACATCCCAAATTTTAAACATAACCATTTAAGCACTCACCGCTTCACCTGCGCTTACCGAAGGTGGTGGCGCCTCCGAGGCGAAAAGCGGCGAAGGTCTGGGGCTCAGCGCTTAGAGCCTAGAGCGCGCCTCAGGCGCGCTTTTGACAACCATGAGCTATACACACTCTTCTTATCATAATGTGATGCATGGAAAAGGTATTTGGTCGATTGAAGGCAAGATTTCCATTATTCAATATTACACACACATATATATAGTTACCTGCTTCATGTGTAACAGTTGATCCTCATCTATTGTCGTGTATTAGGCAACTTCATCCGGAAACGGGATAGAGTGGATGTGATTTTTATTGAGTTTGGGATGAAGAAGATGATAGTTCATGGTGAATGTGGTTTTGGGGTTGAGCAACTAATGATCGATGTTGATTCTTCTCAAATAACCCAAATGACAAATATGAGAGATAAGTTAGGTATAAAGATGTAGAATGTTTATCAACGGTATGTGTGTGATTTCATGTTTAGTATTGTACTGTTAATTGCTGGCCAATTGTATGTGATATTGTTTAAATTTTTTTATATACTAATTTTCAAGTCTAATTTGACAGTAGATTTAGTTTATTTAAAGCTTGGATAGAAAGTACATATATTTTTGCATGTTAAAAAATTTCTTTTTTCCAATTTTCGATTTTAGAAAAATGTTTTCCATATGGAATAACTAAACATGTATTCTGAAAACTAATTTGAAAAATTACATTTTGTAAATAAAAACTGGAACAGAAAGAAAAATTGTTTTCCAAAAGTAAACAACCCCTAAATTTCTAAAACAAACAACTTTTTTCTTTTATAAAGTGAAAAGAGTACCTTTACTGATGTCCTTCCCGTTGCCTTCACTCGCATTTGTTGGCCTGAAACTGCTCATGTCTACCCGACTACAACCAGGCCTCTTATGAATTTTCTGCCGTTTCATTGCCCCTCTTACGTTCTCTACTTCTTCCCATTCTCCATCAGCAGCGTACATATTCGATAGTGTAACAATCACTGCTGGGTCCTTCACACCATTTTTCATAATTCTTTCAGCCATTAGTTTAGCCAAATCTCTTCTTTCATGGATTCTACATCCATTAAAGAAAGCACCAAGAATAGACACTGTAAGTTGAAAAGGTATCTCCTTCACCAGCTCATAAGCTTCCACCATCTCCCCTGAACGACATAGCATATCAACAATGCAAGCATAATGCTCTTTCGATAGTATGTTCGTATGCTTCTCTTTCATGGACCTGAAAATTCTCACACCTTCCTCTACAGACCCGCAGTGGCTGCAGGCGGTAAGAATACAAGTTAAGGTTGCGCTATTTGCGCATGCGCCTTCTTGTTGCATCCTCTCAAAGAGATTTATTGCAGATTCAACAATACCGTGCTTCGCATAACATCCGATCAAGGCATTCCACGATGCAGTGTTCCTGTTGGGAGCGTTTTCAAATACAGTAGTAGCATCCTCCAAGCTGCCACATTTTGAGTACATGTCAATAAGAGCAGAAGCAACAAACACATTGATATTGAGCCCTCTCCTATAAATTAAGCCGTGAATCTCTTTACCATTTCGGATGGATCCTAAAACACCACATACAGGCAGTAATCCTGTTACAGTCAGCTCATTTGGCTTGATTCCTGACAATACCATTTGGTGGAACAATTTGAAAGCCTCAAGAGGCTGCCCACTTTCTGTAAAACCTGAGATAATTGCATTCCATGTAACCAAATCAGGAACCAAGCCTTGGCACTTCATTCTGTCAAGGAAAGCAAAAGTACCACAAGCATCTCCCTTTCTAGCATAACCAGAGATCATGGCGTTCCAAGTGAAATCATTTGGCTCTACCCCTTCCAGTTTCATGCTCTCAAACAACACGAGAGCCTGCTCAGTCTTCCCAGCATTGCAGTAGCCACAAATCATTGACGTCCAGGTTGCCACATCTCTGTCAAGCATTCCGTCGAACAGTTTCCGCGCATAAAACAGCAGCCCACACTTGCAGTACATGTCAATCAAAACGTTGCCAACAGACATTTCGTTTCCGAGCCCCAGCTTACTCACAACACCGTGAACTTGCTTCCCCTTCTCCAAATCCATCAACCCAACACAAGCTTTCAACGCAACAGAAAACGTGAACTTATTGCACAGATTCAAGGAACCACTGACTAATGAAAAGTACCCTAGTGCATCTACAAAGTAACCGTGATAAGCAAGTGCTGAGACCATCCAATTCACCGCGAAAATGTTGAATCTTGGAATATTCTTGAACAGAGAGGAAGCTGATTGTATATCTCCACAACAAGCGTAAACACCCAAAAGCTTCGAACTTAAGGAAAGTTCATTCATATCAATTCCGGACACCACGAGCCAAGTATGGAGTTGCTTTGCGGGTCTCAAAGCTTTGGCCTTCAAGCACCTGTGAAGTAAAAGAGCAAAGGTATTGGGAGAGAAAACTGGGAGAGCAGGAATCAGCTTAGTCATTATGATACCCCATTGATCCTTCAATCAAAGACCCAAAATTCCTCAAATTGAAGAGAGATTAAAGAGAGACCAAACACACGCTAGCGGCCAGCTTCGATGAACTGTTACTCATCAACATTCTCGGCCCTCCGTCAATGTTACCGGGGTGAATTTTCACCACCTAGAATACTTGAAAAATGAGAGATGAATGTGTAATTTTTCAGTTAGTTGGGATTGGACTTCTAGATTACCTTGTAACTGAGTCATTTAAACAAGTGGGTAACCAAAACATGACATAAATTTGCTCAAATAACCAAAACATGACAAAAAGATAAAACCATGAGGATCTGTCGTACTTAACAGCCAAACTAGACGGAAATGACTAAAATATGACACGATACCATTGGATAGAATCATAACGGGACAAAAATTTAAAATATAACCAAAACATGACATAAATTATTTTTACGAGATTACAACCAAAATTTGCTCCTTATTTTAATGTTAAATCTAATAGTTATCTTTGAGGTATTTTTCGAGGTAGGGTTTATATTATCTTTTCGGGAACTTTATTGTTTAGTTTGGAGTTTTTGCATGATTTTTTTTAAAAAACTATAAGTTTAATTTTTATGATTATTTATAAATATCTTTATTATTGTTCAAAACAAAATTTTGTAATGGGCTGTTTGATTCAAAGATTATAGGAACATAGGTTTTCAAAATCTCAATAATCCATAAAATTCTCCATTTGGTTCATTTTGGAAAAAAAATTTCTTCGTCATTCTCAAAATCCTAGAATTTCACATTCTTCACAAATTCTTGAATTCCAAATATCATATATAAGCAATTTATTCTTAGAATCCGTGGAATTATTATATTTAAAAAATTACAACAAAACCCTAAAACTTTTATATATCTACATATTTAGTCCCTAACATTTGAAATATTTAAAAAATGGTCCTCAAAACTTACCCATTTAGTCCCTAAAATTTTGTAAATTTTACAAAATAGTCACTATAAAATTATATGCTAGTCCAAAACTTTTGTAAAAGTTACAAAATTGTCCCTAAACATTCCATGGATTCTTTTTTTACAAGCATTCCATGGATTCTATGAATCCGCCAATCCTAAACGAATTATTTTCAATTTATGGATTTCTATTTTCCATCATTGACACTTTCTATTTTTCACATTCTATGGATTCGTAGAATCTTTTAACCAAACACCCCATAAGTTCTTTTACTGTGTATTTGCATTTGATGCATTCTAAAAAAAAGAATAGAAACAAGAGACATAAATGTTATTAATAATTTAATCACTATACTAAAGAGTCTCAAGCATTCTATTGCATTCTACATGTTCCTTTACCATGGTCTATTACTCTTCCATCTATTTATAGAAGTTGGTACTCCTTGATGAATAGAATCCACCCACTATCATTTCACCACATCATCATCATTTCACCACATCATCATCAAATGCGATCTATTTTTTTCCCTCATTTCTTTGTTTGAGGGGAAACTACATTATTTGTCTTTATTTATTTTGAAAGTAGAGCATTGACCCCCTAAAGTTTAAATCATCATCAAGTGTGAGCTGCATTTCTATATTTCCATATATATATTTTTGTTTGAGGGAAAACTTTATTAGCATTTTTTAACTAGTTAGAAAGTAAAGCATCAACCCTAAAGTTTGAATGGATTGGCTTTTTTTCTTCTTTAACTTTTGATGATTTAAATGAAAAGGAATAATATGTGGGATTAATATTTATATTTATAACTTAATGCATATACATGAAACTTATGGATGAATAGTATCCACCTAATAAGATTTTACCACCTCATCATGTTTTAGTGATTTTATTATTTTTGCTTCAAATTATTTACGGGGCAACTCCCTCATTTTATTTTTTATTATTTTGCGCATGACCCTTAAAGTTTTAGACTTAATATAATAAAATTTTAAAAGTCTTAGATCTAAAATTGTTTTTTTCGTAATAGTTGTTTACTTTATCATTTATTTAATAAAATTATATTACTTTTTTACTTAACGTTACATCTTTATTGAATTATTATAAGAGTAAAATACATTTTTAGTCTATTTCCTTTAACATGTATCCTATTTTAGTCACACTTTAAGAATTCGTCATATTGTGATATTAAAGTTATGGTTTTCTATCCTATTATGGTCCTACAGTTAATTTTTCTGTTAAATTGATTGTTAAGTGAGTTAATTTTATGTAAATATTCCTACAATCATAGTCTAATTACATATTTAATAAAACTATAACCATTAAACTTTTAATAGATGTACAAAGAAGTCCCTAATTTTTTAATAGGTTTGGTTTTGCAAATCGATTAAATTCGATTTGCAAGAAGGGAGGTGCTAGTTCCAATGATTTGAGCCCAATCAAAGGAGAAAAGGGAAAAATTGAACAACATCGATGTTTGGCTGGAGATGGTGACGCCGTAGCAAGGTGGGTCTTCTACTTCCTCGACCTCACGTCCTTCTACATTAAGGAGATGGGTGTGTTGAGGCACCGTCGCTGGAGCTGTCCTGTCACCACTACGTAGAGAAGACAAATCTTACTGCGGCCTTTACTGCGGTTTGGGCCGCATTAAGATGAAAAACGCAGTAAACTGCACAGTAAGCTTTACTGCGGCTTTGGCTGCAGTAAGAGGCCGCAATAAGGTATTTTTTAGGGTTTCTTCATCCGTCGTTTCCTTCATTTTTTGCTTCTTTTTCATCTTCTTCTTCAATCCTTCTTCTAATTCTTCATCATCATCATCATCATCTTATTCTTCTCCTTCTCCTTCTTCACCTTCTTCATATTCTTCTTCTTCTTCTTCATCATCTTCTTCTTCTTCCGTTTTTTTTTCTTCTTCTTCTTTCTTTCTTTCTTCTTCTTCTTCTTCTTTCTTTCTTTCTTTCTTTCTTTCTTTCTTTCTTCTTCTTCTTCTTCTTCTTCTTTCTGGGTATTTCTTTCTTCTTCGTCTTCTTCTTCTTCTTTCTTCTTCTTCTTCTTCTTCTTCTTCTTCTTCTTCTTCTTATGGGTTTCTCCCTTCTCCTTCTTCTTCGCTGCTCCACTGACGCCGTCGCCACCGCTACTTGCTCCTTCTTGACCGCCGGTTTCTGGGTATTTCTGGGAAAAGGTGGATGAATCCTGATGAATTTCATCCGGATTCATCCACCTTTTTTTTTAATTATTGAAAATGGTTACTGCGGCCTCGTACGTGGTGAGGCCGCAGTACGCACCACGGCCTCAGCCGCAGTGAGCGTGATACTGCGGCCATTTTTACCGCGACGTGCACTGTGGCCCTCGCCGCAGTAGCTACTGCGGGCCAACTGCGTCAAGGGCCGCAGTGAACGCCCTCCTCCCCACGTAGTGCACTGTCATATATCTGGCGGTTTCGGACCGGCGAAGCTCGTCGCACATGGCAAGTCAGCAGAGAATCGACAGAGTTCGAGGCTTCAAGCTTGGACCAAGCTACCCAGTCATGCATTCGATTATTTTGAGCTCGTCCGATTTGTTCTGACATCGTTGGCAGAGATCGACGGCGGTCCCACCTCGTTGTTTAGCCCAATCAACAAACCATCGGAGATCGATTGCTAAAAAGTTCCGATTTTTCTTGCTATTTTCCCACCTCCTTCAACTTGTTGTCACCGGAGATGTCGCCGGTAATGAGGGTCATCGTCAACCCAAAACATCGTGAAAGATTGTAAGGTTTTATGGAGAAGTAGCCTATGCTAATTAGTCAAAGGATTGCAAAAAACAAAGGAACCATCAAACTCGGATTTCGATGCCTTCAAAACAAGGTGCAATTTTTGCCATGTCATTTAGCTCCAAGGGGTATAGCTAGCAGATGGTGGCTTTCAGAAGAACGATAAATCGTTCGAAATGGTGAAGATGAAGAAGTCAAAATTTTGATTGTAAGAGATTTTTGGTTCAAATCTGTAAAGTAAGTTTCAAGATTGCAAGAAATTTTGGTAAGCGGGTAGCATGGTGACCAGATCTTTAAGATGGAACTCAAGCAAATGTGGTGGTGATTTTGTAATTTCTGAAAATAATTGGGTAAACTTGCAGATTGTTATAAAAATTAAGGTTAAGTGGAATGGTAAATATAGAAATTTATATAAATGCCCTTAATTAAATAATGGTTTTAAGAAAAATTGTAACGGAATGACATGTTTAGGACAAAATTGAAAGACAAATGACTAAAATATGACAAATTCTTAAAATAAGACTAAAATAAGGCACGTATTATAGGTAAGTGACTAAAAATGTATTTTACTAATTATTATAATATGTTGAAATTTACATCGGTCACAACGTGGGTAAATAAATGTTGTTGAATACAATTATTCAAGACTTTTAATTACCCACTAGTTTAAAAACCATATAGTAAATCCTAACACTATCTAACTAAACTAACTAATTAACTAACGATTCTTAAGATTAAAATACCCTTCCAAGCCAAAACCACCATCCACCCTCACCACCACCCTTACTGCCAACGCCGCTGCACCACCGTCGCCGCTGCACCACCGCCACCGCCACCACCACCGCTGTCGACGCTGCACCACCGTCGCCACCGCTGCCATTGCCACCACTACTGTTGCCACCGTAACCTTTTTTTCTCCCTGTGCATGTGTTAATTTTCCTTTTTAGACCTTCTTTGTAAATTTTTCAACAAGAGCCCTGCCTTGGTCTTCAATCCCCTTGAGCTGCTAGCGAGCATCCTTCTTTGCTTTCTTTGAAGCGTGCATTGGTCACATAGATGCACTGTCTCCACCGTCGTCGCCTATAGCACCGTCGCCACCGTCACCACATCCGCCGTCACTGCAATTTGTGAAACAAATTTTTAAAAATTAATTTCCACAATTTTTCGTTAATTTATAATTAATTAAATAGTGTTTAAAGAGATATGCATGCAATATTGAGTATTCAATTATTTCTATAGTGTCTATTAGAAAATAATATAATGTCTGAATAAATATTGGAAACTGTTTATTTATTTGTTTTGCATATTTTGGGTGATACTGAAACTGTCTATTACATTAATTGTCTAGAAAATCGTAAAAAATGTTTTGTAACATATCAAAGCATTTATAACAGAATTTAAAACAGTTTTCGTTGATTTACAATTAATTACATAATATCTAGAGTGGTATGCAATACTGTCTATTTCAAGAATTTATACCGTTTATTTAGTTATTTTACACATTTTTATAGTGTCTATTACAAAATGATATAATGTTTGAATAAATATTGTAAACTGTTGATTTATTTGTTTTACACATTTTAGGTGACAGTGAAACTGTCCATTACTTTATAAAAAATGTTTGCATAGAATATCGTAAAAAACTTTTTTAATGCAAAAGCGTTTACTCTATAAAAAAGTTTTCGTCAATTTATAATTAAGTACATAGTGTCTAAAATGATATGCAATACTGCCTACTAGAAAAGTTTATACTGTTTATTTAGTTATTTTACACATTCCTATAATGTCTATTATAGAATGATATAATATCTGAATGTATATTGGAAACTGTCTAGCCAACCAAATTCAGACATTCCTATAATGTGTAAAATTGACGAGATCTTGAGATGTCCTTCATCAAACGCCGATCGATTCCACTGACGGAGACTAGCAATCAGAGGGAGAGAAAGCCACAATAGACATTATAGACAATAATGTTTATTGTAAAGTGTTATAAATATTGTAAAGTGTTATAATGTCTAATAATATTGGAAATCGTCACTCACCCCTCAAGTTTTGTTGCTCGTAATTCTGCCTCCGACTCTTCTGCCTCCGATTATCTTCTCTGTCGAGATCCAAGGTCGCACGGCTCATTCAGATCCGAAGATCCGTCCAGATCTGAAAGAGGACACCACAAAATTGGATCCATCACATGGCTAGAAGTGTCGCCGGAATCCATCGCGAACATCTTTCCCGATCATCTCTCCGATTTCGTCAACTAGAAAAGTAGGTTGTCGTCTGCTTAAGATCCCGAAGAGGAAGCTTCGACAGTGAGAATAACGCATCGTTCGCCTCCGCCTCTGAACGCACGATGATGATCTACAAATCAAGATTGGAGCCGCCACGAATCATGATCGGTTGGCCCTTTGACGGCGATCCACCACGTTCCGATGAAGGTGGAGATCTATAGATTCTCGCGGTGGTAGAGATAGAGAACTGCATATTTGTGGCTCTCTCTCCCTTCGATTGCTAGTCTCCGTCAGTGGAATCGCTCAGCGTTTGATGAACGACATCTCAAGATCTCGTCGATTTGTGTTGTGTGACAGAGAGGAAAAACGTGAAATGATAATTAATATATTAGGGGTAATAGGGTCTTTACACAACTAGTGGTTTGGTAATTAACATTGTCGACAATTATTAGAGGTATGTCGATGTCACCTCTCCATATCCCACGCAATTAGACAATAGGGGGGTTCATGGGGAGGGGGGAAAAAAATTCACAAAATATGAGAATAATCTCACTCAAAAAGACCCTCAAACCCAACTTTAAAAGCCCACCCCACCCCATGACCTGCCCTCACCCCTAGGGCCCCACTCCTCACTAAACCTGCTAGAAGCCAAGCAGGCGCACGCAACACAATGGCGGATGGGTGGGGGTCCCACAGACGCAGGTGATTCACTCATAGTTTCTCATATTCACAGAACCGGTGATTTTCGGAGGTCCGATTTTCGGACCGTGATTCACCAAATTTATGGAGGTGAATTCCAAAAAATTCAACTCCCCACCACAAGGTTTGAAGCCCCCTAATTACTGAGTTTCATGCATGTTTGGTGATTCTATCGCTAAGGTCATGGGCTAAACTCTAAAGTAGCTTTACATGCGTAAGTAATTTATAAGTATACGTTGTCTATCTTTAAAAAATTCCCCACCTTATTTTCGTAAAAGATAGTATGCTGAGTATATTTTTTTCTCAATATTTCAACTTTTGAAATTAAATAATTCATAACTTTTTGATATTTCTATTTAAGATTTTTATGATAAATTTTTTGTAGTATTTGGGGAAATATTATGTTTTTAAATTTGATATGAAATTTATGAGATGAGAGGAAAAGAATATATTAATAGAACGAGATGTTTTTGTTAGCTAAGATTTTAAATAAATTCTAAAATCAAATACTACGATTATTTAAGAATTGAGCTAAGTAGTATTACAAAGTTTACTATGCTATTCAATGATGAATATATACAGATTTACTTTCTTACAAAAACGTGAACAAAAGTTACAAAACAAAGTCCTGAGCATTTAGTCTAGTGGCTATGCTCATTGATAGAGGTCTTGAATTCAAACCTCCACAATGCCCACCCGACCCCCAATGTATCAACAAAAAAAAGTTACAAAACAAAACATTTTCATTCAGCAGTGAAATCTTAGGGATCATTTTGCTTCAACACGAAAACATAAAGGACTGATATTAGCTTATCCCAAATTCAATTGAATCCACGACCAACCGCTGCTATCATCAACTCAGATTTGCTGAATGCGGCAACTTTTTTCCCGTTCATACACGGGAAGCTTTCGTTGCTCGAACCAAGAGACGTCTTCTTCTGATACTATTCTTTCGCCATTTCTGGAGAAACTGAAGCTTCCCATTGACGAAGAGGATTTACATGCACTTCGTTCTTGTCTTCTTTTCACGAAATTTCGGGGCGTCTTCGTGTAGTGGATCAGTTTGTTTCTAGTTCAGGTACTGGATCACTTCCGCTAATTTCAGTTTAAGAGTGGCGGAAACGCTGTTGAAACTGTAGAAAGTGATTTTGAAGTATCGTGAGAGTTCAGTTTGTGTCCCGAAAGCGATTTGCGGCGTTTTTCCACCTAGCTAAACGGATCTAGAGTTAATCTTGGTCAACAATGTATTTCTGGTCGCTGAATGATAGAAATGTTGCAAGTTTTTGCGTGTATGATGCGTTTTCCTAGTTGTGCTAATGTCAGTTGCTAGGCATTGATTAACATGATATATTCTCTTCAGGTTCTGAACAAACCTTTTGCAGAGTTATTAATTGCAGTTGAAGAGGCTTATCCATGGAGGAGTATGTTATCCTTTCTGAATTGCTCTTCTGGTTTGAGTTTATACTTTTTGTTGATGTTTTGAATATTTGTCCGGTTCATGACTATAGGGAAAGCGATGTTCAGCTACTGCAGCGGTACCGGCGTGATAGGCGTGTGCTGTTAGATTTTATTCTATCTGGAAGCTTAGTCAAGAAAGTTGTAATGCCTCCTGGTGCAGTAACACTTGATGATGTAGATTTGGACCAAGTTAGTGTAGACTATGTTCTCAATTGTGCTAAAAAAGGTTAGTCTTAATTAAGTGCACATCACCTCTCTTGCTTTTGGCACATTTTAGTGGGTTTCATTGCTCGAGTAGTGACCTCTTAACTCAATGTTTTTCTTGGTTTCAATGTAGGTGGAATGCTTGAGCTTTCTGAAGCTATTAGAGATTATCATGATCACACTGAATTACCACAAATGGTAAGTTACAACTGTGATTTTCAGAAACAAAGTTAACTGTGTGCGCTTGCTCTTATACATACACAATTGATGTATTTACTAGGAAAAAAAGAAAATTAATTTCGATACTGCATATTTTTATTTATCCCTTTTCCATATATTTTTGAATTATATGTCAAATTTTTGAAGATAAAAAGGTGGAGCGTAATTCCTGAAAATTATAATTTTTTGACTGATGGTCATGGTGCTCTACTATCTTTTACTGATAACCTTTCAGTATGATCTCTCTGATGTTATGGTAGTCACCCAATCACACACACACACACACACACACACACACACACACACACACACACACACACAGACGCGCGCGCACGCACACACACATTCTCACTGCATGTTTGTATCGGATAAAAACCAAACTAACAATTTTGTTCTATCTCAGAGCAATGCAGGTTCTGCTGGTGAGTTCTTTTTGGTTACTGATCCGGACTCATCAGGTTCACCTCCAAAAAGGGCACCGCCACCTATTCCTGTTTCAGTACCAATAGCTGCACCATCAGCGCCTGTTTACCCCTCATCTCCAGACGTGTCAGCCGTATCGAGGTCAGAATCATTTGAATCCAGTCAAGTACAAGAACTAACTGTGGATGACATTGAAGATTTTGAAGATGATGAAGATGCTGATGAGGTTGGTAGCATCATAATTTCACGGCGGAGTGCAAGTGATGCTGCTGATCTTGTGCTAAAGTTGCCTTCATTCGCGACAGGTAAATAGAGTTGATAGAAATATTCATTATTAGTTTTTCATTTCAATTGTGAGAAATCTTTGATTTGCTACTGTGAGGAGGTAATGGCACCAATTGTCCCTAAACTATGGCCAATGTGGCTTATTTGTCCCATGGCTATCAAGTATTGGACCATTTATCTTGAAACTAGCAAGTGCTTGTTTGAGAATAACCTTTCCAATTAGCCGTAGCATCATTGTCATCATCATCATTATCATCAGCATCATCATACTGTACCTTAATCTCAAATATGTTGGGGTTGGTGGCATGAAGTTTATAGTGTCAATTAATTATCTGGAATCGGTTAACACTATAAATTCATACACGAAGTATAGTGGCAAAGTTTTACACTAGATTTCCTTCCTGCCGCAACCTTCACGTGAAGGAATAATGAGATGAAATTCCAAAGCCATCATCATCATCATCATCATCATCATCATAGACTTTTCACTTTGCGTGGAAAATATCATGAGATGGCTATGAGTTTTGATAATTGTTATAGTCATGTCCCAGTACAAGATTGATGTTACAAAATCAACATGCAAATTTCAACTAGCTGTGTAGTGTTTGATAAAGCTTACCTACATCTGGGTTGCTTTGAAGGGTTAGCCATAGCTGTTTGATTTTAACAGTTTTTAATTATTTGAAAAGCTACAGCTAATTAAAATTGTTGCTCACGAACGGAGCCTAGATTGTTGCAGTGACCTCCTAATGTCAAATCTAAGCATGAAGAGATAGATAATTAAGTTGGCGCCTTTTGTGGCATATGGTTTGAAGGATTTTTATCTGTAGATAATGCTTATTTGACGGTGTCATTGTGGTGATTGATGTAGTTTTTGGATGTGTAGTGCAACAATTGATAGTTCCTAGATGAATAAGCAAAGATAGGTGAGGTTTAGGCTTGTTAGGGACAATTGGTGTCATTTTCTGTTTGGAATGGATATAACAAATTTGTGGTGCCAACAAAGAGGATCACATTCATGTCTACTTAATGCTTTGGATATACTTTTATTGAAGGAAGGGACAGGGCAGGTAAAAAACTGGACCTAGTGTGTTTGGATCAGAGTTACGGGGGTGGGCCTCTTCCCTTGTTTGGATTTACATGGGGAATCGAACGGATAAAGTGTTTATTTTTCCTGACTAATTTTACCCTTCAAACACAGTAGGATTCCATCGCAGGGATTGTACTGAAGAATCGTCCTCCATCGCATGCGTCTAGAAATAAAGCCAACAATCTATCTCCTTCCCCCAAATCCTCTGCTGTTAACAAAACCCTTCCCTCCACTATATTCATAATTTTTTAATTTCTGAAGTCTTCTTGTTGAGACAACCAGATTTCATCAAAACTCTCATCTGATTGAATGTTCAGAAGCTGGTAAAATGAAGCCACCGGAGAATTTATTGCTCAATCTCCTTTCTTTCTTAACTTATTTGCTGATTAAATGAAGATTCAGTACTCCGGTGCTCATTATTACTCATTGATTTCCTCTGCTTAATTTATCAACTCTCATCGGAGTTTTTACAATGAAATCAGTTGATCTTGCTCCATCTCCGGCTGTTTTTGATTGGTGAAGATGAAACTGAACCAAAAGACAGGAACGCTTGATCAACGATTGGAGGCTTTGCGGCGGTTATTGAGCGTTGGAGTGACGGACGAGGACAATGATGACTGGGTAGTATGGTAATAAAAATTGTTGCTCAGTCAGTTGACGAGTTTCAGCGGGTAGCTCCTCGATTTCGAGTTCCGGCTAAATTAAGTAGAAAATAAAAACTCATGGGTGATCAAGGGATGCTAGACTTACCGGGCTGAGTTCTGCTCCTCATTTTCTGTTAACCAAACATGTTATAGTAGTATGCAGCACTCCCCTTCCCCTATCCAAATCCAAACATAAATAGGCAGTTCGTGGCCTGTCCCTCACTGGCCCTCCCCATCTATCCAAACTAAGCGTAAAACTCATATTTTTAGAGGTGCTTTCCCAAACTTCGCTTCTGTTGTTCTTAGTATTACTCTTATTTTTGTTTACTCAATTTCAGTTTCTTTGTAAGCTATAGCTTCTGTGCCTCCAACCCATAATCAAATCAGCATAAGACAAGAGGTTTTGGAACTTCAGAAATGAAGTAGATATATGAGAAGTGTTGTTTTAAATCAAGTATTGGGACTAGAAGTGGTCTTTTCTTGTTTTTGTTCTAAGCTTCGTGATTGTTTGTTGAAAATGTCAATATATCCTTGGTTTAGGTATTTTCCTCAAGAGGGTCGTCTAAAGATGCTGATGCTGCTCTCTCTCTCTCTCTCTCTCTCTCTCTCTCTGTGTGTGTGTGTATCAATTTGAAATGCCAATATTATTTTTCACAGAACCACACAATGTTTGACTTAGGAATTTCATGCAATGCACCTTCAGAATTTGGAATAAGTTGCAGTGTTTTGACGCTACCCGCTACCGCCGTTGTTTCAGGTATTGGAGATGATGAGCTACGTGAAACAGCTTATGAAATTCTTCTAGCTTGTGCTGGTGCTTCTGGGTAGGGCTTTCTCTCTGTTATGGATTATGGATTACCATTTTATTATCTCTTTATCAGTCATGGGATTCTAAATATCTTCTTTCCTCTTTCTTCTGGCTTGGATTATCATTAGGGGCCTGATTGTACCAACGGACAAAAAGAAAGACAAAAGATCAAGGCTGATCCGGAAGCTTGGACGTAGTAGTAAAAATGAGAATATTGTGACTCAGTCCCAACATGCTACTGGGTTGGTTGGTTTGCTGGAAACTATGCGTGTCCAGATGGAGGTATATACGAATCAGCTTTTTTACATGCATGTTCTTTAGTGGCTGTTCCTTTCTTTCACGAGTCTTTCCTTTTCTAAATGAACTACTCCCCCCGTCCCAAGTGTGTTGTCACTTTTAGCTTTTTTGTGTAGATTAAGATTGTCTTTGGTCATTAACTCATTTCACATAAACTTCCATCTTTACCCCCTCCCAAACTCATTCTCACTCCTCCCAACCCACTCTCTAGACTCCTTAAATGTGTGCATTTGCAAGGGTAGAAGTGGACTAAAATAAAACACAAGTGAAAAAAAGTCATTTCATTTGGGACAAAAATATTTTGATGTTGTGACAACACACTTGGGATGGAGGGAGTATATTTTTTCATTTTTTTGGGTGGTATGGAGGGATAGGAAGTAACAAGAGGATTTTGAAGAGGTGAAAACTTCTTTTGTTTAACCATCTTGAAGCAATAATGGCTAGAAGTAGAAGGCCTTTGGTTACGATAAAAAGAACCCATCTCTCTAATGACAGTGTATTAACGCCGTTTCCATTGTTCTTCTGATTGTTGTTGTTGAGTGGTATAATGCCACATGTGTGTAGTTTTCAAGTGCATTATGTTGTATCGAGGCTTCTCCACTTACTGCCTAAAGGTTTAAAACTATTGCATATGATTGTTTAAACATCCCACTCGAAATCAAAACGAGTGGAAGCCTCATCATTATAAAGCCTCAACTGATTTCTTGATTTAATCATATGGATTTCCCACCTAAAATGATCTTAAATGGAGTATCTTTTTAGACTTGGTGACTTTCGTGTTGTTCAAGTTGGCATTGGGTTTTGATTCCACACACGAAGTCCATTTTCTCTTTGGGTTTCATGTGAAGGGAAGTGTTCATCATCATTAATTGTCTAAATGAGCAAACACTATAATCCATGCAAAAAGCATTGTGGCAAGTTAGTACGCTGGATGCCTAGTCTATTGCAACTTTCTTAAGGATGAATAAAATGAGATGAAATTTCAAAAACCATTATCATCAAAGATTTTTTCACTTGCATGGAAAATAACAAAATCTAACAAAGTGGTTTGCTGTAAATTTATATGGTGGTGAAGCATCTACTATAGTCTCTGGAGCTTCTTTGCATGGCAGCTACCATTTCTCAGCACCAAACATTTTTTGATGGCTTATGCTACTTTAGTGGGCTTCTTCTTTATTCCTACAAATACCTCAATATTTTTCTCCTTCCAACAAGACATGTGTTAATAGCTGGGATCTTTAAAAAATTTACATTGCTAATGTCTACCTTTTATGACCTTAAAGTCAGTTCTGAGTTCTGCTCCAGTCATGTGTCTGCAATGAATGTAAAACAACTTTTAATTTTGCAAATGAGAACTGCGAGAAACCAAAATTAAAGAAAATATGACCTACTCAGTCCTCTATATCTCATCATAAAAGGAAATATGACGTACCCACTCCTCTCTATCTCCTGATAAACACACAAGCAGGGAGATCTAAAGGTACATCCTTGTTGGGGAGTCCATTTAGAGGGGCAAAACCAGAAAATGTGATATCACCACTAATTATATACGGCTTGTTCTATTTTGGCTTTTTCTCATCTTGCCAAATTTCAGAAACAAGAAACTGCAGTTTGTGGTTATGTTGTGTTTTATTTAGAGCAACAGATCAATTTTAATTATGTTTCTCAACGCAGATTTCTGAGGCAATGGACATAAGGACAAGACAAGGATTACTCAATGCTTCGTCAGGTAAAGTTGGAAAACGAATGGATACTCTGCTTATCCCTCTGGAGCTGTTATGCTGTATTTCACGAACTGAGTTCTCTGATAAAAAGGCATATATAAGGTGGCAAAAGAGGCAGGTAAGTTCTGCACACTTCTTCCATTTTGCATACTTAAACTTTCACAATCTCTTAAAGTTGGCATTGTTGTAATATGAAAGCATTATTGGGTCAACAAGTTGTACCTTTTGGAATTTGCAGTTAAATATGTTGGCCGAAGGGCTTATTAATCACCCTGCTGTTGGATTTGGGGAATCAGGACGTAAGGCCAGTGATTTGAGAACTCTTTTGACAAAGATTGAGGAATCAGAGGTATGCTTCATTTCAGGATGATCTTTCATCCTTTTATTTCTCACTCAGTTTGGACAACCTCATGTGTTGCTAGTGCTGTACCTGGGAGCTGAGTGACCCCGCATGAAAAGCAATTTGATATGAACTAATTGAATGAAACGATTAACCCCTTCCAATATGATAATGAGCACTTTCAGGATGAGATTGTCAATGCAGGATGTTAAACTATTAGGTTGAAAATCCATTGGGCATATCAACTTTGTATTTGGTATGACTAGTCAAAAGATTTCCTGGCTTCAAACACTTACTCTTTGTAACTCCTAAAAGGTTTGGACTACTGTTGTGCTTGAGCACCACCTTAGTGGTTGATGGTGTTACCAATCATTTTTTTCTTGGAAAAGAGGTTTTAACTTGTAATTTTGCTATTCAAGAGCAGAGTACATTGGCCCTCTGGTCTTGCCTCAAACCGCTAGAATTGGCATATAACTTTGTATGCAACTTCACTCCTTTGACTACCATGTCCTTTCTTTGCGAAATTTCAGTCCCTACCATATGCTACTGTGCTTGAGCCAACTTGGTGAAAGGCAAGTACTCGAGCGGCTTTATCTTCGAAACTACATTCTTCCTTAACCTGTTGACTTAACCATGCGGGTTTCCCACTTTACTCACACTACATGCAAGAAGGTGAGACTACTAAAAACAGGCCTTTTCTTTTGGACCAGGGCAATGATTGAGACTTACATCCTGACAGATAGGGCATCACATTCACAAAACATGAGCTCTAATACCTTGTTAAAGCACCAGCAGAAAATGGTTCTGTCATACATACCCAGGGAATTGTGCTAACAGAAAAATTAGGGAAACATTGACCTTGGACTCACGTATCATTTTAAAGCTTGAAACTTAAAACAAGTTAACAGCAAGTGGACAGGCCTCAAGGCAATATGAATTATCGAAAGATTGCTTAATTTAACAATGTTGGTCACTCTGGTTTACAATGGGTTTCTGAAAGCATTTTTGTTTATACTTGCATTTTTCTGGAAATTGGTTGTTTAGTCAAATCCTCTCATCTGAAGTTTGATACTTCTTTGTTCTTGTAAGCAGGCTCTTCCACCTTCAACAGGTGAGCTTCAGAGAGCAGAATGCTTGAGATCACTCAGAGATATTGCTATTCCACTTGCTGAGAGGCCAGCTCGAGGTGACTTAACTGGTGAAGTATGCCATTGGGCAGATGGATACCATCTCAATGTCAGACTCTATGAGAAACTGCTTCTTAGCTTGTTTGATGTTCTAGATGAGGGCAAGCTGACAGAAGTGAGTTTTTTTTACTATGTTAATGGTGGGATAAGAGCAGGATTGGTTTTTCGAACAACACTTTCTTTTCTGATTGGTCATTTTATGCATCACCATGAAGTAGGAAAGTGGAGGGTTTTGTGACAGGGCTGGGAATTTGGATTAAGGGGGATGATAGAAATTATGAAAGCAGAGAAGAAAGCATATAAATACCTTTTATGTCACACCCAAGGGTCCCTGAGAATTTCGCTTAGCCTAGATTGTGTCACACAATCCAAAGAGAGCGAAAGGCTCTCAAGTTTCTCAAGTCTGCTTATGATTGAAGTAGTTACACGGTAACATAAAACTTTAAAAGCCATATCCCTTTGCCGCTATCCTAATAAGACATTAACATAGTTTGATTTGGAAAACTGTTACAGCAATGAGTAACTCCTAAACAAGAAAGGAAACCTAAATAGACTCAAGAAGAATTATAAATTAGTTTCTGTATTTAATCCTACAGATCTGTAAAGATCCATAAAATTACCAGAATACCCATACTCTGTAAAATATATAAAGTAAATACTTTTAATTATAGAAATCACCTATCATAATACTCCTATCCCATGAATTGATATGTGTTCCTTTTTGGGAAGTCTTGAATAATTGATACATTTCCTTTCAAGGAGAGTTTTCTCTTCTACATTTACCATATTATTCTTCAATTGTATTTCTGCCAGTTCTATACAATCCTGATAATTTCAATTTTTTGAGCTTTGTTTTTCAAAGGAAAAATTTACAAGTACTCTACCTACCTTAATTCCTGTACCCGGTCAATGTATCAGTTAATTTGGGATGGAGAGAATAATTGTTTAAAGTTCTAGACCAATTTAGTACCTTTTGTTATCGATTCCCATGCTTGTATTCTTCATCACTCTATAGGCTAGTCTTAGTACTCCCTTTATCCTCGAATAATTGGCGCTTTTGACTTTGATGTTTCAAAGTTCAATGTTTGACTTAATTTTTACAAAGATAAACAGTAAAACAATTTTTTTAAAAAAATATATTTAGAAAAAGTATGTTGCAAATTATGATATGCATATGAATTATTTAACTTTAAATGTCTTAACATTCTTGAGGTACACTGATGCTTCTTAGAATTTGCATTAATAAATCCAGCTGTTTGGAAAAAATATTGGACCTTAATGCTTGATAGAGGTAGGAAGTTGATCAATTCGAACTCATTTACAGGTGTCTCGTGTTTAGGAGGCTTAGATCACGTATAGGAACAGGGTTAATTGGGAAAAAAGGTGTCTTTGGAACATGTGATTGGTTGCAGATGAGGGTGTTTTTCCTTGGTTAAAGCAACTACTCATTCTCTTGTCTTTAGGGAGTGGAAGAAATTCTTGAGCTCTTAAAGTCAACCTGGCGTGTTTTGGGGATAACAGAGACCATGCACTATACTTGCTATGCATGGGTGCTATTTCGGCAGGTAGGATGGATTATAATCTCCCATGAACTTTTGCAATTTTACAGGACTCACGCTTGTTTGTTTCATCTTTATCTCGCAGTATGTTATCACAGGGGCTCAAGGAACCTTGCGACATGCTATTGAGCAATTGAATAAAATACCTTTGAAAGAACAAAGAGGTCCACAAGAGAGATTACACTTAAGAAGTTTGCGTGTTAGAGTTGATACTGAGGAGGGCTACAGAGACCTGTCTTTCTTACAGTCTTTTTTGTTGCCTATTCAAAAGTGGGCTGATAAGCACCTGGGCGACTACCACCTTCACTTTTCTGAGGTATGATAAAGTCCTGAGACAAGCAATATCGGCTACATTTACAAAAATTTAAGTAGTTGGGTTTAACAGGGCTCTTTTTTAATTATAAGAGAAATTGGTAACACATACAAGTCTTCTACCAACATTAATATTTGCGCTCAGTCAAACTTATCTTTTGGGGACAGTGAAGTGGTTGTTTAAATTATAAGAGTTGATTCTTATCTATGATCCAATGCAAAACATTTTTAGTACTCCTATAAGATGACAGTTGGATTAAAACATCTTACCACACAGGCTATCTGATGTGATGTATGAAGGAAGTGTGCAACTTAAGTTTTTCAACAATTTGGCCGAGTTTGGCCTTCGATGTTGTACATTTCAGGTTCATATTTCCAACTAAAGGAGCAAAAGAAAAGAATGCTTTGTTATACATTAGATGACACTGTACTTCTATACAGAAAATGCAACTAGCAAACAGACCCTGCACATTGAAAAGTTTGCGTAAAGATAGATTTGCATTTCTGTGTTTGTCCGTCCAATTGTTGAGAGTAGAGGAGAAATTGAGGGCTTGATTATCCTCTAAGACCCCTGTATATTTAATAGGAGTATAAGGAAGACACAATTACAGAATGAAACTAAATCCTAGAACTAAAAGGAAGCCTAGAAATAGTTTGACTCTCCTAACACTCACCTTAAGCTGGAGCATACATATCATAGGCTCCAAGCTTTTTACCTACAGATTTTACTAAACCCTAATGAGATCAGTTGTAATGTTATAACCACATTGTTAGAATATGTTAAATTAGTACACAATTTACTCTTTTATTCTCCTTAATTGTTACAGTATTTACTTTATTTACTAGGGGTAAGTATCTGTGATATATTAGGTAGATTATCAGTAGATTATTCCATAATCCTTGTAATTAGGAAAGTTAGATTAGTTTCCTAGAATCAAGGATTTAGATCTCTCCTTTCCTTCTCTTGCTGAACACTATTCTGTATATATATTTAGGGCCAAAAGCCAAGATAAATCAAGTGGAAATATTTTCTCACATGGTATCAGAGCTTTAGGTCAGATCAAAACCTAAACCTTCTCTTTTCTTTCAGCCTTCATCACAGAACTTCTTTCTGTAGCCTTCATCGCAGTCATTGCCATTTCTACAGGACATTAGCTGAAACCCTAGTGTTCTTTTTTTTTTCTGGCCTTACATCACCATTCTTTTAAGAAAAGCCCTCTTCAGCCAGAAAATGTCCACCACATTAAGTGGGACAGTTCAGAGTGAGAGCAACACTCAAACTCCATCTGGAGAACCTCAGGCCATTCAGCCATCGTATAGGTTGAATGGAAACAATCACCCTAAAAGGTCCCAATATGCAGTGAAGGTTTATGAGATGAAAACCAAAATTGCAGCAACCGAGCAGGGAGGGAAGAATGTTACTGAGTATGTCAATACTCTTCAGAATTTATGGGACGAACTGGACCATCACAGGGTCAAGGAGTTAAAAAGTGCTAAGGAGGCTGTGGCTTTAAAGAATTTTCTTGAGAAGGACAGAGCATATGATTTTCTTGCCGGGCTAAATACTGATTTTGACCAAGTGAGGGTCCAAATTCTGGGGAAGAGAGACCTCCCAGGACTCAATGAGGTCATAGCCCTGGTTAGAGCTGAGGAAAGCAGGATGAGAGTCATGTTGGAACCCAAGCATCGCGAAGGGTCAGCAATGGTGGTAAAGGAGGGAGGACCCAAGAACAAGCTGGAATCTCTCAAGACTGAGGGCCACTGACCATATGACTTACTCATCCAACCTTTTTTCATCATACACTCCATGCCCTAGCAACAAGAAAATTTCTGTTGCTGATGGAAATCGTATCACAGTGGCTGGGTATGGAGATGTTAAAATAAATACCTTAATCACACTAAAAGATGTTCTACATGTGCCTAAACTATCCACAAATCTTCTATCTGTTCATAAGCTGAGCCAAGATATGAACTGCTATACTATTTTCTCCTCTTCTCACTGTGTATTTCAGGACCCAATCTCAAAGAAGAAGATTGGAGTTGCTAGGGAGAAGGAGGGGCTCTACTATCTTGATTTTTCAAGTGAAGAAATTCCCAATTCTATGCATGTTAAGAGTGAGACCCTTGAGTCCACTACCAATAAAAAGACAATTTGGTTGTACCATAGTCGGTTAGGTCATCCAGCCTTTTCAATTTTGAAAATTATGTTCCCTGACTTGTTTAAAAATATTGAAAATGAAATTTTCCATTGTGATATTTGTGAACTTGCAAAACACAAGAGTTTCATATCCTGTTAGTGATAAAAGGTCTCCAAAACCATTTGATTTGATACATTCTGATATATGGGGACCTTCAAAAATCTTAAATATTTATGGTGCCAAGTGGTTTGTAAGTTTCATTGATGACTGTACTAGGGTAACTTGGGTTTTTTTGATGAAAAACAAGTCTGATGTAAGTACAATTCTCCCTAATTTCCAGAATATGATTGAAACCCAATTTGGAGAAAAAATCAAGAAATTCAGAACCGATAATGCCACAGATTATTTCAACCAAACATTATCTAATTTCTTTCAAAAGCGAGGCATAGTTCATGAATCTTCTTGTGTTTACACACCACAACAAAATGGAGTGGCTGAAAGGAAAAATGGACATTTGCTACAAACTACTAGAGCCCCTCTTTTTCAAAATAAAGTTCCAAAACAATATTGGGGAGAAGCTGTTCTTACAGCAACTTATAATATAAATAGACTTCCTACGATAGTCTTGAATAACCAGTCCCCTATACAGTATTTGAACACATTTTTTCCTCATCTCAGAACTTCAAATCACTTGATACCTAGGGTTTTGGATGCCCTGCTTTTGTCCATGTTTACAACAAAGGTAAACTGGATCCAAGGGCAACAAAGTGTGTCTTTCTTGGTTATTCTCCAACTAAGAAAGGATATAAGTGTTTTCATCCAAGTACTAAAAGGTTTTTTGTGTCACTGGATGTGACTTTTCAGGAGGACTTGTCCTTCTTTTCTACACAAATACAGGAAACTGTTCCTCAAATAAACCAAGAGGAACTGAATTTTTCATCCATGGAGATCCCTGCTGCAGAACAGGGATTCAGTTTTGATAAGCAACCTGAAATTCAAAATGAAGAACAGGAACTTGTTTTTGAAAAACAAACAGAGGTTCAAAACTTTGACACAGAGGACTCTATTAAAATGCATAGAGATGGGAAGTTCTCACAAGTATATTCAAGAAGGAAGGAGCCTACTCCTGGGCCTATGCAACTCAGAATTCTTCTCCAGGATTAGAAACTGAGGTAACTACAGTACCTAATCCTGAACTGTGTGATGATGAGTTCTATCTCCCTATCGCTCTTCGAAAAGGGAAGAGACAATGCACCACAAAGCCTGTTTATCCCCTGGCCAACTTTGTTTCTCTTCATAGAATGTCCAAAACCGACAAAACATACCTAGCAAACCTTCATTCTATTCCAATTCCAAGTACTCTAGGTGAGGCAGTTTCCAAAAGGGAATGGAGAGAAGCTATGAGAGTAGAAATGGAGGCATTAGAGCTAAACAAAACTGGGAGATTACAAATCTACCTAAGGGAAAAAAGGCTGTGGGTTGTAAATGGGTCTATTCTGTGAAACTCAAACCAGATGGAACTTTGGAAAGATACAAGGCGAGGCTTGTGGCTAAAGGGTACACTCAAACCTATGGGATAGATTACCAGGAAACTTTTGCACCTGTGGCAAAAATGAATACTGTTAGAGTCCTGTTGTCTGTTGCGGCAAACAGTGATTGGGACTTACAGCAATATGATGTGAAGAATGCCTTCCTCCATGGAGATCTAGAGGAAGAAATCTATATGTCAATTCCACCAGGACTCTCAAAAGGGGTGACTCAGAACAAGGTCTGCAGGCTTAGGAAGGCTCTCTATGGACTGAAACAGTCCCCAAGAGCTTGGTTTGGTCGTTTCACAGATGTCATGTTGAAATCTGGGTACACACAGGGTCAAGGTGACCATACACTATTTATCAAACACACAAACTCAGGGGGATCACAGCCTTGTTAGTTTATGTGGATGATATAATAGTGACTGGAAATGATGAGAAGGAAAAGACTGCTTTGAGGCAGTGCCTGGCCAAAGAATTTGAAATCAAAGTACTAGGAAAACTGAAGTACTTCTTGGGGATAGAAGTAGCGCACTCAAAACAAGGGATTTTCATTTCACAGCAGAAATATCTGCTAGATCTGCTGAGAGAAACAGGAAAGATGGCATGTAAACCTGTTTCTACACCAATTGATCCCAATCACAAACTTGGGATAGGAAAAGAAGATCCAACTGTGGACAGAGAGAGATATCAGAGATTAGTTGGTAAATTGATTTACTTTGCTCACACAAGGCTTGACATAGCTTATGCTGTGAGCATAGTAAGTCAGTTTATGCATGATCCAAGAGAAATACACCTTCAAGCACTCAACAGAATTCTGCAGTACTTGAAAGGATGTCCAGGCAAGGGGCTTGTGTTCAGAAGAAATGGAAATCTGAACTTAGAAGCATATACAGATGCAGACTATGCAGGGTCAATGGTTGACAGAAGATCTACCACAGGGTACTGCACCTTTTTGGGAGGAAATCTGGTTACTTGGAGAAGCAAGAAGCAGAATGTGGTAGCTAGGTCTAGTGCTGAAGCAGAATTTAGGGCACTAGCTCAAGGAGTATGTGAACTTTTGTGGCTAAGAATTCTGCTCAGAGATCTCAGAATTCCTACCGAAGGTTCTATGAAACTGTACTGTGACAACAAATCTGCTATTCAAATTGCTCATAACCCTGTCCAACATGATAGGACTAAGAACATTGAGGTGGACAAGAATTTCATCAAGGAGAAGCTTGACAGGAAGATTATATGCACTCCCTATGTCTCCTCAAAAGGACAGCTAGCAGATGTCCTTACAAAGGGGCTCCCGGGCCCAGCCTTCCAGAACCTCATCACCAAGCTGGGAATGGAAAATCTCCACTCACCAGCTTGAGGGGGGGTGTTAGAATATGTTAAATTAGTACACAATTTACTCTTTTATTCTCCTTAATTGTTACTGTATTTACTTTATTTACTAGGGGTAAGTATCTGTGATATATTAGGTAGATTATCAGTAGATTATTCCATAATCCTTGTTATTAGGAAAGTTAGATTAGTTTCCTAGAATCAGGGATTTAGATCTCTCCTTTCCTTCTCTTGCTGAACACTATTCTGTATATATATTTAGGGCCAAAAGCCAAGATAAATCAAGTGGAAATATTTTCTCACACACATAACTTGTAGCTTCCCAATATACGTGAGCCAAGTCAGTTCTCGGTTCCTAAATGGGCCTTTGCTGAAAACCTGGCACCCATTATATCTTCTCATTATAAACTTGTCTCTTATTTATTGTGTTCACTTTTCATAGTAGTCTATAATTGGACATCAGATCAAGAGTTTGCACTATCTTGCAGGGGTCTGTGATGATGGAGGATGTAGTTACAGTTGCGATGGTTGTCAGAAGGCTTCTGTTAGAAGAGTCTGAGATGGTAATGCCAAATGTTATTGATGCATATGTATGACAGTGCATGTAATTTTCTATCTCCGGGCTTAGGTGTAATGTTTTATTTCCTGTGCAGGCAGTTCAATCTGTAACTGACTCAGTCCGGGATCAGATAGAAATGTATATATCATCATCTATCAAGAATGCCTTTTCAAGGGTATGTTTGGTAGCAAACTTCTCACCAAAATCTCCTGTTCCGTTCATTTCATATTGTACTTTTTGTGTCACTAATATTTTAGTTTATGTAAAGTTTGCTTCGAAATAAGATTTCTAATTGTTATTGTATACATTAATGGAGGGTAAGCAACTGTGAATGGCTTGTAACTCACACTCAGTTAGGATGACAGATTAATATTGGAGTTAGACAATTATATACTCATGATTTAGTTGGAATCAGTTTATTGGTAAGCTGATTTTTGTTCCTCAAACCTGGATAAGGTTTTGCCCTGTCTTGATATAGCTCCAGCATGGGATATTTTTGTCAAAAAAAAAACCTATGATGTACATGTTGATTCTGCAATATCAACCTTGTAATGGGACATAACTAGTGCAATTATCTCAACTCATCGCCATCTCCTTATATTTTCCATAAAAGTGGAAAAACCTATGATCATACAAATTTCATCTCATTATTCCTTCGAAAGAAGGTTGCGACAGGAAGGGCATCCGGTGTAAAACTTCGCCACCATGCTTCTGCATGAATTTATAGTGTCAACTAATTTTTGACAATTGGATGACTGATATCAAATAAATTTCGTTTCAACAGATACTTCAGGTTGTTGATAAATCAGACATAATGGGTGAGCATCCTCTTGCATTGCTTGCAGAGGAGGCTAAAAAACTTCTGAACAAGGACTCAAAATTGTTCATTCCAGTTTTACTTCTAAGGCATCCACAGGCAAGCATTGTTTCAGCATCACTAATCCATAAGCTTTACGGGAACAAGTTGGTAAGCAAAGAGAGATATACTATCATATTTATGCTTTCCTTGTTTACCATCTTTGTTATGTAGACTACAATATTCTAAGGGAGCTCTCCTATCTCCAGAAACCTTTTCTGGATGGTGTTGAACATCTGACTGAGGATGTTGTATCTGTATTCCCTGCGGCTGATAACCTTGAGCAGTACGTGCTATCACTTATAAAATCTGCTTCCGAAGAAGAAAGTGCAGAAGTTTATTTCAGGAAGCTAATCCCCTATCAGGTTTATTGCTTGTTCATATTTGTTGATTATTTCATCTTGGTCAATAATGACACAAAGGTTAGTTTCACAAAGCAATATATTGGTTTAACAACATTAGAATTTCAAGGAAATAGGAAACCTTAAACTTATCACTGAGGGTCCCCCCCCCCCCAATTTTCCAAATCCCGCTATAAGAGGGTGTGTTAGGAAGGTCATACGGCATAACTCTTTTGGGACTTGTTTTGGAATTTGCTTGTTGTGTAGACATTTTTTGAGTTCTCCCTCCGTCCGAAAACAAATGAACCGTATTTCTTTTTGGGCTATTCGAAAACAAATGAAATAAGTTTCCTTATTTAGAAACCTTTCATGTTAGATTTATATATTACCTTTATTTCAACCCTCTTCCATTCTCTACAATTTCCGGTTATGTTTCACTCACTTTCGATTAAATCCACATAATTTGATTTCCTTAAGTGTATTCTTTTAATCATAGAATTTGAAAAAACATAAAATACATCATCATTCCTTAATCTCCTTGCTTAAAGAAAGTTTCATTAAATTCAAGATGGAGGGAGTACTAATGTACTACTCCCTCCGTCCCGTAAAGATTGCAATGTTTGACTTTGATGTTAAGTAGCAGTGTTTGACTCAAAATTTTACTAAGATAAATAATGAAAACAAAATCAGAAAAAATATGTTTAGAAAATTTATATTGCAAATTATGAGATTCATATTAGTCATTCAACTTTACATGTCTATGAACTCATTAAAATAAATCGTAGATTAAATACTGTGAAAATGACCCAAAAAAAGCTGCAATCTTTATGGGACGGAGTGAGTATATTACAATGGATATTATGCCATTGAGCCAAAATAGTTGTAGAAGTGCATATGATGATACGATGATGAATTTGATTTCTAGAAAACATAAGTCAATTCAGTAGGCATTATAAGCCATAAAAGCAATTATACTTGGACAACCGAACTTCCAATATGTCTCTTTCCCTCTCTCTCAGGTAACTTCCAAGCTATTTATTAGGCTAAGTAACTAAACAATGATGTTCATTTTGCCCCTTGTACAGCTACCACAAGTTTTTTTCCTTTAAATCAACTTTGGGGATCGGAAAAGCCATCTTCGTTAGAATCTGTGTTACTAAAATAAATGCAGTGGAGACATGGAATTGATTTATCAATCGTGAGCTGTGATCATAAAACACGGTACCAGGATGTAAATTAATAGATTGAATGTTGTAAGAGTCGGAAATCGAGTAAACTCTGCTGGTAGTCCTGTATTGAGGTTTGTCCTATTTGGGTCCCGTTTTAAGAATTTATATCACTTTAGTCCTGTAAGTTTCAATCGTGTCTGGATGCCCCCTCCATCTCCTCTATTGAGCCCGCCGTTGAATCGCTCTTCAACATCACCATCGACATCTCCAACACGCCGGACCTCGCCACCTCCTCCATCAAGCTTGCCGGCGAATTGCTTTTCAACATCACCATCGACATCTCCGACGCGCCGGACCTGGCTGCCTCCTCCATCGAGTCCTTCGCTGAATCACTCATCAACATCACCATCGACATCTCTGACGTGCCGGACCTCGCCGCCACCCATACACGGCCGAGACAATATCTCCAGCCGCGAATCGTCGATGTAGGAAATCCGACGTTTATGGCCCTAACGTCTCCACAGTCGCTGGCCGCATCTAGCGGCGCCTTTGAGTTCTTGGTTAAGAGCGTGCCTGGGTCTATGACGGAGGTGCTTTTCCGTGAGATGTTTTGGGTAATAGAGATGGTGTAGTTGTAAATTTGAAATTAGTTAGGGTTCATTTGTAGTTGTTTTAGGAGATTGGTGTTAATTTTAGTATTAGACCTAGACATTTTGGTAATTTAACCACTTTAACGGCAATTTTAACAAAAAATTTAACGTGAGGACTGACGATGCACACGATTGAAACTTACAGGACTAAAGTGATACAAATTCTTAAAACGGGACCCAAATAGGACAAACCCCAAACTTACAGGACTACCAGTGGAGTTTACTTGTCGGAAATCTGTTTTCAGATCTCTATTGATTTGTGTACCCAGAAGGCCAGAACTTAGAAAAGGAAATTGAAGCATCATTTAAATTATCTGGAAAGAAGTATTAGACTTGGAAAGGAAGTTTTAATTTTTGAAGATGAGTTAATTAAGGAGAAATTTCAGCTACAAATGTTGGAAGAAGTATGGAGGCTGAAGTTGAAATGAGATGCGTAGTTCCAGAGTGTTTGTGCAGTTATGGTTGGTAGAAAGATCAGAGTAGACATAACATAGATGTGAATGGACTGATCATTTAATAATAATTCAATGTGAAAGACACTTGAAAATAATAAGAATTTGATCACAAATACTAGTAGTTTTTTTTTTCTCATTACACGCATCATCTCATTGTAAAGAACAATTTCAAGTGGAAAAAAGTAATCCTAGCTTGCAGAAGCTCATCTTTGTAATCATTAAGCACACAGTTATTGTTGAGGGATTTAGTTTTTTCCCATCTGTTAATTTGTTAAAATAATCTCTCTACCACTACTTAAATGTGTACTATGTTTTGTCATTATCTTAGGACTGCTGTTTTTATGACAATGTGTTTGTAAGAATTTCTTAGCTAAATGTGTCTTATAGTTGTAGCTTTTTATCCAGGTTGAATCTATATCTGGAACACTGGTGATGCGATGGGTCAATGCGCAGCTCGGAAGAGTTTTAGGTTGGGTAGAGCGTGCAATACAGCAAGAGGTGGTTCTCTGAAGTCTTTCTTTCATTTCTCTTATCAGATGCTTTCCACCTCCATGAATCCTCATACATTCTCTTCTTTTGAATTTTTACTTTGAGAACTGAGTTCCTGCATGCTGGGGTGTTTTCTTCTCTTTTTCTACTTCTACTTTTGGTCTGCAACTTCTCTGTCTATAGTCTTTTTGTGCTATGTCAAGGTGTGTGCTGATCATACCCTCAAATAGAACACATGATAATGAAACTACAACTAAATCCAGCTCAATCGCATGGTTGCACACGAACAGTATATATGCCAATTACTTCAACTTCCAGCATTGTATCTGTTCAAGTCTGGATGAGTGGATTAGGATGACAGAAGTGCAGACTTTACCTTTTATGGTAAAATTTGTAGAGTTTTCAAGTACTATTTATCAGGTTGACTGATAATTCGATATCTTTTACATTCAGTATTCTCCCTGTACCTCGTAAACGGTATCGCTAAACAACCAAGACATCAATAAGAACTTTTTTTTTGAACAGCTAACAAATCTCATTCAATAAACAGAATACAAGAACAGAAGCAAAAACAGCAAAACAGACAAAAGTAGGAAAGCCGATAGCCCCTTGAGATAGGGGCAACAAAGCTAACCTACCAACACCTTCCAGCAGAAGCTACACAGCCCACCCTTACATACACCCTGCCGAACAAAGCCCTACAAACCACTACCCCATCCCTTCTGCTGCTCGCAGCAGAGGGTCTTGAAGCCAATCCACCCATGACAAGTTCAGCTTCCTGTCTCTGTTAGAAATCCAGCGAAAGGACAACACCTGCACATCAGAAAAGATTGCAGCCGCTCTCCAAGGGGAATTCTGCATCACAAACTTATTCCGCGACTTCCATATCGACCACATCGTGACATAAGTGATAGCTTGCACACCTGTCCCACTTTTGGAGGCCCTTGCATGATGAAAGCGTCCTGAAGTAAATCCACAACATCCTGCAGGTTAGAGACATCCGTATTGCACCACCTAGCAACTGCACACCAAATCTCCGAAGCCCAGGGACAACGCACCAGCACGTGTCCCGGGGTCTCGACTGCCGCTTCACAAAGCGGGCAGTTGGTTGAATCCACCTCCATTCCTCTTTTGCGAAGCTCATCTCGCACTGGGATGAATCCTCTAGTTGCTCTCTATATGAAGATATTGACCTTCTTGGGAATTTTGTTACACCAACGCATCGGGACCTCATGGCTCAATGCAAGCTTCGCACTGATTCTCTTGGAAAGGCATCTAACCGCAAATGTACCATCAACAGCAGGTTCCCAGCTCCATTTGTCTGGACGCTCCCGATGAGGGTGAATCCTGCAACAAGGACAACAATTGCTGCAACTGACCTTCCGCTCTCCCCCTCAGCGGCCTTCTCCAACTCCACACCCACCTCCACTCTCCCTCCTCCCACCTAACCTTATCGCTCACTAGGCTACCCTGATTATCCTCCAGTTCATACAGCCTTCTAAATCTCTCCTTTAACGGACACCCGCCCACCCACTCGTCCTCCCAGAACGAGGTGGAATTCCCCGTGCCCACCACTCTCCTAAAAAGATTCCTAAACTCGACCCCCAAGCTCTCTACTTCCGCCTCCGCCTTACCTATATCTCTCCACACTCCACGCTCCCACACCCACAGAGACACCTAAATTTAAAGTCCCAGGAACCCCCCATATATACTACCCACCACCTTCGTCCATAACCGATCCTCCTCCTGTAACCACCTCCACTTCCACTTCCCCAAAAGCGCTAGATTTTTTCCTCTCAAGCTACCCACTCTCAGCCCCCCTGCTTCACTATCACCGAACAACCTTTCAGCTTTAGCCCAAATAACTTTCCTACCCTCCTCCGTGGCCCCCCAAAAGAATTTATTTCTCAGAGTTTCGATTTTCCTCACCACTCTAGCCGGGGCACAGAACACTGAAAAAAAGTACAGGGGTAAGCTTCCAAGATCCGAGTTCATCAACGTAAGACGGCCACCAATTGTGCAGTTTTGATTTCCACCCACAGAGTCTCCTTTCCACTTTTTCCACAACTGGTTTCCAGTTGACCTTCTGGCTCATATTCGCACCAACCGGCATACCCAGATAGGTGAACGGTAGACTAGCTGACGAACACCCAAGATATCCTGCCATTCTAGCAACCTCCTCCACATCCACTCCAACACCAAAGATCCTGCTTTTAGCCATGTTGATTTTGAGTCCAGATGCCGACTCAAAACACTGAAGGAGGCAAAACAAAGCCCCGCGTTGTCCATCGACCACTCACCACAGAAAACCGCATCATCAGCGAACTGCAGATGCGAAATGCAAACCTCCTCTTGACCGACTTTAACGGGACGGAAAACTCCTTGGCTAACTGCCTCCTCCATACCTCACTCCGCAGTCGGGCTCCCATTGACCAAAATCGAGATCCTAGCCGACTCCAGGCACCCAGCTATCCATCTCCTCCACTTCTCCCCAAAATTCATTTGATCAAGAACAGAGTCCAGGAAACGCCAATTCAAGCTGTCATAGGCCTTTTCAAAATCCACTTTAAGGACAAGTAATTGCCGTTTTGCCTTTTTCACCCAGGAGATGACCTCATTGAGGATCAGTATCCCATCTGTTATTTGCCTCCCTTCTATGAAAGCTGATTGAGTCTCCCCACTGGACCGGCCACGACTCCTTTCAGCCTCTCAGCTAAGAGCTTAGCCACAATTTTGTAGAAGCACCCAATCAGACTGATCGGCCTGTAGTCTGTTATGAGAATGGGGTCTTTCACCTTCGGCACCAAAGCAATGAAAGAAGAGTTGCACCCTGCCCCAAATCTGCCAGTAATCTCAAACTTTCTCACTGCTGCTATTACATCTGCCTTCATAACCTCCCAATTTGCCTTAATAAAATTAAAGTTGAACCCGTCAGGACCTGGAGCTTTTCCACCTCCACACCGCCTGCTTAATTTCCTCCTCCGAGAAGGCCGCTTCCAAGGACCCTGCTTGATCCGCACTTAACTTCCTAAATCTGTGGCTGATGAAATCAGGTCTGTCCACCTCTGTCTCCTTGCAATGTTTCTGGAAATGATCCATCACTGCCGCTTTTATAGTCTCCGGGTCTTCCACCCAGTTTCCATTCAGAAGCAAACCTTTTATGGCGTTTCTAGTCTTCCTTCCTTTGGTAACTGCATGGAAAAATTTACAATTCTCGCCCCCTTCAATTGTGCACTTAACTCTTGCTTTTTGCTTGATATCCTTCGACAAAATATGTTGTTCCTTCCAGAAACTCGCCTTTGTATCCCGCCAAGTTACCCATTCCTCTGGGCTCAAGTCTTCTTGCTCTGCTTTCCTTTCCAAAAGAAGGTACTGGTCTTTCAACGCCTTAATCTTCCCTTGAATCCCTGACAAATTTAAATTCGGCCACTCTCTGATTTTCCCCTTTAAGAATTTTAGCTTCTCCTTTAAAACGAAATCAGCTGCTCCTGTAACCCGAGCCTCCTCCCAAGCTGATCGCACCATCTCCCCAAACCCTTCTATCGTCAACCAAGAATCCAAGCAGCGGAAAGGGATGGCACCAAAATCCAATGCCCCAGCCTTCAGAACTGGACAGTGGTCCGCGAAGACTCTGTCCTGCACCACCGCGAACATCTCTGGCCACTCCTCCAGGAAAGAAGCATTGACCAGAAACCTATCCAGCTTGCCCATCTTCAGCCCGTCACTGCTTACCCAAGTAAACTTACGCCCGCCTTGCTTGACTTCTTGAATATTATTATCCAAGATAAAAGAGTTAAAATCTGCAGCTCTAAGGGGTTTAAATCTGCAACCCTTTCTCTCACAAGGCCTTCTAACCACATTAAAATCTCCCATCAAGCAGGCTGCCTCAGAATGGTCATTCAAAACCGTGGATAATTCCGCCCAAAGCTCCCGTTTCTGACTCGTAAGCCGAGGCCGTAAACATTCAGCAACAGAACCTTCCTTTGCCTTCCCTTCCATCGACCCACTATCCCCAAATAGCCGACACCCAAAATGATCGTCTCTGTAACCCACACATCCTTATTCCAAACAAAGATTAAGCCCCCTGACCTGCCTTGAGCAAGCTGTTGAGCGAATCCGAACTCACTGTGCCCCCAAAACTGATTAATCGTATTCCCCACCTCCTCAGACAGAAAAGTTTCTTGCAGGGCCAAAACCGCTATCTTATCCTTTACTAACAGCTTTTTTAGCTCTCTCAACTTTTCTCCACTCCTCATACCTCTAATGTTCAGAGTTAGGAAATTCATTTATCAGCCACCGGGTCACCTGTTACCTGGACCTTCGCTGGAATTACTGCATCCCTTCTCTTGTACACAAACCCCACTGAAGTTCCAATTAATTTCGTTCTGTTTTCTGGCGTTTCAGGCACCAATGAACCTTGTATTTCCTCTACCGATGCCGCTGGACCTATCGCCTTCATCCCCCGTGACGAGTCCGACACAAATGAAACACTCCTCCCCTTCCTCGACGGCTTTTCCTCGTGCTCACAGTCCTCTGTGACAGTCCTTCTAGAACCAGCCTTCGTATTAAGAGCCCTTCTAGAACTTAAGTTATTATTATTATTTTTTTAATAATACTCCGTATGTGCCTATGTGATCTCCAAGGATACCTTAGCCTTCAAGAATTCAGTATTAAATTTCTTGATAAGACAGATTCTCACTACATTTTCAATTTTCTTTAGTATTAGAATATTAATTCAAAAAAGGTCCACATAAGGTAACTAAAAATATTGCAAGCACCATTTGCATTACTGAAATAAATATAACATATTCTATTGAACTCTTTGAATCGCTCTCTAAATTCTTCAAGTAAAGAATATACTGATTTAGTTAGCATTGCAGTTAGTATGTTTTCTTGTGATTAGCTCTCATGTGTTGTCACCATTTTTTGGTATTCTTTCAGCGATGGGAGCCAATATCCCCACAACAGCGGCATGGAAGTTCAATCGTTGAAGTTTATAGGATTGTAGAGGAGGTATCAACTCTGTGCTTGTTATAGGCAGAAAATTTGGCATTTACTGAATATTTGTTTTATTATATTATATTTTTTTGTTAAACTAAGTACTCCATATATCTCATCATTAGATCCTTTATCAGGGTTTAGTTGATGGATTAAGTGCTTAGATGTCTATTAGACTAGACAGTGAATTACTATAAGGAATATTTGCTAATTGACATTTTTCTTTCTTATCCTGGATCATTGTTATTTGGTTGGAGATATCTTCTGATGAAATAGGAACATGACAACTTTGAACTTGCATTTGCATGATAGTTTTCAGCAAACTGCATGCCAGCCATTTGTTTCCATATAATTTATTCTTGGTACACCCAATGTGAACCTATTCACAAAAATCATAAAATTTGGTCTTTTTATCAATAGGTATCCCCGTTCCCAATATATGGTTTCCAAATTAAGTTACTCTTTAAATGGACTGTGGTTTCACAGTGAGTGGATTCATTTGTCCAAGAAGTTGTCTATCAAGCCAAAATGGAAATGCTATAACCCACCACAAGGTCGGCTGTTCTTTGTGCTCCAAGTATTGGGGGCAGATGAGAGGCATACTGCAATTTGAATGAGCATAGCTTAAGTATGTTCATAATCTTCAGAATATATAGATTTGGCTTTAAAACCTCATTCGTTTTATTATTTTTCTTTTCTAATTTGTTACTACAGTGTGTTACAGTAAATGAAATTTCTTCTTCTACGACACTGTATGTAACATTTTAATGCCATAATCAAGTAAGCAAAAGCTTTAGGATTCATCTGAGGCGTAGTTAGTATATTCCTAATCGGATACCTTGCATAAAATCATATTGGATGCGACATTTAACAATGCTCATCTACAAGTCTCGAAGGAGTATAAATGAAAGGACCGAGTCACCTCAGAAAGGCAGAGTTAAATCAGGTTTCAGGGAACTTTTAAACTATCGGTAATGAGTACACCATGTTACTAAGTCCTAGAATCTCTATGAATTGATGGTGTTGGAGAAAATTGATATCTTCCCGTTTGTGACCTGAGATGAGAAATGATTGGTTACTGTTATTTTGACCACAAAATAAGTGCTAAAAACAAGAGAGTAGGGCCAATGACAGACCTGAGTATCAATAGCATGTTATAGCATCCAACTTTCAACAAATAGGGATGAGTGGAGAGGTCTTTCAAAACGTAAAGCCACTAGAAACTTCTTAAACATGTGACATAATGCCATTCAAGAAGTCATATCTAGCCTTCGAGAATAAGGCTTTCCATATGTCTGTGTATACAAGTTTTAGGGCCTTGTTTGTGAATTTCAATACATTTTTTTGTGTTATCATAACGTTATCTCCTTGTGGAGTTAGTCAGTGTAACTTATACGATTATTTCTGCATGCAGACGGTTGAACAATTTTTCGCCATCAAGGTTCCAATGAGGACTACGGAACTAAATGCGCTGTTTCGCGGCATTGACAATGCATTTCAAGTTTATGCAAATCATGTTGTAAATAAACTGGGTCCGTATCTGCTTTTCTTTGATTTTATTATCATGCATTTGAAAAATTTAGGAAACTTTTGGTACACAAATGATTCTGAAAGTTTAATGTTAGTTCTTATTCTATTCTAGTCTGCATCTATTCCAAGATCTGTAAGTGGTATGCATCTTTTTAGGTGTGTTTTCTTAATTTCCTTGTAAATGGTTCTGATGTTTGCCTTCTGATTTTGCAGCTAGCAAAGATGATCTCATTCCGCCCTTGCCTATTCTCACGCGATACAAGAAGGAAGCTGGGATAAAGGCCTTCATGAAGAAGGAATTATTTGATCCCAAGCTATCTGATGAGAGAAGGCCGAGTGAAGTCAATGTCCAAATAACTCCAACTCTTTGTGTGCAGTTGAATACTTTATTTGTAAGTACACCATCTCTCTCTCTCTCTCTCTCTTTCTCAAGTTGGTTGGTACTTATGCTTTCTGGTAAATACATAGGACAGTCATGTCATTTAATGCAGTATCTGCGTTTATCATAATTGGCTTAACTAAATCACACATTTAAAATAAATTTATTAACAATGAGTTTATGACTTGGTGCATTAGAAGAGTTTAAAAAAATTGTTCTCTGTATAAGTATGAAATAGGTGTTTCTGATTTTGCCACTTAGTGGAATGAAGATTGAGAAGATTGCTTGTGGGATCCATTTGTGGGGAGGGATGTGGGAAGGAAATTAGGGGTATTTAAGTAACTTTAATAGTAAAAAGTTCGTTTTAAAGAATCAAGACACTTAACTGCACAAAATAGAAAGTAGACAATGTTTCAGATGGAGGTAGTATTTAGAGAAACATTTTTTTATGAGTACAAATAGGAAGTCGAACAAAAGAAAGCATGACATAAAATTTACGATTAAACAGACATATAAGGTGATCATTAGCAGATCAAAGAAACTAAAAGAAGAATGCATATCAATGTAATAAGAAGGGATAAAGACAGGTAAAAGATGCTTACAAAGGTACACATGTTCAGCGAGAAAAATTTGAAAAACAAAGTAAAATAAAGATTGCAATTACTTGAGTGGGGGCGTCCTCCACACACGACCCGCTGCATCGGACCCCGGGTGTAGTGAAAAGTAGGCAAGGGCAAGCTAGGGCGTTGCCCGGTAGTGGCACGCCACATCGGCGCCCGGATGTGGTGACAAATAGGCAAGGGTTCCCCTACTTAAATGGACGGGTGGGGGTAAAGAAGCTAGTCCAAGGTAGGAGTTGTGGGTAGCAACGCTTAATGTGGGGTCTTTGACTGGAAAATCCATAGAGCTAGTAGACACCTTAAGTAGAAGAATGGTTAACATAGCATGCCTTCAAGAAACAAAGTGGATAGGAGCAAAGGCTAGAGAACTCGGTAACTCAGGTTTTAAGCTTTGGTACCCAGGTAAGTAGAAAAATAGAAATGGGGTTGGTATAGTCTTAGATGAAAGTCTCAAGGAAGATGAAGCAGAGGTAAAGAGAATAAGCGATAGGATTATGATGATAAAACTAGTGGTAGGAGTAGAGATTCTTAATATAATTAGTGTTTATGCCCCCAAAATAGGTATATGAGGAGTTGAACAATAAGTTAGGTACAAGATACTGGAATGTTGGAAAAAAACAATATATATATATATCTCGGGTGATATATCTAAGCTAAAGGAGCCAAAATGAAGAAGCTTTTACAATGAATACAAGGGATCTAAATCAAGTGAGGTATATAAAGAATGAAGAGCACAAAGTGTTAGTTGTCGATAAAGATATTAAGGAAAGGTGGAGGAGTTATTTTGACAAACTCATGAACCAACCCCTACCAAAAGTAGGTGACTTTGACACTCAAGAAGCACATAAAATGTTAAATATACTAGAGGGATACGAGTGTCTGAAGTACGAAATGCCTTGAGAAAGATGAAAGTAGGGAAGGCGGTAGGACTTCCAATAGAAGTTTGGAAATCATTATAGGTGTAACGGACATTCTTTGGTTGACCAAACTTTTTAATATTATCCTTAAGACTAAAAGGATGTCTTTACCAAAAGTAGGTGACTATTGAGTCACACACTATGGGAGAGAGTGGTTGAGTCTGATTGAGATGTGATACAAAGGTTACAGAGAATCAATATCCAAAAGGAGGAAAATATTGAGGAAGATCTCAACCATCGGATAAAGGCAGGGTAGGCAAAATGGAGTGGTTTTACTCGATAAAAACATCCCATTGAAGTTAAAAAGAAAGTTTTTTAGGACAGCTAGCGAAAACACAAAATATAAGCAAAATGAATGTCGCGGAGATGCGAATGCTTCGATGGATGAGTGGACATACCTTGAGAGATAGAATACGAAATGACAACATTCGAGGCTTAGTGGGAGTCGCACCCACTGAAGATAAAATTGGAGAAGGTTGACTTAGATGGTTTGGGCATGTACGAAGAATACCATTAGATGCGCCAATGTGTAAAACCGATAGGTTAGATTTAGGAGAGTTTAAACGAGGTAAGGGAAGACCTAAACTTACATGGGTAAGTCTAGTTGAGAGAGATCTTAGGCTACTAGAACTGCCGGAAGACCTCGTAACAAATAGAGCGGAATGGAGACGCAAGATTCATGTAACCGACCCAACAAGTTGAGATTAAGGATCGGTTGGTTGATTGATTTGATTGAAAGTAAAATAAAGATCAATGACATGTTTCTTCATGTTAACTGGAAAAAGCCCACATGCTCAAGCAAAGTAGCCAGTCAAGCTTTTATAATGTGATCAGACCTCTCCACTCTTTGCCAGCTCGTCTTGGGTTGGATGCTAGTCTTGGGGAATAGCTACCAGATCATGAATCGGTACGTATTTGGAAAAGGGGTCAGCCTAGGCTTTATGCTAATCGAAGTTTCACCAACTTCCAACTGGTTCTGAGCTGGATGCTAAAAGGGGCAATGATGGTTTTGTTCTGTTCTTTCGATGTTGTGCAAAATCTGTATCCTCATGTATAATGCTAAAAATTTTAAATGCTAGTATGAGCTCATCTTTCCATATTTGGAAAACACCAAGTAGAACACTAAACTAGTAAGACTGAGATTACATCAACAATATATTTTGAACAATTATTATCTCATGCGGGAGCTATTTTTATCTTCCGAAAAAGAACTAAACTTCTTTTCTACCTTACTTTCTGAAAAATACATTTACATGACAATTTTTTGCGAGAACCTCATAACAATGTTGAAGCAGACTACTTTGTATTCAGTTTCTATTTGATGTAAGAAACTGGTTCTTATTTTTTTCTTTTGTGGTCAACATATGTCTAAAAATATCTCCTCATTTGGCTACTAACAGTATGCAATCAGCCAACTGAGCAAGTTGGAAGATAGTATTTGGGAGCGCTGGACAAGGACAAAGCCCCGTCAGAAGATAACTATACGTATGTGTAAGAAGTAATAGTACCATTTAATTTGACTTCACTTTTACATGCTTTTTTAGATCAAACTGGAAAGAGTCTACAGTTACTAATATCAGTTTTGTATTAGGGTTAGTTGGAGAAATTCCAGTTTGTATTCTCAAGTTCCGTCTTTTAAATACAGTGCTGTTAGTTTATCCATCTGAAATGTGGATAGTTATGAACTTGAGTGTGTTCATTTGAATGAATTACTCTTTCCTGCAGGAAAAACTTTGGATGAAAAATCCAAGAGTCTCAATCAGAAAGACACATTTGATGGAAGTAGAAAAGACATCAATGCTGCCATTGATCGTATCTGTGAATTCACCGGTAAGAACATTCCCCTTGACTTGACCTTTTTGTTGATAACAAAAGGAAACAGATTACTGAAAAATCTATCCTTTACATGGTGCAGGGACTAAAATTATCTTTTGGGATTTGCGGGAATCTTTTATCGAAAACCTGTACAAGCCTAGTGTTTCCCAATCTAGATTGGAAACTGTTATTGAACCACTTGATATGGTAAGATATTTGTGATATTTGGAATATTTTCTGTTAGACATTTGCTTTTTAATGTACACCATCTTCACATTCAACTTACGGATGTTGTGCTATGTCTTTGCGTTGGTAGTGCTTGTTTTCCTGTTACTAGTTCACTTATTGCATGCATTGTCATTGTGATTTCCGTGCCATAGAATTGAAAAAAAAAATAGAGTATAACTCTTTCGGTGATTTATTTTCAGAAAAATTGGATCTCTCCTTTTTGGTCAAAGAATGTACTTTAGTTTTTCTTTTTTTTCCTTTTATTTTTTGATTAATATGACATCATGTGACCAGTTGTTTATGCTTCTGGAAGAAGTGACCCAAAAGGGAGGAAAATAAGGGATCATCGGTTGTTGTTCTTTTGGTTTAATCCTCTCTTTATGTTTCTCTGTACTTATGCCAGGAATTAAATCAACTATGCACCATTATCACGGAGGCACTAAGGGACCGTGTTGTGACTGGACTTCTTCAGGCCTCGCTTGTACGAGCTGAAATCCCTTGATAATTGCCAAGAGAATAAAATAAAAAAAAAGTACAAAACAAAACACAATTTCCATCTCCCCTTGCTCACAATTTCATTTCTTAGGATGGATTGCTGCGCATTCTGTTAGATGGAGGGCCTTCAAGAGTTTTCTATCCAAGTGATGCAAAACTACTGGAAGAAGATTTAGAAATCTTGAAGGTAACACAGAACTGATGCCTTCAACTGGACAATTGATCTAATTATTTACTCTCTGAATCTCAAAATAATTGCTACATCTTCCTTTCGTGGAAGTGCCAAATAATCGCTACATTTGCTCTTTAGATTTACCTACTTATTTTGCTTTATTACCCCTACATTTACTATTTAACCCTCTCTTCTTTTGAAAATCCATCTTAATTTTTTATCCCCACTTTCTACTTTTATCTTATATTCCAATTCCAGATAATGGAGCAATTAATTTTGAGATGGATGGAGTATTAGAAATTAGAATAAGAATCTTTTGGCTTTCCATGAAATAAAAAATGTGTTAAGACTTTTGATATTATCATTTTTTAGATTTTCGTGTAAATGACTTTGCATCATTATCCAAGTGTTGGATGAAAATGTTAGGTTGGGTTATTTTCTTATGATTTTTACTACTGCAAAGTGCAAACGTTCACTTACAAAAATTGAACTTCCATTTTTCGATTCACAATTTAACCCTAAAACAAGCACAACCTTAGAGATGCCAATTACTGCCTTCATTCGCCAAAATTGTAGACTTTTGATTTTGGATTGTCCGTAAAAAAATGTCGTCTCCGTAAAAGGAATTGAAATTTTTTACTACTAAAGTTATGTAAAGGCTGCCAAATTTCTACCCCACTCCCCTTCCCACAAATGGGTCCCACAAGCAATATACTCAACCTTCATTTCAGTAAGGTGCAAAATCTGGAAAATTCCTACAATCTGCTACTACTGGCAATTTCTGTGCCAAAACAAATGTTACAGCTTTGGTGGACTGAGGGATTACTAGTATACTATGTAAACTAAGTAGCTAACAAGCATGATCTGTATGAGTAGATTTTTAGATCCAACAGTTGGTGTAATAACGATGAGTATAATGAGAAGGAAAAGACCACGAGTCACTAAAAAAGACACACTTTTCTCCCTACTGATGTGGCACATGATGTGTTAATAGGTGAATGGATAGTAATTAAGAATAACAAGAAATTACGGATGATGTGGCAATGTAGGGAGATTTTTAGGGAGACTCAGGACATACTAGTATACTATGTAAACTAAGTAGCTAACAAGCATGATCTGTATGAGTAGATTTTTAGATCCAACAGTTGGTGTAATAACGATGAGTATAATGAGAAGGAAAAGACCACGAGTCACTAAAAAAGACACACTTTTCTCCCTACTGATGTGGCACATGATGTGTTAATAGGTGAATGGATAGTAATTAAGAATAACAAGAAATTACGGATGATGTGGCAATGTAGGGAGATTTTTAGGGAGACTCAGGACATACCTGTATCAAAACTCGAGTGAAAATGTTGAATTATTGTAAAGTGTGTAAAATTGATAGGAAGTGCCCATATTTTATTGGAGTTGTGTATGATTGATGGAAAGGGAATAAGGGTGATTTGGTGATATTGTTGGAACAGACTTTCAAAAAATGGCAATGTTTCATTTGTTTTAAGACGGCCTGAAAAGGAAATTAGCCGTTTAATGTGGACAATTTTACAATTTTTGTTTTCCAAAATTTCCATTGATAGAAATTTTAAGTGCATAAGTAATCTCTAGAAGTGGATCACCTTATTTTCTAAACTTTGAAATATTCATGTATTAGAAACAAAGTTTCACTTCCCTAAAACAAACTATGTTCTAACTTTTACCAAAGGACGTTTTGGAAAGAAAAAGGAAAAATTTCGAAACTAGACGACTCTAAAATACATCATTTATTTTAGAACAGAGTGGGTATTATAAAACTGAACATTGTTTGTGTCAAAATAAGCCAGTATAAGTCAACTGCCAGAAGAAATGAAGTACTGTGACATTTACTCTACTAGTGCAAGTTTGGATGGTTGCTCAATACTTACCTTCCTGCGCAGGAATTCTTTATTTCTGGAGGTGATGGTCTTCCAAGAGGTGTTGTTGAAAATCAAATAGCACGTGTTCGGCATGTTGTCAGATTACATGGATTCGAGGTTGGTTAGAAATGAATTGTGGAAAGTTTTATAAAGAGGAAAGTTCCGATAATTACAGGTTTCAACTACCATGTTACTGTGTTAGAAAAATCTAAGCTTCAGGGATGTGTTCGAAAATAGGATATGGAATAGTAAATGTGATAAAGCGTTTGTGTTTTTGAATTGTGGATGTGATGTTTGGGAGAGAAAAAGTTGATGAGAGAATATGATTTGAATGGTGATTGAATGGAAGTTGGTGAGAAAAAGTTCGTTTGGTTCATCTCATTATTCCTTCGTAAGAAGGTTGCGACATGAAGGACATCCGGCATTAAATCCTTGCCACTATTCTTTAACATGAATTTATAGCATCAACTAGTTTTTTATAATTAATTGTCACTATAAATTTCACGTCACTGACCCAAGCATATTTGGGATTACGGTGAAGCTTGATTGATGTTTTGTGATATACTGTTGCTACTATTTCTCTAGCGAATAGAGCCCAGATGCATGTTCTTCTCTTGCCTGTGCAATTTGTATAGAAAACAATAAGGATAACATCCTCCTTATCATAATTCCGTTATAAATGAACTGTTGTGAAGCTCATTTTGATCTTCATTTGTTTCTCCTGAAACATTTGCAGACTCGAGAAGTGGTGGAGGATTTGAAGTTTTTGAGCGGTCTCCAAGGAGGGAAAGGGAAATTAGGTGCCGATAGCCATACGCTGATGAGAATTTTATGCCATAGGAGTGATTCAGAGGCCTCTCAGTTCCTGAAAAAGCAGTTTAAGATTCCCAAGTCATCAGCTTGAGGGTGAGGAATTGTTGAACGACAGTGATTCTGGTATGTAATTTGATTCTCTTTGTGAATATACTTCTAGGAGTAATTCTTTTTCCCTCTGTTTATAGCATCCAGGGATTATTTCTTGTTGTCAACTCATTTTCTTTTTTACTGTTCCAAACTTGATTTTCTGAGATTTTTGCATTTGGTATCCTCCTATAAGAGTAAATTTCATTGACATGAGACTCACTATAATTGTGTTCGTTTAGGGGAAGATGGAGATTTGAATCGGACATTAGGAGAGTGTAAAGTAGAAAATGAAAAGAGGAAAGAAAATGAAAAGTGTAAAATCTGAAAAATATGAGATGTTGTGATTGCAAAATGCTTGACCAGATATTGTAGTATCCAATGCGTGACAAGATACTTTTACTATGAGTAGCTATATATGCATAAGAGTCGCATTTATTTACTTAACATGCCACCGTGTCTTCCACCGTGTCTTCCGTTACTACCGATTCGTCTTCAGTCTTCATCTTCGACAGTCTTCATCTTCGACTCTGCACTCGCATATTAAGACAACTTGATGCTTCGTGGTGACCTTGTCCCTTCCAGATCTTCACCTTATAGCCACGTTTTTTCGTCAACAATATTTTGTGCATCTCCATCACTTTATCATTTTTCATCAACAAGATTAAGTTCTGCCTAAGAAATATTAAGAAACACATAGATTCACGTATTCCGACCGTCATCACCACCACCACCATCACCACCACCACCATGAATCCGACTGCCTTATAATTTTGGTGATATTGATGTTGATCAAGCACGGTAATGTTAATCAAGTGTAAGAAGATGTTGATAAAGCATGTAGGTCAAGATTTACTTTGCCGATGTTGTTCAAGAGACGACATGATAATTGATCGGCATTTATAATGTTGATCAAGCATGTCAACATTGTTGATCAAGCATAAGCATATGTTGATCCCAATGCACAACATCTATTGCGAAGTTGTTCAAGATTAGGGATGACGGTGGGTCGGATGATAACCGCAAACCGCGGATAATTACTACCTGTCACGGATACATCCGCGGTTATTGGCAAGTGGGTGACAACTACTAACTGTGATCTTCGCAGTTGCGGTTACGTTTAAGGTGTATCCGCACCGCGAATAACCGTGAATCGCGATTTTGCGGATTCCCGCTAAACATTGGGCTCTTGCCACTAACCCATCACCCAAACTAAAAAGCCCAACTCAATTTACCCAATCCAAACTTACTCAACACAAATATTCATTAGTTAATTGCTTGGGAAAGCTACGATCAATTGAAGTTGATTCGAACCTATATTTTTGTTCGACATTTTTAATTGTATATTCTCATTTCAACCAGATTATGACCTTAATTTCCTATCGGCTCAATTCACTGGTAGTGGGAAAAAAAATTGGAAAAATTGGGAATTTGTATTTTGATTGATGGATGAGATGTATGTGAGTAGAGAAAATTGAGGAAAATGTGATTTGATAGATAATTGATGGATTTAAGGTTATTTTATGTATTGGGAATGAGAATGTGGGAAAAAAATTGGGAAATTTTTTAAATGAACACCCATCATCTCTGGCCATTAATTTTTCTTGGTAACATAAATTTATCGCAAATTTCTAATATGTAATTGTATAGTAATCATGCATGTCCATGATCTTTTCTCTCGTGCTTCTAAATTTCTGTTTTTTTTTTAATTTTTGTCAACCATCTAACAAATTCATGCTCATCGTTCTAATAATTTATGGTAATAAGATACTCTTGTTGTAGGTTTTTGTTGGTACCAAAGGACGATTTGATGGTCATAGTTTTTCCAAAAGGCTCACCTCATTAGAGGAAATCACAAATTATGAATTATGAATTATCCGCGGATTAATCGCGGATGACGGATATCCAATAATGGGTGCCAAACACTAACCACATTGGCGGATATCCGCTAACTGCGGATAGTAAAATATCTGCTGTTGGCGGTTACGATTATAGGGTATCCGCAGATAATCCGAACCGTTGCCATCCTTATTCAAGATAAGTCATGATATCATCGATGTTGATCAACATTTAATGCTGATCAAGAACGACAATATTGCTAATCGAGTGTAAGGAAATGTTGATCAACCATGCAGATAAACATTTATTCTGGGGTTGTTCAAGACAAGCTATAGTGTTGATCAACGTTTGATGCTGATCAAGCACGATATCGTTGTTGATCATGTGTAAGGAGATGTTGATCACCATACAAATCAACATCTATTGTGGGAATGTTGTTCAAGACAAGTCATGATGTTAATGTTGATCAAGAACAACAACATTGTTGATTAGATGTAAGAAGATGTAGATCAACCATGCAAATCACACATTTATTATGGCAATATTGTTCAAGACAAGTCATGATGTTGATCAACATTTAATGCTGATCAAGAACGGCAACATTGTTGATCAGGTGTAAGAAGGTGCTGACCAACATGAATATCAACTTTTATTACGGCGATATTGTTCAAGACAAGTCATGATGTTGATTAACGTTTAATGCTGATCAAACACGACAACATTGTTGATCACAAATCGCGAATGGTAAATTTGTAAATAGACGATGACACGCAAGTGCGCACGCCTATAACATTCGCAGATTATCTTGGGTCTTTAAAATATCAAACTACTCTCCACAATGAATTAAACAAAAGATTAATGGATTCCGAAATTCCAAAAATAATTCAGATTCTTCACATCCTTAAATCAAACGCTCCCAAAGATATGGGCAGTAATGAGAAATGGTCATGGATGGAAGATGAGCAAGTTAGTTTAAAGATTTGAACAGGCAACCATCTGAATTCGGGCAACTCAATTGCATACACGCTCTAATCTAGTTAAGGATAGAAGTCGCACACCCGCACCGACAATTAAGCCTGAGACTCTTCACAATTGTCTCACGCACTTTTTAAAAATAAAAATATTTCCTCCAACTTTTACTATCATAGATTATAAAATTGTTTTTCCAAAAAATAATAGACTTTTGACTACTAACTATTGAATCATTATTGTAGTGGTAAAGGCGTCATAATTTAAATATGTGGTCTACTGGCGAATTCCTAACTCTTTGGGGGAGTTAGAGTTTTGAAAATAATTAGGCCATTTGGCGTTTTGAGCTAATAATTTGTAATGGTCAGATAGTTGTATGTTTCTAAAACACAGGGCTAAATTGGATGTTAGAATAAGTTGAAGACATAATTACACATTTAGACAAAGTACAAGGATTACCTTTCGGTATTGCTCACTTAAAATTTCAATAGACAAAAGCAGCGGAGCCGCGAGTGCGGAAACCTGACGACGGAGTTTTGCGGCTGCTGAAGAGTCGAGAAGAAGCCACGACAGCGAACCTTACTTACTTCGTAGATTATGGCGGCGGCGCCGGCGACGGGAAGCGGCGTGGAGTGGCACGTGCGACCGCCGAACCCTAAAAACCCCATCGTATTCTTCGATATTACCATCGGCTCCATCCCCGCCGGCCGGATAAAGATGGAGCTCTTCGCCGATATTACCCCTAAAACAGCCGAAAATTTCAGGTTCTACCACAAGTTTGCCTCATTTCATGTGCTTCGATTTCCTGTATATTCTTTCTTCTTTTGTTGGATTTTCGGTGTTAACTTTTTGAAGCTTTCTGGTTACTTCATTAGTGCCGTCAATTGAAACTTAACAATGGTTTCTTTAATCTGGCAGGCAGTATTGCACCGGCGAGCACAGGTACATACATGAACCACTCTCTTCAGTAACACAGAAGGGTTTAGTTATCTTTCTGAGGGTTACAATTGATTTATGCATAAATTTCCAATAATTTGGTTATAGTTTGATTATATAATAAGTAACCTGGTTTAGGTAGCTTTGAGCCACTTGAAAGTAATTTGGTGGTGATGGACATTCCTAGTTCCCCTTTGATTCTTGTATTTGGGTGTTCTTGGGTAGCCTGGAAGTTTGCTCCTCTGTGCTAGGTTAGCACCCAGTCTTCTGCAGACTAGCAAGTATTTTGATTCGCGCTTATAGTGTGGACAAGCCTGTAAAGTAGCTTGGGTCAACCTTTCAGTCTTGTTGTCACAATGGGAGTACTAGCTATGTTACTGATGTATTAATGGTTCAATATTGAGCTATTCATTACGATGATAAACATGAAAATATTATACATGCTATACGGATTTTGTGTGGCTATTCAATTACTTAAATGTTGATTAGATTTGGCAATTTTCTTGTTATTTGGAGTATGTCCTTTCTACTTTAGTGAATTTTGCTCATAGCTTTCATCAATCTGGTTGAATGACAGACCAAAAGGATTGCCCGTTGGTTACAAGAATTGCCAGTTCCATAGAGTAATTAAGGACTTCATGATTCAAGGAGGTGATTTCCCAAAGGTAATCAGTGAAAAGATGCTGTGCTTTCTGTAAGATTTGTATTTGTAGGTCCTGTTAAGGAGCTCATAGTTGCTCTGAAATCTATTTAGGCTCTTTGTAAAGATGGTTCAACGATATTCTTCTAATTCAAAATCTTGATTAAGAATGGTTTGGAATTGACATTATTCAAGGAAATTTTGGAATGTTTGTTTTAATTTAGTAATATTTAGATATGATTTTGGAATGTTAGCGTTAATATCTTGCAATTGGTACACAAGACCAGTGCTAAACTGGAATTAAAGAACTGGGAGAAAGAATTCAATTCACCATCTAGAAATGGTTGTACCTGTGAACTTATAAATTTCTCAGTCATGATAAAAGCTACTAAATTTACATTTCTTTCAGAGTCATGAAAGTTATATTTAGTTTTTGCTTTGCAGGGTGATGGAAGTGGCTGCACATCTGTATACGGTCTTAAGTTCGATGATGAAAATTTCATAGCAAAGCACACTGGCCCAGGTCTTTTGTCGATGGTATGGTCTTCTTTTTTTTTTTGCCTTTAAGTTCTCTTTTAACACTATTGGGAGTTGCACTTCAATTCTTTTCATGTGGGTTCTCTTATGTCATTCAATTTACTACTTCTATACCCTGTATAAATGTTGACAATGTCATATGATTTCCCATCTATAAAATTGGTTCGGTTACACCTTAGGAGAGGTTATCATGTTCCCTTATTCTGACATGAGGATGGAATAGTATTTTCAAGCACTATAACCGCCTGTTCTTTGTACAAGTTCTCGATGAAATGGCTAATAACATGCCATGATGTGCAACTAATAGTTCGGGGAAATAAAGCACCCTTTCCATCCCAAGAGTTTTGTAACATTCATTTCAACATGTAACATATAATTTTACTTTGTAATCTATTTTAACATCAAACTTAAAACTTTAATATACAAATGATAATTTGACGCTTAATACTTTAAAATTGTTTTTAGAATTTTTTCTACTAAAGAAGTCAAATTGATATTAAAAGTCAAATATTGTAAAACTTACGGATCGTGGGAGTATCAAATTTGAGAATACAAGAAAAGGGAGGCTCTTTTTCGAAGAAAAAGGTATGAAAAGAGAAGGAAAATTTGAAAATGCTATGACATTAAGGCTTTGTTGTTTTGCAACCATGATATCAGATATTTTCAAATTTTACACTTTCCCTCCACTTTTCTCTCCCCTGATATCTACTGTCAAGCTCCACTCCGTGTAAAAGAGCACAACCTTCATTAGCTGAAAATCGTTTGAAGCTGTTTGCTGCATGCAGAAATGGTTTTTAGCCCTCTCACTTTTCTAATAGCTTGCTCTGATAGATGGTTAAATTTCAATCATGGCACTTTTGTGAGTCAAATACATGTCAATACTCACCCCTCTTCTGCTTTTTGTTGGAAAGTTCCAGCAAGAAACGAGAAATTTAGCCTGGTGCTGTAAAGTTTATTCTGAGATATTAAAGTGATATTTCTTCTTTTGGCAGGCAAATAGTGGACCCAACACTAATGGATGTCAGGTACCTCTCTTTCATTCTTACTCTCCTCTCCAATTTGTCGAAATATCCTTCATAGGCATGAAACTGCAGCTGGGTGTATTAGAAACAACAATGAGTATAAGTGGTTAGAAGTGGCAAAACCACAAGAGAGCGGGGAGGGGGGTAGAGGAAAAGAGGGAGAAAATTGAGTGGTTGCAATTTGCTTGTTGCCATATTGTGGGATGTGAATAAGTGGAACACCTTCATTTCCAGTAGCAAAGTTGTAAGAAACTTGGAACATATTTGTGTGCAATTTTTCTATCTCGCAAATTGAAACCTCTGTACACAAGTCGAGAGTCCTGACTCTTTGTTCATGAATTGTGAATCATGGATGCGTTAAAAACCTTCATAACCTCGACAATTTGATAGATGATAAAATAAAAAACATTGCCTTTTCTTTAACATACTAGTTTTCGGTATTCAATATAAGATTTTGTGCTCTGTTTTGCAGTTCTTTATAACTTGCTCGAAGTGTGAGTGGCTGGACAATAAGCATGTGGTATTTGGGGTATGTTTACTCTCTAATCTATTTTGCGCACGTTTGTTTAAACCCATGAACTATAGTTCAATCTAATTTTTTAGTCTATTTTGTGCACGTTTATTCTTTATAACTTGCTCAAACTGTTATAATTTTTTTAGTAGTTTGCTTTAAAACTAAAATGAACTATCGATGAACTATAGTTCAATATAATGCAGTCAAGTATCCATAGTCGTTTATTTTTATGCATAGTGATCGTCTCTGTGCACCATTCCAGAGGGTGCTTGGAGAGAGTCTGCTTGTTGTTCGGAAGATCGAGAATGTTGCTACCGGACCGAACAACCGACCAAAACTACCTGTCACCATAGCGGAGTGTGGAGAAATGTAAGTACTTGAGAGCAAAGACAACTTCGTTCATGGTGGATGTTGGAGTTTGAGTTAGGCATAGCTATAGCTGTGAAGGGGTGTGTATTGACAAATTTGTGGCATTTTTGCATTCAAGTAGAGAACTCTACCCACCTGTATGGGCTACTGACTGTCAATTTTATGACAAAAAAACTCACTGGATAGGTTTGTTATTTTTTTTTTCTATGTTAATTTGACTAATTGAGCTTAATCGATGCTTGACTCATGTAACAAAACCTTCCCAATTGAGCTCATTCATAGCGTATGGCTCATGTAACAAGATTATAGTTGTCTACCCTGAACTGCTGTGACTTATTCATAAAAATACTTGTTGAAGTTCAACTCGGTCAGATTTAGTACTCCAACTATTATTGTATGGTAGTAGGGTAGTTGTTGAAGCTCATAAAAATACTTGTTGAAGTTCATAAAAATACTTGTTGAAGCTCGTGAAATGCGGCCCGAGCTTGGCCCGAAGTCTCGAAACCTTGTGAGAGAAGAGTAGCTCAAGCTGACTAGGTTCAATAGGCCTGGCTCGTTGACTCGAAAATTTGATTTTTTTTTTGTTAATAATCAAGGGTTAAATTAATCTTAAGTTGAAATTTTAAATAGTTTAGGGTTAAATTAATCAAGGGTTATCATTTATGTTATCATTTTAAATTGACTTTCTAGTTGACCTTTCTAGTTTAGGGTTAATAATCAAGGGTTAAATTAATCTTAAGTTGAAAATGCACCAATGTGTTTATCATATTTTACTAACTAGAAAGGTGAATTGAGCATTTTCCAACATTTATGTTATCATTCAAGTGAACTTATTGATTCATGTATATATTTGCAATAAAATCATACTTTAAAATTATTTTTGGAACACTTTTTTATTCAGATATAGATTTACTTTATAATCACACTTTTATTTACATTTTTACAACAATTTTTTATTCGGTCATAAAATTGTAATAAAAGAATAGTTTAGGGACATCCAAGATTTTACTCGTGAAGACTACGTCGTATTAATGAATCGACTGGTTTGTTTCTTCGCCATTTTGTGACTGGTTTCAGAGTCGCAATCGAAGTCGAATCAATCGAGAGCACGAGACGAGCTACTGCTCTGGGCAGAGAGGAAGCAGAAGCAGAAACAAAAATGTCGTTCACATTGAAAGGCCTGAAGGTGCCGCCAAACTCAGCGACTCTGGAGGAGGCTCGGAGTCGAGTCTTCGACTTCTTCCGTAGCGCCTGCCGATCCATCCCTTCCATCATGGATATCTACAATCTCGACGACGTCGTGGCCCCCTCCCAGCTCCGCTCGTCCATCGCCGCCCAGATTCGGAAGAACGCCCATGTCACCAACACCAAGGTCGACTCGACTCACTTCTCTCGCTTGCATGCGGATTTCTACTATCATTCGTTTTGTGTCTGTTAGAGCGGAAATTGTTTCTTTGATTGAGGAGAATCTGTCTTGATGATTGAATTGATTCGTTTACTGGTAATTCTGGACTTCACCGGAAACTTGAGAGCACTAATAATGTGTAGAAGTTTAGTGTCATGTTTGGGGAATTTGTGTTGATTGCTTATTGTTTTCTCGTTTGATAGTTTTGGTTATCTCCATGTAGTTATAGTTGAGTGTTTGGTAATTATTCGTGAATTGGCATAAATTTACTCTATACTTGATTCCAAGTGAAGATTAGAATGGAAGAGTATGTAGGTTTTGTAGGAATTAAGCATTAGCTTTTTACAAGCAGAAATATGGTTCAAATGGATATCAACAACATAAACATGGTTTTATGGATCTTTTCACTGATATTCAGTTTTCAGGGATTAGATACTGATATTCAGTTTTCGGGGTTTAAATACTGATGTTCGTAGATTAAAAATTGTGTTTTATGATCACAACTAGATATCAACTTTTCAACATTTTACTTGCTACCGTTTTGGGCAAAGCAATCCCTCCTGCTCTACTTTCTGATGCAAATTGTAAAGTAGCTGTCTTTATGTTATCTTGAGGAACTCGGTATCTGGACACCAAAGTTTTCTACTGAACATTGATATGCTATTTTCTCATATTGTCTGTTTTGTTTAAATCATCCATTTAGTGAGTATCCACATATTTTAACGATATGAGGCTGTAGATATTCTGTAGTTGTCTTCAGAATCGAACTTAGCAATCAGCCTATGTAGTTTTTGCAGCACTTTTACCATAATCTGAAGGATTACAGCTGTTTTGTTATGCAAACTCTATACTCTTCTCATCTATGCCTTTTTTTTTAAAAGCAACAATACTTTGTATTGAATGAATAAAGAGACAAACTCAGAGGATGAGTAGGTCTCAAGAGAGTCACAAAAGTTACAAAGCAGAGACACTACTCTCAGCAATTACCAAGAGCAGCAATTGGGTTTATAAGCCATTCTCCCCAAGATATTTTAAATTTGTTCCACCTATTTGAAATCCAAAGAAAAGAAAGAACCTGAATTGATGATAGCCAATCTTCCTTCGGGTCGGATTTATCGTTATGAACCTTATTATTTCGGATGCGCCATATCTTCCAAGCTGTTATTCGCTGAATAGTGTTCCGACCTTTTCCTTGATTTTTGGACAAATTCGAGTTGGTATTAAACTGCAGATTAAGAAGCATCGACAAGGCAGCGGCTGAGTTGAATCCGCACCAGCAAAGAACCAAGTTCCAGCATCACGTTGCAACAGGGCATGATGCAAAAATATGTTCCAGATCTATGCCTTTTAATTTAGGGATGCTAAGATTATGACTGATTCTACTATGTCACTTAAACTTATTATGTCACATAGAAAATTGATTACCTTAATAGGGACTTGGGGAGAAAGTGCCCTCTTCTTTCACCTGTGATGACACTAATGACTCAAGAGCATGTTCTTCTTTGCTGCTCCAGTTAAATCTCAAAAGGGAATTCAACTCATTAATTAATGTTCTTTGTTTTTCCTTAGTTCTGAAGATATGGAAGTTGAATGCAGAACTTCACTTAAAAAATTTATTGCCTGTACTGAGGAGTTGATCATCAGCTGTTGTTTCAGCTGTGCAAATTGTAAAGCTCTGACCTTTATATTTGCTGGCTTGAATCTTGAGAACAAGAATGAATCCTCTTGTTAAGTGATTGGATGCAAAGTTAATGGCTTAATGTTGTCGATGATGTTGAATCTCAGGTGATTGATTTGCTGCTCTTCAAAGGGATGGAAGAGCTGGGTAACGTTGTGGAGCATGCAAAGCAGCGGCACCACATCATTGGACAGTATGTAGTCGGCCAACGCCAACATGATCTTCTGCATGACAAGGATGCCAAGGATCAGGGGACATCTGATTTCCTCAAGAATTTCTATAAGAGCAACTACTTTTGAGATTGCTGTTTCATGCGGTACGAATTTTCAGATAATAATGGACTTCAGAACTAATGCATGTGCTCTCTGTGACAGATTTTTCTTGTTTACTTCTTACCAAATGAATGTATGATGCATTCTTGGTTGTCTTTGACTGCAATCAGCTGTCCAGTTTATGACTATGCACTCTTTGTACTCTTTCATTTACATGCATGAGGGTGGAAGTTGGATTTTGGATTTGGAAGAGTGCTCCACGCCATTTATCCTTTTCTTGATGTTGATCTTTGTCAGAATTGGCATTTATATGTGAAGGGTGAAATCATATCATCTATGGTTTGAAGGAAAATTTTCTTTTCCTTCAAAAAGCTACTCCGTCTGTCCCCTTTTATTGAAACGTTTGATTTTTTTATGTTAATTTGAATTCGATTCACTACAACTATAACAGAGGAAGAAAAACCCTGTGCCCAGAAACCGGACAACGGAACAAAACTAAAGAAAATGACTGAGGATCAAGTGTATCAAAAGAAAAAGAGGAATGAGGATCACCAAGCCAAACAACTGGAAAGGAAAAAAACACTAAACCCAAAAAAAAAACGCTGTGCTGAACATCATAATTGGGACATTTAGGATCCGTTTAGTTATAGAGAAGTTTTCAAATTTTCATTTTCAAAACTTGTTTGTAAATGTTTGATCATATATCCAAGTTTGAAGGGATGGAGGTTTTATCTTGGAAAACTCTATTATTAAATTGGGAACCAAACAAGGTTTCCATTTTAATACTAGAGTTTTCTAATCATTGGAAACAGGTTTATATGATCAAACATTTATAAAAAGTTTTGAAAATTTAAACTTCTACAACTAAACGGATCTTTTATTTTCCTGGGACAGTTTTAAAAGAAAAATGTACTTTGAGGCGGCCCAAGTGAAACCGAAAAAAAGGACGTGTTGAAATGACAGCCAACCCAAGCCCACTTTGAGGCTGCCCTTTGTCAACATTTTTTTCTAAATTTGCATCTCGAATTCTAACACCAAGTGGACAGATCCCCAGTAGCACAATACTCAACTATTGAAAGGAATATCTCCGGGTTCGAATTCCGGCTGGGGAAAACTTTTTGAACTTTTTCTTTTTTTGGGGAAAAGATATTAAGGAAAGTGGGAGAATAGTAGAGTGTTGACAAAATTACCTCATGAAAAAGAAAGAAGGAGAAAATTTTGTGGACCCCAATTTTAAGTTTAATGGGAGGAAAGAGAAAAACTTGTGGGTCCATGGTATGAGATAAGAGGATAAAATGGTAAAAATGGTGATAGAAAGTTTTGTTTTAGGAAAGTTGACAACCTTTGTGGGACGCGATATAGTAATGTTGACAACCTTGTGAGACGGAGGAGTATTTCATTGTAAAACCACAAGCATAAAAAAATGGAAAAAAATTTCCTGGTTAGAAGGAAACTCCTCATTTCTGCACACGTGTCGTACTACTATTGGTTAGTACCACCACAAATAATTACAGATCTGTCACCTCCGTAATTAATAGTGATAGCCCGTAATTAATATAATTAATAGTGGAGGCCCCAACCACTATCACCACGACACGTGTGCAGGAAGGAGGACTTTCCTCCAATCCAGATAGGAGGAAAATTTCGATCAAGAAAAATTACCTATCCCCATACTCAAACAACGAAACAAAACAAGCCTATATATTACCCCTGCAGACAAAGACACTATAGTCATTAGTCATGCTTCTGAGAACATTTATAGAGGTATCGAATTCGAGTCTCTAGTATCCCAAGTCCCTACTTTCTTTATATCAGAAAAATAAATAAAGAGACCAGTCAGTGGAAGAAATATTGCGGACACATTTCATTTCGCATTTGCACCAGATGGACAACATACTCCTTGACATGCTCAAGAGTCCTCTCCTTGCCTTTGAACCTTTTAAAATTTCTCCCATAGCAACCACTAAAATTTCTCTCATATTTTGAAGATCAAGAATCATGGAGGTGTAGAATCTTCTCAAGGAGAGGAATTGACAGTGCTTTGCAAGAATTTGAGTTCTTTTTTTCAACTTAACCCTAAAATTAATAAAATGTTGTTTAAATTCTTCGAAACAACTATTTCAATTAACTACAAAATTTTGGATCTAGTTAAGATCAAACAACTATTACTAAATGTCAAAAAAGTAAATAGTAAAAGTTGATAATTTTTTTTTCAAAATGTAATACCTAATTGGAAAACTGATTGCCAAATAGACACATGGTTGTTTCACAACGTATTCCTGGGTTTCACAACGTATTTGATTTGGGTTTGTACAGGTCCTCCCACGATAGAATTCACTATGAATGCAGCGGTGCAAGGGACACTATAAACTCCGCAATATTGTAGCGGCCCTCCCACGATATAATCCACTATGAATGTAGCGGCCCTCCCACGATATAATCCACTATGAATGTAGCGGACAAGGAATTCTACAAACTCATAGACAGTCAAAGAATACTACAAACTCCGCAATATAAATCGACAGTCAAAGAATACTACAAACTCCGCAATATAAATCGACGCCGCCGAAGTTAATGTAGCATCTACAGTCTACAAATTTATTTTATGAAATAAGGTTGGAAAAAAAAAACTAGGAAACCTTACTTGAAACTATATTAATTCTACGTAGTGTTTAGAAGTTACAAGAACAACATTAGTGATAATGTTTAAAAAAATTACAATAGTTTCTTCTTAAAACCTATATTAAATACTAACATTACTGGATAATACATAGTTTCTTAGTTAAAATCAAACGGCACATGTTCTCACACACACACACAGATATATATATATATATATATATATATATATATATATATACACATATCCGTATACATGTCACCTGCCGCCGCCGCCACTCCTCCGTCCAGCACCACCTTCATCACGAGCCTGATTCTCCCGACGCCTCTGCCGTCTCCTTCATCCTCTCGATGCCTGATTCTCCCGACGCCTCCATCTTCCCCCATCCGGCTTCCCTTGTTACCTCTTTCGCCTTCCGAGTCTTGTCATCTTCTTCTTTACGGTGGGTTATGATGCGGACGGAGCTGGTGGCTGAAAACGGCAGTCGGTCGGACGCCGTCGTATCGGCGTGCTGTCTCTCTTCTTGCCTAGACGACATGGTGATTGAAACTTGGAGGTGGAGTTATATTGTATACTCCTTTGAGGGCTCGCCGTCAGCTCGTCCACGTGGTATCAAGTTATAATAATCATGACAAGTTGACAGCTCAGGCTTTTCTCTTCCACGTGTCTGATTAAAGGAAAATTGATTTGCTTTGTTTTTTATTTAAAGATCGTTTATTTCAGTCATTAAATAAAGGGAAGGTTTAAGGTGCGCTTTGGCGTGTGTTTAAGAGTTCTATAAAACTATAAAATTACCACTCTCTTAAATTGTAATTAGAAAATTCACGAAAGTCTTTCGCGAAATTGAGAATAGAGAAGTGGTGTATCATTGATTAATGGCTATTCTGGGAATATTGTAAGGCGGTGGGATTTTAAATTGGAAAAAGATAATATTTCATGTGATGATGATGATAATTCAATTTCAATAAAACATGTCCATTTAAATATTCCAATGAATATTGAACTCCTTATTCCATAATTTTAGCGACATTTTGACATTTTGACTAGATACGAGTATTAAAATAAGAAAATTTTGATTTTTTACTTACTTATTTTACCCTTTGTATAATGTAAAATATAACTAGTCAAATAAGTCAAGAAACGAAAACCAAAATCAACTATAAAAACGAACCATCTAATAAATTATAAAACCAATTAGGAAATTGGAGAAAAAAAAATATTTTGAAAAACAAAAGAATATTTTGCATATTGTTTTGACGTATGTTAGTGTTGTAAAATATTTAGAACATATGATTATAAAATATAGAAACGCATATCATAAAATATAGAGTTCATTGCAATTTTTAAATAATTAATCAAATTAATTATATACCATATATACATTATTAAGAACCTTCTTACTACTTAGATCCGCCACTGTCTGTGGGATTTTATACTGCTTTTAATATGGAGTAGGCATTATTTAATAGTAAAGTCGTGGAGTCATAACTTTAATTATTGTCTGTTGTCCCCATTTTAACTTTTTGTCATCTTTAAGTCATTTTTTTAACTTTTTGTTCATTCGTTCTTAGTCCATTTTTGCCGTTAAGTTTAACGGACCATTGGGGGAAATGATAATTTTAACTACTGAACTTTTCCTAAAAGCTCCATTTACACCACAAGTTTTGAACATAATAATTAAATCACCCCCAAATAAATTTAAAGTTTACAATTTTATCAAAACTTTTCAAAAATTGCAAATAAACCCACCACCCTTCTACCCACATCCGGATCGGCCACCCAGTGGATCGGCGGCCAATGACGGATCGGCGGCCAGCCGCCGGATCGCCGTCGCGACCTCATTCACCGGATCGGCGAGCCCAACCGCCGATTCGAGGCACGGGATCTTCGATCCGCCGCAAGTGCCGCCGATCCGGCTGCCTAGCCGCGACTCGGTGGCTGGGCACCGATCCGGCGCCTTGGGTTGTCGTTTGAGGCCGGGCCGCTGATCCGCGGCCTGGCCGCCGATCTGGCGGCATAGCCGCGACTCGGCACTGGCACCGATTCGCGCTGGCCGCTGCTGCTGCCGGGCCGCCGATCCGGCGGCTCGAGCCGCCGATCCGCGGCTGGCCGCGACTCGGCCTGGCACGACCTAGCGCTGGCCGCTGCTTTGGCGGCCGGCCGCCGATCCGGCGGCCTGGCCGCCGATCCGCGGCCTCGCCTACGGTCCGGCCGCTGGCCGCGATCCGGCACTGGGCGGCCGATCCGACAGGGTGGCCGATCCCGGTTGTCCGGATGTGGGTAGAAAGGTGGTGGGTTTATTTGCAATGTTTGAAAAGTTTTGGTAAAATTGTAAACTTTAAAATTGTTTAGGTGATTTAATTATTATGTTCAAAACTTAAGGTGTAAATGAAGCTTTTATAAAAAGTTCAAGAGTTAAAATTATCATTTTCCCAATGGTCCGTTAAACTTAACGGTAAAAATGGACTAAGGACCACGAATGAGTAAAAAGTTAAAAATAGGACTTAAAGAGGACAAAAATTAAAATGGGACCTCAAAACGACAATAATTAAAGTTATGACCTACACGCACTTTACTCATTATTTAATAGTGATCTTGTAGTGAGAAAATTGAGATTCCTTAGTAGGACATTCATGATCCCGTGATAGGAGTTTAATGATCCCGTATTAGGAATTGAATGATCCAAGTTTCATGATATATACCGTAGTAGGAGACTTGTAATCTTGTAGGAGTCATGATCCCATAGTAGGAGAATAGTGATCCTGCAGTAGAAGACTAGTACTGAAATATCATGATTCTCAGTATGAATTTCATGATCTCATTAGCGGTTTTATAATTAATTAAAAAAAAATATCGACCCCTAAACAAATTTCGAAAAAAACATCAAAACATGTGACATATGGGTCACTTTTACTTCGTCTACTTTTTCTCTTTTCATTAGACTAATTGTTTGTAATTTTTCGTTATGAAATAAAAATATATGCAGTTTTTTAAAGAAGAGAGAAGTGGAAAGTGTTATTGATGTAAATAAATTAAAAACTTCAGCACACTTTAAGCGCCAATTCAGCGCATCTAACCTCACCTTTAGAGGGAATAAACCCACATAAAATATATCATGATATCCGATATTATCCATTATAGGAATGTCATGGACAATCACTTTAGATATGATACTTAGATACTTTCTTAAAAACTTATCTTGTATTCATTTTGGTGAACCAAAAATCAAATTTACAGATACATGACCATTTTTTAATTGTAGTATCAAAATGATTCTTCAAAATGACTTTCCATAGCATTTATTCATCCATTATATTATTTCGGGAGAAGGTCCTTTTTGTCATTCACGTTTAGGTAAAAGCACTTTCTGCATTTATTTTGTTTTTGGGTGACGATTGCTACTAACGTTTGTGTTTGTGGTCACGTGTCCCCTAGTTTCCACCGTGTACGAGTCAGTGGCATCTGAGGACGTGATGTGACAGGTGACTTGTTTGAATGAAGTGGGAAAACGGTCCTTTTTATCACTGATGTTTGGTAAAAAGATCTTTTTGGACCCCGTTTGCCACTTTTAAAATTTCCACTATGACGTCTATATTTCTACAATCAGATGATTATATGACTGGTTCTTTGATGATGTGGCATCATACCTACATTTTTAACCCGGTTTTCCACCCAACCCAGTGGCTCACCCTATTTGAGATTCAAAGCGTCCATCATCAGTTGACGAAGAGTGGGCATAAATGTCACCACCACCCGCAGGCGGCAGCCGCACAACCAAAATGAGTTGGATCTTAAAAGAGTTGAGACCAAAGATTATCAATTCTATGCAAACAGAAATGCCGATCAAAAATCCCAAATGCTTAGAATCAAAATGAAAGGAGAGAGTGGATTTGGGTCAGTACAAATTTTGGGGTATGGTAAAAGAATCCAAGTAACCAACCACAGAACACTGAAACCATGATCTAATTACCAGTAACCCATCAAAATAGAAAACTCAAATAGCAAAATTTCTCATCAAAGAAATCAAATTTCAAACAAGAGATGCACTAGATCTCTAGATTTCAGGCCAAAAGTATCGAACCTTTCTACCCAGATGAACTCCTAAATCATGTTCCCTTCCCCCGATCTTATTCCACCAGACCGGTTCTTCCGCCTTCGCGCCTCCGGTGGTAGCTGCTCGACCGGCTTCAAGTAAAGGCATTGTTGCAAAAGTAAAGCCCCACCACCAGAGCCGCCTCCACCATGAATAGCTTGGGACGGTAAGCCAGGATCAAGCACAGGATGGAGATGCGGCTGGAGAGGGTGCAGATCGGAGGTCTGGACGACAGCAGCCGCGAGGGAGACAACGTATTGGAAGTCGAAATGGGCAGAGGCGAGGGAGACGAAAAATCAGAACGGAGGGTAGGAGGGAGGTGGAATCGGAGAGGAGGAGGGCAGTGGAGAGGATGAGGAAGAGCTGGGTGGCAGATTGAAGTGAGGTGAAGCGATGAACATAACTGCCTTTGACCAGAGGGTTGGGGATCAGCAGAGATGACTCACGCCAACAAAACTAATGGCATATTAGGGGGATTCAAACATGCCAAAAAACACGTGAAATACGCTTCTTTTCATCTCTTCCTTTTCACGTGAACAACTGGCGTGAGTTCACCTCGCCAAACGCGGACCTCAGGTGAGAAGCGCGAAAGTGAGCGTTGTTTTTCACGTGAGAAGGTCCTTGCTCACCATATTCGCTCCACGAGTTGTCGCAGAAAGACGGCCATCTCTTCTTTATCGTCGTGTTCCTACCAATCCTCAATTCATCTCTTCCCAGTTGAATACGGTCGAATCTGCCTACCAATTGTACAGGTTGTGCACAGCTGCGCGGCGCAAAGCTTATAAGACAAAGTTGTGCATGTGCTTGTGCAGCGCCAGCTTGCGCACAAGTTGTGCATGTGCCAAAACTCACTCAAGAAGAACTTAACAGAGAAGCAAGAGAGATGAAGGGAAAGATGAATTTTGGTTTTCATAAAGACAGAGCGCAACAAAAGAAAGGAAATTTGAGGCGCGAAACGCCCTTCGTGGTGAATTCACATGTGCGCTCCTCCTTGTTCACGGGGCCTCAAACTTAACCCTCTTTTTCACTTTTCTCACTCTATTAGGTGAAAAGTTTTTGTTCACTTCTTATGTTTGAAACCCCTATTAACTGATCAACGTGGAAGGCAAATTCACACGCACACACGCCACGTAAAAATTCCGTGACGGAATATTCGAGCATATGCTTGCCGTTAATCAAATTAATGGTAATATGGGTCCAAAATACTATTTAGGTGGTAATATTGGACCCGTGAATTATTAAAAATTGTAAATACGAACCATTTTTAAAATAATTGTAAAACGGTCTTTTACCAAACGTCGGTGGTAAAAAGACATTTTCCCTATTATTTCCTACTACTCCACAAAGATAGAAGATTTTGATTTTACTAGTAATGAAAATTTCCTCCGTCCAAAACAAAATTGAACCATTTGACTTAATATTCGAGTTTTAATGTTTGATTCAAAAATTTTAAAAAATATATTTAAAAGATTTAAAATTTAAATTATAATATGCATATAAACTCACTATTTGAAAAATGTGCAAAAACCAACGGGTAAAACCAACAAGCTTTTTAGCATGTTGGTATTTACCAACGGTCAACCCGTTGGTAAAGTCATCGGTCAGAATCACCAAACACCGATCAGAACAAACCAACAAGCAGATCGTTGGTATCGTCATAGCCAATAGGCTACCAACGGTCAACACGTTGGTAATGTATTAAAATTTTATTTTTATTAAAACAATAAAAAAAGAAAAAGTTAAGTAACCAACATGCAACTCGTTGGTATGGTGAAGGTACCAACGAGCTGTCCGTTGGAATGGTGAAAGGAACCAACGGACAACCCGTTTGTTTGTTGTGTCCTATGTTGCCAATTAATTTATATTTTGCATTATAATAAAAATATTAACCATGAAAATATGCATTTTTATGCAATCAAAACACTAATTTTATGCATGTTTTAAAACTTTAATTTTTTACAATATAAAAATGATCAAACTTTAATGTGGTTAAAGTTTTATTAAAAATATAAATTTTATAATGAAAAAATTATAAGAACATAATATTTGATAGCCAAAGCGTGACCTCCGGCAATCAAAGATCTCCCAACGGTTAGGACGAATGGCTCCGTGCACGAAAGGCAAGACGGAAGATACTTTCAAAAAGTGCACACAGGAGAAAGGTGTGGGTGTGTAGTAGTTACCTTATTCTTGGGTTGGCATCACCCACTTATAGGGTGATGCCCAGACTCTCCCACGTTGGGGTAGAGTGTTTGGTGGGATCTTTCCCCACGCGTGAGCCGCTGACTTCTCAGTTCAGAGCGGCGGATTGGACATTACTGCTCAGCAGTGTTGGTCTGACAGCACTTGAGTGTGTACAACTTTTGTGTCTTGTGTCTTTGGTGCGGCTTTTGGGCGTTGTGTCTTTGGGCCGCTTTTTGGTTGGTGTACTATGTTGGAGTACCCATTGGACCTGGCACATAAAGCACATGCTGCAAACCAGATCGTACGCGGCGCCCTAGTGGCCCATGTACGAGGGGCTCGTCGTATTTACGAGTAGCACTCCTCGTATTGGTGGGCCTGGCCTATATGTGCTTGGCCCATATGGCGTTGCGTTTGGCAATACGGCCATACGGGTGGGCCCATATATATCAGTATGTCCTCCTCCCACAGCGGAGGATGGGCAGGGCCCCTGTGCTCCGTTTGGAAATTTAATTCTAGTTTAAGATGGCCAGCTACCATTGTATCAGAAAAATCCGGACTTTTTCGTGTGCCTTGAGAACGATTTTTTATATCCTCCGGTATTGCTTAAATAGGGGGAATTAAAACTTTGTTGTCGAGGCTCACCCATAAGGCGTTGTGCCGTTTTGGACCTTTTAATTTGAGAGAGAGCCCGATTCTTTGGCCCAATTGCTGGCCCATTACCGCGTAAGGGGTTGAGCGACACTTTTTGAAATTGCGCTTTTTGCGCCGTTTGTAATTATGGGGGAAGTCGTTTCAACTCCCATCGATCTGTACTTATACGCCAACCCATGTGAAGGGTCAGGTTTCCCACATTCTCGCTTTCCTTGCCTTTTCGCTTCCGTTTCACTTCCATTTTCGGCGATCACCGAAGAATTTTCCGGCGAGTTTCGAAGAATCCAGCCGTTGGAACCGGTCGTTCTCATCTCCAGCGTACAAATCTGTAAGTGGAATCCCCCTTTTTGATTTCTTGTTTCCGTCGCGACAGTGTCGCGAGTGAGGCGTAGCCGCGCCACTGCCTGGGTTCTTGGGTCTAGGTTTTTATTTCTTGAATCTGTGATTGATTTCTGTAGATGGCTCCCAAGAATCCAAGCAAGCCCGGCGGTTGCCCTGAGTGTGAGAAAGAGTGGCACCGTAGCGCCTTGACAGAAAAGAAGATGCTCGAGATTTGCCAGAACCACCACGTTTATACGGGGGTTGTTTGTGGCCTTTCCCCGGCCGATGTTTTGCGAAAGGCGGGGTTGGGGTTGAGTTACGAGGCCATGAGGGAGCAGACAATGGTCGTCTACGAGGCTCAACTGAAGGCCGGGCTAAGACTCCCACCGTGCTCGCCGTTGCTTTGCAGTGTGTGAGGGTGGGAGTCTGCCTGGCGATTGGCCCCAAACGTATTTACCACTGTAAACGCGTTTGTTGTGGCTTGCCATTTGGCGAAGGCGGCGGTGTTGCCGGAGACCTTTTTGCAGTTTTATACACTGAAAAGGCCGGTTGGGCATCCCTTCTACCAACTGACCCCTGAGGAGGTGAAGGTTGGGAACAAATCGGTGAAGATCGGAGTCTTCGCCGAAACCACCAGCTCATGGGGAACCGGAAGGGCAACTTCTTCTTCATCTTGAAGGAGGACAGTGGGGCTTCCTGCGTTCTTCGTAAAGGAGAAGAACGCTAGGGTATCGGTGAAGCCCTCTCTGTGGGCGGGTAGCGAGGAAGAGAGCCCTCGACGCCCTTTGTGAATGGGTCGCGACGCGAGAGGCTCGAGGAGTGTAAGGGTAAGTTCCCCTTCACACCGGCGGTCTGGGCGAAGTGGTCTGCGAAGGGTGGGGATTAGCGGGGCCCATCGTATGTCGGGCCACGTAGATACCCTCAAGGATTGGGTGGAGGGTTGGATGGAGACCTTATTGAGCGCTTCGAGGGCGCTTTTAGGAACCCCAACGGGTGCCTTGTGTTCTTGTTGTTTTCTTTGATTTATGTCTTCCAGTTTTTGTTTTAATCTTGACCTCGTGTATTGTTACAGCCAAGATGTCGCACCCCAGCACTCTTTTTGCGAAGAAGCAGGAGTTGAGGGAAGCCCTCAAGAAGTTGGCGGAGGAGCAACGCCCCTCCGAGCCCTCCAAGAAAGGCGTCGAGGAGCAACGCCTCCGAGCCCACCAAGAAGGGTGTCGAGGAGCCCCACCGGGCCGTCGAAGGGTGTGGAGCCCGTAGGCGAGAAGGTGTTGGTGACGGAGGCCCAGCCAGTCAGTGTGGCTGGCCCTGTGGATATCGAAGAGCTCTCCGAGGGCTCTGATGAGCAGAATCCTCGTAGAAAACGCCCTCGAATTACAGGTAACACCCCTGTTTTGCCTTGTAGTTTTGGCAAACAGTTCTCTCATATTGTATTCTTATCTTCTTTTGTATTTTTGCAGTCGCCGAGGGTGTAGAGGTGTCCTCGGATAGCGCCCCAAGCCCCGCGAAAGACAAAGGGAAAGGGCCAGCCTCTGAGGAGCAGTCCCCCAGCTCCATTCGAGGCGCAGATGGGGCCTGTGGGGCTCTTGGCTGACGCTCGAAGGGCCGCCGTTGCTCCCGAGCATCGGGAGGAGGTCTTCGAGGATCTCGAAGACTCTTAAGGGGATTGACCCGGTCTTGAGCCCCAGTGCTCGAGGACTACCGTCGTGAGCTACGGCGAGAAGACCTTTGGGCGTCAAGGTGTGGCCACTGGTGGAGGCACGGGACCCCGTGATGAGGGTGACTCGCGGCAGTCGATGCTCTGGGGACAAGGAGTTAAGACTAAGAGTTGCCGAGGGCTCCCAATGCCCCGTGACCGGCACTATCTCAAGCACACGACCACAGGCCCCGGACATCGCCAAGGACATCTGCCAGGACCTTGTTCAAGTAAGTCTGGATTCTCAAGTCTCTGATTTGCGTTTTTGTAGGGACAGTTTTACTCATACGCTTTGTGTTCGTAATTTGTAGAAGGCTGTCTGGCTCAAGGCCTAGTGGCCAAGATCGAGGAGCTTGAAGTCCTCGTGAAGAGGCTCGAGGCCAAGGCGAAGGACTCCGGGAAGTGGAGAGTCCAAGAAAGCCTTGGCCGAGAAAGAGGCTGAGTTGGCTGCCTCGAGGAAGGGAGAGGCCAACGCTCTGAGCGCTATGGGCCTCGTTGGTCAAGAACTGAAGGCCGCCACGGCTAAGGGGAAGGAACTCGAGGCCCTATTCCTTGCCGAGCAAAGCGCGAAGAACGACCTTGAGGCCGAGGTGGAGCAGTTGGTCGGGGAGTGCCAACGGATGGAGGCCCAGGCTGGAGAGAAGGACAGGCTCATCGAGGAGCTGTCCTTGAAGGCTGCCAAGGCCGAGGAGAAGGAGAAGCTCGTGGAGGAGCTTTCTGTGAGGGCTGCTCGGTCAGAGGAGAAGGCCTCAAACTTGGCAGCCCACGTTGAAGAGCTGGCCAGGAACCTCAACAGTGTGCTGAGCAACAGCTTGGCTGGTCTTTCAGCCTTCGGGCAACTTGAAAAACAACTAGGCCTCAAGTTGTTCGAGGGCGAAAGTCTTGAGCCACGCGTGTTTATCAAGCCCATCGCAGAGAGGACTGGTCGAGTGGGCGACTTCTTCGAGGCGCTGACCGAGAAATTGGTTGAGGCCCAAGCAATGGAGGGGGTTCGTTATCTTTGAGGGGTTCCTACGATGCCGCCATCAAGTGGAGGCTATGGTTGGAGAATCACAGCTGGATCCCCTCGATGCGATGAAGGTCGAGGAGCCCTCCCAGCAGCTCTGTTCGAGTGGGGTAGGGCGGGGAAGAAATTAGGAGCAGGATATCCTTATGATATCCCGCCCGGCATGTAGAGGATGCCCCTGCTTTGTGCCCCCAACGATGATGCCCCCAATTAGTTTTGGGGTTTGTAATTAACTTTTGCTCATTTTTGATAAGATACGAATATGTCAACATTTGTTGTCTTTGTAATTGCCGTATGAGTATTACTTGCATAATGCGAAGTGTCCGTACTCGTCGGGTAAAATATTGTAGAAATGAATTGTTGTAATTCTTCGTGAAGTGATTTTATTCAATGTGCGTTGGTCGAGCAGTGACCTTGCGATTAGTAGTATGCTCGACGTAAAGACTTGGAATATTGCCTGTCCTTTGATGCACGAGCAGTATTTTGTGCAAAGCAAATGCTTTAAATACCCTTGCCTATGCATGGAAAGGAAAGCGTATAACTTAGACGTAGTAAGGCCTCAAATCGTCGACATGGTAGTCATTTTTGAGCTGTTTGCCTTGATGGTCCTTTAACTTGTATACGCCCTCTCTTCCTTTACTGTGTACCACATAAGGCCCTGCCCATCTGGAACGAAGTGCGCCATGGCCAGGATTGCGACCTGACAATTCCGCTTTTAGCAAGACCATACCACCCACGTGGATCTGCTTTGCCCGAACTTTGGCGTTGTGATCGAGGTTTGCCCTTTGTCGTAAGGCCATAAGCCTAAGTCTAGCACCCTCGCGGAGTTCCTCGACGAGATCCAGACGCGCTCGAAGGCCGCTCTCGTTGTGAGGGAGTCGTAATACAGCGTCCGGATTGTGGGTATTGAGACTTCGATTGGTAGTAAGGCATCGACGCCGTAAACCAAGGAGAAAGGAGTTTCTCCCGTGGGTCCCCGTGTAGTTGTTCGATAGTCCCAGAGGACGCTGGGTAGGGCCTCGACCCACTTTCCTTTTTCATCCTCGAGGCGCTTTTTTAAGCCCTCTTTGATCGTTCGATTCGTTACTTCCACCTGGCCATTTGACTGGGGGTGCGCCACAGGAGCGTAGAGCATTTGTATGTTCATCTTAGTGGCCCAATCCTTAAGCTTTTGCTTGCGAATTGAGTCCCATTGTATGCGTGATTATGGCTCTTGGTGCCCCGTATCGTGCCACAAGGTCGTGCCGGAGGAAATGTATGACCTTGGCGGTTGTGATTTTCTCGAGTGGTGGACCTCGACCCACTTAGTGAAGTAATCCACAGCCACTATGCAAAATTTGAATCGCCCTTGGCCGTAGGCATTGGGCCGATTAAATCGAGGCCCCACAGAGCGAAGGGTATGGGGTATGTCTCCGTAACCACCTCGTTTGCCGGCTGTCGTTGGATGCGAGAATTGAGTTGGCATTGATGGCACGTTCGCACCAAATCATGCGCGTCTTTCCTCAAGGTTGGCCAATAATAACCGAGGCGTAAGCATTTGTGTGCTAGCGCATCGGAGCCAATGTGTGCTCCGCAGACTCCTGAGTGGACTTCGTTCAGGATGAGTGTGGAATCGTCGGGGCCAATACATCGCTGTAAAGGAGTAGAATATCCTTTACGCCATAACGCGCCATCTATGATGACATGGCGGGCTGACTGCGTCCTTATTTTCTTTTGCAACGCTGGTGGGCCCTCGATTGCGCCAGTTTGGAGATACTGGAGGATTGGGTCCCTCCAATCAGGTACTGCGTTGGCGTCGATTGCGTGAATTGTATTTATCGAAGGTTGTGCTAAGGTTTCGAGGAGTGCATCCGCCCGCCCCTTAGACAACCTGTCAGCCACAGTGTTTTGATCCCTTGGGATCTTGTTAATATTTAACTGCTCGAACTGCCCTTGTAAGCTCTTTACCAAGCGCAAGTACCTCGAGAGTACGGGGTCCTTGCAGTCATTGGTCCCCGCAACCTGGCTTACGACGAGCCGTGAGTCACTGTGCGGTTAAACGTCGCAAGCCAGCTTTCGAGCGGTCTTGAGACTGCTACGAGGGCCTCGTATTCGCCACATTGTTTGTGACGGGGTGGAAGGCCACTCGTAAGCTAGCCTCCATGCCGTGTGGGCCCCGGATATGAACGCCTCCTCACGGGCGATCGGCCTTTGGATGAACCATCCACGAACATGTCCCACTCGGGAGGCTCCAACTCCGGTGATTGTTCCCTCGAAGGGCCATGCTCGAGGGGGTAAATGGAAAGCTCGGCCATGAAATCCGCCAAAGCCTGTGCCTTTATTGCTCGTCGAGGCTCAAACTTGATGTCGTACTCCCCCAGTTCGATGCACCAACGAGCTAAACGACCACTATGTTCCGGTCTGTTTAGGATGTCTCGGATTGGTAAGTCCGTTCGGACAATGATTGTGTGGGCTTGGAAGTATGCCCGCAACTTCCTGGCAGCCACGATCAGAGCGTAGATCGTTTTTTGGAGGGGTGGGTAATTAACCTCAGCCCCTCGTAGCGTGTGGCTTATGTAATAGACGGGCCACTGTTGTGGGCCATCCTCTAACGAGCACCGCTGATACAAGTCTTTGTTCGAAGTGGAGAGGTAGATGACGAGTTCGTCCCGGTTGCGGACATTTCAGCGTTGGGAAATCGGAGAGGTGTTTCTTGATTTGCTCGAATGCTTGTTGGCACTCCGGAGTCAAGTGAACGCCTTCTTCATGCGAAGCTGCTCGAAGAACGGCTTACACTTGTCCCAACTTGGAAATGAATCGCCCAAGGCAACAATTCTTCCTGTAAGTTGCTGGATTTCTTTAATGCTCCTTGGTGGCGCCATTTCCGTGATGGCTGATATTTTCTTAAGGTTGGCGTCGATCCCCCTTTCGGAGATCATGTAGCCCAGGAATTTCCCAGCTCCAACAAAGAAGGAACATTTGGCTGGATTGAGCCTCATGTTATATCGCCGGAACGATTCGAAGGTCTCGGCCAGGTCTTGAAGGTGATCTTCGAATGTCATGCTTTTGACAATGACATCGTCGACGTATGCTTCAAGGTTACGGCCCATCTGGTGGGTAAAAACCTTGTTCATTAGACGCTGGTAGGTGGCTCCAGCGTTTTTGAGCCCAAAGGGCATTCGAACGTAGTAATAGACGTCATCACCAGTTGTGAACGCTGTTTTGAAGGCGTCCTCGGGATCCATGTAGATTTGGTGGTACCCACTCTTAGCGTCCATGAAGGACAAGTACTTATACTTGGAAGTTGCGTCCACGAGTTGGTCGATGACAGGTAACGGGTAGGGGTCCTTTGGACAATGCCTATTGATGCCCGTGAAATCAACGCACATACGAAGTTCACCGTTTGTTTTGTCAGCTAAAACTATGTTAGCGAGCCACTCAGTACTGAATTTCTTTTATTATTCCGGCTTCGAGGAGTTTGGAAACCTCTTCTTTTACAAACTTCTTCTTAGAAGGGGCCATACCCCTTTTCTTTTGCTTAACCGGTTTTGAGTCCGGGAATACATTCAGTTTGTGGGTGATGACGCTAGGGTCGACACCCGGCAGATCCTTCAGGCTCCAGGCGAAGACGTCAAGGTTTGCCTCGAGGAGGTGGATGAGCGCCATCTTCTCCTTTTGCTCCAGGTTTTGCCAACCTTGAACTTCTTGCACAGGCAGCGTCCACCTCCTCTGTCAAGTCATCGAGGCGCGGCCTGTCATCGGGATCCGTGAGAGCCTCGACGCTCTTCGAGGTTTGTGGATCAACCGTCGAGCTCAAAGAGGCGACATAATTTGTCCTCGCAGTTCGTTGGTCGATGTAGATGGTTGCATCCCCACGAGGTGTTGCAAATGTGATTGTAAGGGAGCGGATGTCGCACCTCATGCTGAAATCGACCTGGCTTGGTCGGCCAATGATTGCGTTGTAAGTTGAGGGCACCTCGAGGACCAAGAACTCCGTCATGATGGAGTGGCAGTCAACCGGGCAGAATTGTGTGTCCCGATGAGCATGAGGGGTAGGTTGACGACCCCTATAGTTGGGACAATGTCCCTACCAATGCCAAATGTAGGGCCGGAGCTCCTTCTAACGGCAGACATGTGTACCCCGAGCTTTTCGAGCATGTCTTTGAAGATGACACTGGTATTCGCGCCAGTGTCGATGTAGACTCTGCCGGTGTCGAAACCTGCGATCCTTGCTGTGATAAGCAGCGGATCAGAGTGTGGAACGACAACCTTTGTCCCGTTAGGACGGTAGATGACATTCTCCTCGAGGTGGTCGATCTGCATGATTTCCCTCGCGTAACGCTTCTGGAGGAGGCTCCTTCCGACTTTGTGAGGACATGGATGGTGCCGGCAGGTGGTGGTGGTGGCAAGTTGTGCCTTCGAGGACTATTGTGTCGACGACGCGTTTTTTCGCGGTCGTCGTTATCGTCGTCCTTCTTACGACCCTTGGGGAAATCCTTGCAAGGGGAGTCGGAATCGGACAGGAATTCCTTGAGCTTGCCCTGCTCAATCATCTCTGAGATGAGATTCCGGAGTTGAAAACACGCCTCCGTGTCGTGCCCACGATCCTTGTGGTAGAGGCAGTATTTGTCAAAGCCCCTCGTGTTCTTGTGTTGGATGGGTTGTGGCCACTTGGGCACCCTGTTCTGCTTCTCCAGCAGTAGCGAGAATGTTCGTGCGGGTGTCACGGAGTGTTGGGAGGTGATCGGAGGTCCTCGAACTGTTATTCGAGGGCTGGTACCTCTATGAGATAGGCCCTTTGTATAACTTCCTGTTGCGTTCGTTTGTGGGAGGCCTGCTGTAGGGCTTGTTCATTTCTTCGGAGTTAATGAATCGAGTTGATCGATCGATGAACTCACCCATCGATCTGACGTCGTTTTCGTAGATGTTGTAAGCGAGCCTTGACTCGCTCTGTAGGCCTAGAGTTACGGCCAAAAGTTGCATGTCCGAGGAGAGACCACGGACTTGGGCGGCTTCCTTTGAAACCGTCTGATATACTCACGGAGTGGTTCCTCCCTTTTCTGTTTCACTCTTAACAAGTGTTGGACAGTCTTCGGGGGAGGTCGAGCCCCCATGAAGTGGCGTAGGAACGATGAGGCGAGGTCCTTAAAGCATTTGAAATGCTGGCCTCGTAGCGTTCCGAACCATGTTGAGGCAGCCCCTTTTAAAGTGGAGCTGAAAGCCTTGCAGAGTATTGAATCCGAGGCCCGAGCCCTCTCCATTTGGGAGATGTAGCGTCGCAGATGGTCGACGGGATCCGTTGTAGCGTCGTAGCTTTCGATGACCGGCATTCAAAGCTGGCCGGCGCTGACGGCGATTATGTCCTCTGTGAACGGCTGCGTCAGGAGGATCTCGATATCGTCGAGGACCAGGTTTGGTGTCTTCACCTGTTCCTCGACCACATTGATTCGTCGGAGGAGGTCGTCGACGTCTAGGTTCCCAGCTGTTTGGTTTTGATTTTGGGACTGTTCGTCCCTGTCGTTGTGAGGCGGTAGGCGAGCAGTCTGCATTTCCGCCTTGATGGTTTTTACCATGAAGGCTTTCAGCTCGTTAAGCATGCTCGCTTGGAGCAGCGCTATCTGACCGGGATCGACGATGACCTGCTGGGGGATCGTCGAAGTCCCCGCAAGGTATGTCAGAGTGGCCGCTCGCGGCTGCGGTGGTTGCTGCCCCTCGGGTGTACTAGTAATAGGGAGCGGCGGGATGGCCATCGATTGAGGGTTGTGGGGCTGTTGTGTCCCCATTGCGTCACCGGCGGGCGTGGAGGCACATCGGAGGAACTGGAAGCAGCGTCCTCAACGTGCACACTGTTGTGCGTTCTCCTTGTTGTCGCCATGAGAATGGTAAGGAGAGGAAAGTAAGTTGCTTAGGAAAGAAAAAACGACTGTTTTTCGTTTCCCATGACGGCGCCAAATTGATAGCCAAAGCGTGACCTCCGCAATCAAAGATCTCCCAACGGTTAGGACGGATGGCTCCGGTACCTGAAAGGCAAGACGGAAGATACTTTCAGGTGCAGACACAGGAGAAAGGTGTGGGTGTGTAGTAGTTACCTTATTCTTGGGTTGGCATCACCCACTTATAGGGTGATGCCCAGACTCTCCCACGTTGGGGTAGAGTGTTTGGTGGGATCTTTCCCACGCGTGAGCCGCCGACTTCTCGGTTGAGCGGCGGATTGGACATTCTTGCTCAGCAGTGTTGGTCGACAACACTTGAGTGTGTACAACTTTTGTGTCTTGTGTCTTTGAGTGCGGCTTTTGGGCGTTGTGTCTTGGGCCGACTTTTTGGTTGGTGTACTATGTTGGAGTACCCATTGGACACAGCCCATAAAGCACTGGCGCCAACCGGATCGTCGTATTTACGAGGCGCCCTAGTGGCCCATGTACGAGGGCTCGTCGTATATTACAATATTGAGGAGCACTCCTCGTATTAGTGGGCTGCCTATATGGGCTTGGCCCATATGGCGATTGCGTTTGACAAAGTAGACGTCATTTATTTATGACATTAAATGGAGCAATTTTAAAAAATTATAATTTAACTTGTCAATTGAGGATTAGAAAGTGTCATTAATGGTATAAGTCCTTTAAATTTCTCACAATTTCAGATTTGCCGCGACACCTCATCTTGTAACTCCAGCGTCGTCCTACATCATTGTCGACCAAAACAACCACTGCACAATCGGTTGGATCGGGGACGACAAATGAATCTGTCGTGACATCGTCCAAATTGCGAAGTGTGGCGCCTCAATTGAGAATGTCGGAGGAGGAGGCTTGATCTAGAATGACGGAGGACGGTGCCGGAGTGGACATAGATCATGGTGGTCTTTGGACATGGATCATTCACCATTACTTCCAATCAACAATCAATCTTCAGCTGATCTGATATTGAAGTCAGCGAAAAAAAGAAGAAGAACAGAGATGCGAGAGGAAGTTCGAGATTGGGGAAGTGCAGAAAATGGTTGATTCTTCCCGCTAGACTTTGCATAAATGAAGAAGAGATGGACAAATTCATCACGGTTAGATGTCCCTTAAGTCTATCTATGTGGCTTTGTTTAGATCTTTTGGCAACAATGGTGTGAGTTTTTCCTTGATTAAGTTTAGATAAATCTTTTTCCCCTAATGATTCATAGGCACTTTGCAATTTATTTTTGGATAAAGAGTGTTATTCTCAAAGTATTGTTAGATGTAACAATTGTTTAATTTCTAAATAAGTACAGCTAGAATTGCTCTAATTTTTCTCTTTGTAATTCATGTGTATATTTCAGTAGTAATTTTAGTATTGAATGAATTTAAATGTGTGAATACAGGTTTAAGTAGTATATGTGAATAAAAAAAATATTTTCTGCAAAAAATTTGAAAATATGATATATTCATAAATAGAAACGGGCTAACCTGTTGGTAAGTACATACCAACGGGTGGACTGTTGGTATTTATAGTACCAACAGATTGCCCTGTTGGTAAAGGAATACCAACAAGCAGACTCGTTGGAACTGACGTACCAACGGGCTCTTCCAACGTGCTGAGTTGTTGGTAACAATATTAACGGGCTAACTCGTTGGTAAAGTTGTACCAACGGGCTTACCGTTGGTTATTTCCCTCCAATCACCGGATTTTGAAACCAATGTTAGCTAGTTGGTTGTAAACAAGTAATCAACGCGTAGTGACGATACCAGAAACAAATATGAAGTTACAAAGAGTGTTATAGAGTATGAAATATACATATATAATAATAATCTATTTTTTCTTTGGTGATGATTTACTGAGATTATTTTATACTAATTTCATCCTAAAAGAATTACAACATTTCATTTTCAGCATTTAATATATATTTTTTTAAAAAAATTTAACTATTTTTTAAGATTGTTTAAGTAAAACGCAAAATGTTTGAATCTTTGTAGAATGAATGCAGTATCATTATAACCACAAACTTAGTAATGTCACAAGTCACCAATTATACAATTTTTATATATTTATAGCAATTGTGAAACCACTATTTAATTATCTTAAATAAAAAAATTGAATAATAAAAATTCTAATGTTGTGTGTGCTCAAGGAATTTATAAAGCAATTGTCTGTTGTATTATTCATGGTTTAATCTTTTCATATTATACATATATACCCTATACTTTAAAAACGCGATTGTCCCCATTGCCCAACAGTGGTATCGCCCATGTCAAATAGGCGCTTAGTTGGTTAGTATTTTACCAACGATGTAAATACCAACAGGTCTGTACCAACAAATAGGCCTGTTGGTTTTGACAAATACCAATGCGTTGGCCCGTTGGTACTGACCAATGGTTTTGACCTATTTTGTTGTAGTGACTATTTAAATTTAGATATTTAAATATTCATGAAAAATAATCATAGGTTAAATATTGTAAAGCAACAAAACAAATTTTACATTCTTAATTTTTATGGAAGGATGAAGTATTAGTTATTGAGTAAATATTATTTCTATCGACGATTTTTTCCATCATAAACAATTTTGTGAATCCCTTCCTAATGATACTTTTATACTTCCATTTCCATTGTCTCTTATTTTTAGCAATGTTTTATTTGGCACAAAGATTAAGATGAGTAGAAAGTTGTGCAAGTTTGAAAAAATTGTCCTTAAGAAAAATACTAGCTTTGTGGGTGAAATAAGTGGAGTTAGTCGTGTCAAATCAATTTTTTTTAAAAAATAAAATAAGATAAGAGTTGAGTAATTGGAGTTAATGATGTCAAATTAGAGAATAAAAAAATAAATGGCCAATTACCCTACAAAATTCTGGGAAATTTTTTCCCCACTTTTTCAATTATCAATATACAAACAACTTTAAATTCATCAATTTATCATCAATTCCCTATAACATAATACTGTTTTCTTCAAATTTCTCTACTCATATGCATCTCCATCCACTAATCAAAAACATATACCCAAATTTCCCATTTTTTTTCCCATTCCAAATGAACACACCCAAAAGGAAGATAGTGAAAATAATAAATTGGTAACTTCATTAGAAAAAGTAAACTAATTAAGGAAACGTTACAAATATTTATAAATGTCTCAAATACGAAAGTGTTGTAATAATAAAGTGATGGAGGAAGCAATAAATTGGTGGACCTTTCACTATAAAAAGATGAAGGTGGAAAGAAAGGTTTTGATATAAATCCATATCCATTACTATCTCAACATAAGTTGCTTGTTTCTACATTAATACATAGTCTCCTTTCTCCAAAAATAAATACTAAATAAATAAATACATAGTATCCCCAATTTACCCATAATTAATGCTCTCATTGTTCTTAAAAAGAATTTGTTCAATGGTGCAGTGATTGTATGCAAACACACTAACCTTTGCAGTTTTCCCAGTGTTTCCTGCCTTAATTGTAAGGTAACTTAATTAAAAAGGCTTATGACAAAACACACATTCCAGGTTTGGTGACCAATAATCACAAAAAGAGAGCATTACAGATTGATACAGTTCAATATTTTGACCATATACATGCTCACTGTACCACAAGCCTGCACTGAAACAGATTCATATAAAAATTCTATATAAAAAAAAGAGAGAGGAAAAGAGAGAATAGGTACTTTATTTCCCTTTTGGATAGTTAGAAAAGAAAGCTAGAAAATTACTTAAATTAATGACTGCTCAAAACCAAAATTTCAGCAATAGTTACATACTGGTCTAAACAAATTCACATATTCTAATTATGTGACAATGAGCAGATCCCTAATACACACTACACCAGTACAGTACAACACAGAAAATTTTGGGGAAAAAGAAAAGCAGTAGTATATGACTCAGAAGCTTAAACCTGAGAGTTAGTGTGTGATCCAGCTAAATATCACAAATGCCAATCTGGAGTAAAGATATCATGGCACATGCAAGTAAACCAGTTCAAGGGTCAGGAAGCATCCTCACTCTCTTGGTCGAGCAAGCCATAACGAGCTTAGGGCACGTAACCTGGAGAAGTAGTCATGAATTGCGAGCAACGCTCGGGCTGCCTGTCGAGTCGTTAGTATCCGGATCATTTGTTGCAGCGTTTGCTGCCGCAGATTATCAGCCTGCAAGTATATGGAGTTAAGAATGTTAATAGAGATGAAGGAGCAAGCAGAGCAATCTCTAGAGCAACCCTTCAAGAAATTGAGGCCTTGTTTGGGAACGTTTGAGATGAGCGTTAGAGATTGAGAAAAAATTTCAAACGTTTCTGATAGATTGAAAACCTCTAAACCTAAAAAGCTACCGTTGGATTGCGTTTTCAATCTTTAACGCTAAACATTAACGTTGTTCCTAAACAGATAATTTTATATGTCAGTAATGTCGGATGACTGATTACAACGACTGCTGTTTTACCTGACGAATAAAGCCCTCGAGAGTCCCTAGCTTGCCCATTGCCATGGCCATCTGACCCATATAGTTTGCCACATTTCCTGATGAACCTGAAGAGCCTAACGATCCACTTGACAATGTCTCGGCCAGAGACTGCTGTAATGCCTCCATCCCTTGGGATAATGCATCTTCAGCCTGCTGCGACGACTGTTCTAGATTGTTAATACCCAGCAGCTGTTGCTCTGTTAAAGGCTCCAACTGACTCACAAGAAGCTGCAAACACATGATAAACCGCATCTTCACAATTTATACTCAAATACAAGAGGCCTTGGATCAAAGGGGGAAAATAATAAGAAAAAGGTGATCTGACACGAATGGCAATCAAAACCTAGGTATTCAATATGCCCCAATTGACATGTTATGCTTTCCTACCACCACCTTTTCACACGCCTCATTCGCTTTTTACCAGTTACACAAACAGACGTGTTTAGCAGTAGAAGACAATCAACAATAATTCAAAACCAAAATGTAGGTTCAACTTCAACTCATTTCACTTGTCAAATGCGGAAACAAGAGAAAATAAGCAGAAAAGCATATATGCAAAATTTCAAAATGCAAAATTTTAAGGATTAGCACTAAAATGATCATAATGCAAAATTTTGAGGTTTTACACAAAACAGGTTACAGTTGTAGCGGGACTGACTTGACTTGAAGGTTAAGGATTCCACAGTATCATAATGTTTTCAGGAAAGCTCTGTAAAGTTATCTGACCCATATATGTTTTCAGTATCATAATCTGCTCTTCCCTTCAGACCCAGTTTTTTTTTCCCAAAGACAAGGTCCTACAAAGTACAAATCAGTTATCAAACTTACAGAACATATGGTTCTTCTTGTGCAATCCTCACTACGTTGTATCCAACAACAGTGCGAACAATCTATGAAGAAAAGGAAGAATGTATAACTGAGAATAACATTCAACTCATTCAGATGGTTGAAGTCTGACCTTCAGAAGTTCGGATGACCGGAAGCCACCAAGCCATAGAAAGCACCTCTCAGCAGGTGTCTTCCACATGCCTGACAGCAAATGAAAAACATCTGCTTTTGCTGCATTGCTCTTCAGCTTAAATATCTCGTCATAATGAGCCATGATACCATCAACGATGCTACGGAGCTCTACATCACTGGCATGGGCATTGACTGCAGATCTCAATTCATTAACTTGCCGATTCTGGTCTTCAAGCCACCGAGCATATTCTACATCGAAAGTCATGGCCCCTACCAAAACATGCAGTACGGCATCATAATCCTGATTATGCTGGGCTCGGTGGGTAAAAGTTCATATATTATTCTACAGATTGAAGTGTACTAATCATAGCAACAGAAGCACAGCACACAAGTATTCAAATGCAACAATCTCCTTCTCGACTATTAATCACTTGATTTTCTGAATTCAGAGATTAACAGATAGAGAACCTAATTAAAATAAGCCTATGAGAGTTCATATAAGCGTTCCGTATCCTTTAATATGTTTATTAACTCATATAAAAGGGAATTGGAAGTGGTTGGTCCAAAGTTTTTTATGGTAAAAGTTTCGATTTGAGGATAGTTTAAGGCTTTTATGTAGCTGCTCTCAAAGACCAAGGTGACTTTAGACTGCCTCCACACTCATGTAAATATTACACTTTCTTAGGGACAACCGCTAGTTCAGAAAAAATAAAAGTTTCAACCGCCAAATCACCATTTCCTCCCATAGAATGAGCTTGATCTCCTGAGCTTGATATAAAGATTCCCTACAAGAGACAAGACCTCAAAGGTTACACATGTCATGAAACATAATACTACATAAAAGTAGAGGAAAAATGATAACTGCAAAAAACCTGCTGCCGTGCTCGCTGAAGCTCCTGCTCCAACTGTGTCAGTTTCAAACGGCTACTTTCCAACTGTTGGACATATGCCTATTGGAGAAAGAAATAAATGATAGTAACTCAATAGCGGGCATATTTCAAAATATAAACCTTGTCTTACATAATGTTCGGGAAAAAAACAGATGCACACTCGTCTAAAAAACTTTATTTTATTTTTTATTTTAGTCAGGAAGATAAATGTCCATAAACTTCTTGAAAAGCAGCATGGGAGTCCATCACTATGATCAAAATAGAGAAAGACTCCAGACTGTAGGAATCCAGCAAATAGATCAAAGTATGATTTCATATACAACATAATCCAATTAATTTTACTGACACAGACCATAAAATAACACACCGCAGTACAAAGAAAAGTAGTTAGAGGTGTTACATAAAAGCAGTACCTTTTTTCTCAATCGGCTTTTCCTTGCAGCCTCACGATTTTGAGCAAGCCTACGAAGTGTCTGCACAGCCAAAGAATTATTAACAGGAATTCACTTGTACGCCAATTAAGGCTCAGATTTTAATTTCTAATCCAAATTAGATTTATACAGCCTGACCTTCTGATCTAATTTATCCTTGGATCTGTCACTGGAATCACACGCTACCATACCATCATCATTTCCTCTACTAATCTGCAGATGGAGGTATTAAATATTAGAGAGAAACGTTTGCCTCAGTTAAAAGTTCATTCTAAGATAGCTGATATACACCAAACATATTTTTCTCCATAACATAAAGCTAAAAATTTAAATCAGATGCATGAAACCAAACCCTTTGATGTTTCTCATCAGTGTCTGCATCAGTTGATATATCAGTCCTTGGACTGCCATCAGCCATCTTCAACTTTTTCCAGTTCCACCTGTATTACCACCAATACAGGTAAGATATAGGAGAACGGCTTCGTCTCTATTGCCAACCTTTGTGCATAAATTTGGGAAGCGGGAGGATTAATGATGAGCAAATTTTCTGTTAAATGCAAGAAAACAAGGGAAGAATATATTAGGAGCTTCCCACAGCAACACCAAAGAATAAGTCCATTACGAGGCATAAAACTTGGATCAACCTTTTTGAAAGTATGTTGGATCAGATCAGTTGAAATAGGAAAAATTAATGAACAAAAAATCATGATGGTGCATCCAACTCTAAGCCATATTACAAAGCACTATTTTATCCATAAACAAAATGAATAGGAAAAAAAAACACTTTCTTTCCAATACTAGATGGAAACTGGTTTCTACTTTATATCTAAATATCAAAAAGAGTATATTTTTTTGATAAACTAACGAACTCAAGTACCAAGCACAGGTAAACAAGTGCAGAGCTTTGGAAGAAAAGCTATGCACTTGTTTTACAGATTGCTATGTTATAGATTAAAATAAAAGATAAAAAAACAGGATCAAACAACTTCATAAAGTATCACCACATTTAAGAAAACAAGCAGCTGAACAACAATCATAAACGTGACTCTGAAATGGACTAGCAAACTTGAGGAACAAGGATACAGAAACAAACAAACAAGCAAACAAGAAACACTCTCCAGAGTCCAGCCAGACAGGTTAAAACCTGCCAGTTAATGTAACATCAATGAGGTACAGTCAGCCGCAGATGTGGGAACCTCTCCCAAGTGAATCTGTTTTGTGCAGAAGGCCCTAGATTGAATGCAGAGTTCCTTTGCTTAAGGTGTCTGAGCTCCTTCCGCTTGGACCCATTTCCATCAATACCCATTTTGAAATGATTAAATATAAACAAGGGGTACTCAATACAAAGCATACCAAAGAAATTACTACCGACTTATCTGATCAGGTGATGAATATCACCAACCTAATTACTAACTTCTATTACCCTTCCCTTATATGCTCCGGACTATCACTATCTAAGGAGATCAGAAAACAACGTACAAACTGCAAACCCCAGATCACAGGGAATAGGTAGGTTTAAAATCCTGAAGAAAACTAGAATCTGAACCCCAAAAACAAAACACCAGACCGCAGAAGTCACAACTTCTTATACAAACTGCAGTCCACTACAACTAAAGAGCTCAGCGACTATTCATTACAAGACAGTGAAAACGCCAAATAAATCTCAGAATGAATAATATATACGATTCAGAGACAAAGTCAACAAAAGCAAACGAAAGAACCCTAAATGAAGCAGCCGATTTTACACATTTCGCATACAAAATCCAAGCTTTAGCATCTAAAATCCTCACACTTAACTGTAACTAGCAAAATCGAGTGAATCTCTTGCTCAAGCTCGCCTTCTCCCTTAGTCAATCCGTTAAAATCGAACTGTCGCGGACAAAGTTGACCAAAATCATCGGAAAATCTCCAGTTACAGAAGCAGCAAATGGACAAAGCGACCAAACTCGAAGTAGACAAATTAAGCACCAATTCAACGGTATCCCCATGAACCAAGATGAAGACCAAAATCGAAGCACAATGAGTTCAAGTGTAATCAGGTAAAAGAAAAAATATGATGACTTGAAAAGAGAAGAAGAAAAAGATTAAAAATTTACTCACTCTTCTTGAATCAAAATTCACCAGGTGAGCTCCACGAAAATCACCCTCCCCGGTTTGGGAGTTGGATGATGACGAAGGTGATGACGATTGGCGAGCGTTTACGACAGGATTTGTTCGAATCTCCAGACGTCGGCTTTCTTGCACTTTCCCCGAACTAATGGCTTTTTGTTTTTATTAAAAAAAACATTTTTCTGGGTTTATTTTGACATTATGGAAGTTATATTCTTCGTTTAAATCACCCACTACATTTTGATTTCAGAGATATCGATCACTCACTCATGTTATGAGTCCATGATTCTAGTGTTCTTTTTTTCTTTTTCTTTTTTTGATAGGTAGGGAATATGGGATAGGGGATGATTCTTGCATTGTTTTAGAAGTTGATTGTATTTTTAACATCTAATACTACAAATTATTGTTAGATAACATTTTCGACTTCAAATATTTAATGTAGTTTTTTTTTTAACAAAGGATCCCTTATACTTTGTCCGTCTTAGAAAAATATGTATAATATTTAATGTAGTTTTTTTTGAACAAAGGATCACTTTCTTAGAAAAATACATACATAAAAATACATACATATGTTTTTAGAACTTAAAATAATGTTGCATTGTCTGTGCTTCGCACTAGATATCGACTGCAATATTTTAAAAGTGTAAGATAAGGTTAATAAAAAAAAAAGGTACTCCCTCCGTCCATCAAAAATTGTAATGTTTGATTTTATTATTTCAAAATTCAATGTTTGACTCGAATTTAAATAAAGATAAACATTGAAAACAATTTAAAAAAATATATTTAGAAAATTTAGATTACAAATTATAATACACATATGAGTATTTTGATTTTCAATGTCTATACATTCTATACATTCATGAAAAAAAATGATAGATTAAATATTGTAAAACTGTCAAAACAAATGATACACTTTTACGGACGGAGGGAGTGTTCGATAAGGTTGTAATGTCGATTCAAATGGGTAAAATGATAATTTTGTTTTTATATTTTATCATATTAAACCTAAACAGTTTCAAGTTACCATTCAAACTAAACTAGTTCTAATACCCGCCTACGGCACGGGTTCCAAAAATTAATATTTCACACAATTTTTCAGGTGTCACTATAAACAATGTATTCATTTGAATAAATTTATAGATAATTATTTAATTTTACAAAGTTATGTGTTAAACTTTCAATTGGAATATTGACGTGCATATAATATATTCAAAATATAAAGTGAAGACTATGTAGAGATTAAGAAATATTGTTGACTTAAGGGTAAAAAAGTAAAGTAAGCATACAAGAAAAAATAATTTTTTTAAGTGGGAATGGAAGTGTGGGGTAATAAGGTAAAATTGGTGTTTAAAAGTTTCCTAAAAAGGAAACGTATGAGTTTTGCTGGGACGGTCAAAAAAGAAATACGTATGACATTTGGTTGAAAGGAGGGAGTATATATTTGTCTTATATGCTTACTTTACTTTGTTACTTTCAAGTCTTTGATTTTTTTAATGTATTTTTTAATATATATTTTTTATCGCTTTTTTTATCAAATTCTTCAGAGTTAAAATTTAAGTCAAACCCAATAATCTTTTACTTTTAAGGACAAAAGGAGTACTAAACAATTAATTTTGTAAGCATGTCACCAATCTATAAATATTGAAAATTGAAAATGGGCAATTTAAGAAGTTAAAAATATGTGTAAAAGAAATTGGCAAATAAACCACGTAAGAAATATTTGGGAAATAATTGGGTCTGGATTTATTTTGTAAAGAATAGCAATATAATAAAAAAAATTTAAGATGTGTAAATTATTAACCGTGTAAATATAAACATATAAACTAAAAACAATGTATTTGATGTTACTTCATTTATTATCAAATAAATCAAAATGTAAAGTACACTAACTGAAGAAAGTACATGTAATAGTAAAGAACCGCCCCTCTCAAACCACATTCTGAGTGTGGTTAACCACATTCTAAGATCCACAATTGGGTTGGATTAAGAGCATAGAATGTCCATAAATCATTCGTCATGTTGCTTATTGGTACTGCAACTATTTAGTGTTGCATCCATAATCATGAATCACTTTCATTAGGTTGTTATAGTGGTTGCTTACACGATTAAGGCCTTTTAGAATGGATGCTTACCTATCTCCCGGTTAAGTTAGGCCATTATGGTTACTTACCCGTCTCGCAGACTAAGAATATAGCACTAAATATATAGTCATACGACCAATTAGTAACATGACAAACAATTTAGGGACTTCTTATTAATCATGTCAAATTGTTTAAATACTCAACTTCATACCACACAATGTGAAGAACTATTCAAATCAGTGTAAGACTGTATGAATAAGATAAAAGAGATAATGAAAATAAATAAAAAATTCTCTATGATATTGATTTAGAGAAACACCCAAAAGCGAGGCAACTCAGCAAACATTTATTTAGTTTTCTCATTCAAACCATGTCACCTTATTTGAGTATAGTAAAAATTTAACACCAAGTCCTTTTCAAGAGAGAAGGCTCTGACTTTGAATCATCGCGTCATCGTCGATAACCCTCATCATGATGTTCTTGTTCTTACTCAATTGTTTGAAAAATTTGCAGACTTGTTCCGACTGTTGTGCCTTGCTCGATTTTGCCACTAATTCCTTGAGGGAAACCAAGGTCTTTTTCAGTGCGTTTCGGAACTGCATCCGTTCTTCTGGCCCAATATGCCGCAACAGACTGATAACTGTGCCAGGTAAAGACACAAGGCTTGAGAAAAATCGATGATCGCTTATATAGTATTCTAACTTTAAACTGTTGGATATTCAAATAGAGATGACAATGAAAAACAAAGCACCTGGATGAAATCGTCCAACAACAGGTATGAATCCTTGCCATAACTTTTTTTTGATAGAGATACTTGCCGTAACTTGGTTATACCAATCCTGGGGAAAAAAACTGAAACATGAAAGTACAATCTAGGCAATACCTCTCTTTTCTCATTGGACATTAAAGAACCTGATAGATCTTGCAACACTTATTAGAGGCGCTCTAATTGTTGATACTCTTACGATTAAAATATGCATTTTTTATAGCAGATCAGTTGTTGTTCTTGTGATGAAAAAATCGCCACCAGACTCGCCGCACATTAGAGGTCTCATCCCAGAACCAGTCCAGAATCGCCGGGGTCGAGGAGAGCTTTCGCCACCTGCACCAAAATCGGTGGCCCACGAGCGATGCCAATCGCATCGATTGCGGAAAGAGCCGACTTCCCAATAACCGCAGACCAGAGGCTGTCTCGATACTCAAGATCCTGGTGATGGTCCGGTGGTAAGGTATCTCCAGATCTGGCGAGGATGATGTAGCGCTCGTGTGAGGAGGATGATTCATCGTCGAGGAAGGACACGATATCAACACCGGCTGAACCAAAACATACGGTGCAATGAATGCGGTGGGATTGCAGGCTAAAGATTGAAGCAATAAGAAATAAAGGTAGAGAAAAGGCGAAGGAAGTGAAAAGAGGAAAGTGATGAAAGAAAAAAAATGAACGGAGAAAAAGAAAGGAATGAATTAATTGTCCTAAAATTACTCGCTGATTAGAGAAGGAAAAAAAAGAGAAAAAGAAAGGAATGATTTGATTGATTGCCAAATGTAACTGACGATGTTGGGAGCATGTTCAAACACGTATTTAATGCAAAAAAAAAAACATAGGCTGAGGTGGAACTGAGTTGGATCGCATGTGGCAGCACGAGAAGGTGAGGATTTCTTTTTTTTTTTTGACAATTAATGCAGTGATCATGTATTAATATATAATAGCAGATGTATTGTGACCCTAAATCTAGCAGTAAAATGCTAAAATGTTGGACTTAAAGTCTCCCAGGATCTTTAGGGCGTTTTGAAAAGAAATAAATATTGGAAATCAATTAAAGAGAGAGTGAAAGTTTAATAAAACAAAAATATAGTCCAAAGTCCTTATACAAACCAAAGTTTAAAGAATTGAGTTTTAAAGTTTACAAACAAGAAAATGGTATATAAGTTATAAAAGACATAACCTAGCCTAAAAGGCTTATGCACTTCTTGCTCTCTTGCTGCTGCAACTCTGATTTCTGGATCTCCCTCCTCTCAAGTGCTCCTGTCAAATCTTTATCATTTGCCAGGTTCCCTCCAAAACAACATTCATAGAGTAAATATAGTGATCAATAAATTACAAACATTATGTATGACTTAAAACAGAAGAAAATAGGGGGAGAGAGAGAGAGTACTTACAGGGGTGTGCTGCATCCCCGCCAGGAAAGCAACTTATCTTCTACCCTGACTCGGCTACACGCCTAAGTTCTCCTTGCAACAATCATACACTAGATGTAAATAAGTTCTCAACCAACTTGAGCAGTTGTTTTGTGATTTAGCCCTTGAGGCCAAGGGAATAGATTGTCTTGTTCCCCTTTGGTATATATGGGCCCAGTCCGTATGGCCGTATTGCCAAACGCAAACGCCATATGGGCCAGACCCACCAATACGAGGAGTGTTCCTCGTACATACGACGAGCCCCTCGTACGCAGCCCATAAGGGCGCCCCGTATGATCTTGGTGGCAGACGCTTTCTGGGCCAGGCCCAATTGGTACTCCAACATAGTACACCAACCAAAAAGCTGGCCCAACACGCAATGCCCAAAAGCTGCGCCAGCACGCAAGACACAAAAGCGGTACTTAACACACTCAAGTGTCAGGCCAACACTGTTGAGCAGTATTGTCCAATCCGTCATCCTGAACTCACAAGTCAGCGGCTCACGTGTGCGGGAAGATCCCACCAAACACTCTACCCCAACGTGGGAGAGTCTTGGCATCACCCTATAAGTGGGTGGTGTCAACCCAAAATAAGGTGATTACTACACACCCCCACCTCTCTTCTCTTTCTGCACCTGAGAGTTTCTCTTGTCTTACTCTTCTTAGGTACCGAAGCTGTCTTATCTCGATCACCGGAGCATCCAAACCGATCGGAGATCGCCCTTTGGCTATCAATTTGGCGCCGTCTGTGGGAAACGAAAAACAACCGTTTTTTTCCTTCCTACCAACTTTTTTTTCTCTCCTTAACCATTTTCATGGCGAAAACAAGGAGAACCCACACCAGTGTGCATGTTGAGGACGCTGCTTCCAGCTCCTCCGGTGCACCCCCACCACTCCCTGTTGGTGGTGCAACGGGGATACAGCAACCCCACCACTCCCTGTTAGTGGCAACCCCACCACTCCCTGTCGGTGGCGCAACGGGAATACAGCAGCCCCCACAACCACAAGCGGCTCGCTTAACGTATCTCCCTGGGCCCTCTACGGCCCCCAGCAAGTCATCATCGACCCCGCGCAGATGACGCTTCTCCAGGCAAGCATGCTCAACGACATGAAAGCCTTCATGGTGCAAACCATCAAGGCAGAGCTGCAGGCCGCACGCCTTCAGCCTCCCACCAAATGGGACGAACAGTCCCAAAATCAAAACCTATCCACTGGGAACCTCTCCGTCGATGACCTCCTCCGACGAATCAACATAGTTGAGGAGCAGGTCAAGACGCCAAACAAGGTCCTTGACGACATCGAGGTCCTTCTAACGCAGCCATTCACAAAAGACATCGCCGCCCGTGCACTCGCCAGCTTTCGAATGTCGGGCCATCGAATGCTACGATGCCACCACAGCACTTTCGATCATCTACGACGTTACATCTCCCAAATGGATATGGCTCGCGCTACGGACCCCATACTGCAAGGCTTTCACCCACCTCAAAGGGGCTGCATCGACGTGGTTTGGAACTCTGCGAGGCCAAGCATTTCAAATGCTTCGGGGACCTCGCCTCATCATTCTGCGCCACTTCATGGGGGCTCGACCTCCTCCCAAGACCCGCCCAACACCTACTAAGGGTGAAACAAAGAAAGGGAGGAACCTCTCCGTGACTACATTCAACGGTTTCAAGCGGAAGCCGTCCAAGTCCAAGGACTCTCCTCGGACATGCAACTCCTGGCCGTAACTCAAGGCCTTCAGCGCGAGTCAAGGCTCGCATACAACATCAATGAAAACCCCGTCACAACGATGGGTGAGTTCATCGATCGAGCCACTCGATTCATGAACTCCGAGGAGATAAACAAGCCCTACAACAGGCCCCCACAAACGACAAAGAACAAGAAGTTCGACAAGGGGTCCGCCTCATCGAGGTACCAACCTCGAACGTCGCCCGAGGCCCTTCGATCATCACCCTGCACTTCGTGACACCCGCACGAATATTCTGCTAATGCTGGAGAAGCAGAACAAGGTCCCCAAGTGGCCTCAACCCATCCAGCACAAGAGCACCAAGGGGTTTCACAGGTACTGTCTCTACCACAAAGATCGCGGACACGACACTGAAGCGTGCTTTAAACTCAGGAACCTCATCTCTGAGATGATCGAGCAGGGCAAGCTCAAAGAATTCTTGTCCGACTCCACATCCCCTTGCAAAGACTTCCCAAAGGGCCGCAAGAGGGACGGCGATAGCGACGACCGCGAGAAAACGCGTCGTCGGCACAACAGCCCTCGAAGGCAAAACTTGCCACCACCACCACCGGCGGGCATCATCCACGTGCTCACAAAGTCAGAAGGCGTTTCCTCTAGAAAGCGTTACCCGAGAGAAAACTTGCAGATCGACCACCTCGAGGAAAATGTCATCTACCGCCCCAACGGGACAAAGGTCGTTGTTCCACACTCCGATCCACTGCTTATCACAGCAAGGATCGCGGGTTACGACACCAACATGGTCTACATTGACACTGGTGCAAACACTAGTGTCATTTTCAAGGACATGCTCGATAAACTCGGGATACACATGTCCGCTGTAAGAAGGAGCTCCGGCCCTACATTTGGCATCGGCAGGGACATTGTCCCAACAATAGGGGTCGCCAACTCCGCCTCATGTTAATCGGGGACACACCAAAGACGGTTGATTGCCACTCCATCATGACGGAGTTCCTGGTGCTCGAAGTCCCTTCAACATACAACGTCATTGTTGGCCGACCAAGCCAGGTTGATTTCCACATGAGATGCGACATCCGCTCTCTTACAATCACATTCACAACGCCTCGTGGGGATGCACACATCTACATCGACCAACGAATCGCAAGGACAAATTACGTGGCCTCTCTGAGCTCAACGGTCGATCCACAAACCTCGAAGGAGGTCGATGACCTAATGGATCCGGACGACAGGCCACGCCTCGATGACGTCACAGAAGAAATCGAGGTTGTCCCGGGTAAGAAGTTTAAGGTTGGCAAAAACCTTAAACAAAAGGAAAAGATGGGGCTCATCCACCTCCTCGAGGCAAACCTCGACGTTTTCGCCTGGGACTTGAAAGACACGCCAAAGGCGTCGACCCCAAAGATCATCACACACAAGCTTAATGTATTCCCGGATTCCAAACCGGTTAAACAAAAGAAAAGGGTATGGCCCCTCAAAAGCGATTTGTAAAGAGGAAGTTTCTAAACTACTCGACGGAATAATAAAAGAAATTCAGTACTCCGAGTGGCTTGCTAACATAGTTTTAGCTGACAAAACTAACGGCGACCTTCGTATGTGCGTCGACTTCACGGGCGTCAATAGGCATTGTCCCAAGAACCCCTATCCATTACCAGTCATCGACCAACTCGTGGATGCCACTTGCAAGTACAAATATCTATCGTTCATGGATGCTAAGAGTGGTTACCACCAAATCTACATGGACCCTGAAGACGCCTTAAAAACGGCATTCACAACGGGCGACGACGTATACTACTACGTTCGAATGCCATTTGGGCTCAAAAACGCTAGAGCTACCTATCAGCGTTTAATGAACAAGGTCTTTGCCCACCAAATAGGTCGCAACCTTGAAGCATACGTCGACGATGTCATTGTGAAAAACATGACATTCGATGACCACCTTCAAGATCTTGACGAAACTTTCAAGTCGTTCCGACGATACAACATGAGGCTCAACCCAGCCAAGTGCTCCTTCTTCGTTGGAGCCGGGAAATTCTTGGACTACATGATCTCCGAAAGAGGAATCGACGCAAACCTTAAGAAAATATCAGCCATCACGAATATGGCGCCACCAAGGAACATTAAGGAAAACCAACAACTCACAGGGAGAATTGTTGCCCTGGGACGATTCATTTCCAAACTGGGAGACAAGTGCAAGCCGTTCTTGAGCGACTTTACATGAAAAAGGCATTCACCTGGACACCGGAATGCCAAGAAGCCTTCGAGCAAATCAAGAAGCACCTCTCCGATTTGCCAACCCCGAAATGCCCACAACCGGGGACAAACTCGTCATCTACCCTCCACCTCGAACAACACTGTCTCTTCGGTGCTCGCATGAGGAAGGCCCACAACAGTGGCTCGTCTACTACACAAGTCACACACTACGAGGGACTGAGGCGAACTACCATCCCCTTCAAAAAACGATCTACGCTTTGATCGTCGCTGCCAAAAAATTACGGGCATATTTCCAAGCCCACACGATCATCATCATAACGGATCTACCAATCAGAGACATCCTAAACAGGACAGAGCATAGTGGTCGTTTAGCCCGTTGGTGCATCGAGCTCGGGGAATACGACATCAAATTCGAGCCTCGACGAGCCATAAAGGTACAAGCTTTGGCAGATTTCATGGCCGAGCTCTCCATCTACCCCTTCGAACATGGTCCTTCAAGGGATCCACCAGCGGAGTTGAAAACTCCCGAGTGAGACATGTTTGTGGATGGCTCATTCAGTGCTGATCGCCCAGGAGGGGGCATCCATATAAAAGGCCCGCACGACATGGAAATCAATTTACGAGTGGATTTCCAGTTCTCTATCACAAACAACGTGGCAGAATACGAGGCCCTCGTATCGGGGTTGAAAACCGCCTTGAAAGCTGGCTTACGACGTCTAACCGTGCATAGCGACTCACAGCTCGTGGTAAGTCAGGTCACGGGGACAAACGAATGCAGGGACCCCACTCTGTCGAGGTACCTACGGCTCGTTAAAAGCCTAGAAGGACAATTCAAACAGCTAAATATCAACAAGATGCCGAGAGATCAAAACACCAAGACTGACAAGTTGTCTAAGGGAAGGACTGATGCAATCCTCGAAACCTTGACACAGCCTTCGATAAGTACAATACATGCGATCGATGCCAACACAACAGCTGATTGGAGGCACCCAATCCTCCAATATCTCCAAAAGGGCACAGTCGACGGCCCGCCGGCGTTCCAAAAGAAAATAAGAACGCAGTCCTCGCGCCATATCGTCATAGACGGATCGTTGTGGCGTAAAGGGTATTCTGCCTCTTTACAAAAGTGTGTCACCGAGGACTCCAAACTCATCTTGAGCGAGGTTCACTCCGGAGTTTGTGGAGCACACATTGGCTCTGATGCGCTGGCACACAAATGCTTGCGCCTCGGGTATTATTGGCCAACGTTGAGGAAGGATGCGCATGATTTGGTGCGTACGTGCCACAAGTGCTAGCTCAACTCCCGCATCCAACGACAGCCCGCAAAGGAAGCGGTTACGGAGACATATCTCATACCCTTCGCGTTGTGGGGCCTCGATCTCATAGGGCCAATGCCTAAAGCCCCGGGGCAGTTCAAATTCTGCATAGTGGCGATCGACTACTTTACTAAGTGGATCGAGGTCCGGCCACTCAAGACAATAACTACTTCCAAAGTCATACACTTCCTCTGCACGACCTCGTGTCACGATACGGCACACCAAAGGTCATAATCACGGACAATGAGACTCGATTCGCGAGCACAAAGCTTAAGGATTGGGCCAACAAGATGAATATACAAATGCTCTACGCCCGTAGCCCACCCGCATCGAATGGCCGGTAGAGGTCACAAATCGCACAATCAAAGAAGGCCTGAAAAAGCGCCTCAATGATGCGAAAGGGAAATGGGTCGAGGAGCTACCCAGCGTCCTTTGGGACTACAGAACAACTACACGAGGACCAACGGGGGAAACACCTTTCTCCCTGGTCTACGGCGTTAAAGTCTTGCTCCCAATCGAAGTCTCTATACCAACAATCAGGACACTATATTACGACGCTCCTCATAACGAGAGCGGACTGCGGGCACGTCTAGACCTCGTGGAAGAACTCTGCGAGGGTGCTAGACTTAGGCTTATGGCCTTACGACAAAGGGCAAACCTTGACCACAACGCTAAGGTTCGGGCAAAACAGATCTACGTGGGTGATATGGTCTTGCTCAAGGCAGAGTTGTCAGGCCGTAACCCTGGGCATGGAGCCCTTCGTTCCAGATGGGCAGGACCATACATCGTGCACAATAAAGAAAGAGGCAGCGTTTACAAACTAAAAGACCACTAAGGCAAAATGCTCAAAAACGACTATCATGTCGATGACTTGAGGCCTTATTACGTCTAAGTTGTACACTTTACCTTAAATAAATTCGAAGTCTTCGCATTGTGCAAGCAATATTGATATGTTGAATAAAAGGGCAATAAATGCTACAAAGATTGTTCACTACTTTATAAAGTAAGGGCAAAAATTAATTACAAGTTAAAACCCCAAAGAATTACTTTGGAGCATCATCGTTTCGGGGTACAGCAGGGTCCTCTACATGACCTGGCAGAATATCATAAGGATATTCTGTCCCTAGCTTTTTCTCGACCCTACCCCACTCGAACAGTACCTCCTCGGAGGGCTCCTCCACTTTCGTCGCATCGAGGGGATCCAGCTGCGCCGTTTCAAAAATGGCCTCCACTTGGCGGCGCACAGAATCCTTCAAAGATAACGGACGCCCTCCATGGCCTTGGCGTCGACGACTTCCTCCGTTAACAGCTCGAAGGCCTTCCCCACTCGAGCGGCCCTCTCGGCAATGGGCTTCACAAAAACAGGCGGTTGAGTACTTTCGCCTTCGTACAACTTAAGACCAATTTGGTCTTCAAGTTGTGCAAAGGCGACTAGGTCCGCCACGCCCGAGCCCACCACCTCATTGAGGGTTGTGGTGCATTCGCCAACTTTGGCAGCAGCCCTCGAGGCATGCTCTTCGGCCTTGGTAGCCCTCAAGGACAGCTCCTCGATGAGCATGTCCTTCTCCTCCACCCTGACCTCCATCTCCCGGTGCGCGTCGAGCACCTGATCCATCTCGACTGAGAGGCCTTTGTTCGCATGGAGCTCGGAGAGGAAGAGGGCCTCGAATTTCTGCCCATCCGCGATGACGGCCTTCAGCCTTTGCTCCAAGGCATTTATAGCCGCGGAATGGGCAGCGTCCTTCTTCTCTGAGGCTTCCTTCAAGGAAGACACCTCGGACTCCCTCTCGACCAGGGCCTTCTTCAGGCCATCCACTTCCTCAGAGTCTTTGGCCTTCGCCTCGAGGCTCTTCACTTGGGCCAGGAGATCTTCGATTTTATCCATCAGGCCACGTGCCACTACAGCCTCCTGCAGGTTAAAAACACAAAGTGTGTAAACAGAAATACGCGGATAGTGACAATAATAAAAAAGGTCTCGAGGGTTCAGGCTTACTCGAGTGGCGCTCTGACAGAGATCCTTCGCCATATCCAGGGCTCCCAAGCCCTCTCCCACTACAACACAAAATGGAGGATAAGAATACGCAATTAAAAGCAATCTCCAGAAGCTATAAGCAAACACCCAGAGGAAAAAGAGCAGTACCTTCAATTCGGGGACGTTTCCTACGGAGGTTAAGCTCCTCGGAGTCCCCAGAGCTCTCCTCGATGACCAGGGGAGCAACCGCGTTGACGGGTTGCGCCTTCGTCACCAAGGCCTCCTGGCCTCGAGCCTCCCCGCCCTTCGAGGGCTCAACAGAGTGCCCCTCGTAAACCCCTCGAACGGGCTCTGAGAAGAGTTGCTCCATTTCTTTCTTGAGGGCTTCCCTCAGATCTTGCTTTTTTGCAAAAAGAGCACTGGGGTGCGTCATCTTAACTGCAACGAAGCGTCTATGACGATATGGCGCGAGGAATATGGCGATATGGCGTCTATGACGATATGGCGATATGGCACCCTTTGGCTATCACCCTTCTAGTTCTTATTGTTCAGCAAAGAATTCTAACTTCTTTGAGATCCAATCATGTTTAGTAAAAGTATAACCTTCTTTTCTGTTCTCCTTCAGTTTAGCTTTAATCTCTGCCAATGGTGCAATTCCATGCCAAACAGCCCATCAATAATTAAAGTGACACTCAATTTCATCATAGAAGTTCTTGTGAGGGCCGAGAGCTAGAACATGGCTCTCTGCCCTTTTTATCTCCATGATTTCACATACTGTCACGCATATATGCATCTAAGTCTTTCATCACAGTCATTTAGTAACTAAAAGCAACACTAATAATACCATATTATATTGGTCTTGTTCTAGGATCAAGTACAACATCTCAGTACCTCTCCAAATCCTCGAAATCATGATCATTCATAACTTACACTTTGCCATCTTTAAAACATAATTAAACAGTTTTCAGTCATGAGGATAATTACTAGTTCCATTTATTTAGGAACAAAAGGCCGACAACCCCCACTAGTCATTCATACTTCTTCAACTAAATCGGCAGCATCAAAGATATAAGAGCAATCATGATCAGTTATTTAAGCATAAAAAACATCATTAAAATCAGAAGTTAATCATTTAAGCTAACCATCTTACTAAATGAACTCCAGACAGAGAGCTCAATCTCAAAGCCTTCTTTCCCTTTCTTTGTCATTAATCAGTTTTCATTAATCAAAAGTCTTAAGCACATCACCAACCAGTAATTCAGTCATCATTTATAGATACGACAACAACCAGTTTAATATTTCAAATTGAAACATTCTTCAACTATCTATACGAGGCAAACTTCTCTAATACACTTTACAATTATTAGTAAACTAAGCTCTTCCCATCCGTTTTACAGTAGTAAAATCACAAATTCCCATCCATTCGATAGAACATCTTCAATGTTGTTTATTAGTCATCACAGTAATCGGCCAACAACCCAATTCCTTAGCACAAATCTTAAAAGTTTACATATAGTAACAAATAGAGATGGAATCAACCTTACTTGTCCAGGAAGAAGCTAGTTTTCCTCTTTTGCTCACTCTTTCTTCTCGGTTAGTATCTAGGGTTCTTGAACCCTTCTGATTCTTGCTCTAATTCTTGAATCAACGGTTGAAAGGAGATGATTCTTCATCAAATTGCAAGCCGAAACAGTGAAGGGAACAAAAGCCCTCTCATGGTGAGATGAATCGATGAAGAAAAGAAAGGTTGAGAGCCGTCTTTTTGCTCTCTATTTTGACTCCCTCGTGAAAGAAGAAAGACGATAGAAAAAAGTTAGGCAGAATCGCATCCGCCTTCTTGTTTTAAATAATTAAAAGGGAATTTAATTAGTCAGTCATCAAACTTTTACCAACATTACATAAGAACCCCATTTGCTAAGTGTATTTTCGGGTTAGTCACTGGCCCTCTTCATCAGTTTTATTTCTTTCCAATTTAGTCACCAAAACATATAACTATCACTTTCTCTTTTCATTTCTGTCCTCAATTCTTTCAATCATTCAATTCAACCTTTACTAGTTTTATCTCTGTACAAATAAGTCACTCCCAACAGAAATTAACTTCCTACTTATTCAATTAAATCTCCTTTCTTTTTCTTCTTCATAAAGAAACTCAGTTCTCTCTAATTTTTCAGTTAAGTCCGGTATTGTTTTCTAAAATTTTCAGTTTAGTTCTCTTTTTCTTAAATCATTTATGTTGGGACTCTGACGGTAATCAGGCCACAACAAAATGTATGAGGTGTACATTGGTTAAGCGTAGAAAGTTTTAGACTTAACTCAAGTGTTTGTTAAAATTTTAGTCCTAACAATGCTATTATCACTAAATTTTAGGCATCTGTTCATTTAGAGAAAGAAAGAAAGATAAATTGGATTTCTTGAAAATTTATGTGAAATTTATAAGAGCAAAAGAGATTTGATTACAAGATTGGTTTGACAAATTCATTTTTTCACTAAATGAACAGGCCCTTATGTCTTAAGTGGCAAGCTTTTTGCTAACATGCAAAATCTAAAATATTTATATCTAAATTGATATTTTCTCAATAATTACATGATCAACTAAAGACATATTCTTCTATCCTTAGTATATCCTGAGTGTGCAGCCTGGTAGTTAAAGCTCCCAAGGACACCATGGTGGAGGTCTATCCCCAATCTCTATGTATCAAAAAAAGAACATACACTTCTTAAAATACTATTAATTTTTTATTTTACCATGTTATAGTCATTCTATATTATTTCCCTACAATTTTTTTTTGATACAATGACTGCGATTTATCTCTTAAAATACTATTAATTTTTTATTTTACCATGTTCTAGTCATCCTATATTATTTCCCTACAATTTTTTTAATACAATGACTGCGATTTATCTCTTACTCTGTTCATCCATGTTTTTTTAAAAAAGAAAAAAACCATAACTTTGGCGAACAAATATCATAAATGGGACACCAAAACTTGAATTTTCTAATCATTGGCACACACACACACACACACACACACACATATATATATATATATATATAATTTCTCTCGATTGAAACTATACACTAAAAAATGAGATGAAATGATAAAATCATATTGTGGGAAACTTTAAGGGCCTATCCGGAAAAGTTAGAAAAAAATGGTTACTAATAGAGGACTTTAACCATTTAATAAAATAAAGTAAACAAAAAGAACAAACAAAAAATTGAAAGTACTATTTTAAACATCATAAAAAGCAGCCCAACTGATCAAGGGTGTTTTTTACTCAATGCACGTGCAATGATTCAAATACATTTATAAACACCTTAACTCACCCTTGTATTTGTCAAAAATAGTGTAGGGCGAAGAGTAAGGGGTCGAACCCAAGAGAATCGAGCGTTCCTAGGCTAGTGTGCAATGTGTATAACTATGCTAGAATGCAATGCAAGGGCAGCAATGGTTTGATGGGATGGTTGGTGGAAAGTGTAACTAATTTAAATGAAACTAGATGCAATGGAGGCAACGAGTGAAATGAAACAAGTAAGAGCTAGGAAAATTAGAACTTGTGGAATTTCAAGTATAGAGATCTCTTCGGGATTCATGCATCTTAGAGGCTACTTGTGCATCTCAACTCATGGTTTAGAGATTGATTACTAAAGCTAACATGCTTCCATCTCTAGATAGCACATTAATCTCTCGCCAAACACTAACCTAAACAACTCTCGTTGTATTAGCATTAGGTGACAAGGCATGAACAACTCCTAATCTACTAATCAATCAACTCCTAGATGTTATCTCTAACAATCAGCAAGCCAATCAACCAAATCCCTTAGGCAAAGTTCATTAAAACCTCTCTCGAGCATTTCAACAAACACCTTAGATGCATATGCTATAGTTAGCCACTCTCTAACATACTTAAGCATTCAATGATCATGGAATTGGTATCTAAATCCATACAAGTCGAGAATATCACAATCAAACCTCTAATAACATTAAACCCCCAAGAAGAAATGAAAACTACCTACTCCTACTCATGATACTACTCAAAATCAGCACCAATAAAACACCAATAATGAAGAGTAAAAGAGAGATAGGATAGAAATCACCCTATAAATGATCATCCACAAGAGCCCCAATCAACCTCTCATAATTGTGAGGTTGAAGGGGCTCATAAGCCCTAGGAGAAAGAGGAAGAACAGCTCCAACTTCAAGTTTGATGTGAAATTCGTGTAAATGGTGAGATGTTGCTAAAACTCAACCTAAAAGTCTATATATACTATATCTAATAGTCCAAAAAGTCCCTAGACATATGGGACCTTATAACAAGGTAAAATAAGGGTAAACAAGTCCAAAAACAATGTGCAAATCGGATGGAATCGAGGCTGACTCGAGTTGGTCTCATTAAATGACGTGGATAATAGGAGGATGCTCGGGGGGTTGCGCCTGGTGGGCCTGGGGGATGCGCCTGTACTGTTCACAAAGGGTCAGTTTTCTCCAGAGGATGCGCCGGGATGCGCCTGGTGCGCCTGGGGGTTGCGCCTGGTGTGTTCACGCAAGCTACCATGCTCCAGGGGATGCTCTGGGATGCGCCTGGATGCTCTGGGATGCGCCTGGATGCTCTGGTTGGGTGCGCTGGTACTGTTCACAGCAGCAAAAACTTGGTGGAAGTCTTTCTTCCCGTGCTCCCCATGTCGGGTCCTTTCGCGAGGTTCTCCACACTTCATCTCCACTCCTCAAGTGTGCGCCTACGAACAAATAGTCACATCGAATAAAACGCACACATAATGAAGAAATATGCTCAAATAAGTGATGAATTTGACTTAGAACACCATGGAAATGTGATATGTGTGTGCCACACATCACACCCCCAAACTCAAAATGTTGCTAGTCTCTAGCAACACAAGCATCTAGGAAAGTAAAGACTCAAGGACTCATACTCTAGCCACCTACATATTTACAAAAGCATTTGGTGTAGGCAAGAAATCAAATCAAAGTTATTCATGCACCTAAGAATCACTACTCGACAAAGCTTGAGTGCTCCTAAAGAAAGATCTACATCTTGTGTAGTGCACAAGTGAACAATTTGTGAGAAGTTACAATAAAGATCGGAAGATACAAAAGTTGGGGTAAGTTGGTCATTCGAGCATTTAATACTTCCTAAAGAGAACATAGACTCCAAGTTTAATGCATACCAATGAGAAACTAGATTTAGCAAGTGAATGTGGAATGCCCATTGCTCACACCTTATTCATCAGCTCCCTTTTTTTTTTTTTACTACTTCCTTCTTCTTCTTTTTTTTTTTTTATTTATTATTATTTTTGTGTGAGGATGGTTTCCTAAATTCTTAAGATGAGCGCTTGGAAGAGGGTCAAGAGGCCACGCAGTTGCCGTCTACAACCACATGTCTAAAGAATCATTCCAACCGAACCTCCTTAAGATGTTGCGATATCGCACTTGCACTCCAAGCTTGCACTTGGAAGAGAGGCATTAAGCTATGCCACGGGTGCTCCGCTTCATGACAAAAGCGTCATTCCAAGTGTTGCCAAACATAGAGTGCAAATATTAGGCACCCACCTAGCATTTCCCATTCACAAGCTAGCTAAATCAAGCTTCACAACATATCATTAACCAAGGTTTCCGGTTCTCCTTAAAGAGATTTTTCATGCTCGAGACCAACTTTAATCCAAAAATCAAATCATGTAATTCTAAAATGTAACAATTCACAAAAAGTTCAACAAGACACTCAACAAGTGAGATCCGTCTATATTAGTACTCAAGCTAAGTACACACACACCCCATTCTATCATCGAATGCATGAACACTTATCATCTCCCACATACAACTTGCCTACAAGCTTTTAGTCCCATGATTTTTAAGATTTTTCTGTTTTTTTTGTGATTTTTGAAAATGTAAATAAATAAATAAATTACAACCTTAAAAGAAAAAGAAAAACTAGATGCTTGCAAGGTGTTTCAAATCAAATACAACACAAGGTACTCTCTACTATCTCTCATATGAAATATATACGTATACCCCCCCAAACTCAAAATATGCAATGTCCTCATGGCATGAGAGGGAAAGGCAAAAGAGAGAGAGAACGGTAGGTCGTACCTGGGGGGCCAAGTAGGCCCCCTAATCCTGGGTGGAGGTGGTGAGACAACCGGTGGAGAAATGGGTTGAGAGTGTTTTCGCGATTCCCCCAACATTGTAGACTTGAAATCAAGCTTTCTTTCTCTAGAAAATGATGCAACTTGAAGAAATGGGCACATTTGCACCACAAACATGCTTCTAATCACTTACCCACTTACAATGTGACATGAATCAAGCGAGAAATGCATCAAACAAGCATAGGAATTCAAATCTCAAAATGTAGGTTTTAGCTCACAAAATTGAAATTCTGAGAATAAATTCGAAAGAGGGAGAGATGAGAGATTTACCTTTGCCATTTGAATGCAAATGTGACTAGAAATGAGTGGGGAGTGAGGAATTTGAGTGAAGTTTGTGAGTGCGAGCAACGAAGATGCAACAGAGAAGAAATGAAATGAGGGGCTGTTCCGGGTGAGGGGTAAGGTTATCGGGTCAGGGGGATAGGCTGGGGTGGGCTGGGGATACGCTGGGGGGGTGGGCTGGGTGAAGGGGTTGGGCTGGGTAGCGCTGGGGTGGGCTGGGTAGGATAGGCTGGTGGGGTGGGATGGGATGGGTTTCGGGTTTTGGTGCAGGAGATGCGCCGGGTTGGGCTGGGTAGCGCTGGGAAGGGTGGGCTGGGTGAAGGGGTTGGGCTGGGTAGCGCTGGGGTGAGCTGGGTAAGGGCAGAATTCAGCAAGCAGGAGGTGCGCTGGGGGTAGGCTGGGGTGGGCTGGGGGGTGGGCTGGGTTTCGGGTTTAAGGGTGAGATTAGAGAGGGTTAGTTTAGGGGATGGGCTGGGGGTAGGCTGGGAGGACGCACGGGTTTAACTTGACAAACCACCAAAAAAATTCTAATTATTCCTACCTTCCATCCACCTTACCAAACATTGCCATGAACATATTTTCCCTATGAAATTCCACTTCACAAAGCTTCATCCACCTGAAAATAAAGCACACATCAATTCACCCATTCTTATTCAAACCGCAAACTTTAAGAAGCTAACAAGACATTTAAAACCGTTGGGTTGCCTCCCAATAAGCGCCACATTTAAAGCCCTTGGCTAGGCATGAATGGTGAAGAAAGTGTCACGTGACACCCTTCGGTCTTATATCATCCACAACATGAAGATCAAGAGGGTGTTTCCTTCCAAGATCCACTAGACTCATCTTTCTTGGAGGTCTCCATGGCATACATCTCACTTTAAACATCCCACCTCCACAACACTTATCCAACTTGAAGATTTCCACATATTCATATTGGGGCACTTGAGAGCAAGGAGTGGGTGTTGCTCCTAAAAGTAGCTTGAGATTTGCAATTGTCTCTTCACCCCATTGAGATTCTTCTTCACACTTTTCCTCTATATTTTGCTCGAAGCGCTCACTTTTCTCTTCCAAGTTCATATCTTCCAATGGCTGGTCATGTTCCACAATTGTGGCATCATCTTGCATCCCATGGCTCATCTCTAAGAATTGGTCTTGTAAATCACATGCCATTTGTGCACATAAAACCTTCATGTTCTTCAATGATGCCCTTGTTTCTTCTTTCGCATATGCCATTTTTTTGGTCAAAGTGTTACATCCCTCTTCAATCATCTTGTTGCCTTCTCTTATCTCTATAGCTAGATCCTCTATTAATTGACTAAGAGATGGCTTTTCTTCAATTTGGGGCTCCATGAAGAGAGGTGAAGGGTGGGGGTTCTCTCTTTTGAACCTTTCCTCTTCTCTTTTGTTGCTCTCCCGAAGTTCACTTATGAAATCTTCCAATGTTTGGTTCATGGAAAGCAACACTTCATTTTGTTGCACAAGAGGCGGTTCCTTCATTACTTTGGCCATTTCCTCCTCTCTTTGAATGTTGTTTGCCCTCATCTCATTCACAAGATCATCTAACTTTCGTGTCATAGAAAGCAATGCTTCATTCCGTTGCACAAGAGGTGGTGGAGATGTGACATAATAGTACTCATGAGTGTTTGCTCCATCATGTTCATATGTTGGCTCCCAAGTGGTTTGATGATTGTAGAAGCCATTTTCTCTCCATGAGAATTGCTGTCCATATGACCAAGTGTTTTCATAAGCATCCATGTCCTCCCAATGATAGTGGTCTTGGTTGTTCCTCCACATGTTGTGGTGTGCCATTAGTAGCACAAAAGATGGTACCTACAATGCAAGAAAAGAAATGGAAGTAAACATGGTCTAAAATCTTCAATGCAAGGAAATAAACATGATATGCAACATGCAACACACAACACAAAAAGTCTAAAAACTTACACTCAACTCCCCGGCAACGGCGCCAATTTGATCAAGGGTGTTTTTACTCAATGCAAAACACAGGTGCAATGATTCAAATACATTTATAAACACCTTAACTCACCCTTGTATTTGTCAAAAATAGTGTAGGGCGAAGAGTAAGGGGTCGAACCCAAGAGAATCGAGCGTTCCTAGGCTAGTGTGCAATGTGTATAACTATGCTAGAATGCAATGCAAGGGGCAGCAATGGTTTGATGGGATGGTTGGTGGAAAGTGTAACTAATTTAAATGAAACTAGATGCAATGGAGGCAACGAGTGAAATGAAACAAGTAAGAGCTAGGAAAATTAGAACTTGTGGAATTTCAAGTATAGAGATCTCTTCGGGATTCATGCATCTTAGAGGCTACTTGTGCATCTCAACTCATGGTTTAGAGATTGATTACTAAAGCTAACATGCTTCCATCTCTAGATAGCACATTAATCTCTCGCCAAACACTAACCTAAACAACTCTCGTTGTATTAGCATTAGGTGACAAGGCATGAACAACTCCTAATCTACTAATCAATCAACTCCTAGATGTTATCTCTAACAATCAGCAAGCCAATCAACCAAATCCCTTAGGCAAAGTTCATTAAAACCTCTCTCGAGCATTTCAACAAACACCTTAGATGCATATGCTATAGTTAGCCACTCTCTAACATACTTAAGCATTCAATGATCATGGAATTGGTATCTAAATCCATACAAGTCGAGAATATCACAATCAAACCTCTAATAACATTAAACCCCCAAGAAGAAATGAAAACTACCTACTCCTACTCATGATACTACTCAAAATCAGCACCAATAAAACACCAATAATGAAGAGTAAAAGAGAGATAGGATAGAAATCACCCTATAAATGATCATCCACAAGAGCCCCAATCAACCTCTCATAATTGTGAGGTTGAAGGGGCTCATAAGCCCTAGGAGAAAGAGGAAGAACAGCTCCAACTTCAAGTTTGATGTGAAATTCGTGTAAATGGTGAGATGTTGCTAAAACTCAACCTAAAAGTCTATATATACTATATCTAATAGTCCAAAAAGTCCCTAGACATATGGGACCTTATAACAAGGTAAAATAAGGGTAAACAAGTCCAAAAACAATGTGCAAATCGGATGGAATCGAGGCTGACTCGAGTTGGTCTCATTAAATGACGTGGATAATAGGAGGATGCTCTGGGGGTTGCGCCTGGTGGGCCTGGGGGATGCGCCTGTACTGTTCACAAAGGGTCAGTTTTCTCCAGAGGATGCGCCGGGATGCGCCTGGTGCGCCTGGGGGTTGCGCCTGGTGTGTTCACGCAAGCTACCATGCTCCAGGGGATGCTCTGGGATGCGCCTGGATGCTCTGGGATGCGCCTGGATGCTCTGGTTGGGTGCGCTGGTACTGTTCACAGCAGCAAAAACTTGGTGGAAGTCTTTCTTCCCGTGCTCCCCATGTCGGGTCCTTTCGCGAGGTTCTCCACACTTCATCTCCACTCCTCAAGTGTGCGCCTACGAACAAATAGTCACATCGAATAAAACGCACACATAATGAAGAAATATGCTCAAATAAGTGATGAATTTGACTTAGAACACCATGGAAATGTGATATGTGTGTGCCACACATCACGAACTAGAAGAAGAAGAAGAGAGAAGAAAAAGAAAGAGAAGAGAAGAAGAAAACGGAAGAAGGAAAATGGTAACCTAAAAAGAAGGAAAACGGAAGAATAAGAAGAAGAAGAACGGCGGATTGTGAAATAAGGAGGAAAAAACACTAAAAATGAGTTTTACCGCGGTCTTATCACGCAAAAGGCTACGGTAACCTATGGAAGTGAGTTGGAAACGATTTTTACCACGAGAAAAGGTTTACCGTGGCCCTAGTCGTAGTAAAAGCGCGGTAAAAAATGGTTTTTCTACATGTGTATTAAAATTTGCAGCAAAAAGCACAAAAAACCTCTTGAACTTTTTAATTTGTCACGAATCGGTCACTGAATTTTTTATGTTATCAGAGAAACCCTCAAACTTTTGATATTGTACCAATTTAGCCACTGCATCTGATTTCTGGTGATGTTACAAACAGATAAACGACGTAGATTGGGCAAAAAGTTAAACCTAAAGTGTCTCTAAATGTTCGATTAAAAAAAGCACACACACGTATTATATTATTATCATTGTAGGCATTAAATCCGTTAACTTTAACACCAAGTTAACGGTAAAAGACCTGATTATGGCAAAAATATGAAGATAAGTGACTTTAATAGGAAAAATTCTTAAAACGGGACCGGAATAGGATAATTAGCAAAGTCAATGAACTAACCGTATACTTTACCCGACTAAAATATGGAAAACCAAACATTACAATAAAAAAAGAAGGATGTATTAATTTCTTTTAGAATAATTTACTGACCTCCAAAATTTAAAACTTATACAAATTTACCTCGAAACTTCTCTCTCTCCTTGGCTTAGGATAGCACCATCACCCCCCTGACTGCCTCTTGTAGCTCACATCCAATCCATCCTTTCCCAAAAGAGGAGCTAGCTATGTATGGTCTATGGAAGGGCTAACGGAGGGGGATGAGTAAAAGTGTTTGGAAACAAAGGTTTAGGTGTAAAAGTTTCAAACAAATTTTTTGAGTGTTACTTAGAGCATAAAAAGAAGTTAAATAATTTATTATTTTTGTCTTCAATGTTTTAATATATATAAATTTTAATAATATAAGTAAATAATAAATGAATATCTCTAGTTTCTAAATATATTTTTTTAGAATTTTTTAAACAAAATCTTACTAGTAAAAATTTGAATCAAACACAAATTTATACAAATTAGAGCTTGTGTCACTCGCATGAATCCACGTCTTCTTCTTCATCTCCATCCCTGTTTTTGTTTTCCTTGTGCATTCAGACAACCCAATGCTTATTATGGTAACAATTCCCTTCCATATCTTCACCATAGTTATGTTTCTCATTTCTGTGAATGATACTCAATTCTAATTGAGAAAGCATGCCTACGAGCTTCTTCGACCACTTGCATCATCATGCTTCCGATGACTTTATCTTACATTTTAAATCTTCACCTCAACTGCGCTTATTATTTCCGTCAACAATATTTGATTTGTCTAAGAAATACATGCATTCACGCATTTTGACAGCCGCTGCCACCGCCACCATGGTCCTGGTTGTTGTGACCTTGACTTATGTCAGCGTCCCCAACAAAATTGATAAAGAAAAGATGAAGGAGTAAAGTGAAAAATAGAGAAAAATTGGATGAACTTTGAGCTTTGAAGAAAATTTTAGAGTTGGGTTGAAGAATAAGAAAGAGGATTAGTCGGGTTAGACGGGTTACGAGTTGAGTTTAACCCGTAAACCCGTGACCCAACCCAAATTCATCAAGAATCACAACCCAGCCCATTCTTAAACCCCTTAGCCCAAATTTAGCCTACCTAAGCCTAAACCCAACTCCCTAAAATAAACGTACCCATTAACCCAATATGAAAATATCACCTCCAGGCTCCAATCCCAACCAAGCTGCTGCGTTTTCAATCTTTCAGATTAGAATAAAAAAACCAAACCCTAGCTCTCCAACTCAAGCTGCGTTGAATCGTTGATTAATAGATTCATTCTTGAAGCGAAGATCTCCTATTCGAGCACGCTCCAGTCTCATGACGAGCAGTGGAGCAGAGCAGACGAATGCTTAGCAGGTTGCTAGCCTCGCCTCGCAGCCCTCGCTCGATTCTCTAATTTGGTAAGTTTTTTGCTCCTCACTCTAGTTATTTTATTTGCTTAAAATAGGATTTTTTTAGTAGAATAATAAAGACAAGTCGCTGATTTGAAACGCAGGAATGGTGGTCTTGCGGTTTGGCTTAACAAAGCCCCTGACTGGTTCTTATCAGCATTTGGATATTCTGTATTAAAGCAAAAGATTCAAGTCTATAGAAAGGTATTTTGTCCATTGGCTTGTGTTATAGAAAACTTAGAGGTTTACATTAATGCATATTTAACTTTTTTCAGAACTTGGAGGAGCTGAAATTGGTAATCCTATTAAGGCAAAACAAGCAAAGCCAGGTAAAGAATTTTTTCGTTTGCTTGTTTTTTCTCATATATATGTTGTGTGCTTGCTTTTTTACTCTTAAAGATTTGCGTTTTTACTCTTAAAGATCTGCATAAGTACAAATCAAGGGTTTCCCAATTGATTGTGGTTCATTGTAGTGCTCAATCTCTCTAATTGGTTTTGTGCAACCAACATATCTGTGCTGTCACTGAACTGAACATTTACCTATATTGTGATCTTCCCTTCACAGTGGCCATGCCAAGTACATTTTCCCCATTCATTTTTGCTGTTTAATTATTTGTGAATCTGAATTTAAAATTTGTTGTGTAAATATGTTTTCAGTAAATAGTTTATTTTATTATTTTGTGAATGCATGGGTTTAAAACCTGAATTGAAAATTTGTTGTGTAAATCAACAGTGTTAAATCTGTTTTGTTTTGTTTAAAGTAGATTTCTTAATATCTACTTGTTTAAATGTTTTAGGACAATGGACAAGGAGAAGGAGAAGGAAGGAGAAACAAACATCACTGTTGAAGCAAGTGTAGATGAGAACACCACTGTTTTGTTTAAAGTAGATTGTTGATGTTTGAATGTTTTGAATTTGGACTTTGGATGATTGATGTATTTTGGATGTATTTTGCAAGAAAAAAGGGGATAATTCATGAATTCGGGTCTGTCAGGTCCGCCCAACCCGAACCCGACTAAGTTCGGGTCCGACCCCGATACGAAAAATGTTTGGGCCAGTTAACTTTTCGGGTTTGGGCCAACCCGACAACCCCGACCCGTTTTCACCCCTAGTTTTGGTGACTTGACTGAAAATACTAGGTTCCGATGGGGTTCTTTTGACAAAGGTTGGGAAATTGGATGACTACTTAATTAAATATATTTAGAAACAAATAAAAGGGAAGGAAGAAGGGGGAAAGGGGATCGGTTTTTTTCTATTTTTTCTTCTTCATCTGCAACTAGACGCTTTGGGGCAGAGGCAGGAGATGATGAGCTGGAGGCGAGCAAGGGAACACTGGCTGTTCAAGGCGTCGCCGGTAGTGCGGCGGAGATGGCGCTGGGAGAGGCCACTGCTGTTTCCGGTTGTGATGGGCGGAAAGAAAAATTTCAGAGAGAACAGAGCAAGATCGCTCTTGCTTCTTCTTCTCACAATCTCTCATCTTCCATCGATTCAAGCAAGGGACTTGTAGGCTTTGATATTTTCGGCCCTAACAACAGCAAAAGGAACCATCTCCTTCTCATTACTGCAAAGAATTGAAGGGAACAATTGAAGAACCCTAATTACAGGGTCGACCAATTCAAGGGAAATCGAAGGTTTTATTGAGGGATTCGAGTCCTCTTCTTCACAAGTGAGCATTTATTACTGATTTACTAAAATTGCATGTCGTACTTAATCAATTCGTGATCTGTTTTGGAGTTGGCCGAACCTATTTCTGCTGAATCTTGATCGATAATGGTCTGATTCTTGTGGGATGAGTGAAATTGAGTTATTTGATGATTAATTCTGATCAATCTATCAATGTCTGTTGATTTTTGGTGAATTTCCCCAGAAAGACTGGTGCTGGCCGAATAGTTCATGATAACTATTTTGTCACTTTCTTGACGAAATTGGGAAATTTAATTGTGTAAATACTTTTTAATTCTTGAAAGATGGCCAAGTACAACTGATGATGCTCTCTTGAAGTTAAAGAGGGAGGTTAAGACCTTGATAGGTCTCGGTCTTGTTTTGTTTGATGGAGGATTTTGATACTATCGAGATTAAATAATGAATGAATGAAACTACTGAGTTAGGATCATTGAATAAAGCTCTTAGTTTTTACAAGATTGAAATGATGATTTGGTCTTGATGATTTGAGTAGATCGGCCTGAGCTAGATTGATATGGATTAGTTGCTTAGATGATGAATGTTGTATGAAGATGGCCTGTATCCATGTTTAAATGACTATATCTTGATGATGAACTATTATGGATGAGTAAGCTAGAAACATGGGTTGGATATTTAAAGTGAAGGCTTGTATGGACCATGCTTGCCTCGGCTTCTTTGTGTTGATAGAAGTATTTATATTACTTGAGTCTTGAAATGAGCCATTTGATTTACTGATTTAGTGGTTGATTTGATGAGGAATTAGTGGGGATTTGTTGCTGTTCATTCAACATTTGTATGACTGAAAAGGCTAGGAGTACAATTGGGAATGTGTGAATGATTAAGAAGGAGTGGTGAACCTCAACCCCTCTCGGACTCATGGGTAGATTTGTGGAACATGGGATGATTTGATTTCTAAAGCCTCTTATGAGCTACTATGAATGAATGTGAACTGTATGAGTTTTCCCATAATTACAAATGAAGTGTTGTGAGGGTGAATTGGGCTAAACTCCTCGACTTAATGGTTATTGTGAGCTGCTATAGGTCTCCTAGTTTCTTACAATTGAGAAACATGCTTAAGTACACTTGTGATCAATAACTGAGGAACTGAATCACTGGAAAGGTGGAGTTAAGCTTGAAGTTAGGCATTTTGCCAAGTCAGAGAGAAGAAGCAATTACTCTTCCTAGCGGGGGTGCACTTCACGACCCTGTAAGTACTCTATTCCCTCCCTTTCTTCTTCTCAAGTTACTTTCTTTATTTATAATCATTTGTGCAAATTACTTACTCTTTAGTTGTTGGGTTGAAGGGAACCTAGAAAAAGGATGCATGATGGACAGGAGAGCTTGAAGAGAAGGTGCAGGAGCTCCAACAACAAGGATCATGAAGATCAACAGGCCAACTAGGCTAGGTTTATCTTCAAAGTGTTTTAGTATTTTCTTTTCTTATTTGTAACTCTTAAACTCACTTCTTTAAACTTTGGTTTATACAAGGACTTATATATATATATATATATATATATATATATATATATAAAGCTACAGAATAGAATGGGGAAAAAGGAGAGGATAGGAAATGAACTTATCAACTTAATTAAGATACAGTTTAGGAACATTTAGCCTTTTTCATGACTTCTCAACCAATTAGTATTTTTTCGAAAGTACAGTAACATCTAAACAAAATTAGTAAAATTAGAGTTTTAATAGTACATCAATAAAATTGGAATGTAAAAATATATAGGTATCATTAGAGAGGTTTTTCTAATTTCAGGTACCAAAATATGAGGGAGTTTTTTGGTATCAGTTGGGGCGAATAGAATTTTAGTCCTCGTTCTTTTTGATATGTACGTATTAAACCCATAAGTTTACAATTTGTTTGACTATGTACAGTCCTTCAAAAAACAAAAGCGTTTGAACACCCGAAAATGACATTTATGAAGAAAAAAATGTGTTTGGACAGAACAATGATGTTTTCGATTTTAAAGATGTTTAACCTCATTAAAAATGTCAATGTTGTAGAAAAATAAGCTTAAAGAGAACTTTTTTAAGCAAATTACTTTATTGCATAGATTTGAATAATTAATATTGTCAAATATGCTTTTTGGTAGTAGTTGGGGTAAATAGTTTTGAAAAGAGGATAAGTAACTTGTTGAATAGCTAAAAGTTCTATGAATCTCAAGTTGGATCAATCAAACTTGAAAATCTTTCTTAGTGTTGTTTCTCCTATGTTGTATTGTTAGTTTAAGGTTAATTATAGGCCAAAATGCGGATTAGTACCATGAATTATCATATTTCGGTGATTTAAGGGCCCTAATTTTGGATCGGGTATTCTAGTACTCTGAACTATTAAACTAGGTATCAAGGACCTGAGTAAATTCCGCTGGCAGTCCTATAAAAATAATTATTGTCTTGTTTTCGTCTTATTTTAAAAAACTTGTCCTGTTTTGGTCCTACCTAAGGGTTCACTGTCCTATTTTTATCCTTTCCGTTCATTGATGCCGTTAGTCTTGACGGATCTCCGTGAAAGTACCATTTTACCCTCTAGTTAATTGACGTGGCAATTCATAAACTCAGTTCGCCGCCGCCAGGTGTCCCTTGGGATCACGTAAAGGGACCTCCGAAACTGGGCGGACTGCTCGGCGGTCCACCTCCGGGATTCCGTCACAGTCTGCCACCAAGGGACCGCCGGAACTAGGTGGACCTCCACCGTGGATCGAGGAGGTTAAAGACTCGAGGGCGCTGTTTCAACACGAGCGACGATCTCGAAGCGCCCATATTTGGAGTACATCGCGGGTTCGATAGGGAAACCCGTTTGGGGAGTGGGTCCCCTCTTGCCGGAACAATTCTGGAAATTAGCCGATTCGTTGCTCCACGATTGCCATCACCGGAGCAATCGCTCGTCGAACGTCACCGAAGACGAAGTGATCGCTTTTCTGGACTCCAAACAGCGTGGGTCGGACTTGTACATAGCGTTCGACAGCGTAGTGGGTCTGACGGAGGAGTACCCGGAGCTCGCCGCCGCTCTCGAATCATCGACCCGGTCGTTCATCTGGGTCATCCAATCCGGACGATCGCCGCATGATATTCCCAGAAACCACTTTGATCCAAGTTTCAAAGCGCGAATCGGGAACAGGGGTTTGGTGATTAAGGGATGGGCACCGCAGCTGTTGATACTAAGCCATCCGTCGACGGCGGCGTTTCTGTCGCACTGCGGGTTGAAGTCGACAACAGAGGCCATGTCATTTAACGTTGGTCCACGTGAGCGCCATGTCAGGTAACCAGGGAGCAAAATGGTACTTTCACGGAGATTCGTCAAGAATAACGGCATCAATGGACGGAAAGGACCAAAATAGGACAGTGAACCCTTAGATAGGACAAAAACAAGACAAGTTTTTAAAATAGGACCAAAACATGACAATAATTATTTTTACGGGACTGCCATCGGAATTTACTCTCAAGGACCTTGACCTGACTTCCGTTTGTTGACCAAAGGAAAAAGGAAAGAAAATTGCTTATTTAGCCACCTAATTTTTTAATCTTTCTAGTTTTAAGCTAAAATAATAAAAACTGTCATAATTATATACTTCATATTTTCATGTTTACTAACCTTAACTTGACCAACAAAAATTGCACATATATAAATATATACATGAATTTTATTAATTTCTTAAATCACATGTTGCATCATTGATTGAAAAGCTTTGAAAATTCTTTAAAAAAATTTGTTTAAGAAAGATAAATCTAGACCCTATAATAGATAGTGGCTTAATAGTCGTAAAACATAACTCTCGAATTTAAATGTAATTAGATTTATTTTTTATTAAAAACTTCACTAGCTAGTTTTAATATAAATCAGCCAACAAGCATGAGTTCTCTAAGACAGCAACCTCAAAAGAGCAGTAGGAAGGGTCAACGAGTTCAAGTATAAGGCAGAACCAAAACCCAAAATAGACTACCAATTTAAGAAACAACAACAATATCGGTTCCCAACATCACAAACTCAATTGATTTAGACTAAGAATTAGATAATAAACACCAGAATTAGCTAGCTTCCGTTACTGTAACGAATAACCTCTATTTTGCTATCCTTACGTTTAGGTCACTGAATCGTTAGCAATATCACGGTGTTAATCGAGTCAATGAGTCAAGGCCCTTAACTGCACCGAGTCGAATAGTTCAAGGTACGAGTCTGAACGATTCATAATCCAGACCCTTAAATCACTGAGTCATGATAATATAGGGTACTAATCCGCATTTTAGACTTAATTATATATTTAAATTAACAAAAAAATGGTGAAATCAAAGGTTTTTTTGTTGTTTTTTCATTCATGGAGGAAAAACGTCAAACGATTTTTCATTCCAACATTTTGTGTTCATATCTAAAACGTTATTTAGGACGCTTAACGCTTTTTTATCCTCTCCTAACGTTGTTCATCAGAAGCTAAACGCTTTTATTTTGAGTTGGAAGGTCCAATATTAACATTTAGCTTAAAAAGCATTTGGGGATCCATAGAAGAGCGTTTGCTTTGTTCGAAAATGACATTTAATCACAATTTGTTCGAAAATGACGTTTAATCCCAGAAAAATGTTTGAGTAAATAAGAAGAGCATTTGGGTAAATAAGAAAAATGTTTGGGTCAATAAGAAAAGCGTTTGAGTTTTTACATTATGGGTGCTTCTTCTTCGACCAATGTCTCTAATGTCTCTAAGACACATTTTAGGCCCTACCATTGTCTCTAAGACAAAATGTAGGGCTTTGTTCTACATTCTGGGTGCTTCTTCAACCATGGCCCATAAATGGGACTCTTGGTCGTCAATGTAGCATTGACAAAGGACCATAAATTTGTCCTTCCTCTCGCCAAAATCACCGGAGGCACGGCAGCTAAAGTGATCGATTGGTGCAAGGAGCACTGCAAGGGCGGCACCGACAGAAAACGGTTGAATGATTTGAAGGATCGACGGCTGCAACAACGGATCTGAAGGATTGACGGCGACAAGACAGAGGGTGGTTGTCGGTGAGGATGAGGAAGGTCCTCACCCACTTTCACATCGGCGCCGATAACAACCACCAACCGGGAAATCGGCGATTTCGGCTACTCCATGCTCGGTCGGCGTCCAAATCCTCCCGATTCTCCCAATCAACATCATCCAGCCTCTTGAGGAGATCTTCCTCCACTCTTTCACATACTCGTTGGAGATGCTGGCGGAGCCGAAGATTGAGATTACGACGACGGTGGCAGATGTTGGAGCGCATGTTTCTTGCCCAATGGTTTTTTGGATGAATCCAACACTTTTTTGGAACTAAACGTCGTTCATCACATGAAACATTGTACATAGTAAAATATCAAAAGTGTGCCCATGTAAAATTCAAGGTCCAAATGTTTTCATTGTCAAAGTTGGATGACCCAAAAATTGTTTTGGACGAATTTGAAAGGTCTTCTATTCCTCCTAAACACACAGTAAGAACCCAAATAATGTCATTGTCAAAGTTTGAGGATCTAGAATTAGCCAATAAAATCATTTGAATTAACTGCACTAATAGCGCACATGGGGATCCCAAAATGCGCCATTGTAAAATAACAACAAAAGCCACTTATGTGCCAACGCATCATTACCAAAATGCTTACAAAAGCCACTGATGTGTCTTCGACACAGTTTAGGGTCTTCCTATGTGCCATGAATTGACGCAGTATAGGGTCTTCATATGTGTCATTGGCGCATTTTAGGATATCCATCTGTGTCATTAGCGCAGTTTAGAATCTATATAATTTTTATAAATTCAAACACTTTTTATGTTCTCAAACGCTTTTTATTATATCAAACGTTTTTTTTTAATTAGAAAAAACGACGTCGTTTTGATTAACCAATAGTCCCGTGGATGTCCCACAAATATTGGTTCCGTGTATTAGAAATATTGGTCCCTATATTAGAAAGACTTTCATTAGAGCGGTTAGGGAAGGCAATGGGAAAGCAAACTAAAGCAAGATGTCCACGAGGAGGAGCCCATAGTGGAAAGCAAGCATAGACTCTCCGGTGGTATTTTCCCCGGTCAACCTTTGATGAGGATTGAGGGGAGTGTCTTTAAATAATAATAATAAATGATTCTTTCGTTTTTTTTCTCTCATAAATTTTCTGATTTTTTCACGACAATAAAACACCCATGGTAGCCTGCCCTAACAACGAGCAAACAATGGACTAACTTGTCAGTTTTCCGATGTTGAGGGACTGACTTATATACTGAGTCAAAGAACACGGCTGAATGCTAGTGTCACCAAAGCATAGGGGCATGCTCGTGGGTAGGGGTGTAAATGGGCCGGGCCGGGCCCTAGCCCTTTAAGCTCGAGCTCGGCCCGTTAGTTATCGATACCACTTGAGTTCGATCTCGAATTGCTCGAGCCTAGCTTGATACGCTTGTTTTAAAACTTTATAATCTATATTATAATTAACAAATAATAAAAAATACAATATACCATCAAAGTTTATACAACTTAAACACCCAAATTGATAATTTTTTACTAATCATAATAATTACTATTAATAAAATACTACTATACCTAACATAAATTACAATATAGTAAACAAAATTCAAGAGGTTTGATAAGTGTCGTTAAGTATCGATAAGTATCGATACTAGATAGGGCCGAGTATCGGTGGGCTCGAACTTGACTCGTTAACATATCGAGTTTTATTTCAGGTTCGAACTCGAGCTCGAACTCGATAGGTATCGACTCGATAAGCCTCAACTCCAGCTCGAGCTCGAGCTACCCTTTAAAGGCCGTACCCATTTACACCCCTACTCGTGGGTGTAAAAGGAGTCGACCTGCTTGCAAGGTTTGAGCTTGAGCTCAAACCAAACGGGTTGAGTTTCAGGAGCCATGAACCAATAGCGGATCCAGTGTCCAAAAACTAGGTGTGCGGGAAAACAAATTATCACACACATGTAATAATAAGTCGATTTTTTATAAGTTAAAATATAATTTTTACATTATATTTATAAAAAATTCGATTAAAAGTATACAATTATTAAAAAATTTACACACTATTAAGGTTTGGTATACAAATCTTTCCCAGGGGGAGCTAGGTTTTGATGGTGAAAAAACATTTCACCATGGTACATAAAAAGTTTATCAAAAATAAATAAATAAATATAGAAGTGATTTTATTCTAAATAAAAATACTCGAAATCTCCAAATTTTGCGACCTAATTTCTACAAATGATATTGCGACTGAATCCAAGAAAACGTATTTTAAAAGCGACATTTTGATTCTTTCAACAATTCATAGTTGTCTGTTGTTGCGTTAAGGGAAGTATTCCAATGTCTAGAATGACTCCCAAGTTGGAGGGAACGGAGAGACGAAAGTTGTATTTCTTCTTGGAATATTTGTTTTTCAATATTTAATTTTTAATTTTATTTTTAATTATTTTAAAATATGAATTTAAGGTTTTTGTGTATGACAAAAATTTGATGTCTATTCTGCAAATATATTTTAGGTTTAAAGTAATATAGATAAATTGAAGTCAAACAAACATCAAAAATCAAAGATTCATTATTTTTTCGGAAAAGGTCGTATTGTAGTTGAATGCAACTAAGTTATTTAAAGTGAGAGTGAGGTGGTCATGAGCAAGGTTTTAAATTTCGTACTAGTTACCGTACCGTTTTTTGAACGGTACGAGACAATACTGGTGTATCGGCAATATCGCCGGAACACGCCATTCGCAGTCCGAGGCCATAGATCGGGGCCTAGGGCCGTCGAATCCTGACCAAGGGATGCCGGATCTCAGCCTAGGCCACCGAATCGCGGCTCCGGGACGGCGAATCACGGCCCTCGCTAGTCGATTCAGGGCCTGGGCTAGAGAAACGCATGCCTGGGGCCGAGAATCGGCGACCAAGGCAGCGATTCGCCGGCCTGAGACAACGATTCGTCAGCCCTAGGCCAAGATCTAGTAGCCTTAGGCTGAGATCCGGCCAGTCCAAGCCCCAATCTACGATCCGGTGTATTATTTTCTTCATTCTGGATTTTCCGGCAGTGGTCCGACGGTGGGCCGGCAGTGGTCCGACGGTGTTGTGAGTTTAGGTGAAGTTTGAAAACTTTTGGGTAAAAATGTTAAGTTTATAATTGTTGGGGGTGTGCCTAAATGGTTAGGTTTAAAACTTATGGTATAAATGATTTTTTTCAAAAAAATTGAATTGCTAAAATTATCATTTTTCCCCAAAGTCCGTTAAAGTTAACGGATGTCAGATGGAAAATGATTACGAATTAAAAAAAAGTTGAAAAACATGATTTTATTGGGACAAAAAGTTAAAACATGACCCCGGTAGGACAAGAATTAAAGTTACAGAACTATGAATGCATTCATAACTGATTGGAACTCACTCTTTCTACCCCATTTCATAGTTTCTCTTACAATCGACGCCAATGAATGATTGTTTGATGTTGCTAGGAAGGCAACAACAGCGAAGTGCAAGTCAGTGATGATCGCTTAGCAGAAGCAACGGGGTGATGATAAAGCGGCGGTGGAGGTACAGTGGAGCACAAATCTGCGAGCGTAGACTTCTGTACCGTTAGTTTTCTTAAATCTCGTTGGTAATCGGTAAAGGCGAGACGATCGAGATTGCCGAGACTGACCGGTATTGTGGCCGAGACGAGATCGGCGTTTCTAATACCGTTCTACGGCAGGTACCGGTACGAGATTGGAATATCGGCCGAGAAGGTACGAAATTTTAAACATTGGTCCTGAACACTTAGCCTTGTGGTCATGCTCCTTAGGACACTTGTAGAGGCTTCGTGTTCGAGCCTCCGGTATCTCCAACCCCCTACCCCTTTTGTATAAAAAAGAAAACAAAAGTAAGAGTGAGGTGGTATACATGAAATTTTTACTTTTGAAGGGCCTAAATTATCCAAAACGGAAAGCTTCAGTGACATGCGTAGCATGTGGCAGAATTTCTTGAAACTCCTTTGATTTTTTCAAAACGTAAAACATTACCTCGAGTCGTGTCCCCTGTTTCCATAATTTTCCTAAAGAGTAACATTTTAAGAATTTGTTCCAATAAGGTTCTGTTTTAAAAACTTAATTTTCATTTGTGGTCATTCTTAACATATTTTTTACCCTTTTGGACAAATTTTAAAATACAAATACTTTCCTAAGGTTTCACGAAACATTCAATTTTACCCTCATTTTTATAAACCTACATGAACCATAAAATTCTACCATAACATTTACCAACCTTACAATTCTACCCTAAACCTTCACTCTCCACTTTTATCTCACCAGCCTCTGCCCATCACCACTGATCTTCGTTAGAATGCCTAGGGCCGCCATTGTCCTTCACCGGAGCATCCAAGGTCGTAAATCACAAGACTTGGGCCACAAACAGTGAGCACCGAGCCACGAAATGTGAGCCTACGGCGACAGATCGGTTGTTCAGGGTAGCGAATTGACAACCCAGGGTGTTGTGCAACGAATTTGGGTTTCGCACGACATTCCAACATTGGCCCATGGCGTTCCGGCGACAGTGGGTAGGATGGTGATGGATATAGGTGGAGATGAAAAGTTTGGGGTATAATTGTAAGGGGTTATAAATGTTAGGGCAGAATTTTAGGGTTTCTATAAATTTATAAAAGTTGATAGCAAAATTGAAAGTTTCGCTAAATTTTATGATGGTATTTATATTTTACAATTTGTCCAAAAGGGCAAAAATGTCAAAATGAAACACGAATTAAAATTTAAGTTTTAAACCAGGACCTTATTGGACAAATTCTTTAAAATGTGATGAGAATTAAAGTTGTGTGACCATGAATGGATTTTACCCAATGTTATTCATGTTACATGTAAGGAACTTTTTACTCTTTCTATATCATTGACCTAAATGGAAAAAAAAACCTGACTTATGCAGAGAAAACCATGAATTTCAGTGATGATTTCGTTAATGAATCCCTCTAGCATAAAATACATAAAAATGCTTCATATCCAAAATTTTCAAAAAGCCCCCAATTCTTTAACCTCTAAATTCATTGAACTATCACATATGGGAATTTGTTTTTATTTGCATACAAACCATGACCATTCACTACAAGTGTGATCGACACTTAGTCCAATTTATTATGTTTAGTTTATCAACATGTCCTTTTAAAACATTTCCACTAAAGTATGTATACATATGGCATGGAGTAAACTTCGTTGGTGGTCCTGTAAGTTTGTGGGTTGTCCTATTTGGGTCTCATTTTAAGAATTTGGCTCACTTTAGTCCTGTAAGTTTCAATCGTGTGCACCGTTCGTCCTGCCGTCACTTTTTCCGTTAAAATCACCGTTAAATTGGTAAAATTACCAAAATGTCCTAGATCTAATATTCAATTGAACACTAATCTCTTAAAATAACTACAAATAAACCCTAACTATTTTAAATGTACAACCATACCATCTCTTCCAATCCAATATATTCATCTCTGGTGGAAAGCAGATTTGCGTGGACCTTTTGGCGGGCCACCGCGACGGAGCGGCTGCTGGCAGTGAGTTCGACCGGAGTAGGGTCACCAGAGGTGGGGAGAGCATATGCGGCGCTGGCAGGGCTGATCGGAGCTCCTCTTGGCAGAATCGAGGTGGCCGGATTTCGGTCCTCCTTGGCGAATCGCGGCGATTCATCGTTCCGGCAGCGAGATCGACCGTGGGATGCTCTGCGGCAAAATGGGAGGAGTTTTGCTACCTGGGGGCGGCTGACTGATTAAGGGCATGGCCGGATTGGAGAAGCCGATGGATTGTCAAGTTGAGTCCTCACATTTTTCGGCGGGCTGCTGCGTTTCAGAGATCCTGGAGGCTTCTAGAGGTGGAGATGATCGAGACCAACATACCAAAGGTCGAGGAGCGCGTTGAGGGTGCTAGGGAGACCGGTTGAGGCGGTGAGAGGGAAGAATCGGTCTCGGGATGGCTTCTAGCTGATGTGATTCAGAGCTGACAGCGGCGCTTTGAGGTAAGGCGGTGCTACAGAGGCTCCGGCCGACGTCTATGGCTCAGTTGCTGAAGTTGAAGTTTCTCAAAGGCGGAGCGGAGGACTGGATCGCGAAGAGGATTGGAAGAGATAGTGTGGTTGTACATGTAAAATAGTTAGGGTTATTTGTTGTTGTTTTAAGAGATTAGTGTTCAATTTAATATTAGATCTAGGACATTTTGGTAATTTTACCAATTTAACGGTGATTTTAATGAAAAAAGTGACGGTGGGATGAACGGTGCACACGATTGAAACTTACAGAACTAAAGTGAGCCAAATTCTTAAAACAGGACCCAAATAGGACAACTCACAAACTTACAGGACCACCAACGAAATTTACTCATATGGTATAGATAAATTGAAGTGAGATATATTAAATCAAGATAAGGCCGAAGCCAACCAGCTTGGGCAATGATCCCAAGAATGTCTTTCGAAGAACTCTAAACTAGAACGACCAAAAGAATGGGCATAGTCATTCACTGAGAAAAAAACAAGACCTAAACGTGGACGAAATAAAACTAAAGTTTAAGCAAACTAGAGAGCTAGTGAAAAATACTCCTCCGTCTCACAAAGGTTACTAACATTATTATATTGGGTTGTTCCACAAAGGTTGTTAATTTTTCTAAAATAGAAATTTTTCACCATCACTTTCACCAAATTACCCTTATTTATCCTTACCATTTCAAACACTTATTTTCATACACCTTTTTTATACCAATGGTAAAAAGGTCAACACATTACTATTCTCCCACTTTACTTAGTATATGTGCCCAAACAAATCCTACAACCTTTGTGGGACGGAGTGAGTATAAAGAAAAGATAGCAGGCAAGCCAAGCATCATGTGGAACTTGATACCATCCGAAGTTGTATGTCACACTCCAGAGATCATGTCCACGCCAATACCAAAACTAACTCCCAAAGTCCTTACGTCAACACCAAGAAAGTTACCCGCATCATACTCAGGACTAAATGTAGCATGCAATAAGATCCCAACGCTAACACCATGTAAAACTTGCTGAAAAAGGTAAAATACGGATAGAGCTGAGGTACCTGAAGTAGCACACACCTCATATTCTAACAAGGAAACAAATCCCACTTCACTGCCCAACTCTATTCCCCAAGAAGCACTGATTGTCGGGACTTTAAACTCGGACAACCATCGAGGTTGTTTTTCATTCCTCCGGGCAGGGTGAGTCCAGGCTCAACGCTGTTGTTTGACAAAACTTAATACCTTCTATTCCATTCCAAGAAACCAACCAGACTTGTCTCTCGGACAAAAGAAATCCCGGATTCTGGCCACTTGATGACACCGGACAAAGGGGCCCAAAAGGCCCGGGAAAATCCATAGCCCATTACAGTAAAGGGCCCGTGCAGGGATTGATGGCACGAACCATTGGCCAGGTGACCAAGGAGCCGCAAACCGGCGGCAAATTGTGAACCCTAGGATGTATGAACGAAAGACTAGCTATGGGTCGGCCTCTCGGCAGAGAAGCAACAAGGTGGGAAACCAGGGCATGCACCACGGGTCAAGCTCCAGGTGCTACGAAAAGGCACCGGTAAAGGAACGCGAGGATGCTTACCACCTACGAAAAGGCACCCCAGGATGTATGAACGAAAGACTAGCTATGGGTCGGCCTCGAGGCTGCTTACCACCTACCGGCAGGCGAGGATCGTGATTCACAAACACGAGCGGAGGGCTTGGTAAGACCCATACCCACCAATAGGACAACGCGGGCTGGGAGGGAAAACGCAACTCTAAGGACGATGGCGGCAAGCACCTAGGGTTTTAGTCTCTATGCCCTTGTGTGCAATATATTTTAAAGTCAAAACATTTTAACAAACGGAGTGATCATAACCATCTCTTCAATTTTAGGTTTATATGTTTAAAGTAACTAACCATTCATATTTTGACATCAAATTCAAACCCACGGCAAAGCCCGGGGAGTGAATTAAAAATAGTTTGGGTGCATGCACTCATATGTGTGGAAGAGAGACACTGAGATATTTGTTTGAGTGTATCACGTCTAGATGTATATTGACTAACTAAAAACAGTCGTGGTGGGAAAATATTGCTAACTCTACGTACGTACGTATGATCATTCCTTTAATTAATCTAAAGGTTGACCATATTTTGTACTTAATGACCATATTATCATGTGCTTAATTTGGATTCATCCTAATTTGATGAAGACCAATGCAGATAGGTCAAAATTCAGGCTGCTTTTGATCTAATTATTTAATATTTAAGGTACAGATAACTAATGACGTGTATCATTCGAGAAGTGACAGGAAGTTGATCGTTAGTAAAGCTGAAAAGGATATTGTCTGTTGTAGGAAAGGAAAAAAACCAAAACAAAACAAAAGTGGAATTTGGGAAAACACGTGACTTCATAATGCATAATCTTGGACTTTTAATTTAATTATGCTTTACACATTTAAATCTTTTATATATTGGCGAATTACGTGTCTAGTTAGTTTTTTTTTCTAAGACAAACGTGTCTAGTTAGTTTATCAAGGTTAAATCTTAAAATTATGGAGTATATACTGATACAATTTTTTAAAACATTTACTATGTATAATCTACTCTATTATTTTTCCCCTCAATATCTTAACATCGAAAATTAAGTAATTTATATTCAAATGATAATCAATGAAATATGTACATTTCTATTTTCTATTTTTTTTAAATCTTAACAAATTTTAGCTAATGAAAAATTAAATTAATTAGACTTAAATTAGAAAGTCAAACGTAATAGGTATTCTTTGACAGATGGAATATTATTCGATTAGTCTCTTTTCAATTAATTGTTACGTTTGAACTTATATTTGACTTATTTTTAGTCAGCCCACGGCTGCTATTTTCACAATTGTCGAAAATACTCTTAACAGTTTTTAACAAAAAATATCATCCACCGCACAACCGTCGTCGCTGCCATCAACGGAACCTCCTCCTCCATCGCCGGAACCTCTGCCGCCATCGCCAGAACCACCACAGTTGCCGTCGGAACACCGCCACCATCGCCGGAACTGCTTTCGCAACTGATGGCACTAGTTACCGTCGTCGCTGCTACACTTTCTAGAAAAATAATTAATTGCAGCATTGTCTGATAGTGTCTATTAAAAAGTGTCTAATAGAAGTGTTATAATGTCTAAACTGATATGCAGTACTGTCTATTACAAGAAATCATATTTTAATTAGTTATTTTACACATTTCTATAGTGTCTATTATAAAGTGATAATGTCTGAATAGATATTGGAAACTGTCTAAGTAACCAAATATGAGTATATGTTATAATCGACTATAATGTCTATTAGAAAGTGTTATAATGTTTGAAATAATATTGAAAACTGTCAGGCTAACCGAATATTATGAGTACATGTTACTAAATATAGAGTATCTATTAGAAAGTGTCATAATGTCTAACTACATATTGAAAATTGTTTGAATAATTTTACAAATTGTCTATTTAATTATCTAAAATTGTTTATTGATTAATTTTCCACATAGTTAATTAAAGAAAGCAACAAAGATACTGTCATCCAACTAAAATTGTTTATTTGTAGTTAGTTATATTGTGTTTTGTTTCAATGTACAAAAATGGATTTGCCTATAGTGTCAACTAATTTATTCAAACTCTCTATGGCAAAATGAAATAATGTCTATGATTAAAAAAAATTCAATATATAAAACTTGCATAACAAATTCAGATTAATTGGTTCGACTGACAAACACTGTAAAGGTCTTGCATCAATCATTGCCGGAGGGCTCGCTTGAAGTTCTCTTCAACAACCACCATCTGGAGCAGGCTTCTCCTCCTCCATCCGTGAAACGGACGATGAACAGCCACCGCCAGCGTCAGCGAGATCCAAAAAGGACAAACCGAAGAGGAAGAGAAGAGGAAGGAGTAGAATCAGAAAAAGGATCTAAATCCAGACGAGCCAGGAGACTGAGAGTGCGGCGATGGTGAGGTCATCGCCGAAATCGATCATTGCGTCGGTCTCTGTAAGCTCCCTCTCTCTCACTCACAGGTTAGTGGGAAGTGGAGGAAGAGATAAGGACTCTCTGGTGCTTGCCGGCAAACTTGTTGGCGGAGTGGACCTTGTGATCGCAGGCCCAACAGAGAGCAGCCTCGTCGGAGTAACAGAGGACGGTGGCCTCTACCGCCTCGCAAATGTTACACTGAATCTTCATCCCGGGATGGAATCGATCTCTGGAATGCAACGACGGTGGTTTGGATATTCAGATCAGACGGTGAATCGTGACGGTGAGGAGAATCGCGACCTCCAATGGTGATTCGTCGGACTCCCGGAATTTGTTCACGAAGATGTTAATCTTCTGGATCTGGAAAAAAAACAAAAATAATAAATATATGAAGGGTATATTTGTCATTTACTGAGTGTGTGGAAAAATACATATGTGGTAATTATATGTGGTACTTATATTTGGCTGAAGTTAAAGAATTTGAAAAAAGAAAAATATGTAGAAGCTAAGGATATTCATACTAATAGAACATCTTTGTAAATGAAGGGAAACCTATAGCCCCAATGGCTCTCTGGCGATTTTTTGATTTTGGGCCCCCGTAATGGCTGTCGAACATCTACCTACTGCAGTCGCCGATACATCTCCTCGTCAGTGTGTGTGTGTGTATGTGTTAGGGTTCCTACCGGCTCGTCTCCCCGAGGCTCGGTCGTTTTCTCCTCTCCTTGCATGGTTGTATCTACATACGAAGGTGCCTCCAGTCGGCTTCTTTCTCATAGCAGCAGGTTCGGATTCCCATTGGCGACTCACCGGTGCTTTGATCGTGGGCGATTGGCGCTGCAGCTTTCACGATTTGCCCAACATCAAATGTGGTTGTTCGGCCTCAAGAGGGAGTTTTAGCTGTTGGTGCAGCGACAATGGTCTAGTCGGATCGGTTCAGGCACCATTGCCGCTTCGGTTGCTTTCGGTGGATCGTTTCTGCTTTGCTTGTTACGTGCATCTCCTGCTCATGGGGATGTGTTTTTCATTGCTGCATCTCTTCTCCATTATGTCAGGGATTGGCGTGGTTAGGGGATCGTCGCTTCATGGGGCCGTTTGTTGGTGTGAGGCTCTTCTCGGAGGATAGTGGTTTTGGCAGAGTGGGGTTTGTAGAATTCTCTGAACCAGCAAGGTTGAGTTAGAGCTCGCCCTGCCTAGAGCAATGAATTTATGGTTCCCAAGCTAGCGGGGTGTCGGGTTCCCCCGGTCATCTTCTAGTTGTTTTTCGTATGGAGCTCTAGAGTATAGGTTTATCTCTTATTATCTCCCCCATCATCGTATTATCATGATGCTCACTTTAAGCATATCAGGGATGTTGGGATCTCGTATACGTTATCTTTCAATTCGTCATGGCGACAATGGTACTCTTTGACATTTTTAAGTGGGGTTGGGGCACTTGGGAATTGCTCAATAATTTTGACTCTAACATTCTGTTATGTAGCCTATTAAACTTTTACTTTGAAACTTTTGCACTACTGTTTAGTGATGGTACTTTTCCTTTTTGGCTTCTTTTATTTGGATTCTTTTCTATTAAATAAGGCTACCAATTTCAAAAAAGAAGCTAAGAATATTCACTATTATGCATCAAACTTCAACTTAAGTTTTTTTAATTATTACTAGTATAATCACTTAATTTCTTGAAGCAATAAGAATTGCTCTTAAAGGAGAATTTTTAGACTTCTCTCTCTCTTTCTTCGATGAGACTTCTTAGGGTTAGGAGCCGTCGGGCCTGTCTTTGCGCTACCTGCGCCGCCAACGTCGTCCACCTTCCTCCTATTGTTTTCCGGCTTCTCTAGCCGCTACTTTGCACGCATGTTTGAAGGCCAACGTACTCACCGGCTCTCCACGTTTCTACTCCATCGGTGGGCTTTCCGGCACACCCTTGCAGCAGCTCATAGATCCGGATTGATGGAGCCCGCCTCTGATTCTGTCCGCCGCTCTAATTGTTGATGCTTTCGCTTGTCTTGTTCCATGGTGGTGTGTCTCCTTGGCTGTCGGCGATCTCACTGGCTCTCATCAAAGGGGCTCGAAGCTTTGTACTCATCAACATGGCTTGGGACTTTCATAGTCGGCGTCCAGTGGCCGGACTATTTGGATTTAATTTGGTGGGGCAGGGGGACTCCTTGCCTCGTCGGGAGCTGTGATTTGGTGGTTTGGGAGCGGACTCAGTTTTGGACCATCTGGGTCCTCTCCCTCCATCAGTTTTTGGTCTTTGTTTAGGTTTTCATTTCTCTATCGTCGTGGTCATTGGTGTCTGGACGGTTTGACGTGGTGCTCCTGTGGCGATATGCTCTCTTCGGGTAACAACACTTCCCCTTTTAACATATTCATGGTAGGATGACATTTGGGTTTGTTTGACCCCGACAGGTTTGCCTTTTCATACCTCACCATGACGGTATATGCTGTTTTCAAGCCTGGTGAAATCTTTGGTGGTTTGTTTGGGGAAGTCTTAGGTGGTACGATAGAGTGTCTGTTGCATCGCCTAACTTACCATTTTTTCACTGTTTGTTGCAGTGTCTTTAATTTCATGTCTTATTTCAATTCTGGTCGTAAGTTGCTCACTTATATGTTTTTTAGAGTTCTGGACATTTTGCAAGTTTGGCAATTGGTTGTTGTTGCACTTGATCATTAATACAATTGATCGTTTTTCTCAAAAAAAAAACTTCAACTTAATTTAAATCAAAATATTAAAGTAACAAATGTAAATATATGTTGAAAAATAAGTCTACCAATTTCCATTAAATATATGTTGAAAATACTTCATCTCTTTCACAAGATTTGGCCAACTTAACTTTTGATATTGTGTTTTTGTCAAATTAATATTAAAAATAACTTGTAATTTATTAGAAAATGTATTTAGAAATTGAAAATTTTGATTTATCATTTGTATATAAATTAATTAATTTTTTATACCAACATATCGAAAAAATACTAATTATAGACTATACACGAAAAATAAAACTTATATGAAGAGCTAAGTCTAAACATAAAAAAACTCTAAATGGGATCTTAATGATACAACATCTTTAAATAGGAAAACAGTATGGCCCTCTGCGTTAGGGTTTGTCTCTTCCCGAATTCCGGCACCACCGCCTCCGATCGGCGCCGATCTCGGATGTTTTGGAGTCCTCTTGGCATGGTTTTTGGTGCTTTCCCTCCGATCTCTCTGTCTTCGAGAAACCGGAGATTTTATCGAAGGAGATCGCGACCTTCTCACGAAGGCCGATGAATCCGGCTTGCCAGATCGTTCCCTACCTGGCCGGCGCGATTGGCTGGTGCTACCCGCTGATCGTCGAGCCTAGGCTCTCTGTACCAACAAGGCCTGGACTTGCGACAGAGCTGGGTGCAGGTCAAGTCTTCGATTTTTTGGCCTTTTGACAGCGAATCATCGGCGGCCTTGAAACGATGTATCGCCGATTCAGCTAACTGGTGCTTTCTTCCTCTGATTTGTGATTTGTAACGTGAATTTGGGCAGGGTTTTCCTCCCGGCTAGAGGCTTCGACGAGCCGAGTCTATTTGGGTTGGAGATTTTGGGTTCTATGTGGTCATTGGGTTTTTTTATCAATGAGATCAATTTGGTGGGTATCTTGGTTTGGTGTGATCAATCGTCGGTTTCATTGGAGAAATTATGGCTCTGGTTGAGTGGGAGGTGTAGGAGGGGCGGACGCTGGTGGTTGCAAGCGAGCCAAGATTGGTATGGTTATGGATGGCCCGCAGGAAAAGTTGCAAGCGACGGCAGGGAGGAGCGTTGGCTCTCCCTGCCAGGAGCTGTGAGAGGCTTGGCCTCGAGTGTTGGGATGCAAAGTCCGGCCCAACCATTCCTAATTTGTTCGGGACTTTGGATGATCAATGGATAGTGATGCTTAGCTGGCATTGGATATGGTATATGCAGGTGTGGTTTGAAGTTTGTCGATGTTATCCGGGAGACCTTGTAGGGAGCAGGCTCTTTCGGGCACCCTTTGCATGGCTTCAGTAGAGGTGGGCGATAGCCTCAATCTCTAATTTAGATGTTGCGGATGGATCCTTAAATCAAACCTTATGACAGTTTGAAAGCACCTGCGACAATCAGCTTCACCTGAGGATGATTATCCTTTGTTTGCTTTGTTTCTCTATCATTCTGGTTTTTCTACTATCTTTTATTTATATAGACTTCTTATGGTTTTTATTCTTTGATACTTTGTTCTCTTTAGCCTTAAGCTATTGGGGATTTAGGATTGAGTTTGCACAAGTAGTTCTCGAAATGTTAACTCTGTTTAGTTTATTCATTTTGCCACTTTTAAGTATTCTAGTTTGTCGCACTGGGATGTACTGCCTTATAGCCTTAAGCTATATGGTTCATAGTCTTGTTTATGCTCATGTCAAGCTAAGAGCATTGGTACCATTCAGGGCATCGTCTCTGTTTAGGTTGTTCTCGATATTTACCGATTGAAATTGAATGAAAACATTTCCCAAAAAAAAAATCTAGACATAAAAATTTAACAATTTCTCCTTAAGCAATTAAAAAATGTGTAGAATATCATTATGAATAAAATAAAAAAAGAAATGTGCTCTACATACCACCTTTTAATATAAAATTTATAGTAGGGTTAGCAACACGGTTAAAAGGACAAAAGAGGAGAACCAATTATTGATTAGGCACTAACCAATATTGAGAAGCCATGGCTATGAGAAGCACACATCATAGCATCAAAAAGTCAAGCTTTCCACAGAGTCTGCGCACGTGCTTCTTTTATCCAATTTCCTTCCATTGTTTCAATGGACCAGATGAGAGAGAAAAGGATAGTGATTGATACATTGACATGATAAAAGCCTTAATTACCCCACTTGGTCCCCATCTTATTACCACAAATCCCATCTGAACACCTCTTCAAGTTTTGAAATTGTTTCAATTTGACCTTTATCCCCATCTAATGTTGCATCAATTCAATGACAGATCAACAGGTAATATAGGAGTATTATAGTGACATAATTTAAGTAGGAAGATCATATTAATTAATTAATGCGTTTGACTGAGCATGAAGATTAATGTATGCAGAAAGCTTGAGGGTAAAAATATAAAATTGGCATTTAAGACAATAAAATAAAAAAATAATGGTAATAAAGTAAAATAGGTAGGTAAATTTTTCGTTAAAATGATACATATCATTTTTCTTTAGACATTTCAAAAAGAAATACATGCAGTATAAGTTGTCTTTGACCACTGGCTAACCTCGGGGATTTTCTTGATTGTTTCTTTCCCTCCGTTGTATCTTTTGTAGCGAATAAACCTTAAGAAAAGAATAGAGAGCATATTAACTTGCCTTAAAAAAATAAAATGAATAAAAAAACCTTAACCCACCAACATACCAATTCATAAAAACATAAGTGGTCTGTTTGATCTTCATAAACCTAAGAGTACCAACTTGAACCGAATCGAAAACATTGTGGTCCATTTGTGTAATTTTTAAAGAAAATAATGACAAAATGACAAAAGCATCTAGACCAATAGGTGTCACAAATAATCCCATGAGAGGTTACGGGTCATTTGAGAACCTCTTCTTCAGAATCTTCTATCATCTCCCCTCTCTTTCTTTCACACTTCCTCTCTCATTTTCCTTTTCCTCTCTTTCCACGAAATCGCCAACACACGACTAACAATAAAAAAAAATCGACACTTTCTTCCCCTATATAAACCCTAACCCCCAAATCAATTTTCTTCCATCACGCCCACTCTCAAAAGTACTCATTTGTATTCTCTCTCTCATTCCTGATCACACACCATGGCCGATCATCACTTCACCATTGGAAGACCTCAAACCAAGATCACAACAAAAGCTACCAAGAAGAAGACGGCCAACAAGAAGACCAGAAATGGCCTCAAAGTTGTGTACATCTCTAGCCCAATGAAGTTCAACACTTGCGCCTCCAAATTCCGGGCTTTGGTCCAAGAACTCACCGGGAAAGACTCCGACGCCGCGGCTCAGTTCATGGACCCCGTCGAGGAGGCCGAGGGCCGGACCGCGCCCTACGGTGGTGAGGATCATGGATTTTTAGGGTTTGCTGATCAGATGATTAATTATGATCATTATCATGAAGAGAATGATCAGTCACCTACTTGTACTTCTAATTCTGATCACTCTGCCTTTGATGAGGGTAATAGTTTGATGGAAGGGATGAGCTTCTTGGACATGTTCACTTCTAGTTTGTTGAATGAGTCTTCCCACCTAGATTTTCTTAGAGCTAATTAATTATAATTAATTAAGTTTTTTTTAATTATTAGAGGAATTAAGCTTTATTTATTAAGCTTAATTACTTTTATTATCATGCATTATAGTGTATATGTTGATATTTATACGATATATATATATATACACACACAATTAGTTCATTAATCAGTATTTAGGATGTACTATGGTAATTTTTCCTTATTAGTTGACCCAGACATTTTATTTTATTTCTTATTGTTGCCTTGTTGGTGAATTTGTGGAAAACGTAGGCATTCATTTTACATTATGTACATAAATCCATTTACTGCGGTCTTCGTCGTCGCGGTTTTGTAGTGTTATCTTGTTTAGGTAGCACGTCCATTTTGTTTCCTTTTCACAGTTTTGTCTTTAAGATATATAATAAATAAATCTCACTGATCATTGCTAGTTTGTGGCATGACATGAGCCTGCTTTTCTGGGTAAATATATCGTTAGTGTAATTGGACTGCAGCCATATTTGATATTGACTTTTGCATATGGATATGGTACTATAATTTGAGGGATCGAAAATAGAGAGGGAGGTTGAGAGAATAGGAAGAAGAGGTGAAGTGAAAAAATAAAATTTGAAAATAGCGAAAATTAAAGTGCTAAATAACATTGCATTGAGCCGTGTCCAATTTTTCTTACTAATATTCTCAAAAAGAATTACCAATTAGGTGTGTTCATTTTGTAGGAAGAGTGGCTTTACCATCCAATTTTGCTTAATATTTAAAGGAAACTACAAAACTGCTAGGTGTATTATGGTGTATATTTGGATAGCGCAAAAAATTCAAGATACATAGTAAAAATTTAATGATCCATAGTTGTAATTTAATTATATCCCAATAATAAAAAAACTTAATGATCCATATGTATAATTTACTAATTGTAAAAACTTATTGATCCATAGTTGTAATATAATGATACCCTCCAATGGTAAACAAAATGGGTAAAGCGCACCTATAATCCTGTAATTTTAATTAATGTTCCACCGGGGTCTTGTTTCACCTTTTTGTCCCAATAAAGTCCTGTTTTCAACTTTTTTTAAATTCGTGGTCCTTTTCCATCCAACGTCCGTTAAGTTTAACGGAGTTTGGGAAAAATAATAATTTTAGTAATTCACTTTTTTGGAAAAATCTTTTACAACCTAAGTTTTAAACCTAAACATTTAGGCACATACCCAACAATTATAAACTTAACATTTTTACCCCAAAGTTTCCAAACTTCACCTTCACTCACAACACCCGCCGGACCACCGCCGAAAAATTCGAAATGGAGAAAATAATACATTGGTTCATAGATCGGGGATCGGGCCTGCCGTATCTCGGCCTAGGGCTGCCGGATCTTAGCCCGAGGCCGGCGAATCGCTGCCACAGGCCGGTTTCTCGCGAGCCCATGCCGCGAATCGGCGACCCAGGGCAGCAAATCGCCGGCTCTGGGCCGCGATCTGGTGGCCCTAGGGCAGGATTTGGCGACCCTAGGCCCCGGACTGTGAATAGCGTGTTCTGGCGAGTCGGCGGCAGTAGTTGTAGTGTTCGACAGCGGCGCCGGTGACCGGCCGGTGGCATGATGGTGGAAGGAATGTGAGGTGTTCCTAAATGGTTAGTTTTAAAACTTCAGATATAAATAGATTTTTTTAAAAGTTAAGTTGTTAAATTATCATTTCCCCCAAAGTACGTTATACTTAACGGAGGTCGGATGGAAAAAGACCACAAATTTTAAAAAAAAAGTTAAAAAACGAGACTTTATTGGACGAAAAGTTAAAACATGATTCCGATGAGACAAGAATTAAATTACAAGACTACTAGCGCATTTTACCCGTTAAAAATTCAGGATACATAGTAAAAACATACTGATCCATAGTTGTAATTTACTGATCCATAGTAAAAACTTACTAATGCATAGTTGTAATTTAATGATACCTCAATAGGAGAGTTATGATCCATAGTAAAAATCACTAGTAGATCCTAACACTATCTAACTAATTTAACTAACTAACAATTTTAAAGACTAAAATACCTTTCATAATTAGGTCTTTACACAAATAAAACAGCTAGTGATTTTTCCTACTAGTTGGTAAATAGGTTAAGCCATAATAAAAAAAATTTGATCCAAAATTGTAATTTAATGATACCGGCCCCAATAATAAAAAATATATGTTGACGTCTAAACAGACTCGGAATAAAATATCAAAACATATTACATATAGTTCTCATTTTCTTCGACTTCTTTTTTTCTTTTCATTGGACTATTTATTTTTTATTTTCGTTTATGAAATAAAAAATATGGGAAATAAATGAGTGGCATAGCTGTAATTAATATCATAACTTAAGCACTTACAATACGCATTTAAAATGCGCACTGTATCCTTGCCGTTGTAGAAAATAGGCGAAAGTGTTGGAACCGATTGTCTTATTTCTTACCCTCCATCGGTACCAAATTCTATAAAACACATAAATTTTAATATTTAATCTAATTTAATTGTTCTAATGTATATACCATTATTTTAAATTTTTTGTACATAAATGGTAATATGATAATTGTACTTTAAAAACATATTTTTGTAAGATTTTATCATTAAAAATTGTATTGATAAATTGAAATAAAAATTCAAAAGTTAAACGTTTCTGGGAAAAAAATGGAACAGAATGAGTAATTAAAAGAAACTAGATAACAAACTAGTTCTAATACCCGACTTCGTCACGCGGGTTGATGAACTAATAATTATCAAAATCTTTAATATATCAAATAACAATATATTCGGTGTAATTAATTATGAAAAAAATAAATTTCACTTTTAAAAGTTTTTATTTTAATTTATTATTGGAATATTGACATGGATACCATGTATTCAGAATATAAACTAAAAATGATGTGTTTGGTATTACTTCATTTATAATCAAAAAAATATAAATGTAAAGTACAGTAACTAATGAAAGTACATGCAATAGTAAAGATTTGCATGCATCCAACTATGTTCTTAGTGTGCTTAAGTACATTATACTTGATCACCAAGATCCACAGTTGGGTCTAAACCATTCTTCATATTGCTTATTGGCTCTGCAACTATTTAGTGTTGCATCCTTAATCGTGAAATAATTTCAGAGGCCGTTATAATTGTTGCTTATCCATGAAAAATTGTTATTTACCTATCTCGCGGTTAAGTTAGGTCGTTAAAGTGGCTGCTTACCCGTCTCGCGGTTAAGTTAGACCGTTATAGTGGTTGCTTACCCGTCTCGCGGACTAAGGATGTAACACTAAATAGTCATAAGACCAATAACCAACATGAGAATAATTTATGGATTTTTTATATCATGTCAAATAGTTTAAATACTCGGCTCATCGCAGGTGCAATAATTTATCAATTAATCATGTTAACCCCACCAAACATGTTAATATATAAAAACATTGTGTGCAATATCTAGCAAAAAAACACATACTTTTATGTGATGACAAAGGAAAGTATGTAAAAATTTGAGAAGTGTTGATGTCTAGTTTAATAAATGTTGGGTAAGAATAGCTTAAGTTTAAAAAAATTGTGATGTATTGTAGCAATTAATTAAGGGCAAAATGCAAATTTTCATACATCCACCTGATTAAATGCCAACATAGACCGAAAGAACTCGATCAGGACAAATGTTTTTGAAAAAATGACTAAAATAGACTGAAAACTTAAAACGGAATTGAGGTTAAAATGAAATATTCATTAATATAATTAAAGATAAAACCAATTGAGTTAATTTTGACACAATTAAGAAATTTAAAAAGGAAAAGAAAAAAATGTCAGACTCTTGTGTAATTAATAGTGGGATGTTGCGGTTTGTGTAGGAAAAATTGGTTTGAATTTGGATTCCTCACAAAAAAACCAACACTTCTCATTACACAATCTCATTGTGTTAATTAAGATTCTCATCCATTTTTCTTTTTATTTTCTAAAACTGTTTTTATCAAACATTTTTGTCTACATATTTTTATTTCATTTGTCTCATCTATTTTTTTCGTACATCCGTTTGAGGGTGAAATTAAAGCCCGATTCCTTACAAAATGGTAGGTTGATTCCTTAAAAGTGGTAGGTCGATTCCTTAAAAATTGGTGGGTGATTGATGCATACATAGCGCAAAAAAACTCTTAGCCTATTTGGCATCTACGTGGATCCTAGTCATGTGAAATAAATCGCCGTTCACTTTTTTTTGCTATTGTGGCAAAGCTCCGTATTAGTATATAATAATAGATTATAGATTATAGATTAATACTACCAATAAATGAATTGAATACTTTTAGAGAATCAATCTAATTAATGAATTCAATATTGAGAGAATCAATCTAATTAATTTGCTGAAATTGGAAACTAATTCCTTAAAAATGGTATGTTGATTCCTTAAAAAGTGGTAGACAGATTCCTTAAAAATGGTGGGTTGATTGATGCATACATGGCGTAAAAAAATTCTTATCCTATGTGGCACCTACATGGATCTTAGGCGTCCTCACGAAAATCGCTCCGTTCAATTTTTTTGGCTACCGTGGCAAGGCTAGCATATTAGTATATAATAATAGATGTGTAAGAACATTGGCTCCGTTTGGGAAATAGCTGTTTCAATTAGTTGTAGCGTTTTGGATTATTTTTTAATGGTTGATATCAAACAGCTAAAACTCAAAATGCTATCATTAATATTTTTTGGGAAAAGGTCCCTTTTTGCCATCAACGTTTGGTCAAAAGTCCCTTTTTGCCATTATTTTAAAAACTAGTCTTTTTTGCCATCAATGTTATCTCTTTGGACCATTTTTGCCACCCACGTTCACTTTTTGGACCTTATTTACCATTAGGCCGTTAACGGAAGGAATATTCTTGGAATATTCCGTAACAGACTATTTGTTTATAATCAATTTGACCCCAAACTATCAAAATTAGAAAAATTAAACCTAAATTTGTAAAAGTTACAATCCTACCCCCTCTTCCGGCAATGCCCTTCTCTCCTCCACCTTCCTCCCACCTTCGCCGATCTATATGAGCTCGCTTTTGCCGATTCTGATCAGTCCGGAGATTATACCACAACATTTGCCTCAATTTCGTCGCCGATCACTTCAAATCAGAGAAAACACAGATCAAGACGCTCGACAGCCACCGTGCTCTACCAGGGCGGAGTGAGATTCCAGCGATCAACCCAGAGCTCAAACATCTTCGACATCCAATTCCAAGACGGGATGAACGAAAATGAAAAGTGATTTAGAATGTGGGTGAATTTGTAATTTTTAAGAAAATTTAGGGCCTAGTATGAAGTTTTTTTAACGGAGAGTGGCAAACGGGGACCTGAAACAATGACGTTGATGGCAAAAAAAGACCAGTTTTTAAAATAATGGCAAAATGAGACTTTTGGCCAAACGTTAGTGGCAAAAAGAGACATTTTCCATATTTTTTTTCAAAACGCACCAGCTAGATACTTTGAAAAAACTGTTGGTAAACAAACACATTATCAAAGTTTAACGTTAAATGTTCAAAACGCTATCCAATAGAATCTTTGAAGGCTATAAATTTTGAAAAGCTATCATCACAATTGTTCTCAAAATTTCACCAATTTGCAATTAGACTAATCTAAAACGCTGTCACTAAAGGAAATAGTCAATATAGAAAAAGGAAGTTTTAAGTAGCCAAATAAAGGAAGTTGGGTGTTAGAGATGTGAGGACGTGGAGATAAGTGTTGCCACAGGTTATTTTCTTCCATGCAACAGTGCCCTTCATATAAAATGAAAATGAAATGGAGATGAAATGCATTTGGACATACATCAGTACTACCACATTTACTGCCCGACAGACTTATCGTACCGTATTCGGCAGTCCTACATTTTAAATGCATTTGCTCCCTAAACAGTGGAGGAATGGATAAAACCGAAATTAAACTATAATATAAATATACAAAATAATTTTTTAGTTATTTTATATTATTATTTTCAATGACATAATTAATTAAAATATAGAATATTATTTTTTAATTTGTATTTTAAATTATTATTTTAATATAAAAAATGTGCTAGATTATTTTATGATAATTCTAAACAATGAGTTATAATAACTAACTTTAAAAAAATAATTGGTTATATCGATGATTCAAACGATTGAACCGATCAGACCATGAATCGGTGGTTTGATGATTCTATTTCCAGTCCGGTTTTAAAACCATGGTGTACGGACATCCTCAAACTGATAGCCGCCGGTACTAATTAATATTCCTTAGCCCGTTAAATAAATTACTCTATACACTTGGCCCACTGGGCCACTATCATCATTCCCGCACCCCAACCCAAATTGCCAAATCTTTTTGCATTCGTTGTAGCGTGTTATGTTGCGCAAGAGGTTAGGATGCGCATTAAGGTAAGTGAATCACCGTAAGTGCACCACTTTTCACTTTTTTTTTTACGACCATATCATTTCCATTTTCCATCTTTAAAAAGTTTCATATTTTTTTCTATTTCATAATTGAAAATCACAAACAATTGGTATAATGGAAAGAAAAAAAAATGAAGAAAAAGAGACCATGCACATGAGAAGACGAGCTCCAAATACCAACCAGCTCCTTCCCCCATCCGGCATCAAACGATTGCCGCTCCCATCAGATCTGAGTATAAACTTAATGACTTTATATATTAAATTGCAAAAGAAAAATAAACAAAACTTAAATGTTGGAAGCTAATGGTGCAATTTTTTTGGATGGAGGTAGTATTTGATTTTGAAAAGAACAGCGCTAAATGTCCATTTCTCGTTTACACGTTTGCCAACAACATTTTCAGTTAACTCTTGTATTTTAAAAGAGCTTTTGAGTTTTGACGAGAAGTATTAGTGTTGAGCTTCGATCTTAGTTATTAAAAATTTATTCAAAATGCTATAGTTAATTGAAATAAATATTCTCAAACGGTGGCAAACATCATGTTTTGTTCGGAAAGGCCAATTTTTAAAGGTTTTGTTCTTCAATTTTTTGGGAAAAGGTACAATTTTTCCATCAACGTTTGGGGAGAGGTACCATTTTACCACTCTTTTGGTTTGCGGGTTTCGTTTTGCCAATGCTTTATGTATTCTATTTTCATTTTACCAGCTCTTTTGTTTATTGATACTGTCTTACCATTTGACTGAGTCACGGTGAGAATCTGCTGGAATATTCTGTGATGGAGTGGCATAGGTGGATTTTATGAAACCTAGGAGCTTAAGAAAGATAAAAGATAAAAGATGAGGGAAAAGGACTAAGGGAGTAATTTCACTAAAATGCAGCCTTCTTCTTTGCTGAGATTGTCGGAACCTGCGTTTAACGGTGAAGGACACGGCGACAACCAGCTATCAAAGACATTTCGCGACGGACTTGGGTCGTTCCGGTGTGCCGTCATCCTCTCCGACGATTAGTGGTAGTGGGCGCAGATGAAAGTGGTTGTTCAGGTGGAAGAGGAAAACGACTCTAACAAGGTTTTGCTTGATTCTCCTCCGTTTGGACGTCTCTGGCAACAAAGGATGGCTTTACGGCTTCGTCTCATCGTGGCGGAGAGGTTGGGGTTTTGAATTTGTGGTGAGGGGCTGTAAATGGAGAGGACTAAGTTGTAACTGGTGAGGAAGTTGGAGCAGGTGTGGGCGTTGTGGGAGAAGGAGAATATGCTTACAAGTTTTTTTGACTTTTGGGGCATAAGTGCAACATAGTCCTCTATATTTTTTATAAGTGCAACTTAGTCCTCTTTATGTTATAAGTGCAACTTAGTCCCCTATATTTGTTATAACTGCAACTTAGTCGCCAGGTTAACAACCAACACCTTGCCACTAGAACAAAAAATGTACATCTCAACATTACTTGGCGCCAACGTGGAGATTTTGACGGCGAAGCGCAAACGTGTACCGTGAACAATAACGACACCGGTATTCACATACCACCAAATCAAAGGAGTGGTAAAATTAGTCCATTACCCAACCCAAGGGTAATTTGGTACCTTTTCAACAATTTTTTCAATAAAATTTCATAGCAAACCATAAAATCAACTATTTCCCTCCAATTTCTTCTCACAAATACTAACTATTGTTATCAATTTTCAAATACATACCAAATTCTCCATATATATATAATCACTATTTTCTCTCCAAGTTTTTCTCACATCACATCTCATCTACTTTTCAAAAACACAAACTTCTCTTCACAAAACTTTTCATCGTAACACACTGAAGACATCTTAAGGATATTATCTCTCAGATGCATTGGTAAATAGAATACTTGAAAAGAAAGGTTTATTTCCTTTTGATAATTTATTTCATACTCAAGGGTATACATTTATACATATACAGTATCTCATGAATAGGAAAGTAAACTACTGGTTTAAGGCAAAAGAATAATTCCTATTAGCTACTTTCCTAAAGTATAGACATAGTCAATCATTTACAGATTTATAGGAATCATTCCTAAATTAATTTGGATTTCCCCACACTCCCCCTCAAGCTGGTTTAAAGATATCCTCCATAGCCAGCTTGCTACTCAGAAAATCAAATTGCTTCTTGAACAGTCCTTTTGTGAAGATATACGCTACTTGCTCTCCAGTAGGAATATAAGACATACACACCAGTCCATTCTCTACCTTCTCCTTGATAAAATGTTTATCCACTTCCACATGCTTTGTGCGGTCATGAAGGACTGGATTATGAGCAATTGAAATTGCAGCCTTGTTATCACAGTATAACTTCATGGGAGATAATTGTGCTGACTTCAGCTCTTCAAGTAATCTTCTTATCCACAAAATCTCACACATGCCATAAGCCACAGCCCTAAATTCAGCCTCAGAACTACTTCTGGCCACAACATTCTGTTTTCTACTTCACCAAGTAACCAAGTTACCTCCAACATATGTGCAATAGCCTGAGGTAGATCTTCGATCCACTATGCTCCCAACCCAATCTGCATCTGTGTAAGCTTCAATCTGTAGGTGTCCCCGTGATTTGAACAAGAGGCCTTTCCTGTGTGTTCCTTTTAGATACCTTAGAATTCTATAGATAGCTTCAAAATGTTCAAGTCCAAGAGAATGCATAAACCGACTCACCATACTCACCGAGAATGCTATGCACAGGACGTGTATGAAATAGGTAGATTAGTCTCCCAACCAGTCTTTGATAACGTTCCTTATCTTTCACATTTTCCACTTTTGTGGGATGCAACTTAACATTGGGTTCAATAGGTGTTTCAACCTGGTTTCTGACCTAGCAAACTGTCTCATCAAGCGAGATCCAAAGACATACTTACGCTGATTTACAAAAATACCTCCTTTAGACTTATCAAATTCCATGCCAAGAAAGTATTTTAATGCAACCAAGTCCTTTATTTCAAATTCTTTGACAAGTCTTCCTTTAAACTTCTCTAGTTCACAATAATCATCCCCTGTTAGTATAATATCATCCACATACACAATTAAGATGGCCACTTTTCTATCTTTTGAATGTTTGTAGAACATAGTGTGATCTGCTTGACTTTGAGTATATCCATAATGCTTTATCACTTTGCCAAAGCGCTCAAACCAAGCTCTAGGGGACTACTTGAGTCCATATAAGGACTTCTTTAATTTGCGTACTTTTCCAATTCCAAAGCTTTTTTCAAAACCTGGTGGAAGGCTCATAAACACTTCCTCTTCTAGATCTTCATTAAGAAAGACATTCTTCACATCCAATTGGTGCAAAGGCCAATTGGAGTTTACTGCAAGAGACAATAACACTCGAATAGAGTTTATTTTTGCAACTGGGGCAAATGTCTCTTGGTAGTCTATCCCAAAGGTTTGAGTAAAACCCTTTGCCACAAGCCTAGCTTTATATCTTTCAACACTCCCATTAGCTTTGCTTTTATAGTAAATACCCATTTACATCCTACAACTTTCTTCTCTCGGCAACTCTACAATGTCCCAAGTACCATTCTTCTTCAAGTCATTCATTTCCTCAAACACCGCTGATTTCCAACTCGGTTCATCTAATGCTTCTGTATGTTTCTAGGCACCACAAGTTCTGAAAATTTTGCAGTAAATGCTCTATGGGTTTCGGACAGATGGTTATAGGAAATGTAATTGGCAATAGGGTGCTTAGTACAGGTACGAGTTCCTTTCCTAAGGGCGATGGGAAGTAAGGTCTGATTCTGGAATTCCTGTGGCTGTTTCTAAAATAGGTTCATGTGCAGAATTTTCAGAATTGAAATCAGATTGTGACGACAGACTTACTCCAGTAATATTTGGAGATAAAGTGGGAATAGAAGAAGGATTACCTGGAGTACTTGGAAGACCATTGCCCAGGGCTTCTATTTGACCATGTGCTGGGATGATTAGCTGATCTTTCCCTCTTTTAGAGATAGTTCTTCTAGAATAAACCAAAGGCTCAAGATTGTTGCGATTTTTAGTCAATCGTAGCATTTATTTTTCTGACAGATCAACTTCAGATTTGGAATCTGTAGGATGAGTTTATTCAAGAGAAATAACAAGGATAGCATTAGGTAGGGGTTCAACAATTTCCCCAGAATTTGGTTCCACTAATTTCTCCCCCTGAAGCAAATTTTTGGTAAAATACGGGGTATTTTCCAGAAAAGAAACATCCATGGTTGTGTGAAATCGTTTTGTAATAGGATTAAAACACTTATACCCCTTTTTATTTGGAGTATATCCTAAGAAAACACATTTCTCAGCTCTGGGGTCTAACTTAGACCTTGATCTTTTTGGGATGTGAACATATGCGGTGCAACCAAAAATTTTCAAAGGTAATTTAGAGTTAATTCTAGATTCTGGAAAAAGCCTTTTCAAGCATTCTAACGGAGTAGTGTATTGCAAAACTTTTGTGGGCATCCTGTTGATTAAATAAGCAACAGTAAGTACATCTCCCCAAAAATATTTTGGGATATTCATGAAAAACATCTTGGCACGAGCTACTTCTAACAAGTGCTTATATTTTCGTTCAGCTAAACCGTTCTGTTCAGGGGTATCTGGACATGAAGATTGATGTAATATACCCTTTTCCTTCAAAAAAATCCCCAAAGTTTTGTTAAAGTACTCCGTTCCATTATCAGATCTTAAAATGCTGATTTTGGTTTGAAATTAGTTTTCAATCATTTTGTAGAACTCTTTAAAGATTTGTTCCGCTTCAGATTTTTCTCTCATTAAATAAATCCAACAAAGACGAGTATGGTCGTCTATAAAAGTAACAAACCATTTTTTTCCTGAATTTTTGGTTACCTTTGAAGGTCCCCAAACATCACTGTGAAATAGGTAAAATGGTTTTGATGGATGATATGATGCTTTACAATAGGATTTACGTTGACTCTTGGCCAGTAAACAACTTTCACATTGAAAATATGAAGTGTCTAACTTTTGGAACAAAGTTGGAAACAGATGCTTCAAATAAGAGAAATTAGGATGGCCCAATCTATAATGCCAAACCATTATTTGATCATGAACAGTAAGAGAACCGATGCTACTAAGCCCTTGAGCAGGTTTAATACTAGATAACTCATCTTCAAAATAGTAAAGACCATTAATCATCCTAGCACTGCCAATCATCTTCCCGAGCTCGTCCTGAAAGATACAATGAGATTCATAGAAAATAATACATCAATTAGAATCTCTAGACAGTTTGCTGACAAACAAAAGATTACATGCAAGTTTAGGAACATGGAGAATAGATTTAAGATCTATTCTCTCAGAAATTTTGATTAGCCCTTTTCATGCAATAGGCGAGAATTACCATCAGCTATCCTAACCTTTTTGTTTCCTGGGCACAGTATATATGATTGAAACAATTTTGAGGAATTGGTCATATGGTCAGAAGCTCCGGAATCAATTATCCACGGAGTAGATTGTTTAAAAAGGTAGTTTTGAGCATGTTTTTCAGTATCTATGTGTGTGATAGAAGCAACAGAAATACCAGATGACGAGTTGGATTTCCACATTGCCTGAAGATGCTCAATCTGCTCCTTGGTGAAAGGGATGGTCTCAGCTTCATTGGCAGTTGGGAAGGCATGACCTGATCATCCTTTGGATTTACTCTTCTAGTTTGTAGGTTTTCCATGAATTCTCCAACAAGTTTCACGAGTATGGCGAGGCTTATTCTGAGACATCACACCAAACCCGTGGTTTTCATCCGGTTTGCGCGAATATGAGGTAGTTCTGTTGTAGCTCCCTCAGGATCTTGCCAAGGTTGATCCTTCAGCAGTAGCTCCAATACCTTTTTTTCCCAACATCACGTTCATCCGACTTTCTTCTCTTATGACTTCCGAAAATACATCACCAATTGGAGGTAGGGGTTGCCTTCAAATAATTATCCCCCATACCTCAACAAACTCAACATTGAGGCCACCAAGAACTTGTAAATGCGAGTCTTCTCTATAGTCTTCTTATAATGGCGTGCATCCTCGTGATTTCGATTCATAAGTATCAAAAAGATCCGTGTCTTGCAGTTAAGCGAGTTATAGTAATTTGTGTCGTGACGTTGTCTTCACCTTGTCGTATGTCTCCGAGTTTGAGATAAAACTCAAAAATCTGAGATTGATTCTCCGGATCGAGAATACATTTGAGTTACATTCTCCCGAGTTCCTTGGGCGTGGGATAACACATGTAATTGGCGTTGATTTCTTCTTCCATGGAGTTTACAAGCCACGTCATCACCATAGAATTTTCAGCATCCCATGCTGCATAGGTTGGATCATTCTCCTCTGGAGCCTTCTTTTCACCCGTCAAGTAACCCCATTTTTTCTGGCCTCTCATATACAACCGAATTGATCGAGACCATCTTAGGAAGTTATCACCATTCAGATGAATGGTTGTGATCGGGACAGAATGGGATTCTAATTTTTTTTAGGGATCAGTGGTTGGAGCAGTTGGTGAAAGAATGGTGTATTCATCACTATACATAATTTTAGGAAGGAAGAAAGAATGTTGGGAGGAAGAGAGCCTAGCTCTGATACCAACTTGAAAAGAAAGGTTTATTTCCTTCTGATAATTTATTTCATACTCAAGGGTATACATTTATACATTTACAGTATCTCATGAATAGGAAAGTAAACTACTGGTTTAAGGCAAAAGAATAATTCCTATTAGCTACTTTCCTAAAGTATAGACATAATCAATCATTTACAGATTTATAGGAATCATTCCTAAATTAATTTGGATTTTCCCACAAGAATTAATCTAATCTCAAATCCATTAATTAAAATCAAATATTTATCCAAAGTGTACAACGGCCAACGTACCAGGGTTCCAATCCACAAGCTCTAGAGGCAATGGAAGCTACACATCAGCAACACCCAGGGTTCCAAAAGCTGGCTGTGACTGCAACTATTTTGACAACTCTAGACACGTTCTGAGCTCTACAAAAAGGCTCAAAACTGGTGACTCAAAAAAATGAGTATACCTTATAGTTTATACAATATGACCCCCATATACAGCATCATTACAGCAGCTTTAATTATGACACACAGGCTTCCTGTAGTTAGCAGAAGAGAGAGCTTATGCCTTCAACTATAGACTAAACCGAGATCTTCTACAAGATGGATTTCCGTTCCAGAATGTGAACAATGCGCGTACCTTTATGCAGCTCAAGTGGTAAAAATCGAGGATAGAGTTGGGAAGAGGGTAAGAATTTACTCATGAAATGGGTAATTATTCGTCGAGACCGATATCTGCAGGATCTCCGATCCATGGCATCTCGTCCCTCCACCGGAACTTGATCCTTAGTTTGCCATTTGCGTCCACGCCAACTACCTGGCCTTTGCTGGCATGAGTTTCCATTCCCCAACCCCATCTTGGTTTTATTAATCCATCTCTGGTTCTGACCTTGTCCCCAACTTTGAATGGCCTGACCTTTTCCATCTCTGAAGACTTGCAGAGCCATAGCCTCTCCAAGAAACAGAACGATACCCATAAATCACCATCTTCCATCCGATGCACTACACCGATGCTTGAGTGAGTCACCTCTCCCCAGTGGTAAGTTGGGGTTGAAACCGTGGAACGCACCCGGACCCAGTCCCCGATCTGAATTTCCTCCTCTTCAACCAGCTCTACTTCACATGGGTCAAGCATCCATGCTTTGGAGTTTGCTGGAGTGTATATTCTAAGTTTACCATCAGCATCGATCGTTGTTATCGTCCCGATGCTTCCATGACTATGACCCGACCACCCGAATCTTGGCTGCTTTACACAAACTTTCACCCTCAGCTTCTGTCCTACCATAAGCGGGTCCACTCTTTCCAGGTAGGATGTAGGACCCACCCACTTTTCCTGCTCGGCACAAAATGCGACAGAGATGTTTCCATCCCATTCATCACCTTCATACAGTACCCCTTGAACTACACCGATACTTCCAGGACCAATGGATTTCCAGCTAGTTGCATCCTCTTTCAATCTCACCCATTCTCCCACCTCAAACATTTGCTCTAGCTCAAGATCTGAAGGATCCCCTCTCCACAGACCCTGTAAACCAAAAAAAGCAACTCGTACTTCTCCATCAGCATTAACACTGGTGATGATGCCTCTTGAATCAGGCTGAGCCCCTCGCCATCCCCATCTTGGCTCAGATAATCCAGCTCGAAATCGACAATGCTGACCAACTTTATATCCTGGAACCTTTTCAACATCTGTATAATGGGTCATCAATTTATTTCTTCGAAAACAGCAGGCCAACTCCAAGTAACCAGCATCTTGTACACTATGCACAACTGCAAGTGACTCTTTTCCAATGCTATTCCAGTCATAGCTTGGTCTATTTCCAAGGCTTGATTTTGAACGAACCCAGTCACCAACCTCAAACCCAGAAAGTCGTTCTGCATCCCCTGGAGAAACTTTCCATAGACTGGGTCTACCAGCAACTTTGACCTGCAAAAGATAAAACACCAAATTGAAGTCAGCAATTCAACGTAAAGAAACCATCAATGGATGAATCTTATAAGTGCCACACTTTTAATTTTCTGAAGAACCAAATATAACCTCAATAAAGATGAACTGCAATAAAAATGAATTACAGATTCAGTGTACATCCAAAGATTTGCTATGTTGAAGACATTCAATCATGTGCAGACTAGCCACACAAATACAAGCAGTTTGTGTCAACACAAATCAATAAGGCTCCTTCTATCACCCAAGACCTAGGAACAACTTACAAATACACACAAGCTTGGTAGCCAACATAAGAGAAAAGCAAAAAGGGAAACATCAGGAGGTGGAGAACATACATTCAAAGCTCCATCCATGTCAATCCTGACAATTTTTCCCATAGTTGCTGGAGTTTCATTTGCCCATCCAAGTCTTGGCTGAGTGACAGACTGACTCAGATGTATCACTTCTCCAACTTCAAAAGGACCAACTTTCTCCATATCTGTAACAGAGCACAAGAAAAGCTTGCTTCTGAAGCAGAATGCAACACCCATATCACCATCCTCCTCTTCCAAACTGTGAATGATGCCAATACTGTTCCTTGTAATGTCCTCCCATCCATATTTGGGAGAGGATACGGAAGCTTTCACTCTAACCCAATTTCCTACCTGTTGAAGATATGCAGATCATATGTTACTATCTTCTATAACTGAAAGACGTTTTGTAGGCCCTATTTGGTTGGGAGATAATAAAATTGATTATTTTTCTTAAGCTGATTACTTAAATCCAATTTAACGAATCATATGATATTTTATTTTGTGTTTTTCCCCTTAAAACTCAATAAATATATGCTCAAAAACAATGAAACACAAAAGAAAATATCATGTATTTGATTAAATTGGAATTAAGCGATTGCCTTAAGCGCAATTTGATTATCTCCAACCAAATAGGGCAGCAATCTCTAAAGTCCAACATACCCTGAAGTCTTCAACCTTCTCCATGTCAGAAGGGTCAGCCTGCCAGAGTACTGGTCTTTTTGGAATTTCAATCATAAGAAGACCATCATTCTCTATATCGCAGATTCTTCCAACACTGTGATGTGTTTCGCCACCCCAAGCATATCTTGGTTCTGCTACAGATCGCTTAACACAAACACGATCCCCAATCTGTACAGCCCAACAGTGTTTCAGTTAATTAGGTGTTGTTTTGATATAAAACTAAAGGCATCCTGAAGTAAATAGAAATAACTGAAAAAGTAAATATCTTGAGATACCCTGAAGGGTGTGACATGCTCAACTTCCTCTGGTTCACAGTGCCATGGATTGGGAAGGTAGCTCAATTCCAACAATAGACCACTATCAGGTCTTATACAATAAACAATACCAATGCTTCCAGGCGTTACAGATCCCAATCCATGTTTGGCTGTCGTGAGAGTGGGGCGGATACGAACCCAATCACCAACCTTGAACTCTTCAACTCTTTCCATTTCTGCAGGGTCTGCCTTCCATCCTCTTGATGCTCCAGGAAACCCGACACGCAAAATCCCATCATCATCCACGCATAAAACAGTTCCAACACTATCACGAGATTGACCTCTTAAACCGAACCTAACAAAAACACAGAGCTTGTTCATTAAAAACAAATTACAATTATGAGAATGCAGCGGTCATAGACATGGTTATTTTCTTCTCTTTCTTTCCTCAAAGAAAACTAGAATGCTCATCTTAAAGAGAATCATTGACAATCATTCTCTGAATCAAGAAAAACAATAGTGATTCATTATGGGCTGTCAATGGTCATACAAGACCAAATATCGACACTGGAAAGCAAAAAATGACTTAGACTGCTAAGATATTTAAAATGTAACCTTGACAAGGGTGAGGGAGCAGTCCCAATAATCCAATGCACCATATAACAAGATGAGCAACCAGTTATTAGCACCTTCGTTGTTTACTGAAGAAGGTGCATGAAATGGTGGTGATCAGAAGTTGCAGAATTGATAGTCTTTTTTGGAATAATTAGCAGTCAAAATTATTTTTTAATGCCAAAAATATTACTCTAATTATTTTTGCAATGGCAAATGGAATGAAATTAACTCCTATTTTTATTATCTATGTAATGTCAAATATTTTATGGAGCCAAGTCACTACGGTATCTCCTAACCACAGGCATAGCGCTAGCTAAGCTTGTAATTACTGTAGCCCCCAAAAGCTCATCTGACCCCAGGGTAGTACGTATCCTATAAAAGCTGTCACAATCATTAATAGGAAGATTACAACTCCAAGGACTGCCCATCTGGATATTAGGTTCAAAACAGGTTAAAAAATATGACTTGTTCTTTTTTCTTTTTCTTTTTTTGATGAAGAAAAAAAAACTAACCAGAAAAAATATGACTTGTTAAGGGACTAAGTGGTTTCAAGTTCCGATTCAATCTTGTTAAGGGAGATTTAATATCACTTGCACAGCATAGAAAACAAAAAACTAACCTGAAACAACCTCCAGATATTAAAAAACCTAGGCATATAGCCTCTAATTTGTGTATCGAATCGAATGGACAAAACTTGAAAGAGGTAGCACGAGAGTACAAGCTGAACATGCCACAATTAAGATATTTTCCCTTGAAAGAGAAGATATGAATTTAAAGCATACGGATTTGAACTACAGACCTTGGCTCTTTGACATCCGCTTTAAGCCTGACATGCTGCCCTCTGTCTAAAGGAACCACTTTAGTGACTTCATGTGCCAAAACTCGAGCCTCCCCCGTTAGGGCAGTACAAAATGAAACAATCAAATTCTCTCTATCCACAACACTTTGCACAAAGCCAACACTTTTGTGCCCGGCACCTTGCCACCCATAAGCTGGTTCTGTGATTCTTCTCTTAAATTTAACCCAGTCTCCCACTTCAAATCTGATTGAAATCGCCATAAATTAGTCAAGTCCCTATATATTAGGATAGCACTGCATGTCTTGAGCTTCTAGGCTTGTTGGTTAAGCTCTAAGGACATGAGGTGGAGGTCTTGAGTTCAAGTCCAACATCCACCACCTTTCTTATTAAAAAAAAAATGGATAGCACTGCATAGTAGGAGTAACATTTTTTTCCTTACATTGTCGGAGACAATTGAACACCCCTATTCATTAGTGCTTCCAATAGAGCTTCCGAAATCCATTCTCGAGGAAGGACCTCCAAAAAGTCTCGAAAAGTGTGACCGCTGTTTAAACAACAAAAACATGTAAGTTAGAACTCAAAATTGATTACTGAAGTACTCACCAAGTCATTGGAAGATGGTAAGCAAAAAAAATAGTGCACCACAATAAAATACTCCCTCCTTCCCAAATTAATTGTCTCATTTTTTCTATTAAGGAAGTCCTAAAAAAATTGCTACATTTCCTATTATGGAAAGTCTGACCAACTTATTTTACATTATAACCCTCATTTTCTCTTTTTAACACGCTCCCCTTTTATATATCCATTTTACTCTCTTCGTCCCTATTTGGTCGCAAAATTTCATTTCAACACAGAGATTAAGATGTGTACAAATTGTTAACAACTTTCCATTTATGCCTTAAAAAGGTTGGTTAAATAATGTTACAGTTATTGATAATTGTGCAGAATTGATGGAAGGAAAAGGCAAACTTTATTGGGAGTTGCAAAGAGTTGATGGAAAGAGATTTTAAATGAAAGTAATAAAATAAATTTACTACTAAAAAGTGAAAAGTTGGTAACATGTAGGAACATCCCAAAAAGGATAATGTTGCAAACAAAAGGGGACAGAACAGGCATCCATCCTTTCATCTCATTCTTCGAAATTCTAGGCAAGTCACACCAATGACATTGCAGCACTTCATCAAGCTTAGTCTAAGGACCTTTCCTTTCCGATGTCTTCCTAGAACTACAGACATAGGGAGCTAATTCCACACAAAAAAACCAAGCTATGAAGGTGTACCCCTTGCATTTGATTATAGCTTAAAATCTTTAGAAATTTTTTTTAAAAAAAAATCCTTTTCTATGTATGATTCGCTAATTTTTCAATTCATTAAAAAGTTAAAAGAATAAAATTGAAAACATATATATCCTGAAAAATGTGTAAGATGTGGTTTAGCATGAAAAATGTCTAAGATTAAACAATTAGCAGGCTTGTGAAGGCATCATTCAGAAGCTCCTTTCCTAGAAACAAAGGAGTAAAGTTGGCAACCGGTACTTGCCTATGATTTCTGACTTCTACTGCAGCATCAGGGCTACTCAGCATAAGAATAAGCCAGTCAAGGTTTTCACGTATCATTCTTGCCATATCGGCTGCTATATGAAAAGCATTGTTGCCCTCATCATCCTAATAATGATGCAAGAAAGCCAACTTATCAAACTCTTATCATTAAAACAGAATCAACGATAATGAGTTGAAAACTACCAACAGTGAAAAAACAGTTGAACAGCAAAGCACAGAGCTTCCTATAGCATCATCAAGCTTGTAACAAATTGTCCTTCCACCTAACTCATGCAATCTTAAGCTGCAGATTCATGCTGTCCAGCATGTGGCAATTGCCAGAATTGGCTTTTCAAACAGCATTAGTCACTATTTACCACTTAATTCATTTACAGTTCGAATCGTCTGAGGGAAAAACAAATACAACAGTAGCTATAACATTATTGTATGTTCATTGGTTCAATGACAGCCATCGTTCAGCATTACTGTTATTTAATTTTTTTTTTGTTGTGTGTGTGTGTTCATACATACATACATATATATAAGAGTCAAGAAAACACCATCAACTCATGGCATGTATTTTTGTTTTTTCTACTCTATGAAAAAGTTCATACAACTTCTCTCCAAATGCTACCATGGTGTCCTATATTCACCACAGTGACTGCCTGAACATCAAAGAATATACATCACAAGAATTCATCCATATGTTTCTAGACAAGGATGTCATTAAGCAATCATTCTTTCAAAAAATCTCACGAGAAGACCAGAACAAACTTTTCATGCCGAAAAATCACACCCAGACATCATGCTTTTTGAATCTAAGTCCAACACTCCAAACCCAACACATTTAGGTCACTGTTGAGCGTTGACATCAGAAAGAGAAGTGTCGGCTGATTGAAAAGGCTTTCAATTTGATCCTTTCTTGCCTATAAATAATTTACAGATGAACTAATTTAATTTAGACAACTAATCTACACAAAAAAACACCTATGGAATACCTGAGTTATCATCACAAACAAATACTTAAGTTTAATATGGTATTAACAGGAGCATGACATACCGTACATGTGACAAACAATACATAAAATGACACAAACCTGTAAATTGCAGTCAGCCCCAGAAGATAAAAGCAACCCAACACACGACTTTGCTCCTCTTGCCAAGGCCACATGAAGGGGTATTGTGTTGTGCACATTCCGAATGTTAACATCCACTCCAGCGTCAAGAATAATCTGTTCATCAAACAATGAACCAGAAGTCAAATTGGCTAGAGAAGAGAACAAGTAACTGAGAGTAAAAAAGAATGAACATATAGAACAAGCTGGACATAATTTGGATAGAGCTTGAGAGAGCTTGAGGCACTAAACAGGGTCTAATGCAAGCTAAGTAACGTACTTTCACCAACTCCACATCATTTAACATAGCAGCAGTGTGCAATGCAGTTCGCCCATGCTGCATATCTTGCATAGTTGGGTCTGCTCCAGCAGCAAGCAACAGTCGTACCAATTCTCGACCCTCTTAACATAAACACAAATAGTTTGAGAAGCATATAAAGGATTGTAAATAGTTGGTACCACAAAAGGAAAGAAAAGAAAAACAGCCATAATAAATGATATCCTACCAGGCTTGTAAATAGGTCAGCAGAAATTACAGTATACACAAAATAAAAATTTCAGAAGTTCAATTGAAAATTAATAACCTCCTCCATGGCTCTTTCCCATTTATTTTTGTCACTTTTTTTTAAGTTCTTGTATTTCTAAACATCCATTATCTTTAACTATTTGTATCATTTCTTTCAAGTATACCATTCACTCTTAAGTACTCCTACATCATTTGTGTAAAGACATTCTCAAGTAGGAGAGAAGAATGTAAAAGGCTAAACAAGCATCCCAGTTGACTGAAACTTGCTTTTGAGTTGTGATTGTTCAACCTAGTCATAGAATTTTCATAAATTTTTGCATGATCATGGCTAAATTTCAAAAAATCTAAAAGTGATTGCATACTAATGAGTGGTTAATTTTAGAAAGCAGATATAAATAAAATGTGTGCCTCATAATTCATTTTCCGTACCCCAAAAAAAAATGAGACGTAACAACTTTTGAGATGACGAATCACAATTTCTAAAAGATAATTTGTTCAAATCCCAATACTTGCTATAATTATAAATTTGTGGCAGAGCAGGTGAGCAGAAGACAAAGCATAAGGGGATTGAATGAGCTACATGGAGCCTCAAATGGAAAGCATAAATAGTTCCCAAAATGCTTAAAACACCAGAGCCCTATCGGCCCACTTCGGAAGTAGTTTGTTGCTTACTATGTATCTAATTCCCCCACCCAGAAGAAGGGAAAGAAATAAACATTTTCGTTGTTCTCCTGAGTGACAGTTTCTTCTTCTGGTCCATTGACATTGTGTACCCTTCAAATGTAAAAAAGTATGTCCAACGACATTCGAGAAAAACAGTGCTCTAACAAGTAAAACGTGTTTAAATGGGCTGTGTTCTTTAGTAAGAATGAGATTTGATATTAGATATCAGGAGAGAGAGAGAGAGAGAAGTTTAAAAAGTAGAGAGAAACAAGTGCAGGAAAAGGTATTTTGAAAATATCTGATATTAGAACAAGAAAATAACAGAGCCATGGTTACCAGTTTCATGATCTTTCTTCAAAACAGAAGCCATGCACAAAGCAGTGCCATCTCGGCCAGGGATATCAATTGTGTATGCTATCTCTTCTGGAGATGCAACTTCCAGCCACCTTTTCACAACAGCCACATTCCATGTTGCTATGCAAAGATGCAGTGGTCTGAGTACAAAGCCAAGATATGTAGCAATGAGAAACGGGTACCCAAATTTGTACTTATGAATTAAGACTGTCTAAGCAAAGACAGGAATAGGTATGGTCAGAGTTAAGAAAACAAATCAATTTGATAAAATCCAAGGGTAGATGCATTTAAGACTTGAAAGCTGCAGAAGAGGATATTTTAGCATCCCATATTTAGAGACTTACGTGCTATTTTTCGCATTCATAGCAGCCATTGATATGCAACCCCCATGTTCCAATATCACCATGGCACAATCCGTATATTTCTTGGAAACAGCCTTATGCAGTACAGTTTCACCCTCATCATCCACAGCATTTGGATCAGCTCCAGCCAAAAGCAATTCCTAATTCAAGTTCGTAAGTGTCAAACATAAGATGGCCCAATAAAGAACAATTATAAAACACATTAACAGATAACATAAAGCCTACAAGCATGCAGTCAGGTTGACCATGGTATACACAGATATGAGCAACAGATGGACCCAGGCCTTCTCTCAACCTGGATTGCACATTTGCACCCCTTTCAATTAAGGCACGAACACATTCAGCAGAACCAGCTGCTAAAGCAAAAACAAGAGGAGGGTCCCCATCTCTGTCCAATGCGTCAACATTGGCCTCCTTATGCTCCAATATAGCCTCAACAAGTTCAGTACTACCACGTCTACAAGCCAAGTGAAGAGCAGCTTGACCATCACTATTATGCGATTCTAAAAGAGCAGCAAATGTGTTCCCACCATTTCTGGATACAGCTTTTGCGAGAAGATGTCTACAAAACCAAAAAGATAGAGTCAAAGTATGTGCACAAATGTATTTATTTGTGTATGTATGTATGTACGTGTTTGTGCATCTGTTCTAGTGTTTTAAGGATTGAACGAGAAGGATAAGATCTTATTTAAATTGGCTACCTCACACCGGTAGCATCTCCTTCAGAGATAAGTTGATGTAGATGGACAAGATTATCTCCCAGGATATCCATATCAGGAACAGGTGACGCCGATGTATCATGTGATAACGACAATTGGGCAAAGCCACTGGATTCACATTCGAAAAAGTTAAGTTGTACATAGACCAGCTAAACCAATCAAATGAAATGAAAATAAGGATTTCCAACAGATTAAATCAACCCGCTTTGTCTCCATAAAATTTACATATTTATACTTGTCTTTGCAAAGCAATTCTTACTCGTCAGGGCTTGCAGGCGGGGTGCGTGGTATCTCTTGCAAGTGGCGAAGGAATATCGCCAGCATTGCATTAAAAGTTGGCCTTCTTGATGGCCTGAACTGCAAGCAATCACCAATCATCTTCCACAATTCCCTTGGTATTCCAACACCAACAACACTGGCATACTGTGAAGGCAACTTCTTACCTTTCACAGCAGCTCGATATATTTCTTCAGCACTCATTCCAGTCCACCTGCAAATTAAACATAAAGTTTCCATAAAGGAACATATCATGGGAAGAATAATACTGACAAGCACAGAAGCCAAAGAGAACAAAAAACGAGCAATCCAATAAAAGAGTTGTTCCACATACGGCATAGCACCAGTGCACATCTCAACCAATGTGCAGCCAAAACTCCAGGCATCAGATTCAGGGGATATTCCTAATGCATCATCCCAGAAAAGATTCAATGACTTCTTCACAGGCTCCCATGCCTCAGGGGCAGTATAGTTTGGGCAGAGCATTGTGCATTCCATGCATGAGTGGATTTTCACAGATTCACATTCTGCCCGAGCTTTCCGACATGATGGTTTCTTTAGGATTGCAGCAAGTCCATAATCAGAAACAACGGCATGTCCACTCCCGTTCAGAAGAAGATTAGAAGGCTTTATGCTCATACACACAACACCTGCAGCATGAAGTTCAGCCACTCCTCTGGCAATATCAGCTCCGTATCTACACGAAGCATAAATGTCATAGATAGATGTAGTCATATCCATGCACTTGAAACTTGAACAGTTAAAGCTTGGTGTGCCTATACAAGAGAGGCTAAGCACCATGCCATTTGAAAGATTATTTAGTGCTAAATGTCCCACTCATCATAAACCACAAGAAGAAGAAAAAACATAAAACATAAGGAAGTGGGGGCTTAGAGGAAATATTGTTAAAGAAAAACTTAAGTCTATTGTTTTGACACCAAAAGATGATTCTAAAAGTGATTGATTCAAACTTACGTCAAGCAAAATTTTGAATAAATCATTTTTTAATACATACAAACAAACACAGCCTAAGGTCATGTCTGTATTTTAAAACTCATTAAAAACCACAGTCTCATTTTACAGGTAAGACCAGCCATTCAGATCTGTGATATCCAATCCTACACAATGAATTACAGTTCAAATAATTTATCGTCCAAGTACTTAATTGTTAAAAAGAAAAGGTGTACAGTTCTACTGTAAGAAGATATTGCCAGGTGACAAGTAAAACTAATTCCTCTAAAAGTGTAATGTTACAGTTCTGAATGTAAATTAGTGGCAGTGCAAAATTATTTTAGCGGCAATAAGTTTATTAATGTACTACAAATACACAAGTTCCAGTCAAGTACTGAAACACACCCCTCAACCATGGAAAAAATGGACCCAAATACTAAAATTTGTCAAGAAACAAACCCGAAGATACTCTTTTGTTTTCTCAAAGCCCCCAATGAACAACTCCTAAAAACCCTATTGCTCCATTGCTCCCACGCCAAATGCTTAACCAACAGACCAACAATGCAATAAATTCAACAAGGAAAAAACATATATCGAGTAATTTCCCAAGGGAAGCAAGACTTGGATACACAGACACAAGACTAATACAAAGAACTAGAGTACTAAACAAGACTACACTCTCAAGTCCTAAGCCTCTAGCCTAGTGGTTTAGCTCATAAGGACACAAGGGGGAGGTCTTGAGTTCAAGCTCTATCATCCCCAATCCCCTACCCCTACGTATCCAAAAAACGGACTACACTCGAAATTTCACTCAATGAAGATTGAAGAAACGAGCTTTGAGAGAGTTTCTTGTCTAAACAAGGTCCGATGCAGATGGATCGAGACAAGTTGGGCCCAAAGTGGCTACCAGAGGTAGTACACCTAAACAAAATCTAGAGTACTGAATCTGCTAAAATAGATAATTAGCATTAATAAAAGATAACAGATACAGATTATCGTAGTTACAAGACAAGCACAGCTGAATTAATAACACAGACCTTAAGACTTGCTCCAAAGTAAGTCTCCCCTCATTATTCTGCATTGCAGAGTGAATGGAACCGTTGCATCTGTCCATTACAAGACCTAAGCTGCCCTCCTCCAATCTCACCACCCCATGGAAAGTGCACACGTTCCTGCACCACATTGAAGCTCGCCGTAGACTCTCTAACTGCCCCTGCACCCAGTCAACATCCATCCCTTCCAGCACTGAAACCTTCTTCACTGCCACTTGGTGCCTACACTTCCGCTGTGAACCAATAACTGCCGCCCAAGTCTCGGCACCTGTCCTCCCTTGCCCTCCATCCATTCTCCGTATCAGCCTCACCTCCGGATGAGCACCCAACTCGATCACCGGCCCGCATCCCCCAGAGCTCGAAGCGTGCGAACCTCGGTCCCTACGGCCGAGATCATCTACGTCAACTTCACCATCCTCATCGTCGTCGTCCCGGTCAGAGTCGGTGTAATCAAAGCCAGAACTCCTCGTAGCACCAGAATTCGAGTTGGAGCCGGACTGAATCAGCGCGAGGATGGCGTAGTTCTTCCGCAGCGAGTTGACGGAGTTTCCGACGACGGAGACATGGCGGCAGCGGGGACAGGTGAGTGTCAAGTCCGCCGAGGCCAAGAACATCCGCGAGAGACAATCTTTGCAGAAGCCGTGTCCACATTGGAGCAGCAACGGGACTCGGTCATCTTCATCGTACCGCGTTTGGCAGATGGAGCAATATGGCACCTTCATTTTCATACCTTCAACTCGAACTTTTCCGGTGAATGGATCGCCGGAACCGGAATTCCAGATCGAGCAACGACGTACTATAGATGAACAGGTGAATACCGTAGATCCATGAAAGAATCGACGAGAGAATGGATCGTAATCAACGAATTTAAATGCAACAAAGGAAGAAAAGGGAGGATGGGGAGGCAGCAGTGAGGGTTTTATAAGAAAGATTTTTGTTTTTCCCTTGTTTATTTCTTTTTTTTCTTAAATTTATTTACCGTTGGTACTTTGGTTTGTAAATTTTTTTAATATCAATCACCTCTATATGTTCTTTTAGGGCTAACAAATTTCAGAAATTTTGGTAACTTTTTTTCCCCTACGTTTTTTCACTCTTGAAATTTCAATAACCACAATACCATTTACCTGACTTATGACCGTTACTATTTTAATTTAAGGCTATTTTTTTATTATCCTTGAAATTTCAAGATTTTTTCAGTATGATCCCAAATAAGATAAAATAGTTACCAATTTACCAATAGTTCTATTTTTCTCTTTGAAGTCCTCTCATCTCAATAACAATGCCCAAATCAACCCATGAAATATGCCCTTCTCTTTCTCCATTTCATTTATCTTCTCCATCTTAGTGAAGCTTAACACCAATTGAAACTCAAGCCCTCAATGTAAACTACCTCCACCAAAATCTCTTTCCAACACAACCCCCCTTAGCCATATTGTGAACCAAACAACTATCTCCTCCATATCCTCATTTCTTTTTTCATTGTAACCACTAACCACCTACTCATATTTCCTCTCATCACTCAAAGCCTCTCAATTCTTCATATCTCCCCTAGCCTCTTCCACCAGGCACCAACAACTTTGCTCCCCCTAGGCTACCTCCTGGTTGCTAATACTCCTACCATATGCAATGTTTGCAGTCTCTTTTCCCCAAATCCCTTGCATTCCTTTTGTTGATTCAGCAAAAAGCCACCTAAAAGAGCGTTGGCATCAATATCAAAAATCATGTGGCCCTCATTAACTTACTCTCTAGGAGTATCAATTGTTGCAGCTCTTGTTCCTTCTAGAAGCTCTTCTGTATTATTTTCTGAAAAAACTCCATCTCCGCTCATGCCTCTCACCATCATCCATTGGGTTCATGGCTCGTGAATTATCTCAAACGAATCATCTCAAATGAACCCGAACCCGAGCCGACTCTCACGAATTAAAATTGAGCTCGAACTAGTGTTATTTGGGCTTGGATCGGTTCGGTTACACCCTAATTGGAAGCACAAGTTAATGGCCAAAACTGCCACTTTGTGTTTCAGGTTCTATTCTGCCAAGCAAAAGTTGGTAAAAAAATCGCCAATTAAAGGCTTACAACGAAACAAGTCGTACTTTGTGGGTCGAGGGGTGCAAAGTCACAAATATCTACTTACTTTAAAGCACATTTAGCAATTTAATGTGAACAGAAAATAGCCTTTACGAAGACGACATGATCCAAGAATTAAACTTGCCACATGGGTAATACTAGTATATAGTCATTCCATAAAATTTTATATTTCAGTTTTTAATTTATATTCATCAATTTTTGACACATAAAAGTTAAATATTTTATGAAGTCTTTATATTTTTATATATATTTTTTCACAAATCTTAGTAGGTAAAATTAGAAGTTAAATACGAATTTAGAAATCAAATTATTCAATTTTTTGGAGGAGAGGAAATAGTTACCCAAAACCCTTTAAACACTTGAGTAAAGTAAAAGTCCCAAACAGTTAATAATAATGGTGATGATGTGGCATGAGCAAAATGGACATTGAAAAAGTAAGAGCTCAAAGAAAAGTTTTAGAGTTTATTGATAAAGCAATCAACCTTTTTAAGTAATGAGGGAAGTTCGGTGTACAGGTGTCAAAGCCAAGAAGTGCATATCCATTTGAACTGGGAAACTTTAATCTGTATTGGGGTATCATCTTTTCCTATATCCTTTTCTTAATTTTTTAACTAATAAATGTGACGTCCATTAAAAAAAAAGAAACCTTTGTGAAAGAATAATTTGGTGAGAGAATACTGGGATCCTCTTTTCCTATATCCACAATTGTCTTTTTATACTAGTATGCTCTTTCAATGATAATTTAGTGAAGAGAAAATGAAATTTTGGAGTATGAAATATGAAGGAAAATATTGGAGAAAGAAATGATTTGATGGATTTTTTTATGCTTTTTTATTGTAAAGAACGCACCATTCGTCTAAATTCTACTTTATACTAGACCGTCCGACGCGCTATGAAAATATGAATAGTCTGTTTGGCAACCCTACGTATTTTAAAAATATTATCTATGAATAATTTTTAACGTTTAGTAATATCTGTTTGTTAATCATTTAAAAATTATTTAAAAACAGGGCCGAAATAATTGTCTTCCAGTGAAAAGAGATCAATTGTGGCCTGATATCAGCCTTCTCTCTCAAATATTGTAGAATTTGATTGAAAGTAAAAATTAAAGTAGATGGTTAAAAATGTATGCCTTAATAATTTTACGCACATGGAAAGAAAAAAAAAGTTCTGATAGTAGAAGGTTTCATTTAAAGGAAATTTGGACAAGTTTTATGGGACAACTAAAAATGGTAAAGTGAGAGCATGGGGAACGTATATGTGACTTGAATTCCATAGAAAATTAATTTCAAACAAATTCAGGAAAAAAAATTGCAAGATTTTTCCTTTTGATATTCATTTAATTTTAATTTTTCTAGATTAATTTGAGGAAGAAAAATTCCCAAAAAGTACGTAAAAAACTAGAAACATTGAATTTTCAAGTTTACCTTAATTTTTTTGTTTACTTTATACTACTATTTTGAAAATTTTAGGGAAATGAATCATAGATAAATGCTGGAAAACAAACATAGCAATACAAAAATAGACGAAAGTAGTACTACTATTTTAGAAACTAAATACATTAATAAAAAAGAAAAAAAAATTAGATACACTCATTTAGAACCTAAAGTCATCTGAATCACACAAAGCATGAATCCATGAAACTTCCAATAAGAGACTGTGCAAGTGATTTTCCTAACCAAGTGTTGGTGTCATTTCCCTTACTTTAAATAGTGCATAATATTGAACTAATATGCAGTTGAGCAAAAGCCCAGCATGACAAACCAGAGTTTACCCCATTTTCTCATCCCCTAACATTTAAAAACCAACCAAATGACCCTAAACTTGAGACCTGAGGAGTACACTCTGAAACCACTAACAATGAGGCAATGTTCCTGGGGCATGAGCCAGAAAGACTTGAAATTACAACCCCCCTCCCAAAATAATTTATTTAATGTTTCCTTTTAGGAAAGTCGGTAGAAAATTCATTTAATTTTAATTTGTTAATCTCATGATTACAACAATTATCTCAACTCAGAGTCGTCTCATGATATTTTCCGTGAAAGCGAAAAAACTTATGATGATTGAGGAATGACACATGACATAAAACTTTACCACTATACTTTGCATGAATTTATATTGTCAACTAATTTTTTACAATTAATTATCACTATAAATTTAATGTCACCAATCCCAACGTAGCTAGGATTGAGGTGGTGATGATAATGACCCTCAGTTTTCTTGTTTTTTTACCTCAATACTACTTTTTATGCATTCATCTTACTATTTTATCTTTACATTTTTACTTTTATTCTCGTACCAAGAGTAATAAAGCAATTAATTCAAGACAGAAGAAACTTCATACAAAAAGGTTGGCTAACATATTCATTTCTCCCCAAAAACATTCAGATCCAATACAGATGAAAAAAATAAAAATTTACTGCTGCTCTTGCATCTGTACTTCATCCTGAACCTAACTATGCTACAAAATGGTAATATGAAAGAAGCCAAAAGGCCATTACCTTAAACTCTTCAAAGCTTAAGAAGGTAACCACTCATGATCTACTTCACATATCATTGTCAAGTATATCACGCATCAATTGTATTGGAATGAGGCCTTCTGTTCGGATTGCTTCTTTGTTTGGATCCGGACTTATGAAAAACAGTGTTGGCAAACCCCTAACCTGAAATGGAAGAAATTCAAGTGTAAACGGAAAACAATGGCAGCCTATACGTAGGACTGAATAGGAGTCGAACCATGTTGAGCACTAGATTGTTCATGTTCGGCTTGAAATGTGTATCGAACTTGAAATATTGTTCAAGCGTGGATTGAAAATAATATGAATGAGCTACAAGCGAGTTTTAAATCCATGGAGCTCAAGTCAAGCTCGAGTTGTTCACTTAAATCAATGGGAAAAGGTTAATATGGATCGAGCTTAAATTTCTTTAAGCTCGGCTTGATAACAACTCAAAAGAGCTACGAATGAGCATTTAACCAAGTCGAACCCGAGTCAAGCTCGAGCTGTCATTTTTCACCCTTACCTAAAAGTAACTTTCTTAATAAGGAAACGACAATGATGGAGAAAGGGGAAATGATGCAAAACAGAAAGTTTAGCTCTACCTGCATGTCCTGTGCAAATTCATACTCATCATCAGTATCCACTTTGACGATTATTGCGTTCTTCTCATACTCCACAGCAAGCTGCAAAAAGTTTCGCATCAAAAGATCAAATCCTTATTTAAGGGTCACATTCAGCTATAAGAGCCAACCATTTCTCTACACATCCTTTGGCCTACAGCATTCATTTTGAAAAGCATTGATATATTGAAACCAATTCATATGGAAACAGCAGTGGTTAGAAGAACAAGTAGATCTAACAATGGGGGAAGTGAATTTCCAAGAAATACATGCATTGATAGCCACTGAAGCTCGAAAATGACAGGAATCTAATCATCTTGCGTTCTGAGAAACATAAGTCTGTTGATCTGTTCTTAGTGCTTATTTGTTGCATGCGGAGCAGGGTAAAATCAAATCTCTCATGCAACAGAATAGCCCACAGGTGACATTTTCCATGTAAAGCTTCGTACCCTTCATTTCTTAAACTACTTAACCATGTCTCCTTCAAAAGTTAAATTCTTTACTGAACAACAAACTTCAAACACTTTTACTAACCTTCTTAAATCCGACATGGCTTAATAAAAGTATTACTATTTATCTCCATAAAATGCTGTAAGCCCCATCCACCTATCACCAATTGGTTTGAGGTTAGATGTTTCTATACAAACCTGAAGTCAGATCTTCCATGCCCTAAATTCAAGTAAAGTGAATATCCTTCTATGCTTTCAATATCACCTTTCATACGGTAAATCACTGTACACAAGAATTCCAATCTTGTTATGGTTTGGTATCTAAGTATCTATATGTATAACAAGGACATAACTTTCAACATGACTTCAACCTTCAAAACAAGAAAATGCTTGGATGTCCTGAGAATGAAAGTATAAGGCCCAGCTCAAGACAATATACTCAGATAACTCTTTCAATATTGTGGTCACACAAACAATTGCACACAAGTATGATGAGTCAAACTAGAAGCAAAACTAGGGCACTATCTTATGCCCTAAAACACATAACAGATAACTAGCTAAGATTTGAGACTCACCATTTCAAGTTCTTGAGCCATCAAAATACAAGGCCCACACCATGTGGCATAGAAATCAATTATAAGGGGCACTTTTCTTTCTCCCTTCACCAGCTCCTGGACCTCCAAAGCTGACAGCTTTTTCTGCATACCCAGACAGACTTAAGCAACCATATTTCAAATTTCAAAAACATTGAATGCTGCGTAACTACACAAACTCAAATTTGTCCAAAAATTATTTATAAATCCAATCTTTCGGATTCCTTTCCAACAATTTTACAGCAGCTCAATACGTAGTTACCAGAAACCAGCAACTCCATTCACCGGAAACATTCGGAAAACCAAACAAACAGAACAAACGCAAATGAAACAAGCATTCGAGGATCCAGAAACGTACCACAAGGTAGTCCTCTCTGACATACTTGCCACGAGGCGGTCGACAGAGCGGCTTTCTGGGGTGTGTCGAGAGAGAAAATGGCCGCTTCTGGGTTGAGAAAATGGAAGATTCGTGATGAGTTTTTGAAGAGGAAACTGCTGGAAGATGTATTGGGGTTGAGGAGATGGGTGGAAGAGAAGCAACTGTGTGTGAGAGAGGGAGCAATTGGAGAAGACGAAGGGCCATTGGAGGGGGAGAGTTTTTGGGAAGGTTTAGAAGTTTGAGGAAGATTTGACGCTGGAACGGATAATTTCGCCAGCATTCTCATTGGGCTAAACTTCACTCTTGGTCCTTTACTTTGTATGTTGTTCTATATTGATCCTATTTTAATTTCTTGTTATATTTTAGTCCAACTTAACTTGTTTCAGTTTAGTCATTCCGTTAACATTTACTATGTTTTTTTTATACAACCGTTAAAATTTATGTTATCTGTCTATATTTACGTAAATATATCTTGCCAATATTCAATTTAACACCAAGTTTTTCTTTAAAAAAAATTTCGTTAATTTCAATATGATTTATTAATTTCTATCCTTAATTAGTACTCCTATTTCTTAAAATAAACACTGCCAAATGAATTCAATCTAAAACTATTTCTTAATAGGACATTTGGTTGGACTTAATCCAAGGACTTATATCAATGATTTAAGTCTAATTTAATTAAGTAAATGTTTTTTTTGAAATTGACCATAAACTTTTTTTTGAATAGGAAATGTCGTCATCTTTATTAATGTAGAGCATTACATAACCAATCTGGCATATTTGTCAGCCAAAATGTGCGACCAATGGTAGAAAGATCATGATTCATGGTGAGCAACTACATACGATGTAACATTGGAGAGTCTAGGTGCAATAACAAATTAACATAACATGGGAAGTATAGAAGTTACCGCTCTGCTCGAGATGCGACGCTCACTAGGGTTTATGGCGTTGCTTGTGCCTTCGGTGCTGTCGTTGGCCTTCCCTCGGATCCTCTCTCATCTCCGCTTGCTTCACATGCTCATCGACCGCGCTTCCTCAGACCAGGAGTTCGTTGGTTAACGTCGATTCAGCCTCTCTCATCTTCTCGATTTGGTGGCCCAATGGCTAGGGTTTCTGCTCAATTCGCTACCGCCGCCACCGTCGTCATCTCTCCGGTGCAACGTGTGATTACCTTTCAGGCCAGCGCTCCGATCGATTTCGTCCTAACACCGCCTCGATTTGCTGACGTTTTGGGGCTTCGATCTCTTGTGGAAGAGTCTGCTTCATCGTTTTCATCCGTCTGCCTCCATGGCCACCGATTCTCTGCCATCGCTACTAGCTTGACTCCTTCAACGCCAGCTCGGGATGTTTTCCAGAGAAGGTCCGCCTGCGTCCTGGTCCAAACGATGGCATTGGCGGGCCGATTTTTTCATCACCTAGATTCCCCTCATCCTTCAAGGCAGTGTTAATCGTTTATCTGATGTCGCCTCTATGCTCTATCGTCTCATCTACGTTTGGCCGGTAGACGTTTCATTCGCTGTTGGAGTCCTCATCCCAGCTGTTACGGTGGTTCTTGTTGTCCTTCCACATCACGCGCACTGTTCTTTTGCTGGGCTTACAGAGCTGGGCGGAACTACAATGCCAATTACCAAGCCTCTTTCGATCAATCTCTCCGATGTCGGTGGGGTTCCTGGTTGTGCTCGACGGCCGGGGTTTCCATCGGGTTGTGTTGGTCAGTAGCGGGGATAGAGCTCTCGGCTTATGGTTACTCCACGCTTGAGGATTGGTGTATGGCTGTGCATCTGCTTGGCCATTTGCGGGGACGGTTTGCATGATTTGATGGTTTCGCTATTTTTGTGGCTCTATTTGTTTCTGCCGGTATCCAAGTGGTGTTGTATGTTCCTTTGCGACAAAACAAAGGTTTTTTCAGTAGAGGCGGGGCGGAGCTTGGACTCGCCTTGCCTAAGGACTCAATGTTGGAATGGATGGAATGGCTAGGCTGTGAGTCCGCCTGGTCGATTCCGACTAGTATCATTTTGGCATTTTGTTTAGTTTTTGCTTTATTATTGTTATGGTCTTTCTTTTTGTTCGTTTGTTATTGTTATTGTTTTCTTTCTCGAACTCTGTGGTCGGAGCTTGTTAGGTTTTTAGTAAGCTTCTCAGAAAGTAATCACCTAAGTGTGTTGTGGTGGTTACTGTCCGTCCTAAGGTTAGCTCTTCCCTTTGCCCACTGTGGTGCGCCAGTACCATACAGGGGTATCGGGAGCTCCATGATCCTTTTTCCGCCATAGTGGTCATGACTATTGTCATGGGTATGCATAGCCACGAGAGGCCAGTTCGGGTGAGCCTAATCTTAGTTGGTTTGGTGTCCCATTATAACACTTCTTATATGCTAAGTTACCTGTTACAGGGCCTGTTTAGGTATTTAGTTTTGTCGCTCTCGGTTTATTTTGTAATGAGTTATCTCTAATAAAATAAGTCTTTTTTTGCTCAAAAAAGAAAAGAACAAATGAACATGAAGAGAGAAGAGACTTAAAAGATAATGCCTCATCCAAAAGGACCCCAAAACTATAGCGAAATGGACTTTTATGACAATTAAGCTAGTTAACCAGCACCTAACAGCCGGACTCAATAATGACCGTGGTCCAACCACGACATCTAGCCTCCCGAAGTCCCCATAATATGGCTCTCGCTTCAACATAGAGTGGATCAGCAACAACATATCTGAATCCCAACGAAGAGACTTCCAATAGATTACCAGAACTGTCTCTCATGACAACCAAAATAGGCATAATTCGCCTCCTTACACAAAGTATCGTCAACATTGATTTTGATATAGGAAGGCGGTGGCGGTGACCAATATGGAGGGGGATGGCCCGACTATGGTGATCTAACCGCCCCCTGCGCAACATTCCATCATTTCAACCAAACTCGAATCCGATTTGTCCAAGCCAATTTGATAAGAGCATGATATGATTTGACATAGCATGTAAGTGTAGGAGTTTGAAAGAGTATTTGAGTAAGGTTTTCTCACAAATAATCATATTTTGTCAAGTTGTGACAAATCTGTGCACCTCAACTATGGCCTAACGATGGCTGAAAATGACAAAAAGCAGGCTGGAATTGACAGAGAACGCCAGACAACACTTTCAGCCATGGCTAGGTGCCGAGATTTCTTATAATCTTAGCCGTCCATCATTTGAGGTCTTAAAAACCTAAAAACACGGAGGGAACAATTCATTCGGCGATAGAAGGGGATTTTAGGAGCAGTAAAGAGGAGCACGCGCATTCATGGAGGAGCACCATTTAGAATTGATTTCTCCGTTATTTTGTGATTGATTTTAGGGTTTTCATCAGTTTTCTGAGTAGAATCCAATTCTAAACTCAGAATTTTCTAGTTCTATCATTCTCTCCATCTTTTTAGTATTTTGTCAACTTGAGCTCAAATTCCACCATGGATATAGGTTTCTTCTATTTATCTCTATTTATGGTTTTCATTATGATAAGCAGCTAAATTCCTATTATTTTTTATGATGAGAGGCTAAATTCCTATTTATGGATTGTTTGATGATTTATGTTTGCATTTCTCTAAATTTATTGATTAAATACTTTGATAGAGGATTAATCTTGGCATGATTAGACTTAAACATAAACTAATTATGTTAGATCGTAGAGAATCCAATGCTAGGTTAATTTTAGAACGACGATTCATGATTAATTCTAGGAGGAAATTGGATTAATTCACATTAAGCTAGTAGACAAGACAATGTTGCTAATTTATCTCTAAATACCACTGCGAGAGGGGTTTGGACCAAATATATTTTTCTACATAAACTCAAACATTATCCATGAATGTCTATGAACCAAATTCTTATCCATGTACCCATGATCCAAGTGGAACAAGTTTCCTATGAGATAACTTCAGTAATCGGTTAATTAACTCCATCAATCTCCATTTAGTCTAATTTTATTGCTTTATTCTTTTAATTTAGAGTTAACTAGTATTTGAAACACTTGGAAATAAAAGTCTTTGTGGCTCAACCCGGTCCTCACCGGTATATTACTTAAAGACACCCTACACTTGGGGCGAGTCACTGTCACAATGGTACCTGACATTTATAGTCAAAGACCACCATATTTATATTGGACCACAATAACCACATTACAACCGAAATACGAAGAAGATCATGGGCAGTTCCCTTTCTTCAACTTCTCGATGGTTCCATGGAGAGAAGAAAACACAAACGAACTCCCTCAAAGAGCATGGCACTGATACCAATTGATGTGATCATCGAGGCGGGGTTCACACAATCTGACGGATCTAGCTTGCGGAAGCTCCAAAAGCGGCCGAAAATGGTAGAAGTGGCTCCGATCACCTCCCAACTACGAGGTTGGGCAATAATCGGAATAGTGCTGGGGTCGATGGTTGCGGTTCGAGCACCTCCCCGCTCAAGGTGACGGGGCAATACTCGAGATACATTTTAAGGGTCGGCGATGGCACCTCAAGGGTTGGAGATGGAGAAGATAGAAGTAAGAACCATAAAGGGCTTGAAGAATTTTCCTTCTCAAGCTTTCATTAAAATTTGTTCTATCTATTACAAGAGAAAGCTCCTCCATTTATAGTAGAAGGGAACATGAGTGGGAATTATGGGAGGTATGGGTTAGGGGACCAAGATCTTTTAACTAAGGGATTGGAAGGGAAGAGATGGATGAGAGATGGTAGGCTACCTATTTCCTTATCTCATTTCTTCCATAAAATACATTTACGGAGAAATGAAAGGAAATTACATAAATATCTAATTCAAAATGTGTTTAAAAGTCAACAATGGTGGCTATGGACTTGGTCAAGTAGTGGAGGATGGTGGAGGGCATGGTGGCTGAGAGGAGGACGATGGCGCGTGGAAGACACTCGGGGGTGCGGCTCTAGAGGCAATTTGGTAGGGCTTTACAATGTAAAACCAAAGACTTTAATCATTTTTTATAGCAAATTACTAAATAATCTTTTTATTGAGTATTGAGAAGATGATAATAAAATATGTAACCTTTAAAAAAAGTTAAATTAAGCCTTTGACTTTATTATTTGACTTTATTAGGGGGTTTCAAACTTATGAGGGAGAGATATTTTCATGAGGTGAGAAGAAATTAGAATTCATAGTGGACTCTTGTGAGGTGAAAAAAAATACATTTAGGGGATTTCAAACTTAGGAGAGTAGATGAAAAATTGAAGAATCATCGTGAATTCTTGTGAGGTGACAATAATAATATTTAGAAACTAAATGTTCATTTATTATTTGCATATAAATTATTAATCTTTAGTTATTAAAATATTGAAGAACAAAAATTATAGATTAAATGTTGAATTCCATTTTTTCACGGTGAAAAACTGATTTTTACACCTCATGTGATTTTTGGAGGAGTGAAAAACTTCCAAAATTACCATAAATTTTGAAAGTAAATCACTCCTCATTCTCAACACCATAAAATGAAGTTTGAAGCCTCCAATATATATAAAGCACTACGAAAATGCTTATAAGTCCAAATGGGCTGTAAAACTTTTTGTAACAAAAAACGTATGGTGTAATTTTTAAATGTGGAATTAAAGCGTGAAATGAAATAATGATGACAAGGTCGCGCGAGGAGACTGCGCGGCCCGCAAATTTACGTCGAAAAAGGAGACAGGAAGGAGCGCTCCTCATTCTCTCTCTGCCTCCCGCTCTCTGTTCACACCTTATGCACGCAACAACCAGCCATATGGGGTTAGATTTTCATCATTTAAAGCCGGCCACACTCCACCAACTAGAATTAGGACGAAAAGAATTTAACCCCAAAGTAAAAAAAGCACTTGGATTTATCGCCCAGTGTCAAGATCAAACACAAAGGCCTATGCTTTTTCAGCTTCTACTTTGGATCCTAGCAGGAGAAAATCGTCTGCTTTCTCCACCAGTGGGATTTTGGAAAATGTACAGGGATGATGTTGGTGGTTTGTGGGCTCGGTCACTGCTTTTGATCAGCTACAGAAAGGTGAAAACTTTACTTGCGATGATTGATCCACGTTTATACTAGCTGGGTAATTTTGTTTTGGAGGGTTTGGCTGACTTCTGGTGTGGTTTGTGCTTATCTCCCTCTTTTGTGGGTTTGCATTGCTTCTTCATTTTCTGCAACTTCGTAAGTCCACTGATTACTGATGGGAACAATTAGTTTCTTCTTTTCATGTTCTCTGTATGCTAGTAGATTGAATAGGCAACTCTCTTTTAGCCTCATAAACTGGTTCTCTGGTAGGTTTGCTGGTTGGCTTGCAGGTTACATCGGTAGATTGCTGATTGTTTTGGGAGCTAAATTGATCGGTGATTGTTTTTGTCATTTGTGTTTTCAAGAAAAATGGAACACGTATGATATTTTCCCCTAGGGAAGGATCAACATTGTGGCTTGATAAACCATGTTTCGTGAAATTTGTCTTCAAAGTCATGCTGTTAAAATGCTTTTCCGGCACAACTGTAATTTTATATTGTTGAAGGTTGGAGAAGAGAAGTGCTCTAATTTAGACATTATTTCCTTTCTTGAAACTCTTTCTCTGAAGAAATACAAATGTTATGAAGCATTATGACCATTAAGAACTGGATAAGGAAGCAAGGATTGGATCTTCGATTGAGGTTCAGGGAAATGATGAAGTGCATCTGGTCAGGGCAACAGTTGAAAGTTGATGGAAGTATGGATTCATCCGAGTCACTGGCGACTCGTGATTTTTCTGCAAGTGTTTATTCCTCCAAGACTGGCGAGATGGTGGAAACGAAGGTTGACGATAGCAACATTGAAGAAGCTGAGTCCTCTTTACGTGAAAGTGGTTACCTGAACTATGAGGTTTGTAGCTTCTAGTTTAGTGTTAATGTTCTTATGTAATGATTGCCATTCTATTAGCTTTCTACCAGTGAATGGGCGGAAACTAAAAACTGTACATGAATTAAAAACGTTGTCTGCTGTATTTTCATCAAGCCCCAGTAGCAAGTAACGGTTATGATGGTTCCCAGTATGCCTTTCATCATAACTAACGCAAATGTAGTTTCTGGAAACTGATGATCTACAACATGGATTGTCATCATCAATTGCTTATTAATGGCCTGTGTGCATGCAGTTTTATCCATCGTACTAGTGTGAAAATTCTTTGCCCTTGTTTGAATTCAGCTAATTTTATTAATGTCAAATCCTATCATGACTTTGGCTGTGGTTTATTGGAGTTTAAGTTCTTCTGAAAAGTCATGTTGCTTAACTCTAATTCAGCTTAAGTCTAGCAAAAGGGACATGAATAATACATGTCTTATCGTACTTCAAGCGCAGCTAGAATTTGTGTCAATACGATACTTCCAGTTAGCCTCCGTCCCTGTTCTAGTTTTTGGTTTGGTTTTGAGCATCTTTACTGCTGATATTTAGCTAAGATCTTTTTAAACTGATAGGAAGCAAGAGCATTGTTGGGGAGGCTGGAATATCAAAAAGGAAATATAGAAGCAGCCCTTCACGTTTTTGAAGGAATAGATGTTGCTGCTGTGACTGCCAAAATGAGGGTTTCCCTTCACAAAAAACATGAACAAAATCGCCGCCACTCACAAAGTGAATATGCCCAACAAATGTCATTGCATGCTGTCAGCCTTTTGATTGAGGCTATCTTTCTGAAGGCGAAATCATTGCAGCATCTTGGACGGGCAGTAGGTATGTATTTGTAATTGTAACTCTATTTTTCAGCATTAGGTTGAACTCATGCTAACAATGAGAAGGCTAAGTAAGTTGCTAGATTTTCCCAGTGCTTCGATTTTGAGTTGCTCCTAGTCAGTGCATCCTCATTATTGGTGATGGTCTTCATTTTGTCTTAATGACACTCAACTAAATTTCCATCTGAACTGCAAGAACCTGTGAAGAGTTTTAAAGGGTGCAGATCTCTTAGCATTATTATTTTAACAAAAGGAGGAATAATTTCTTTTGGTAGATCAACGAAAGATAATTGAACTTTTCAAAGAACTGAAAGGTAAAGAGAAAGTGCTTTACACAAGGACATCAAGTTTTTAAAGTGCAAGTTTACTTGCAGAGGATATTATATTTAGAGCTGTACTGCCTTAAGTGTAAGTTTTCAAAGAATTTTTGTTGTTCGAGTAACAAGTGCGTGATTCTGATGATTTTTGTGTTCTGCCTGATCTTTTGCAGAAGCTGCTCAATCATGCAGACTTATTTTAGACACTATTGAGGCAGCATTACCAGACGGTGTACCTGAAGCCTTCTCCAATGATTGTAAACTACAAGAGGTTCTGAATAAAGCAGTTGAGTTGCTCCCGGAGTTGTGGATGCTTGCAGGGGATATCCAACAAGCTATCTTGTCTTACCGGCGAGCTCTTCTATACTGTTGGAATCTTGATCAAGAAACCAAAGCAAAGTTAGAAAAGGAATTCGCCATTTTACTTTTGTACAGTGGCACCATTGCCAGCCCTCCAAACCTTCGTGTTCAGATGTGTGGCTCTTTTGCACCCAGAAATAACATAGAAGAGGCAGTGCTTCTACTTTTGATTCTATTGAGAAAATATTTTGTTGGAAGAATTGCATGGGACCCATCAATTCTGGATCACCTTTCTTTCGCCCTCTCAGTTTCAGGTGAGCTAAGAACTCTAGCACAACAGATTGAAGAGCTGCTTCCGGGGATCATAGAGAGGAAAGAAAGGTACTCCTTATTAGCTCTCTGTTATTATGCAGTAGGCGAGCGAATGAATGCATTGCATCTTCTGCAAAATATGCTGCATAATAGAGAGAATCCAGATTCTGTATTGGATTTACTGTTAGCTTCCAAAATCAGTGGAGAAACTAGCACTTCCATTGGCGAAGCGATGCAATGGTCACGCAGAGCGATATCAAAATTACATGGAAGTTGTCACCAGATGGAAAGCAAAGCTAATTGTCTGCTTGGCATTCTCATGTCAACTCACTCTAGATTGGTCGCTTCGGATTCTGAGAGGTTCATGAAGCAGTCTGAAGCAACTGAGAAATTAGAAAATGCCGAAAAACTGATGAGCGAAAGAGATCCATATATTCTATTCCATGTTTGTCTTGTTAATGCTGAGCAGAGAAAACTGGATGTGGCTCTTACTTATGCAAAGCAGCTTCTGAGACTTGAAGCTGGATCTAGCATTGAAGTGTATGTTCTTCTGGCTCGGATATTATCGGCTCAAAAGCGGTTTATTGATGCAGAGAATGTGATTAATACTGCTTTAGACCAAACTGGGAAGTGGGACCAAGGAAAACTGTTGAGAACTAAAGCTAAACTTCAGGTAGCACAAGGGAGATTGAAAGATGCTATACAGACATATACTCATCTTCTTGCAGTTATCCAAGTTCAACATAAAAGCTCCACTGCTTCCAGAAGGCTTCTCAAGGTATCTAGCTTACTTTGCATATATATCAACACACCGAATTGATTCGAATCATTCAGTTGTCAAATGAGAGATGTGCAAATAAACTCTCCTCTTTTTTTTTTTCCTTTTTTTTCCACCAAAACTGAAAAATATCACATTGAGTTAATTTTGCAGATCACAACAAGAATGGTGAAAAGGGTTCATTTTAGTGAATGACTTTAGGAACTCTCTTCTCCCTAATACTCTCTCTGTCCCATATATATTGCAACAGTTTGATTTAGCAAGGGGATTACGGTGAGAAAACTGTCTTTTGACTTTTCTATTTTGCTCTTTCTTTATATCATAAGATGTAATCACATAGAGAAACAAAGAAACACATGTAACCAAAATCAATTTTAAGAACGGACACTTTAAGAAAAAATCAAACAATTAGAAAATTAAAGAGAAAAACATATTTTGAGAAGAAAGACCAATATTAACTACTTGTATATTTCAGTGTTTTACTGTTTGAGTTTTGTAGGCAAGTATAATTTGGTAAGTTAGTATGAAAAACGTTACTAAAGCAGGAAAGTTGCATAATTTTGGGACATCCAAAAGAGGAAAGTGTTGCAAAATTTTTGGGACGGAGGAAGTACTATTAATGAAGTGAGGAGTCAGACCACCATCTGTTGCAAATGGAATCTGAACTACTTTCTGTTTAGTTTCCTGTTCCAGCATTAGTTTCTTTAAAACAGATTCTTAATTCTCAAAGTTTAATCAACCCTTATAATAAACGATCATGTTCTTTCTCCTTTTCAACTACTTATCAGTACCGTATGCCTTCTTTTCGCCACTCTTAACAGTCTGTGGACAGACACTTGGAAACTGAAACATGGCATGATCTAGCCAATGTGTACACCAGCTTGTCTCGATGGAGAGATGCGGAGCTCTGTCTGTCAAAATCCGAGGCCATAAACCCTTATTCTGCCTCTAGATGGCACACCACAGGTATCTGACAGCTTCTTCTCAGACTCATATTTGAAAATAGTTAGATTTCCATATGCTCTTGATGTCATACATAAACTTTCTCTCTTTCCACCCAGCTTAAAATTTAGACCCACTAGGTTTTCTTTCTTTTATTTCAAGCGAGTAAAATTGTCAAAATACACTTTCAACTATTCACCTTAATCACTGTGACCAGTCAATTCTATCTTTGTGGGATGGGGTGGGTGTATATTGCATGAGATTGCAGATTACGATATTCTAAAATCGATAACATTGTTGTAGGGCTACTTCATGAAGCGAAAGGAGAGCTCCGAGAAGCACTCGGCTTATATCGAAAAGCATTAGACATTGAGCCTGCTCATGTTCCAAGCTTAGTTTCCGCTGCTTGTGTCCTCAGACAACTCGGGTGTGAATCAATGCCGATAATAAGAAGCTTACTCACGGATGCATTGAGGGTCGACAGGACGAATGCTTCTGCTTGGTATAATTTAGGGCTTGTACATAAAGCCTATGAAGGTGTATCGGCATTGGAGGTTGCTGAATGCTTTGAGGCTGCGGTTGTTCTGGAAGAAACTGCCCCAGTCGAACCGTTTAGATGATTAGGTAACTTGGTGGGCACGTATGCTTTTGGTGCAAGTCATTTGTTAGTGCTTGTAAATGAAGTGTTGAATAGAACAGTACTCATAAATTTGAAGTATACCGGAAATGGTCATGACACCGTTCAAATAGTGAATCATGCTTTTGTGGTCTCTCTCTTTGGAGCTCTCAATGGATAAGCGGGACTCTTTGAAAAACAAAAACGAAAAAATAAAAGAATAGAGGATCATTTCATCAATCCATCTAAATAAATGTCAAAATATACTACTCCCTCCGTCTCAGAATTATTGAACGTTTCTTTTACTGTTTCAAGTTGCAGTGTTTGACTCAAAATTTAACTAACAAAAACAGTGAAAAATAAATAAAAAAAATATTTAGAAAGATTATAGTGAAAATTATGAGAAACATATTAATTATTTAATTTCATATGTCTATAATTTCATAAAAATAAATCGTAAATTAAATACTGTAAAAACAGTAAAGAAATGTTTCAATAATTCTGGGACGGAGGGAGTATCATTTTATCAATCCACTTGAATATACGAAATGGAGTATCATTTTTCCATTTGATCATTTAACGAGGTGTGCTTTGCCTCGGGACAACATATTTCATCTAGTTATTCATTTAAATAAATGTAACATTGGACAAGTTGAAATTACATTATATTCCTATATACTCTATAATGTAATTATATAAAAGCTTCAAATACTTGGAAAATTAAAATTATGAATTGTGAAATTCAGAGATTCGATTTATGTATAGTAAATATTTTAATTATATTCAAACAAGAAGGATGAAATCGCGCGTGTTGGAAAAGTACAGGGAGTGTACATGAATTTGCCCTTCCTCAACCAACTAACCACTGAACCACCTTATTTCTTTAAGCTCACAATCCAAGAAAACACACGGACTTTTGTTAGCTGAAAAAATGGAAGTCAGACGTCGAACCCTACGCTCCTTAGTCGCCAGGCTCGGCAACGTTTCCGAGCAGACCCGGGCGGAAGCTCTGGCGGAGCTTCGCCTCATCTCCAAGCACGACGCCGAGAGCCGCCCTATTATCGCCGACGCCGGCGCTATACCTTACATCTCCGAGGCTCTGTATTCCTCCACCGCCGCTGTCGAAGAGAATGCCGCCGCCACTCTGCTTAATCTCTCGATAACCTGCCGCTCCGCCCTCATGTCCACGCGAGGTCTCTTGGACGCGATCTCGCACGTGCTTAGCCATTCTACGACAGCCGCCGCCGTCCAGGCATCCGCCGCCACGCTTCATAGCCTCCTCGTTGCCGAGGAGTCTTACCGCGCGATCATCGGATCCAAACGCGATATAATTTACTCGCTTGTAGGCATAATCACGGCCGGGAACTCGCCTCCTCGGTCGATAAAAGACGCGCTGAAAGCGCTTTTCGGAATCGCGCTGTATCCGCCGAACAGGCCGAGCTTGGTCAATCTCGGGGCGGTCTCCGCTCTGGTATCTCTGATTGTGAGGGATTCGAGAACGGGAGTCGTTGAGGATGCGAGCGCAGTGCTTGCTCAGATTGCGGGGTGCGAGGAGTGCGAGGAAGCTATGAGGAAAGGTGGAGGAGTAAGGATTTTGGCGGACTTGTTAGATGAAGCGACTGGGGCCACAGCGAGGACTAGGGAGAATGCGGTGGCTGCTCTACTGAATTTGGTGAGAAGTGGAGGGGACAGAGGGAGGAAGGATGTGAGAGAGGCTGGGTTGAAGGTGATTGAGGATATTGCAGATAATGCTGAGAATGGTAGTGAAAAGGGGAAGATGAAGGCGCTTCAGTTGCTCAAGTTCTTGGTAGAAGGTGACAATCTAAACGGGTTTAAACCGGTGAGAGATGCTCGGTTTGATTGCTTGTTGAATCAATCTGCTTGAATAGATTTTTGGTTGTTTTAGTTTCATGTTGAATCTGTTCTGGGTTCATATGGATATCTGTACAAATTAGGGAGAGCTCAGTGTTTATAATTTACTGGTGGTGGATACTAATATATTGATCTGATTCAAGTACATTATTGTGTGCTTGTGTGTTTGTAAATAGCCTTATTTTGAATGTGTTATTGATTCTTTTTGTTTGATTAAGAACATGTATGTAATGTAGTACTCCCTCTGTACCAGAAAATGTATTATGTTAGACTTTTTAATCATATTTCACTCAAATTATCATTAAGAAGGAATTATTACAAAAAAATATATATTATTAAGCTAGATACATTAATTTATCATTTGTATATAGGTTATTTAACTTTATAGGAGTATACCTAAATGTTAAAGAATAAAACATCGAGTATATACTGAAAATGAATTTGAACGGTTTTTCTGCGACAGACAGACAGAGTAATTGATAATGATAGTTGATTAAGCATTGAAAAGAATTTGAGTTGTACCATCCTCTTGTCTTTTTTTACGGATGCGAATTACTTTTGTCTTGTATTTCGTAATTAACCAGCAATAGAGAGAAACATGGTCTTTGTGGATTGTTGGTGTCTTATCCGAATGTAACTTGCAATTTACTCAGAACATGTGAAATTGGAATTAAGAACATTGTGCTGCAATCTTATTATTGACTATTGTGAACATTGTGGAGAGGCAGTTGTATGGATAGGTTGCTTCAATACCACTTTTAACTGAGAGATAAGCTGTACTCCATACCCTTCTTGTCCCCTTACATGTTAGCGTTGTTCTCCGTGCAATATGACAGGTTCATCTTTCTATCCGACCTCACAGTTTTCCCTGTCATGAACAAGTCATGCCATGGAAAACTATCAACTGTCTTGACATATTTAAACTCGGAATGAGGTTTACTGTCTTGTAAAGATGTAGAAGCCCTAGCTGTGGGCAACTGGGCATTAATCTAATATGTTCTTTTGGAAGAATATCTGGATTTAAGTCCTGGCATTTTTATTCGTGGAAGGAAACGTGTAGGGAAAATGCAGCGGAAAGAGCAGAGGGAAAGGTGTTAATTCGAAAGCTAAATGACCTGTAGCTAGTAGCTTGAAGCATGTAAATGCCACCGTTCTGCTCATTGCATTTTAGGTCAGAACTGTCTCATGCTTTGTTTCCATCACAGTTATGATATAGAATTTAACCATCAGGGAGGCATGTTCGAAATGAATATACATGCTTGAATCACTCAAACATGAAAGACTTTGAAGCTGGTAATTTAGTTATTTAGATGCGCTATTTCACATTGAAGCATCTTTATGTTAAATTCTATATCTAAGCATTGCTCATTTGGCCTCTTTATTTTTCTCCTTTCTGGCCTCTATATCTAAGCATTGCTCATTCTATATCTAAGCATCCCATTATGTTTGGGTTAGTGTCTTGAAGTTTAGTGTTCAATTAATTATCCCTTGTCACTTGTGCCCTCTTTTTCCTTTTTCTCTTCCCCAGTTTTTCAACAGTTCATTTCTACCTGGAGCGTCAACCAATCCCATATATCCTGACAATGTCAAGGTTTGTTATATTTTGTTTCAAGCATTTATAGTTTTCTCCAAGTGTTGTGCTAATTATTGCTGTTTCCAACTATGCTTTTTTCTTGCCATGTTTCTCTGAACCCTAATGGCCTGGGAACTGCAATACTATTTATCCATCCTGATCTCTCTTGCCAGAAGTCCTGGGCTTGAAATTTTCTGCAAGGACACGTTCTTCTCCATTCTTGTGTTGCTTGTGACTTAATCCTTCTGGTTATAGATAGCCTTGGTATCAGAGTTAAAAATATTTGCAGCCATCCCCCAAAGTTCTGATTATTATAGCTTGATATTTTCCACTAGACATCAAGTAGGAAACTTTGATTGATCCAGGGAGGAAAGGTTTTGAGCCATGAAGGTTCTAGCCTATTGCATTGAAAACATTAAGCCAACATTATTTCTCGTCTAGCATTTGTTAAATTTCTGAGCACCATTTTATGCCGCTATAAGAGTCACTGACTTGTACTTTTCACATGAATATGGTCTATCCTTATCTGATCAGATATTAAGTTAATTATGTTTTTACTTGTATGCATGAAGATGTAATTAATTGCGACTGGAACAAGAAACGTTCTTGGTAACTTGAGACACGTTAAAACATGCAGGTTAGTGCTTTAGCTTTGTTCTTGAAATTCAAATTTCCTTCTTTAGAGGCTAAATTGAACCATTACAGAATGCTGAACGACTAACAGGATCAGAAGCACTGTTTTTGGAGCTGCACTTCTAGTCCTTGGCATGACCTGTGAGTAACTTGCTACCTTCCCTATACTGTGTGGCTGTTGATATGTTTTCTTAGGCATTCTGAGTCCAGGTGGCATTTTGTGGAAGGTTTATTTGTGACCATGTAAGCATACATAGCACATCAAGCTTATTGGTAAGGTGCTGAAGCTTAATTCTGTGATCTGAAAATAGCTTGCACTCTTTGTCCTAATCTTTCATATTTTTTGCTAACCATGAATTAACCCCATCTGCATGGTTTTTTAGTATCATCTGTTTTGAGAATATTATTGACAGACCTATGAACTTCATACAACCAACTCTACAGTAGCTCATATCCATGCTGTTCTGCGTCATTTTTTTGCACGTATACCCTGCAGGTTAGATACAATTTTCTTCGAAAGTATACACTTACATGTTTTTATAAATATTGAATCACTTTTTTTTCCCGTTGAATTTATGTTATTATAGTCTTTTATTGAAACCAAATTTGAACTGTAAAATGTTAGAAAATTCATGTAAATTAGCATTCTTTTTTTTAAACATTATATTTAATCATGAGCTTAGTTTATAGTATTACATCTCCCAAGTTGGAATATATGTTTTATCCATTTTCTGATTACAAATTTCAACAATAACTCATGACATCCTAAAATAAATGATAATAATATTTCAGTTACTTCAAGTTTTTTTACCACTGTTCATGTGAACTGTAATAAATCAACATATCGTTAACATCAGATGGAGTTAATTTCAAGTTATAAGATGCTACTACTATACGGTTTTGTCCACATTGAATGAATGTCAAAATACTACATACTCGTTCCAAATAGGTTGTCACTTTTAGTTATTTTTTTTATATAGATTGGAATTGTCTTTGCTTATTAACTCATTTTATATAAAATTCTATCGTTACTCATTTTTAAACTCATTTCCATCCCTCTCAAACCACTCTTTAGACTCTTTTGTAATAGATGCCGTTTGAAAAGGTAAAAGTGGAAGAAAATAAACCAAATAGAAAAGAATCATTTCATCTGGGATAAATTTTTTTTAATGTAGTGATAGTACGTTTGAAAAAAAATAAAGGTGCTTTCTTTCCTTGGACAAGTTATTCTGTTTCATTTTTAAGAGTATTCAGAGTACACATTAGAGCTTCATTGCATAAGCTTTAAGGCGGCTAATTCGTGGCCATCACCCATTAGAGGGGGATAAAGGAGGCTTAGCGATCCTCTTAAGTACGCATCAAAATGTCACGTCCTCTGAACAAAACCGCAAAAAGAAACCGCGGTGTTCTAATCGATGCCTTTCTCTTTTATCCTCTGGCATCAATAATTGCTTGAAAATATGATGTACTTGCAAACTATTTTCAACAGGTGAATTGATACGGGGTGAGAAACTGAGAAGCATCTGTTTTTTCAAAGACAACATTTGAGGTTTTAGGAAGAAGTTAAGAGTAACTGGATTTTTTATATATAAAAAAAAAGAATTGTTTTGAGTTAAAACACAAATTTGTAAGACAAATGTACTAGTATTAGTTTTGTTGGAATGGAGTTAATATATAATTGCCGTTAGAAACTTAGAAATAGGCACTTAACTAGTTGTACTGCAACTTATCCAACTAGATTGGAGGTGGCCCAGTGGTAACGGCGAACAAGAAGTATCGTGGTTAGGCGCCATGATCTCGAGGTTCGATTCACACGATTTCAACGCGTGATTTAAATGGGGAGATCGTGGCGGTGATTCTTTGCGGTGCTTTCTCCTCTGGGGATTAGTCTCACCAAAGGTGGGGACACCTCTGTCTTCAAAAAAAAAATTGGAGTTCATGACATCAATTAACTGTTCAAAGATGATTAAATCCACCTGTAAAAGCAAAATAGAAGGAAAGCCTTTCATCAACTACCCTTCACGGTAGCATCCTTTTCCTGAAAGACCTACCTAATGCTCCTTCCTCCCTAATTTATTTATATTATTCTTGAATAGCAATATTTTATAAAAGGCATGCTTATAAAATAGATATATCAAATTACCATATACTACTATATTATATGAAAAAGATTGAACATATATTTTAAATTGTTGAATACATAAAATTATAAATTAGATGCTGAAAATAAAATATTTTAAAAAAATTAGGAGAAAGTGAATAGTAGATTATTAGTGAAAATAAGAAAAACAGTTAAAAGGGGGATTGCTTTATGCTGTATACTGTTTAAAACAGTAACCTTTTGTGATGCAAGTTGGAAAAATGTCATCTGCATAAGCAAGCTGATTGCTGGGTTGCATTGCATCTTCATGTGTATTGCAGAAAGGACCAACCAATAGAAAGCAAATGAAAAGGGAACAATTTTAAGCCCCTAGGGTCTCATAACCCACTGAGAATATTGCTTATAACAAGCATGACGTGTCGGATTGTGATTGGGCAGACGGAAAATATTCCCATTAAAGTAGCTGTCACCGGAGGAAATGGCCAAACAAAAGAAAAGTCTTCAATCCTACTCACTTATGCTCTATGGTCTAGTTGCATTTCTTCTGTTGTTGTTGCTATAGCAATTAGCAAGTGCACCCACTGAAGGATGCCTAAAAGGCAAAAAGGGGGAAAAGGCAAGGGTTAGTGACCTTGGCATATTATTGACTGCTGAAAGTTAACAAAAAAATAAAAATAAAAATAAAGAACCAGTTTTTATTTGGAGTGGGGTAAAAGGGTATTTACGAAATCTTTAAATTTACCACTGATGTTTATTTTGAAACGAAAATACCACAATTACGAAATCTTTAAATTTACCACTGATGTTCATTTTGAAGCGAAAATGCCACAAACGTTTTAATGGAGGGGTAAATTTGTTATTGGACGCTAATTTTTCCCAGTTGAGGCTCATGTGGCATGCCACTGGATGATTATGTGGACATTGACTGTACATTTTGTAGAATTAATATTTAATTTCACCTTAAAATTAGAGTTTAAAGGATAAATTGTTAGTTTTACAAATTTTAAGTGAACTTAAAATATTAACCCTACAAAAATGTATAGTCAATATCCACGTAATAGCCCATTGGCACGTCACATGAGTGTCAACTGAGACAAATTAATGTTCAGTGACAAATTTACTCTTTTAATAAAACGTTGATGGTATTTTTGCTTCAAAATGAATTTCAGTGATAAATTTAGAGATTTCGTAAACTTCATTGAAAAAATAATCATTTTTCGGTTTGGAGTGTATCAAATCTTGTTTGTTGACTGTTTGAGATCTTTTTAGCGTTTCTTTCTCTGCCATTATTTTAATAAGTATTTGAATTTCAATTATAAGTGTGTTCTTTCGGAATATTTTTTTGAGAATTTGGTGAAGAAAGTGTGAAATATTTGAAAATTGATGTGATGTTTGTAGGAGGAATTTTGAAGGGAAAAAGTTGATTTGATGTCTGTTGATAAAAATATTGAGATATATTTTTAAAGAACACAACCATAATAATAGAATTTTCAATTTTGTAAGAATATATTTAGAAACTGGTAATATATATATATGAAATTAGAGTATCATTTAAATATAAGCTACTTAATTTCATACATAAAAATGTTGAAAAAACATAATTGTATATTAAATGCTGAAAACTAATTAGACAATCCGTTAAGGATGGAAGAAGTATTTCTTTCATGGTCCAACATATTTATACAGTGTACCACATATATAAATTTTAGAGCGAAGTTAGGATGCACTTTTTTTAAAAGTGCATCCTAAGTTCTCTAGTTTTCTTATTTATTTATTTTTCATTTTCATTTTCCCCTTTTAAAACATTTTTGTCTATAATAAAAAAATTATAAATAATTAATCGAATGGAAAGAAAGAAAAAAGACGAAGAGAACAAGACCCATATGTCATACGTTTTAATGATTTTTTCAGAGTCCGTTACTGAGTATCATTTTTTTCACTACGAGTATCATCTAGTACAAACATCTTTTTTTTGCAATACCGTATCATTAATTTTCTAGAATGTATCACTACTTTTCACTAGTGCATTATTAATTTCTTACAATGCATCACTAACTTTTGTACAAGTATCATTTTTTCAATATTGCATCATTAATTTCCTACAATGCATCACACCACTCATACTACTGTATCATAAATTTGCTACGATACTTCAGTACTACGTGACTAAGGAATCAAGCAAGTGCGATGGAAGAAGATTGAGATGAGCTACAATATCATCGCCTACGAAAGATAGAAACACGATCAACAGATAAAACAAGAATCCAGCAAAACAACACGTTCTAATCTCTATCTTTGTGGAGGTGGAGGTTTAAATGTAGGAGTATAAAATAATTAAGGGTAAAATTGTTAGGGTTAAAAGTTTTAGGGTCCAATTTTGTAATTACACCTAAAAGCTAACGGTTGTTCTAACGGAAGTTAACGTCCAGGGGGTTTTTGTATATTTTCACAAACCTCAGGGGGTTTTTCGAGAATACTGAAAATGCGGGGGGGAGTGGAGATTATGCTAAACCTCAGGGGTTTTTTTGTTAATTTATGTATATATAGACACGTAAAGTTAAATAATTTACAAGTATATCATAATTTGCAACGTACTTTTTCTAAATACTCCCTTTGTTCAAAAATAATGAGTGAATTGTTTTCCGGCTTTCAATGTATTTAATTATGATTTTTTTATCATGTATTGTTTAGATATATAAAGTTGAATAATTTATATATGTATCAAACTTTGAAGTATAAGTTTTCTAAATGTTTTTTTTAATTTTTTCTAATTGTTTATCTTAATTTTAATTTGAGTTAAATATTGTAACACGGAGTATGAAAAACAATTCTTTCAATTTTTCAGGGACAGAGGAAGTGAATTTTTTGGGAATATTTTTTTATTATTTATCTTTGTAAATATTTGAATCAAACTTGAATATTTGAGATATGAAAGTCAACAGGTACAATTATTTGAGTATCAAGGAAGTACTTTTGTGGGGCACCAGACCCTTAACTTAATTGACCAATTAACTCTATCACCATAATTCTTTCAAAAATTTAATCCCTATTAGTTTCTAAACGAAATCATTAATGAAAATACTTGTTGTTAATACCAAAGGATTAACATTAAGTAAAGTAAAGATCGAAGCTAGGGTGAAATACCTGAGATCGTATCTGAGAAGGTAGGCTTCCCAAAGGGAAAGTATCCTGACATGTCGAGGTGGAATGGGGCTCTTCTAGGTGGCTTCGTCCGTCGTTGAAGGGCTCCCAAGATGTGTGATCTCTGCGATGCTTCGTCTGCGCTGCTCCTCTCCAATGGCGTGCTGCTTCCAAGGCCAAATGTACACCTGGTACAATTCTCCGACGCTCAAGTCAGAACCCGCTTCGTGAAAGTAGCCGAGGCACGGTGAATTGAGAGTAAATTGAGGGTGTATTGTCTAAGTTTTCGTGTGTTTGACGAGACGGGAATGAGAGTATTTATAGTGGCACAGGGGTATGGCATGGCGTAGGCGTATAGATGACAGATGTCATTCGCACACCATGGAGGGGTACTGTATCCCTAAACTGGGAATTGTGGGTTCTCCCCAGGCCTTGTAGCCCGCAGCGTCTGGGGCGGCCCGCCACTCCGGCCCATGGGCCCAAGCCCTTGGCCCTCACCACTTGTGATCAAATGTTTCAGAGAAAAGAAAACCCAAACACCTTAAGGTAGATTGGAAATGAACTTGTCAGATTTAAGTGTGTGGGATTTGAGTCTTGTGAGGTGTGAGAGAGCTTCATATGATACCAAACGTCTTGTAAAGAAGAAAAGGGCATGCAGGAGAAAAATCCCATCAGAAAAAAAATGAAGAATAATCTCCACTCACAAAAGAAAAGAAGAAAAGAAGAAGAAGAAGAAGAAGAATCTGAATGCAGAAGATCTTTGATGTTATATGATGATGCACTGGTGTAGATTAATTATTTTATCCATTGAATAAAATACTCCTCCTAATTTGAGCATGGAACAAAAGTTTCTAAAGTGAACAGTTCTGTTCATGTGTAGGACCACCTAGCCAATCACCTGATTTGTATCAATAAAGTCTTTTGTTTCTTTCTACTATCTCTTAATGTTATGTCAAATGTGTCATAGAAAAGAAAACCCTAAAACCTTTAAAATGGAGAAGAAGCCATATTCTCAGATTTAAGTTGTGGGATTTGAGTCTTCCAAGGTGTTCTCCATTTTGGATGAACCAAACGCATTTATTACAACAATAAAATATTCTACATATTTGACTAATAATTAATGAATTATTATTTTTATTTGAAACCGATTTTTGTATCCAATTAAATGTTGAGTTCACACCAATCTGAAGAGGAAGTGACTATTTATGTTGGAAAAGAAATTTGGAGAAGCTTTAAATTTTGGAGAATGCTCCAAATTTGGGGAAGGCTACCATTTTTCCTTCTCCTTCCCATTTTGGAGAATGAGATGGAGAATCATGTGTAGGACCACCTAGCCAATCACCTGATTTGTATCAATAAAGTCTTTTGTTTCTTTCTACTATCTCTTAATGTTATGTTAGTACTTAACACCTCTGTCGTCTGTTGTGTTGTTTTAGTAAGAGTTTGCTTTTCGGAAATGAAGGAAATAATTAGCAAAAACAAAAACAAAAAAGGTTGGATTTATAGAAATTTTGATTTTGAAATCTGTTTGCAAAAGAAAATAAAAGCACCCTTTTAAGCAAACAAACTTTATAATATTAATTCTAAATTTTTTCATTTATATTCACTCATCTTAAATTGGGTTTACTACTCTATCTCTCTCTCATGACATGAGTTAAAATTGGATAAAGAAGATGGTTTAAAAAGTTGGATAAAGAAGATGGTTTAAATACACATGTCCAATCACCAGCCTTAATCGTTTGCACATTCTCTTATTACAATTCTGCTACATGGTCATTCTTACAGATCAAAATATGTTTAAAAAATTAAATTACCCAAATAACTTATCTTTGGGTCCAAAAGCATGCATGACCAATGTACAAATGACTATGAGAACAACTCTTACTAATATTTCACTACCCATGTTAGTGCCACACTGATCAGTTTTTTATTTCCTTCTTTTAATTGTCATTAATAATTACTGTATTATTGACTTTAAGCTGATGTTGAGTGATCTCCCAGAAAGACAGAGTGACCTAAAAGTAATCAATGAAAAGATGGGGTGCAAAATAAAAATGTGGGATACAGAGGCACGTGAGTGACCCACCACCATTGATAACCACCAGGTCCAGGAGCAAGCAAATTAAAGCAGAGGCAATGGTGGTGGATTTCTTGGTCGGCTTCATATCAACGCAAACAGCCAAACCGATGCAACCGCAGCAATTAAAACCCATAACATTAGTAGTAGAAAAACACTTCACGAATCACTCCTCTATTTAATGGTCTGTTGAACAGAGAATTTTGGATTTTATTTTTGTAGTTTTGAAAATTGGATTAGTGGAATAATTTGAGGAAAATGGTTTTGAGTTGTGTTCTTTTCATAAAATGTTTGAAAATTTTGGTGCACTATTAGAAATTTGATGTGATATTTTTTTTGAAACAAAATTTGATATGATATTTGTGAGAGGAAAATAGTTAATTTAATGGTTGGTTGATAGAGAATAATTAATGGTTTTAAATATGTTACTTGTATAGGGATTTGAAAAAAAAATATTATTTTTTTTTGGAAATTATTTGATGATAAAGGCGTCAAAAAAGTCTAGAGGTTACTATCATTAATTTCACAATCCTGCCTACTTTCCTCTACGGTTTCCTATTTATGCACAAGGGACATTTTTTCTTTGAGAAGGATGCACAAGGGAAATTAAGTTAACCAAACTAGCTATACAAATATTTTTGTACTTCGTTCTTTCAAGAAAAATTAATAGGTTTGATTTTCATGTTTTGTATAGCAGTGTTTAATTCAAAGTTTTTATAAGAATAGTGAAAAAAATCAGGAAAAAATATTTAAAAAATTTATACTTCAAATTATAATGCACATATGAATTATTTAACTTTATATGTCAAAACATTCATGAAAGTACATTATAGATTAAATACTTTGAAAACAACAAACCAAATCTATCAATTTTTTAGGAACGAACGAAGTATATTAATTTGTTCATCTCTGTTTTATTTCTTTTCATGTACATTAGGTTAGGTCTATGAAATTCGAAAAAAAAAAACTAATTTAGAATGAGGGACCATCGATTTCAAACTAATTAAATTCGAAAAAAACTTTGGTATGTATAATTATTAGTCTCCATTATATATATATATATATATATATATATATATATATATATATATATAAACTCATCATTTTATGTTAATCTGAGTAGCTAGCTACTTTTGATTGATCATTTCACCTATAAATTTAGGATTTTTCCTTAAAAAAAAGATAAGTGTAGAGTACTCCATCCATGCATCCAGCCGATTTAAATGTTATGTTTGACTTTCGAATTTTCGTTTGATTTAATTATTTACTAGAAAAAAAACTGAAAAAGAAATTGTAATTTTTTTTCGTAGAGGTAACAATCAATCTCATAACCTTCACCTTCTCTTCTCTTTCTCTCTCCTTTTTAATGTAATGCTAGTGGTTCTTCCTTTTTCTCTCCCACTACAACACACCACTTTTTTTTTTTTTTTCCTTTTTCTTCCATTTCATGTTAACAGCTAAAAACCAAACAACCATCACTACTACTACTCTCTCTTTTTCCTATGGAACTAACTACGTCGTCGTAATGGAGAAACAGATTAACCCTAACCTGAAAGAAGAATCGCCGAGGAAAGTCTCCGGCAACGGCGGCAGTGGGGGGGATAGTAAGCTGAAACGCGACGAGTGGAGTGAAGGCGCGGTGTCGAGCTTGCTGGAGGCGTATGAGTCCAAATGGGTGTTGAGAAACAGAGCCAAATTGAAAGGCCATGATTGGGAAGATGTGGCCCGACAAGTTTCGGGTCGGGCTAATTTCTCCAAATCGCCCAAGACGCAGACGCAGTGCAAGAACAAGATCGAGTCGATGAAGAAACGGTACCGGTCGGAGTCGGCCACCGCCGACGGATCGAGTTGGCCGCTTTACCCGCGACTTGATCTTCTGTTGCGAGGGACTGGAAACGGCTCTGTCACCGCCGCCGTCGTGCAGGCTCCGGCGACGGCGGTGGAGGAGATTCCGTCTGCTGCGGCGGGTGGTGGTAGTTGTGCTCCGTTGATGTTACTGGAAGCGGTCCCGGTGGTCCAGCCACCGTCGGGAGTGGCGGCTACTATCCCGGGTCCGCCGGTGGCCGTTGGAATCGCACAGAATTCGCATGGGTCCAATGGAGTCGATAGGACACAAAAGGTAAGTGGGGCATCAATTAACTATGCTATTTTCTTTTATTTTTTTTGTTTTTTACTGTAAAGTGGCAAGCTTTTTTGTCCTCTAGTACATTTACCTTTCAACTTGGTCAAACTTCTATTTAATTCTGCTTAAGTGGATAAAATATTTACAGTTTGTTTTTAAATTAGGTAAATTTGTTATATGTAAGTTTATATTTATCTAATTTTATGCTAAATTCATGTATTTACAGTTTTTGTTCAATTAATTAATTTGGACATACCAAATTAATGTATTCCCTTTCGACAACATTAAAAAACGGATAGTATTTTGGTCACAAATCTGGGTTGGAGAAAATTCATCTACCCCTATAGGTGTCATTTTATTATTGGTGGGTGCACTACTATTTTTTACGGGACTGTCACTATTAATTACGAGAGTAGCAGCCCTCCTGTGATTAATAGTGATGTCATCAATCAATAATAGCATGACACTATTAATTAACGATAATAATTGCTTATAAGGGACACAACGGAACATAGGCAGAGAATTCATGGAAAAGGAAAAAGAAAAAACAAGTTATGACGCAGTAAAAGAGTAGTTGAACGTATACACATGTTGTTACATAACAATCCACAAGAACAAGTTACAAAACTTCTTTATATACTAGAATATAGAAATGTTATTTTTTTTCCTTGCATATTATACATATATTTATATTCACCTAAATCAATTGTGTGAAAGTAATTAATCAGCAGGAAGAAGATGAGGCGAAAGCATCGACGGAGAACAACATGGCGGTGGATACCGACAGCAGCACGCCGGCGCTCTACAGCGAAAAATCCAACAAGATGATGATGAGGGAGTCAGAGAAATGGAAGACAACCAACAACAATATCAGCAACAACAACAACAAGACGGAACATACTCATAAGCGAAAGAGGATGAAGAAGACAAGAGAGGATCAGAGCGAGATAGCGGAGAGCATCCGATGGCTAGCGGAGGCGGTGGTGAAAGCGGAACAAGCGAGGATGGAGACAATGAAGGAAATCGAGAGGATGCGGGTGGAAGCGGAGGCGAAGAGAGCCGAGATGGAGCTCAAGAGGACGGAAATTGTTGCGAATACTCAGCTTGAGATCGCTCGGATTTTCGCTGCGTCGAACAGTAAAGGAGTGGATTCTTCTCTAAGAATCGGAAGAAGTTGATAATGATGATGAAGAAAATGAGCATTATTCATGATTAAGCTAATTAAACCTGAATTTCAGACCGTTAGTTAATTAATTAATTAACTAATAACCCTGCATGTAAAATCCATGCATGGTTGAGTTCCAACTTCCAAGAGTCAGTTAACTAGTAGCCAGCCTCATGTTTGGGATTTCAATCAAGTTGGGTGGAATTGTGTAAAGTAATCATATATATAACCCACTCTGCTATGGGCTGTGTTCTTTAGTTAGACTAATTTCATGATATTGATGTTAAGAGAAATTAAGAAAATGTATATGAAACCACTAGAACACTCCTCTTGACTTGTGGGAACGTATCTGATAATTTAAAATTAACATATTCCCTCCATGTTTTTCATTTATATTCTGGGCTAAAATATAGTCATATAACGGTAAAATAGTCGATCTTCAACAGTGTAGATAACGGCATGAACTATAGAAAAATGTTACAAATAAAGGTCTGATCGAGACCCTCATCTGCTCAAAATCACTATAGTTCATGTCCTTATCTGCGCTGTTTTTTTAGAACTGATTTTTATTTTGACTAATTGGGGATCCTTTTAGCTTATACTAGTACTTCAATTCTCATGCTCATACTTATACGGTCTATCGTTACATTTTTTTTTTCTTTGAAAGGAAAGAGAAAATCAATATGCGATTGGCGAGTATTTAACAAGTCTGTTTATTTACCACATATGTGGAAAAACACCTACCTAAATGTACTATTAATTAACTAACTTAACTAACTAAAAGACTAAAACACCCTTCATAGAGATTTATTAAGAGGGTAAATTTGACATTTTCATGGTGTGTGTTTTTCCAAATATGTGGTAAATAGACACCCACGTATTTAACTAATTGGTGGTAAACACAAAAAGAATAAAAGAATAAGAGAAAAAGGAAATGTTTGAAAACATGATTTGTTGGTAACCACCTTTTACTATATTTAATACTATATAAATTCTAACATAAAATAAAAAAAAGAAAAAAAAAGTTCTGCTATGTTCTTTTAGGTTAACAAATTCCAGAAATATGATTCACAAATTTTCAAATTAAACTTTCTTTTCACTTATTCGTCTACTTTTCTTTCACTCTTGCCTCCCATTCTAAGATTTTAATAACTACTCTCTCCATCCATGATTAATTTAAGTGTTTAATTGAGCACAAAAATTAAGGTAGATGTAAGTTTTTTTTGTTTTTTTGACATTATTGCCCTTAGTTTTATTTAAAAAATGAGACAAGAAAAGTAAATGCAAAGAGAGGAATAATTATTAACTTTGAAAGTGAAAATATTCCTTTTAAAGATAGTAAATAATTTTCTCGAATGGTCCAAAAAATTGTTTTTAAATTTACATGGATGGAAGGACAGTATTTCTTAAAATTGTTACTAAAAGAACACAATGAAAAAATAGGTGAAGTTTTAGAGTTGTATAGAGTTTGTATTCAATTATCACTTGGAAACAATTAGCTGTATTGATGTAAAAATGTGAACTATATATAAGTATTACTACTATCATTCAGTTGTAGTTCAGCCACTATAATATTATTTTCTCTATCCTAATGGTTGTCACTTTTATTTTATTTTTTTGTAGATTAAGATTGTCTTTAGTCATTAACTAATTTTACATAAACTTTCACCATTACCATCTTTCAGACTCATTCTAACCCCTTACAACCCACTCCTTAAATTCATTGAGTGAGTGCATTGCAGCAGTAAAAATGGACTAAAATAAAAAAAATTATTCATTTATGACGAAAATATTTTGATATTGTGACAATACACTTGGGATAGTATTTAAAAGGGTGCAACTAATATAAATGGCAAACACAAGCATACTGTCCAAAAAGAGAGAAAAAAAAGTCGTGCTGTGTAGTTGGGCCCTAAACTTCGTCAGACATTAGCCCACATCGCCCAATTATGGGCCTGTTCATGGGCCTTTTTCCCCTCGTGTTTCACATCAATGTTTTCCTTTCATTTTTTTTCCTCATAAATATTAGGGGGTTTAAAACCTTTGGTGATGAAGAAAAAATTTTCACCACATTTGTTACAAAAATCACTAAACAAATTCATCACCTTGTTATGGATCTTCAAACCAGCCAACAAAAACAAACAAGCCATTTTCACGTTCACTTCTTCAGTGATTGGTTGCCTTGGAGGGCCCCACTCCCCCTCCTCCTTGTTGTGATTGGCTGCCTTGGAGGGCCCCACCCCCACTCCACCATGCTTGGCTTCTCACTTCCCATTCTCACAGACCATTTTCGCATTCACTTCTTCATCAGTGACTCATGTCAGGTCCGATTTTCATCGGTGATTCTCAACGAATTTTCGGAGTTGAGAATCGAAAATCTCACCTCCGAAAATGAAGATTTGAACCCCCATATTATATCAAATTTAAAAATATTAGTACTATTTTCAACATAAAACTTTTTTTTTCATTCTTCCTCCTAAACATACCCTATATAAGCGGCGGTTGTTTCCCTTTTGGGGGGGGGGGTGAACCTTATATAAGTCACTTATTTCTTCCTTTAAGTCAGCTGAAAGTATCATGCTACCAATGTTGTAGTCATGGTCACCTCAAGTGGAAAGAATTGGAAATTCCATTACACACATGTAGCAAGTAGTTCATTTTGGTACTTGTAAGTAACTGCTACATGTATTAAAAGAATAAACCAATACACCCTGTTTAAAAATGATACTTTCTCCATTCCATTCAAGTTGGTTGTCACACTATTAAAATACTTTTTCCAAAATGAAATAACATTTTTTTTCATTTTTGTTTAATTTTAATTCACTTTTATCATTACAATGAATTCACTTAAAGGGTCTAGGGAGTGAGTTGAGAGGAGTTAGAATGACTTGGAAAGGGGTAATGATGAAAGCTTATGTAAAATGAGTTAATGATCAAAGACAATCTTAATCTACCAAAAAAATTAAAAGTGACAACCCATTGAAACGAAATGAGTATTAATATTGTCCACTAGGCATATATAGTTGAGTGGTACTTTACCGCTTAAAGCTATAAATATTTCGCAGCTTTTTTAAAGAGAAAATGAGTAAAAATGCCAATAACATTTTCTAAAGTTCTATATTTGCCAATGATATTCATTTTTGAGTTAGAGTGTCATCTAAGTTTTGAAATTAGGTTAAAATTACCACTGTCGTTAAAATCCGTTAAAAATCTGTAACTCTTTGGTTTAATTACAAAAAGTAGTACTTAAAATTTTTAACCATTTACAATTTGATCCTAACAATTTAACACTGTAATTTTCACCACTACTTCCACCTACAATATCTCCTCCAACTTCGACAGCCTATCTCCACCTTGCTCCACCGCCTCCGGCCACCTTTTGTCACCAAACCTGCGCCTCTTCAAAACTGCCGCCTCACGCAAAACACCCTTCCCTTCCTCAAATTCGCCAACCACCGTGAACCTTTGCCTTCTTCAGCACCTTTAATCACCAATACCCTTGCCTTCCTCAAATTCGCCTCCAACCACCTCCAATTGATCACCAGGGATTCACCCCACCACCGTGAACCCGAGTATGCCTTTGTTTATGCCATAAACCACCGGACATGGAAGAATTGTGCTTCGACCCGTTTTCAACCCACTGCTCAACCCGGTTGAATCGGATGACTCAGGCTGTAGCTCCCATCCCGACCACCGCCGTTCGACTCGCCTGACGCCACCCGATTGCAGCCCGCAGTTATAGCCGCCAGAGGAGGTCATCTCGTCATAGCCCGACCTCCACCTCTGCTGCTCCTTCACGAGTCGAGGCTCTGTAGGTACATATTTTTCCTTTTCTTTTTTTCTAATTCTTTTATTCCTTGTTTTCTCTCCTGAAGATTAATTACAGTGTGTCATTGTTATGGAGCAAGGTGGAGATATGTTGTCAAAGTTGGAGGAGATGTTGCAGGTGGGAGCGGTGGCAAAAATTACAGTCTAAAATTTTTAGGATCAAATTGTAAAGAGTTAAAAACTTTAAGTACTGCTTTTTGTAATTAAACTAAAGGGTTAACAGATTTTTTTAACGACTTTTAACGGCAGTGATATTTTTAACCCAATTTCAAAACTTAGATGATATTCTAGCTCGAAAATGAAGATCGGTGGCCAATATAGAACTTTAGCATAGATTAGTGGCATTTTCCCATCTTTTTTAAAATCCTCTTACATTTGCCTCTAATAAACTTCTCTCCAATTTCAAAATCTTTATTTTCCACTACGTTTTGTTTTTTCATAATGTCTGTAATAAATTTAACTCTATTCCTTAAAAACATACTCTCTCCGTCCTAAGTGTGTTGTCAGTTTTAACTTTTTTGTGTATATTAAGATCGTCTTTGGTCATTAATTCATTTCATATGAACTTCCATCTTTACCCCCTCACACCCATCTCAACGCACGCTCTAGACTCCTTAAATGTTGCAAGGGTTGAAGTGGACTAAAATAAAACACAAGTGGGAAAATGTCATATCATTTGGGACAAAAATATTTTGATGTTGTGACAATACACTTGAAACGAAAGGAATATGTAGCATGCCGTTTTTTTCAAAAAAAATAAATGAGAATCTATAAAATCAATCATTCCCTCTAACTTTCCACTTATAAATTTATGTAACTTCTAGAGTTTTTAATTTTCTTCTAAAAAATTATATGGAAAAACAAACCATGATGAAGCTACGGTCGGTGGAATTGTCACAAGCACCGGCGGGACAAATTTGAGCATTATCACAAAATTAGACTATAATGTGAAAAAATATATTGATTTTTGTTCGGTTTATTTTATTAAGGGATTTTCCTGTTAATTGAATAAGGTTCATTTTAAAAATATCATATTGGAAGTTGGTGGTAAGTAGAGAAAAAATAATGAAACCGTCAACGAAAAATAAAGATCAGAAAAGTGTTTGTTCATAACATCAAATAAAATGTGATATAAAAAATTAAGTCAATTTTGGATTAACAAAGTTTCGAAAAATCGGGACACATATTTAATATTATTTTATTGAAATTATCAACATACACACAATAAAAGAAGATGAGATCATCATGTTAATAATAAAACTTTACAATACAATTCAATATATAAAAGTTAAAAAACACAACAAAATAGGACGAGATCATCATATTTGTAGAGAGAAATGACAAACAATACAATTCAATATAGGCTTATTTATTATTTAGTCTCTCATACTATTTTGAGTTGTTCAGTTTAGTCCTTGAATTATAATTCAGAATTACTCTCCTTAGTCCATTGATTCAACAATTCGTTCCAAGTGACATAAATGACGTTAAATTTTTGACGGTTTAGTAAGGGTGTAAATTCGGTCCCGAAATTCTAAAGACAGGTTACGTAATCCGAACCCAGCCCATTAAGTTTTTCGGGTCGGGTCACCCGAACCCGAAATTTTCGGGTTAGGGTCGGGTTGACCCAAATAACCCGATTTTAACAAGTTTCAGCCTTTTTTTAACTTCTACATCAAGCAACAACCAAATCATTCTTCTTAAATGATCACAAGTCTTAAACAATACAGTTATACAAATACTAAATCATAAACATCATAATTCAAAGTTCAAACATTCCAAATCAAACTTCCAAATCTGCATTAACCACAAAGCATAACTTTAATCTTCCGTCTTCTTTGATAAGCTTCTTCATCAACCTCCAAGATCAAACAACTTGATACCTATGATGAAATCAAAAGAACCATCAAATACTAAGTAAATAGCACTTAACTCTGAACATTTTTACATCAATAAGAGAAGTACACATGCAAAGCCTCAAGTTCAAATATCGATATCAATGATTGTCGGACCATTTGAGACCGTGTCCAACTCTGAAAATTCTACAACAAAAAGAGAAGTTACAATTCCACAAAAACACACACACACTGACACTAGTAATCACCAAGTGAAAGATTTCAAAAGAAGGCATACTTAAGATTCAGTAACTATACCTTAAAGAATAAGTCACCAAGATTTTATCACAAAAGAGTAACATCATCTACTTAGATTAAGACAACACATGCCTCACCGTCACGCTTAATTACTCAACTAGATGCCACAAGTTAGAATTTCGTTAATAATACATGAGAGATTAAGTGGCTCTAATCCTAGTTTAATATTGAGTAAGAGCTTTATAACCAAGAATGATCATTTCAAAAGAACCATCAAATACTAAGTATTCTTGTCACACACACACAAACACACACACACACACTATATATATATACTTTAATGAAATAATCCATACCCGCTTTGAGGTTCTGAATCTCTACAAGATGTTCTTCAAGCGTGATGGCATTCTTGTCAATCTTCAACCAATCCTGTGCACATACCAATGCTTCAACCATTTTAGGAGTTAAAGAACTCCTATATTGATCCAACACCCGACCTGATGTACTGAAAGCGGACTCTGAAGCAACAGTGGATACCGGGATGCCTAGAACATCACGGGCAACCAAACTCAGAACATGAAACCTAGAACTATTCACCTTCCACCAGTTCAAAATCTTAATGCTGTTTATCCCACCTTCTCCAGGAGCTTCTACATCCTCTTCCAAATATTTATCCAACTCACTCTTACCTTCGGAATTAGATCCGGATATCAGGTGCAAGTATTCATTCATCAAAGAGTGAGCATCCTCAAAACAACTAGAAGTTGACAATCTTGTCACAGTAGAAGTAGAAGAATGACTTCGACCACTACTACTACTAGTTTCATCTTTAGCAAGTTTGGAAGAAGATGAGTGTCTCGATTTGTATTCCTTGAACATGTCATTCAATGTTTTCTTAACCTTTTCAATGAGAGCATTCGCAACATCCTCTTAATAAAGCTTCTTTATACCATATTGCACATAACCCAACTTGAAATGAGGATCAAACACAACAGCAATAAAGATCATCACATTCATATTTTCAGGATGTCCCCAATACTTATCACACTTTTTTTTTCATCTATTGACACATAGCTCAAAATTCAACACCAACACTCTCATCATTGGCCAATTTATCTAACATCATGAAAACACGGCTGATGTCATTAAAGTAACTATTTGCAGTACGTTTTATAGACTTCACCGAATGTGCCACCCCACAAACGCTTCCTAAACAGCCCTGCCGTGTGCTGCTGCTGGTCGAGGCGGAGGCGGAGGCGAGGTGAGATGTGGATAGAGCTGTAGATGCGAGGTAAGATGTGGGCAGAGTCGCCCTCTTGCTGCTGCTGCTTACCACGAACGCGACGCGAGCAGTGTGCACAAGGTCGTTGTTCGAATCAAGAGGTGGGTGGAGCTGTGGAGGCGAAGGCGGAGGCTAGGCGAGGTGGAGGCCGTTCGAATCAAGGGATTTTGGAGGCGAGAGCGAGACTGACTGAGACGGAGAACCACTGTGAAGTGTGAACTGATTCGAATCAAAACTGATGAGTGATGACTGAAGTCTGAAGTGATGAGTTGCTGGCTGCTGGGCTGCTGGGCTGCTAGCTGCTGCTGCTGTGAATGTGATTCAAGGGTTGGGTTGGGTTGGGCTTAAGCTAGAGGGCTGGGCTGGGTAGTTTTAGGTTAGGCTCAGGCTGGGCTAGGTAGTTTTAGGGTTGGGTTGGGCTTAAGTTTGGGTTTTAATATTGGGTTCGGGTTTCTAAGCGGGTTCTTGGGTTGGCCCAACCCGAACCCGAAAAACGTTCAAAATATCAGGTTCGGGTCGGGTTCGGGCCACCCAGGGCAGTCTTCTCCCCCCGAACCGACCCTAACCCGACATTTTCGGGTTGGGTTCGGGTCGGCCTTCGGGCTACGGATTTTTCTTACACCCCTACGGTTTAGTGTCTTTTTTTAATGATCTTAAAATTTTGAACTTTAATATACAAATATTCATAGTTTAAGGTTGAAAATAAGTAACTAAAATCTGCCGCCCCCCCCGCCGACAAGTGGGGCCTCCTCGTCCCTTCTCTCCGTCTTCTACTTCGTCCACTATCCAGCCCAGCAACACCAAGGTCACCGCTCCAGCGACCAAACCATGGAGCGGCTCCTTCGCCACGTTGAGCTGTACATTATCACTGCCACAGGCTCCGGCACAATCCCTATCTCCGACGAGGTTACATCTTCTTCCGGAGCCATGAGGAATTCGACGCCTTCTGTCCCGTGTCCTTTGGAAACCTCCTCCGCCTCGTGGTCGGCACCGAAATGTTCCAATCCGTCGTCGGAAAGGGGTAATTTTTAGCGGGTAACCAAATACTCCATTTGCGTGTACTTTTTGGTGGGTATGCAAAAAATTGCATCCCTGCTTAGAACAGCCGATGTAGATTTTCTTGGAAAATCTTAATGCGAATTTGGTATGTTCTATCTTATTCCCGTTTTATTTAATATATTTTTCAATTAGAGGAATTATTATTATTATTTATCAGGCTCTAATACATCTCAAATTACTTTTGGAATCTAAGAACGTTTAATAATTAGCTATTAGAAGGTTTCTTTCGATAAAATGCATATTTTAGTAGCATAAATCAACGAGAATTCAAATTTGAATATCTACACTTTAGAAATACAAAAAAATGATAAAATAGTATGTTGTTTAAAGTTAAAACATTTAAATATTTTTTTAGGTTTTTTGTGAGAATAAATTTAAACAAAAAGGTATCTAAGTAATTATTTAGAATAAAAAAAATACAAATAAATAATTTCAATAAATGAAAAGTTAAATAATATACAATTTTGGGATAATTAGGAAAGAACCATTTTACTCAGAAGTCAACTAAATTTGTTAAGATCAAAAGGATAAAGTACTCAACAGAGTATAGATGAGAGACTGAGTAGGTCTGAGTTACAATCTGGAACTAGGGGTGAGTTCGAGCCGAGCCGAGCCCGAGCCTGGCAGGTTCGAGCTCGAGCTCGTGAAATTCGGGCCCGGCTCGAGCTCGGCTCGAGCTCGAACGAGCCCGAAAATTCGAGCTCGAGCTCTGCTCGAAGGTTCGTGAAGCTCGAGCTCGTTAGGCTCGCGAGCTCGGCTAGGCTCGAGCTCGGTTCGAAGGTTCGTGAAGCTCGAGTTCATTAGGCTCGCGAGCTCGGCTAGGCTCGATTCGGCCCCAAACGAGCTCGCGAGCTCGTCGAGCCGAACGTCTCGGGCTCGAGCTCGGCTCGTATATTATTCGAGCCTCGAAATCAGCTCAAGCTCGAGCTCGAGACTCGTGAGGCTCGGCTCAGCTCGATTCGTTACTCACCCCTATCTGGAACTAAACTAGACGAGTAAAATTAGTATTTAGACGAGTAAAAATAGTATTGAGACTTAAATGCTAAATAAGCCTTCAATACATAAAAGTAAAAGAAGGGTGAAAGAGGACAAAAAAACATATTGTTGCTGAGCAGTAGAATGACGCTAGAATCACTTGAAGCCCGTGACATATGGTACGACAGAAGGAAAAAACAAAGCAATAATCTAGTATTTATTTTACCTAAGTTAGACGGAAAAGGAAAATAATACAAAAAGAAAAACGAAAAAAAAAACACCACTAAGAAACAGAATACATCACTCGTGACCCACCGACACCACCACAATACAAAAAAGCTTCTCCTTGTCGCCTTACAATAAAGAGCCCTCAACTTTTAGAAATCCTCCAATTGACCCCCAATAGTAACAATCAGAGCAAATCCACCCCACACCAGTGACACCACACATCAATTACCAAAGTTTAGGTGCAGGTCTCACGGGACACACCCAACCTAGAGTTGGGCACATCGATGAGCACCCTATGGTTCTGCTGCTGCATACTCGCGATCACGTTGAGCACTGAGTTCACGTTGTCGGGTGCGGCTGCCATGGCTAGGCACGTTGTGCTGCCAGCAGTGCTGTGAATCAAGAAGTTGTCTTGTGGAAGTGTCATGTTCATGCCGGCGAACATGAAGGTTATTGTCGGAGCCACGATCGGGGTCGTGTAGCATGTGTCGAACCCACCCAATGACGACACATTAGGGTTCCTAACCCGCCTCCGGAATTCGTTACGCACCGCCTCATATACCGGTGTCACTAGCCTAGTGAACACAGTGCCTACAATTAATACACATAAATGTGTCATAGTAAACAAAATATATGTGAAGTAGATGCTTAAAATGCAATATATGAGAATTTAAGGTTTAAAAGTGCAAAGTTTTGAAAATTGTGTTGTGGATGAGAGAAATTTGATATATTTAATGACCAAATCTGTCATTTTCATCCAAATAATGGTCTATTATCAATTTGTTTTTAAAATTAATGATGTTTATGACATTGTAGCTTAGACCAATCAACAAAACAATCAAGCAATCAAACAAAAATCAAAGTCTAGACAAAACATAAGGCATAAATTCAGGAGAAGCAAATCTTAGATGCAGACATGGAACCAAGTGGGCCCAAAAGAGAATAAACATGCAAAAAAAAAACAGAAAAATAAAGTTAGATATCTTTACCTGAATCAAAAACTGTGCCAGCACCAGTGGTGGGATTAAAAGCCAGATCACTTTTTGGGAGGTCAACAATTTTCCTTCCAACTCTAACCCCAATCAAATTCACATAATAGAGAGAGGACCTTCTAGGGTTCCTCAACAGAGGTGTGTACTTGATCCTAATGGGCTGAGCAACAGGCCCAAGCCTCAATGACCCAGAGAAATTGAGGGACTTGTAGCTGGGCAAGCAATAAGAGAATGTGGACTTGTAAAGGCTGTAGGTTTGTGATAACAGTGACATTGGGCCTCGGCCCAGGCCCAATAGGCCCTGTGCCGGGATCGAGTTCCCAGTGGCCTCCTGGATGCAGCCGAAGGTGTAGCCGGGGACCGGGTCTGCGGCTAGCCGGAAAGTGTCTTGGGAGAGGTTGGCGGCAATCGAGGAGCTGCCGTAGGTCATGTTGAATGTGCACGCGCTGCCAGCGCAAGTGGGGTTGGGGACCTGTGAATTTCACATGTGAAATGTTAGCTAGCCCTTAGTTGTAGGACAGCCCGTGATCTTGTGGGTCAGATCACAGGCGCTACACAACAATCATTGAAGGTTCTTTTACAAAAAAAAAAAAAAGAAAGAAAGAAGAAAGAAACGGTGAAATTAATCCTTTTCTATTTAATACTTAAATTACATTTTATATTGATTGTTTCATTTCTTTGTGTTTTGTGAAGAAAGGAGATAAAAGTTGAAAGCAAAGGAAAAGTAGAATTGATCAAGTAAAGAAAAGTAAGTACAGAAAAATAAAAAGAAAAGTAAGTACAGAGTAACAATTAATTATTTTGAAACTTTTAAAAAGTGAATCTATTATTCTTGTAGGAATAGAAGGAATATTATTACTTTCTCAAATGGTCTAATAATTAGCGTAATTAAGATACTCCATTGGATCCGTTGCGTACCATCTTTTTAATTTATAATTTTTGTTTTACCTTTTTGTTCTATAAAGTAAGAAATTGTGTGAAAAGAGAAAATTTGAATATATTAATGTTTAGGAAAGAAAAAGGTGGGGGGAAAATGTGATCTTTTTGTGAAAAATGATAAAGGGAAAACACTTTTGAACCAATTAATTAACCATTAATTTAAGAAATGTTTAATTGTTTATCTCCCACGGCTCAGTTACCTGCGCACACTGCGGTGCTCCACACCCAACCTTCTTGAAGGTGGTGGACTTGGCCGGAGCAAAGACGGTGGCGGAGGAGCAACCGACGCAGCCGGTGCACGGCACCCAAGCAGCGTCGCTACTCGTATCCACAGCCATGAGCAGGGTCTGAGCCGGCGTTCCGACCTTGGTCCGGACAATATACGTCGGACTCTGAATGATCTGCCGGCCGGAGGCAATCGGCACGACGGACCTTCCGGCGACGAGACTGGACAGGTACTGGAGCCTGGCCTGGTCGTCGGCCTGCATTTTCAGAACGCTCTCCTCCCACGAGACAGGGGTGGAGGGCTTGAAGGGCGAGCATGGGCTGAAGACGTGGAACACCTTCAGGGTGGAGCCGTTGTCTTCAGAGTCGCAAATGGGGGTGGAGGCCACGGCGGAGGACAGGAGGAGGAGGAAGGTGAGGGGGAGGAGCGTGTGGTAGTGAGGATTGGCCATGGTGGTGGTGGTGACTGAGTTATTGGGACTTGGGATGGGCTTACTAGGTTTAGTCAAGTGGGCAGCGAGATGGATATTTATAGAAAGGAATAGAGCTGGCTAGAGGTTTTAAAATTGCCTCTCTAGTTTTAGAAAACATAAATTACAGTAATAAATAAAGTTTAAAAAATGTGAAAATTTCATACAATTTGATATTAGTAATCGAGTAGCTACAAATATTATAGTCCTTCCATTCCAACAAAACTGATATGTTTTCTTTTTAGAATTGTCTCAACAAACAAAATTGATATATTTCTTAAAACTATAACCTTTTTAAATTAATTTTATCATATTACCAGCTTTTCCCATTTCCATTAAAAACACTATTTTTATCTTTTTATACCTATTTATCTTATTATCCTCTAATAAATAATATTGTTCAATTTCCATATGTCCAATTAAACATATCAATTTTTCTGGGATATAAAGATTACTTTTTCAAGTAATTTCGAATCATCCATATACTATATGGTTCATATATTGATGTTTAAAAAATGACTATATGGTTCATTATTATAAATGAATCTCTCCCCATCTTATAGTTTTTTAAAACATTTTTCTTAATTTTACATAGATAGAATATTGTTGGATTTTTTCAACAAATTACTCATTCAACTATATTATCTTCATACATAAAATTCAAATTCGAGAATTTACATATATATATAAGGAATATGAACTCCCTTCCGGTGAATCTCAACAACCATTTGTCTCTGCATCTTTTATACAAATCCATTTGTGTGTGAGAATTATTGACATGGTTTTTACTACTCATTTCACGCATAAAAAAAAGATGTGGGGAGATGAAATATTGCTCCAACCTAGGGAGGAGGAATGTCCTACTTCTTGCATATGTGGTATATTAATATTGACTTGTACCATTACTATTAATTATGGGGCCATCAATCTTTATTATGAGAATGACAATCTGTAATTAATAGTGACGACTTCAAACCAATGGTAATATGTGACGTATTTAATAATGATAACTTTCTCCAAGTCTAGGTAGGAGTAAAAGATTTTCCTATATGTCATGTGATGAGTCTGGATTTGGCATATGTCTGTGCAAGGGATGGGTAATTGAAAGTGGCAACCGACCTGTATTCCATTTGCGTTTGTACCTTTGTGCTAAGCTTCACATGCTTCCATCTAATTCACCTATACGCGTTATAATTTTTAGTTCCCCACTTCAAAATAATAATAGTAATAATAATTTATTAATAGAAAAAACTTATTAAAATAATTTAGAAAGGAAAAATGTCCAAATTTGCCATCAATATTTACCTATTGGCACCCTTTTACCATTACTCCAAAAAAATGCTCGATTTTGCCATCATTTTATGTCTGGGTGATTCTTTTGTGCCACCGAAAACGTTTTGAGGTTCTTATATGCCATTAAAATGGTTGACGAGGTCTGTTTTCTGTTATCTTTGAGAGGTTCTTCTTCATGGTCCGCCGGAAACTGGGTAGTGCGGTGGTCGACGACGGCGGTCGAGTTTTTGTGGTGGACTTGGGCCAAGATGGTTCACTGAAGACCATCAGTGACAATGATGGTGTTTGGAGCGGCGCATGACGGCTGGAACGTCGGATCGAAGTGGCTAAACTTGAAATCGTGGTGGAGATTTTTTGCCGATTTCTCCTCGGTTCCATTGGCTTTGGTGGCGGAAGACGGACGGTTGACCTCGTCTGGACACGCCGGAGATGATGGTGGTGGTTGGTGGCACCAAAAAAACGCTAGATGATGGATTGATGGTTGAGAGAAGAGATTAGAAATTGAACGTAGATCGGCGGGTCGGCTGGCTGGTTGGTGGCACATTCGGCAGTGAATGGAGGTGAGCTCGGTCGAAAAGGTACAACGCCGACAGGGGAGTAGCTTTGTGGCCTCAGGGCGGTCGATTGCAGTGGTGCCACCACTACAACACGAACTACATATGGGGACTAAAACAATTGTCTCTATAGACCATTTAAATGTTACCAAAATTTTTGGAGACAAATAGCTTAAATGTCCCTTATACTGCTGTTGCTAAAAATCTATGTAGACAAATGAGAGACAATTAAATGTGTTGTCATTCTAAAAAAATTAGTGACAAAAATATGTGTCTCCAATTTAAAGGTTCCGAAATGCTCTAGGTAATTCATTAGGAGACAAATAAATTTGTTGCCTTTGCCTTTGTAATGCGTAAAAGTATTCTGAACAATTGCAATTGTTTCCAATGCGGATGGGAACCAAGTTCAACTTTCGATCGATTTTTAATATTTTTTTTATAAAAAAGTGTAATTATTTTATTACTGGTTAGAGCAATTTTTTGCTTCACAGATTAATACCAACAGGAAATACACATTTTATTAATAGTTAACATCCAAATACAATACAATAATGAAGGTCTGATGCAAACAAAAAGTTAAAGATCAAAAGTGAAACAAAAAATAAAATCTTAAATCATAAACGAATTACCACCCCACTTTGTGTATAAATAAACGTTTGAATAATGAACTTCAAGTTCATTTCCTTTTTTCTGATCTCACGTTAACTTCACTCTGCAAAGAAAAAAAAAAGAAATCCATATCTATAAGTCAACTGAATATTCCAGCAATATAGAAGCCATTTAAAAACATCAAATAAGGAAATCTCAAGTAAAACATTCATTTAAAGCTCATTTATACGATGAACAACGCAAGCTTCCAAAAAAAACAACCATCATGCTAACCTTAATAACTACATATAATATAATGCAAGCTTAATTACCTTTTCTTTTTAGCTAGCTCACATCCTTCTTCTTTATTGCAATTTTTTTTCCAGAAAAGATTCTCTTAGTTGCGAATATAGACAAAACTAGAAACTAACTATATACTAGAAAAATGGCTCTAAATCCTAGCATCAAATTACACACGACAAAGAAAACAATAATGGCAGCAACAAACAACCAATACAGTTTTTAGGTGAAACATTCATTAACTAATTAAGCTTTTCTCTTATTCTTACTAGCCCTTTCTACAAAGATTGTTGTTAACTTCGACACTTGATTGAAGCAGAGTTCACAGAACTAATGCTGTAAAAATATCAAATAAGTCACTTACACTTTTTCTAGTAAACAAAATTTAACTAACCTGCATAAATAACTATCAGAGCTTCCACAATACATGCTAACTTCCTGCTAGACTACTCCTCAATTGATGGAACGGTTTTATTCTTCACCCACAGTGCTTCGTGCAAGCAGGACTTAAGGAAATCCATCCACTGCAGGCAACAAAAATGGCAATTCAAGTTAAATCTGGGAGAAGCTTAGTAATTTCTATTTTTAAAAAATAAAATAAGAATATGTAATCGATCTCACAGTCTCAGTAAGATGACAAGTAACATCATATCCTTGCAACAAGAATGCTTTGTCTGCAAACTCAACGATCGTATAATGAATTTCTGAATACATGATTTTGACAGCCTCACAACCACAATGAGTACCAACTGGTGAGTCAAGCTTGTGGTCCAGTTTTTGAAATACCATTTGGAGCCCATCCATTCAAGAATCATCTTTAATTTGCATTGTTATTATACCTGAAGAAACATCGCAGCCATGAACTCGCAGTAGCCGAAATGCCATGGCACAAGTGGCTGGGTCTAGAAATATATCTTCTTCCCTTTGCAGCCAGCATCTGTTCGCCCAGATATGATATAAGTTCCATAAAGTTATACTTAAAAGTATAAGATGGGTTATTAGTCATAAGATTTTATTCAAGGACTATAGTTTGTTACGTACTTTGTATTTATTTTTGAAGAGGAAAATTTGTTTATGCTACCTATAAGTTTCATCTAGAACAGCTTTAACTTCCTTTATGAAATGCCAGTCAATCCCCGAGCTTTCAAGTGTGTCCACCATGCAAAGATGAGCAAAAGTTTTGAAAGGATAAGCTACAAGAATTGAAAAAATTAACCATAAATGAGCATAGCTTTGTATGCACGTCAAAGCAGATATACACAACAAAGAAATGCACTACTCAACTGTGGTACATCACGCTGCTAACCTTAATATTCTGGAGACTATATTACATATCATTGGTTTTGTTGTCTCATTACACATGACACTTAGATTAGCACAAGAACAACTTCAAATGAACAGCCCTAACCATTAGTAGCATATCTGCAAATTCGTTCTTGCCAATGATAACCTTCCCGAAACTTAAAAACAATGTCAGAATTTGAATCAAATTCCCCAATTTCATAAATCAAGCACAACTGTGGTGAGTGTTTGAGGTTTTAGTGCACAAATCTGAAACCAAATGGTCCTAGTAATTTACCTTGGATTTTGATCGGTGAGGGAATTTGGAATCAAACCAATCACCAAACAGGCCTCCGGTGACTTCTCCGCTGCAACTTAGTGATTTCCTACCACCAATCCCGCGAATTCTCCGTTGAAGAAAGATCGTTCGAAAAGCACCTAGCCATCTCTCTATCGAATCCAAACATATAGACAGCTTGGAATCCCTAATTTCGTGTTAAAAACTAACAGTGCAGGGTAGGGATCAAGGGATTTGGAGCGGAGCAAGTGAAGTGGTGTCGATCTGACAACTGGGTTCACCGGCGATAGGCGTGTGTGAGGTATGCAATGTCGAACCGACAGCTGAACCAAACCGGCGAGTAATTGGGAGAATTAGAGGTGAGGAGGCGGTGGGGTGGGCGTTTTAGGGTGAGTGTGTGTGACTAGAGAAGAAGAAGACAATTTCTTTTTCTAACTCAAATTTCATTCTTCAAATAAGTAGTAAAAGGAAAAGGAAAAAGAAAAAAACAAATGTGTGCGTCAATTGTTGTCTTTGATAATTAATGGCATAAAAAAAGCGTTAATAAGATGAAGATTAAAAAAGATAGATCTTTTTGGTAACAAATACAATCGTTGCTTTTGTTCTTACTAATAGTATAATTTAGTATCGACAATTATTATTACTTTTTTTATGAAATTTTGAAATTCTTTAAAGATTTAGCGACAAATAACATATATATAAAGAGACAATAACAGAATTGTTTCTAAAGCTATTATTTGGAAACACTTACATTATTTGTCTCTAAATAAGTGTCTTTAATTCTACTGTATGTTGTAGTGCACGTCGAATTAATTAAATGGCAGTGATAATATTGAACAAAAAACTATAACAGTGATGGCAAAATCGAGTCTTGTTTTTGGATTAGTGGTAAAAAGGGTGTGCCAATAGGCAAACGTTAGTGGCAAATTTGGATTTTTTCCCATTTAGAAAAAATATATTTAAAACCTACACATATTAATCTATAATTTGCATTTAAATTATTTGACTTTGTAAATAAAAATGTTGAAGAAATAAAATCAAAAATAAAATGCTGAAAAAGAAACACATCATTTTTCCGATGACAGAGGTAGTAATAAACTTTCCTATTTCTGGTCTCTTTTATTTTCATTTTGAAATATACAAAAAGTCGAGCCTATTTTCTATTTCATCCATCCCACTAAAATTGATTAAGTATTTGATCAGACACTGAAATTAGGTAATATTGTTGACTAGATGGTAATAAGCTAAAATAGATATATATATATGTACTTAAACATACCTCTTCCACCCGTGTTCTCAAATTGACTCGGGTTTCTCTCTGACATGAGTGTTTGATAACTTGCTCGGAATCTGTTTCTATGATTACACACACACACACACACACATTCTTCCATGTATTTATGCAGGGACCAGACTTTGTGTAGCTAGTTTGGTGGAAGAGGTCTGTGGCCGAATATTACGAGAGATGCTGCGAACGAAAACCTGTTTACAACAAATTAACGCTATGAAGAATATATCCTCCCCAAGAATGGAGTTGATCTGGCTATCTTCTATTCATATTGTTTCGAGGATGCAAGTCTGCTATCTGTTTTTAGATTTTTTTTTTCACTAAACTTTATTTAGTTTCAAGTTTCCATGCAACCTTAAGTTGCAGAAAAGGTAGATCTGATTATGTTCATCTATGTTTAGAGCTGTATGGTGTAAAGGGGTTGGTCCTTGAATTAGATTTTTTCTTTTGAATGAATTACATTCACCTTAAAAAAACATACAATAGCTTTTTTTAGTGGAAAAAAGGTGATATTGTAAATTTGATTAAAAAGTTTCATTTTTTGGAAGTGTATCATTTTTATTGGGATAATCCAAAAAAGAAAGCATATAAGAAAGTTTGAAAGTTCCAATAATATAATCAACCACAAATAATCATGCTTTTCATATGTTCACAAAAGATTATCTCCTTTACGCAAACAGCAGTACTAGTGAGTTCAACCGACATCCTTTTTTTTGCATCAAATTAGTTAGTGCAAAATGAGTTCAACCGTAATCAATTAGAGTAAAAGTTTATGAACGGATGCTATATAAAATATGTAATATCTAAATATAGGATTAGATAATGCACATTTTTCAATGAATTTTTGTTAATTCTCTAATTAACACTTAGTAACCTCGATTGTACAAGCCTTGTTTTGCTTGCTAAACTTCATGAGGCGTCTAAATATATTGCATTATGTATTTGTCATGATCATACAGAACATTGATAGATAAATTTATATTTGCAAACAAATTCTCAAGACTCGTTAATACATTATCAGTAAATCTCTGTTACTCCTATATTATTTAGAATATTTGATTTTCTCTTATTTTCTTTCTATGTACCAGTAAATTACTTGAGGGATATTGATTTTCTAAGTCCATTATGCATCTTGCACTTTGAGACATAGCTTAAGGGCATGCACAAGTATTGCAACATGTAACCGGTTAGGTTAATTTGACGTCAATTATTATTTGTACTCTCTTTTTAAAGACGTTAAAATTTTTATTGAAAAATATTTAAATTTAAATTTAAAATAATACTCCTTTCATTTCAGTAAAACTGATACATTTAATTGGACACGGTGATTAATGAATATTGTTGAGTAGAATGTAATAAAGTAAATTAGACATATACTCCAAAAATAAAAGTAGCCTTTTTGAATGAGAAGAGGGTAAAATTTGTGTGAAAAATGTTTTCCTTTTAAGGAACTTATCAATTTTACAGGGATAACCTAAAAATAAAGACGTATCATTTTTTCTGTGATGGGGAGTATAAAAATAAAATTATGGAGTAGACTAAACCCTAAAAAATTGTTGTAACACTTTTAAAATAGAGCAGTAACATATTTTAATTATATTAATAGAATAAAATAGATCACAATTAATCTATGAAACAAAAAACTAAAAATTCTTTCTCTGGAAACTCAGAGCAAAAAGACGCAAATACCTCGGCAAAAAGATTATGCATGGACAAGAAATAGGACATGGCTTATAACATCTAGCAAATTCCCTAAAGAATAATGTGACGGATCTCAAGATATTCTCTTCGGGTGCACTAATTCCACTTAACATTCTCTATTCCTTGTCTTATTCTCTAATGTTATCAACTTTTTATTTGGTAACAATAATTAAAAGGTTATCTGATTGATGATGGCTTTATATTATTGTACATCCACCAAAAAGTGGGTTTTCTATTTAAAGTTTTAGTCAAACAAAATTTCAAAGTCAAATTTATCAGTTTTGTTAGAATGGATGGAGTATTGCATTGCTATCACTACGTAGTTATTTTTACCTTTGTAGCGCCTAATTCGCTACCAAAGCGCTACTACAGACGCTACTACAACTAATGCTTTTTCTGAGTGGTGCGCTTCAAATCCGCTACACCAAGCGCACTAGTAGTGCATCGAGGCGCTACAACATTATTTTACGAAATAAAAAAAATCAACCAGATCTGGAAAATTCCAGATCTGGATCTTCATCCACCTTCATCACCTTCAACATAAACTCATAACCAAACTTAGATTCAACCACCTTCATCTTCATAAAATCAATCTTCAACATTTTCATTCCTAAAAAACCAAAACCAAACAATAAAATTCATAAAAAAACAAATATAAAATCATTAATCGATTACAATCTTCAAACCTAATCTTCATTCCAATACCCAAAAACAACACATAACTCAATCTGAAAATGCCTCGAACTCGCCGGACTAGAGGATGCCGCCGGACAAAAAAAACATCAACTTAGCATTTTTGAGAAAGGAAGAGATAGGAGGCCGCAACTCTCTGTTTTTTTTTAAAAAAACCCTACTTGAAAGTTGATTCCGTCGGAAGAGTGAGTAGGCCACTAGCGTCGATGGACTTGCCGGAAGAGATTGTTGGGTAAAATGAAGAAATGAGTTGATGAGGGAGAGTTTGAGAAGGAGAGAGTTTTGAGAGAGAGAGAGAGAGTGAAAGATGATAAATGAATTCATATATGAGTTCCGAACGCTTTTATTCGAATCAAAGTGTTCGTAACGCTTTAATGCGCTCCAACGGCGCTACAACGGCCCGAAAAAATGGTGTCACCACATCGCCTCGAGCGCTAAAGAGCGCTACATAGGCGCTTTAGGTAGAAAACGGACCCACCCGTAGCGCTATGTAGCGCAAATCGATAATTCCGCCCGCTTGTAACGCCTTAAAGCGCTTCTTAAGGCGCTACAAAACGCTATCAACTACGTAGTGTATTTATCACTACGTCGTTGCTGAAACCTTGGTAGCGGAAACTCCGAAACTAATTACAAATCACTATCAAATTAATCACTACCTAAAATAGCTACTTTAGATATTTATTCCTCTGGGTAACGCTTTTGGTAACGGAATCACCACCAGACTTTATTCTTCAAATAGTTGAAAACTCTCTCTTCTTATTTAACATCCAACTAGATCCAAAAACTCTTTCTACATCTCCCACTCTTCCAAAAACAAAACTCATATTCAAAACTCTTCCCCCCTAGATTTAACATCCAACCTTCCATCATAACTCCTTCAACCACGGCGGAATTGTCAAGTTTCGGTAGCGACAGCTGCGGCGGCGCCGATGACATGTTCATCGGCGTGGGACAGCACGGCAGCGACATCAATTAAGGTAGATCTAGGTGAAGAAAATATAGAAGATAATAGTTTTCATTACAAATTTGATCCATCTCCTACCCAAATTTGCATCTTTCTCATTGTCCAGCTCATCCTCTCTCAATTAGCGACTAATTCGAAAAGCTCTACGGCTAATTTCAAAATCTCAATTGAAAATTTTTTATTACTTAAATAAAATAAGTTAAGTTTTTTGATTTGTGGAAATTTGCTTAAAATATTTCATATTTATACTCTATATTATTATTCATACTTTCTTGTAACATCCATATAGAAAAATATTGTATTATTATTATTATTGTTATTATTCCTCAAGGACATATATAAGTGTACCCATGCATGCCCTTCTGGCTGTGATAGGGTGAACGTAAATTTGTAAGTACGTATTTTTGGAGAAAAATACCGGTCCATATATTATCCATAATTTTCAAACTGATTAAAGAAAGGAATGTTTGTTTGTTTTAATGTCTTCCATTTCTTTATACCATAAACTTTATGCCGAAAAAGTCAGATTGAGAATAAAAAATGTCTTCGATCAACAAATCTCTTATGATACTCTAACATTTGGAGAAATTATTAATTTTATAAATACGGAAGGATTAGCATTATGTACCGATTTAAAGTTAAACAGAAAACTAAAACTGATAAGGCACAAACTACAAAAGAATTAGGAGATTTTTGTGGTTATAATTAATACTACTATCAAATAGTATAAAGATGTGTTGTGCTCATTAAGTACTACAAATTTGATGATTGATCATTTCCCTCAACTTAAAACAAAAAAGCAAGATCTTGATCTACATTATTATAATTGTTTCCTTGTAATGTAACATATAAAGATCTGATAAAGTTGACTGGAGTGGAATGATTAAGAGAGGCAGCTAGAAATTAAAGCATTTGGTTTAGAGGTTGTCTCTATAGTGGGTTAAATCTCTCCCTCCAGTCTCCACTATATTTTCAGATTAATTAATCTCACTTTTCCAATATTCTCAAGTGATAATTTATTTAAGGGAAGAAAACAAACATGCCCTGAGTGAGATCATGCAAGCTCACCTCTGGTCATCAAGGCCTAGCCTCTGCTTTCTTGATTCCAAATTATTCCCCCACCTCCATATGTACATGTGATGTTTGTACATGAGGCAGACACTTGAACGTGTTAGAGACCAAAGTCATCACATGCAACGTTTTATTATTCAACTAATTGATTTCTCTAGTGATTTAGTGAGTTGGGAACCGATTTCAAATGATTTTTTTTTCGATTTTCCATTATATGAAATTGAAGATCAGATTCAACTTGATCAATTTACATGTTACGCCGTACAATTTACAGAATAAGTCATCATAATGATTCATACTCCTTCAATCCCACAAAGATCATATCGTCAGTATGTAGGGAATAATGCAACGTTTACCGCGGTCCTTACTGGGGCTAAGGCCACGGTAAATGACTGGTCGCGGTAAATGGGCACTGTCATTCAGCGCTTCCACTTTACCACGGCCCTATACGCTGTAAGGCCGTGGTAAAGTCTCGTGCTCCGCGGGGAAAACAAACCGGCCTATTACCGCGGCGTGTTATTGTGTGAACTTGGCCGCAATAAAGTTTGTGTATATATACCAGCACCTCCCCTCTCGGATTCACACACAACACTTGAATCATTTTTTTCTTTTCCTTTCAATTTTCATCTTCTAATCTCTTAATATTTGATGAAATTATCATCGGGAGAATTCAGTTGAAGATCCACCGCATACGATTGTTGTATCTCTTTGAGGTAATAAAATGTTATTTTCTAAATTTATTTATACTTTTATGAGTTTTTCAATCTTTTTTATTTATGTATTTTGCTTATGTAATTAATTAAATTAGTTCATGAGCCATAGTTCCTATCTATGAAAATGTTGTATTAATATATTATTTTACACGTTCACTACGTCGAGAAGACAAGCATCACTGCAGCTTTAGCCGCAGTACAACCGTAGTAAGTATTGTGGGAGAGGTTGCAGTAAATTCCGCAGTACAAATGCGCGCAGTATGAACAAGTACTACGGCTTTAGCCGCAGTACATGATTTTAATTTTTTTAAAAAAAAATCAAAATTTCATCTTCATCTATTTCCCAGAAATCACCATCTTCATCCATTCCCATAAAAATATCATCTTCATCCTTCATCGGCACAACACTCCATTCCCTTTTCTTTTGTTTTTGAAGAAACTCAACTATTATATATCAAACCAAGAACAAATTACATATATATTTTTCACAAAAAAACTCAGTAATCATTCTTTTCATTTTATTGATTTAGATGGGTTTCCAACTTAAATTTGGGTTAAAAACCGAAGAGATCAAGCGAGATCCGTCGTCTTTCCTTGAGTTCCGGTGAGATCCGGCGTCCTTCTTCAAGATCCGGCGATTCCAACGCCCTTCTGCAAGATTTGACGAGAAGAAGAAGAAGAAGAAGAAGAAGAAGAAGAAGAAGAGGGAGGAGTGGATCTAAGGAAGAAGAAGAGATCCGGCGAAAGAAGAAGAAAGATCTTGCGGAAGAGGAGAGGAAGAAGAGAAGTAGAAGATAGAGGAAGAATAGAAGAGGAAAGATGAAGAAGAGAACAAAGGGTTGAGTGAATTTTTTTTCGGTTGAAAATGAATAAGATCTCGTTGAAAAATAGAGAAAAAAGAGTTTACCGCGGCCATGGCCGCGGTAAATTGTTTACTGCGCCTGTTTATTGCACTTACTGCGCACAAAACATTTACTGCAGCTCTGGCCGCGGTAACGGCCGCAGTAAATGTTCTCTTCTTTACGTAGTTGTTATTTCAAAGTATTGGAATAACGTTGTAAATTATATATTGTACAAAGTTTTCATGGATTGTTCGGTTGGATAGGTTGTAAAAGTATACTATCGGTTAATTAAACTTTTATGATTGTGTATGGAGAACTTATGAGAATTACATAAATTTCGGATGTAATATTTTGTCTTGTTCCTCGTTATATTTCCTCTAGGCATTACGCCGGAGAAATGGTATTAATAGGGAATTAAGATGAAATGCTACCGAAATTTATGTAATTATATCAGTTTCCACATACATAAGATAAAAGTTTGATTAACTAATACTCCCCCCTGTCCCGTAAAGATTGTAGTGTTTGACTTTGATATTTCAAGTAAGTGTTTGACTCAAAAGTTTACTAAGATAAATAGTGAAAAAAATTCAGAAAAAATATATTTAGAAAATTTATATTGCAAATTATGAGATTCATATTAGTCATTCAACTTTACATGTCTATGAACTTATTAAAATAAATCGTAGATTAAATACTGTGAAAATGACAAAAAAGCTGCAATCTTTATGGGACGGAGGTAGTACTTTTATGAATAGGATAGAACTCATGCACTTTGAATCAGGAAAAAATGGTAGAGATTGATAATATGAATTGTGTTGTGTGCTATTATATATACATATATGAATTTTTATGCTTTGTTATTGCTTTATTAATGCAATTATAGGTACAATGGCCGAAGGACGTGATTGGATGTACATCGTTTTCAGGAGGGGACTCGCGATATTAGTGAGAGATTTTGGAACGGGCTTCTAGAATTCATGGATTATGCTTTTCTTGTTGCTCAGGAAAATGGAGAACAATTTGTGAAATGTCCTTGTAAAAAGTGTAAAAATAGATATTATTATGATCGAGAAACAATTGACAATCATTTACTTTTAAATAGATTTCGACCGAATTATCATGTGGGATTATCATGGTGAACGACGTCAGATAAATCCATAAATTTATTGACGTCAGATAAATCCATGTAATTACCGTGAAAAGGTCCGCGAGGGATTTGGTATTCGTGATCGTAATAATAATTTTGAGGGTGATGATCAGCAGATGGATGAGGATGACACCGCACCCGAAACGCCAAATCAAATGGCGTAAAAGTTTTTCGATCTATTACATGATACGTCACAACCTTTATATGAGAGATGTATTGATAAGTACACCAAATTGTTGGTTATTTCCAAGTTCTTGAGTATGTAAAGTCAACATAACATATCTGACGCTTTTTTCTCGGATTTGATTGAATTTATCAATGAAATACTGTCCCGAGAATAGACGACCTTGCCTACGAGTATATGTAGTACAAAAGCTATAATGAAAGAGTTGGGGTTACAGTACAAAAAGATTCATGCATGCGAGAACAACTGTATGTTGTTTGATGGTAGATATGAAAAGTTAAACAATTGCAGAGTTTGTAGTGCGGAAAGGTTCAAAGAACGTGAGGCGGATCATAAATCGAAAGCAAAAAAAAATTTATATTATCTACCAATTACTAAGCGGCCTTCAACGACTTTACCACTCGTTGAAAACCGCTAAATTTATGACATATCATCTTAGAGCTATTGAAAATCCGATGGACGTATCATTGCACATTAAACTTTGGGGTCAAAATGAAACTTTTAAAAAACTTTGGGGTCAAATTGCAAATTTTGAAAACTTTAGTAAGTATGTCAAAATGTCAAATCTTATAAACATTAGTACTTACGTTTATTTTTTTTAATGTTTCGAGATATGACGGTTACTCCCGATCCTCGAGATGGTTCAGGCCAGGATGTGTCGGGTTTGGGTACCCAGGGGCAGTCATACTCCCACAGTTCCCGTGGTCGTCCAGCGAGGTCATCCCGACCGCGTACGGAGGAGTCTCTTGCGAGGTCGATCGAGTCGGTGCATCAGGATGGCCCTCTTAATGCACCTCATAGTTCGCATTGCAAAGTAAGTTTCTAACACAAACAATTTTACTATACATTTTATTTAGATGTTGATGTACTGATTACGGTTTGTGTTTATGTACAGTTTGCATTCGAGGCAGATTACAAGAGCGGTTTCGAGTATCTGGGCGAACCGCTTCTCCGGATTCCCCCCTAAGTACTTCCAGCAAACAACAGATGAGTTAGCCATCTGGGCATAATTGCGCGATATTTTTACAATTATGCCTATCTAATATGTTACATTAATTACTTGTTATAAATTTTGATGGATAACAACAATGTATTTTTAATAATTAACAGGAAGGGCATACGTATGATGAGTCGGGTTTCATGGAAAAGTTGCACTCCCGGTTCTAGAAGTTCTACAAGAACACGCAGAACAATATCCGAAAGAAGTGTACATGACAACATCCTTTGGATCCGGGCAATCCTAACTACCTGGATTGGCTACCACTCGTCCCGAATATAATAAACCCGGATAAGTGGAAGATGTTGCTCAAGTATTACAACAACGACGAGTGTAAGAAGGAATCCGAGAAGAACAAAAAGAATGCAAAGAGCGAGAATCATACAAAGATCAAGTTGGTTGGCAACAAGTCCAAACATAAAGTTTATGAAGACCTGGTAATATCTTTTAACCACATCAACATTTAAATATCTAAGTTTAATTTATTTAATTTATACAAAAATAAATTACTACAAAAATACTATTGGACAGTGCAAAGAAGGTGGGCATTGGCTGCGTCAGGAGGAGTTCGGGGAGGCTTGGCTTGGGAAGGAATCGGTCGTCCTGGTATTATTCATTTATTTTCCTAAATTCAAATTAGTATTAATTTTAATATTATTTAACATAAGTTTCTTTGTATTATTACTTAGGAGGAGTACAAGACGCATCTGGTAGAGAAGTATGGGGAAAAGGGCCCGTTCCAGGCGATCGATAACGAGATATACAGATCCGTTGTGGGCCACCCCACCCGAGGACGTTGAGTCGGTGTCCCACCCCAGATTAGCTATCCGCGGTGCTTCGAGCCATATTAGCGATCTCAGGTAATTAAATTTTCGTATTATTAAATTCTAAAATTTAACTTGTTTTTTTATATTTCAAATGTAACATTTTTTTAATTATAACTTTCAGCGCGAGATTGAGCTGGAGGACCACCATCGGAGGGACATGGATGAGATCTGTGACCTTAGATGCTGGGTTACGGCGCTCGAGGTTTGGGATGGTCAGGATTTTACTGCCTCGAGGCTTGGAAGACGGACACGTTGCGATCCTTCGATGCGGCCGTCAGTAACATCTGGTCGGCGATACGTTTCGGGGGTACATTTCGCTTAGCGCGACGCCGCCGCACTTATCAGTTGTACCATTATTCCAGCCTCAGCCCTTCAGCAGCCCACGTCATGATACGAGCATCTTCAGATGCGACCCAATGTCGACTTGGGTCTGGGCTTCAAGCATCCCCATGGGGATTATCGGCCCGAGATGCCGGTCCAGCAGTCGCTCTGGCAGGGATTTGTAGACGGGCTTACGGGACTTCAGGACAAAGACTTTGTTGATTACTTGAACGCCGACATGAACCTGAATAATGAAAACCACCACTTTTAGGAGTTTTGTAAACATTATTAGATTTAGGTGTAAATTGACAATTTATTATATATATAATATATATTTGCATTTGAAATTATTTTTTAAATTATTAATTTAAATACAATTACATAATTACATTAACAAATTTATATTTATAAAAAATACCCTCTATCGCGATTGTTCGCGCAGTCAGGCCGCAGTAGAGGCTGGCACAGCCTCACTGGGGCCAGACGCGCAATATGGCCGCGGTAACAGCTACGGTCAGAGGTGCGGTAAAGCCTCTACCGCGAGCAGTTTTACCAAGGCAATTACCGCGGCCTCTCCCTCAGTAATTATCGCAGGGCTATTGAGGGGGAGGCCGCGGTAAACCCTCCTAGATCCACGTAGTGCATCATACTTTCTATATTGTCATACTTTCTATATTATGTTTGACATAAATTCTTGTTAGAAAGAACTTATTAATAAATTTAAAAAATATAATTTCAAGGACTAAAAAAGTTGAATTATCATTTGCATGGTAAAAATTAAGCCTTTTTATATTAAAATATTGAAGAAAAAAATTATAAAATAAATATTAAAATCGAGACGGTCAAAATGTTTAGTGCTAGACCATAAGAATATACTTATTTAACAATTACCTCCAGTGGTTTAATTTTCTCGCTCTGCCTCTGTTTTCAAACCAACTTTATTTTATTACCTTAATTTTCTCTTCATACTAAAAAACTTATCTTTATTTTATATTCTTATTTTACTTTATTACAATCAAGTCTAATACATTATTAATCTTTATGTACTGTCAAATATATCTTTTTTTTTTCTATCCAAAAAAGGTAAAATAAGTACTCATTCAGTCTCGCAAACACTACGTAGTTGAGGGGAGTTTGGTAACGGTTATAATAACGCACCAACCCGCTATCAGGATATTTAGCTATTTTGAATTAAAAAAACATTAAAAGTGACGGTAGCGGACTGGTAATGCCCCACCCGCTACCACGCATAAAAAAATTAGTTTCCCGCCTGCACTTGTTCAAAAGCTGCTTTTTCACTTAGAAAAATTTCGACCTTTTTTTCTTCTTCCTCATCTTCAGCCACCTCCGTCAAAAATCCTTCCTCACCGACGCCTTCAAGGTCGAACAGGTATTATTTTATCTCTTCTTTTGTCTATTTACCTATTGTTTTTGGTTTCAATAATGATTGAATACAGTTTTGCCACCAGATTCTGGATCCTTACACATCTTAAATCAAACAAATTGAAAAAAGCTTGAAGAATTGGCTCTCATTTGTTTCTCTTGTGTTTGGGCTCTTATTTCAAACCCCAAGAGTCGTATAGTTTCTCTCATTCTTTGATCTATATGTTGAATTTCTGTTGCATTATTTGAAGTTTTTTTTCACTTTCGTGTGATGAACTTGTACATGAATCTGGGTAATTTGAATGAGATTAAATTCCGGGTTTGAGTGAGGAATTTCGATGAATTTGGGTTTTTTTTATTTTATCAAAAAGATTGGTAACGCCCCAACCCGCTACCTGCCTCGTTACAATTGGTAGCGGGCTGGTAATGGATTGACCGTTACCAGGAGCCTAACAATACGTATTGAAAGGATGAAAATATTAAAAAGTCTTGAAGATTTGAGGTAATAAAGTGAAACTTAAACTTTCATAAAATATAAATAATAATGCTTGATGTGAAGAATGAGAATTGAGAATAATAAGAGATAGATGATACTCCCTCAGTTCTACCAAATATAGAGCATTTGACTTTATACGGAGATTAAAAAAAGTGGTTGAGTAGAGGGTAATAAGGTAAAGTAGGTATATAAGACAAAGATAACTTTTGGAGTGGGAAGGGAAATGAAGGATAATAAGGTAAAGTTGATGTCAAAAAGGAAAGGAAACGTTGGAGTTTTGCTAGGACGGCCTAAAAAGGAATATGTTGGATATTTGATGGGACGGATGGAGTACTACTTCCGTCCCCTAAAAATGGTACATTTCTTTTTTAACATTTAATTTGTGATTTTATTTCTTCAACATTTTGATTTACTCTCTCCGTCCCAAAAGTAATGTAACAGTTGACTTTTGATGTCAATTTGACTTCAGTTTATCTATACGATTTCTTGATGGAAAAATATCAAAAAAAAAATATATTCATAAAGTTAATACATCAAATGTTTTAAAAAAACAAGACGGCTTAGTATTACTTTAAGGAAAATAATACAAGCCAGGATAACCTAAATATGCACCAATTAAAAGTCTAAACATCGAAAGAGAACTATTAAAAACAAGCAATGAAACATTTAAAATAGAACCATTTAAACGTAGACTAAAAAGGACACTCCAGCAAACGAAGCAAACCTCCAACCTAACCATCATTCGGCTTGAGAAAACATGTTTTGTCATGACGAAGTAATTTAGATCCGCGATCTTGACCATGGAACATCATCGTAGTGTTCAATAGCTAAGCGTCGTCTCATCATTGACATGCAACGAGAGGTAAACATGCTATGCCAAAAGGGACCATCCGACGAAACAGAACATAAACCATCCAAAAGCGTAGGGGAAAAGTGAATAACCACAGTGTTCGGAAAAAGAACCAAAAATAGCGATAAGGGATGGACGAAGGTGTTTCAAAGCGCCAGCCATCGCCATCCCTGTAGATCACTGCTCCGAGCGAGACAGGAAGTCCCCCTGCCCTCCAAACATTGTCCAACTGCTTCCGCTACAGCCTATGAAAAGCGTGGTTTCTTGCTTCGACCCTGTCCAATACATGACAACCCTTGGACAAACCACTGAGACAAAATAAACCCCACTGTCAAGCCCACACAAGCAACCAGATTAGGTCCAAAGCGCCGAACATCCCTTGACTTTAGCCCGGCAAACCGGCAGAGGACGTGGGTCTTTGAACTGGCGGAGGTTGGCGGAGGTGCCGCCCTGAGACATCTAGCGAGTGCCCCAAAGTGAGTCCGACAGAGTTGGTAGGAGCATCATGGGCCGACCCACATGGGATCTAACCCCGATGACCACCGGTGAGCTAGAAGCAGGAACAACCCCCACGAAACTCATGGAGATGAAGAGCGAAGCCACCAATCCAAATGAGAGAAGAAACGAGCGAGAAAATCCAACGTACCAAGAAAGATTCCGATAAGAAATTGAGCCGGAGCCTAAAGGAGGGAGGTTGAATGCCGGAGCCATGACCTGTGGTCGATAACCTGGCCTGGCGGCTACGCACAACCCTAGCGAAGCGCATCGTTTTTGGGGATGGTTGTTTTTATTTCATTAAAAGAAAAATTATTTTCATTAGTATTTTTAAGACATTAAATTTTTAGTTGCAAGTAAAAGTTTCAAATTTATAATTTGAATTGATATAGAAATAAAATCATAGATTAAATGCTGAAAAATAAGTGTTGTATTACTTTTGCGACAGAGGGAGTACAATGTCAAATAATTTAGATTCAAAATATGGATTAATATGTGTAGTTTCTAAATATATTTTTTTGAATTTTTTAATGAGTTGTTTCTATTGATAATTTGAATATCTCACAACGTTTAAAAAAAACTCACAAACGTTTTTGGAACGGGGGAGTATTTAAAAATTTCCTTAAAAGGAAACATTATAACCTTTTTAAGACACTGAAAAAGACTGTTTCATGCTTTATGGGTTGATAACTTAACAAATTCCCTTACCGTGTGGACATGGGCATATTGGTAACATCCAAGATGGTGAGAAGGCTGGACTGGACCAGGGTGAAAGGTTTCTACCTTTCTATCCAAAATTCCAAATAGAAGTCGCTTTTTCTCCAAAATCCATTATTTCCTCCATGTTACCTTAAATGTCCGAGGTACTAATTTTTATTTTAGCCTTAATTAATTAACATTGTTAAATATTGTATTGTTAAATATTCTGTTAAAATTTAACAGATTAGTTAACATCGTTGTTAATTATTGAAGGGGAATATTTTGTTAAAATTTAACAGATTAGTTAACATCATTGTTAATTACTTAAGGGGATATGAAGGAAATACTTCATCCATCCCTGAAAAATTATACACATTCCGGGTCAGTTTAGTTGTGGAAATTTTTGCATTTTTAATTTTCTTTGTAATACTTTGGTGTATAACTCACTATTAAGGAATGAAAAATAAAGTTTTTCAAATTTTAGAAAACTCTAGTATTAAAATGGAAACATTTAAAACGAGATTTTCCATTTTAACACATGGATTTTCTAAAGTTATGGAATTTTCCATTCATTAATAGTTAGTTATACATCCAAGTCTTTACAACGGGAAATATGAATGAAAAAATTTCCACAATTAAACAGATCCGAATCTTTTTGGCTCGTCCCTAAAAAATTATACATAATACACTTCCATTAAATGAAAACATCTCTTCTCCAAAATTACTAAGCTATTTATACATTATATTTACTTTTTTATCTCATTTTTGTGCAACCTCGACTCAAAGACAATTATATCAAATTACATAAGATCATACATTTAGCTTAATCTTCACGATCAATCAAAGTAGTGGCATAAAATTGTCTTTGCATTTCCCGTGTTTTTACTCGGATTCAAACACCTTTCTTGTCCCTTTATACGACTTTTCTTGTCCCTTTATATCCCACAGTTCCACTTAATCAACCATCCATCAATTAAAACTACCACTAATTAGATTGAATTGTGATTCTCCAAAGCCAAACGAAGATATAAATGATATTGATATATGATGGATTGTTATATTTCACGAAAAAGCAACCATTACTCATATGGACTACCGATGTAAAAAGTAATTGAAAAATGCAACACATTCATTTTTTTGAGGATAAAGTGTAACTTAAATTGTTGTACTATTAGGATTTTGTTTTAACTTTTTGACAAATAAAGTCATGTTTTTAAATTTTTTCATTATTCGTGTCCTTTTTGATATTTTTGCCCTCAAGTGTTGCATTATTTTTTGTACCACTAGGACTATGGATGAAGAAAAAACTTAAAAACATAACTTTATTGATACAGAAAATTAAAATGTGATATTAATAATACATTTAAATTTGTATTCTCAATAACCATTCTTCATCCATTTTTTGATCTTATATAATAGTTATTATTTTATTGTCTCCAAATCATCAACGATTTAAAAAGAAGTTGACAGAATTTGATGTGGCCAAGCCTCTCGAGAATTTTGGCCAACCGGACACATCTTTTTGGTGAGTAATTATTTAGCTAATCACGGATATCTCCTAAACTATGTTGTAAAAGACACTCAAACCCTAGGTACATGAAAAACAACACTAAACCCCTTGTCTCATTCCATCATGTATCCCTACTAGGGCTGTAAATGAGCCGAGCTCTTATTGAACTTACTCAAACTCGAACTCGGCTCGTGTGTTATGAGTCTTGATATGATACACGTATGTGTAGGTACACATAGTAGATTAGATGTCTAATTTACAAAACAGTTTCAGCCCAAATCCACTAAAAAAATACTAAATGTCTAAATTATCCCTACATACTTTCTCTATATATTGCTATGTGTACCTACACATATGTGCACCATATAATTGGTAGTGTGTTATTGAGCTTCGAACTTGAACTCGAGCGAAACTCATGGCTCCATAATTTTATCGAGTCGAGTTCGAGCTATCTTGAGTTCGGCTTGATAGCTTATTGAGCTATCGAGGAAAACATATTAAAAAGATGTAGGATAGTTCATATGTAAATAATTAAAGTAATTGGACCTAATTTACTAAGTTTCTAAAGTACAAGGGTTATTTTGAAGGATTTATTTGACTAAAATCATAAAATATGAGGAATATGATTTATTTTGCTAATTGAAACAGATTTTGAGCAATTTTTAAGCCGAACTTGAGCGTAGTTCAAATGGTATTTTTACATGTTTTCGAGTAGCTTGTGAGCTATCGAGCTAAATTCGAGCAATTAACCGAGTCGAGTTCGAGCTTTCATAATGAAGGCTCTTCGAGCTATCGAACCAAACTCGAGCTCAATAAAAAACTATCAAGCCGAACTCGAGCTTAGCATAGTTCGAGCTCGGCTCAGCTCGTTTACAGCTCTAATCTCCACATGTTGCATCAAAAGTACTGGTAATTTTATTTTATTTCATTTTTTTCTTACTACTTTTCATGATTCCTTACATTTATACTTCTTCGCTCCCTAAAAACATACACCCTTTAACATTTAAATTTATATTTGACTCACATTTTTATTAGGAAAATTTCATTAAAAAATTCTAAAAAAATATATTTAGAAAATAGAGATATTTATTTATCATTTCATACAAATTATTGAACTTTATATACGGTGAAGAAAAAAATTATAGATTAAATGTTTTAAAAAAAACTTCCTCCGTCCGTTCCATTATTTTTGAAACATATTAACTGGACACGCCATTTTAAGTGAGTTGGTTTTTTTTGAACTGCAATAATTTTATTAAAATATTTAAAGTACATAAACTTTAAGGAAATGTTAAAATAAACACCCAATAAAAATAAAGATTCCTAGTCCCTTCAGAAATACCCATCATAAGAAGATAAAAATCTTTAAAATTTACATCCCTAGTTCACATAGAACTATATAGAACTTTGAGACAACCAAGATTACTGTAGATCAACGATTGCTCCAAAATCCCTCATTTGGCTCTTTACTCTATAATTTTTGAAATTCCATTGCGATCTTCGCAATTCATTCTTCAGTTTAGCACGAGATTCAGAGTTCGAAGCTCCTATTTTGACAGGTTTGAATGCCTCATCATAAATCTCCAAGACAAGTCATTCACAACCATCGAAAGAACTTCCCACAAATTTACTAACTTTATCCATACGCCTTTTATTCATAAGTGAGCTGGTTTTGTGTTGATTTGTTAAATGGAAGAGATAGATAGAGAGATAATTGAGTAAATTCATATATAAAAAATTACTAAAATAAAAAAATATTTCAATAATTTTAAGATAACTCAGGTTGAGTGTCGGCGGCCATACAAGGTAGGAAGAGGCGCAAGAGTGGTAAAGAAGCGTGGTAATGTGGCCACCCCACCACACGCCTCTCGATGAATCACACACAACAGGCATGAAGACGAGAGCAGAAGAAGAAGACCCAAGGGAAAAGTGAAAGTTTTTAGTGGATGAGAAAAGAAGATGGGCAACAGCCAACAATCAAACCCTATTCGGTGCCTCTTTTTTTATGCCCCACGCTTGCTACATGCCATAACTCATTACTACCACCACCATCACTACTGTCTACTACTACTATGAATTGCGCCTATGTATATATTTTTGTTTTATTTGTTTTCGTTTTTGTTTTTGTCCTCACAAAGATCATAGAGTTTGATTGAGTGTAAAAATTATAATGGCTACATTACAAATACCACTGAGATTTAGTGAAATCTTCATCTTACACTCTCTATTTTAAAAAATCTCTAGTTACCCCCTTAAGGTTTTGAAAAGGGGGAGAATTTGTCACTAGCGGCCATGGTTCTGAAAACCGGACCGGCTGGACCGCGAACCGGTTAACCAATCGGACCGGTTTTCGGTTCTTAGGCATTTGGTCAAGAACCGGTTAAACCGGTGAACCGGAAAACCGGTGATTCCTTTTTTCATTTGCATTTTTTTAAAAAAAAATGCTGTCAAAAACTCCAAATTCTTATCACTAATTTTAATTTATTCCACATTTATTTATAAATTCATATTTAACACATTAATATTTTTAATATTTTCTCATAATATATTTTAAAACATTTTTAAACTATAATATAAATATACAAAATAATTTTCAGTTATTTTAAATTATTATTTTCAATGACATAATTAATTAAAATATAGAATATTATTTTCCTTCTTATAAAATGACTAATTTGTATTTTAAATTATTATTTTAATATAAAAAATGTGCATTATTATTATTATTTCATATTTAAATTATTTCATGATAATTCTAAACAATAAGTTATAAAAACTAACTTTAAAAAAGTAACCGGTTGGACCGGTGGTCCAAACGGTTGAATCGATCAGACCATGACCCGGTGCTCGGACAGTTCTATTTCCGGTCCGGTTTTTAAAACCATGACTAACGCTTGGTGAGAAGGGAAATTTTGCCACCGAACTACTTTCGGGAGAGATTTTACCATCAAGAAATTTTGCAGCCGATCATGAAGTATTAACGAAAAACATGAAAAAAATGTCAATTTAGTCTACAACTTTTTTATTTTTGAAAAAAATGTCCCCAACATTTTTAAATAGCAATATTAGTCACTCCAATTATGTTTTCCCTCTCTCACCGGTAGCTATCATTACTTTTGTTTCACCAATAATATCTTCATTTGCATTACACAAATATCTATTGCTCTCCTTAACAACGTTATATGCCCGATAACTCGATTTTTCTTTGTGATCCGGTGATGTCTCTCATCCATATCTCAAAATTTGAAAGACCCAATTATTCTTAATGTCATAAAATTTGTAGCTTAAAGGATTAGAGTATGACAACTTTGAATCTTTTACATGTTGAGCGACTTAAAATGTTTTTAGGTGTATGTAATGGGAGAAGAATATTAGCAACCGGAAGTCATTTAATCACTCTACTTTTCTTATTTATGTTATTATTTTCTTTGTTCTTTTTCATGGATTGATTATTATAGTTTAATGTAAATCAGTACTTTTTAAGGTAAATATTTGTTCTGAAATAGAAAAGTTAATCGGTAGACTAAGATAGCAAATTTAAAATGATGAGAATTTTTTTTTTGAAAAAAATGGACTAAAACTAACATTTTTGTAATGTTTTCTGTTAGAACTGGTGGCAAATTACCCCTCAAATATAATATTGATGATAAATCCTCTCCAAAAAATAGTTAGGTGACAAAATTTCCCTTTTGACTAAACATAGTTGGCAAATTCTCTGTAGCGACGTGGTTTTCGAGATAGAGTCGCCACCAATCTTTTTCCTAGGTCGATTGGAAACCTGAAAATGGTCTACGAGAGATCTGGAATCGTTCGTCAGTTACGTACAAAAATGATTAATTTTCGTACGCCCAAAATTGGTACCACGGGTTCTTTTTAGATTTTTGCTTGATTTTAAGAAATAAAGAAAAAGACAAATAATAAAACTAAAAATAGAAGAAAAGGATTTTTAGTAATTTACATAGGTAAGAAAACTCAAAATATCTTGAAAATAAAAAAAATAAAAAAATAATGTAGAATGGGCACAATAACAAAAAATATTAACTAAAACACAAAAGGTTTAGGCCTAGTGCCCAAACTGTTAGTTTTGAAACTTGTTTGATGACTGGATTGAAACTTTTGAAAACTTGATGACCTAAGTAATATAAGGGACAACGAGTGGACTAAAATTGTAATTTTACCAAAAAAACGTTGAACCTGGTGCAGCCACGTCTTCTTCTTCCTCGCGAATTCGCGAAGCAGGCGCCCAAACTTAGCTCCGGCAGAGATGCCACCGGACAGCGTCGACGGTGGTGCGGATCTATCTGGCGGAGGCCGGCGAGACTGGTGGTGGTCGGAGGCGACGATGGTGGTGGTGCGTGAACGACCGTAGCTAGGGGAGCATGGGTTGCGTCCGGCGGAGGAAACGGCGGCCGGCGTTGGAGACTGAAGTTCGACGGCGGAGATGCAGCGGATCGGCTCGGAAGAGGAAGGGGACGTGATGGTGGTGATGGAGGGCTGAATCGAGCTTCGGTTGAGGAGGGAAACTTGGTCCGTGCCGGAGACTTTTCTTCCACGGTTTCTCCTCCGTCACGTTACCTCCGGCGGATTGGAAAGGTTGTCCGGCTCTGTCTTGATGTGGGCGAGCTAATGGCAGCGAGAGTGGGCACTGAAAGGTGGTGGAGCAAGCTGGAATTCATGACGGAGCATGGCTGAAGTGTGACAAGGAGGAGGAGGCTTCCTTTTTTTTCGTTTTCTTTTTTTCGTTTTCTTTTTTTTTTCTCTTGTGTTTTTGGTTGCAGCCTCCTCCCCCTTCTCCTCAGCAAATGGCTCAAATTTATACCCAAATTCAAGAGTTTTGCTCAAGAGATTAACATTTTGTTCAATGGTGAAAAGAAAAGTATCTCCTCCAACAAGTTTTTGACAATTCATGCAAAGGCTGAGAGCACCTCCTCCTACAGACATGTTGGCGGGCTGATGTTTCCCAAGGCAGGTAAGCTTCTTTTCTTTTCTTCTTCTTTCCTTCCTTTTTTTACACGTTTTTCTTTTACTTCTCCTTTTTTTGATTTTTTTAATCAATAATAAGTAAATAAAAATCACATTAAAAATAAAATAATGGCCAAGTACATGAAATGATAAAAACAATAAATAATACATAAAATAATAGAAACGAAATATACACGAAAATAACGAAAACAACAAAAACACACGAAATAATAAAAGACACATGAAATAATAAAAATGATATAAAAACTACGTAAAATAATGAGAACGACAAAAATGATGAAAGCGACAAAAATCAAATAAAATAATGACCAAAAACACGTAAAAATGAAAATACTAAAAATAATACCAAAATCGCAATTACGAACTGTAATATAGTCTGACAAAAATCGGGTGTCAACATTCTCCCTTTTCCCTTTCTGATTTTATGGGTGATGTGTCATTCATCATTCCCATTTGATGAAGTTTTTCGAATTTCCCAATATATATATATATATCAAAGATTGCGTAGAACTATGGAAAATGAAAATTATTTTTATTGGAAGTTGAGCTGATTTTTTTATTAGGAATGGGAGAGTTACAATGTTTGGGTTAATTTGTTTATTGTTAAAAGTTTGAGGTTAAATGAATTATTCATTTTCGTTTTTAGCATTTAATTTATAATTTTATTTTTATATTATTCTAAAATATAAATTCAACTTTCTTATGTATAAAGGATAATTTGATATGTCTATTTTATGAAAAGAAAATTTAGAAATTTGTTTTAAAGAAAAATAATATAGATAAATTAAAGTCAAATGGACAATACAAGTCAGAAGTTTCAAAAATTTAGGGATATAGGGAGTATTAGAATGACATGGATGTCACGTATTGCTCCATTACAAGATATTAGGAAATATTCTCCTCATAAACGGATTGAGTGGTAAACCGTCCCCAAATAAATGTTTTATGGCAAAAAGCACTCCAACAGAAAACATTAATGGTTTTAAAAAAGAGCAAAATGATAATTTTACTATTGAAATTTATGAAATATCTAAATTTATCACTGAAATTCATTTTAAAGCGAAAGTTTCATAAAATACTGAACATTAATTTATCATAGTTGGCGTTCATGTGACATGTCATTGGGCGATTAAGTAGACATTTATTGTTTATTTTTGTAGGGTTAATATTTTAATTTCACTTAAAATTTGTAAAATTAACAATTCAACCCTTAAGCCGTGATAGATTTTAATGTGAAATTCAATATTAACTCTACAAAATGTACAGTCAATGTCCACGTAATCATCAAGTGGCACGCCGCATGAGTGGAAACTGGGATTGATGGCCATCAGGCCCAATCTACGTAAAAGGCCCAAAAAAGCCTAGCAAATGGCCCAAACAATAGCCCAAAATAAGGGTCCCATTAAAAAATTCATAAACCCGCACAAGGACCTCGCTGGACATAATGGACCCGAACATACTAAGGAAATTCCCGGACTATACACCCGGATGTATTAAAGACACGTGCTCTCCTGACACACTATCGCACTATATTGAGATATTACAATAATACCACTCTGATCTGGAACTATAAATGCATTCATTATTCGCACCTAAAAGGGTAACGTTAACAAAAACTCTCCACTGTCGCCGGAATCTCCCAATACTCTCCACTGTCGCCGGAATCTCCATTGTTTTAACTCAATGACGTCCAATAACGTCAGGACACGTCAACATCACCGAAACGTGGCGACTACCCAAACAGATCCGTCACCAGGGATAAATTCACGTCCATTGGCAAATTTACCCCCTTATTAAAACGTTGGTGTCATTTTCGTTTCAAAATGAACTTTAGTGATAAAAATAGAAATTTCGTAAATTTCAGTGGCAAATCTACTGTGTAGAAAGGCAGGGCTTATACGGGATTTCTTGAGCTTGCATAGAACATATACTTGTTTTGGAAACCCTACTGTGAGGACAAACCTACAGCCCATTTCCTTGCTTTTGAATTACCATCATGAGCAACCTCAGAATTCCCAGCAATAAGAACAAGCATCGGACCATGATAACCTACTGTGTGAAATCCTTGCAACAAACTTCCCAATAGGGAGTTCAACTCCCAAGCTTAAGATGTGAAAGGCATGTATAGTCACAGATCAATTACAGCACCATATTCAGCATGAGACTCTAGTGTTGCGTTGCCAATACCAAATGTAGCACTCTAGTGTTGAGTGCACCTGATGAGGACAATAACAAACAACAAAAGGACAATGAAAAAGATAAAGAGGTGATCATCCTTAATTATGTCACTTCCAACTTTTCTACACAAAATATATAGTACCAATACTGCTAATTAGTTATCCTATGTTGGGATGTTTAGAGTATCGGTTAAATGTTAACTTAGTTGACACTACAAGTTCATACATGCAAAAAGCATCATGGCAAAGTTTTACAGTAGAATCTATTTCTAACAAGCAAACTTGCAAATAATGAAATAAAATTTTCAAACCTTTCCACTTGTATGGCAAAGTATTTAGGTGACTATGAGTTGAGATACTCATGTGGAACATATAGTCCTCTACTTATACAGCTCCATAATATCAGATGAAGAAAATGATTAGATGCTACACGTTTAGTCTCGTACTTTTTTTTTTTTTGAACAGCAGGTCAGTTGGTTAGATTAGACACTCCTTTCCTCGGAGAAACTCCACATCGCGAGTTCGAGCCCCTACAAACTCATCCGAGGGCAGAGCTGCAGGATTAATGCTCTATTCACCATGTGGTTAAAACTCTCTTGTCTTGGCAGCCCAGAGACTCGAAGTCAAGACCTCGAGCCTGAACACCCACCTCTGTGGCACACGAAGTACCACTTGAGCCAAGGCTGCTAGACACAAGTATCCAAAGGGTACACTAAACTATGATTATTCTTTCTGCTATCACAATGGAAATCAAACCAATTTGATGAACTCTCTGTTAGCCTCTATATTACTTGAGATGCAATGCAAGTATCCTAGGGTATAGTAAACTAAAAGTTTTCTATCTAGTATCACAATATAAAGAGATTAAGATGTGATTTCGGAAACTTTAAATGTCATTTAAAATTCATAAATATTCATTTGTTAATTACTCCTTCCGTCCCTTAAAACTTGCTACATTTCCTTTTATGAAAAGTTTTTTACACCAAATTTACCTTATTACCCGTACTCTCTATTCTCACTCAAAAAAATTAGTTTTATCTTATATGCATATTTTAAGTACCTTTTTATCCTCAAGTCAACACGCATTCTTAATCCACATGCTAGTCAAAATGGAGCATGTTTAAAGGGATGGAGGGAGTACTTATTACTCGTATATTTCTATACCAATACCTATAGAATGATAATAGCTCTAGACAAAAGAAAAAAGGAAAGATATACTAAAATTGTTTTAAAGCCCAAATTTGGCACTAACATGTTTAAAAAGGGCTAAAAAGGATAATATCAAGATAGTAAGTATAATAAGTTACCTCTAGATTCAGAAGATGAAGCTTATGGTGCATCCCAGTTGGGAATATTTGCAGTTGCTTCATTTATCATCTTCACAAGGACGGCCTGAGAACATGTGCAGAAACATCACAACGTAGTCAGAGTGTTGTATTTGAGACTCGAGACAAACTTTACAAAAAGTGAAATTGTGTTAGAAAGGAAAACAAGAACACGAGAGAATTGATCAAACTAGATTAGCCTCCTTTCTCACATCTACATGTACACTGAAGTGACATCATATATATCATTAATCACCCCACGGAAGAAAAAATCTCTCGAGTGCATGCCTTTGCACAAGCCTGTTAATCAACAAATCGTAGCATGTACGACAACTTAGAACACCTCTTACATTAAGTATTTGGTTATATAATATGATAGAATTGCAACTTTCAGCAGAGATAAAACAATGAAAACATTGAAAAAGAAACACATTTGTATAAAATACTGTGCAAGTGACAATTCTACATTCCGTCTAGATACAGTTGCCGAATCGCGAGTTGTCTCTTTCCATTAAAGAAGTCCATAAGTTAAACTAGAACAATCCATCTAGATGGCCATCTGAAATTTTCTAATATAGTCAGTTGATAAAGACCACGATGCGTTCAGTGTAATACAATGCAATCAACCCCTCTATCAAAGTCTATTTCTGCAAATCACACAGATGATCACGAACCAGCCAACTTTCCTATTACTGAATTGCACACTAACATTCAAATTCACATCACAGTCGTTCCAGGTTCCATAATATACTTAGTGAAAATCAACCAAATTGTCTATGTAGACAATAGCATACATCAACTCATCAAGTACATTTATCTGAAACATTAGCTTATAAACTATGACCATGCCAATTTATATGCAACATGATAATGATATAAGAACAATTAATGCAATGTGTACATGCATATTAAACCACATGTCATCTAAATCACATTGACACTGTAGCTAGCATTGGAACTCATTTATCAACGGGAATTTCAGACATACCACACTTTCTGGAACTCCAGGAGGAGGCAAAGGAAGATTTCTTGGGGGTGGCCCTCGCAGATATGATCTTTTGTCAAATCGCCACTCACCAATTTTGTTATACATTAGCTCACCCTAGAGTTTAGCACAACAGATGATTCTAAAAGTTCAAGGAGAAGTGCAACTGAGAAAAATAGGTTCTCTAGAGAAATGCAATGCCATCTCATTCTTATCAACAATAAAGGGTACCTTCAAAGAGTAGTCACATCCATAAGTGTAGTGAATTATGAACTTTTTGGCAACCTCAAAATCAAACGGGGGCTGGCATGAATGCAAAAATCTTTGAATATTGCATTTGTTTATGAAGAAATGGTAGATACTCGTTTATGAGTGAAAAACCCTAGATGGGAGGCAGACCTGCAACATAAAGTCCTTTCGAAGAATATGTTGTACATCGTGCAAAGCTGATGCCACGGCATAAGCATACCTTAGGAATCACAAATATTAGTACTGGTAAAAATGCACAAGACCTACAAGATTCACCATGCATAGACATCTTTTTTTTTCAACTATGCTTACATTTCTAGCACCCATCCAAAAGCCTTGTCAGTTTCAGGGTCGTTTTTCATTCCCAAAGAAACATTCATCCATGTTGGAGCAATCTTTTTTAGTATATCCTGTGTATGAAAATTTGAGTTCAGACTATTCAGTTATTTTTGATAATTGAAAAACAAGGAAATTATATTGGGAGTTTTCTTAGATATTTGAAACAGACTGAAATCTGCTAATTTAATGGTCCAAAGGGATTAAAGCAAAGGAAGTTTAACAGTTCCTGGTGGTTTCATAGACATTCACATATTCTTTTGTAGTCTTCAAGTATAATGAACTTAACCATCAAATTTACCTATTTCTGCCATTAGGAATATTTTCCAAAGTCAACCACACTTAAAGATTTCGTAGTTTTTGTTTTTTTGGACAGAAAACATTTATTTTATATTTTAAAAAGATGAGTACAACATCAAAATGCAGTGCAAGGCCTTTATAATGAAAAGACTACAGACACAGTTGAAACCTTCATGAGCATATACACTAAAAATGTCTCAATAATACTCAATTTGATCTATAAATTGGTACACACACTCTATATGAAAATAGTTTCAGATCTAACAGAATATCTGATAAAATAGTACAGTAATACCAATGTATATAAAGCTAATACGTGTAAGAGTTTAAAATAATAAATAGATCACTTCTCTAGAAACAAATACAAGTATACAATAACATAATGTTAACATTAGGTCGTTAATGTTATACCAACAAAGAACAGAAAACATAACTGCACAACAACAATACCAAGTACATCAATAACTCAAGATTTCATCATATGTTAATGCATACCGTACCTTCTTAATTATAACAGGAGAGTTGCCTATTGGGTCTACATTTGTGACAGGTCCTTTCTCTTTTGGGAAAAACCTCCTTATAGTTTTCTCATTGTCAGCTGGCTTGATATAGAAAAACGGGAAGGCGACAGGGAGGCCTCCATGTGATAAATTAGGGAGGGGGTTTATAAAGATGTGATCTGGCTCTGCCATTAATATATATCTGCACAAAGTTAAGCAAGCAACTTAAAACTTCATAAGTAAGAAACAAGAAAAAATGTGAATCATCCCATAAGAAAAACTCACTCTTCCTTGATGGTAGTTGTTTCTAACCATTGTACAAAAGCCCATGGTCTATTTAAGACAATGTATCCCTGAACAAAACCACAAACAAATAACAGCTTCTATTTGTGTCTGGTAAAGAAGAAAAAAATTATGTTGTTTAAACATGAGAAGAATGGGGACATGGTACTGGTGATGAGAAAATATATAATTGAAAACTGATTACCTCGGTAATTATAGTTCTTACCTTCTAGCTCTACATGAGGCTGTTGCACCATGTAAACAATGAATGACTTCACAAAGCTAAAAGTACAAACCGTATTCACATGTTCAGATTAGAGCTATATTCCTATTTGGTCTTGTCTTAGGATTTGATTTTAAGCAATAAGCATGAAAACTTCAAGAAACAAAAAATATAAACAACGGGCTCATACATAAGCTGACCTTGTCAAGACCAGTTGGAAGAGGATCAACAACAACCGTAGGGATCTCATCCATTAATTTATCAGGCCTCCCAGAGTGCAAAATACGTGTAAATCCTCCCATCTCCGACCCGGGAAGATCCTTCTTCTTTTTATACCAATAATACATAATCCGGCACTGCCATTTACTATAGGCTGCATCAGTTGCTGTTAATGCAATATGAAAAGGCAATCTCCTTCGCTTCGGTTTCCTTATTTCCTCAGGCATCCCGATGACAGGGTCAATGAAAATCCTACCATTTAAATCCTCACTCATCCACTTCCCTATTGCCCTATGATGCATTATTAAAGTAAGCAAATTGTAGGATGCAAAGCAGAACACAATAGCTATAATAACGAGTACTAAAGGTGAAGCCTGTGCCATGGTGTTTCTTCTCTCAATCACCAGTTGGAACCACAAAACTGGGAGCTTGGATTCTCAAATGCTCCAAACCAATACTCCAATAAATTCAATCTATGCTTCCAACAAAGCCACTTACAAACTAACACTGACGGCTGACCAAACCTGTTTGTCTCGAAACACAAAACATAAAGGAATCCGATGATTTCAACCTCTAAGGCTTTATAAGAATTTATTGTAACAATGACAGATGATATTAACTTTACACCCTCAAGAATATACACGTACTCCACTGAAAATCCTGTAAGGAAAATGAATATGAGGCTAGTTAAAACCTAAATGTGCAATGCAAAACCCAAATCTAAATAGAAATTTCACTTGTCCTATAATTATCAGTTCATGAATAGATAACGTAAAGGACAAAGTAGAGTGATAGTAAGACTCCGATGAAAATACTAAGAGAAGAATATGATGTAAAACAGTTTAAACTTTCAGTCGAATTGTGCAAATTAGCCATGAAAATGGCTTACAACTAGGCAAACCTGCGAACTAATATAGCAAAATTTTAAGCAATTGTGAAAATGGAAACATTCTTTTGATTCATGAAAACAGATCCAGATCGAACACACTGAAAAGAAATGTAAGGAATTTACGTACTACGTTAGGATGGGTTTGATCAGAGAGAGCGACATGCAGAAGCAGCGGAACTATAAATTAAATTTTCTTTTTCTTTTTTTCCTGAAACTTGCAAATACCCCGCCGTCAAGTTTGTCATAACCTTCAATTGCTCCCTCCAATTTTCAAAACCTTGCAAATAAAACCCTCAAGGTTTGATGAAACATACAAAATCCCCCTCAAACCTAAACACCGTTAATAATTCTGTTAATTTTTTTTTTGTTAATCTTCTAAATACACCTATATTTTTATAACCCTTACAAATCTATCCTAATTATTTTAAAATTTATATTTTCAACCCTCCATCCCACAACCACTACCACTATCGTGCAAAAGCGTTGAACAGCTGCGGGCGATCAGATCGGTCGTGTAACACAATCGGGCGGCGAGCCGATTTGCCGCACAAGCACACAAGCAAAATCTTCACATGGCCTGTGCATTCTCATGACAACCTGAGGCTCTCTCGCGATGACCTGGGCTTGTTCAACGCTGCCGGGGCTTGCTCTCGACGGCCTATCGGTCACCAAGGCAGCCCGAGGCTTGCTTGCAGCAGCTTAGGGCTTGCGAGAGGTAGCCTGAGGCTCGCTCGCGGTGGCCTAGGCTTGGTCCGAATGAGCCTTAGGGTTACTTGTGTTGGTGTTGGGCTTACGTGTTGTTGTTCGATGTTGTTCTTGCAGTGTCGGAGGTAGTTCGACGGTGGTTCGATAGTGTAGGGTAGAGCATGGGGAAAGAGGGAAAATTGTAAAAGCTTAAAACAATTAAGGTGAATTTGTTAGGGTTAGAAAAGTATAAGGTTCAGTTATATACTTTATCCACTAATTTAAAAGAAAATTTGACGGATCAAACGGATGAGGGGTTTTTTTTGTAGGTTTCACTAAATTTCGAAGAGTTGTTTTTAGGTTTTTGAAAATCGAACGGGGTAATTGATGGTTATGGTAAACCTCTGAGGTATTTTCAATTTCCCTATTTTTTTAATGGGTAATTTATATTTGCGGTAGCCGGGAAGAATAGCATTATGTACTTAGAGGAATGGCAAAAAAAGTCACTAATGTTTTAATGAAAGCCCATTAGCATATTGAAGTATTTTTGTATCCAAATAAACCACCGACGTTACGACGTATCTGATGTACGGTAGCCTCATGTAACCGTCAAAGTAGTATATTCTGACGTGGATTAGAGAATCACCCCAGATACATGATATAAGAGGAAGGTGATTATGCTACCCTAATAGTATATGATTTATCAAGAACGACCTAGGTAGTTAGTTGGTGAAGAAAGTGTATGGTGAAGGAATCTACGGACATGTCACGACCACTCCGCCCGGTTGCGGAGGCGGAGCCGTTTGCGACGTCGGAAGCGGAAGCGACGACGGAAAGCGCAGAAACGGTACTACCGAAACCCGCTGCGTGCAGTGGTCCCATGACCCGGCCCGCAAAGTCTCGTTCTCGAAGGCCCGACGCCTGAGAACACTTTGCTCACTTAACAACTTGGTCATACACGACCCGCAACCTACAAAACTCAAAGATGGCAAGTATACGAAATATTCCTAACTATCCATGGTGAGCCCCGCTGAAATAGGCGAGCACTCGACCATCACCAAACATGCAGTTCATGGAAATATCATCCACTGATCATCATAACCAGAACGCAGAAATCATCCGATATACATATCCAATATGCACATATCCACATGGAAGGAACTCGAATCAAGATCATTCCAGAGTGCATCATGATCCGATCTAACATGCATGCAATTACATCTACAGAGCCGCCAAAGTAAACCCTAGAATACCTAGGTGCAAATCTGGAAAACTTCCCAATCAAAAGATTCCCGCACGTAGTACTACCGCATCGCTAAAAGACAACCAAAAGAGAGAGAAGATTTAGAAAACCACAAAACCAATGTAACCGTAAGTCCGATACACCAACCAAAACCTCTACCGAGACTAACCCTTAACTTATCGTAGCAGAAGTTCCAAAATGGAACTGTCGATACCTGAAATCCAAAATCGTAAAGCACCGCGGATCTCTAGTCCGGCTGCTTGTCGTCGACTGAAAGGTGGTAAACATAAAGGGGTGAGTCCTCGGGAGGACCCAGATGGGCTGAGGTAAGATATAGTTTGCAAGAGTGCTAGCGAAATGAACTCGCAAAACAAAGCACAAGCAAAGTCGTATATATATATATATATTCATGGTCCCAAGGACATTCCCACAAGGACGGGTTAGACAGAATCCCAAGGATGCGGTCCAACCCAGAATGACCCTTAAAATAAAATAAATCCTAAACGACAGACCCTCTCCAAGAGGTCGAAATGTAAGCACGGCACGGCACCGGCCGAGGTCGCAATCCCCACCGCCGTAGGTCATCGTAAGTAGTATACCCTGTATACACGTAATGTCGGCACCCTCCAGGTGCGGACACAACCAAACCAAGGAACACCCGTGGTCTCCAAGACCATCCCAGGTCTCGTCACAGAATAGAATATACCAAAAGGTATATGCAGAATATCGGCAACTAGTACGGATATACATAACGGATAAGTAACCCGTGGCCTCCGAGACCATCCGGGCCTTGAAGCATAACAAACTACAAACTATATCTTACCATATGACAGTCCCGGATCACCGAACCACCGTTCTCAACCGAACCCGCCTCAACTAAACCCGATATACATAAAGTCCCATCCCGGAATGCATAACGAGAGAAGTTGAGCCCTTACCTCACAAAACCGCTTCCCCAAAGAAATCCCCGGAAAATCCCGGCTCTCGGCCCGAAATGTGGTAGTGTGACTTTTGAAGTCCCGCACTACTCCACCAATGCAGAAACAAGCTGAACAACCACACACAAGTCAGAAATCACCAAAACAGACCCCCGGAAACCAATCCCGCACTTTCCCGCAAAAAATCCACAGAAAGCTCAGTTTCTCAAACCGAGCTAGAACATTGTTTTTTATACATCCATAAACACAACCAAGCATTCAAAACATACCTTCTTCCCAAATCGTTCACACAAGTCTGAATCGAAATTCTCGTCCAGCTGTCCTAGTACAAGTTTTGACAGAGTTTCAGTTGCGTTTCTGCCTACCCCCTGTTCACATATGATCCACAGATACAGAATATATGTTCAGAATTCACAGAATCAGCCAATATCATTGGCGCCAAAACCGAGGCTCGGGCCGGGAAAAACGGCTTTCACCCCGAGCCCGTTCTAACAAAACCAATTACACTATTAGAATCAGAACTTCTCTCTGATCACAAATATATCCTTACCTTTATTGAATCCACCGTTGGATTTTACACCAAATTTTTCGACGCACTTCGCACCACCTTGGCGCGTTTCTTCCTACGCTCTGTTATCAAACATGCACAAGAAGGTGCCGAGAATGTTTAGAAACCAATAAATCAAACAAAAAGGTGATTCCATAAACACTTCCAAACTTTAGCGACTCACGGTTTACAAACCGGTGAATCTTCACAAACCGACCTCGATTATTCACTTACACAACACAAGGATCGTTTTAGTAACCTTACCTCGAAGGTTCTCCAAGAAATCTCCAACTTCAAGCTTGGAGCTTCATGAGGCGTTTTCATGGTTGAGCTTCGGCAAAGAGAGAAGAGAAGGAAGAAGAAGAAAAAAATAATGCAAATTTGGCATTATCCTCCCTTTTATACTTTCTTCCCTTTTCTTTTCTTTTTCCACTTCCTTTCATTTAAGGACAAGTGTCCTTATCTCCCCTTAGCCGACTTCCTCTCCTTCTTTTCCAATTATGGCTGGTTTGTGGGCCAATTACAATTTGGCCCCCCAACTTATCAAAAGTTACAATTTAGCCCAACCCGAAAATTGCAACTTTCAAACAGTAACTCCGAATGGAACAAAATCTAAAACACATTCTCGGGACCTCATATCACACACAAATCATGCTTCACATGTTTAATTATAAGTCCCGAGTGTCAAACCGCGCCAGCTTAACCCGAGCAAATCCCGACGTGTGCGCTTGCTAGCTTGACCGAGTAATCCCGTCATATGTGCTTGCTCGGTTATCACCACACTACTCATCCCGAGTCATATCACACCTCACACCATTGTCGTCACAAATTATTCATCCCGAGTCCCGAGCGCTTCATCCCGAGCCCCGGGCGTCGCCCGAGAACGAACATCCCGTCCCCCAAAAATATACTCCGTAAAAAGATGCGGAATGCTCGTACGATCCCAAATATGCTGACGGTTTCCTTTTCCGAGGTACCGGTAGAGCTACCGAGCCTGTTGAACGTCCCGAAACAAGTCCCGCTCACGAAAACAATATTTTCCGCGGAAATGTCTGAGGGACCCGTGTGACCTCAAATCTAAAAGGATTCCCGAAGATGATACCCAGAAAGGACTCGAGAGCTGTCTGACCACCCGAAGACATGACCCGCATGCCAAAACCGAGCCCCGGTTACCCAAGTTACAACCCGTCCGAGTGACCGTAACAGACATGTTCCCAGTTTTTCATGTCCATGTATATTAGTAGTTTTTTAATTAACACCATTAAGTGATTCATTAGGAAAATTTAACGGATCACTTAACAATGCTAATTAAATGAATGAAGTAAGATTGCGGGACATAGGGTTTTGAAGACATGTAATCAAGTTCTTCACAGAGCATAAATTGATGGACAGTACTAAGATCCTGGAGGACACAAACCATTGTTAATTACAAAGCTACTCGGCCACCATTGTTAATTATCGTAATTAATATTTATTGTTTCACTAGCCACCGGGGGTGAAAATTTTATCTGAAACCTGAACCCTTAATTGTTGGGTTAGGATCATGTTGGAGGTAGATTGTACTTGGACTAACCCTAACACAAAATATGGGTGCAAATAGGCTTAGAGTCGGCCCGGACCCAAATTTACCCTCATCGAACCGATTTTTAATATTTACACCCAATGTACTCCATAATCTAGCCCAGCCTAGTCCACACCAACTAAGCAATCCCTAAAAACCCACCTTTAGTTTCTTTTTTATTTAATCGACCCCAACCGAGTTGGGTGTGTCGCTATCATAATTCCCCTCTTCAGATTTCTCAAACCAACGTCCTTTATTGGCTCTTACTAAAGTATCCAAATAGAAGGTAAATCGTGTGGATTGTGAAGGCAAAGCCGCAGACGCACATGTAGAGCCACATGCATCATCATCATCAGCATCATCATCGTGTGGATTGGATGAGGCAGCACACTGCAGAGCTAGTCTCGCCCACCACCACTCGTGTCTCCATCGCGACGTCCTCTCTCCACCACTCATCGCGATGTTGCATCTCCCTACATCGAGGCACCATGAACGTGTCAGCACTGTGACCAGCCCCTGCTCCTCGATAGTAGTGCACTATACACTGCAACTCCTTGACGGTGACTGCAACTAGCCCCTCATTTGATTCTTCATATGGGTCTTCAATTTCTTATTACGGATCATTGATCTGGTTAGGTCTCTTGCTTCCGGAATGCGCGATTGAGCATTTCTCGGGGTGATGTGGTTTTGCTTTTGTTGCCTTCTCTTTATTTCTCATCATTTTCATGTTGGTTTGCTCATTTGGCACCATTGTCACCGATACGAATTCTGCAATGGAAATTAAAAATTGGACCAACGTAAAATCACCCATTCCTAACTTGAAATTTTTGGATTCGGATTGACCTTGATCTGAATTATAAATAAGGTCGGATTCGGTTCATAGTAGATAGAGAACATAAGTATAAATTCAGGTTGGATGGACTCAAATATCATGCTACCCGGCCTTACTTTCAAACAGTAGAGATGTAAAAAACTGACTCGACCAAAACAACCCGTCCTAACTTGAACCGACCAAGAAAGGTAAGGGTAAAAAGTTTAGTCCTTACCTTTCAACGTTGTCTATTTGAGTCATATTTTAAGATTTCGTCTATTTCCGTAGCTTTCATAAATCGTCTCATTGTAGTCCTTCCGTTAGAGTCCACGTTATGTCGACCGTTTCTTTGTGAAAAATGACCATCAAACCCTTCCTTTTCGACCGATCGGCACGGCCGGCCGCACGGCGGCGGCGCCGGACGGCAGCGCCGGATCGGCAGCCTGCATCGCGCCTAGCCGCCGATTCGGCGGCCCGGCCGCTGCCGGCGTCGTCGCCGCTGCTTCGCGGGGCCGCTGCTGCCGCTGCTGCCGATCCGCGGCCTGGCTGCCGATCCGCCGGGCTGCTGCTGGCGCCGGCCGCCGATCCGCGCCCGCTCGCCATTCCGGCAGCCGGCCGCCGATCCGGCGGCTGGCTGCTGCTGCCGCCGCCGCCGAGCACAGATCGAAAAAGGAAGGGTTTGATGGTCATTTTATCAGACACTTAAGACTTTAACTGGCCAACATAACGTGACTTTAACTAAGGACTACAATTGAGACGATTTATGAGCTACGGATCAAATAGGACGAAATCTTAAAATAGACTCAAATATGACAAAATTGAAATGAAGTGACTAAACTTGGAGTTTACCCTCGAAAGGTAATGACTTGAATCCCGACTGAACCGAACCGAACCCGATCAAGATCAAATACGAAACAACCATAAACCCAAAATAATTATGTAATTGAGAGTCTGAGACTTAGTCCCTCAGAGAGCGTTATCGACTCACTGTCAACATCGAGCTGCAGCTTCGATTTCAGGGGTAGAGAAGTTGCCGCGATTCCATGCGAGCTCTCAGCTATTCTATGGTTGCGCCGCCCAAGTCATCATGCTTACCTGATTTCAATCTAAAATAATGCGAAAATAAAATTTAACTCAAACGCGACCCGAATTGAATCCAATTGACTCAAATCCAACCCAACACAAAATCAGTTTGATCTGACCCGAATGAGCGACCCGCTCCATTGACATCCCTACCAACCAATCAACCACTGCAATGATTATACTACTTCCTCTAATCGAATGGTGCATTGGCCTTTAATTAGTTTAAACCGTTTAATTATTTGCTGGAACACTTGCTTATCTCCGACTCGAGTTCAGCTCTGAGAGAAGCTGAAAGAAGCAGCGATGGAGGCGGCGGCGGCGGCAAAACCGTTGATCAAAGTGGCCGCTATTTGCGGCTCTCTTCGGAAGGGATCTTTCAACAGAGGCCTCCTTCGTTCCGGTAAATCTAATCACCCCACGTTCCGCACCTTTTAGCTTCTGGAGTAACCATGTCGTTTCTCGCGCTATTGTTCGATTCTCGCAGCCATGGAGATAAGCAAGAGTTCGATCGACGGATTGGAGATCGAGTACGTCGACATCTCGCCGCTTCCGATGATCAACACCGATCTCGAAGTCAACGGCACATTTCCGGCGGCCGTCGAGGCTTTCCGCCAGAAAATCTTAGCCGCCGATAGCATCCTCTTCGCTTCCCCCGAGTATAACTACTCCGTCAGCCGTATGTTCCATTCCCCGTTACTGAATTTTCCGCCAGAAAATCCTAGCTGCTTGTAGTTTTTTGTGTGTTGCATTTGATGAATTCTTTTTGTTTGGTCAAAACCTGATGAGCATTATGTACTTGGCTTTGGACTTCACCAGCACCCCTGAGAAATGCAATTGACTGACTGGGGTTTGGAAATGATCAGTATCTGGATAATCTCATTGATGGCGTGGAATTCAAAACGTCAAATAATTGATCAGATAAAGTTGACATAGTAGATCGATTATGCTTTGGAGATGATCAGTCTACAGATAGCATTTTGTTTGCCTTCCATTGTTGAATTGATGTTATGGATCTGTATGATCTGTTAACTTGAAGTGCCTTTCTGATAGAACTGCTTGCATTTCCCTTTACTTTTCTTTTCCTTTTCCTTTTCTGGTGTTGATCTGCATTTGATTATTGTTTATGGTCCAAACCTGATGAGCAATATGTACTTTCCTTGGACTTCACCAGCACCTCTGAAAAATGCAATTGACTGGGCATCTAGACCGCCGAACGTGTGGGCTGATAAAACTGCAGCAATTGTGAGTGCTGGGGGAGGTCATGGAGGTATGAAATCACACTATCACCTCCGCCAAATCGGAGTGTTTTTGGATCTTCACTTCATCAATAAGCCCGAGTTCTCCGTGCTAGCATTCCAGCCCCCTGCAAAGTTCGACTCTGATGGCAACTTGGTTGATGCAGCAGCCAAGGAAAGGTTGAGGCAAGTTCTTATTGCATTGAAAAAATTCTCTTTGCGGCTGAAAGATCATTAATGTCGAAGAGGAAGAGTTAGGGCCCGTTTAGATGTAGGAAATTATTTTCATTTTCATTTTTCCTTCCATTTTTCATTTTCTATGTGTAATTTTCCAATTCAATTTTTAGAAAACGCGTTTAGTTGTTTCATATGGAAAAAAAATTTTCAAAAATTAATTTTGAAAAACGCGTTTAGTTGAGAAAATTCTCAACTTAGAAAAATACATGTAAATGTATTTATGCAACAATTCAACATCAAACGATACAATGTCAAACTCGAAAATGTATATCAAATACGTCGACAATTGAAAATAAAACATACCAACTGAAACGGTACAATGGCAAGCTCATAATCCCATACCAGCTGTTTTGGTAATGCCAAAATAAGTTTCAACATGAACAATGATAGAAGAAAATAAAACAGAAAGAGGAGATAAAATGATATAAACAATATCCACCATATTGGGCCTTCTTGAAGGATCTCTATGCAAACAGGCAACAGCCACAGACATCATACTCATCACACTCTCCATGGAACAAGAATCTTCCAAAAGAACACCATCCATCCAATCTCTCACCCTCTTCTCCATCGTAAGAATACTATCATAAGAATACTACACGTAACTCATCTCTTCTGCTCTGGCAGCTCATGATTTCTCCATCGTTGGATACTCGCCGGAGCATTTGACTTCCGGAGAGAAGCTGCTCGAGCTCTTCGAGTCCTGGAGAGCCAAGCACGCCAAGGTGTACAACTCCATTGAAGAGACCCTCCACAGGTTTGAGATTTTCAAGGACAACTTGATGCACATTGACAGGAGGAACAGGGAGATCAGTAGCTACTGGCTGGGGCTCAACGATTTTGCAGACTTGAGCCATGATGAGTTTAAGAGCAAGTACTTGGGACTCAAGCCTGGGCTTCAAAGGAGAAGAGAGCAATGCCCTGAAGACTTCAGCTACAAGGATGTGTCTGACTTGCCCAAGTCAGTTGACTGGAGAACCAAAGGAGCTGTCACTCCTGTCAAGAACCAAGGCTCATGTGGTAATAAAACAATACTGATGCAGATGCTTAAACTACTGACCTTTTTGTTCACAAGCCTGTAAAATTGAACCTGATAATATGCTTGTGCAGGTAGCTGTTGGGCGTTTTCAACAGTTGCAGCTGTGGAGGGAATAAACCAGATTGTTACAAGGAACTTAACTTCATTGTCTGAACAAGAGCTCATTGACTGTGACACAGCTTTCAATAATGGCTGCAATGGCGGTCTGATGGATTATGCCTTCGAATTCATCATCAACAATGGAGGGCTACACAAGGAGGAAGACTACCCCTACCTTATGGAGGAAGGTACCTGCGAGGAAAAGAGGGACCTTGATCTCGCTGTGATCATTAATTTGGATCAATTACTGCAATATATATATAGACCCCATTCATGAGTAAGGCATGCATGCAACTCATGTGACTGATTAAGTTAAGTGCAGATGAATTTGGACCTATGAACACTAGCATGAAACTTGTGATGCTTTTGGACTTTAGTTATACGTAATGCTCCCTGCTAGCTAGCTAGCTCCAACATTTTTTCTTTTCATCCATTTTCTCTATTTAACTCTCTTACTCTTACCTAAAATTCAGAACAACAACTGATGATCAGTCTCTTAAAAGCAATGCATCACAGCAATTGATGATCAGGCAATAAAAGCAATAAAAATTCAGAACAGCAATTGAAGATCAGATTCAATCCACCTTCAGCAGTAACTGACACATGCTCTAGACTAAATCAGTCACTGTAAAAACAGCTTAAGCAATATAGTATCCCTCAGTGACTAAATCCAAAGTTCAGTTAAACCATTCAATTGTTTCAGATGGAAGAAATGATATCATTTAGTTATAAAATCTATGATTAAGGACAATAAACTGGGAAGAATAAGCTCCAACATAAAGCCCTCTAAAAGAGCCATGATAATATGAGCAGATCCACACAGGATACAAATACAAGTAGCAATTCTCAGTAAGATCCATTCAATCCCACAAATTAATTATATATATATATAGCAAAGTTACCGGTCAAAGCAGTAAGTTATTTACCTGATCTGATTGTGCCCGGCCAGTTCTAGGAAGAGTCTTTCTATCTTGGAATTAACCGCACCTGAGAGTCACGGAGACAAAAACACACAAACCCAGCTAGCTCCTAAATTCACTACTAAAACAAATTTAATTAATCCTGTAATTATGTACAATTAAGAACAAACTTGGACATGGAAGTAAAATGCTGCCTTCAACCTGAAGAGAACTGCACTATTGGTTGCTCAAGTTTGGCTCCAACAACCATTAATATATCTTGGCGGAATTAATTTATAGCTAGACTACTGCCATGGGAATTAAGGGGTTCTATTTCCTCGCCAATCAAACAGGAAAGTGCAGGCTGCAACGACGAGATTTCGGCCGGAAGGAGCAACATGCACCACAAACAGGGGCAAGGCGAGAATTGAAATCAAATCGAGAGAGAGGACTTACCGGCGGAGATGCGAGGTGACCGGCGACAAGGCGAGATCGGCGAGGCTGGACGTCTGGCGAGATCGGCGAGGCTGGACGTCTGGCGAAATCGGGACGAGAGTCGTGAGATCGAGAGTAGAAACTCAAAAATACGGTTTCTAGGTTTCAGAACGCGTTGAGTGGTTGAGAAAATAATTTCCCGAGAAAACACAAAATGGAAACGTTTTAACTAAACGCATTTCCTATCTCTATTTTCTAGTTTTCTAAAATGACACGGGAAAATGGAAAAAATTTCCAATCTAAACGCACCCTTAAAGTTCTTCTTGTTTTTCCTAAATGGAGGGGAACTTTGTGTTTGGGAGAGGGAAGATTTGATTTTTGAAGATTTTGAGAAATTTCGTTGAGGAAAAAGCACAGCAAGATTTTTCATCACTTGAAAACTAATTATATGATCTAATATTAACAAAGGAAATTTGGAGTTGAAAATTTGAAAAAATTTACACAACTAAACGGAGTCTTAGTGTTTTGACAAAAACTATGGACTTCAAGTTACTCCCCCTCTCAACTGTATTTTCAATTAGCCATAACGTTGCAGATAATTTTTTCAATTAGCTAAAAGTTATTCGTAAATATTTTTTTCAAAATGCAACAGTTACTTGAAAAAATTATTATCAAACACACATATAATAGTATAATAAAATTTGAAAAACTTAAGAGGCCTTCATCTTAATCATTTATTGAGGTCTTTCTTGTCAACGTGAAACATTTAGGTCTACTTTGAAAAAATGTAAAACGTGTAAGGTCTAAGAATGGATTTTTTCCCCTCGTTAGGAAGCACGTCTGATAAATCAGACATGGGGAGACTGTCTTCTGCTCACTCGCTCTTCGAGGAGGAGCTGAAGCTGAAATGGAGGCAGAAGTAGCAAAACCAATTATCAAAGTTGCCGCTATCTGTGGGTCTCTCCGCAAAGGTTCCTTTAACAGAGGCCTCATTCGTTCCGGTAAAAATTGGACTTGATAATAAATCAATGGTGAGAATCATGTCCACTCTTGAGTTCATTTCTGACGCAGTGAGTCGATTCTCGCAGCCATAGAGATAAGCAAGCAATCCGTCACTGGAATGGAGATCGAGTACGTCGACATCTCGGCGCTGCCCATGATCAACACCGATCTCGAAGTCGACGGCAAGTATCCGCCCGTCGTCGATGCTTTCCGCCGGAAAATCGTCGCCGCTGATAGTATTCTCTTCGCTTCTCCTGAGTATAACTTCTCTGTCACCCGTATGCTCTCTTCTCACTTGCATTTTCTCTAGACTTCAGAATTCACTGCCAGTGTGTATTTTGCTGTTGGTTGTTGGCTGATGAATTCCGGGAAGATGAAAGTTACCGGCTAAGTTCAAAAGTGAAAATTGATTAACCGTTTTGTGTTGCTTGATGCAAATTGTTTGTTGACATGGAAGTTCTCCTCTTATTATTTTTTCTTTCTAAATGATGATTCTGTTAGATTCAATAGTTGCCTCACATACTTCAATGGTCCCCAAAATGATATTAAGATTATACTATTATTCAATCGTTTATGAATCTTGGCTATTTGACCCTGACCATGTTGGGATAGCCACAAGTGACATTACTTGTCCCACATCAATGAGGAATATCAAGAGTGAGATACAAATATATGGTGGTGGTCTCTCGTGTCACTGGCTTAAGCTTTTGGGAACATGTGTGAGACTACTACCATGTGTAGCACTGGCATCTTGTGAATCTGCATGGCTTGTTAACTTGTAGCACCTTAATGTATTACTACTTGTTTGCAGCATTTTTCTTTGAATCGGGATCCAAATTTTGGTGACTTTTGTACTCGAAACCTGATGATTAATATAACTTGCATTTGATCTTCACCAGCGCCTCTGAAAAATGCAATTGACTGGGCTTCTAGAGCACCAAACGTTTGGGCAGATAAAGCTGCAGCCATTGTAAGTGCTGCGGGAAGTCTTGGGGGCAGCCGTGCACAATATCATTATCGCCAAATCGGGGTGTACTTAGATCTTCATTTCATCAATAAACCCGAGTTTTTCTTGAATGCGTATCAGCCCCCTGCTAAATTTGACAGTGATGGAAACCTGATTGATACAGCAGCCAAAGAAAGGCTGACAGAAGTTCTTCTAGCTTTGCAAGCATTTTCTTTGCGGCTAAAAGGTAAATGTTTGCTGACGTTTGTGTCATACAGGCTTCTGGTAGTGGAGTTATTGTTAATCTAACTGAGAATATGCATATACGATTGAAGATTCAGAGCATAAGTTTATCGTCTTTTTATTGTGAACTGACGCCTCATGCCATCATGTGATTCTTCTTCTTGACATTTTTCACAAGTGTGATTGGATTTTGGTCATGGTGAGGGCGTATGCTGTAATAAGGGAGCTTACTTTGTACTGCTACTTATTTTACCTGTCCCACTTTTTCGGTTTCACATTCTTACTTCATTTGAGGCAATTATGCACTAGAGTAAACTTTTTTATCTGTCCTTGTAATTGTGTGTGATTTAGGTTGCAATAACCATCTAGGAGCGCAAACAATTGGGATCTCAAAACTAAATGGTGGATGCATTGTGGAAAGGTCCATTTTCAGAACTCTTAGGAAAGAGGATCTTTGGGAAAGTTTTGATACTTCTATAGACTACAGACAGGGAAGAAGAGCTGAAGCTTTAGGTTGGGATGATTTGGAAGACTACAACCGAAGAACCAGGGCTAGTAGTTGGCATTCAAAATTCAAGCACATGAAGGATGCCCATGTCGAAATGGAGAGGATATACAAGATAGGACTAGCTGCATCATGGATGCTTACCATTTTCATGATTCTACTCTACATGCTTGACAGGTATGATGGCACCTTATGCAGCCGAAAGCCCTATCTATGGTCTTAAACTTGTTTTTCCGTAGTCATGCAGTTTTATGAGGCTAGTCCCTGGTGCATGTCCATGGAAAATATGTTCATTGCTTGTATTACCAACTTGAAGTTGGAACTTGGAAGTGATGTCTAGAGACTTGTACCCTCCTTTTTTTTCACCAATTTTCTGCTCTCCTTGGTTGTGTACATAATTCTATTTTTCTTTGGGAAGTGAAAACCCACTAAAACCAAAAGCAGTACGTTTTCAGGTTGTTTTGAAATCTGTTTTTAAAAGCGTTTAGGATTTCAATACGGGCTAAATCCTTAACATCAATTTATGTCATATTTGTATCCTGTTTCAGTTTTGGGTAACTTGCAAAACTCCCTCTTGATTGGGCTAGCTTACGGTTTCACCCTCGATTTTCTGAGACTTCTAGAAAACCCCCCAAGGCTTGACACCGTACCGTTAATACTTTTCTAATAAATTTCAAGATTCCAAAAATTATACTCCGGCTAGAAAGATTAACCCAAGAACTTAACAAAAAATTTAATGATGTTAAAGTTTGAAGAGGGTAACTGGAGTTTTCACTAAACCTCAAGCGAATTCTGAAAACGGAGGGCGAAACCGTGGGTTAGGCCTAACCTTGCCCTTAAGCTTTTGTCCAGTTGAAGTTCCGTTTTAAAACTTTTTATCCGATTATAGTCATTCCATCAAATTTGTCAGTTAAGTTAAACATAGCTTTGTAATAATAATTATTGTGATTGATTTTTTTCCTCTCTCTTTACACCCTAAAATTTTAATTCTAACATTTTCACCACCCACTCGAATCCGACCACCCCAACCAACAACGGCTTGTCCACTCCCCACTCCATCTCTGTGTCGAGCCCCTGTCACTTTTCTATCACCCCCTCCCTGGTCATGCAGAGCCCTCCCCAACCCTCCTTCACTTGCACCTACCTCTCCTTGCTCATCCTAGGTTGCACCCAACGCCGTGTGACCAAAAAATGTTTTGCAATAACGCGTGTAGGGAATTAAAATTGTCAGGTCTAATTTGTATAGATTTGATAATATAATCAAGAAATTTGAAGGTTAAAGTAACAAATGTAACGATCAATGTAGGCATTTGTAGGTTTGCTGCATATAGGTTTAAGTATTATGGTGTTTTCTTTCCCTTGTGTTCTAACTATTTTTTACCGGTTCATGGTTCAACGGTTTGAGTTATCTTTCGTCCAATTCTAACCGGTTTGACCAGTTTTAACAGATACTTGACTTATTATCTCAAAACCAAATTGGACCGATTAATAAACCGAATTATGATTCAACCGGTTGGATCTGGTTTTTTAACACAGGTCAAACTCAACCGCATAAAAACCATAAAATAGGAGTGTGTTATAGTAGGAGTTGAGTATATGTATATGTTTACCAATGTTTAATAGGGGGGAATCAAATTTCGGAGCCTCTTGAGGAATTACAGTGAAGCTCGGAGTGTTCAGCAATTCAGCTCGCCAGATTCGTGACAAGGGCGTAATCCGTAACTTTAATTTTACCAACGTCTTTCTTCTTCTTCTTCTTCTTCTTCTTCTTCTTCTGTACCGAATTCTTCCATCTACCGGAGTCCACCGGCTGTTTTCTTTCCCGTGTTCTTCTCGCCGCCGAGGTCCACCGCGCGCCGCCATGCACAAAAGTAACTAGAAACATCTTCGGATTTCAAATTTCTCCAATTCCTCTAAATAAGCTTCGTTTAGGGTTCTTCGAACAATTAGTTCTGCGATTTCCTCGACACTCTTTGATCCGCCGTCGACCGAGCAATGGCGTGCATCTACATACCGGTTCAGAACTCGGAGGAGGAAGTGAGGGTGGCTCTCGATCAGCTTCCCAGAGATGCTTCCGACATCCTCGATATCCTTAAAGCTGAGCAAGCGCCTCTCCATTTATGGCTTATCATCGCGGTTCGTCTTTTTTTTCTAGCTCTTATTGTTTTTAATCATGCTTGCTTGCTTGTTTTTTTTTGGTGTTCCTGAACAAGTTCGTTTTCTTGCAGAGAGAGTACTTTAAACAAGGCAAAGTCGAGCAGTTCCGTCAAATTCTGGAAGAAGGGTCCAGCCCTGGTAAATTCTCTAGTGGATTGTATGGTCGCTCTAACTGGTCTCCTGCTTCTGTTTCCTGGTTCTGATATGAATGCCTCTTTCTCTATTTGTTTATTTTTTTTCCCTCTGTTTTTGCAGAAATTGATGAATATTATGCTGAGGTTAAGTACGAGAGGATTGCTATCTTGAATGCTCTAGGAGCCTACTATAGCTACCTTGGGAAAATGGAGACCAAGCAGAAAGAGAAGGAGGAGCATTTTGTTCTGGCAACATATTACTATAACAGGTCAACGCCAATTGATGTGCATGAGGCTATAACTTGGGTTGGAAAAGGTTTGCATTCACAGGGGCCAAAACTTGTAATCTGTTGATGATCTGTTTAGTCTTTTGTAGAAAGGATGCCACCCTCTGGTGATTGGTGTCCTTCCATGTTACTTTTTCTCTTTTACTGCTGGAGAACATTTGGTTCATAACCTTATGTGCTAAGTACATGTTAAAGCATGAACATTAGTAAAAACTTGACATGGACACCATTTCCAAATTATTCTGCCAAATTTGCCTTTTCTTTTTTAAAAGATATTCTTTCCTTGTTGTTTTATTGTTTCTTTTACTTTTACATTTCAAGTAAAGGTTCTCAGGTGATTTATTTATTTATTTTGAAAACTACTCGTAGGCCAACTTCTTCTGGCTAAGGGTGACATAGATCAGGCATTTTCTGCTTTTAAGATTATCTTAGAAGGCGAGTGCGACAATGTACCTGCTCTCCTTGGTCAGGTATGTTGAACCGATCATATGTACTTTTTATTGGTACTGTAATTAGGTTACAAGTTGTTGATAAATATTGTGAGCTATGTGTGTGTGTATAGTACTTTTAAGCATATGTAATGGGGTGTGTGTGTGTGTGTAGTAACTTTTACTTGTTACATATTGAGCTGCTATTGTTGTCAATGTCATCTGGAACTTTAACCTTTACCAAGCTTAACAAGCCATTTTATTTCTCGAATGAGATCTCTCCTGGGTCACCACACCAATCATCATGTATTTAGTTATGAGATTTATTGAGAATATTGGAGTTGGCCCAAATTTAGTTAGGTTGAACATAGCTTTTGGTGAGCTTAACTTACTATACTTTTTTTTTTGGTAATAATGGAATTTTTATGTCGTTCGCAATATTTTATTTTTCTTGTCTTATTTTATATACTCAACTTTTCCGTGTTGCGATACTTTTCATGCAAGTGGAAAAACCTATGATGATGAACGGTTTCGGCATTTCATTTTATTTTTCCTTTCCTTCTTAAGAATGTTACAACATAGGAAGGGCATTTAATGTTAAACTTTTCTGCTATGCCTTTTCCATATTATTAACTAATTCTAGTTAATTAATTGACATTATAAACTTAGACAGTGATGATTTTATGTATCTAACAATTTTGTTTTCTGAAATTTTCTTTTTGCCACTATGAGGTTGTTTAAAGATGGGAATTCTAGAACATGTGTGTTTGGGTGACTAACTCAGTGCATGTATATTTTTTAAGATAAGCCAGAAATAGTGTTCGTGGATAAACCTTATGATGCTGTAATTCTCTAGTAGGTTTCAGTTTCATTCTGAAAGTGACATCTGCCGACTTTCTGCAGGCATGTGTTGAGTTCAATCGGGGGCGTTATTCAGACTCACTGGAATTGTATAAGGTGTTTATCTTCAGTATATGTTTTGCAATTTGCAACCATGTCTATGAAATCAATCAATTTCCAGATACTTATATAGGGCTCATGATAGACCCCTACCCATAATTACACCATTTTTAACTTGTTAAAGCATCCAACCCAAAACCAATTGGCTATGGGTGGAGAGGCCTCATCATATTATATAGCAATGGTTAGCCTCTTCTATTGACCACGTGGGATATAATCCACTTTAACACACCCCCTCACGTGTAGGCTAGATTTTCACTCCACACGTGGGTATTTTGGGCTTTCTTTGTGCAATGGTCGGGGCCTTGATCAACCTGCTCTGATACCATGTTAAAGCATCCAACCCAAAACCAATTGGCAATGGGTGGAGAGGCCTCATCATATTATATAGCAATGGTTAGCCCCTACTATTGACCATGTGGGATATAATCCACTTTAACATAACTATTTTTTTCTTTTCAAAGAGGGCCCTGAGAGTGAATCCTGATTGTCCTGCTCCTGTAAGACTGGGTATTGGTCTCTGCCGATACAAACTTGGTCAATTGGAGAAAGCTCGACAAGCATTTCAGCGGGTTTTACAGGCAAGTGGTACTTGATGTCTAGCATTTTGCATCTTGAAAGTTGTAGCTGTGGGTATCTATTCTAGTATTGCTCATCCACTCTTTAGTTTCACAGACCTTTTTTTTAATATCAGTTAGACCCAGAAAATGTCGAAGCTCTTGTTGCTATGGCGGTGATAGATTTGCAAGAAAATAATGGTTGGAAATATGTTACTGTATCTTTCTACGATAAATTCTTCTTTACATTTTAGTACTGCTCATCATTTTATTAGAGCTCTTAATTTTAATTCTCTGCTTGTCATTCTGTATTTTTTTGGCAGCTGCTGGTATTCGCATGGGCATGGAAAAAATGAGGAGGGCGTTTGAGATTTACCCATATTGTGCCATAGCTCTGAATTATCTAGCCAATCATTTTTTCTTTACTGGTCAACATTTCTTAGTTGAGCAGTTGACTGAAACAGCTCTTGCTGTCACTAATCATGGACCAACAAAGGCACATTCTTACTATAATCTAGCTCGTTCTTACCATAGCAAGGTCAGCACACACAATTTACATGGTGTTTTTATTATTTTTCATTTTATATATGTAAATGTGAAACTGTGAAAGATGGTTGTTGAGCTTGATGAATTTTGTGGAGTTGAACATTATAAGTTGGAAGTCCTTGATTTAAAGTACTACCAACTTCCTACTTTTTTATGTTTTGTGCATGTTTTCTGCATTTAAAAACCTATGATATTCTAATGACGATGATGTTTTTTTGTTTCCGTCCAGGGAGATTATGAAAAAGCTGGCTTCTATTACATGGCTTCCATCAACGAAATCAATAAGCCTAAAGAGTTTATCTTTCCATACTTTGGTAAGCTACTCCTTGACATCAAACTTAGACAAGTTTTCTATGCAGTCTGTTGCGCTTTTCAGCCCCTGCCTTTCAGCTCGGAAAACATTGAAAAGACGCTCGTTACAGATTTTCAGACACTACATTAAAATATTTCGTCCTTAGATGCTTCCCTTTTGCTGCCACATTGGGTTTAGAGATAATCATGCTCAATCTGATGACTTCTACCATGTCAAGAAAGAATTTAATTTTTCTCGCAGACTTGTTTAGTTATTAAATGACTAAAATTATTTTTTCCTTTCGGAAAGGTCTGGGACAAGTAAAGCTCAAGTCCGGTGATTATAGAAGTGCACTGCTAAACTTTGAAAAAGTATTAGAGGTGTACCCAGATAATTCTGAGACATTGAAGGTAGGTTAGATGGATGCGATAAAGATAAAGTTTGCTACCATTTTTTGAAGTTTTCACCATTCTTAATCTGTCACCCTTTTAGGTACTGGGACATATATATCAACAGCTCGGTCAAACTGAAAAGGCCCTGGATTTTATGAGGAAAGCTACAAAGATTGATCCACGTGATGCACAGGTATTCATTGCTGTTCAATTTGTTTGAACCAGTGCTTTGTTAAATTTTTATTCTCTATTTTTGGACCTCCTAGACCGTTTAAAATTCAACAAATTCTGATCTCCAAAAGCACCTGTAGAACTTTTTCTTTCTAAAAGTAATACTATCTTCTTAGCAATTTCTTTTTTTATAGAAAAAATAAACTTTGGATAAAAAATTATGGCGAATGCAGTTATTTAGGAAACAACCGTGCCCTAGGAAAGAATTATTTTTCGTGGGAGCAACCAATTAAGAAAAATATGTGCTCCAAGTGCCTTTGAGCGGATAGAAATTTGGCTTTAAATAGAGTAAGATGCAACAGAATGGTCTATGGAGAAAGAGCACATTTTCTTTTCCATGACAATGGATTAGGACAGTCCATCAGCACCAAACACTAAAATGTGTAAATTCATAACGCCAGGCATTTTGTTGCATTTGTCGCTGTTGCATCACTGAAACCTGATTACCCTTGTCCTGGGCGTGACTAGCAAAGCAGGCATGTCATTTCTTTATATACTTGTTTTCTTTAATAAAAATTGGTGGTACTGAGGTGGTGCTGTTCCTAGTAAAAACAACTCTTTTCCAAGGGATGGTTCCAGAATTTCTGGTTTTATTCATTGCCAATCAAAATTCTATTCAAGGGTAGAAATGTAGGTTCATTGTTATATTAGCTGTGTTTTTTCTTTCCTTTCCTTTTCGTGGTACTTGGAAGCATCTCTTCAGAATTCAGATTCACAGATAGGGAGTGTTACATAGCAAGGAAGGAAGCGGCTTCCTAATTCAGGGACCCAAATGCTACAGATTAGCATCCGAGCAGGAGAGGTGGTGGAGGCTGGAGTTAAATTCTTAATCTTCACCTTGTGTCCTGGTGATTTAACCAACTGGCTAGATCCTATCAATGTTAGCTGTATATGAGTATTTTTTTTCTTTCTTGAACAGCTGTTAACTGTGTATTTCTGATTAAGCATCTTTTAGTTCAGTTGGTGTCTCTTTGTAGAGGTTCAACCCTAAGTTTTTCCTTCATGTATGGGTTTATTCTATGTGGGCCGTGGCTTTCCAGTTAGCTTCACAAGGGAAGTGCATTCAACATGGTTAAAAGAATTGTTTTTGGGACCATGTAGTTGTCATTCACATGCATTTCTACCATGCCATATTACATGTGAAATTTGATGTTTTAGCAGTAATAGTAGGAGTAGGTGTAATAAATGAATACTGCAGGTACTGATGAATCCTTATGAGATTCCCATGCTGCTGAAGGTTAAATGAGGGGTTTGTAGTTCGTATAATCAACACATGTGAATGTTGCTATCAATCTCAGGGTTCATTAGCATATAACTAACTGGAAGAATCTCAAGTCCTAACATGGTTTTTGTTCATAAGGAAATATATAGATTTTTAGCTTGAACCCAAAATAAAAGTCATCTTTGCAAACACAACAAAGTGGTATTCATCGGTGATCATTTTACCTTCTGTAACTGATACTTGGACAAGGAAACAAATGTTAGTGCTGTTTTGGATACTTCTCTTTGGGGAGAAGAAGATTGGGTAGTCAAGTACAAACTATACCCTTGTAATTGAGGCCCACTTTAGGATGAAGGTCTCAAATGATGGATGAGTGGAAGTGTCCTTGCTATTTCTTTCAGCACTGATAGAGTGGGCGCATGCATGCTACCATGATCAGATTTTTATGAGCCTCATGATCATGAACCTGCTAAGCAATTCGCTGTGCAGAAATAGCTTAAGCTTATCGCAGGAAGTAGGAGAGAAAACTGTTTTGCTGTATGGATTCTTACACTTGCAGACCATGGTTTTAAGCATTTTGACTTCCTGTCTTTCTTAAATACGTTTGCTTTTTTCTGTTTTCTGTTTTATCTTTTGCTTGACTTGCATAAATTCGATGCAGGCTTTTCTTGACCTTGGGGAGATATTAATCTTGACCGACTCGGGGGCTGCTCTCGACGCATTTAAAACAGTAACTGCTTCTCATGTTTTTGTTGTTGCAGGACTTAATTAATTACCGTGCTCTAGTCTGTTAAGGGGAAATTTTACTTACCCGACTTGTTTTTGCAGGCTCGTAATCTCATGGAAAAGAGAGGTCAAGCTGTTCCAACAGAAGTACTCAGTAATATTGGGGTTCTACATTTTGAAAGAGGGGATCTTAAGGTCTGTCAACCTTTTGCAAGCTGCAACTGTTATACAGCATGCAGCAGCATAGTGTTATTTATACTTACGGTGCATGAATGTCTTGTGCTGGTTATGCAAATGGATTGTTTCCCTTTTCAGATGGCAAGGGAAAGTTTTGAGGAGGCCCTAGGAGATGGTATCTGGAAGAATTTTCTCACAACAAATGAGTCAAATCCGTATGTGCTTGCTGCTGGTGCATCCATTAGTGATTACAAGGATATGCAATTGTTTCACCAGCTGGAGAAAGATGGTCATTCCTTTGAACTTCCTTGGAATAAAGTCACTGCCCTATTTAACCTAGCCAGAATACTTGAACAGTGGCCTGATAAAGAAATTATAGAGCTGTGGCCTGATAAGGAGATTGCAAGTATATTGTACAGAATGATTTTGTTCAAGGTATTCATCAAGTGAATCTGTGTTTTGTTTTAATTTGTATTTAAACTAATGAGGAGCTATTTGTTTCCTTCCCTTTGTCTTGATATTTCAGAGTTTAATGGCTCACTATCTTTTAGCTCCTGGTTTGTTGTGTTTAACCAGTTTATTCTTATTAGTATCCAGATTACATAGATGCGTACCTGCGGCTTGCTGCACTTGCAAAAGCTCGAAATAATCTTCCACTGAGCATCGAACTGGTTTGGGTCACTGCCCAAACTTTGTTTTTATTTACTCGTGTAATTTTTTGGACATTTAGTGATGATGTATTGACCCTTGTGCAAAAGGTTCATGAGGCATTGAAGGTGAATGAAAAGAGCCCAAATGCACTATCCATGCTTGGTGACCTGGAGCTGAAAAATGATGACTGGGTTAAAGCAAAAGAAACATTCCGTGCTGCTAGTGATGCAACTGGTGGGAAGGACTCTTATGCCACTCTTGCTCTGGTGAGTCCTTGGTGTTTATTTTTGTTTTACAAGAGTCCTTTATGCTTTCAGTTTTCTTGTTTTGTTAATTTGCATAGTTGGCTACCTGGATTTGTATGGCTTGGCATTTGTTTAACATGATTTCAGGTCTTGTCAATGGTTGAGCACATATGAGTTATGTATTTGACTGTTCTATCAAAGCAAATTCTTGTTTTTTGTCTCTTAGCATGCTTGTATCTGCGAAACTGGCTATATATCTCATGAATCTCTTTCATGTTTACAGGGGAACTGGAATTATTTTGCAGCAGTTCGCAATGAGAAACGAAATCCGAAGTTGGAGGCTACTCACTTGGAGAAGGCTAAGGAACTTTACACACGGGTACGATTTTGGTCTCTGAAAATCAAATTTCTTTGAGTTAAAAGTAAATTTGTGCAGCCATTGTACACGTGTAATAGATTTGATTTGGGAGGCAAGTGGACCTTTTTGGTTAAGTTTGATTTATTTCTATGTATTCTGAAGCAGAATTTGAGTGCTGGATCAGCTAATCATCATCATCATCATCATCATCATATATGTTGGGGTCGGTGGCGTTGAGTTTATAGTGTCAATCATTTATCTAGAATTTGTTGACACTATAAATTCATACTGAAAGCATAGTGACAGATTTATGCTGGATGCCCATCCTGTCAACCTTCTTAAGAAGGAACCATGAGATGTAATTCTAAAATCGTCATCAACATAGGTTTTTCCACTTGCATGGAAACTTTCAGGAGACAGTGATGTGTTGCGATAGTTGCTATAGTCATGTTCTGTTACAAGATTGTATTGTAAATCAACATGCAAAACATGGAACATGATCATGGTGGATCAGCTAATTGTGAACTTTAGTTAAGGTAGGTAGTTATCAAATGAACAATAATGATGATGTAGATGACATGGGATGTGGTATTTTCTCTTAAAATGTTATAGTCAGCAGTGAGAATGTTCTCGCACTACTGATGCTACTTCTTGTCTGTCAGCTTATGTTTTCAGTATCCTTTTGTTGTTGTTGGTTTTATGTGGGACTTCATTTCACTCCATGCTTCCCTCATTAAGTCTACTTCTGACAATATTACTTCCAAACTCGCATGCAGGTTCTTGTTGAACATACATCTAATCTTTATGCTGCCAATGGTGCTGGAATTGTCATGGCTGAAAAAGGCCAATTTGATGTTGCTAAAGACCTCTTTACGCAGGTTTCTGCTATCTGTTGTGTCGTGTTTCCTCTTTTGCATCTATATAATTATAACATGTGAAAAAATGAAGCCTTTGATTTGTGTTCGGATTATGAACTTTTATAGGTACAAGAAGCTGCCAGTGGGAGCGTTTTTATCCAAATGCCAGATGTTTGGATAAATTTGGCTCATGTTTATTTTGCTCAGGGGAATTTTCCACTGGCTGTGAAAATGGTTGGTGAATCTTGTGTTTTCTGCATAATTACTATCATATTTGGTGTGTGTGCTGTTAAAGCAGCCTGTTTTCTTGCAGTACCAAAATTGCTTGAAGAACTTCAATTATAGTACAGACTCTCAGATTCTTCTCTATCTAGCACGAACGCATTATGAAGCTGAGCAATGGCAAGAGTGCAAGAAAACTCTGCTTAAAGCCATTCATTTGGCACCTTCCAATTACACGCTAAGGTTTGATGCAGGAGTGGCGATGCAAAAGTTCTCAGCATCAACCCTACAAAAGCAAAAGAAGTTTGCAAATGAGGTTATTTAAGATCCCTACATGAATTTGTTACAATGTGCTTCTTTCTCAGAACAGTTGCATAATATAAATATTATTCTTGTTTTCCCTTACTTCTCTGTCATGGTTGCATGTCTTTTGCAGGTAATACTGCAACAGTATTCTACTTATTTATTCATGGAAGAAATAAATGCTTGCAACACATATTTCAGTATATGTCTGTTGAAACCTCAGATTGATGTTTTCCATATAGAAACTGAACTTTCATAGTTGATGATGTTTCCTCTCATTCAGTACTATTTTACTTCTCCCTAGGTGCGGTCCACAATTTCCGAATTGGAAAATGCTGTTCGTCTTTTTAGTCAACTGTCTGCTGCTTCCAATCTTCATCTTCATGGGTTTGATGAGAAGAAGATCAATACCCATGTAGAGTATTGCAAGCACTTACTTGATGCTGCAAAGCTTCACCGTGAAGCAGCTGAGCAAGAAGAACTACAAATCCGACAGCAAATGGAAGTAAAGCTCCAACTGCATGCTGCACAGGAAGCTCGTCGTAAGGCAGAGGAACAAAGGAAACTTCTGGTCTGCATTTTCAAATTCTCCTGTTTTCTTTATGTGATAACCTAACTATAATTGTATCCACCCCTGCCCCTAGGTTTCATATTAATTACAGTTATCCCCACTTTTTTAAGAACACGCACGTAACCTCCGCTCTTCCTCTTTTAAATGATTGGGCACTACCTTTGAATTTTTCAAATATCCCAGTTTAGATTGTATGCATCTCCCAGTAATTTCAGTCAGCCACAGCCCAACATTTTCTCAGGGAAAATGGACATTTCATGTTATCCATCTATCTCTCTGTAAAATGTAAAACACCATCTTGTAACTGTGAACTAACTGTTAAAGAAAATAATTTTGACAGTTTGGAAAGATTGCTTAAGTTGGATTTTAGAACGGCAATGTAAAGGAGTAAGGAGGTAACTGTTTGGTTTTCGGAAAAGGGACCCAGCTGGGTCTTGATTTATTGATTTCCGGGAATGAAGTTTAAATCTTTTAGACTTAAACTGTGTTGTTACAACTCTTCATAAGTGTTAAAACCTTTTAATGTAAAATGTTGAGTTCTTTGGGTGAGGACAGAAAGTTCACATAATGACTGTTAACCCTTTTGCTTTTACTTCCCAAGATGCCATTAACTTTTTCCCTTTTCCTTTTATTTGCCAAAAACAGTTGGAGAAGAGAAAACAAGAAGATGAGCAGAAAAGGCTTCAACAGGCCGAGGAGCATTTTAAGCGTGTGCAGGTATCTAATCACGTTCCAATTTTAAAGTTGCAACCTGTTTTACTTACTTTTTTACTCCTATTACAACACCTGTTCTTCTGAATGTTGTGAAAATGTTTGACGAATTCCCTAACTTCTGCAATATAAAAGCTTCTACTTTTACTTCTCTCTCTATTGAAGTGCCAAACAGTATTTTCTTCACTTTATGAAAGCTTTCTGCTTCGTTGTATGATATATGTACTTATGATGTGAGATCTTTGTGTTTTTATTTTTATTTTATTTGTCATGCATAACTTAATTTTCAAGGCCACTTGATTTATCTAAAGTTGGAGTATTGTTATGCGGAGTAATTCCTAACATATGTTCATGTCTTTACCCAGGAGCAATGGAGGAGTAGCACTTCAGGATCTAAGCGCAGGGATAGAACTGACTTTGATGATGAAGAGGGTGGGCATAGTGAGAAGAGACGGAGAAAAGGAGGAAAGAGGAGGAGAAAGGACAAGCGTTCACGTTATGACAGAGAGGAAGGGGAAGTTGACATGATGGAGGACCGGGAAGAACCTGATGACGATGCCAACATGGATTACAGGGAGCCTACAAATCAGATCGATGACCAAGGCGATGATGCAGGAGAAAATCCGCAGGATGTTCTTGCTGCTGCTGGATTAGAGGACTCTGACGCTGAGGATGAGGTAAATGACATTTAAGTTTCTCTAAATAGTTCTGTTATGAGAAAATAATGGAATCTAGCTTCAGCGAATCAGATCATATGTGAGAATATACGAGTGCGTTCTTTGTGTCACTACCCATTACTCAGATCAAATTTCAGTTTCCTTTTTTCCTTTCAAAACCTCTTTTAAAATGATTCAAATTGGGATAAGTAGACATTATTGGCAGAAATTTATTGGTTATAGTGATCTGATCGATCTTCTGCAGTTTTAGTGACTGAACTGTTTTGATGCTTTTTGGATCAAAGAAAACAGGGAAAGGGGTCTAGTTATCCTTTTGAGCATAACTTTGGGTATTGAAATCTGTAAAACACATATTGAACATTGCTTCTTTTTTTTTTTGGCAATTCTGGTAGTTTTTTTAAAATTTTATTTAAATGGGATCTTACTTGAAATGACAATGAAAATCCATAATTGTCATCATGTTCATACCATTTCGCTGAGATTCTACTTGTTTGTTCTTTGCTGAAGGCTGCACCATCATCAACCACAGGCAGAAGGCGACGTGCGTGGTCAGAGTCAGAAGACGACGAGCCAATGGTTAGAGAGACAGGTGCAAGTCCTGATGGACAAGAATCTGGTGAGCTACAGGTCAGTGAAGGAGAAGATAATAATAAATCGAATGGCGATGCTGCTATTGATGATGAACAAGATTAATCTAACTACATCCCGTTCTTTGATGATGAGTCTGTTAACTGCACCAAACATCGTTTTACCCCCACCACCTTTGTACATCAAATCTAATACGGGTTCTTCAATTCAATTACTACAATTTCTGTTTGCTTCCCAACATCCCTAGTTCAGTTTGCAGTCCTACATGGAAAGAGATGATTTATGTGGGGTGGCATTGATAATCTATGAGTTTTCAAGGGGTCGGATTGCAAATTAATGGAAGTGGGGGTTAGTGTTCAGAAATGGAATGAAGATGGCAGAGATTTGTATTCCTAGCGTACTTTGTTCGGTTGGATGTGCAAACTACAGCATATGGAGGTATGTACTCCTACCGTCCATAGGTCTTGCAACATCGCTGAGAGAGCTATCCCTTGAAAAGGTTCAATAATGCTCGATCTAGGTAAAACTGGAAGAAGAAAAAGGATAGGTACAAGGATTGGTTAAGCTGAATTATTATGATACTAGTAGAGTTTGATTTGCCCGGCTTGAAAGACTTGGTTCATTTAGCTCAAGAAATATGATAAATGCTGAAATGTAATAGAAATTTGATGTCATGTTGGTTTGAAATGCTCAGTTTGTTTCGTTTGAAAGATTTGACTCGTGAAGTCTATTCAGCTCAAGTTTGGGTTTGTGGCTCATTAGGGGTTTCAAACTTAGAAATTGGGGATGAGTTTTTCACCTAATAATTAAGGGTTTGAGAGATGAGTGAGAAAAGTGAGTAATGAGAGTCCAAGTTTGAGGAGTTCGCGAAATTGAAGGTGGATGGGTGTGAATTCGGCGCATGACTTGTTTAGATATTTAATTGATCAGGATAAAATGATGATCAGCATGATGAGTTGTTTAGATCGACATCACTACCATATTAAATCGATATACATATTTGATTGGTCAGCATAAAATGATGATGAGTTGTTTAGATCGACATCAATACCTAGTTAGATCGACATCACTACATTGTTAGATCGACATACATATTTGATTGATCAGCATAAAATGGTGATCAGCATGATGAGTTGTTTAGATCGACATAACTATCTAGTTAGATCGATATCACTATTTTGTTAGATCGACATATATACTTGATTGATCAGCATAAAATGGTGATCACCATGATAAGTTGTTTAGATCGACATCATTATCTTGTTAGATCGATATCACTATCTTGTTAGATCGATATACATACTTGATTGATCAGCATAAAATGATGATCAATATGATGAGTTATTTAGATTGACATCGCTATCTTGTTAGATCGACATGACTATCTAGTTAGATCGATATCACGACCTAGTTAGATCAGCATAAAATGGAAGTGTATCATTTATATTGTGCACTTATTTGTGCGCACAACTTTGTGCGGACTTTTGTGCGCAACGCACAACTTCAGGTGAATAACGAAGGGCTACTCACGTGAACAACTAAATTCACTTTGGTCCTATTCGCTTGAGGTCCGCGTAGAAAACGGTGAATCACGCGGTCCTACTCACGTGAAGAAGGTGGAGCGAAAAAGTCAATTATTCACCCGAAAAACCTTAAGTTTGGAACCCCTTATTAAGCTTAGCTCATTTGATCTTGTACACCATGCGAACAACTTGCTTCATTTATCCTATTGCTAGTTTGCTAGTGTCCTATTCAAAATCGAGAAAAGTGTATCGATGGTTTCTTAACTTTTAATTTCGTTATATTTGAGTGATATTTTAATTTTTTGTCTTCTTAAAGTCTCATTTTAAAATTTTGTCCTTTTAAAATCATTCTGTCTATTTTTGCCGTTAGGTTTAATGAAATTTTAAGAAAAATGATAATTTTAACCACTTAACTTTTCCTAAAAATTCTATATTCACCTTAAATTTTAAACATAATATTTTAATCACTCCCAAACAATTTTAAACTTAACAGTTCTACACAACATTTTTCAAACTTCACCTTAGATCACCACACCCGTTGGATCATCGTCGGAATGCTGGAAACGATGACGAAACACCATTGGACCGCTTATCGTGGGCCATTGGGGCCATGGGCCGCCAGATCGGGGCCTTGGACCATCGGATCGGGGCCTTGGTCGTCGAATCGTGGCCTCAAGCCACCGGATCGCTTGCCCTGGCCGTCGTCTCAGAGAGCTGAGGCCGCGAATCGACGAGCCCGACCATCAATCCGGCGACTGGGGCTCGCCAATCCGACAGCCTGTGCTCGCAATCCGGCCACTTAAGTGCTCGATTCAACGGCCTAACACCCTAATCTACGTGGCCCATCGGCCTGATAAGCGGTCTGGTGGGGTTTTTTCGTCAATCCAGCCATTCTGACGGCGGTTGGCTGTGGTCCGATGGTGATCCGGTTGGTGTGGTTATCTAAGATGAAGTTTGAAAAGTGTTGGGTAGAATTGTTAAGTTTAAAATTATCTGAGGGTGATTAAATTATTATATTTAAAATGGGTAAAGTTCAGCTATGGTCCTGTAACTTAAATTATTGTACCACTACGATCTTGTTTTAACTTTTTGTACCAATAAAATCCTGTTTTTAATTGTTTTCGTCATTTATGGTCCTTTTCCGTCAATTCACCGTTAACTTTAACGGATTTTTAGGAAAAATTATAAAAATTAGCAATTCAATTGTTTTCAAAAAATTTATTTACACATCAAATTTTAAACTTAACCATTTAGGCACCTTATAACAATTTAAAACTTAACACTTTACCCAAATGTTTTAATTAAGCCCAACAACAACCAGTCACTGTTGGGCCGCCACCGGCTGTCCGGTGTTGACACCCAATTTTGTCTCGAACATTAGGAGGTTAGAGGTATTTCAGGGGCCTAAGTGACTGGTTTTAAAGAGATGAGTCATGTGAGATGAAACTAGAAAATTTGGGATTAAATTGAACATTTTAAAAACATTATGGACTAACTTAGTAACTTCCCCTAAATATGTTTGATGCAGACGATGGTGGAGGCGGAGGAGAAGCTTCTCTTGGAACGGTTGCAGACTTGCAACTTCCTCATCTCACGTTCAAGAACAGTTTACTGACTCATGGAGGAAGTGGAGCGGTTTTGAAATTTTGCCTATAAAAATCTCAAGACTGAAGAGAACCACACACGAATCAATCTGAGAAAAGAGAGCAACAATCAGAAAACAAAAGAGAAAATACAAGAAAAGGAAGAAAGAGGATCGGCAGAAAAAGAGAAAGAAGTTCCAACCTCCGGCGTGCTGCCGGTCACCGTCCATTCATTCCCATTGCTGACTGCTCATCGGACTGCACTTCCAGCAGGCCGCCGTCTCATCAAGTTCGCGTACGTTGCTGTCGGAGTTGCTCCTAGATCTACCGTTGTCCAGCACCCAAGTCCAGCCCCGTACGATCAAGTGTCTCCGACGCACTCCTATACCATTTTTTTTATCAGAAGCAGCGTCGTACGCTGCGATTTTCTCCGGGCCTGCACATCGGCAGATTTGGGGAAGAAGAGAAGCTTTTGGGTTAGGTATAATTACGACTCAGTCCTTGTTCACTTTTTATGATTTTATTTGAGTCAAGATAATTCACCATATTACAGTTATGGCATTGCTTATGTTAAAGAACGTTTTGGCTTCATGACATGATGAAAGATATTTGTCTCCTTATGTTTGTTTTTTTCATCCATTCATCCATGTTCTCGATTTATGTATGTAGCATGTTTTAATGGGATGAGTTAGAGAATGATTAGTACTTCCTTTTTTTGTTTCATTATTCTCTTAGATCTAACTATTAGGGGGTTTCAAAGTTGACAAATATGAGGTGAGTTTTACACAAATTCACCTCTCGCGTTCACCGTGAGTATTGGAGTTTTTCGGACCTCCGAAAATTCACGCCGAAGTGAATTTCTTGAAACTCACCATGACTTTCGGGCAAACCGTGACTTTTCGATAGCAGCAAGGGCTGGCGACGGAGTGAACCTGGATCGGGCTAGGCTTCGCCGGAGAGGTGGAGAAAGAAGTCTGTCGCTGCTGCTGATGGCGGGGCTTTTGGGAAACAGGGGTGGAGAAAGAAGTCCGCCGCCGCTCTCCCATGCCCGTTTAAATGGGGCTGCTGATCTTGTTCATGATCTGGTCTCATGATCTTGGATTGGAGGGGGAGAGAGCAATTTGGGTCACGATTTTTAGGCGGATTTGACGGTGGAAACGGCAGAGATCTCCCAGGCAGCGAGCAGCGAGGCCGGTGGCGGTGGTCGGAGGAAATTCCTCCAATTTGAGGGCGGCCATGAGTTTTGAGGTTTGAGGGGGACACACTTGTCGGTGAGTTCCGTTTTTTTTCTCACAGTGAAAATTCTGGGAACTCACCGAATGAGTTTTGGTTCCCTCAAGAGGATTGAACCCCCCTATTGCCTCGTATTCAATCAAGTTGTATATACATAATAGTATGTGATTGTTGTGTTTTTCACTAGTATCTTATATACATAATAGGGGGTTTCAAACATAAGAAGTGAATAGAAAGTTATTCACCTAATTGGTGAATGAATTGGAGGTGAGTGAGAAAAGTGAAAAGAGGAAGGTTAAGTTTGAGGACCCCGTGAATAAGGAGGAGGCAACTGTGCGCTTGGTTGTGCGCAAGTCTGTGCGGCGCGCACGGTCGCAGTGCATGTGTGCGCTTGGTTGTGCGCAAGTCTGTGCGGCGCGCACAGTTGGTTGCTACCTATCTTCAACTTGTGCGCAAGTCTGTGCGGCTTGTTGTGCGCAACGCACAATATTGTGCGGGACTATGTGCGCACAGTTGTGCATTGCGCACATTTTCGTGATGCACCAGAGGAGAGTTCAAATTACACATCAGGGCAGCACAACTCTAGCAAGCCGAGACAAAATCAAGCAACATCTGCCCTAACCCATCGAGAATTTCTACAGTATTTAGCTGGGAGGAGACAAATTCAGGAAAATATGGCGCTACATTACTTTATGAAAGTAGATACCTGGTACAATGGTAGCAAGACGATGAAGACAAGATGACCTTCAGCCGCGACAGCTCGTGAAGCGGCGAATGGTGAAGACTGGTGAATAAGGGGCTTCTCACGTGAAAAACAACGTTCACTTTCGCGCGATTCACCTGAGGTCCGCGCTGCGCGAGGTGAATTCACGTCTGTTTTTCACATGGATAAAAACAGGCGAAACACGGGGTTTTTCACCTGTTTTCAGGTATGTTTGAAACCCCCTAATAATATGTGATTGTTGTGTTTTTCACTAGTATCTTTTCTAGACATATCTTTTCGTTTATTTCTTTGATAGATCATACGTTGTTCCTCAATTAAAAAAGAAAAAAGGGTTGTCCGGTTATTAAATTAAATCAAGTGAAATAAATAAAATCAAATCCGTTATATCAATTTTGGGCGTATGAAATTATTATTTTTGTACGTAATTGACTAATGGTTTTGGAGTTTTTAGTAGATCAGTTTAGGTTTCCAATCGATCTATCACAAAAAGATTGGTGGCGACTCCGTCGAAAACCCCATCGCTACAACTGGCAAATGCCGAAAACTAAAAAAAAAATTTCCGAGAACGTAGATTGGGGCCTAGGACCGCCGGATCCCTGCCCAAGGCCGGTGAATCGCTAGCCTAGGTCGCGATTTGGTGGCCCTGTGCCGAGATCCGGCGTTCCTAGGCCCTGATCTACGTTCTCAGCATTTTTTTTGAGTTTCCGGCATTTTGCGGCTATGGCGGGGAATGGTCGGCAGCGGCTATCCGGTGGCGGTGTGGCTGGGTGTTGTTGGACTTAATTAAAACATTTGGGTTAAAGTGTTAAGTTTAAAACTTTTAGTGAGTGTCTAAATGGTTAAGTTTAAAATTTGTGGTGTAAATAAACTTTTTTAAACAATTGAGTGGTTGATTTTATCATTTCCCACAATCCGTTAAAGTTAATGGTCAATGGACGAAAATGGACCATAGATGAAGAAAAAACTTAAAAACGGGAAAATCAGTACCGTAGTGATACAATAATTTAAGTTACATGATCATGGCCTCATGGGTGACCCTATTTAAAACTTAAGATGCAAATAGAGCTTTTAGAAAAAGTTGAGTAGTTAAAATTATCATTTTCTTTTGAGTTCTGTTAAACTTAATGGCAAAAATGGACGGAAAGACTTTAAGATGACAAACAGTTTTAAAATGAGATTTTAATAAGACAAAAATTTAAAATAAAACGCAGGGTAATTAAAATTTAAGGCACCACTTCAGCCTAACCTTTCCTTTCCTCTCCTCTCCTAAACCCTAACTTCGTTTCTGATTTTCCCAATGGCCGGATCCGGCTCCTGGCCAGCTCTTTCCTTACTTTTTACCTTTGCTTCTTCATCTTGTTTTTCTAGTCTCTTTCGGTTCTAGTATTCCGTTTTTCCCCTTCTTTTTAGTTCTTGTTTCAAAGCTTTTTGGTGATGAAGATTGAGGAGTTGTGGCAGGCTCGGATGCTCCACCGGAAGCCGGGATTCATGGCGAGATGTTGCAGTCTGGGCGTTGGTGCCTTTTGCTACCAGAAAGTTACTATGGAGTACTAGAGGGTAAAGGCATTGAGTAGATCTAGAGATCTCAACAGGGGGCGCTGTGAGCGGAGGTTCAGAGTTGCTTGATTTTGAGGGATGATTCAATTACAGAATCGGGTTCTAAGGATACGCTAGATCGTTTTCCTAAGAAGAGAATGATAAGGAAGAAGGGTTGTGGCAAGTGTGTGTGTGAGAGTTGGGTCGATGTAGCAGAGACGGGCAAAGTTTTTTTCATAAAATCAGGGAATAAAATTAATTAAGGGTATGATCATTTTAACTATCAAACTAACGTGAGGATTTCAATTGAAGAGAAAACCAAAACTAAGGGATCGCACCAAGACAATTTCTTAAAACAGAAAGTGAATAGGATAACATGCAAAGTTGAGAGACTAAAAGAGGAATTTACCCTTTAAATATTGAAGGAAAAAAATCATAAAATAAAATGTTTGAAAAACAAATATAGTATAGGACGGATGGGAGCAATACATTCGAAGAATTCAGTTGTTCTTGGAGAAAAATGTGGTTCTGTTTCTTTTTCTAATGGAGTTTAATCTACAATTAGGCCATTTAAATAGACTAGTAAACATATGATGGCATTCAACAAACAGTTTACTTGTTGAATTAGCAACCATTGGTCCAGTTTAAGCCTCAAGGTCACAAACAATAACATGTCAAGTAGCATTCCTAACAAGATAAGTCAAGCTGACAGAGATGTGAATCAAAAGCAGAATGTTTTAGACACATTTTAAAAGGTCAGAGAAGGCTTTGATTCAGGAAAATTGCAGCCAAACAAACAGCTGCTGCAGAGAGGCTACACAAATCTTAAGCACTCAAAAGCATTTCAAAATGAGTTTACATGCAGACTGCAGCAGTAAATATACCAGACATTGCACACTCTGAAACTTTATGGTGACTGCCCACAACAAGTTTTAATCTTTCTGATTTACCAGTTCATAGAAAGAGGGAGCTTGAGAATTGTACCATGACGAACAAGGAGCAGTTGAGTTCGGCTGGTGCATTAAACAATGTGAGGCTGTCACCAATGCCTTGTCAAAAATTGCAGCCCTCCATCAAGGGATTTACAGTAACAATGTTCTCTTGAATTCGATAATGAGGCTCTTGAAACCTGACTCTTCGAATTGGACCTACTTTGTTGGAACACATAGCTGCACCAGGTAAATGAAATTCCACAAGTAAGACAGTCATACATGAGTATTTCACCAATAACAAACTAAATTGATCCTTGTAGCAGAGGCCGCCTGCATGATGAGTGAAAACAGAAAATATGATGTGTATAGCTTTAGCGTGGTGGCAGTGGAAATTATAATGAGAATTGAGAAGACATCCAGGGAACTTAATCCAGAAAGAACAGAATACTCCTCTAAAAGATTTATTTGTATTGGTGAAATAGGTGATGCTTTTGGACAGTAGGTGTTACACGCTCTCAACAGAGAAAAAAACTATATTGTGACCAACTGTGTTTTAATGAATCAGAAAGCCTGACAATTGAAACGGAACAATGTTCAGACAGGCATCAGAAGACACTCAGATCAAGAACTATTACCAGCTAATCATAAGCCATTGCTTTTGACTAATTATGTTTAGACTTCTTTTTCTTCTTTGAAGGTTCTGCCCCAGATGCAATATATTCTTCAGCATTCACGTTCTCTGCTCTTTTCTTCTTCTTCTTCAAATCCTTGGCCTTTTCCTGACAGAAGTGAAGAGGAAAACAAGACCACACATTATACCCAATCCCTGACCAAGAGAACGTGCCGACTGCCATGAAACTTATGAAAACAACAGCAGACGATCAATACTACCTTCAACGACATGGCAAGAGCAGTTAGGTCTTCCTTGTCCTTCCCAGATTTGCTAGAATCATGCTCCAAAGGCTCCTGAAATGCAGTAAAATCTTAGTAGCTCAGTCTCAACAAATATCATTTTTGAAGGATGTCAGAAGTCTGATAGATATTAAGCTTATGTCGAGAACCTTCGGAGGAACAAATGCTTCTTCTCTCTTCCTTTTGTTTTCAGCCGTTTTCTGTGTTTGTTTCTCTTGCTTCTCTTGCCATTGCTTTGCTAATTTCCTATCCTCACTTATGAAGTATTCTCCGGATTCCAATTGTAAATCAACCTAAGAATATCAGCAATAATCAGACAAAGATACTACTAAAAGTTGGTTTGATGCAGATGTTAAAATGACAGACAAGAACCAAACTGAAATAAATTGAAAAATTCAAACCACAGAAATGGAAGCCCAAGAAGAGAAAAAGGAAGAAGAAAGAAAAAAAACAAAGGACATTTGTACGCCTAAACTACAAACCCAGAATATTCAAACATGCAAACAAACTTGGGCTCACAAGGTCTGAGTAGGTGGAAATCTAAACATACATCAGCAGTCTGTCACGGTATAAACTGAAAGATATGGAGTATTACCTTACTGGGAGGCTGTGGAGGAGGGAACGGTGTATAGGGTTGCTTCTTCTTGCTCTTGACCTTCTTTTGTTTAACATTTTTCCTGGAAATTTATAGTACAGACTTCAGATATGTATATAACAGAACTAAATACAGTCCAATGAAATACTCCTAACAGAAATACAGGAGCATCAAGTGTCCCATACTTCTTGAACTTTGGAAGAAACCGGTCCCAGTTCTCATTTTGCATTGCTGGATCCCTCTCAAGTTCTTTTTTCATCATGAGGATCTATATCCCAAAAGAGGCAAGAGAAAGCAGGAGAGATCAGTTGGTTATAAGAAAACTTCAAAATAAAGCATCATAATGCATTTGCTCGCCCAGAATTGTTCGGAAGGCCGGAAAAGAAACCACCTTTATATGGTACACTGGATGCATCTTATTTTGTATGCAGTCTTCCACGATCCTTCTGACTTGTTTCAAGCCCTTGAAAGAACCCATAGCAGCGACAGTGTTCCCCTGTAGAATTGAAAAGAAAGAACAATGTAGCAAAAAGAACTAAAAGATAGAAGAGAAAAAAAGAACGAAGGAAAAATGGTAACCTGAACAAGTATGTAGCATCCAGTTAAAATCTCAAGTGCCTGCAACAAGCAGTAAAATTTACTAAAACTATCACTTGAAATGGAGAATCTGTATGAAACATCCCAAACATATATGGTACACACCTTCAATGTTGACGAGTTTGGACCCACAAGATGCTGCCTCCTCTTAACAAAACGTTCCTGTTAACATAACAAATGCCTTCAAAACGTTTTCACTTATTCACATATTCATGCAAGAATTTCTACTAAACTGTGTCTATGGACAATGAAATCGTGTTCAAAAGTATCACTTGTAACAAAATATGTATAAAATCAGTCAGCTCTGCGAAATAAATAAATATTGATAGCAGAACCCTTTACTACTGAAAGACCATCGTTATGAATCATGAAGAAAAACATCAAATGATAATTTCTTTCCATACATGGGTAAAGACACAGGAACAGCAAGTTGCTGAGGTCTTGATAAGAATCCCATCACACTTGCTCATAGGGGAAACAGGTCAACAAAACAGTTTATAATTTTTTCTGCAAACACACCTTGTTGCGGACTAAGTTGCCGATTTTGATAATATCACATTGCACCTCATCATTCAGTACTTTGATTGCCTAAGAAAAGAGAACAATCATAAGTAACATCATTAGCACAAACAACTCAGAAACAAAAGATTTGAAGATCAGTTATCTTTAACAAAAATCCACCAGAACTTCGTATAAGGTTATTATTTCACTCACCTTTTTTCTTCTTTTACAGTTGTACTCACTCTCAATGAAGATTGATGGAAAGGTTTTAAGAACAAAGAAATCTTACATGGTTTCCATTGGCCTAAAGAAAGCATATGATAGACTTCCAAGGAAGTTTATGAGTGGGTGCTTGAAAAGATACAAGTTCCAGATAGGAGCAACAATGTCATCAAAGACATGTATGATGGAGTTGTTCCTTGTGTTAGGATTGCAAGAGGCTATACACGAGACTTCCCAATCGCTAAAGTGCACCAAGGTTCAGCCCTAAACGCTTACCTCTTCAATTGCGATGGATTACCTAACTAAAACTAATCAAGTGGAAGTCCCTTCACAAATGCTATTTGCAGATGACATTGAATTGATGGATGAAACTAACGATGGTGCAAACCGGATGTTAGATCAATTGAGAAATGGCTTGGAATCTAAATGCTTTGGAATAGGTAAAGCTAGAACGGAGTACAAGGGGTCCAGGTTTGAGCTACATAAAAGTCGAGAAGTCAAGTTTCACTTGTGGGCCAAAAGCTTTGTAAATGTAAGTTCTTTAAGTACTTAAAATCCATTGTCCATAAAGAAAGATTGCAGAAGATGTCACCCAATAAATCAAGGTAAATTGGAGAAGTGTCGCGGTAAAGTTACTAGATAAAAATGTCTCATTCAAGATGACAGAGATATTTTATAGGAAAACTATTCAACCAGTGATGATATACAATACTCAGGGTTAACAGTGAGCAACAAAATACAGCCAAAATAAATGTTAAATGCTACAATAAATGAGTGGGCACACGATTAGAGATAAAATTAGAAATGAAGACATCAGCAACTACCTAATAGGAGCAATAATTGATAACATAATTAGAGAAGCCGACTTAGATGGTTTTTCCATATTCAAAGAAAACTATTAGATGCATCAATTGGATTTAGGTGAGGTTAAACGGGCTAAAAGAAAATGCGAACATAAGTGGACAAGCCTGATTAAGAGGGGTGCAACTCTTTCGGACTATCAGAAGTGTTTGTTACTAACAAAGCTGAGGGGAAACACATGTAGCCGACATCAGCTAGTTGAAATAAAGCAATCTATAAGTATCAAAATGCTAGAAAGAAAAAAAAAGAAGTAAATGTTTGTTTATATGAATGCATCATCGGTTTACCTGATGTGCAGGAACACTTCTTGAGAGAAGCTTGATTAGATCCCTGGCTTTCATAACAATGTAAGGGTCCCTCGTCTTTCTTGTTGTAGAAACTGTCATAGAGCCTTCAACCTTACCAACAGAAAGACATGACCAAACATGTTTAAACCACTTGAAAGATCAAGAACCGATCAACCAATCAACATTGCCAACAATAAGACATGATGTGTAAAGTTACGATCACTTGAATGATCGCAAATTGATCAAACAATTAACATTTCCAAATGCCATATATGACCAGGAACCTCCTTAAGAATGAATCACACTACATCTACTCAAACAACAAGACAAAACAGAGAACTTAAAGTGCAATTCCATCAGCACAACAATAATTCAATCAAATCCAACCAGGAAAAAAAAGCACAGAATTACAACGACCACCACAACTCACCAAGTTTAACTCACAAGCAATACCGTGCTCTTTCAAAGCACCCCTCACCAGCGGCCAAGTATCTTGCAAGTACTTTTCTGGAAAAAGACACAAAACAAAACGCGTCACATAAACTAAGTTTCATGGGCGTAGACTTCAGTACAACAATGCTGCTAAAAACATGAAATACAGAACAGGTACCTCTGTATCGCGGGAAGAGAGTGGAGAACGAGCTGACTTCGAGCAAACCATCAGGGTTCCACGAGGCATCAAACTTCTCGACCTTCCAATGGTCAATGTTAGGGTCCTCATCCCAGGGCTTGGGCTTGTCGTGCTTCCCCTTGTGCTTCTTCTTCTGCACCGCTTCTGCCACAACCAGCTCTCCCCTTCCTTCTTCGTCCTCCATCGGAACCCTAGCCGCAACTTCGTCGACGATTACGAGGGAAAATTACGGAGAGTATCTTGAAACACGAGAGGTCGCGAAGTAGAGAGTTACGGCGGCGGCGGCTGCTGCAGATGAATTGATGCGTCGCCCGGCGCGGTGAAAGGAATGAATGAGGCGCAAAACTGAGGAGGTTCTAGATGGTCCTATAAGTAAGTGTAACGAACCATTTGGTTCTTAAGGTTTCAATAATGTGCAAATTTACCCGGAGCGTTTTGAATAATATTTTAAGGATAAAGGGGTAATTTTGTCATTAATGTTTGGGCGTTGGCAATTTTTTGCCACTAAAGTTTTTTCTGGGGCTAAATTGCCATCAATGTTTATGAAATGGGGTCAAATTACCATTCTCGTTAATGGTTTGACGAATTCCGTCAATTTAATGTTTTTTTTTTCACCTTAAAGTTTGTAAACCTCAAAAATTAACCCTTAAACTTTAGATTTCTTACACTTTGACCACTGCCCCTCCACCGCTGCACCATCGCCCTCTGTCGCTGCACCACCACATCAACCGCCGTTGTACCGCCGCCCCTCCCGTTTTTGCACCTCCGCCCAATTAATCAAAATTATGTTATTTTGTTTTTGAAAGTATCAAAATTGATTTGTTTAACCAAAACATATTTGCACCGTAGCCCAATTAATTAATTGATTTAGATTTCAGATTATAATATCCATAGGAATCATTCAACTTTAATATCTAAAAATTTATGAAAAAACCAAATATGTTTTGGTTAAACAAATCAATTTTGATACTTTCAAAAACAAAATAACATAATTTTGATTAATTGGGTGGACGTGCAACAACGGAAGGGGCGGCGGTACAATGGCGGTTGATGTGGTGGTGCAGCGACAGAGGGCGATGGTGCAGTGGTGGAGGGGCAGTGGTCAAAGTGTAAAAAATCTAAAGTTTAAGGGTTAATTTGTGAGGTTTACAAACTTTAAGGTGAAAAAAAAACATTAAATTGACGGAATTCGTCAAACCATTAACGAGAATGGTAATTTGACCCCATTTCATAAACATTGATGGCAATTTAGCCCCAGAAAAAACTTTAGTGGCAAAAAATTGCCAACGCCCAAACATTAATGGCAAAATTACCCCTTTAGCCATATTTTAATGATTAAGACAGATAAACTAAAAAATTTACTTTTAATTGCTTTTTTAAAATGCAATCAGTTAATTGAAAAAACTATTGCCAAACACACACATAGGTCCCGTTTGGTAACAACCTTTTTAAAAGTAGTTTTTGTGTTTTGAAAAGCTATCTACGGATTTGAAAAGCTATCTAACTGTAACTGTTTGATCTCAACTATTAAAAAATTATTTAAAATGCTACAGCTACTTTAAACAATTATTATTAATCGGGGCCATAGACAAGATTGGAACATGTTCTTTTGATGAAAAAAATAACTACTCCATTAATCAATCTTTTCCTACAATATTTTATTCTCACTGATTTTACAGTAATTTTTTAAAAAGTACTAACTTTTGTTCCTTCTAAATGAACAATCGCTACCAATTTAACCATAATTTTTTTTTCACAGTATTTTTTTTCGTAATTTTGTTGTGATATGAGTCTTCGAATTATAGCTCTTTTAGCAGTGTTTTTTCATATACAATACTTAAAATTATAAATAATTAATTACGATTTATCATAAAATAGGATAAATATTTGTTTACAAGTAAACAAATTTATTCAATTGATGAATATATTATACTTCCTTATTTACGAATTAATATATGATTTTTTTATCTCCTATATTTTACATTCAAATTATAAAGATATTGATAAAACTTATAAGTACTTTTATAAAAAGTATATTTTTTCTATTTTTTTTTAACAAATGGGAGTACACTTTAAGAAAATCTAAGTTAAATTATGACCTAAAAGTTATGAAAGAATTTGAAACGAAGGTAGTAAATTTTTAGGTGTAGCTTACAAAAATCTGCGAGATTAGGTATAATCTGTAATATTCCTCGATTATTATAAACCTACATAATCCCCCTATAGTTTAATGGACAAACAATTACCTCTCTCAGGAGTCAGCTGCGTCAAAGTTTTTTTAAAAATTTTCAGATAAACCACAAGTTTTTAAACCCTAAAAATGTTTGTTCACTTTTTAAACCCTAAAATTTTAGGGAATAATTTGTAAAGGAGAAAGATTTAGAGGCAAACATGTTATGTTCATTTACAATCATAACCCAAAAAATTAACTGAAACTTAACAGAGTTAACGGTAAGGAATAACTGTATATTTCACTAAATGAAGTTAAAGGATAAACTGTACCCATGGTTCTGTAACTTTAATTACCACTACGGTCATATTTTAACTTTTTGTACTAATAAACTCTTGTTTTTAAGTTTTTCTTCATCTATGGTCATTTTCCGTCCATTAACCGTTAACTTTAACGGATTTGTGGGAAAATGATAAAATAAGCAACTCAATTGTTTTAAAAAAATTTATTTACACCTCAAAGTTTTAAACTTAACCATTTAGGCATCCCAACAGTTCTAAACTTAACACTTTAACACAAATGTTTTAATTAAACCCAACAACACCCAGTCAGTGTCGGCCCACCGCCACCGGACATTCGCCGACTACACCGCCCTTCACATCCGCCGCCACCGCTCGACACCACCGAAAAATGTCGGAAACTAAAAAAAATAGCCAAGAACGTATATCTAGCGGTCCTAGGCCTCGATCTACGCTCTCGGCTATTTTTTTTGAATTTCTGGCATTTTTCGGCGGTGTCCGACGGTGGCGGCTGCCTGACGGTGGCGAGGTTTTTGGGCTTAATTAAAACATTTAGGTTAAAGTGTTAAATTTAAAATTGTTGGGGTGCCTAAATGGTTAAAATAAAAAAAATTAAAACAATTGAGTGCCTGATTATCATTTTTCTCACAAATCTGTTAAAGTTAACAGTCAATGGATGGAAAAGGATCATAGATGAAGAAAAAATTTAAAAACATGACTTTATTGGTACAAAAAGTTAAAACATGACCATAGTGGTACAATAAATAATTAATGTTACATGACCATGGGAATTCCGACGATGGTCCGGCGGTGGTCCGGATGTGGGAGGAAGGTGGTGGGCGTATTGGTAACTTTTGAAAAGTTTTGATAGAATTGTTAACTTTGAAATTGTTTGGGAGTGATTAAATTATTATGTTCAAAACTTAAGGTGCAAATAGAGCTTTTAGGAAAAGTTCAATTGTTAAAATTATCATTTTCCCATAAGTTCCATTAAACTTAACAGTAGAAATGGACGGAAGGATTACGGACGAGTAAAAAGTTTTAAAATGAGACTTAAAGAGGACAAAAAATTAAAATAAAACCCCAATATGACAAAAATTAAAGTTAAGGGACCTCTGGTACACTTTACTCTTAATTGCAATGATAACATTTACAATCTATTTGGCTCGACTTAACCCATTGATTGTAAATGTTATCATTTTTTCGCTAAGTCGAGCCAAATGAATTGTTGGTTCATGATAATTCATTGATTAATTTATGACGTGTTTTTGATATATATGAAGAATTATTGTGAATTCACCATAAAACTTTATATATATATATATATGGTTAATGACAAAAAGTTTATTTATTAGATAATGAATTTCTAATAACTAATCATGTAATCCATTTAATAAATGGATTAATCTGTCAATTAATTTTGGATAATGTGAAACAAAGAACCGATAGTACTAAAGCAAAAAAGAAAAGAAAAGAAAAGAAAAAGAACCGATAGTACTTCCTCTTAAGTCTTACCTACAAGTTCTATGATACTCTTTTTAAGAAACTGATTTTTAAATTATTTAAAGCATTTTTAACACTAAATTTAAAACTTTTTACATGGATAAAATGACATTTTATTTACATTATACTAAATGTATTTATATTACCATTTTGGAGAATTTTGAACATTTTTTTATCCAATAATTTTCTCATCCGTTTTATATTATATCCAAATAATTTATTAATTATTATTTAAAAATGTAAAATATTTAATATATGATTTTTCTAAAATGGGAATTAGAGTAAATGTTTTTTTTGGGAATATGATTTTTACTTCCCATTTTCATTTTGGAGAAGCTTTTAGGTGAGTTTTTGAGGTGTGCTTGATTCCTTGCTCGCTAAAAATGGCGAACACACCCCCACCACCACCAGCCACCATTTTCTCGTCCTTCCAAATGTTAGGTGCCATAGCCCTTTCAGGAGCAAACTTCGGATTCACAGGAAAATCTGCTCATGATTCGCGACCGTGCAAAAGAGAAAATGATGAAGGAGAGAGAAGAGAGAGAACCAGCGAAAGGAAAGAGAAGAAGAAGAACAAGAAGAACAAGAAGAATAAAAAAACAGACGACTCCTTTTACTGGTACCAACCTTCTCTTTTTATGGTTTTGTTCATCAATCCAAAATAAAAGTAGCCAATTTTACGAGCAAACATCGAAATACACTCCTGAAATTACTAAAGACGAAATCTTGTTTCAAAAGACACAATTTTGTTCAGTTTTGTGTCTTATTGTTTCATGCTGAAATGGCTCCCCTCCCCAGAAAATGACAAATTCAGATGCAAGCTGGGGGGAAGACAAAAGGGACAGATTATGATCTGCAACAAAATTGGAACTTTTGTTTTTTACCTCTTGTGCTTTTCCTGGTTTTGTGCTTGCGTTAAGTGAGGAAAGGAAATGTAGACAAGGAGGAAGGATGTCAATACACGAAGAGTTCAATATTAGAGAATGAACCGAGAGCACAAGTTTGCGAAGGCCTGGAAAGCAGCTGCAAAGAAGAAGCTAAACAATTCGTGTCTCACAATGTCTATTACAAATATAGATATTGAGGAGCCTAGTCCAGGCGAGATTTGCCATGTGGAAAATGTTCTCCCAACCGGTGATTTCTACACAGGTGAATGGTGGAACAATGTGCCCCATGGAAATGGGAAGTTCCTTTGGACAGATGGGTGCATGCATTTTGGTAGATGGAATAAAGGGAAGATGACGGGGAAGGGTAGGTTTAGCTGGCCATCAGGTGCCACTTATGAAGGTGAATTCAAAGCTGGGTATATGGATGGGAAAGGGACTTTCACAGGTTCTTTAGGGTATACATATAGAGGTCATTGGGTTATGAACTTCAAACATGGACGTGGGACCAAGAGCTATGGCAATGGAGATTATTATGATGGTGATTGGCGCCGGGGATCACATGAGGGTCATGGGAAGTACCAATGGAAGAGTGGTAACCTTTACATTGGTCAATGGAGGAATGGGAAAATGCATGGAAGTGGGACAATGATTTGGGAGAATGGTGACAGATATGATGGTTCTTGGGAGGATGGCTTTCCTAAAGGGAATGGGACTTTCAAATGGGCAGATGGGAGTTTCTATGTTGGCATCTGGAGTCAAGACTCCAAGGAGAGGAATGTAACTCATTATCCATCTAGTAGTCTAACTGGGAACTTAGATTGGGATCCTCAGGAGCTATTTTCATTGTTAGAAGATTGTAAGGTTTGTCCTTGCGAGAAAGTGCCAGTCTTTCCATCACAGAAGTTGCCAAACTGGTCAGAGATGGATGTAGGGGAATGCAAGCTTTTAGAAGGTGGAAGGCTGAGTGACCCAGGTTGGGGTTCAGATAGTGATTGTGATATAGTTGAAGATCCACTGCTTAGAATTCAGCCAGCAAGAAGGCAAGGGGAGACGATATCAAAAGGGCACAAGAACTATGAACTCATGCTCAACTTGCAACTGGGTATCAGGTGATTACTCGCTCTAGTTACGTGCAGACTTTTTAGTACTTCACCTCTGTTACTTTCAGATGATTCATATTCTCAAGTATTCAGCTCCGCAATCTGATTATTGGTTTTTTAAAATAAATGGTCTCAATCAACCATACACTATGTTCAGTTCTTAACTTGATGGAATTAGATCTTGCTCTGGATGGGTTCCTTCTCTCTGATGTAGCTAACCAGTTTCACCCCAACACAATTTCACAAGCTCAATTTACTTAACGGCCCTAAGTTTTATTTTTTTACCTATCATCTGTGCTTTATGAAAGTTTCAATTGTTTGATATATTGATTGGTGGCACCTTTAACAGGCATGCAGTTGGAAGACCCGGGCCACCTATAACACTTGATCTGAAGTCTTCAGCTTTTGATCCCAAGGAAAAACTGTGGACCAAGTTTCCCCCTGAAGGATCCAAGCACACTCCACCTCACCAATCATCAGACTTTAAATGGAAAGATTATTGCCCACTTGTTTTCAGGTTGGATACTAAAACCTTGACCTAATTAAGATGAGCTGCTGCTGCTCTTATACAAGACCTTAGTAATATTTCAGCACCTATCACAATGAGTCCATGTTAAAGAAAATAGTTTCTGAACATTGTTTCATCATATACTCAATAGGCAAGAAGTTTTTCCTAAACTAGTGTATTGAAGTGAGATTAAGGTTTTTGTGACAAGATACAAGTGGCAGGAGTTTGTCTTTCTGGAATCTTGCAGCATCCTCTATTAATTATAAGTTTAGCTTTTTGTATTGGTTATATGCTTATGGGAAGTGGTTCAAGTATATGTCTTGCCTTTTGATACAATATATTATATTTTTTATCCTTTATTTTTATAACTATATAGAATTGACTTGATTCCTGTAAATATCATTCTTTCCTTAACTCAGGACCCTCAGAAAATTATTCAACGTCGATGCAGCTGATTACATGATTTCTATATGCGGGGATAATGCCCTTCGAGAACTCTCATCTCCTGGAAAAAGTGGCAGCTTCTTTTACCTTACACATGATGACAAATACATGATAAAGACGATGAAAAAGGCAGAAGCAAAGGCAAGCTAGTGAAGTTATGCCACATCTATTACTTAGCTTTTTGCACATGCAATCTGGATGCATCAATGACCTATGATCTTGATTCGTCATAGATCTCTTAACTGTAATAATATCCTTGGAACAGTTGTACATTGTTAGAAACTCTCGGTGAAACAGTACCTTGACGCAAAACATTATGGAAAAGCATTTTCTTCCATATCTTTAACTTAAAAATCACATTGTTTCTGTTTACAGGTGCTAATAAGGATGCTTCCAGCCTACTATAATCATGTCAAATCGTTCGGCAGTACACTGGTTACCAAATTCTTTGGTCTTCACTGTGTGAGGTGTGGTTCAGCACAGAAGAAGGTAGGAAGTCCCTAGTGTAAATTTATTCTTCTTGTAGAGAGAATCCACTCTGATTTCTATTTCATATGGATATGTATCAGGTGAGATTTATCATAATGGGGAATTTGTTTTGTACTGATTATGGCATCCATAGGCGATTTGACTTGAAAGGCTCTTCTCATGGCCGTACAACATCTAAACCTGAATCAGAAATTGATGCAACGACAACCCTTAAAGATCTTGATCTCAATTTCATGTTTCGGCTACACAAAACTTGGTTCCAAGATTTCTGCAGGTGCTTCATCTTCTCTATTTTTCAAAAATGAAGTTTTGATTGACCATGAGTCATGATACTCTCAGACAGAGAACTGTAAATGGAAGGGCTATATACTTGCAAACTGGTTTGTGGGTTAGAGGTTTAAATATACAATGGAACCACGATTTTTGTTGCTTTGTCTATAATGCAGACAAATAATATGTTAAAATGAAACTTGAATTGTACTTACTTTTAGGAAACTTGATACATTTTCCTTTTTGGGTTGTCCTATGAAAACTCATTCGTTTCTTTTTTAGGAAACTTTTGCACACTAACTTTACCTTATTACCTTTAGTTTCTTTAACATTTAAAACATTACTTTTGGCTTATATGCCTGTTTAAACTTTATTACCTTAAAGTCTCCAACATTCCGTAATCTCCATGCCTAGTCAAACATATCTTCTTTGCTGGGATGGAGGGTGTATTTGCTTTGAGCTTTTCTATTTCCTCTGTTGGTTGTGGATGTAGCTTATTACTCTTATAATGCAGGCAAGTTGACAAGGACTGTGAATTGCTTGAGCAGGAGAGGATTATGGATTATAGCATGTTGGTTGGCCTTCACTTCCGTGAGGTTTCTCGTAGAAACACCCCTCATTCTGGAGCAGGTACTCTGATGGGTCATACCTATCACTGGATTAGCTTTCTCAGATTTACCGAAGCAAACTGCTGATGCTGGAGTTTTGCAGGCAATGGTGATGCTGGTCAAAATGGAAGTACAGATCAGCTACTCCTGGATCAATCTAGGTAATTGAATGCTTTATACAGCAACAACACCAGTCAGTTCTGTTACTTTCTTGATTAAGGCCTTTTACTTTAACAACGATCATCTGTGAGTTGATATGATGGGAATTTCTGGACATATTCGGATGCAGGTTGTCTTCTATCAAACTAGGCATAGAAATGCCAGCAACGGTGGAAAAGACGGTGAGGAAAAACGAAGGTGAAGCTCAACTGGTTGGTGAGCCTACCGGGGAGCTATATGAAGTCATTCTCTTCTTCGGTATAATAGACATATTACAGGACTATGATATTAGCAAGAAGCTTGAGCATGCATATAAATCTATGCACTATGACCCAACCTCAATCTCTGCTGTTGATCCAAAGCAGTACTCGAGACGCTTTCGCGACTTTATTTTCAGAGTTTTTGTAGAAGATTCATAATAACTCAGAAAAATTTCTCCAGTGTCGATGACTTGAGGCCGTAATCTGTCACTGTCCAGTTGGTTCCACCTTAGATAGCATAATGGTGATTGCATATGGTCTCGGTAGAATGGTTCATGGCAACAAGGGGAGGCATGCTTGCAGTGCAAGAAAGCAGATTATCCCAGCCTTGAATGTACATGTGCGTCAAAGTAGAACTTAATAGGAATTCAGGATACAGAAACTAACTTGTCAGCAATTTTGAATGGAAACTTTTGTAGCTGTGTACTGATGTAAATACAGAGTTAGAACATGCATTTTTTTTTTGAAGACAGAGGTGTCCCCACCTTTGGTTAGAACATGCATTTGTATTGGACAAAGTGTATACCACCGTCTCCATTGAAAGAAATGATAAGAATATTATTTTTGGATATGGCACATAACATTTATGAACTCATTGATTGGGGTGAAGCTGTGGATTAAACTAAATGATCATTTGAAAAATTCATATTAGAGTTGAGTAAATTTACCATTATTAACTACTCTGTCTATTCGTCAATAATTGGTCCATTTGTTTTGGCTGTTTTACAGTATTTAATCTATGATTTTTTTTTTCTATGAGCATTGAGATATTTTAAGTTAAATAATTCATATGCATATCATAATTTTCAACATAAATTTTCTACATATTTTTTCGTGAATTTTTTTCACTATAGATCTTTGTTAAAATTTGAGTCAAATATTGAATCTTAAAACATGAAAATCAAATGGCTAATTAATGGTGGGTGGATGGAGTACATATGTAACCAACTCCTAACCTCAACTTCAAATACTATCTCCATCTAATAAGTAGTGAATCGCAACATTTAATCTATAACTTTATTTTACAGTAAGTTTAAACTATAAGCTTAAAACTGAAATTAAAAGAAAAAAAATCTTTGAACTTTTTGGGGTTTTTTTTATACATAGGGGTAGGGGATTGGGGATGGTAGAGACTTAAATACAAGATTTCCACCTTATGTCCAATGAGCTTAGCCACCAAGCTGCACTTTTTGGGGTTTGCTTTGAAAAGTTTTCAGCTTTCAAGCAATTTGTGTAGAATCAGGCAATTAGCCCTTATAACTTACCTTGTGAATAAAGTATATGCGTCTGTGCTTTTTAATAGAGATGTTATTTTCTCAGATCATCTGCTTGCTGCTCAAGGAACTTATCTTGTGCCCCTTTCAGCTTGTATGTCTACTGATATTGTGATGGAAGTTTGAGAAACATGAGGCTTTTGATCATGATCGATTCATAAGCTTCTGCTTCAGATGTTGTAACTGTTGACAATTGATGAAAAATTACTGTTGTTCCTTTGTGATTTAGTGGATAACGCAGCAGAACCAGGAAAGAGATTCATGTTTGTTGAATCTTGTTTGAGATGGATAGGTTCTCTCTTACTGTTTTTTTTCCTAAAAAAAGATGCTGGTTCTTGTACTATTGATCATAAAGTTCTGGACAAACAAAAGTTTAGTTTTACAAAATGGAGGGAAACTTGTGGGAAAAACAGGAGAGAACACAAATTTATGGAGAAAAATAAAACGCAACTTTAATAATGCCATATTTTGCCCAATATAGATGCAATAATAAAAAGATAAATAAGGAGTAGCAATATAAAAAGATTCTCCGTCCTTTTATTGTTGCAACATTTTGATTTTCGATGTCAAATTGACTTTGGTTTATCTACATTAGTTTGATGTAGAAAAAAATTCAAAAATATATATATTTAGAAACTAAACTCTTAAAATTTTTGTTGTTTGCTAAAATTGGTAAATTTATATTTAAAAATTTAAAGAAATAAAATCATAAATTAAAAATGGGAAAACAAAATATTGCAATAAAAAAGGACAGATGTAGTAAATAATACTCCTAACGCTTAAGTGCATAAACCGCAGGGCTACTGCATCTCTTTTCGCTAATCGTAATTCATAAATTGAACCATCATTAATCAGCTGTCCCAACGCTTCATTAATTTAATCAACAGTCATGGGAAGAGAAAAAAAGAACAACCTGGACTAAGCATATTCTGACTAAGAGCCAAGATTACAGCCCCAATCTCCACTTATTTATAGTCAACTCAATCCTGGCTCTGAACAAATGTAGCCACCATAGCAGAAAGCATCTCATTACATGCTCAAACTGATCCTATAATTCCCCAGTTCAGTTCTGAAGCTGGGATTTGTAGATTTCTTGCCCAGAGGTGGCTGCAGTTATCGGACATAACCTGATAGAGAAAGAGTACGGTTTTGCAGGAACCAGATACTTGTCGTGCACGCAGGGCGTCCAGCTATCATCTCCGCCCAAGCCCATGTGCTTGTGGTCAAGGTGCACCTACAATGTTAACAGATTTAGATGACTAGCCTGAATTCAAACAATGCAAATGTCTGGAAACATGTTATCTGATGAAAACAGCTGCATATAAAGCACTGAAAAATACGAAACTCGCTTCCTAAACTTTAAATGCAAGTAGTGAACTTGATTAAAATGGATACTGATTCTCACTCGCATCATATACTGGACACGAGCAATCCTTTATGAGTATTTTGATCATGAAAAATTGAGTAAAACAAAAGTTCGAAAGTCAAACGTATCAGTTACTTTATAAATTGAGTACATTTTCTTTTGTTTCTTTTTTTTTAAAATGAAAAAAATTTAAAAATCATCTTAAATATCAGTTACTTTATGTTAAGAAACTAATCGTAGCCATATCCTTTAACTTAACAAATACTTGCGCCATTATTACAGTAAGAATTTTTTTATCCCCCAAGGACATGTTATAATTTAACTGTAGCAAAATCTTTGTGATTTCCTAACAGCTTCACGCAAGAACATGCAATAAAGTGTTCAAGATTATAGTGCAATAAAGGAGTTATAAGCAACTATTACCAAAGCTTTACCTCAATGTTATTCCCTTCAATGAGCTCCTCATTATGTGTTGCCCGCTCAAGTTCTGCTGTGCCATAATAGCTAGCACTCATTTGCATAGGGTTGGAATTCCCATAAATTGAAGCGTAGATTCCACGGCCATCCCTGTTTCGATATGTCACCCACCTAACATCTGCCCTGCCTCCACATTCCACAGGGACAATATATGGTACATGCATATCCTTCACCGTCTTCTCAAAGATGCCAACATGGGCTGCAGCCTTCCTGTCAGGATAGCACTCGAATGGTCCTCTTCCATACCATTTAACCTCGTCAACTGACTTTTCCAGGTGAAATTCTACTCCAACACGAGGCAAAGGTGGGAGATCAGCATGCGGTTTCACATTTGTTTCGATAATGACATCTCCAGAACCATGTATGGTGTAAACCATGTCGACGGTAAATAACACATTTGATTTTTCCAGATCAGTACTATTGTTCACTTCACCCTTCGGGATGCCACGGTACGTTACCAGTATTTGGACAATGTGGTCGGTAATATTCTTCACAGAACAGCTTTCTGTAACAAAAATTGTGTCACTAATGTGAGCTGCCTTCCACCTGGAGTAGTAACTACTTGATTCGCCCCCTTTGTCGTTATCTGTAGGTGCTCTCCAAATGCAAGGGAATACACCATTGTTCATGATAGAAGTTCCTTCAACCTACCATTTGCAGAAACATGCCATGACGTTACCACTTTGCTAAAATTGCCAATACAAAGAAATAAAGAAAGTGAAGAAAAAGAAAAGAAAACAAATTTAAGGCATTAAAAGGATAACGTTTACTCCCTCTATCCCATCAGTGATGCAATGTTTGTCTTTTGATGTCACTTTGACTTCAATTTATCTATATTATTCTTTAGCAATTTTTTTTCTTCTCAAAAACATTTATAAAGGTTTACCAGTTTATGAACTAAAACCTGGTGGTAGATAGTTTATCGAGAGACTAAATTTCTGCGATGTGCTCTAGCTTTTAATAGAGGCAAACAAATGAAAAATGTAAACAACAAATCCGGTAAAGAGTGATTAAGAGTATCAAAAAAGATGATCTCAACTAGTCGGAGTCGGCTAAAAAAATCCTATCTTACGTTCACTCATTTGGAGGCAGCTTTTTCATCAGCCCTAAAAGAGAGATTCCTTACTTTTGAGCTCTATTGCTAAACTGTGCAAAAAACAACTGCAGAATTCTGGCAAGGACACACAGATTTACTTCTAAATGAAAGGGTCAAACTTTCACTAGTCAGAACCTCCGATACTGCTCTTCTCATGGTTCCATTCTCATCCTTATGAAAGAAACTCAATTACTTCTTGAAAGAAGAAATTTCATGTAGAAAATAATAGAAAAACGTGTCAGGTAGCATAAGATTCATGGAGAATCAATTACTTCATGTTTACAGTACTTTAATCCTAGAACCATATACACGTATGTCATATAAAAATGTAGATTGTAGGCCAGGACACGGCCAAAAGATCCCACACCAATGAAGACTGGATTAATGTTAAAGCCCCATTCATCTTTTCCAACCCAATCGGCCAAAAGTTATGCCCCCACATTTAATGCTCATTGCTTCTTCATCAGAGAGTAGCATTGGGAAATTAAGTAAATGCATTTTCTTGAATGAAACATACTCCTATAAATTAATGGCCACCAAGCAATACTTGATGACATTTCATACCTTCCAGCTTTCAAAAGTTCCAGATTTGACATTAAACTCAATATCCCATGATTTTTGGTGGCTAATTCTGATCTTCTCCCCATGCATTTGGGTGGAGATTATCGCATCATTGGTTTTGATGACCTGAAAGATGCAGTGGTAGAGAAAACAGTTCAAGATAAAAAAACAACTAGAATGTTCATCTCGGCAGCTTAAGTTTGTAAGAGTATTTACATGAGGGGAAGTTTCTCTTCTAGCAGGTAATTGAAATTGTGCAGATGAAACAACATGACCAGCTTCGAGCCATCTTGTTTGATGTGAAAGCTTGGCAGTCAATGTCAGAAAAATTTCTTCAGCCGTAGACGTCTTCCATGGAGAATACCATGGACTAGAATTCCAATCAACGTTGTAGGTGCTCTGTGGTGAAATTGATGGAAGTGAAATACTCCCAGATTCAATTTCACACCCGTCGGCATGAATAACCCAGCTAAACTCTATTGCTTCTGTTGTTTCATAAAAATGCGTGTTTTTTATCTGCATTCAACAATAAACCAGAGCCCAGTCTAAACCTAGTTAGACAATATAGCCAATTTTGAGTAAGATTATAGTAATCATGAACAAACTATCATGCAGTTGCAGCAGATTGTTGTAGAACAGCTGGCTTCTCATGACAGGCATTTTTGTACATAACAATTCTAAATTTGCCACTGTTCTGTATGAAACAATTTAAGCCAGTTATACTATAATATTCTGCAGAAGGAAATTGGCAGAGCTGAAGACAAAATATTTTCTCACATATGCTGGCTCGACATCAAGATAACGTTTCAATATGGAGGAAATTGCAAACTCTTCAGCACGCAAATACAACATGGACAAGTTAATTACCTTGATGATATCCTCCTCTAGTGAAAACTTGATGGGTTGATAAACATGCTTAACCTCTGAAACAGTGATTAACATTTTTAATGAAAAAGAAAAATGAATGTGCATGGTTATCAAAATTCTGATTACGCATCTAAAGGTTAAAAATCAATCTCCATGTTACCGTGCATTGCAGGATGAGGAGTCCGATCAGGCCATATAAGACCATTCAGACAGAAATTTGAATCATTAGGGGTGTCCCCGAAATCTCCCCCATACGCCCAATGCTTACGACCATCTGAGCCTTCCTTCAACAATGCCTATTAACCAAACAATAAATTCTGTGAAGTGGAAGACAGGTAGAAGAAAAGAGGTTCATAGGGAATGGTACATACAGGAAACAAACTTCAGTGGCACAGGTATTACTCTATACAGAAAAGACACTGGTAATGGTAAATTAAGATTTGAAGATATTGTTTGCGAAGGAATACAAGGTATCTTATTAAATGAATAAATAATTAACTAGTCCAAATATGGTGGTATAAAAAATTCTTGCTTGCTTTGGTATTCGCCAGCATATCTTAACATGGTGCACAAAATCAGCAGTCACTATTGAACTTGTTAAAACATCCAACCCAAAACTAAATGAAAATGGTGAGTCCAAACCACAAAAGTATGCCTAAATGACCCTTCACTGTCATGTGAGCTTTGCCACTTAACATGCTCCAGCATTTACAGGTTGGTGAGATGAAAAGAGCTATCATGTGGACCAAGACAGTAATGGGGTTTATAAGTTATAACTTAAAAGACAGGGCAGTAATAAAGCATCCAGCCAGAACCAGTTGGAAACAAGTGGAGAGGGCCGAGAGGCCTCACTATGATAGCAATATTAACTGACCCCTCAACCCTGTCCGCTAGTTAACCTCTTGCTTTGCTATTTTCCAATCTTTTAGAATTGCTACAAGCTTAGCTAGCTCAGGATAGGTACATAATGGATCAACAAAATTGAATTATTTTTATTACTTTTAACCAAATACTCCATCCATCCCAAGATATTAGATATATTTGACTGGTCACGGAGATTAAGAAATGTTATTGATTAGAGGGTAATAAAGTAAAATATGCATTTAAGAAAAAAGTAGCTTTCTTAGTGGAAAGGGAAAGTGGGGTTTAAAGGTTAAGTTGGTGTGAAAAAGTTTCCTAAAAAGGAAATGTATCTATTTAAATGGGACAACCCAAAAAAGAAAAAAAAAATTTCCTGGGACGGAGGGAGTAGTAGATTGACCTCAACAGTAATTAACTATTCTAGAGCTTTCCTCTTATCATATACCACAGAGGATGGCAGAACTTGGAACCTTTAAAAAGTAATCTACTTCCTGAGCAGAAAACATAGTTTAGTTAACCAACTAGCTTTTCTTTCCTTTCCTTTTTTCTTTCCTTGTTAAGATTTTTGGATTAAAGTAATTTTTTAAAAAAAATTTGGTTCAACTTTTAACGTTTGTTTACCATGGGGTTCTGTTCATTAGCACGACAATTTCTCAAACTTTTCAAATTTAATTTTTTTCATCTAATTTTTCCTATCTAATACTATTTCACTCTACTTTCTAGAAACCCGAACTTTTTCTCCAAATTTTCCTAAAGAACACAGCCCAAGCCCTTTTGGAAGTTAACATGGCCAAGCATGTTTTGAAAACCTGGTGCTTCAGATGCTGCCTCATGAAGCTGATGGGAGTTTATCACAGTAACGCTAGAACACTAGAGTGATTGCACAACTAGTGCAGTTCCTGGTCAAACCATTTGTCTTTACCTCCTGCATCAAGAGTATTTCTTTTGATATAAGAAGACACTACTCATACTTTTTCCAGGCTCTTATGAAGTTTTGTAAAACAAAACACATTACTTGTATAAAAAAAAATAGACAGCCAATTTTGTGAATGAAAATAAAAGATAAGCACAGATAATTGAAAAACCCTACGTCACTGCCACACAAAACATTTCTGCAAGAGGAGGAATGTGATATAAGCTGTAAACAGCGTATTGCAAGTTATCAAAAGGAGCACAAAGATAAATAACCTGGTCGACCCACTCCCATATAAAACCACCCTGGAGCCCGAATGTATTATCAATTGCTTCCCAGTATTCTTTTATATTTCCACTGCTGTTCCCCATTGCATGTGAATACCTGCGGAAATTCCAACATGACACCCATTCATGAAAATAACTGCTATGAGGACATAAAACTGATTGAATACATATGGAAAATTCACTGTAAGAAATGAGAGAAAACTGCATACTCGCATAAGATTAGAGGACGTGTTTCATTGGGGTCATTGGCAATCTTAACTATGTCCCAGACACGCATGTACATTGGGCATACAATGTCTGTTGATGTGGTTCTGGATCCACCTCCCTCATAGTGTATTAGTCGGCTCGGATCCCTCCCTCTAACCCAACCTAAAAAGTTCTCTACATTAATATGGATATTGAGAGAATCACACAAATCATAGAGCATAGTCCCTCAGGAAAGCTACAACCAGAGAAATAAGTTTTAAAACTGAATCAAAGTATAATTGCCTTCTACTGTAGCATGTAAAATCATTTACAGTGTGTTCTTTTTTAAACAATTTTGAGAAAAAGTCTTAGTTTTTGATAAGTTTGGGGAAAATTTTATGAATTTTTTTTAATGAAAAAGTCCTTATATTACAGCCCGCATATCAGTGGTAGAGCGCGCCCCTGATAATTGCATCGTTGTGCCTGGGCTGTGGCCTATAGGGGAAGAATTACCAGCTGCAGCAGAGTGATTAGGTCCATATCCAGCCTCATTTCCTAATGACCAAGAAATAATGCATGCATGGTTTTTATCCCTCTCCACCATGCCTATTACTCGATCAATCATTGAAGCAGCCCAACTAGGTTCCTCAGTAGGATGCTTTAGATGTCCAGACAGAAAAAATCCATGTGTCTCAATATTAGCTTCATCTATCATGTAGAAACCAAACAGATCACACAATTCATACCAACGAGGATGTTGGGGATAGTGGCTGTTCCTCACGGCATTGATATTATTTTGCTTCATTAAAACTAAATCCTGCGAGGAAAGAAAGTAGGACCAAACAAGTTTGTCTGTTCATATGTAATGGTCAAAGAATCCGCAAACGTGAAAGTGACCTCAGAAAATCTTACCTTAACCATGCAAGATTCTATGTTTGTCTTCCCTAAACGAGGGTGGTGTTCGTGCCTGTTCACACCTCTTATAATAACGGGATGCCCATTGACAAGTAGTTGTTTAGGGGCCCTGGAAACTTGCCTTATACCAACTAGGCATGACTCGCAATCTACTATGTTGCCGGAAGAATCTTTCAGGACAACTACCAGCATGTACAGATTAGGCTGCGAAAAAAAAAACTACTGTAATAAATTGAACAGAAACATATTCTAGGATAAAGTTGAGCAACACCAAACGGACAATGATGAAAACTTCAAGAACCATAGGCAAACATGCGATACAACAAGCAGGCTGAATTCCCTTTCCAAGCCATCAATATAACATCTGTGAACTAGAGTAAATGGTAGGCATGATGTAGATGATGTTCTTACAGATGAACAATAGTTCTAGAAGCTATCTTTAATTCGATTTCAAGAAGACAAAGATAGTTCACTGTTTGTGGACCAGTACATATTGACTAAATCAGTACACATATTACAATTATAATTTAAATGATGAAGAATTCTCACCTGTTCAGCAGACCAAAGTTTTGGCTTTTCCAGTCTCCCCACAAGCTCATACCCATGAAAACCTATACTTCCTCTGCTGGCGGGACTGAATTTTATGTTAGTTAAATTTGATGAATGCAAATCAGCATGCCCAGAAAGGTTGCACCAACTACCAGTATCATATAGATGAGCGTCAAGGGTAAAATTGGCAAGTACATTCTTTGATGCTTCGTGGGGACTATTAAGTTTGATTTCGACCTGAAAAGCAGATAGTTTCATGCAACTTTTAATGGGTGAGAATATCATATATATACAATGTACAGTATGACTAATACAGGTTTCAAACAAAATGAGTATCTAAGGAATTTAAAAACCAACGGATGTATATATTCACAACATACTTATTAAGCATGGTGAGTGGTTTAGTTGCCCAGCCAGGTTCACTAAAAAGTACTACATCCGTTTCTTTTCAATTGAGACGTTTGACTTTAGATACTTTGTTTGACTTAATTTTTAACTAAGAAGACTTAGTTAAAAAATTTGAAAAAAAATATTCTTAGAAACTAGACTCTTTGGTTTACCTTTTGTATATAAATTATTTGACATTGTATAACGAAATAATAAAGAAAAAAAATCATAGGTTAGATGCTGAAAAAGAAACGTAACAATTAAATTGGGACGGAGGGAGTAGTAAATAAATCTAATGTTCCAAAGCCAAAAAAAGGTGAAAATGAAGCAGAAATCCTTTTCAATTTTCAGAACAGAATATAAGAAAGGTTTTCTTAAAAAGATTGTTAGAAAGAAAGAAGACAAGACAGGACAGGACAACACATACAGATGACAACATGAGCAAGAGGGTAGAGGAGAGTGGAAAAGCATGATTTTTGAAATATTTTCCTTTTCAATATATTTCTATTATGAAAAAAAAGAACCCTGGTTTCAGTAAAACCTTTACAGTACTAAGAATTTCTCCATTGTCTTCTTTTATGGAAGTAATCACAATCAATAAACCAGAGGTTTTACAATAGATTAAAGGTGGGGAAAACTAATGGATTAGTTTTCAATTCAATGTAGCTTTGACGTCCCATCTGACATATACACTAGATGAGAGAGAATCATGGTGCACGTTTAACGAAAGTATGGAAGGAGACCTAAAACTAGATATACGGAGAATAACCAGTTACTTTGCTGATGTAACGCATCATATCTAATTACCTTATTTCGACCATCATTTTTGAGGAAGTTGAAAAAGATAAAGGAAGAACAAATAAAGAATTCTGACCTTTCACAAGGTACATTCATAAGGCAGAATATAAACAAGTCAGAATACTAGTTTCCACTCCAAGTTTAGAAAGGGTTTAAAACATCTTGATGCAAGCATTCAGCATTATAGCATCATACCCTGAAAAACTTAAGGACATGAGATTGAATAAATCTGTACTTACCTGTATATCCGCATAAGAAAAATCACCAGCCAAGTTGGATCTGAAAAAGTAATCCTCAATAAAAACCTGCAGAACAACTAGGATCGGTTACTTATCATTGTATGATCCAAGTTATACAGACATCCTATTCTCAGGAAAACAAGATGTCTCACTTTCAGTTCTCCTATATAGCCTTTGATTCTTTTGCGCTCACATCTACTACTCGATAGTTTATTATGAAAGCTAGTAAAACTATATAAAGGAAAGAACACGGGCAAACAGATTCAACCAGGATAACCAACCTGTGGTTTAGCAAGAAGAAGAACATCACGATGAATTCCAGATAACCACCAGTGATCCTGATCCTCGAGATAAGATCCATCACTCCATCTAAATACTTTAACAGCCACAAGGTTTTTCTTTTCGGAACCACATGGATGACAGTGATCCGTAATTTCAAATTCAGCAGGCAACCTACTATCTTGACTGGATTGAAATCATGGAAATGAGCTAGTTAATAGGATTTATCAGTGAAATTTCTCCAAGCTGGGGGAATTCTTTGACATGACATAGAAATAGGAAACCATTTTAAAATAAATAACACAACAAATCGAATGATTACCCTATCTCATATTATCTGCTATGATGCATTTGAGCTTACATATGAGCACAACCAGATTCATGTGAACTTTAAAAAGCATTGTAAATTACATAAAACCAAAAAAACACAGTAGCTTCCTTCTATCATTCTTTATTTGTTTTACATCCTGACTGATTTTTCTACATGGCTGTAAATGCTAGTATTCATCTTATGCCTTCCTACTTGAAATACTGTTTGACTTTTATCTCATGCAACCAATGAAAGATACACAATGTTCCAGTTTCTAATAGAGAAATCATCGATGAACAATCAATAAGCTTCTTTCCTATACAAAGATGCCGAGGACACTTGGTGCTGGTCCTTCGACAAAGGCGGGGGAGTATTCTACTAAATCTATAGCAAATATGCTCGACACTCGCAGCACAACAGTTCACGCAAATGAGCTAAGGTGGTGCAGATTGGTCCCGTGCAAAGTCAATGTTTTTGTGTGGCGAGCGATTCATGGATTCATCCCCACAAGACCAAACCTCGTGAACCGTGGTGTTCCGTTGCAGAATCTGGACTGTCCGATATGTGGACGCGAGCAGGAGACGGCAACTCACGCAATTCTATCTTGCCATTATGCCACACACATTTGGCGGTCTGTGGAAGCTTGGTGCGGTATTTCACAACTACTGTTACTACACCCTCTGGAGCTAGTCTCACACACTCTCATTGGCGGTCTTACAGCGAAGATCCAAGAACGCCTCAGAGCAATTGTCTATATCACCGCTTGGGGGATTTGGAAACCAAGGAATAAAATGGCCATGTAACAAATTTCTTGGAGTTCACTGGCTATTCTATCGGAAATTCAAGCCACCTCTCTTCTTTGGATTGGAAATAGATCAACTCGATTGAATCTGGGATGGCCCGAGTGGCTCATTAACCCACTTGGGTCCTAAGTTTTGATGTGTTGAATCAGGTTGCTCAAGCAGCGAGTTTCGGTTTGTCTAGAGCTCTGTTGATATTTCGTTTTCTGTAGGGTTTGTTAGTGATGGAGTGTTCTAGTTTCTCTTCCCCTCTTCCCTTTCCTCAGGGGAAGGGGGTTGATCTGTTTCTTTTTCTTTATTAATATAAAAATTTTCATTTTGCTGATAAAAAAAACAAGAGAATACAAAAACCTAATTACATCAACTAATCACTAAAGCCAACCTGTCTACTCAGCTACATGATTATTATGTATAGTTGCTCAGAAGATGATAGTCCAACCATGAGCTCCAAAACAGCAAGATCCCTATTCAATATTGCTATTTGACAATATGTAACAAAAAAAAAGATTATATGATAAAAGTGTATTTCCTGAGAAGAAAAGGTGGAGTTTACTTGTTAAAAATAAGAAACTTAGAAGATCAATCAGATTTCTCTCCAAGTGTAATATTCACAGAACTGCAGTTTACGAACTTCATTTACTGTATTAACATATCATACTCTTGCTAAAAGGAGACAAACAGTCAAGAAATACACCCTGAAATATCCAACTTCTCTAATATCCTAATGAGGATCCAGCTTAATACCTTCAAAGTTTATCACTAATGATATAGTGCTACCACTAAACTGTTCTAAAACTCTAATTCTTTCTGGTTTTATTAGTCACACAATGCAACCCAAAGAAAAACCTTTTTCTAAAGCATATAGTACCTGTAACCAACAGCGACCCCATTGACCCATACGAAGAAGGCAGAATCAACTGCTTCAAAGTGCAAAAACACTCTACGACCTGTCAAACCCACAAAATGAAAAACTTTCACACCGGCGGAAATTGGGAAATCGGTAATAGGGAAAGAAACTATAAAGGTAAATGAAGTTACGAAATGAGGATGGTGAATCCTCACTTAAGCCAACCAAGAGAGAATATAATGAAAGCTTTCCTGTATTCATTTGTCTTCATTTGAAAAAGAAATTTAAAAACACATATTAGTAGTAAGTTATTTTATAATAAAAAATCCCAAAAAATTATGAAAAAACATTTTGATCCAACTCTCCATGAGGAATAACAAATTGAACTTCAAGGGCCTAATACTTGCTGCATTTTATAGGGCTTCCTACTCAAGACATGGCCGGAGACAAGAAAGCTTTATGGCTGACATATTGATCTTATTCTCTTTTGTCTGAGATAGAAAATTCCTTCCTTATAAAGAAGTTGCAGTTTCAATAACCAAAACATATATTATCAGCAGTACGAAGCCACAATCCAAATTGTGGCAAAAATTATGAAAGATATTCTTTGGCCAGGAACATGTGCAATAACCAATTGATGGATATTCGATTGAAAGTTTAATATGCATGGATTGGTGGGAGAAGAAATTTCTAGCAACTTACAATAGCGGAAATATTCATTTTCAGAGGGGGAAGACAGAAGAAAAAATAAAATAACAAGATGCGAAAACCATTAGAAGATAGGAACAATCATTATCAATTAAAAAAAAGTTACATATGGCTCATATAGTGTAAATGCATATACAGACATACCATCCCAATCCTTAGGAATGCTGAAGTATGTCCTGTAGCAGCCTGTAGGATTTTCTGAAGGAACGTGTGGGGGATCAAGTGGAAATGGATAGACAACATTTGTGTAGATAGGAATGTCAAAGCCATGCACTTGCCAGTTTGAAGGAACTGTTTCAATTCAAAACAGAATTGAACAAAAATATTTTCAGAATTGATGCTTAATACATTAGGAAGATAATAAGGTAACTATTTCAGCTTAAAAATGAATTGAACATGAAACTGTCACGGTTGATAATTAATAAACTAGGCAAAAAAATAAATATAGAAAATACTGTATTTCTTGCATACAACAGAACTGATGAATCAAGAGAATAAGCTAATAAAGCATCTATTGTTCAAGGGGGAAAAACGTGAGCCCTTATGTTTTCCTAATTCATCAGCTATTCCATAGAATTTGGAACAAAGACTGTAAAACTGAAACTTGGAGGTAGAAAATGATACACCATACCCACTCTATGACTCTAGCTGGCTTTTAAGAGGTTCCCTCCCTCAAGATCTTGCATACAACTGAACATATTTCTTGCATACAACAGAACTGATGAATCAAGAGAATAAGCTAATAAAGCATCTATTGTTCAAGGGGGAAAAACGTGAGCCCTTATGTTTTCCTATTTCATCAGCTATTCCATAGAATTTGGAACAAAGACTGTAAAACTGAAACTTGGAGGTAGAAAATAATACACCATACCCACTCTATGACTCTAGCTGGCTTCTAAGAGATTCCCTCCCTCAAGATCTTACAAATGGCTAATACAGATATCCATTGGTGACTCGATCTCATAATCACAAACCAAACATCGCATAAATTAAATCAAACAGGCCAAAGATGCACAAAACGGGATAAACAGAACAATGGTAGGGTTCCTTACCAGGCAAGGTATCCCACTCGTTATCCTGAAATGCACTGTCATGAAAGTCTGAAGGAGCATTAGCAGGACTGGAAGCTAATAAGAATTTCCAATGGCCAGATAGTGATTTCACGTAAGGCAGGCCCTTGACCCAAAAATCAGCACTTTCAAGGGCTTTAGGAACAGCGTCATCATACCAAGCGGCAGCATTTGACACGGATAGCTCCACCTTGTTTCGCTCAAACCAGTATTTAAGAGACCCTAGCAATTTTCATAGCGCATAACAAGATCAAAATGTTGCCACTCAGTAATTTCTCAAACTGATTCAGTACACCTCCTTCAAATGCAATATCCAAACATGACCAAACTATAATCAAAGAACGCAATAGTAACCCAATTTTCTTTCCAACTCGCTAAAAACCAACAAACAACAGGGGAGAAAAATCATGTAAAACCCAATTTGTAAAATCTGCCAATCTAGCAAACACACAAACCAAAACAAATAAAATCACGATGACGAACAACATCGGAGACTGAGAGACATAGAGAAAGCATACCATCGACAGATTCGTGGCAGCGCCAAGTGACATGAGAATCCCGTTTCTTCCACTTGAAGAAGGACTGATCCTCCCACGGATTGTAACCATTTCCGGACGCCAAAACAAGCTGCCCAATCGCCGACGAAGACATCTATACCTAGGACGATTAGCAAAACCTCTGATCAGATTGCCGTTTTCAAAATGCTGAGTTTCTGAAGACCACACGAGGAGAGAGAATCAGTGAAGACGCTAATGGACAGTGAGAACATGTGAGTGAGACAGAGAGCTACTCGGCTTGGACTCTACCTGCGTACGAGCTATGAAAACGTGGTAGTTATCTAAAGGCGAAAATTCATTTTAAATTAAAAACAAAAGGTAAAAAGCACAAAAAAGACCAATGGATTATCCGTTTTATTCCGATTTGACCATTGAACTAAGAGCCTATTTGGCTTGTGCAAAGCCATTGGCTTAATGCCTTGGCAGAAAAAGTTGTTCTCTATTTTTTCAAAAAAAACCATCATACTTACATTAAATTACAAAAGGAAACTTGCATGCTATTGTGGGTAAATTGTGTAATTTTGATCAACTTTTAACCTACTTATTAAAGAACAAAAGACTTTACCTTGTAAAGCCTTTGGCTTCACACCTGCCAAATTGGCTGTAAAATTCAGCCTATAAATAGTGATAACTATCCGTTTTATTCCAAATTTACTAGCATGGTATGCAAAAGTCGGGTGGTTATTTTGGGTGTTTGAACCACATGTATTAATAGTGATAAATGAAGATTTCAGCTCTTTCTCATAACCCCCCCCCTCTCTCTCTCTCTTCTCTCTCTCTGTTCTTCTTTCATCTCTCCCAATCTCTGAAATTTTTGGTATGAGAGCCATCCTTCATCGGCGATGACAATCACCACAACGATACCGGCATCAGCGTCAACAGCACCGCCAAGATCGGAAGTAGTCGCTGCTCTTCGCGTTTGGTCATGTCCGACGAGCTCGTGACTATATATTTCTCATCGCTAGCTCTTTTAATCTCTTTGACGATCAGACAGAGATGAGTCTCGTCCCGTGGCTGCAACGACTACGACGCTCCTAGCTGGTTTTCAGAATCTTGTGCTTGTTGCCTCACAATTGTTCGAAGAAAGGTTTAAGAGAACAATGGTCATGGAGCAGAAGTATTGCAGTTGGATTTTCAATTCCCATGACCCATTTTGTTAACGGTGAGTTTTTCCCTCACGAAAATTTGGTTGTTGTTTGCTTGAAGTGTGATCTATGTCTGCTTGTGCACTTCTAAGAACAAGAAGATTGTTTCTGTCTATGTGTACTATCGGTACCAATAGGATTAATGAAATTTCTGTGTTGCGTTCTTCTGGCCAATTGCATGCCTTGCTACTCTTACTCAGACCATTTGCATCCAAATGTGTTGGTAAGTCAGAAGATGGAACATGTTTCACAGTATCTAATCTGATGGATAAATGTGGGTTTTCTTTAGAATCAGCTAAGAATGTGTCCAAGTATGTGAAATTGGAGAAACCGGAAAGGGCTGACTCCGTTATTAATCTTCTGAAAGAACAGGGTTTTACCAGTGCCCATATCTCAAAGTTCATAAGGTGGCAGCCTTTCCTGCTTGGCACAATGAGGACCGCACCTTGGCCAAACTTGAGTTTTTTAGATCAATGGGGTGTTCTAACGCTGACATTGTAACCATCTTTTCCAGAAATCCGGTCTTGCTGATGTATAGCCTTGAGAAGCACATCGTTCCTTGTTACGATATCATCAAGAGTGTGCTTCTGAATGACTGAAGTTAACAAAGCCTTTCAATATTGTTTTTATCATTGCAATTTTGACCCAACCATTCTTGGCATGAATATCCAACAAATGAGGGACCACGGTTTGCCAGATTCTTCCATCTCTGTGGTTGTAAGATGTTTTCATCACATATTGTTCCAGAAACCTTCAAAGTTCTATGATACCTTGAGTGAAGTCAAGCAAATGGGATTTGATCCCACCAAGGTTTACTTCGTCATGGCAATGTGGGTCCTCAGCACAATGAGTAAGCTGACGATTCAATATAAATTAAATGTGTTGGAGAGGTCTGGTTTGTCTAAGGATGATGCCTGGACAGTATTCTGTAAGCAATTATGATCATGCATTTTTCAGAAGAAAAGATCATTAGTCATGGACTTTGTTCTAAACAAGATGCACTGCAAGCCACAACACATTATTCAGTATCCGCTGGTATTCATGCACAGCCTAGAGAAGAGAATTATTCCTAGATGCTCTGCTGCAGTGCTGCTCATGTTTTGGATCCTAAGGGACTGCTCAACGACATGAGTCTATCGTCCTTGTTATGCTCTGTAGAGAGTAGAGAAGAAGTTTCTGAAGAAATATGTTACCAAATACCAGGGAGCTATACCTGACCTACTTGATATCTACAAAGGAAAATTGAGTTTTGTTGATCTCTGATTAACTTGTCTCATGCACCCGGAGCAAATTCGTGTATGTTTTTTCTGATTGGGAGGTTTTACTCTGAAGCTTTGCATCTATAATTTGTTCATCACTTCTATTTTTGGTGCTCCATGAGCTTTGTCTGAATAGGTTCCAAGCTAACCAATATGGTGTCCCAAACAATGCTTTCTAATGGTGACCTGTGGTACAAGGTTTTAGGAACATGAGACTTTTTGCCTCATTGTGGCTGTGTTTCTGTGTCAGAAAGAAGTCCTGATGGTGGAGACATGTACAAACTTGCATAGTTTTCTCTTACTGTTTGTTAAACTTTAATGGTTAAATCTGGGAGAACATCTGTCATGTGCACCAATTCCTTTTGGGCCAAGGAATCTACATTTATAATGTACTAAAACAAGGAATCCACATTCATTGCTGGTTATGTAGTCAATGGAGGACAGGCTGAGGGCCAATACTGGGAAGCCAGAGCTTGCCATGTTCAGTTTTGCTCATTTAGTTTGAACCAATAGCATAATGTCACTACTGTAACTTGACTCCTTATTTCATTGCCCAACTTTGCTCATTTTATTTCAAAACTTATAATTGGAAATGCCAATGTTAGTTGCTTCTTGAGTACTCCTACATACCCAAAAGATTTTCTAGTTTGTCCAGGCACAGAGATTAAGATGAATGTATGAATTTATGTTGTTTGACATAATTACCCATGAGCTGAGGTTGGAGAAAAAATGAGATAGAAAAAATACAGATAAATCAGGGATAGTTTTGTAACTTTGGAAGAGAGAAGTTTCATTTAAGGAAAATGTATAATTTTTCAGGAACGACACAAAAATGAAATGTGCATAATTTGATTAAATTCCGCTGGCAGTCCCGTAAAAATAATTATTGTCCTGTTTTGGTCATATTTTAAAAACTTGTCTTGTTTAAGTCTTATCCTATGGTACTCTGTCCTATTTTGGTCTCTTCCGTCCAGTTGGACAATTAGTTTTAACGGATTCATGTGGATTTATCATTTTACCCTTATGAAAAATTTACTTTGGTCCCTAACTTTATATTTTCACCCTAATGTTTAATTCCCTCCACTAACAGCATCATCAACCTCTCTTCTCATCTTCTCCGCCAACGAGATTCATTACTCAATCAATAACATGAACTTAATGCTCGATCAATACAATAGTCCGTGCTTATGAGATTACGACCAGAAAAAGACGCGGTCGGAGGGGCGCATGCCGAGAGGAAAACAGAGGAGTCACTAGAGCGGGTTGGTGACGGTCTAGGTTCGCCGCTAGAACCAGCGGGTTTCGCGGATTTTGGCCTCGGATGAGAGGAGGATACCGACGAAGATGGTGGCGGAGACGACGGAGATGGAGAGGTTGTGGAGGGCCGGGATGGGGCCGAGCAGTATGGACTGGCGCTTGGGGAGGAGGAGGGAGAGGAGGTGGAGGGTGGTGAAGAGGAATGACGGTAAAAAAGTAAATTCACAGAAATCCGTTAGAACTAACGGTTTAAGTGGACGAAAAGCCCGCAAACCTTTTTTAGTTAATGGACGTCAGTTTTAAAAATAGGACCAAAACAGGATAATAATTATTTTTACGAGACTGCTAGCAGAATTTACTCTACATAATTTTTTAGGGATGCGTGGAGTATTATTGGGTAGACTTGAGAATGAAAATTGATATTTTGGTGGGAGGGTAGAACTAGACCTTTGTAATCTTCTGGACCACATTTGGTGTAGGAGAGACTCTTTTTCTTTTTTTAACTTTTTTTTTAAAAAAAATTTCTTAGTTAAAACGATGTCATTTTAATATAAGTAAATTTAGAAAATTGGCTTAATAGCTAAAAAAACCATTTAAACGCTAAAAAGCATTGTGATAATTGAAAAAGCGTTTGAATTTTGAAAAATATGAAAATCTTAAACTGAGACAATAACACATATGATGACCTTAAACCGGAACAATAACATATAAAAAGCCCCTTAAATTGGGACAATGACACATATATGAAGATCTTCAATGCTCTAACAACGCATTTGTGACTTTTGTATGTATCTTGTCCAATTACACATTTTAGGAGTTTAATGGAAACCATTGGCGCCAAGAATAAATGTTTCATCATTGGCTAACCGTGGGCCTCCAACTTTGACAATGATGACATTTGGATCATTACAGTGCGTTTTTTACACATAAGATGTTTGTTAAGTTCATCAAAAATGATGTCTTGCTTGACAAACCATTGATTTATTTGATTCTTTTATTGCTCCCACCCGGATTATAATTGAAACCATAGTCCAAGATATTAAGTACCTATCTCGTGACGTAATGTGTGATCAGTCTCGGACCTCTAATTTTGTAAGTGTCTTTGGGCCTTTTACATATTAATGAAATGACTCAGAAAAAAAAAATGTGATCAGTGATTTGCCTATAGACACTGAGTGTATGAAAAATCTTTGTCCACAGTCCTCATAATAATAATAATGCAGTCATTTCAAACAACTTTGTGTAGTGATATTCCCTCCTCCCCACTTTGTGACTGTGAGCTGCAGAAATTAATCCACCCTTTCAAAATAGTGGGGTGCCTCATTAATTAATAATTCCTACTTCCTCCCGACATCAAATAGTGCCTGTGTGTCAAAGGAATCTCCCATTAATTTGGTCCTCATCTTGCTCAACATTTATACTCTCTCGGTCCCTTTAGAAGTACGTTTCGCGATTGGTATGTACGTGGACGAAGAATATATGTTAATTTGATGGTAAAAAGGTAATAAAATAAAAGTAATTTTTTATAGTGGAGATAGAGAGTATGAACAATAAAGTAAAGATGTAAAAAACTTTTCATATAAGATAATGTAGTAAAATTTTCGGACAACCTAAAAAGAAAATTGTATCAAGTTTTAAGAAACTAATGAAGTGTTTTCTAAAGTGCTCAAGCCTCCATCTAGCTACCAACACTTTTTGTCCCTTACACATATGTAGAGTGTACAAATGCATTGATGTTGATGACCCAGATGAATGAATCTCTTCAAGTGTAACGTTGACAACAATGGGCAGTGTACATATATGTAGCTACGGAAGATGCATACGCAAAATTAGCATTGAATTGTTCTTTCGGGGTATGTTCACAAAAAAAGTGATTGATCAAAGAAAAAGGAACACACATTAATTTCATATATATTTTCGGATGGTGCGACATTTTGTCACAGACCGTGGCTAGATCTTCCCCGACCATGGCTAGATCTTCCCCGGTCCAACCGGCATCGCCATGCGTCGGCATCGCCATGCATCCGGACTCATCCACCCCCCCAGGGAGCCCAGCGTCCTCGCTGGCACATGTGCACTGTACTACCCGGGCTCGATACCAATTGTCACGCACCGTGGCTAGATCTTCCCGACCATGGCTAGACCGCACATGTGCACTGTACTACAGGCTCGATATTAATTGTCACAGATCGTGGCTAGATCTTCCCGACCATGGCTAGATCTTCCCGGTCACCGGCATCGCCATGCGTCGACATCGCCATGCATCCGACTCATCCACCACCCCGGGAGCCGGCGTCTCGCCGGCACATGTGCACCGTACTACCCGGCTCGATACCAATTGTCACAAACCGTGGCTAGATCTTCCCGACCATGGCTAGATCTTCCCGGTCCAACCGCATCGCCATGCGCCGACATCGCCATGCATCCGGACTCATGCACAGACCGTGTCAGATGCCAAGATATTGTCCGCTTTGGGGTTACGACCATTTCCCCCTCACGGTTTTGTTTCTAACGGAATGGATGATCTTGGGGTTACGGCCCGGCCTTTTCCTCGATCCAACATCCGTTAAAGGCCTCTTGAAGGGAAGGAGGGTGATGTACCTTATATACACCATAATCCCCCTTTAAACCTTCCATGTGGGATATAGCATGTCACGGACCATGGCTAGATCTTCCCCGACCATGGCTAGATCTTCCCCGGTCCAACCGGCATCGCCATGCGTCAACATCGCCCAGCCATGCCGGTTGGACCGGGGAAGATCTAGCCATGGTCTGTGACATGTTATATCCCACATGGAAGGGTTAAAGAGGGATTGTGGTGTATATAATGTACACCACCCTCCTTCCTTCAAGAGGCCTTTTAACGGATGTTGGATCGAGGGGGAAAAGGTCAGCCGTAACCCCAAGACCATCCATTCCGTTAGAAACAAAACCGTGAGGGGGAAAAGGCTGGGCCGTAACCCCAAAGCGGACAATATCTTGGCACCGACACGGTCTGTGATAATTGGTATCGAGCCTGTGTAGTACAGTGCACATGTGCCAGCCGAGGACGCCGGGCTCCCCGGGGTGGATGAGTCCGGATGCATGGCGATGCTGACGCATGGCGATGCCGGTTGGACCGGGGAAGATCTAGCCATGGTCGGGGAAGATCTAGCCATGGTCCGTGACATGCTACATCCCACATGGAAGGGTTAAAGAGGGATTGTGGTGTATATAATGTACACCACCCTCCTTCCCTTCAAGAGGCCTTTTAACGGATGTTGGATTGAGGGGGAAAAGGCTGGGCCGTAACCCCAAGACCATCCATTCCGTTAGAAACAAAACCGTGAGGGGGAAAAGGCTGGGCCGTAACCCCAAAGCGGACAATATCTTGGCACTGTACACGGTCTGTGACACATTTTCTCTTATTTGCTTATATATATATATATATATATATATATATATATATATATATAGACACTTTAATTACAATTTAGCAATTACAATTTAGCATTCACGTTGGTAATGCAACCATTTGTAGCTTTTAGCTTACAATTTGGAAGAACTTTTACGTGCGATTTAAAATTTTAAAGAGTCACTTTAGGATGCGCTTATAAGCATACCCTAAATACATAAGAAATCAAAGTAAAATTACTCCCTCCGTCCCAGAATGGTTGTAGCATTTGATTTGGCACAAATATTAAGAAGAGTTGGGGAATAGTTGTTTGTTGACATATATACCCTTCCCTAAATAAATGTGTGTAAATAAATGTTAAAATAGGAAGAATATGTAAGGGTTATTTAGTAAAAGTGGTAGTAAAAAGTTTCTATTTTAGGAAAGTTGACAACCTTTGTGGGACGACCCAATATAGCTATGTTGACAACATTTGTGGGACGGAGGGAGTATAAATTATGCCACTTCACCTTTCTACTATAATCTGACCTTAGTGCACCAACTGAAATCAACAGCTCGCGCCAAGATGCCGGGAGATGAAAGGAAAACAATAGGGGGTTTCAAACTTAGAAATTTGGGGTTGAGTTTTTCACCTAATAATTAAGGGTTTGAGAGGTGAGTAAGAAAAGTGAATAAGGGGGCCCAAGTTTGAGGAGCCCGTGAATTGATGGGGGCCGGGGCGTGAATTTCGTGCACCACACCTCTTTTCCCTTACCTTTTTTCTAGCATGTGCGCTTCACTGTGCGTTTACTGGAAGTGTGTCAATTATATTTGTGCACTTATTTGTGCGCACAGCTGTGTGCCGCACACAACGTTGTGCGAGACTATGTGCGGACTGTCGTGCGCCGCGCACATATTCGTGATCCATCGGCGTTCAAAATAACTTTGATGTTGTTCTTCTACCTATTGTACCTATTTGATTTATCAGCATAAATGGTGATCAACATGATGTTTTGTTTAGATCGACATCACTATCTTGTTAGATCGACATGACTACCTAGTTAGATCGACATCACTACTTTGTCAGATCGACATCACTACTTTGTTAGATCGACACACATACTTGATTGATCAGCATAAAATGGTGATCACCATGATGAGTTATTTAGATCGACATTAGATTGACATCACTACCTTATTAGATCGACATACATACTTGATTGATCAGCATAAAATGGTGATCAACATGATGAGTTGTTTAGATCGACGTCACTACCTAGTTAGATCGACATCACTACCTTATTAGATCGACATACATACTTGATTGATCAGCATAAAATGGTGATCAACATGATGAGTTGTTTTGATCGACGTCACTATCTAGATAAATTGACATCACTACCTTGTTAGATCGACATACATGCTTGATTGATCAGCATAAAATGGTGATCAACATGATGAGTTGCTTAGATCGACGTCACTACCTGGTTAGATCGATATCACTACCTTGTTAGATCGACATACATACTTGATTGATCAGCATAAAATGGTGATCAACATGATGAGTTGTTTAGATCGACGTCACTACCTAGTTAGATCGACATCACTACCTTGTTAGATCGACATACATACTTGATTGATCAGCATAAAATGTTGTTCAGCATGATGAGTTATTTAGATCGACGTCACTACCTGTTTAGATCGACATCACTACCTTGTTAGATCGACATACATACTTGATTGATCAGCATAAAATGGTGATCAACATGATGAGTTGTTTAGATCGACGTCACTACCTAGTTAGATTGACATAACTACCTTGTTAGATCGACATACATACTTGATTGATCAGCATAAAATGGTGATCAGCATGATGAGTTGTTTAGATCGATATCACTACTTAGTTAGATCGACATCACTACCTTGTTAGAATATTGACATACATGCTTGATTGATCAACATAAAATGGTGATCGACATGATGAGTTGTTTAGATCGACATCCCTACCTAGTTAGATTGACATCACTACCTTGTTAGATCGACATACATACTTGATTGATCAGCATGATGAGTTGTTTAGATCGACATTACTATCTTGTTAGATCGATATCACTACCTTGTTAGATCGACATATATACTTGATCGATCAGTATAAAATGGTGATCAACATGATGAGTTGTTTAGATCGACATCACTATCTTGTTAGATCGACATGACTACCTAGTAAGATCGACATCACTACCTAGTTAGATCAGCATAAAATGAAAGTGTGCCAATTATATTGTACATTTATTTGTGCGCATATTTGTGTGCTACGCACAATTTTGTGCGGACTGTCGTGCGCAGCGCACAACTTTAGGTGAATAACGAGGGGTTATTCACGTGAACAACTAAATTCACTTTGATCCTATTCACTTGAGGTCTGCGTAGAAAACGGTGAATCACGGGTCCTACTCACGTGAAGAATGAGGAGCGAAAAACTCAATTATTTACCCTCAAAACGTTAAGTTTGAAACCCTAATATTGTTCGACAAGTTTGACCAAAAGCAAGACGTACGGTGGAGTGATTAAGAACATAATCATTGTCAAACAAGCCGTCGTGCGTCGATTGTGAGTTCAACCATGACCGATGACGGAAGGATGGGGTATGAGTCGTATAATGGAGGAAGGCTAAATAAGCCTTAAATCGAATGGTTGGGTTTCTTGAGAAAAGGTTAAAGGATTTTGAACGACAAGAACAAAGATGCCCAGAGAAAATTACAAGAGAGAGAGAGAATACATTTAGTGTTTTTTTGCGGAGGTTGGACGTGGGAGTGGCAGAAGGTTAAAAGAATGTAAAATATAATGTCAAATCACTAAATTGATAATCCAATTTTGCTATTTAGTGATCCACCCCACCAATTTGATTTTTTGTGTTCTTTTGTGGCCTCTCCAAAAAAAAATTGATTCTTTGTGCCTATTTGATTATCACTTTAAATTATTGATATAGTATGCATCATATGAAATTCATGATCCATATGTGAAAGTCATGATCCATCATAAGAAATTAATGATGCAGTTTGATGAATAGTAAAAAACAATATGTCGAAATTAAAATGGATTAAAAAAACATCAAAATATATGACACGTGGATTTCTTTTTCTTCATCTTATCTTTTTTTTCATTGAACTAATTATTTGTAATTTTCAATTACAGAATAAAAAAGAATACATTTTTTTAGAAAAAGAAGAAAATGGAAATAATACAAGTATAAATGAGTTAAAAACTAGAGCACGCTTACCAACATGATGAAACATCCTTAATTTAATATAACTAGCTTTCAAGTGATGGAAAACCTTGTTTTCCAAACTTTGAAAAACTCTAGTATTACCATGGAAACCTTTCAAACAATGTTCCTTAATTTAATATACTAGTTTTCCAAAATTTGAAAAATAAGGTTTTTCATCACTTGAAAGCTAGTTATATGATATAATATTAACAAAGATGTTATTTGATGTAATGGTTGAAAATGTTAGGATAGATTTGTTATATAAATTTTAGAGCTTTGTTAGTGTATAGTTAACCCTAAAAAAATCAATCTAGCCGGAGAAATCAAAGAGGGTTTCCGTAAACATTTTGAAAAATAGGGGGGAAAACTAAAAATTTCACTAAATCTAAGGGGATTTATTATTTTTCGTGTTCAAAATTAGTACTTCATTAAGGAATCTTTTTTTGAGAGGGTAAAGGTCTATATTATTAAATCGAAAGATTCGTAATATAAACTCAGTCCATCAAAGTAGCAAAAACTAAAAAGCAGAAAACGTAGATCCTCGCGCGGGAGGAAAGAAAAGTAGGAAAAGGATGCATATACTTAATAGAAAAAAGAAGCAAGAAATGAGACAGCAGAAAAATAACTAGCATGTTAGAGATAGTAAATATTTATGCGGCTGCTGAAGTAGGGGGCCTAAGATGTTGGTTTGATGGTATAAAAGAGAGGCTTAAGGAATGCCCACTCCAACAACACCTTATCCATCTGACAATTAGCAAAGATCTTCCATACCTGAGGATATCCACCACGCTTTCAAAAGGCCAGAACATGCACCAAACAAGAGCAAACAAAACTAGGACCAATTCAATTCCCGATAACTAGGTTTGAGCCATACAGGAAGATCCAAGTCTCAAACAGCCTGAATCAGACCAACTTATAACTCCGGGCAGGGTGAGTCTTTGCTCAACCCTGCCAAAAGACTACTCACCAACACCTACATCCTTCGAAAGCTTAGCACGTTTGCGGCCACATCCAGACCCAGTATGGGCTTCTCCTTATTTCCTATGCCACCTCTCTTCACACGTCGCAAAGCGGACTCAATTTGGGCCAGAGGCTTAGAGATTTTGTTTAGCTTTAAAAGTGTCCCGACCACCTTTTTTAGTGTATCTGGATCCATCACTACAAAACCTAGGTAAAAAACCACCAACGGAAGTGTCCCGACACCTTCCACAAGCACATCGATCAAATCAGATGGCTCAAGCAGAGCCATTAGGATGGGCTAAAAAGGAGCTATACATGCGGCCTCCACCACCTTTGGAGTCGACAGGGTCGACTTAGATAGCTCGAGAAGGCCACTCCCCTGTGAGGCTGCAGGGGAAAATGGCTTCAAGGCCATAGTCACTTGGCTAACCCTCGATTTCACCAGGCCTTGTGTAGTCTTACCTTTGAACACACCTACACGTAGCCAAGACCCGAGCTGTGAAGACGATTTTGGAGGCATGAGAGGTTTCGAACATTCCTTCTCACATGTGAGCAAAGACCACATTGAAAACAAAAGTCTTGTGAGGCATTCATATTGTAGAAAGAACCACTGGGGCCCTCTGACCTCCTAAATTTACCCTGATGCTGCAACGTAACGGTTTGGTGATGTCAACCGTAACCCGCATACAAAAGGATGCACTTGCACAAAAGACTTCCTTGACGTCACCAATCATAAGACCTAGGGTTTCTCCCATCTGTCACGCATCCAAAATATGTGTCCAAAAATCCGTATGAGTGAAAGGCAGTGTCGAGGGGCGATCATTGCTCGTTACCTTGCGGAAAATGATGAGACGATTGTTGAAAGACTATGGACCACACAGGAGTCAAGGCGATCCATCACTGCAAGGCGAAATGATTGGCGGCGAGAGGTCAGAAACAAAGGTGGTAACAAGGGCACTTAGCGCGGAAACGCACTTAGCCCAAAAACCTTAGTAGAGCGAAAGTCTCAGGGTACTCATGAAACATATCACTTTCGTTAGAATAACCCAAAAAATAAAGTGTATGAAGTTTTCCATTAAGGAATCTTATTCAAACCTAAAAAATGGATAATTAAACAAACGACACAAACCATGTTTCTTAGATTCATATGGCTTAGCAAGACTTCCACAAGCTCGATAAAGTTAACCTCAAGCTAAGCTGAAGTGAAGTTTGAGCTTGGTTCATCGGCTTGAAAAGCTCAAAATGGAAGAGGAGGGGCGACACGGGGGTGGGGAGCAGTGACATCGAAGTGTGGAGTAGTGGCGGCGGGTGGGGAGCAACGCCGAGAGGTTGGGAGCAGCGTTGGTGAGGTAGGGAGTGGCGATGATGGAATGGGGTAAAGTGTAAAACATAAAAGTGTTAGTTGAAGGTTAAGAGTGCAATTTGAACATTAATCCTAAAAATTTGACAATCAACTCACTCTTTTTTAACGATCATAACGGTTTTTTTTTTGCAGGTTTCTATAAATAAGGGGGAAAACTATAAATTTTTGTATAACACTAAGAATAATTAAGTTTCCTATATAATAATTATTCGAACAAAATTTTGCTCCAACTCAAGGAGGAGGAAAGTAGTTTTTCCTACATACGTGACATATCAGTATTGGCTTGTGTCATCACTATTAATTACGGAGCTGTCACTATTTATTACGGAGGGTGGCAATCCATAATTAATAGTAATGGCTTTAACCAATAGTTGTATGTCACGTATGCAGAAAGGAGGACTTTCCTCAAACTCGCCTTGGAGCGAAATTTTGTTCCTCTCCCTCTAAGTTGAAATTCCATTGGGTGTGACTTCCGTGGTGCACGTAATATATGACTTGAATTCTTGATGACTCCACCATTGCAAATGGCGTGGGAATATAAGGACCATATACGCTTTTCTCAAATTTTATTGAAAATGATTCTTGTACTAATTCAATTCAAAGTGCCAACTAAAAGTTTTCATTACTTTTCAGTTTTGTATTTTGTCATAACAGGTCGGAAATATAGAGGTGCAATGAACCGGCAAAGTTATAATTAGTACATACATTTATTTTTCAATAAGTGATCATGGATTCTTTTGGGGGGGGATCATGAATGAGTTTGTTGTCCACGTTTAAATTTACAAAAAGCAAACTCTTCTTTAGAAATGTTTAATTCAAACACAAATAAAATGTTTTGAGAATCTGAATTAAAAATAATATAGAAAGTCAAATATACCAATTCTATTTAGAGGTGAGTGACACATAACATTACCAAATAATGCTAGCAATTAAGTACTACTTAATTTAGTGTGGTAGTCATCATAACGGATAGTCGGCGTTTCCTTTTTTGTAATGCTCATAATCCTTTCTTTTTAGCTTTAATTAACTATTTCTAATTAATCTTGTCCTCGCAAGGATGATTAAAACATAGAAAACTCCATTGACATAGCTAGTATCATCTAATTGGCACGATATATAGTAATTAAATTAACGGTCTAATTCTTTTATAGTAACTTCATCAAATGCTTCATGTAAAAATGTCGGCATTCCCTTTTCCCCCACTAAAACCATATGTATGTAGATGAAATCTAAACCTACCATTTATTTCTTTATTTTTTAAAGCCTACAAAAATCTCCCTTAAGTACATTCCCTTTTCCCCCACTAAAACCATATGTATGTAGATGAAATCTAAACCTACCATTTATTTCTTTATTTTTTAAAGCCTACAAAAATCTCCCTTAAGTACATGGTGGTCTTGGTCTCGCGCATGGGAACCCTAGGGGGCATCCACGACGGTGAAAAGGGAGGTGAGCTAAGGGTGGAAGTGGAAGAATTGATCATATTTTATCAGAGTTGGAAATATTGTCGTACGATTAAACTAATTAATCTAAGGATGTTAAAAAAATCATGGAAGTTTTTGCAAATTTTCAAAATTTGAGGGAAGAAACCGCAAATTTCTCCAAACCTCAAGGGCGATTGTTATAGTTTACCCAACCAAACAAAAAAACAAAGACAGGTGCGTTTTTCGTGAGTCGTGGGTGACGACTGACGACCAACATTTAAGTTTTCCATCTCTATAAAAAGAGCAACATTATTTTCCCAATTTCAACAAACATTTCACACTCACTCACTTTCCCCATGGCCCCTACTTCACTAGCTCTCCTCAACGAAAACGACAACCACCGCTCCCGGAAGAAAGGTGGCTGGAACGCCGCCGTTTTCGTCATCTGTAATTCATCATCACTACCTATCTTCTTCTTCTTCTTCTTCTTCCACAATTAATAATGTTGATAATCATTCAATTTCGATCTCATTTTTCATCAATGATTAATTTGTGATTTATCTGCAGTTGTGGAAATGGCGGAGCGGTTCTCCTACTACGGTTTAGCTGCCAACTTGATCACCTACTTGACCAACAACCTCCACCAGCCGATGGCCACCGCCGCCAAGAACGTCAACACCTGGATCGGCGTCTCCGCCATCTTCCCCTTGTTCGGCGCCTTCCTCGCCGACTCCTACCTCGGCCGCTTCTATACCATCCTCCTCTCCTCCGCCATCTATTTCCTAGTAACTAGCTAATTCATATAATCTTCATCCGTCCCAAGTGTGTTGATATAATACATTCGGTCGATAGAGGTGGTATCTTTTTTCATATTAAAACGAATCTAAAAGATAAAGGCCTGAATTTGGATTAAATTTATCAGGGGATGGTTATGCTGACCTTGTCGGTGACGGTGGTGCCGGTGAAGCATCGGGAATTGGTGTTCTTCTCAGCGATATATGTGTTGGCGATCGGAGAGGGCGGGCACAAGCCGTGCGTGCAGACCTTCGCGGCGGACCAGTTCGACGAGGAGTTGCCGGAGGAGAAGGCGGCGAAGAGCTCTTTCTTCAACTGGTGGTACTTGGGCATTGTGTTCGGCGCCTCCACCGCCGTGCTTGTGGTCATTTATTTGCAGGTAATTAATATTTTAATGTCTATAAATGGTTCAACACACTTGGCAGTACAACACACTGTTTAGCTCAGTAAACAGGTAATTAATATTTTAATGGCTATAAAAGGTTTTACAAGCAATCTTCCTTTTTGGATAATTAATTCGGTAGACTTTCCTCACTTCCTCCCAAAAGTAATTTAACACTGGTTTTTCAGTATTTAATTTATGGTTTTATTTTTCTATCAATTCAAATTTAAAATTTGAAACTTTTATATGTAACTAAAAATTTCATATCTTACTTTATAAATGTATTTTTTGATAAATTTTTCATTAAAAAATAATATAGATATATATTAAAGTCAAATTGACATCAAAAGTCAACTATTACGTTACTTTGGGAAGGAGGGAGTATTCAGTAACCTAAAATGAACTCCTAAACTTTTCTAAAAATGAACGAAAAAGCCCTCCTACTATCCCACTCCCAACTAATGGATTGTGGACCACACTGATCACTATTTACGTAAGCAATATAAAAAGGTTGAAGTGATAATGAAATTCATCCTGATTTATATATGATACAATGTTAATTTCTTTAAAATTCAAAAGAAGCAATCAACTTGGAAGGATGTATACTTTTTCTTACATATTTTTAGAAAAGTACTCAAACTACTCCATCCATCTAAAAAAGATTGCACATTTTCTTTATTGTTTTCACCATATTTAATTTTTGATTTATTTTTGTGAATTTATAAACATGTAAAGTTAAATAATCCATACACTTTTCATAATTTGCAATCAAAACTTTCTAGATATATATATATATATATATTATTTTTTTCACTTTTTATCTTAGTTCAATGTTGAGTCAAACACTCCAACTTAAAAAAAAATGTGCAACCTTCATGAGACGTTAAGATTCCTTCCAATAGAATACAACCTTTGGATAGCCTCTTACTTGTGTTAATTATGTATAACTTTACTTTTTATAGTATTAGGTTGTATGAGCACAAAGTAACATATAAGATGAATTGCCTTATGCCCTATTAGCTATTACCCATACTAGAATCAAGAAGAGGATAACCATGAGATATAAAAGGAGTAGATATGAGGGTATAATAGGAAAAGAACAAAAAAGCAAAGTACAAAAAGAGTCATGTTAAATATAGACAAAAAGACCAATAAGGATGAGATGGAGAGACGTATAAATGTCGATAACAACTTGCTATGTATGTCAATGTCCATTTGTGTGTTTTTGTTTTCTCAAAATATATTTTTAACGATAATATTTTGTTATTTATCGGATAACATGAAGTTTATATATCAAGACAACAAGTACATATAAAGTTGCGTCATGATTCTTTGTTACAACATGATCTTTTGTACAAAACCACTATACCTTTTGTTGAGTTTTTTCATGTGTGGAGAGTTAATTTGTTTTGAGAAGAAAAAAAAAATCAAATTATAGAAGTAATAAGATTTTTTTTGTGAGAGAAAATGTTGGAGGAAAGAAAGATTTTAATAAAAATGAGAAAGAAAAATCGGAGAAATGAATGAATTGAATTAACACCCTTAGTAGTTTGAAAATATTATGACGTTAATTTATTTTTTAGTTATTATTTTTTTACATTTCAAATTAATGAAACTCAAAAGTGATGGTGTATAATCCCTTTATAATATACTAAGATGAAAATGAATAAATGACATATTACATATAGGCCGTGTTCAAAATATGAAGGGTCGCATTTAAAATATGAAAAATTATTGGAAGTTCTTTTTCTCTCATATTCTTTGAACACGGCCTAATTATATTGAAGCTTGGAAGTTATGTTGAATACATTGAATGATTACACCATAGATAATACTGTATGATCTAATGAGATGGTGAAAATTTTGTTTAGAATGAAAAATATGATGAATACATTGAATGATATTTGAAGTTATGTTTTATTTTTTTCCCCCTAAAAAGCAACACTAATACAACCAAAATTATTATTATTATTATTATTATTATTATTATTATTATTATTATTATTATTATTATTATTATTATTATTATTATTATTATGGTGTGTAGGATAACGTGAGCTGGGGAGCGGGGTTTGGAGTGCTAGCTGGGACATTGGCTGTGGCGCTGGGTATATTCTTGTCCGGAATTAAGAGGTACCGGAAAGAGAGCCCCACCGGAAGTCCCTTTACCAGGTTGGCTCAGGTCATCGTCGCCGCTGCTCGCAAGTGGAGGCTCACCGACGGTGCAACCGTATGTTATCAGGACGATGAGCCACACATGATCAAACTTACATTGCTCACCTCCAACGTCCAGTTCAGGTAATTCGATTTTTTTGTCAATTGATAATTTATTCATAAATATTTAAACATTTGAAGTTAAATAATTCATATGTATATCATAATTTGTGCGTACCATTATTTTTAAATATACTTTTGGGTTTTTATTATTATTTATCTTTTTAAATATATTGAATTAAATATTAAATTTCAAACATGAAAGTCAAATGAATCAATTATTTAATGACAGATGAGTAGTTGTATTAATATTTTTCTTTTGACATTTTTAGAAAAATGTCAATACTATATTCATTCCAAATTGTATGATTACAATTTATTTTTGGGTCATAATTTGACTTAAATTTCCTAAAATGAACGTCCATGAAAAGTTGATAAATTTATTTTTTTACTTTTAAGGTATTTAATCTATGATTTATGTTCATACTTTTTTTATTTATTAAAATTTGTCTAATATTATAATTTGATGTATAAATTTTCTAAATATATATATAAACTTTTTAGGAATGGGAGGAGTATTTTTTTCACCAAAAAAAAGAAAGAAAGAATCTACCTACAGGTAGCTAGTATAATTTAGATCTACAATTGTTTTCAAACTATTTGACTTAAATTTCCTTAAAAGCACTTTGTCAATTTGTATGTAAAAAGATACTGCCCTCTCTCCCAATAAAATATATTTGTTTTACCATTTAATCTATAATTTTTTTACATTCAACAATTTTTGTAAAAATAAAATTTAATCATTTATATACAAATATTAATAACTGAACCTTTCTTATTTCTATATATATATATATATATATAATAATTATAATAATCATGAAATTTTCCTAATAAAGATATGAATCAAATACAAATTTGAAAGTCAAATTTATATTCTTTTATGTGATGCAGGGTAGTAGATGATAAAATCGTAAATTCTATGAATATTTAATCACTTAAGTAAAGAATACTTTAAATTTATATATCAAGATGTTCTAAGAGCAACATTTGAATGAATTATTTCATAATATATATTTATTAATGTACTATATCTTATTATTTGAGAAATTATCATTTACTTTCCTTAGGTTTTGTATGCATTTTCAGAATCCACCCCCATGAGCTTTGGATAAATATATAAAAACCCTAACCACTATTAAGCATTTCGTTAAACTTTTAGATTTAACTACAAAATTACAAAATGTAAACCATAATTAGTATATTTAACTGTTGTCCCAGATAGGCAGCCAAGAGGGGGGGTGAATTGGTTGACTCTAAAAACGAAATCTTTTTCTTAAAAACTAAGATGTTGTAGCACACTCAACCCGTTTACAAAAATACGACAAGAGAGAAGTAAAACGAGAAACCAAAATAAAATACCGAAAAGAATGACACAAAGAATTTATAGAGGTTCGGTCTACGACCCACGCCCTCTCCTCAAGCTCACCACTTGAGAGTTCCTTCCACTATACTTTAAAATGGTTACACAAACCTAAAGTATACAAAGTTTTTCCCGAGGCTCAACTAAAACCTATTTTGGTTTTCCCAAGGCTCACCAAAACAACCTAACTCTCACCAAAATAGTTTTCCCAAAGGCTCACTAATAACCTAACAAAATCCTGTTTGGTTTTCCGAGGCTCACCAAAACAAACCTTACAAAAACTGTTTTGTAGAAAACTACTCAACCTTTTGAGGTTTTTCACGAAAAACTCACAAAAACTTTTTGGACCAGATTCTCTCTCTCTCAAAATAAAGTAGGCAATCTAGAACGAAGTAGAAGCTTTGATCTTGGAATATGCAGTGCTGGAGAGCTTTAGTATGATCGGCTGTTTCTTTGCAAACTGAGAGCTTTTTCTTCTTGATCAATCTCTTCTCTTTTTCTTCATGAAGCCTTGCACTTGATTAAATAGCAAGAGAGAGGAGCGTCCCAACAGATATTTCTGTTTCTTCTTGACAGAGGATGCGCACGAAAATCTCCATGGAATCAGCTGAGGGTAACGTTTAAATTTGAAACGTATTACAAGCGAGAGTCCTAAACAATAACAACTACTTCACTATTTTTCTTCTTCGAAAACACTTTTACCGAAAGGGCTTTCAGTCTAAATATCAACTTGGGCCCTGACGTAACGTAGCCCATATTGCATAAATCATTTAACTGAACAAGATGCATAATCATTAACAGCTCATCAAGCTTTTCAAAACTTTTCATAAAACACCCAAAACTTTTGTGATCATCAAAATCGGTTTCTTGCAAAAGAAATAATCCAACAATCTCCCCCTTTTTGATGATGACAAAACTAAAGCTTAGATTTTTGAGAAGACTCCCCCTGAACATATTCTCCTTGAGACATTTGAAAACCTTTGAAAAAAAACTCCCCCTGAACTTCACACAACTGTTTACATAAAAGAGCAAATAACAGTAAGCCTCATTTGCAAAAGAACAGAATCACAGAATCATACCAACACTCACCAGCACGCATTTAATAACATATCCAATTTTAACACACATATATAAATCTAACCTTCCCATATTTCTCCCCCTTTTTGTCATAATCAAAAAGTGCAGTAACCATCATAAAGTATAGAGGAAGGAGAGTCAGAAGGCAACAAAATATTCGTGCATCCCAAGTTTTAAAAACCTAAACATAATGAAATCGATTAAAACAGAAAAAGTTCTTGACACAGGCGGTAGGGTCCGGTTTAGCAGGGGCTTGGTGACTGTGGTGGAGTGCTCCAGATCTCTGGAATCTCAGGGATTCGGAGAGGATTGTAGACACTGATGGCTCTTTCAGTCACCACCTCTTGATCCTCAACAACTCGTCCTCTTCTTGCCGGGTCAGCTTTAGTGCTATCCTGTTCTTCCTCTTTCTTCTTTGGTTGCTTCCTTGCAACTATGGTGCCGCTTGATCTCCCGTAGCCTCTGTAAAGCTCCAAAGATATTTGCTCTCAATCTTGGCCCACTTGCCATCCCGACCTTTCTGAAATCCACTCTTTTCACAGCTTGCCGGAATGAGATAGGTGTAGCTTTCCCACTTCTCTTTCTTAACAGTGTGTGGGGACTTTGCTCTCTTTCGTAAAATTACCGAGCAAGGTAGCATAGGGCATGTGCTCCTTATGCTTACCCTCTACAGCCAGTCCTAGCAGCTTGCACAACCCTTTTACCAAAATCTATTTCCAATCCCCTTACTATCTTGTACATTAGGCATATATCTCCCAAGTTACTGATTGGGTACCTTCCTTTGGGAAGATAATTGCTGTGAGAATCCGGTGCGTACTGTGTTTGAAGTTCTTAAACATCATGCAAGTAAATTGATATGGTAGAGTTGGAAAAGGAACTCCCACATCCCCAAAGAAATACTTAAAAGCTTCTTCTTTAGACTCACTGTCATCAATAGGTTCTTCAATGTAATCAAGCACACCTAGGGCGTAAAAACCGTATGTGTGTGATTCTTACCAATTTTCCTTGAACCTTTGACTCAACAGCTATTTCTTCCCAATCCACATGCATTTTGGACAAGAATTCAGACACTAGATTTGTATAACCCTTAGCATGTGTTGAGACAAAAGGCATCAAGCCATAGACATCCAACCATTCAGCTACCTCAGAAACGCCAAAAGACTCTAGAATTTCCCTAGTCACATATGAATGCCGAAGGAATTTGGTAAACTTTGGATGTACCTTTGTGACAGAGATCTTTTGTGCTGCTGGGTCTGAGTCCTTTTTCTTTGAAGGAGGAGAGATCTTCGTTGATTTTGCCTTTACTGGCTTGACCTTCACAATAGAAGAAGGGGCTTGCTTTCTTTGGTTTCTCTCGAAACCGTGGGGTTGATTTTGAGCGAGTGACCGCAACCCATCTCCCCTAGTCCGTTTTCTTTGGATCGGGTAAGATGGTTTCGGAGCCTTCCTCTTTCTAGCACTGTTCTGGAAGTCTGCCAGAGTCATTGCCATATCAAAGCTGTCAAGGGAGGACGAGGGAGAGTGCTGACCAACAATCTTTACCGACTCTTCGCCGGAACTCATCGCCGAGGGTAGCACATGCCGTGGTTTCGATTGTTGCGCTTTTTCGAGGGACTGTGAATGGCGGTTCCTTCGCCGCTTGAATCACCGGAATAATCAACAAGGGTCTGCTGGAATTTGGGATTGTTGGGGCTAGGGTTTTGAGTGGAGGAGGCCATTGTGCTTGGCTAAGGAGTCCGAAGGTTTTCGGCTTTCAGGAGAGAGAGAGGTGGAGTGTCAGGGACGAAAAGAAGAGTGTGGAAGAGGGGTTTTATTACACTGTAAAATATTTGAAAAATACTCTTTTACCCTTAGTAAAAAATCTGATTTATCCCAAAAACTTCTCCTCTTCTCAAAGTTTCCTTTGACCGAAAATACAAAAAAAACAAGTCCAAAAGCACTGTTTTGAAAATAAATTCTGGGAGTATTCATGCACCAATTTAATTTCAGAAATTTAGAACACATATATACGAAATTAATTTCCGTATTACATGTCCTTGTTTCATTCGATGACACTAAACAGCTTTTAGGAACATGTACCGTAATTACCTTGGATTGCTCATGCCCAATTCTCTCCTTATGTAGTGAATCTCTCTTCACAGAGTGGTTTTGTAAATATGTCCGCCACCTGATTATTAGTATCAACAAACTCAAGCAAAACATTCTCATTAGCAACATGCTCTCTAATGAAATGGTATCTTATCTCAATGTGCTTAGCTCTAGAATGATGAACTGGATTTTTAGCCAAACAAATTGCACTTGTGTTGTCACACTTAATGGGAACTTTTCTCAAGTTAAAACCAAAATCCTTCGCTTGTTGAACCATCCACAAAATTTGAGCTACACACTTCCTGCAGCTATGTACTCGGCTTGCAGCTTGATAGAGCAACTGAATTTTGCTTTCTTGAAAACCATGAAACTAGACAACTTCCTAGGAACCGACATGAACCACTAGTAGATTTTCTATCTACTTTGCTACCAAAGAAAATCAGCATCCGAGAAACCATAAAGTTCAAAGATCGTTTCTTTTGAATACCACAACCCAAGATTTGGTGTGTCAACCAAGTATCTAAAAATTCTTTTGACACAATGCAAGTGAGATTCTTTTGGGTTTGATTGAAATCTAGCACATAAGCATACACTAAACAAAATATCAGGCCGACTTGCAGTTAAATAAAGCAAGGAACCAATCATGCTTCTAAACAGTTTTGATCAACTTTGTTTACCGCTCGAGTCTTCATCTAACTTGACCGTGGCGCTCATTGGTATGGAATCTGGCTTTTTGATGTATAGCCAAACTTCTTCAGAATATCTTTAATGTACTTGGCTTGACTTATAAAGATCCCTTCTTTTGATTGCTTGATTTGAAGTCCAAGAAAATAGCTAAGTTCGCCCATCATGCTCATCTCGAATTCTCCCTGCATTAGCTTAGAGAATTCCTTGCACAAGGATTGATTAGTAGCACCAAAGATTATATCATCAACATAAATTTGAACAACCAAAATGTCATTTTTAAGACTTTATGAATAGGGTGTTGTCAACTTTTCCCTTGTAAAACCATGATCATCCAAGAAGGTACTCAATCTTTCATACCAAGCTCTTGGAGCTTGCTTTAAACCGTAAAGAGCCTTTTTTAACTTGTAAACATGGTCTGGAAAATGAGGATCTTCAAAACCGGGAGGTTGTTCTACATAAACCTCCTCTTTTATAAACCCGTTTAGAAAAGCACTCTTTACATCCATTTGAAAAAGTTGAATGTTCATAAAGCATGCAAAAGCACAAAGCATTCTTATTGCTTCAAGTCTAGCTACAGGAGCAAAGGTTTCATCAAAATCAATCCCTTCTTCCTGTGAGTAGCCTTTAGCAACTAATCTTGCTTTGTTTCTTGTGACAACACCATTTTCATCAAGTTTATTCCTAAAAACCCATTTGGCACCAATTATAGAATGATTCTTTGGTCTGATAACCAAGTCCCATACATCATTCCTTTTGAACTGATTCAGTTCTTCTTGCATAGCACTTATCCAGTTTTCGTCTTGTAAAGCTTCATCAATAGTCTTAGGTTCGACTAGTGAAACAAAAGCTTGGAAAGCACAGAAATTTCTTAAGGAAGAGCGTGTCATTACCCCTTGGGTCACATCACCCGTAATATTCTCTTGAGGATGACTTGATTTGTGCTTGAATTTCCACTCATGAGGCAATGTTTGTGAGGGCTGTACAGCAATGAGTTTTGTTCTTCTGTTTTTTCGGAACATCCTCACAGTTGAGTATGATCTTTGCTTCGTAACTTTCATCCGCTTGGCCTCCAGTCAGGTTTTTTCTTCACCGATCTTCCGCCTTGTGTCTGCTGGACTTCGGGAGTATCATCATCTTCTCGAGAACATTGTTAGCCTCATCGAAAATAACATGTATTGATTCTTCTACCTTTAAAGTCCTTTTATTGAAAAGTCTAAAGGCTTTACTTTTAAGGAATAACCAAGAAAGATAGCCTCATCATTTTTCGAATCAAATTTACCAAGATGTCGCTTATCCAAGTTTAGCACAAAACATTTGCATCCAAAAGTGTGAAAGTGAGAAATATTTGGCTTTTTACCTTTCCAAAGCTCATATGGAGTTTTGTTTAGAATGGGCCTAATCAAAACTCTATTGAGTATATAGCATGAAGTGCTTGCTGCCTCTGCCCAAAAATACTTAGGAAGAGAGTGATCATTTAACATGGTCCTTACCATTTCTCCAATGGTGCGATTCTTCCTTTCCACAACACCATTTTGTTCGGGTGTTCTTGCACAAGAGAAATTGTGAGTAATGCCAAGTGAAGCACAAAAGGATTCCATTTCGTATTAACAAAATAAACTCCTTTGTCTCTTCTTATTGCAACTATTTTATCACCTTTCTCATTTTGCACTTTCTTAACAAAGTTGACAAATATTTCATGAGTTTCACTTTTCTTAGCAAGGAAGAAGGTCCATGTATACCTTGAGTAATCATCAACAATAACTAAACAATATTGTTTACCTCCAAGACTGGTTGTTGAGATTGGACCGAATAGATCCATGTGTAACAACTCTAGAATCTTTGTCGTGCTAACAACCTGTTTAGCTTTAAAGGAAGCTCTTGTTTGCTTTCCTTTTAGGCAGGCTTCACACTCCTTATCTTTGTCAAACTCCGATCTTTGGCAGTCCTCGTACCAAGTCTTTCTTTGTGATTTTGCAATTGTGTGCATGCTTGCATGTCCCAATCTCTTATGCCAAAGCCAACTATCATCTTTGTTGACGCAATAAGACATTTCACGTTAAAAGAAGATAAGTCATCTAAATCAAATGTGTAGACATTTCCACACCTTTTACCAATGAACTTAATGTTGTTTGACATTCTATCAATCACATGGCACCGATCTGATTTGAAAGTGACATAATAACCACTATCACACAATTGATCGATACTCAACAGTTGTGCTTCAGTCCTTCAACTAGCAAGACATTATTGATAGTAGATGATCCAATCTTACCAACCTTACCAATACCTAGTACTGCCTTTCTTTGTTGTCACCAAATGATACCGTACCTCCTTTTCTTGGTGTGTAATCAAGAACTTGCTCCTGTCTCCAGTCATGTGCCTTGAACAGCCACTATCCAAGTACCATGTATGCTTCTTCAAAACCTAAACAGCTTTGAACATTTCGTCTCGACTTTTGGTACCCATATCTTTTTGGGTCCGTAAACGTTAGTAACATGTTTAATAATCCATACTTGCTTAACACCATACCTGAAATATCCATTTCGAAAAGACACTCAAATTTCCGTGACCTTTTTGATGACATTTTTACAAGTTATATAAGTGACATTAGCAAGCTTCTTTTGAGGACAAGGTTTTCTATGACTATAACCTATTCCGGTTTTGTCATAGTAGGACTTTGACTCTCAAGAAGATTGTCTAGGTTCTTTTCACCATTAATAAAACCTGCGAGTTTTCTCCAACTTTTCATTCTTAGTTCTCAATTTTGCTACCTCATCTTCTAACGCCATGTTCTCGGTTTTAAGCCTTTTGACAAGAGTATCATAATCTCGACATACTTCAGTGAACAGCAGATCTCTTTCATCAGTGTAGGAATTTGAGGAATTAAAGGATTCAGCATTGCTTATTACCTCCGATTCAGCGGTGGCCATTAGGCATGTTTCAAAGACTTGATCTGTCGCATTTCATAGTCAACAGTTGACAGCTCCGGAAGGTGCAGCTTTCTTCATCGTCTATCGGACACAAGTGTGCCTCTTCTTCTCCATCCGAGGATGATTCCTCTCGTGTCTCGAACAGCTATCACTCCATGCTGCCATTCCTTTCAATCCTCGGCCTTCTTTTCTTGAAGAATCTTTTCTTGTCCGAGCCTTCTTTTTCTTTTTGCTTTTTGAGCTGCCTTCATTTGTCAAGGCAGTCAAATTGCATATGACCTCTTCCGCTACATTTGTAACAAATTGGAGGTTTGAAGGGGCTGTTCGTTTTCCTTCATTTGTTGATATCGCCTTTATATTTGAGCAATTTTTTGATTTTTCTTGCAATCATTGCCGCCTCATCACCGACTTCTTCCTCGTTTGATGAACTTTCTTCGATTCACTTGCCTTCAAGGCAATTGACTTTTGTTTCTGTTCATCCTTTCATCTTCTCTATCCTTCATTTCATAAGTCATTAGTTTTCCAAATAATTCATCAACACTTATAGTTTTGATACTACCTCCTTCATTAATGGCTTCAACAAGATTCTCCAAGTTGAAGGTAAACTCCAAAGAATTTTTCTTACCAATTCTTCATTTGTATAGATCTTACCATATTGCCAAGTGGTGTGATAATTTCATTGAACCTTCTATGCATGTCTGAAATTGTTTCTTTTGGATCCATTGCAAACATTTCATAAGCTTTGACCAACATGAACATTTTGGTATCTTTAACTTGATCCGTTCCTTCGTAGGTCACTAGTAGCTTATTCCATATCTCATGCGCACCGTCACAAGCGTAAACAATATTAAAAACATCAGGAGTTAAAGCACATAAAATCACATTTACCGCCTTTGCGTTCATTGTGCACATTTTGTCATCATCCGGAGTGTAGTCTCTAAGAGGCTTGGGTTCGATTTTTCCATCAGCAGAGTGATGGTTGGAATTTATGGTCCCGCCTTGATGATCCTCCGAGATGGTGGTCTTGTGCCCGAATGTGATTTTGCATTCTGGTCTTCCACCAATTGAAGTTTGCGGAATCGAAAAGTGGAGGTCTTGATGGATTGTAACCTTCAAGTATCATGCTTGGAATCGATGCCATTTGATCTTTGGATCTGAAACCGTGAGGTTTTGTCACGCATCACTCGCTCGATACCAATTGTTGTCCCAGATAGGCAGCCAAGAGGGGGTGAATTGGTTGACTCTAAAACGAAATCTTTTTCTTAAAACTAAGATGTCAGTAGCACACTCAACCCGTTTACAAAAATACGACAGAGAGAAGTAAAACGAGAAACCAAAATAAAATACCGAAAAGAATGACACAAAGAATTTATAGAGGTTCGGTCTACGACCTACGCCCTCTCCTCAAGCTCACCACTTGAGAGTTCCTTCCACTATACTTTAAAATGGTTACACAAACCTAAAGTATACAAAGTTTTTCCCGAGGCTCAACTAAAACCTATTTTTGGTTTTCCCAAGGCTCACCAAAACAACCTAACTCTCACCAAAATAGTTTTCCCAAAGGCTCACTAATAACCTAACAAAATCCCTGTTTGGTTTTCCCGAGGCTCACCAAAACAAACCTTACAAAAACTGTTTTGTAGAAAACTACTCAACCTTTTGAGGTTTTTCACGAAAAACTCACAAAAACTTTTTAGATCAGTTTCTCTCTCTCTCAAAATAAAGTAGGCAATCTAGAACGAAGTAGAAGCTTTGATCTTGGAATATGCGATCTTTGGAGAGCTTTAGAATGATCTACTGTTTCTTTGCAACTGAGAGCTTTTTCTTCTTGATCAATCTCTTCGCTTCTTCTTCATGAAGCCTTGCACTCGATTAAATAGCAAGAGAGAGGAGCGTCCCAACAGATATTTCGTTTTCTTCTTGAGAGGATGCGCACGAAAATCTCCATGGAATCAGTGAGGGTAACGTTTAAATTTGAAACGACATGCGAGAGTCCTAAACAATCACAACTATCGCACTATTTTTCTTCTTCGTAAACACTTTTACCGAATGGGCTTTTAGTCTAAATAGCAACTTGGGCCCCGATAACGTAGCCCATATTGCATAAATCATTTAACCGAACAGATGCATAATCATTAACAGCTCATCAAGCTTTTCAAAACTTTTCATAAAACACCCAAAACTTTTGTGATCATCAAAATCGGTTTCTTGCAAAAGAAATAATCCAACATAACCCTAACAATCTACCCAAAATTTTGTACCCCTTTACACTTTCAACCATTTTTCGTTTGTCACCTTGCCATCTCATTTTCTTCTTCTTCTTTTTTGTTGCCTGAATTTATTAAGGGGATTAAATCCTAATTTGACTTTTAATTTTTACTCTTTTACATATCGGTCCCTACAGTTTTTCATCCCTAAGGTATTTTCATATTTTCTTCATTAACGTGGTGGAAACATATTAATATACTTCTATACATTTATAAAAGTTATAAAGATAGATGAATAGTGACACACTAATGGAGATGTGTCACCCCACCATAATTGTTGTCATATTGTTTTTTCTTATACTTTTTTTTTGCTCAGTTTGTCAAGGGTCTATCTGCGTCATTTAACTTGATTTAGTAATTAATGTAATATCGGCCAACAGTTAAAGAAACAGTTTTGGTACGGGTATGTCTTGAGTCTCCTGGCATTGCCACATCATCTTTAATTTCCTTATTTTTCTAATAATCATTCATTCATCTATTAACACATCATTTGTTAAATGAGTAAAGAGAAAAGTTAGCTAGTGTTATTTTTATTAGTGTTATATATATACACACATATATACATATTCCCTTCGTCCCTAATTTTTTTAAACATTTGACTTTCAATGTCTATTTGACTTTAATTTATATATATTATTCTCAAGTAGAAATTTTTTTTAAACATTATGTTCATAAAGTAGACATCAAATTACCTCATGTTTACTAAAAGAATGACTTTAGAGTTCCAAATGTTAGAAAAATAAAATTATAGATTAAATGTTGAAAAGTAAACGTTTTGGTATGAGTATATTATATATTTCATTTTTGTTTTTCGCCGCATTTAGACCATTTATGATCTATCTTTTCCGAATTCATTTCCCAATTTTCATTAAGATTTAAATAAACCCAATTTTTTTGGCGGCAATGTGGGATTGGTAAAGAAAATAAATTTGTTTCAGTAATTAATGTAATAATATTGGCCAACTGTTAAACTGTGATTTCAACAATTAATGCAGATTCTTAGACAAAGCAATGATGGTGGACAAAGAGGACGCCAGACGGCAATGGAGAGATCCATGGCGGCTCTGCTCCTTAACCCAAGTGGAAGAAACGAAGCTTGTCCTCCGCCTCATCCCCATCTGGCTCACCTGTCTCATCTTCAGCGCCACCGTTGTCCAACAGCATACCTTCTTCACCAAGCAAGCCGCCACCATGGTCCGCTCCCTCGGCCGCTCCCATTTCCAAATCCCTCCGGCAGCCCTCCAGAGCCTCACCGGCTTCACCATCCTCATCTCCATCCCGATCTACGACCGCATCCTCGTCCCCGCCGCCCGGAGACTCATCGGCCACCCTGCCGGAATCACCATGCTCCGTCGCATCGGGATCGGACTGTTCCTCTCAGCGCTCAACATGGTCGCCGCCGCACTCGTCGAATCGAAACGACTGAAATCCGCATCCAACCACGGCCTTGTCGACAACCCGAAAGCCACCGTGCCAATGAGCGTGTGGTGGTTGCTTCCGCAGTACGCAATCGGGGGAGTGGCCGACGTGTTCACCGTCGTCGGGCTTCAGGAGCTGTTCTACACTCAGATGCCAGAGACAATGAGGAGTGTCGGCGCGGCGGCGTACTTGAGCGTGCTCGGAGTCGGAAGCTTCGTAAGCGAGTGGATCATCACGGCGGTGCAGGGGATTACTGTGAAACAAGGGAATGACTGGTTAGTTGATAATATTAACCAGGGTCATCTAGATTATTTTTACTGGGTTTTGGCTGGTTTGAGTGCGGTAAATTTATGTGTCTATGTCTTGGTCGCTTGCCGCTTTGTGTACAAAAGAGTTGGTGAAGAAGTTGGGGTAAAAGAGGGTAAAGAGACGAAAACATACGGCGCTTGATTGAAGCAACGTAATCAGTACTCTGAATTTGTATGTTATCATTTAGTATAAATACTTTAATATCAGAGAATCTGATATGTATGAATGTATGTGTCTAGTTACTAAATACTACCTCTGTCCCTGAAAAATTGTACACATTTCCTTTTTGAGCTGTCCTAGAAAAATTGATCACTTTCCTTAAAAGGAAACTTCTCACTCTCAAAGTTACTAAACTATCCTCACTTTATCTTTATTTTTTCTACCTCGTTTTTTGTGCACTCTCAACTAAGGGGCAATTAAGTAAACATATACAAGTCTAGCATCCCTAGCCCAAGCGGCACACCGAGTGCTGCAGAGGTGGGGTTCGGGTTCGAGGTCTCGGCTTCGAACCCCGGGGATGCCAAGACATGGGAGTTTTACCACGTCACGACTAGAGCATAATCTAACCACCCCTGCGGCTCTGCCCTCGGATGAGTTTAAACCGAAGGGGGCTCGAACTCGTGACAACGGGTTTCTCCGAGGATGGAGTATCTAACCACTGCGCCGTTCAAAAAAAAAGTAAACATATACAAACATCTTATATTCACCTTAATCTCCGTGTCCAAACAAATCTACCAATCTTTCGGGGACAGAGGGAGTATATATTATAATAATTTTTTTTAACAAATTTCTCCTTATTAGAAACTAGCTACTACCCCCTCCTACAAATAATTGAATACAATGAATTTTGCTTTTTAAAATAAAATTATAATGAATTTTAATTTTATACTTTACATATTGAGATTATAGTTCATAACACAAATGTTTGGGGTAAAATCGTTTAACTTAGAAATTTTAAGGAGTATTGTAGCATTTAGTTAAATGGTATAGCAAATATTTGTGTTGTTGCGTCCATTTAAACAATGGAGATGAACGAAAAGAATTTGATTAGAGCAATAACTCAAATTATAAGACCAAAATCAAAAGCTTAAAACAAGATAAAAATTAATAGATCAACTGTCCAAAAAATAGGACCTTCAGCGGAATTTACTCTATTAAATAATCACTTCGTCCCATAAAGATCGTTCCTTTTGATTTTCAGCATTTAACCAATGATTTATTTTCTTCGACATCTGGACATATAAAGTCAAATAATTTATATGCATATGTTATTTCAATGTGTTTAGTTTCTAAATAGTATATTTTCAGCATTTAACCTATGATTTATTTTCTTCGACATCTAGACATATAAAGTCAAAATTAAAAGATGTAATCTTATACTCTCTCCTTCAACCAATATTTAGAAAAATAATGTTACAAATTATGATATGTATATAAACTTAAAATGTTTAAAGATTCATGAAAAAATCATAAATTAAATATTGTGAATAGTGAAAATAAATAGTTCAATTATTAGCGCACGGAGGGAGCACTATACATCACACGTAGCTTAATAAATAAAGTATTACAAATCATCGAACGAGATCTCATATTCTAAAAGTTTTAGAAGATTGTTTCATCATCAATCAAAACAACTAATTAAATATTTTTCAATATATATGACTAATAAGTCGTTCATCCAATTATAATCCACTATTGAGAACATCTTTTGGGTTTGTTTTGTTACGGGATTTTGTTTTTTGAAAATTAATGTGATATATATATATATATATATGAGAGAGAAAAATATGACAATTTGATGTAAGTCAATAAAAAAATATTAAAGGAAAAGAATTTTGAGAACATATTAGTATATTTCAAAAGGAACAAATGAGAAATAATTCTATTGATTTTTTCTATATAGATATTACATGTAAATGACAAGACATTATATTTTTTTAGCATGAATTGAATATTTCATACTCAAATTTAAAATAAAATACATAAATAATTAAACAATTAATTAATGGTAGTAAAAAGAGTGAGTACTAAAAGAAAACTAGAAAACGAGAAGTCTGCAAAAAGTGGTTAATGTGATTAGTTTGTAAGATAGGGGATTTAGAATACTTTTCTGTAAAATTCAGGGATTAAAGTGTAGTAAGATTTCAGTAGTAACTTTGTGGGGGACAATGACATAACTATGGTTCAATTTTATTAAAACTAAACATATATACCCTATACTTTCTAAAATGTCAGTGCACTACGTGGGGAAGACATTTCTTATCATGTCTCTGCCCATCGGGCGCGGTTTGCCTTGGCCGCAGTAAGGCCCATTTACGCAAAGAAATGGCCCATTTACGCAATTTTTTTAGAAACTCCCTTTCTCTTCATCCGCCGCACCATTCTTCTTCATTTTCTTCGTTCTTCCTCTTGTTCTTCTTCTTCTTCATCTTGTTCTTCCTCTTGTTCTTCTTCTTCATCTTGTTCTTCCTCTGTTTCTTCTTCTTCTTCTTCTTCTTTAGTTTCTTCTTCTTCTTCTTCTTCTTCTTCTTCTTCTTCGAATTCTTCTTCTTCTTCTTCTTCTATTTCTTCAACTTCTTCTTCTTCTTCTTCTTCTTCTTCTTCGAATTCTTCTTCTTCTGTTTCTTCTTCTTTTTCTTCTTCGAATTCTTCTTCTTCCTCTGTTTTTCTTTTATGTTTCTTCTTCTTCTTCTTTTGTTTCTTCTTCTTCTTCTTCTTCGAATTTTCTGGGTTTCATTGGACGAATCCGGATGAACATTCATCCGGATTCGTCCACTTTTTTTTAATTATTCAAATTGGTTACTGCGGCCATGGCCGCAGTGAGACCGCAGACGCATCACGCCGACGCCGCAGTTGAGTTCAAATCGCGGACATTTTTCAGCGGCACTCATCGCGCCGCCGCCGCAGTTGGTACTACGGGCCAACTGCGCCTGAGGCCGCAGTGAGGCCTCTCCTCCCCACGTAGTGGTGGAGGCACTTGCCCCCATTGCCCCGGTGTAGGTCCGCCCCTGCAGATACCCTACCACCTACAAATAACCTTTGTAGCAAACAACTCATGCATATTTCCCTGCAATTAACCAATTTCCTTTTTTTTAAAAAAAATCTTCACTCTCCTCGAATTTACTCTACCTATTCTCCAATATATCAGCCCTCAAACAGACAAATAATAAGGGGTTTCAAAGTTAACTTTTTTGAATTGAATTAAAAACTTTTCACCACATATTTTTCATTGGTGAGTTACCCAATTTTTCACCTAAAACTATTAGGGGCTTCAAACTTCATTTTGTGGAGGTGAGGATAAGAAGTGATTCACTTCCAAAATTCATGGTGATTTTGGAAGTTTTTCACTCCTCCAAAAATAGGGGGATTCAAACCTTGAGAGAGGGAGTAAAGTTTTTCGGTGAGTTTTACCATTTTTCACGGTGAAAAAATGAAACCTATCTTCTATCCCCTCAAACCAAAAACAAAAAATAAAAAGCCTCCCACCCACAGCCTCCTCCTTGCCTCGCTGCTTCCGGCAGCCGCCAGCAGCCACCTTTCGGAAAAGCATCACCCAAAAAATCAGCCTCCTCCTTACCTGCCTGCTTCCGACACCGACTTACAAGGCAAACGCCCAGCCCACCATACCAACCCGAAAAAGCAGCCTCACCCCCACATGCCTCCTCCTTGGCTGGCTGCTTTCGCCAGTCGCCGGAAAGCAAGCAAGCAGGGCGCTGCTAGTTTCGGAGATTGAGTTGCCGAACAAGCAAGCAGGGCGCTGCTAGTTTCGGAGATTGAGTTGCCAAACCCGAAAATCACGATGATTCGAAAATTCACGGTGATATTCGTTAAATTCACTTTCGTCGTGAATTGCGGAGGTCCGAAGAAGATGGAAATTCACGGTGAAAAGTTGTGGGTGAAAAAGAAAATTCTCACCACAAAGAGTTAAACTTTGAAGCACCCTAATCACTTGAGGTGTGAAAATCAGTTTTTCACCATGAAAAAAATGGAATTCAACATTTATTCTATGATTTTTGTTCTTCAATATTTTAATAACTAAAGATTAATAATTTATATGTAAATAATAAATGAACATCTAGTTTCTAAATATTATTATTGTCACCTCACGAGAATTCACGGTGATTTTTCAATTTCTCATCTACCCTCCTAAGTTTGAAACTCCCTAATATATATTTTTTTACCTCACGAGAATCCACAGTGAATTCTTCAATCTCTCCCCCTCCTAAGTTTGAAACGGCTTATTAGGGGGATTCAATCTTAAAAGGGGGACCAAAATTTTTTAGGTGAGATTTTCAATTTCTCACCGGTGAGAAACGCAACCATGTTCCCCTCCTATGAGGCACCCCCCCTCAAACCAACCCACCCAATGCTCCTTACCCCCACAGGCCTCCTCCTTGGCTACCTCCTTCCTCCAACCGCCGGAAAGCAAGCAGGAGGCGAGTGGGGGTAGCGCAAACGTGGGGAAGGGGAAAGGTCTAATTCTGCTTGCTTTTAAAACAGAAAGAACAGATGATAAGCCTAAAGCAGATGAACTCCCTCCTGCCACTAGCCGAGCTTGAATCTTCATAACCTGCTGCAATATACTCCCTCCGTCCCACAAAGGTTGTAGGGTCAGCGAGAAAATGGGAACAGCGGCTTAAGCCATTAGGTGTAGGCGCTTTCCAGAGGTGGAATCTTCTAGTTCTTCCTATTTGACCCGAAACCGATCGATCTAGCCATGAGCAGGTTGAAGAGAGCTCTAACAGGCCTTGGAGGACCGAACCCACATGCACTCACTCGCTTTAGAGAAAGAAGGGAAATCCCTTTCCTTCCTTGGCCGGAAGATTCTATGCTTTCAAGCAAACGATTCCTTCCATCAATGAATTTGCTAAAAGCACTCCAATAAGCCTACAATTCCGATGCCATATAACAGATCTTCCAGCAAATAGCCAAGGACCAGCTTAAACGAATGCTTGAATGCGAATGGTATAATTATCGTATATAAAGTGGTGGTGAAAGAAAGAGAAGGGGAAGAAGCGGGTCCATCTACACGGGCGGTCCCCTCAACTTTGCAATACATCAGAAAGTCAAGTTCGGGGAATCCTTCCACACCAATCATAGCAACTGCTCTTGTACCTTTTTCAACATATTTAAGTTATTCGCCCCTAAACTCTATTTTTTCACATACTGTCAAACCAACCCTCCACATTTCTCACGCTGAGGTAAAAATAAATTTCATTTTACATTAGCGTACAAATCAAGTGAATTTTATTCACCTTTTTTTCTGATTTGAAACCCCTTAATATCTTTATCCACGGGTGCAAATAGAGCTTTTCCTAAAAGTTCAATTGTTAAGATTATCATTTTCCCATAAGTTCCTAAAGAAAAATATCACCCTTGTCCATACAAATGAACACATGCATGCTTCTACGTGATCCCTTCATATAGCTAGGTATGAAAAACCTGCAAAAAGTTAAAGGTGGAAAACATTAAATGTATCTCCAAAGGCCAAAAGACAAAATAGGGAAACAAAGGAGTCCATTTTAGAAGAAACAACATTCACATGATTTACAACAAGAAGTACAATATTATCAAGCACTCACTCGCGCCTATCCACCGATCGATTGAAGAAAAAGACACATGCGATTCCAAAATATCACATACCTTAAATGTTATTTATAGGATCTTTATCTCAAACTATATTATTGTCGGAAAAATGAAAAGTAAGTCAAATCAACCAAATGTGTTTGTATTACCAATTGGGTGATACTCTAGACGCAATGTATATATAAAGGGGTCCCCCCGAAATATGGAAAAGAATAGATGAAAACAATGTTTAATTGTCGCACTTAGTAGCGGTGTAAATTGCAATATTTTATAAGAATTTAATAAGGATGTAATATTAAGTAAAATAAATATATATTTTTATGAACTAAATGATAAAGTATATAATTATTATGGGTGAAAAAATTAGGTCTAAGAATTTTTACATTTTATCATATGAAGTTTAAAACATTAGGGAGCAAACACAAAATAATAAGAAATAAAAGTAAAATAGAGATTTATGTTTTTAAACAATTTGAAATACAAATAAATAAAATCACTAAATTATAATGAGGTGACAGAATCTTATTAGGTGGATACTATTCATACAAAATTTTATGTTTATGTATAGAGTTTCCATCGCCGGTCGTCTTCACCGCCATCTATAGGTATTTTTTTGGGTATATTACGAATTTTAGTATTTTAAGAATTATTTTAGTATTTTATGAATTATTTTAGTATTTTAGGAATTTATTTAGGTATTTTAGGTATTATTTACGAATTTGTTGGTGTTTTATGGAATTTTAGTATATACTTTACGTATTTTAGGAAAATAAGAATATTTTATGAATTTTAGTATTTTGTGAATTATTTTAGTATTTTAGGAAATATTTCTGTGTATAATGAATTCTTTTAGTATTTTAGTATTTTGGAATTTATTTAGGTATTATTCACGAATTTGTTGGTATTTTATGAAATTTTAGTATATATTTTACGTATTTTAGGAAAACATGAATATTATATGAATTTTATGAATTAAGTTAATTTTATAGAATTGTGTAGATCAGCATGAATACCTTGTTAGATCAGCATGAATAGCTTTTAGATCAGCGTCCATACCTTGTTAGATCAGCATGAATAACTTGTTAGATAAGCGTCCATATCTTATTAGATCGGCGTCCATACCTTGGTAGATCAGCGTTAATACCTTGTTAGATCGGCGTACATACCTTATTAGATTGGCGTCCATATTTTGTTAGATCGGCGTCCATACCTTGGTAGATTGACGTTCATACTTTGGTAGATCGTCGTCCATACCTTGTTAGATCGGCATCAATACCTTATTAGATCGGCGTCCATTGTTAGATCGGCGTCCATACCTTGTTAGGTCGACGTCCATACCTTGTTAGATCGGCGTCCATACCTTGTTAGATCGGCGTCCATACATTGTTAGATCCGCGTCAATACCTTGTTAGATCGACGTCCATTTCTTGTTAGATCGGCGTCCATACCTTGTTAGATCGGCGTCCATACCTTGTTAGATCGGCGTCAATACCTTGTTAGATCGGCGTCAATACCTTGTTAGATCGACGTCAATACCTTGGTAGATCGGCGTCCATACCTTGTTAGATCGGCATCCATATTTTGGTAGGTCGGCGTCCATACTATTAGATCAGTGTTTAGATTTATATTTAATTTTATAATTTTAATTTATGTATACGAACTATATTGAATTAATATTTTTTACTTTTAATTTCTGTAGCATTGGATCGGCGTTTCACAATGTCTACACAACACAATTGATTCCATACTAATTTTCAAAATTATTAATTTCATACCAATTTTCAAAATTACCATTTTTTCCCTATTAGTAACATAATGAATATAATTTTAAAAATAAATAATAAATATAATTTAATAAATAAATAATAAATATAAGTTTGAAAATAAAAAAAATTAATTTAAAAAAATAAAAAAAATAATGAAATAAATAATAAATATAATTAAAAAAATTAATGAAATAAATAATAAATATAATTTAAAACAATTTAAAATAAATAAAATAAATTTTATGGATGACGTGGCACAATCCTATTGGTCGTGCCATTGTTCACCATCTGTGAACTTTCCATAAATAGAGTATAGAGTAATAGTGAGAATGACATGAATTACTGGAAAGGTCAAAAGCAAATTTCTCCTTTTCAACTATGATTGCCGAAAATATCGTTGTCTAGAGGCATAATCAAATAATGACAATGCATCATTGACTTTTCACTCGTATCAGTCCATCAAAACTTTCCTACATTGCATCACTGACTTTTGTATAAGTATCATTTTTTTTCAATATCATATTATTAATTTCCTACAATGCATAACACCACTCATACTATTGTATCATGAATTTGCTACGATACATCAGTATTCTCCTATTAAAGAATCATGAATCTACTATCAGACCTCAATCTATTAAAGTTGGATTTAATAGATTCCTTTCGGGCTATCACTTTTCATTGCTGATAACAGCAATCTACCCTTAGTACTGCTAGACCAACATGAAAGAAAGCTCACCATTGCTTTTTTCCCCTTTTTCTTCTTTTGTTCCCACACCACTCATACTAGAATTGCTATCAGTAGCAACATTCTTGGAGTACAAGAAGAAGGTGGACAGGGGTGATCGAAGTATAGGAAAAAGGTGGACAGGGATGAGTCGGAAAAGGAAAGTCTGATTGACCTTTTAGTGATGATGACATGATTTGTAATATTATTGAACTCTTGAGCACATAGGATGCACTAAAGTGCATCCTAAAGCTACTCTAATGACAAACCATTGATTGATCTGCCAAGGAAACTCCATCTAAATGCCACTAATGATCTTGAAATTGACGATTTGGGTTCTCACCGCGCTCATCATGGAACTGGATGAACTGATTCTTCATATTGCAGCGGATGTTCGGTGCCAAACAACGGCAAGAAGATTGTGCCACTGAGAAGCTAGAAGAGGAGTTGAACAAAAAATCGAGGAAAAAAAAGTTCAGCATGAGAAAAAAGACCTCTTAGATCAATTGACAATGAAGCACAGAGCAATGCGAAATGAAAAATATACTGTGTAGACGGAGGAAGATGAGGAGTGGAGGAGAGGAACTTCAAATTTAAAATTAAAGATAATGTTAAGAAGATGAACTTCAAATACAAAATCAGAGATAATATCAAAAATCGAATTTGTTGATCCTATCCGCCAAACATGTTTTAATTGGCACTTTACGCTATTGTCCCTCATTTGTTTTTATAATTACGAATTTTGTCACCGAAATTACACTACGTTTCTTGAACAATTGTACACGTGTCATCACCAGAATACTCTAAAAAGAAAAAGACAAAACTATCCATCAGTTTGCTTCTCTTTTATAAATTAATAATAGATTGAGTTAAACACAAATTTGAAAGTCGTACGGAATAATCTTTGTAAGTTAAACACAAGTTAGAAATGAAATTTTTGCTATTACATGGGCTAAATTTTTTAAAATGATCACACTTCTCCAACCCTTTAAAATCATTAACTAGTCCCATGACTTTCTTTTTATGCATATTGATGAGTGCAAATTATAGTATACATTTTACCATCAATTTTGCATATAAACTCAATTAATTGCTATGTTCTCATTAGTTTACACAATGATTTTGCAGGATTCTACTTTAGGAGGCATTGGAGCGAAATTGAGGATTTCGGGGCTAAATTGGTAAGAAATGAGGAGTTGGGGGCAAATTTAGAGATTAAGGCTGAAGGAGTAAAGTGGAACTAGAATAAGAGTTTGGGATCAAAGTTGATACATGATGTAAAGTGAAGGGCAAAAGAGATAGATGATCCTATATTGTTAATTGCCAAGCCAAGTCAGCGCACAATCCATGTGCATGTGAAGACAAAAACCAATTTCATTTGGTTTGAGACTTCTACTGAGATTTGGGCTTGTGGTTATGTGTCTATAAAATCAATTGAAAATTTAGGTTGAAGGGACGCACAACAACAGAAAGGAGCAGCCGAGCACAACAGCACCTGCATCCGAGTTTCTTCGTTCTCTTTTCTTTTAATTATAATTATGTTTAGTAGCTAGTTAATTTTATCTTCTAGAATTACTATTCCATGATTCTTGTTTAATTATTTGGATAATTCATGCATTACTTTTTTGATGAGAGAATATTTGTGGTATACTTTTGCTCGATAGAGAAAAGTACTACTAGACCACAGGGTAATTATGCTAGATTTCGTCATAGAGCGATGGCTTGCCACGAGTCTAGAAAGGAGATAGATCGCTCGAGCAATTAGAGTGAAGTGATGGCCGTGCCTTAATCACCTAGGTAGAACGCTCGATAGAGGACATCTATAATTGATAAATTGACTTACAAGTTGAGAATAATAATTGTGGGTAATTCTAAATTGTCAAACTTGATGTTTTAAGTGAATCAATAATCCTAGGAGGTAACTTTAGTATTTAATTTTTTAATCACTTGCAATAATATTTAGTTAATTAATTCTCACATTCAACAACCAATTCATTCTCTTTTATTTTAGTAATTCATACACATATTGCTAGAATCACAAGTGCCTGTGGATTCGACCTGGTTTTTACCGGTTTACTACTTGTCTGACATCCGTGCATTTGCGGTGTCCCGACCAAGTTTTTTGGCGTCGTTCGCATGTACCGTGTTAATCCATGACTTCACTTTTACTCTTTAACACACTACGTAGAATAGCTGCAGTTTTACACTACGTATTTGCAGAAGGGCTGGTAATGCCACTTTCGTTACCAAGGCGTTACGAATGGTAACGCCAAAGGGCGTTACCAGGGCGCTACCATTCGACGCTACATTTCAAATAAACAGCGTTGTGGCGCCACTGAGCCTGACAAAGCCTGACAGGCTGGTAGCGCCTGATCCCTACCGGGCGTTACATTATCCCAAATTCCAATTATGCGCAATTTCTCCACATCCACATCCGTGGTTCGAACTCACTTCTGGGGGTGAGAAAATGGCAACTCATATCTCCCCACCGCACCAATTGTCTATATTGCATGATTCCATAGTACTTATTACTATATCCATGGTTAGAAACTAGTAGCGCCATGAGTAATGCCTGGGACGCTACCACGCTTTTCGGCCCCATAGTAACGCCCCAGGCGTTACCCCATGCATTACCCGATGGCCTCCAAGTATGTAGTGTTACTGCGACCTCCGCCGCGGTAAATGTCGCGGTAAATGGCATTTACTGCGACGGAGGCCGCAACTAGTAAATGGATTTCTCTACGTAGAGACATATGAATGGATTGAATTCAAATAAATTCGTTGTTCGCATTAAGCGCGTCATCCGCATTAAAGCACATTAAAGGTGTAATATACACAAATAATGCAGCTCCAACCACATTAAGGTTACAATGAGACAATTAATGCAACTTGGTTGCATTAAGGTCGCATTAAAATCCCTTCTCCCTCATTCGATTTTGGATTTGAAACACCTTTTCTTCCCACTATTCTTCCTTTTCTTCTTTTCACTTCTTCTTTCCCTCTCAACCCTCTAAATCTTAGCCACCATCGCCGCTCAAACCTCAACCCCGCTACCGACTTGATCCCTCGGCTTCGACTCCGACCTCCTCAATACCAACGCTTTAATAAAGGTGAGTGTTTATAAGTTTTTTTTAGGTTTTTTAAACTTTTTGTTTGTCCAACTCATTTTTCTTCTTTTTTTTTCTCCTTCCAGACCCGTCCTCCAAACCTAACACTACTTTACCCCCGCTCACTCACCATTGCTGCCGGTTTTCTGGATTGGAGATGAGATTGTTACTAGTTCTCCTTTATCTCTCCGTCGAGCACAAGGGGGCCAACAATATTGTATCACCTAACAAGAAGATTCCAAGCCTCGATCCACAAACCTAGCCTGCAATCGAATTTCTAGTCATATAACTCCTTACTTCGGGTCTCCCTTTCAATTGCGATGGTGACTTCTAATGAAGATGGATGATGAGCAGGCAAATGAGTATGGAAATGTTTTCCACAAAAGTCTTTTTCAAAGTGATGGTTTGTATAACGTAAATTAGCTTTTGAATTGTTGTACATTCTCGAGACAAATGTATTTACCCAAGAGCCTAGCTCAGCTCCTCGTGATGAAGACGTTCATGAAGATGGTGGTCTTGAATGAGAAAATAGAGATGTAGGATTTGATTAGTAAAAATAAAAAAAAATTATGATTAATTTGTGAATTTTACCATGTAAAAAAATGCAGTAGTGTCCAAATTGATACATATTTAAATGTTGAATGACTTATTCGGCCTAATAAGTAATTCTGTGGTTAAAAAGGAGGAAGCTGATAGTTTAGAGTTTTTTATGTGCTTTTTACGGACCAAAAATTTCTAAGAAATAATATTGTTTAACCACATTCTTTTATTCACTCTAGTCTTTGCTCTATTTTTTTATACACCGTCTTTATTGTAGTTTAATTGCTCTTGCTATTTAGTCAATTTAATTATTGTTCATGTTGGTTCAATTCCACCAATTAATCAATCATTTCCTTAATACAGTTTAGTTTTAATTAAGCAAAAATATCATAAATCTGAGTACTTAGTGGTTCAATGCTTCAAATTTGGGAAGACTCCCCATTTTTTCCTTTCTTCCCCATTTTGGAGAATAACAGACAGTTTCAAAATTAAAAAAATAAAAGGCCGTAGGAGATGATGTAAGTGGTACAACAGGTGTGAATTGCAGTACGCTCACAACAATAATTAGCGCAGTAAATAAATAACTATAAAATACCTATGCAAATAACTGTCTCGTTCATTAAAATTTCACAAAAGAAAAAAAAAATGTTTTTTAGAAAAAAAAAACACAAAGCATTCATTCCTCTTCTATTTCTTGAGTCTATACTGCATTTGCACGCATTTCGTTATCATTCAAGAAGAATTAAATTCTTGGATAACAAAGACCTTTTTATTTTTTGGCCTCTTCTGCCTTTTTATTTTTTTTTAGCTACTCTTTCATTAATTTGGGCTGAAAAGTCGTTGGTGCAACAGTAATAATGTAAATGAAATATTTTAAAGAGGAATTAATTTGACTGAAAATGAAAAGACATAGTAACTTTCCATTGACTTCACTTACACAGAGTGCTGCGTTCAAAGTGGGCAAAAAAAAAAAGTTCAAATTCCTCGCTCGTCTCGTCTTCTTAATTTTACCAAATCGGAAACTTGGTCGATCAGCTCAAATGGATGTCGACGGGCTGCTGGGTGCAGGACTCAACTTGGTGATCTCCTTAATCGGCGAGCAGATAAACCTGGCTTGGGGCTTCAAGGACGAGCTTCAGCAGCTTCGCCGTTCTCTGGAAGACATCCAAGTTTTCATGGACGACGCAGAGCAGAAGCAAGTTGTTGCTCCCCATGTGAAGCGCTGGTTGCAGGAGCTCGGAGAGATTGCTTCGGAGGCTGAGGATCTACTGGACGAGATCCGCTATGAAGGTCTCCGAAGGAAAGTCGAGATCCAGAAAAAGGTCAGTAACTTCTTCTCTACCCGCAATAATCCAGTCGTGTTTAGGTTGAAGATGGCCAACAGGATCCAGGATATCAATGCTTCTCTGGTTTCTAAAAACAACAAGGCCTCACAGCTTGGACTTCAACAGAGGCTGGTGCAGGATGCAATCAGTCAGCCAACGACGACTTCTTTTGTTGAGGAGACTCACTCTCTTATCGGTGATTCCCATCAAGTTGTAGGGAGGGAAGCTGATGTCTCAAAAATTGTTCACTTTCTGATGAGAGCATCGGCTAGTCCGCAATCACTTCCTGTTGTGTCAATAGTGGGGATGGGCGGCCTTGGAAAGACTACTCTCGCGAAATTAGTGACCAATCATGAACAAGTGCAGTGTCATTTTGATGTAAGCATGTGGGTATGTGTCTCTGAACGTTTTGATGTTAAGACCATCTTAAGACAATTACTGGAGTCTCTTCATGCTACTTTGTTTGATAGCAAGGACACCATGCTAAGAGAGCTTCGAGAGAGGTTGCAGGAGAAAAGGTACCTTTTGGTTCTTGATGATGTGTGGAACACTGATGCCATGAAATGGGATGAGCTCAGTGAATGCTTGCTTGGAATAACAAATAGATCCGAGAGTGTTATCCTTGCAACCACCCGGAATCAAGATGTAGCACTGACGATGGGTTCACCTATGGATTTTACACATCAACCTACACAGTTGAGCATCGATGAGTGTTGGTCCATCATTAGATCAAGAGTCTTTCCCAACTCATCTAATTTGTCTCTTGATCTGGAGAACATCGGAAGGAACATTGCTGAGAAATGCAAAGGTGTGCCGTTACTAGCTAGGGTCATGGGAGGAACTATGCGCATGAAGATGACCAAAGAGGCTTGGTTATCCATTCAACAAAGTCCGCTTTGGGATTCTCTCGGTAGTAATGAATCTGTTGTTCGTGTGTTGCGGTTAAGTTTTGATCGTCTAGGATCACCTTCCTTGAAGAAGTGTTTTGCATATTGCTCTATATTTCCCGAGGATACTGTATTGGAAAGAGAGGAATTGGTACAACTTTGGATGGCTGCTGGCTTTCTTCATCCTTATCTGGTAAGTAATTGTCGAACAACCTGGGATTTGGGCAACAAGTATTTTGATGACTTACTTTCAAATTCCCTTTTCCAAGATGTCAAAAGGGACGAATATGGCTACATTAAGACTTGCAAGATGCATGATTCAGTCCATAGTCTTGCACGATCTCTTTCAGAGACAACGGCAATATCGTCGGATATTAATTCTTCTGTAGATGTCACGCATATACGTCATTTGAATATTCCTAGAAAGAAATGTGACATGGATATTGCGAAGCTTAAAGAAATTGATGCCCCAAATATGCGCTCTGTGATTTCTAGGTTTGACATTTTATGGCTCATTCCGAACAAGCGATTTAAGAGATTAAGGATTCTTAGTTTTCTTGATGCTGACATTGATGAGCTTCCAAATTCAATTGGGAAATTGAAGCATTTGAGGTATTTTGATATTTCAAGAACAAAAATAAGAGCATTACCTGACTCATTCACCAAACTTTATAACTTGGAGACATTTAAAGTAGAGTATTGTCGGATACAGAAACTTCCGGAACGGATGGACAACCTGGTGGAACTATCACATCTTTATATTGGCAAAAAGGAAGAGCTAGTGCCAATCAACATAGGAAGATTAACATGCTTGCAAACGCTTCAATTATTTGTTGTGGGTGTAGAAAACGGTCGTAGCATTGCAGAGCTAGGAAGCTTATGTCAACTTCAAGGGAGACTAGAAATACGCAAGCTTGAGTTAGTAAGGAATCAGGAAGAAGCCATGGCAGCCAAATTAAAGGATAAGAAACAAATGCATGAGTTGGTTTTACGATGGACAGGAGGAACAGAGTTGGTGGAGCAACATGAACTTGTGTTGGAAGGCTTGCAGCCTCACACAAATTTGAAAGGTTTAAAGATTGAAGGCTACAACGGTGGTAACATCCCATCTTGGTTTTTGACTAGTGATCTTAACCCTCAACCATTACTGGCCAATTTGATGACAGTGAAATTATCTAAATGTGCCAATTGCGTCAGACTTCCAAGTCTTGGACAACTTGAGAAGTTGACATATTTGGAAATATATGGGTGGAGTAAAGTGAAATCCATTGGCACTGAATTTTATTCTGATGGTAATTTTCCAGCTCTTAAAACATTCATCTTAAACAAGATGCAAAGCTTGGTGGAATGGCTGCCAACAACCAGATTGGATGTATTTCCTTCCCTTGAGTATTTGAATGTCAATGATTGTGAGAAACTGAAAGGCGTTCCGCTGATGAATGGAATTCCAAATCTTGAAAGGTTCGAATTAACTTATTGCAGTGAATTGAGATGCATTGGGGATGGACTCTCTACTTGCACGCAATTAAAAGAGTTACGAATATCTGGATGTCATGATTTGAATTCTGTTCCTAGTTTACATCAACTCTCCTCACTCCAAAGTTTGAAAATAGTGGGAAACAACAATATGACCTCAGGACTTGAATGTCTTCCATGTTTAAAGTCTCTTAAGACGCTAGCTATTCGTGGTTGTCCTAATACATTATGGGATGGAATTCCAGAACATAGTTGGTCTTGCCTTGGCAAGTTGGAAACCTTATTTTTCTCATTTGATAGAGAAGAATATCCACATTGCTTCAATTCCATGCACCATCTTCATAGCAACCTTAAAGAGTTAATCATCGATAGGCTTCCAAAGATGAGGCGTCTGCCACATCAAATACAACATCTCAGCGTTCTTGAATACTTGAGCATACATCTATGTGGTCAGTTGGAAGCTTTGCCTGATGGGTTTGGCAACCTTACTTCTCTTAACAATTTGAGGATTGAGTTGTGCCCAAATTTGAAGTCACTTGAGGCAGTACCATCATTAGAGGTGCTCTATTTGGGTGAATCTCCAGATAGATGGGGGAATATGCCTCCCTACTTTGATTCCATCCCTACCTCCCTTGAAATATTAAGCCTAGAAGGGTCCAAGAAATGGAAGATGCTGCCACCTCGAATACAACATATCACCACACTTAAGGAACTTTATATTAGTGGTTTTGGAATGGAAGCTGTGCCGGACTGGCTCGGAAACCTCTCCTCTATCCAAGAACTCTCATTTACATCTTGCCCGGATCTCAAGCACCTACCATCACGAGACTCCATGCTAAGACTATCCAATATCAAGTCTCTGCGAATCTTTGAGTGCCCAAAGTTGAAAGAAAGATGCGACAAGGCGAGAAGCGGTCCCGAGTGGTCAAAGATTTCCCACATTTCGTTCATCAAAATTGATTCCCAAACGATCCAAGACTTGAAGCACTGAGCTGAGCCGCCAATTACTGTTTGGTAAGTAATTAAAAAAAACATTTCTGCAGGTTGAAAATATTACTATTGATTGTATTTGTTCCAACTACTTCATTGTATTTGAAAATAAGTATTATGCTAACTTGTGACAATAACAGGCCAGTAAGCAGTTGATGTTTTCAGTAGCGTGAGTGAAAGTTATGTAGGGGTGTACATTTCTCTTGCATTTTGCTCAAGCTTAGGATATAACTCAATGAAATAAGTTGTAACCAAAATCAATTTTGAAACGTTCTCTCTGAGGCTATTGAGGTGAAGCATGTCTGAAAAACTCTATTGTTTCCTTTATTTCAGTAATATATATGCAAGAACAAGTTTGTTTCCCCCTTCAGTTAACATGACAAACATCATTAATCGTTTCAGTTTGTTTCCCTTGATTAATGCCATAACAAATTATCGATATTACATATAAATCTTATTGTTTTTTTTATGATTGTAGATGATCCTTGGAAGGAATTAAGTTATGTTATCTTCAAGAAGCTAGCTATCGTATTAAATTTCTATGTAAGTTGTACAAATTTATTGTTAATTCAGCAGGTAAGATTGCTCTTTTGGTAACTTGTGACAAATGATAACAGGTTAAGCTACTGTGAAGTAAAACTCAGTTGCCGCAGAACACAAACTACGTGTGAAAGGTTTTTCCTTCCCTTGTGTTTTACTCAAATCATATTGTAAAGTTTATTCAGGAATTGTATTGAGCATTGGTCTTCATCGAACTCCAGCAAAAAAGTACTTAATGTTCCAAGCATGCTGCACCAACTACGGTTGGTCTCCTGGACTTAATATGAGTTAGTGTAACTTAAAATCCTTCTACAAAATGCTTTTTATTTTTCTTTTCCTGATTACTGTAATGTGTTTCTATACAGAAACATCTTGGAAGCTTTGTTAAAAGGCTTAATGCAGACATAAGTTAGTACTGTTGCTGTGAAAGATAATTTGCTAATTGCTGGAGGATTTCAGGGAGAACTAATCTGCAAGGTATATGTTGAGAACCTCAGTTTTGAGCTTGAGGTAGAATAATGGATGGTGCTGGATTCAGTTTCACACCAGTTGATATGAATAATGGATGAAGAAATTGTTGGAACACTTAATTATGTCTAGCATTAAGGCTGTTGAAACTGTATAGCTGGTTAAGGTTCTAAGGTATGGTTATGTTGTGTGATGGTAGGATTAAGTGTGTAAAATCATTCTTGGCACTTAATCAGCATATGTAATTTATAGATTTTCAAATTATTATTATTTTTTTCCTCACTTAGGTTTTATAGAAATACAGAGAGATTTTCCAGAAACAAAATCTCTTATTTCATTTCTTTTCTTGTTCTTGGTTCATTTTTCATTCAAGATTTAGAATGCACTAGTAAAAAGAGAAAGGGAGAGAGACCATTGAACTTGCAAGAAAATGATCATCATAACTGCAGATAAGAATCTAGTCATTTATAGTATTTAAGAATCCACTTATTACAGTTTTTAAGCAAAACTGCAATTATTAATGTTATTTTCCAAGTTCTTGCAAGGAAAGTGAGCTACCCCAAGTGATAAAAAAAAGTGATTGAGCTGCATGAAAAATACAAACACATTCTTGAAGAAGATACTGTATCATTTTGGGTGAGGCTACTTCTAATTCTAAACTTTTAAGGAAGGAACCAATTTCCACGTTCCAAAATGACTGCCAGGGAGCTACATGTTTTGGTATTTTTTCTCTCTAACCTCGACATTCCTGCAAGTCTGCAACCATTTTGATGAGCGCATATAATGTACTCTTTAACTTAATAAGGTGTTTAGTTCAAGTATTTTAGGAATATGGATTTTCAAAATCTCATTAATCCATGGAATTCTTTGTGTCGTTCATTTTGGAAAATAATTCTCTATCGTTACTAGAATCTAGGATATTCCCCATCATTTAGAAATTTTTGGATTCAAAATACCATCTATAAGCAATGCATTCTTAAAATCCGCAAAATTATTATGTTTAAAAAATTACAATAAAGTCCTAAAACTTTAATGTATTGAAATATTTAGTTCCTCAAAATCACACATTTAGTCCCTAAAGTTTAGTAATTTTTACAAAATGGTCCCTGAACATTTCTTGGATACTAAGAATCCACGAACCAAACGAAGGATTTTCAATTTATGGATTTCTTTTTTTCATCATTGTTACTTTCTACTTTTTTACATTATATAGATTCTTAGAATCTCTCAACCAAACATTCCCAAGGGAATAAGGTATGTCAATGATTTTTTTATATGTTACTCCCTCCATCCCCTTTTTTTATTGTAATGATTTCCACTTTGGGATATTCCTAAATGTTTGCAATATTTTCTTATTTAGTAAACTTTTTGAAGTAAAAATACAAATTTATTCTTTCAACCAGCTTTCTTTTTTTGTTATATTTATTATCTGATTTGACACCACTAATTCTATCCACTTCACACACTTAACATTTATCAAATTTTTGTTGATATAGAGGGGATATGAGATTGATGATACCGGAGGCTCGAACCCAAGACCTCTACAAGTGTCATCGGAAGCATGATTACTAAGTCAAATGCTCATGACAATATTTATTTATCTTATTTTTTATTATATGATTTGGCGCCAATAACTTCACCCAGTAAACTCTCTATCTGTTAGGGGTAATTTTGGCAAATGTTCACTTTTTGTACTCTCTTAATCTTCATGTCATATCCAAATGTTACAAACATTAAGGACGGAGCAAGTGTTTAAGATTTCATATAATTATGTGTCATGAGTTTTATGTGTTACTCCAATTTTTTTAAAAAGAAAGGGAGGGGATTCGCCTCTTTAGATTTCATTGATTAAAAGCCTAGCGACATTACACAAATAAATATGGGGCTTTTGCAATAAGAAGCAAAACCCATATCAAGAGTTAAAACAAGGAAAAGCTCAAATCCTAGACAATCACGAACACTAGAGATATAGATATAGACTATAAGCAATAAAACTTGAGTAGCAAGCAACTGAAGTCCTCAAATGTACCTGCAACAGAAGACTCAACTGGGGAAGAGAGGATCAAGCATCATAGTATTACGAATCTGAACGAGATGTGTAGCCGAATTGACAACTACTTCAGGAGAAGAGGGCCTTTTGGTGAAGCATCTAGCGTTTCGCTCACACCAAAAAACATAAATAAGCGCAGCAAAAAAGGCAGGTCTCACCTTGGCCTTGAGGTCTACCTTTGGCGACCTTTAACATCTATTAGATCTTCAGCATAGATGCATGACCACTAAAATTTTAATAAATATTCATATAAGTCCCTAATGTTTCCCCCTAAGCCCAAGCCCAAGCCCAAGCCCAATATCTACTCTCAGCTCCAACCCACCACCGCTCACTACCTAACTCCACTGGTAGATCTCCCTCCACCGTATTCATCTGCCTCTGCCAACTGGTTCGCATCCAACCAATTAATCGCCTCCTCCAACAAATCTTTGATCTTCTTCTTGTCCTTCCAATTCAGGTCAGTTTCATTGCTCCGGACAATACCAAGGGAGCGATGGAGCTTGCTCAGTTCTACTGCATCCGCCTCACCGTCTCTAAACTCCATCGAATTCGTGGCTCTCCCTCTGAGCTGGAGTCGAATTTCACCAATGACCTAGTGTATCGGATGTCGGATGCAAAAGGAGCGTCGTGTAAGGTCTCTTAGACGACGACAATCCAGATCCCTGGTTTGAACGAGGTGGTTCCACAACTTTTTTATCCATACCTATAACATGTTCGATGAGGCTTGTTGCTCTGAAGAAGATTATTGGTGGTGGCTGCTTGCGGATCAGTGATCGGAAGGAATAAGGGGTAGGTGGATGTTTTTGTTAAAATTTAATAATATTAGGGTGTAGATAGAGTGACAAGAGAAAATGAAACCGCAAAAGTTATTGTGCCATGGGTGTTTTGTCATGTAATTTATTTAACGGCCAACTTAACGGAAAAAATGACATGATCAAAACATGACAGAAAACCAAACATTTGGAACCAAAATATGACGAATTCTTAAAATGGAACCAAATAGGACATGAACAAAAGCTAAGAAACTAAAAATGAACTTTACCCTATTTTTTTATAACAAAATTATGCTAAATCAGATTTCAATTTTATTTATTTATTCATTATATTCTTAACTAATATTCTAGTCTTTTTTTATTATTATTATTATTATTTATATTCTTATCTTTGATTATTATTCTTCTATATTCATTTATGGAAGTGAGCACTATTGATGAATAGTGCCCACCCTATCCTATTTTACCACTTTATCAAATGTGATCTTCCCTTTTTATTTTTTTCATTTTTATTTGTTTGATGAAAATTCCATTATCTGACTTTACTGAAAGTAGAGTATTGATCCCAAAAGTTTCAACTCATCATTAATTGTGGTCTCCGTTTCAGTCTTTTGTCTTCTAATTTTTCTTACTATTCTATTCATTTATGGAAGTGGCACTGTTGTTGAAGAATAGTACTCACCCAATCCAATTTTGCACATCATCAAATGTGGTCTTCATTTTTTTTTCATTATATTTGTTTGAGGAAAATTTCATTACCTGACTTTACTTTTTTAGAAAGTAGAATATTGATCTCTTCAAACCATCATCATTTGTGGTCTCCGTGTTTTTGTCTTTTGTCTTTCCATTTTTGTTTGTTTGAGTAAAAAGTCCATTACCATAATTTAGCTATTTAGAAAGCAAAACATTGAACCCTAAAGTTTCAATGGTTTTGTTTTTTTCTTCTTCTTTCAGTGTTGATGATTTGTATGAAAATGAATAATGTGTTGGGACTAATATATATATACCTCAATACATATAAATAAAGTTTACGCATGAATAATATCCATCTAATGAGATTTTATCACTTTATCCTATTTTAGTGATTTTACTTTTCTTCAAATTATTTAAGGGGCCAATTAACTTCTCATTTTATTTTTATTTTTACTCTATCTTTTCGCATGGCCCTAAAATCTTAGATTTAATATGTTAAAAATGTGAAAAGTCTTAAATCTAAAATTATATTTTTATCCATAATAATTGTGTGTTCAAGTGAAGTAGGAAATTTATTTTGGGTAATTTGAGCATATATGTTTTGATTGATGGATGAGATGTTTGTAAGTAGGGAAATTTGAGGAAAAGTTGATTTGATAGAGAATTAATGGAAATTTGATAGATTTAATATTGTTTTATACTATCCGTACGTTGTGGGGCGGATACCCAATTTTACTATCCATAGCCGACCTGCACCATGCGGTTACCTGCGTCTCGGGTACCCGCACAATGGCGGTTTTTTTACGGATCTGATCACGGGTATCCACACTATAATGAATATTAATTTCAAGAAGAAAAGTGTTTATAAAAGAAAAAAATGACTACACCCCCCGTTCCTGAAAAATTGGTGCGTTTCATTTTTGACGTTGTGGGAGATTCAAATTATTAATAGAAAAAACTCATTAAAAAAATTTGAAAATATATATTTAGAAACTAACCACAGTAATCTATAATTTTCATATAAATTATTTGACTTTGTATATATGTTTTGATTGATGGATGAAATGTTTGTATATAGTAGTAGTATATGCGGGCGGTATGGGTACCCGCGGGTAATGGAAACAATAACCCAAAACCGACCTGTGTCTACTCGATTTTTTCTGTTTCCGGATAATTCAGATATCAGTTTCTACGGATCTCGGGGTTTTCGGTTTCGGATTACGCGGGGCGGCTCGGGTTCGCGGGTTTACGGTTTTTTTTAAACACCCCTAATCAGGACGATGAGCCACACATGATCAATCGTACATTGCGCACCTCCAACCAGTTCAGGTAATTCGAATTATTTGTTTTTACTGTTTCACAGTCCTATTTAATCGATAACTTTTTTTTTTAATATTTAGACATTTAAAGTTAAATAATTCATATGTGTATCATTTTGAAATATGCATTTTCTAAATATATTTTTTAGAATTGTTTTCACTATTTATATTTGCAAATATTTGAGTCAAGCATTGGACCTTCAAATATGAAAGTTAGATGATTAGTCAATTATTTAATGACGGAGTGACTAGTTGTAGTATTTTTCTTTCCATTTCGGCATTTTTTTAGAAAAATGTTCGGTTAGTTTTCAAATACTATATTCATTTCGAATTATATTATCAGAGTGGAATTTGAGGCCACAATTGACTTAAATTTCCTAAAATGTAGTATTTGTTGAAAAAAGAGAAAGTTATCCACCTGTAAGTAGTATAATTTTTTGAACAAAAACGGCTTATATCATTTCATTAAAAATAACACAAGCCATGGAATAACATAACCAAAGAAGCGAAAGCTTCAAACATCCAACATGAAGAAAAACTACTAGATAATTTAAATCCTGAAAGGAGAAAGAGCTAACAACTCCCAGCCGTCCGTGAAGTGTGGTGGATTCTCCCAATAAGCTAGCAAAGACCTTCCAACAAAGCCAAGAGACTTGAACGCGCTAGAATTACTCATGGTAGGTTTGGGCCAAACTTCATATGAACCAGGGGCTATAGATGGCAGTGGGTCGGATGATATCTGCCAACTGTGGATAACCGCGAATTTAAAGCGGTCATATCCACAGTTATTCTCTAATAGGTGAAATTTAGTAACCGTGAAGTTAATGGTTATGATTACAGATATCAGCTATATAAACCGCGAATATCTATAACCGTTAACCAACCCATCAATACGAGTAGGCCACCAGTCCCATTCCCATTTAAAAAACCACCCTCCAACTGAGCCCGAATCTGAGCCCAAATTTTTATTACTATCTAGTATATGATTTTCTTGCTTACTTTGGTTTAAGATCTGTCATTCTAATATCTTATAGTTTTTGATGATGTACTGCTGATAAAGGTGAAGATCTGAAGGATGGACAATCAGAAAATACAAATCTTTTGTTGGATGCAAACAAAAATTTTGTTGAACATTGTTAAACTTTTTATTTAGCTTCTATCAGACTATCACTTGTAGTTGTCTACATTTATTAGGTTTGCTATCACTTGAGGTTTTGTATTGTTCTGTCTTTTCAGGCAGTATCCGCGGACTAACCGCGGGTGGCGGATATCCGCGGATATTCGTTAATAGGTGCTAGGGTATAACCGCATTGGCAAATATTCGTTAACCACGGATAGTTATATATTCACGGTCACGATTACGGTTTAGACATAACAACGAATAATCCGCTCCGTTGCCATCTCTATCCGGGACGCACCACTTAGTTGCATAGGAGCTAAACGCCAACTTTCCATGATGTTGTGTAAAATAGAAGACCAACTAGCTCTGTCAAAGTAAACCAGCCAACAGACACATAAACTAGCATGAACTATAAGATAGAAAGTTTGTAAAACAAAAAGAAACCGGGTGCAAAAATTGCAAGAAATAACAAGCCAGGATGGCCCAAATACTGGCTCACTCCAAAGCTGAAAGCTCAAGGAGCCGGGCAGGACGAGCTCCCGCCCGGTCCTGCCAGTAATTGTCGACCTGCAACCATCTTCTCTCATGCCAAAACCAACTACAACACACATGCAGCACACCAAGGGTGAGGGCTCGTCGGGAACGTTCCAATATTGGCTGAGATAGAAGCAACACGTCCCCTGACACCATCCTTCACACCTGCTCCCCCACCCAGACCCGACCATGGATCCAATTGGCGAGGGCTGCCACCAACAGTGACGACCAGGGGTGGCACGAAGCAAGGAGGCTCCTGGGAAAGGATAGTCGAGCCACCAACCCCACTGAGATGAGGGTAATTGGATGCCTCCTTTCCTGCGGCAGATAGCCAGGCTTGATGGCACCGAAAAGGATCCCCATTGCAGCCACGCCACCCAAATCGCTAGCCAGGGAGACGAGGGCAGGCATGGGCTGGAGGAACGCCGCCACAATGCACCAAAATCTGTCTAGATGAGAAGCCACAGAGGGTAGCTGATAAGTGCAAATTGTTATACATTTTATACTTTCAATTTTGCATAGAAACTCAATTAATTGCTATGTTCTTATTAGTTTGCGCAAGGAGTTTGCAGGATTCCACTTTAGGAGACATTTGAGCAAAATTGATGATATCATGGCTAAAATGACAAGAAAGAAGTTGAGGACTAAACTAACACAAGAAAGGAGCATTGGGTTAAAGTGAGCAACTAAAGAAAGTTGGAGGAAAGAAAGGAGATTTAGGCCAAACCTAGTCCAATTTGGACTAGGTTGGAGGCATTCAGCAACCAACAATTCGACCAGTGAGCACAAATTGCAACTTTTGGGAGGGGAAGAACATAGGTGATGCAAAACTGGGAAATTTGATCACCATTTTCACCGTTTTTCATCCTAAAAATTCGGATTTCATTATTTTATTATTTTTTTCCATTGAACATGTTTAGTGGCTAGTTTTCTCATTACTTTCTGGGATTAATTTGTGAAGCTTGACTGTAGGATTTGATACTTTAATTCTATATATTATTTCTCCTTAATGCATGTTTAATTACTCGGATAGTTCATGCATTATTCTTAAGTACACGGAATATTTGCAGTATACTTCGCTTAGACATAAGGGAGTATTACTAGACCACAGGGTAATTAGGCTAGACTTGGTTGTGAAGCGACGGCTTGCAATGGATTTAGCAGGAAGATAGATCACTTCAAATTTTAAAGTGAAACGACGGCTTACTTTAATCGCCTAGGTGAAACCTTGACAGAGGACATTTATAATTGATAAATCAACTTACATGTTGAAAGTAATAATTGTAGGAAAACCTAAAGTGTCAAAGTCAAGTGGATCATTAATCCTAGAAAGTAGCTTAATCTATTGAATTTCTTCACCCTTGCAACTTTTGTTAATTAGTTAGTTCATTAATTAATTCAACCAATCCATAAAAATCAAGCAACCTTTCTTTTCAATTTAGTAATTCATACACGAATTGCTAGAATCACAAGTCCTTGTGGATTCGACTCAATACTTACCGGATTTACTACTTGTCTGACAACCGTACACTTGCGGTGTCCCGACCAATAGCAGGTTGAGTGCCGGTCCACCTAGGCAGGACGATTGCCGGAAGCGGTGAAGCGGGCGTTGGAAAATTTCCCACGTGCACACCAGCACCGTGGAAGCGCTAGGGACCAGGGAGGGAGAGAAGACCATCTCATAACTATCAAAACCTTAATTTGGATTGGTAGGCTAATTTTAGAACATGAGCGGTATTTTTTTGGGGGGGTGGGGGGTAGGGCTGAGTTCGAGCCGAGCCGAGCCCGCCGAGCCCGAGCCTAGCAGGTTCGAGCTCGAGCTCGTGAAATTCGGGCTCGGCTCGAGCTCGGCTCGAGTTCGAACGAGCTCGAAAATTCGAGCTCGAGCTCGACTCGAGACAGGCTCGAGCACGGCTCGAAGGTTCGTGAAGCTCGAGCTCGTTAGGCTCGCGAGCTCGGCTAGGCTCGGTCGGCCCCAAACGAGCTCGAGCTCGAGCTCGTTAGGCTCGCTCAACTGGCTCGCGAACCTTACGAACCGAACTCGTTGGGCTCGAGCTCGGCTCGTATATTATTTGAGCATCGAAACCGGCTCGAATAACACCAATATGGTTATGCCTCCTAGTTATCTTTTTCTAAAAAAAGAACTTTTGAATTTGTTGAAGGCATTAACTCCTATATTGATTTTTACTTTTTACTCTTTAATACTATCGTTCCTACATTTTTCATTGCTAAGGTATTGCGTCCCTATTTTCTTATTTGATTTTTACTTTTTACTCTTTAATACTATGGTTTCTATATTTTTCATTGCTAAGGTATTGCGTCTCTATTTTCTTTTTTGAACGTGAGTGGAAATATTATAGTCTCTTTGTACTTCAAAACTGACACCATTTATTTTAAAAACAGTATTTAATGTATGTTTTTTTTTCATAAATATTCAAAGATCTAAAGTTAAATGTATTTTATGTGTATCATAATAATTTACAATATACATTTTCTAAATATATATTTTTGGATCTATTTTGCAGTTTTTATCTTTGTAAATATTTGAGTCAAACATTAAACTTTGAAACATAAAATTTAAATGGGCAATTATTTGAGTACGGAAGGACTATTATATTATATTATACTTCTATACATTTTTTAAGTATATTAGAAGAATTTATAGTATTAGTACACTTAGGAATACATGTGGATGCAATCCGAACGACATAAAAACAACGAAATCAGGTACTGGCACTTGGCGGGACGGATACTATTTTTCTCACTATCCACCCGCCCCGCCCAGCCCCGCCCTGTGAACACCCCTAATTATCCATAACCTTTTTTAATTTTTACTAATCAAACCTAACTCAATTGCCTTTTCCAATACCATCTTCTTCTTCTTGATCTTATTCTTCAAATCTAGCTTAACGTCCTTTGATTTTCCATGGCTGATTTCCTTGCTCTTATTGGGGTTCTTTATTGTTGTAGACGGTTGTTGCGTCCATTGGAGGAGCGTGGCGGAGGTATCCGGCGGGAGAGATCACGAGAGTTGCAACGGGAGGGATATGGACGACGGTTGGTCTGGGTTTTTGGTATTGGAAGTGAAAATTGAAAACAGAGAGAAAACAGTAGTGCCTCTACTGTGGAGGACATCGTGTGAAGGATGGTTTCTTTAGTGGGAGAGGGGCCCACATTTTAGATATTGTTTAAATTAACTTGGGAAAATTTAATTGAAAGATAGAATGGTAAATTAACAGCTAAAATTTTGTTAAAAGGGGAAAGGTTGCAAAACTTTTGGAATTTCCAATAAAAGAAGTGTTGCAAAACTTTTGGGACGGAGGTAGTAGATTAAATGCTAAAAATGAAAGGCTAAAATGTGGATTAGTAGTAGTACCCTGAACTATTATAACTCGGTGATTTAAGCGCCCGAATTTTGGATCGGGTAAATTAGTACTCTAAACTATTAAACTTGGTGCAGTCAAGGGCCTTGACCTAACTTCCATTTGTTGACTAACGGAAAAAAGAATAAAAATTGCTTATTTGACTACCTAAATTTTAACTCTTTTCATATTTACCCTAAAATAATAAAAATTGTCATAATTACATACTTCTTATTTTCATATACTAACCTATAACTTGACCTAAAAGCTTGCGCGCGCGCACATATATATATATACACAGATTTTTATTAATTTTTTAAATCACATATAATTTTTATAAAACCGAATCATTGAATGAATAGCTTTGAAAATTCTTTTAGAAAAGTTTGATTAAGAAACAATTAGAAATTTCAACAATAAATCCTCTAATTTACCGATATAATTGTAAACTTACCCCTTTTGGGTTTTTTCAAAATTTTAAAATGTTTCCTCAATAATTAACTTTTTGCATTTGAACTTCCCAATTTTCATTTTTCATTTATACTACACATATTCCTTGTTTGTACCAACTAAATTTAATCTTTATAATTTTATAGTTTTTTTGGAAACAACGAAAACTCTGACCCAGTTCTTTCAAAAACTCATAATTATAATTCACTCTTTGATTAGTCTTTATAGTATAAAAATAAGTATTCTTTGTTATAAAAAAACCATTTTGTTGGAAACGGCACAAACAACACAAACCACAATTGTCATTAGCGGCGGTGCCACAAGCTCACGATTGGGCTGGGTACCGAGAAGCTCTGGGAGATTAAGCATCAACGATTGCTGGCTACCGAGAGCTACGACTTACGCTACTGAGGTGGAGGAGGGCGGTACGGGCTGCTGGCTGGGGTGAGGCATCAACGATTGCTAGGCTGGGGAAGACGGGGAAAGTCGCGAGTGAGACCCCAGTCTAGGAGCAATGACAATACAGGATCCTGGGTGAATGATTATCCAACACTCAAAGTTAGTTAGTTGTACCATCTATGAGCTCAACTTTGTACATATCCTGTGTGAACATCAACACAACATGATCGATCACTTTAGTACAGCTTAACTCTAAAATTTATTTTAGCAGTACAACAAAATTATACAAGCTAACACAAAATCCGAATCGAATTTAGATCCTTAGTTAAAATTCAAGGACAAAATCAAAACATGTACATCTAGAGGCAACAATAAAAGTAAGAAGAACAACAATTCTATTCAATTTAGAAGAAATACCTTGTACAAGTTATAATGTTATATCCAAAAGCAATACTCACAACCTGAAATAAATGTACAACAATTAATGACGTTGTCAATTGAACAAATTTCATGAAAAATTACCAATATAGTATAATGTATGTACTAACCTAAACACAAATCAAGCATAAAAAACCTCCCTATCTTACACACTTCTACTTAATCCCACAATGTTGCAGGAAAAATTCTAAAGCCTTTCACCATCAAATAATCATTATATTCATCCGAGTTTGAAGTTTGAACCCAATAATGCTACCAATAAAAGACAGGGTGTCATGAAACAAAGCAAAGAGCACCCTAATCTTCTTGTTGTTTTTTTTCTTCTTGTAATCACTACAGATTAAGATCAAGATAAGCAGGTAGGCAAATGAGCAACCACTGCTAAAATTCTCAACCGAAAAATTCAATCAAAAGTAGAGGAGATAAGTCCAGTAATAAATAGAAGGAGATCAAACAATACACCAGTAATAAAACTTCAATGAAGAGACTCACCTTCAAAAAACCATAAACAGATTTTCGAAAGAGTTAACGGGGACATCGATTGGTAGCTGAGAGCTTCGAAATGTTTGTGTGATGTTGTCTATACAACAGAGAAATTACAAGTTAGAAATCAGAAGCTTGAACTAAGGGAAAAAAATCAAGCTAAAGAACTTAACCTTGTCGAGTTGCCAGTACAGACAGTAACAAAAAAACTAGGTGGTCGTGTTTTGCTGGTCAGATTACATTTTAGAGATTGAAAGCGTGGATAGGAGAAGAACTTGGAGTTAGGCGAGTGAGAAACCGTAGGGAGAAGGATTCGAGTTTTCTGGTGAGATGAAGAGGAACCCTAGCCAGCAGACCTTCGAATCTGAATGGAGAATGAAGAGTGAGGCTAGATGAGTGAAGGTTCGAGTGTTTTGATATGGGCAGGGTAACTTGGGTTTGAGGGGTTTACATAAAAATGCAAACCTAATAAATAAGCCAAGTGAATGGCTAACAAACCTGAAGGCTCCTTAAGTGTCGATATCAATAAGGGCCGAGTATCACAAAACTCGAACTCGGCTCATTAATCAATCGGGCTTTAATTTCGGCTCAAACTCGAGTTCGAGTTCGATAGGGACCGACTCGATAAGCTCCTACTTGAGCTCGAACTACCATATAAGAGCCCTTCTCATTTACACCCTAGTACCGAGAGCGTTCAACTACTCTTTCATCATTGATTGGACAAAAGGTTCCAATCCCATCCATTAAAATTTAACAAAAGAAAAAACTGTTTTGTTTTTCAAAAAATAAAATAAAACAAAGCATTCATTCCTCTTCTATTTCTTGCATCTATACTGCATTTGCATGCATTTCGTTATCATTCAAGAAGAATTAAATTCTTGGATAACAAAAACCTTTTTATTTTTTGGCCTCTTCTGCCTTTTTATTGTTTTTAGATACTCTTTCATTAATTTGGGCTGAAAAAGTCGTTGGTGCAACAGTTAAAATCAACACCGCAACCGCCGTCTCTTCAACAACCAAACAACTATACATAGTACATAAAAATATTAGTCACAATTTAACCGCTTTGATCACATACTCTAACCATTATCACTTATAACATTAAATACCTCTTTACAGTAACCACAACCGTCTTCATATGCTAGACGTTTTTGTGGTAGCAACAAATGTCTCCCGAGGATAACGCTACAATTACATAATCAATAAAATATGTATAAGATATTATAGATAAAGTCAACATATTGATTGTGAATAATATAGTAGATTCATAATTACATACCCGGTTTATAGTTTCCAACATTGCTCTACACGCAGCAGCATAATCAATTTTGAAAATGACTTGACGGAAAATGCCGATCGTTTATTTACGATATTATAATCAGTAATCTTAAGATCCCATGTAAACTTCAACCCCTTGACACTCTCTACCATGCTTTCCAACTTATTCAGACCTTCCATCTTTTGAAAAGGAAGTGTGTAATAGTATGATTGTCAATGATTAATAATAAAAAATATATATACAACCTGAAATATCATAAATAAATAAATGACAAATCACTTACACTTTTCTCATATCCAGCTTTTGTTTGAGCATCACATTGGAACAAAGTAGCAATAACATTGTCAAACATAACGAACTTTGACTCACCAGTATGATCTCCTACTATTACCTCCACTTTGAATCTTACAGAAACACAAATTAGTATAAGTTAAAAACTCAATTAATTTATATGTGATCGTATGCATATCTATCTCATATGTACACGAACGAAAACATACCGATGGACTGCAGATCGAACGGTGGTATTGCATAATTTACAATAAAAACCATCTCCTTGCTCAAATACTTTTCGTGAGCATTGACGACATGCTAGATACCAGAACTGGTTATCCTGCTTCACACACATTATCATGGCGTTGCATCTGAAATCTTTTATCTGCACAATATAATAAATTTTAATATAATAGATTGATGATATCTATATAATATTTTAAATATGAGAAACAAAACATACAGGGGAACGACCATATGCTCTTATTGCCTCCAGCTGTCGGAGCACCACACTTTTCACCACCGTGTCCGATCCCCTCGGTCGAGCCACTTGCACGTGCATCATCTTTTAGGATAGTGCAAGCATTCGGATTATGAGCAAATCTGCATTGAATTTGATGCCATTTATATAACACTTGATCATTATTCATTTAAATACAATATGATAAATCAAAAATCATAATATATGAAAGGAATACAAAATATAACGTACGCATCATGTATCTTTGCAACTTCCGAATCTCCAAATCAATGTATATTTTTGTCCCACATGTAGCACAGAGCTGATACTTACCTAAAATTAAAAACAAATGGAAATGTAATTACGTAAAAAGCACATGTCATCTCATAAAAATATGTTACATGACGGTGCACGTCAACAAACTAATACGTACTCAAAGATATTCTTTAACATACGTTGTAGTAATCACCACAACCACACATGCATTTACATCAATACTCGCCATATCTTTCAACAGTTTCATCAAATTTCCCCAAAATGTTACCTCAACATAATTTCCATGCGACAAACAAACGCACAAATTTTATGCTATAATAAATGTACAACATAAATACAATATGATGAAATACAAAAAATGTAAATACCTATGATCAGCTACCCAAATAGATTGCATTTGGGTCACACTTTTATTTCGCATCACAATGTCACGCGGGTCATCATACCTCACTAATCTACCAACAACATCTGTATATAAAACAATTTTGTTATAAATCGATTAACAAATAACAAATAAGCATTACCCATAAACCAAACAAAAGAGGTCACTGTGTAACTCGTGTTTTGCGCCACTGTTTCGAGATGTCTATGATATCCACGAATTCAAACTTGTTTCTAGGAATATCGGGCACCTCGGCCTCAATAGCAGCAACCTTAGTGTACCTTGTGAAGAAAATCTTGTTCACACATTGAATCGCCCGCATAAAATCAGCCGGCTTACCAACCTTGAAGTTCTGAATGTTGTAAACCATCCCTTCTCTAAACAACGGACGAAATTGACTTTCAAGAGCAGGAGACACACGAGCTGATATATGATCATTCTATAAACAATAAAATAAAATCAGTTGCACACTATACCACAAACTTCATATAATTCAACATGACACAATACATATTATCATTACAGCAAACATACATTAGAATCCAACAAAACCAGCTCTATCCCGATTAATTTATCATCATTCGTGCTAATTGCATCCCATGTGCGAGTTAGTCGCACACGTAACCGCCAATGAAATCCATATTGCTTCAAATCACATATCTGTTGAGTCATTTTCATGCAAATACCTACATAAAAAAATGGTGTTACAGTCGGCAAATCAGTAATAGATACATGACATGTATTTTTTTTATTTTTACCTTCTCAAGCTTGATTACCATACAATCGATCAAATATTTCTTTGTAAACAATATTCTTTGTATGCTTTGACTTAGTAGGGTTATCGCTATTCAAAACACTCGAAACCCATCCGGTGATGTCACGCGCGAAGCCGCAACATACATCCGGCCATGAGTAAACACAGGGTTTGGCAAATACAATCCAACATTGTTGAATGTCTGTCCTTGACTCTTATTAATGCTCATCGCAAAACAAACTCGATAGGAATTGGCGTCGGGATAGATTAAATGGGAGTTTACTTTCCGAGGGCTCCATCTCAACTCGGGGTATAAGACATCGACTTCCGACGTTGCTTCCCGCGAGTATCTCTGCCTCAATCACCCTCGTCGCTAACTTCGTTACAATGAGTCTGGTCCCGTTACACAACCCGGTTGATTGATTTAAGTTCCTCATTAAGATAATTGGAACACCAACCTTCAACACAAGTTTATGTTTCGGTATACCGGAGAATTCCAGACTATTTAGATACTCCACTTTGGATATAGATCGGTTTGCGCCTCGTAATTCTCCGATGTAGTTGATATCCGATCTGCACTAAGATAAATTACACCTTCACCGGGTAATCTTGAAAGAATGCGATCATTAACCACATCCACAACATCATTCTTAGGTGAAAGAATAGCTCTCTCTCTCAAATAATCTCGATCGAAATACTACTCGCAACCGAGGATAAGTACTATCAATAATAAAGATCAATGACATCTCTACCGGATGGCACCAAAAACATATCGGGAGCTTCAGCCATTCCGGATCCTCGTCATCGTCATCAAATTTCTCTAGAGGTAATAAACCTTCACCTAACTTCAGAAGCCAATCACTAAACCATGCAACATCCGGAGAACTTGAATTGCGCAGTCGCATGTTCTCCGATAACGTGTATACCTTACAATCTGACCATAAGTACGAATAGCATAACGTAGATGACACAACATCACCCCTGGTCCCTTGCGGTATTACAGGCAATATCTGCCTAAAGTCACCACCAAGAACCACTTTGAAGAGATCTCCGGGAATTGGGTCTAACTTGTGTGCTTACTAAATGATCATTCGGGGTGAAATTACCATTCACCCCATACAGATAGGTACTGGACTGAGGTGATGAATTTTGCAGTAATATGGATGGAGGACTATCATGGTGATTTTGATGGTTAGATTGAGGTAACTTTCCAACTCCATTCATGACACGTGAAATGTGAACATTGTTGGTGGATTGATTACGCTCGGTGGTTCCGGACAGCGTCGCCAACTGGTTGGTAAGGTCTTGGAATGGGAATCTATTTGTGGGATGAGGAGAGCTTAAGGCAAAATCATTTGATGTTAAGTTATCATTAACATCGGAACTTTGTGATGAGTGAGGGTTATAACTGATATTATGAACACTCGGGTTAGCATTATAGGGATCACATGTAAATAGTCCCTAGGTATATGTTGTCTTGCCGGTTGTCGATTACAACCATCATCAACATGTCGTCTTGCTCTAACGGGTAGTCACCTTCGCATAATCTCCATGCGAGCTGCTCTTCTTTCCCGTGAAGCCATTAACTCTAAAGATCTATAAAATACTATTAAACCTAATGTATATAATGCTTTATGAAACCAAATTCAGATTAATTAAAAAAATAAACAATTAATCCAAACTACTTTGATTTATCACTTATATGTTTTATGTACATTCGGATTTTGATAACTTAAATTTAATCATTTCATAATAACATAGCGTATGATAATTAGCATCAATAAATAAAATAATATTATAACTTAAATCATACCTCAATATCTTCTGAGTAGACGCAGCAAAACAATAACTACCCAAATAACTGATTGATACCTACGTAATAAAATTTTACATGAAACAAATAACTATCATAAATAAAATCATAACGATAAGGAATAATTCATGTAATATAAACATTTTTATAATTCATGGATTACAATTACTCTAAATAAATCCAAAAATATAAAATATTTAATGGAGTTCGCTATATATATAAACTAAAAACCCCATTTTATATTACACATTAATACAAACGCATACCAGCTAAAGCCCATAACAAAAATTAAGCCCATGACTCAATCCGGTACTAAAATATGAGTACATATTCATAATCTAAAAATAGTTCATCCGTAAGTTATACATTGCACCATTTATTTTATGTGATTTATATTAATTAATGAATACTTTATATAATAAATGTTTATACTTATAAACTTAAATATGTTTAAAATATGATTAAAAAATTAATTTTTTATATAGCATTAAATCAGCTAATTTCAAATGTAATTAAAATTGTAACACTATAATAAGTTAATAATATTTTAGTCTCCCTAAAAGCCCAAACCCACACAAACACAATACGCAGCCCATAACCAATAGGCCCAAACATTTGAGGAGAACAATTACAATAATATTTTCTAATTTCCAAATAAAAAAATTATAATTTAATCTCCTAATAGTTCACATTAGAACTATTTTTATGATTTTGTAAAACCAAACCCATTTACTGTTTAAGTGGAAAACCAAACACATTTTCTATTAAAAGTAACATTATAAATATATCACTCATATTATAAAATATAAAAACAATACACGAACAAAACGCACACCATTACAATATAAATTTGAATAATTGGATGTTAGAAATATTACGAAAGTATAATGTTTAAGTATTTTTAAAACAATTAGTAAAATAATTTTTCAAAACATATAAATGAAATATTTGTAATATTAAATTAAAATCTCCTAATGTAAAACAATTCACGTTATGTTGTGTATTCATATATCAGTAAGTTATACATTGCACCATTTATTTCATGTGATTTATATTAATTAATGAATACTTTATATAATAAATGTTTATACTTATAAACTTAAATATGTTTAAAATATGATTAAAAATTAATTTTTATATAGCATTAAAACAGCTAATTTCAAATGTAATTAAAATTGTAACACTATAATAAGTTAATAATATTTTAGTCTTCCTAAAAGCCCAAACCCACACAAACACAATACGCAGCCCATAACCAATAGCCCCAAACATTTGAGGAGAACAATTACAATAAAATTTTCTAATTTCCAAATAAAAAAAATTATAATTTAATCTCCCTAATAGTTCACATTAGAACTATTTTTATGATTTTTTAAAACCAAACCCATTTACTGTTTAAGTGGAAAACCAAACACATTTTCTATTAAAAGTAACATTATAAATATATCACTCATATTATAAAATATAAAAACAATACACGAACAAAACGCACACCATTACAATATAAATTTGAATAATTGGATGTTAGAAATATTACGAAAGTATAGTGTTTAAGTATTTTTAAAACAATTAGTAAAATGATTTTATCAAAACATATAAATGAAATATTTGTAATATTAAATTTAAATCTCCTAATGTAAAATTTTATGTGATTTTCATATTTAAATATATATAATTACTAAAACTAATCCACAAACCCAACCCATAACCCATAAACCCAAACTAATCCACAAACCCGGTAGCCCAACCAAAAGCCCAAACTACCAGCCCAACCCAAACTCTAACCCACTACCCTAGTATAAATAGCTAACACACTCCTAACCCTACACGACTCCCACATAATTCGGCCGCCTCTCACCCTCTCTCTCTCTCTCTGTCTCTCTCTCAACCTCTCTCTCTCTCGGCCGACTTCAACGTTTCCTAACGTGTTCTAGGGTTTCTTCAACTGAAACCCCACCTTCCGCCGCTGGATCTTTTCCCATCGAAGGTCCGCCGTGAAACTCTGTTTTCCGGCGGCCTCCTATGCGGCGAAAATTAAACTCGTTTTGTTTTCAAGCTTTTCGTTCTTTCTGTAGATTCTGATTTCTAATTTATTTCAAAAATCCACTCCTTGCTCTCATGAATCGGTAGCACTTCCTCCATGTGCTTCCCGATTCCTGAGAATCAACAAAGGAAAAGTCCAACAATAACCGCCCCGATTTATATCCTTCGATTGTCCGCCTTGAATATTTGTTTTACGGTGGCTTTCGCTTCGGGAACATGCTTACGGTTTTCAAGAACCAGATCCATTGATCTGTCGCTGATCCGTCGATTTATTTCGGTTTATTTTCATTTTACTTGCAACGTATGTTTTCATAAAATTCTGAAACCCTTTTAACTGCTTAGCAAAAACTTTTAACGATCTACACTAATCGCCGCCTCGAACTATTTTGATCCTTTGGCCGATGCGAATCCATTTCTCGCATCGGTCGTTGGTGATGGCGAACATTTTTTGTTTTCGAAACAATAATTTTTGTATAGCATTTGAAAACCGGTTAACAACGTTTTGTTGAAAAACTTTTTGATCTTCATCTGTTCTTCATAAAATACCACAAATCGGACTTGATTTGTACTATCGACTTTACATATGCGTGAGATAAACTTCGACCGGTTGATCTATTCTTACCGTTTATCTGTACATTAATAGCTGCCTATATTGAATTGTTTTTTAAATTTTTAATGATTCTCGCCGAGAAACCCTAACTCGCAAGGACACTTTGAAAAACATGGGTAATATCATAAACCTGTTTGTTAATTTATAACTCAAGATTCATACATGTTATGCTATTCTTGTATAAAAGTACTTCATATTATGATCGATAAACGAAATTGATGTATGATGAAGAAGACTTACTTGTTCTCACGCCAAAATGCTCTGTGTTCTTCCCGAATTTAGTTATCCTCTTAAGTTAAAATTCCTTTCTGTAGATGTTCAATCATAATCGAGATTCCTGTAGACAGAGTTACAAAGATCAAACAGAATCTATCCGAATATATTTAATCTTGAGTAAGAAATATCTTGATTAATTGTACAATCTTTCATCTTTCTTAGGAACTGAATTGTATGACCATATTACTAACAGGGTTTATTTTGCATCACAGGTTTTGAGGTCTTTGAGAAATCCTAACTCACAAGGAAACTATAAATAACATGGGTAATTCCACAAACTTTTTGTTAAATATTAACTCAAGATTCATACGTGCATTGCTATTAGTGTATAAACAGACTTCATAATATGATATGATAAAAACAAATTGATGTATGAAAAATTATGCTTACTTGTTCTCACGGCAAGATGCTCTGTGTGCTTCATTAATTGAGTTATCCTCCCAAGTTGTAATTCCTTTCGTGTAGATGTTAAATCATAATCGAGATGAGTACGCATAATGGAATATGACTGCTCTAATGATTAATAATAGAGTTTAATACGAAGATACCTATTGCAGTGTTTATCAAATCAGTAGACTAAGGTTGTACAAATTGAAATCTGTATATAGCTGAATGTTGTTATCTGTTTGCCGAAAATATATGATAGAGTTCTAATAGGTTTCTAATAATTAGGAGTCCTAACCATTCAAGATATTTCACTTGATATTATCCATGTTTCTCGAAATATTTTGAATTATAACAACGAATATTTTCTGATTTTATCCTAAATCTCGTATTTTTACTTATTTTAAAATTGTCTTTTTAGTATTTGATAAATTCGTATTATTAATCATATTTGATAAATCTAACTTAATTCGTATTATATTGTGGGCTTTTAAATGATGTTAAATCTATTTCATACAAACTTATTTTGTATCAAATCTAACTAATTCTGTGGGTCTTAGGTTGTACACGCGGGCTTGATTGGGCTCAAGTGTGGGCCAAGAGTATTCAACGTCGGTTAGGTAAATTCCTAACTTTTATTTTTACATCCGAGTTTAATTAGAAAAATGTTCGCCCCCTTAGCATTTTGACTATGCGGGGTTAGGAAATGTGTTTCTTAATCATGTTTATCTGCCTCGCTAGTTTGAAGTTCTTAGGGCCGCCATCAACGATTTGCTGTTTTAGGTGTCTCGCTAGCCCTCAACGACTTAGGTCACGATTTCATTTCATCATGTGTCGTGACTGGCTATGAAATAATCTAGTAAGTAAGAATAACTTTAGAGAACTAATTAATTCTAATTTTAACCTCAAATTAGTTTTGAATAATATATAGTGTATAGGATATAAGATATAGATTCAATTTAAATGTAGTCGGACAGCTCATAATAGCACCCTAAAAACAATGACTTGGATAGAAATTTTATTGGGGCTAAGTTAAAATTAAAAATTTATAGATGAGACTAATGCTAACTCGATTACTTTACATCTCCTGGTCTGCTCGCTTCTTCTGACTTAATTCGTATTACATTGTGGGCTTTTAAATCATGTTAAATCTATTTCATACAAACTTATTTCGTATCAAATCTAACTAATCCTGTGGGCCTTAGGTTGTGTAACGCGGGCTTGATTGGGCTTAAGTGTGGGCCAACAGTATTCCACGTCGGTCGGGTAAATTCCAAACTTTTATTTTTACATCGAGTTTACTTAGAAAATGTTCGCCCCTTAGCATTTTGACTATGCGGGGTTAGGAGATGTGTTTCTCAATCATGTTTATCTGCCTCGCTAGTTTTGAAGTTTTAGGGCCGCCATCAACGATTTCTTGTTTTAGGTGTCTCGCTAGCCCTCAACGACTTAGGTCACGATTTCATTTCATCATGTTTCGTGCTTGTCTATGAAATAATCTAGTGTATAGGATAAAATATATATATATAGTGTATAGGATAAAAGATATAGATTCAATTTAAATGTAGTCGGACAGCTCATAATAGCACCCTAAAAACTATGACTTCAAACAAAATTTTATTGGGGCTAAGTTAAAATCTCAAATTTATAGATGGTACTAATGCTAACTCGATTACTTTACATCTCACGGTCTGCTCACTTCTTGAAGATCAGCCGAGTTCCCTCTCTGCTTGACCTAGCTCGTAACTCTAAATTTTCATCACGACTTCCTTCAAGGATGGAAATTTATCCTTCAAAACTTGGTATGCATCACGGAGTTGCATGTTCTCCTGCATGATCCAGTCGCGTTCGTTCAGCATGTCTTTAACTGATTGAAGTGCAACCTCCTTCTCTTCTCTCTCTGCCTTCATACTGAGATAATTTACGTCTCCAAACCCTTGCATTGCTCGCAACGCTACTGCTTCGTTTGCTGCCTTTTTAGTTCCAAACCCTTTGTTGGAGCTAAATGCGTGAAGGTCACCTGTTGACTCTAACTTCATTATGATTACTGTATACCACCTTTCGTTGGAAAGATGGTGCACAGAACCGAGGTTTAGGAAGTCCTAAAACTTCCTCAACTGTTTAACTCTCTCACAAAGTCTATGTAGTAATCTGCCATTTCTTGAGGTTACGAAAATTTTGTTAACACCGCTCAGTATATTCGAGTTGGTTTATCAACTATTTATAGTAGTATTGCTTCACGATATCTGACGGTTTAAATTGAGATTGAGTCTTGTATAGTTAAAATGTTATCCTCAATCTTGGTTGTTATTTTCGGATACCGTAATCAAAATCGTTTTTCGCAAATCCCATTACTAAAATTATTTCTATAATATGTTTTTTATATCGATAGATTCTGTTTAGAACTTTTATTCGTTTCAAACTCTTTACCAAATTGTATCTTGATGATAAAAACGGGCTAAGATCTAGAACAATACAATCGTCATACGCATATATTGGAAAATCGTCGCAAAATAAATTCGAAATACATGTTTTTGTTTGATTAGTGTTACGTTAAAAATCATGGACATTTTTTCATTTAGATTATAAAGTGTTTTGTTAATGTATATATAACTAATAATCAGTTGATCTACTATTTTTCTGCTAAAGACTTGATGCATTCAATTAAAAGAACATAAACTTATATCAAAATACCGCCGGGGGGTTTCTGAGCTACTACTTCTCTACTAAAGACTTATACTCAGTTGATCTACTACTTCTCTACTAAAGACTTGTTGCATTTAATTTAAATAACTTAAACAAATGATCAATTGATTAGCTACATCTCTGCTGAAGTCTTCAGTTTCTCTATCTCACTTTGAAGTGACTCATTCAACCGTGTAAGCTCTGCATTGCGGGACATATGAGTCTGCTCCTTACGAGCGATATGTAGCTTTCTGTTCAAATTACTAATCTCATGTTCTAGGCATTTCATTGACTCATAGTTCAGATCGAAAGCTTCCATATCTTCATATTTCAGTAAATATTCTATGCAGGCCCTAGCCCCTGCATTGTTAGCCTCTTTCCTTGTTTAAATGCAGCCTGTGCAACAATCTCCACTGCCTTTCCTGATTTAGGAAGAATAATTTTTAGGCGTCCATCAAAGAATAACCCACCAGATGATCTTGGGCAGTACACTGGATTTGGAATCTCCAGATCCTTTGCTAGCTTCTGAAGAACCTCGACATATGGAATTTCAAACCCCTTCATTCTGCAAAATATAGGAATAGTATTAATATTAATAATTTTGATATATGAGGAGTGTTCTAATTAAAACCCCTTCATTATTGCGTACCTTAAACCTTCGGAAGAAATGAAGCTCTGTCTTCTGATTTGTTAAACTGAGTCTTCCCTTTATATAGGCGTTTTGTCGAAATTTTGGGTGGGAAAAAACAGTTCACGTTTCAGAAGTTTAAATTGTTTGGTGGCGGTAATCTAACGTTTTTTGATATTCGAAGTTCCTTTGTTTTAATTTACTGAAATAAAATCAAATTTATGAACACAAATTATAAAAATCCATTCATAAAGACTTTTTACGTAAAACACACGACACATTGAATAATTATTTAAAATAACACTAACTCCAAAAAAATCCGGACTTTGAATCCTACGGATTAGAAACGTGATCTATTCAGCCCTATCTCATCTATACCACCCTATCTCATTGTTGTTCGACGTGATTCCTTTGATGACCTGGTGACCCTCTTTGGTATTTCTTTGTCGCCTCAACTTTTTTACCTCTTCTTCAAGTTCTTCGTTTTTCAACGTCAGCCTTCCGACCATCGATTTATACACATCTATCTCCTCTTCCGTAAAAAGCTTGTAATAATGCAGATCCAATTGAGTTTCTCTCAATTTGTGATAGTTCAGATCCTTGAAAACCAGCCCGTGCTCATCCTGTAGCCATTCAATGCCTTGCATTCTTTGCTTTGTCATCTGCAGCTTGTTTGGTCTTGTAGGTGCAAATTGTTGATATGGAGTGTGCCTTCTTTGCTAGATCATACTTTATCGATACCACACCTATGAATAATCCATCCGTCGGGCTCACTTTGATCGAGTATTTGGGTTTCTTCAATCCAAATTTCCTCATGATTTTATAAAGCGATTTCTTGAAGGAAAGTTCCACAATCGGCATTCTGCTTGATTAATGAACAAACTCATAAATACTTTGGAAAGTTGTAATTACAATTGGTCAAAATAAATGACTTACGTTGGTATTGAAGCGCGAATTGGTGCCCTTGATATCTGCTATCCGAAATCGCCGAACTTTGCAAGGGTTTTTTATGAACTGAAGTTACTTTATAGGTGTTTTGATCACAGTACTTGTTCTATTTGAATTAGGATTCGTCTAATTTGATCGGATCGTTAATACTGTAACCCTATCTCGATGTGTAAAAGTCGTCCTTATCCCAAGTTAATAGGGCTAAATTACGCATTTCATTCTTGGACTTTTCTAATTGTAAATAGCACTTCTTTAGTTTTGAAACGCGGCAACTAAACATTCATTCATCAAAAATATCTGCCAGTGTTTCCAGACAATTAAACATTCATTCATCAAAAATGTCTATTTTATCTTTGAAATTGCGATAGATCACTTGTAGAGAGAACTACATCCCCAACTTAGTCGGATATTAATTTTTAATCTGAACAAATGATCATGAATTACTAATCATCAAAATTGGTCGTGCTTTCTGCTTCGTCCACTACTTCCTCGTTTGAAGGTGGGAATAGCCATTACCCTTCGGGATGTGGCGATTGATGCACACCTCTGTTGTCATTGTAAATTTTGCGTCTATTTGCTTCATGTTCTCTTCTCATTCCTTGCAAATCAATGACTGTAATTCGCGTAGTTCTTATAATCATTATATGTTTATATGCTTATAAAGCAACAATGGAAATGGAAATATATGAATACTGTCTTATGTGTCTTTGATGCATGTGGTGAGAGTTGTAGCCTCGAGTTCAATAACCTTAAATGATTAGTCATCGCATTTTAAATGGTGGCATTTGATGTTTTCAACTGAAAATGTTCAAAGGGTTCCTTTTGATGTTTATTGATGAATATATGATATATGAAAGCTGGTTTTGAAATTACCAATTGTTGCGGCATCTCCGAATTCTGCTTTAGTTGACGGTGATTTTCTTGAAGTTCCACCACTTGTTCATAGAGGGCTTCATGACCTTGGCGGATGGCCATTGCACTTCAAAATTTGTAAACTGGTTGGGAGTGACTTCAAATATCAAGATGTATTTATAGGAAAAAAATAGGTTAAATTTTGAATCGCATTACATTTGTTTTGGTGGTATAAGTGTAAAATTTAAACTTTCCGTTTTAAATTTGAATTCGATTTGATATGCTAACAAAGCGAAAGCATTTGTTCGTCCGAATCATAACTAACAAATCGAAATTGTTTTTACTTGGTAGATGAAATATTTTAAAGAGGAATTAATTTGACTGAAAAATTTTCTTAAAAGGGAAATGAAAATGAAAAGACAGAGTGTTGCGTTCAAAGTGGGCAAAAAAAAAAGGTTCAAATTCCTCGCTCGTCTCGTCTTCTTAATTTTACCAAATCGGAAACTTGGTCGATCAGCTCAAATGGCTGTCGACGGGCTGCTGGGTGCAGGACTCAACTTGGTGATCTCCTTAATCGGCGAGCAGATAAACCTGGCTTGGGGCTTCAAGGACGAGCTTCAGCAGCTTCGCCGTTCTCTGGAAGACATCCAAGTTTTCATGGACGACGCAGAGCAGAAGCAAGTTGTTGCTCCCCATGTGAAGCGCTGGTTGCAGGAGCTCGGAGAGATTGCTTCGGAGGCCGAGGATCTGCTGGACGAGATCCGCTATGAAGGTCTCCGAAGGAAAGTCGAGATCCAGAAAAAGGTCAGTAACTTCTTCTCTACCCACAATAATCCAGTCGTGTTTAGGTTGAAGATGGCCAACAGGATCCAGGATATCAATGCTTCTCTGGTTTCTAAAAACAACAAGGCCTCACAGCTTGGGCTTCAACAGAGGCTGGTGCAGGATGCGATCAGTCAGCCAACGACGACTTCTTTTGTTGAGGAGACTCACTCTCTTATCGGCGATTCCCATCAAGTTGTAGGGAGGGAAGCTGATGTCTCAAAAATTGTTCACTTTCTGATGAGAGCATCGGCTAGTCCGCAATCACTTCCTGTTGTGTCAATAGTGGGGATGGGCGGCCTTGGAAAGACTACTCTCGAAATTAGTGACCAATCATGAACAAGTGCAGTGTCATTTTGATGTAAGCATGTGGGTATGTGTCTCTGAACGTTTTGATGTTAAGACCATCTTAAGACAATTACTGGAGTCTCTTCATGCTACTTTGTTTGATAGCAAGGACACCATGCTAAGAGAGCTTCGAGAGAGGTTGCAGGAGAAAAGGTACCTTTTGGTTCTTGATGATGTGTGGAACACTGATGCCATGAAATGGGATGAGCTCAGTGAATGCTTGCTTGGAATAACAAATAGATCCGAGAGTGTTATCCTTGCAACCACCCGCAATCAAGATGTAGCACTAACGATGGGTTCACCTATGGATTTTACACATCAACCTACACAGTTGAGCATCGATGAGTGTTGGTCCATCATTAGATCAAGAGTCTTTCCCAACTCATCTAATTTGTCTCTTGATCTGGAGAACATCGGAAGGAACATTGCTGAGAAATGCAAAGGTGTGCCGTTACTAGCTAGGGTCATGGGAGGAACCATGCGCATGAAGATGACCAAAGAGGCTTGGTTATCCATTCAACAAAGTCCGCTTTGGGATTCTCTCGGTAGTAACGAATCTGTTGTTCGTGTGTTGCGGTTAAGTTTTGATCGTCTAGGATCACCTTCCTTGAAGAAGTGTTTTGCATATTGCTCTATATTTCCCGAGGATACTGTCTTGGAAAGAGAGGAATTGGTACAACTTTGGATGGCTGCTGGCTTTCTTCATCCTTATCTGGTAAGTAACTGTCGAACAACCTGGGATTTGGGCAACAAGTATTTTGATGACTTACTTTCAAATTCCCTTTTCCAAGATGTCAAAAGGGACGAATATGGCTACATTAAGACTTGCAAGATGCATGATTCAGTCCATAGTCTTGCACGATCTCTTTCAGAGACAACGATAATATCGTCAGATATTAATTCTTCTGTAGATGTCACGCATATACGTCATTTGAATATTCCTAGAGAGAAATGTGACATGGATATTGCGAAGCTTAAAGAAATTGATGCCCCAAATATGCGCTCTGTGATTTCTAGGTTTGACATTTTATGGCTCATTCCGAACAAGCGATTTAAGAGATTAAGGATTCTTAGTTTTCTTGATGCTGACATTGATGAGCTTCCAAATTCAATTGGGAAATTGAAGCATTTGAGGTATTTTGATATTTCAGGAACAAAAATAAGAGCATTACCTGACTCATTCACCAAACTTTATAACTTGGAGACATTTAAAGTGGAGTATTGTCCGATTTTACAGAAACTTCCAAAACGGATGGACAACCTGGTGGAACTATCACATCTTTATATTGGCAACAATGAAGAGCTAGTGCCAATCAACATAGGAAGATTAACATGCTTGCAAACGCTTCAATTATTTGTTGTGGGTGTAGAAAACGGTCGTAGCATTGCAGAGCTAGGAAGCTTATGTCAGCTTCAAGGGAGACTAGAAGTACGGAAGCTTGAGTTAGTAAGGAATCAGGAAGAAGCCATGGAAGCCAAATTAAAGGAAAAGAAACAAATGTGTGAGTTGGTTTTACGCTGGACAGGAGGAACAGAGTTGGTGGAACAACATGAACTTGTGTTGGAAGGCTTGCAGCCTCACACAAATTTGAAAGGTTTAAAGATTGAAGGCTACAGCGGTGGTAACATCCCATCTTGGTTGTTGACTAGTGATCTTAACCGCCAACCATTACTAGCCAATTTGATGACAGTGAAATTATCTAATTGTGCCAATTGCGTCAGACTTCCAAGTCTTGGACAACTTGAGAAGTTGACATATTTGGAAATATATGGGTGGAGTAAAGTGAAATCCATTGGCACTGAATTTTATTCTGATGGTAATTTTCCAGCTCTTAAAACATTCATCTTAAACGAGATGCAAAGCTTGGAGGAATGGCTGCCAACAACCAGACTGGATGTATTTCCTTCCCTTGAGTATTTGAATGTCAATGATTGTGAGAAACTGAAAGGCATTCCGCTGATGAATGGAATTCCAAATCTTGAAAGGTTCGAATTAACTAATTGCAGTGAATTGAGATGCATTGGGGATGGACTCTCTACTTGCACGCAATTAAAAGAGTTACGAATATCTGGATGTCATGATTTGAATTCTGTTCCTAGTTTACATCAACTCTCCTCACTCCAAAGTTTGAAAATAGTGGGAAACAATAATATGACCTCAGGACTTGAATGTCTTCCATGTTTAAAGTCTCTTAAGACGCTATCTATTCGTGGTTGTCCTAATTCATTATGGGATGGAATTCCAGAACATAGTTGGTCTTGCCTTGGCAAGTTGGAAACCTTATTTTTCTCATTTGATAGAGAAGAATATCCACACTGCTTCAATTCCATGCACCATCTTCATAGCAACCTTAAAGAGTTAATCATCGATAGGCTTCCAAAGATGAGGCATCTACCACATCAAATACAACATCTCAGCGTTCTTAGATACTTGAGCATACATCTATGTGGTCAATTGGAAGCTTTGCCTGATGGGTTTGGCAACCTTACTTCTCTTAACAATTTGAGGATTGCGTTGTGCCCAAATTTGAAGTCACTTGAGGCAGTAGTACCATCATTAGAGGTGCTCTATTTGGCTGAATCTCCAGATAGATGGGGGAATATGCCTCCCTACTTTGATTCCATCCCTACCTCCCTTGAAATATTAAACCTAGAAGGGTCCGAGAAATGGAAGATGCTGCCACCTCAAATACAACATATCACCACACTTAAGAAACTTCATATTAGTGGTTTTGGAATGGAAGCTGTGCCGGACTGGCTCGGAAACCTCTCCTCTCTCCAAGAACTCTCATTTACATCTTGCCCGGATCTCATGCACCTACCATCACGAGACACCATGCTAAGACTATCCAATATCAAGTCTCTGCGAATCTTTCGGTGCCCAAAGTTGAAAGAAAGATGCGACAAGGCGAGAAGTGGTCCGGAGTGGTCAAAGATTTCCCACATTTCATTCATCAAAATTGATTCCAAAACGATCCAATACTTGAAACACTGAGCTGAGCCGCCAATTACTGTTTGGTAAGTAATTAGAAAAAATAAACATTTATAATTGAAAATATTACTATTGATTATATCTGTTCCAACTACTTCATTGTATTTGAAAATAACTATTATACTAACTTGTGACAATATAACAGGCCAGTAAGCAGATGATGTATTCAATAGCGTGAGTGAAAGGTATGTAGGAGTATACATTTCTCTTGCATTTTGCTCAAGCTTAGGATATAACTCAATGATTAACTTTTAATCAAAACCAATTTTGAAACTTTCTCCGAGGTGAAGCACATTTTGTCTAAAAAACTATATTGTTTCCTTTATTTCAGTAATATGTATGCAAGAACAAGTTTGTTTCCCTTCAATTAACATTACAAACATCGTTAATCGTTTCAGGTAATTAATGTGCAACCTTGATTAATGCCATAACAAATAATTGATATTACATATAAATCTCATTGTCTGTTTGTTTTATGATTGTAGATGATCCTTGGAAGGAATTAAGTTATGTCAACTTCAAGAAGCTAGCTATCGGATTAAATTTCTATGTAACCCGTACAAATTTATTGTTAATTCAGCAGGTAAGATTGCTCTTTTGCCAACTTGTGACAAATGATAGTTAAGGTACTGCAAAGTAAACCTCAATTTCTGCAGAACACAAACTGCATGTGAAAGGTTTTTACTTCCCTTGCGTTTTGCTCAATTATATGTTGTAAAATTTATTCAGGAATTTAGTAAAGATGACTCTCATTGAATATAATCTTCTGTTAAAAGGCTTAATGCAACATAAGTTAGTACTCTTGCTGTGAAAGATAATTTGCTAGTTGCTGGAGGATTTCAGGGAGAACTAATCTGCAAGGTATATGTTGAGAACCTCAGTTTTGAGCTTGAGGTAGAATAATGGATGATGCTGGATTCAGTTTCACACCAGTTGATATGAATAATGGATGAAGAAATTGTTGGGACACTTAATTATGTCTAGCATTAAAGGCTGTTGAAATTGTGTGGCTGGTTAAGGTTCTAAGGTATGGTGATGGTAGGATTAAGTGTGTAAAATCATTTTTGGCACTTAATCAGCATATGTAATTTATAGATTTTCAAATAATTATTAATTTTTTCCTCACTTAGGTTTTATAGAAATACAGAGAGATTTTCCAGAAACAAAGTCTCTTATTTCATTTCTTTTCTTGTTCTTGGTTCATTTTTCATTCAAGATTTAGAAAGCCTCTCAACATGCTCTTTTATCAGTTTTGGCTCTCTTAGGACAAGAATGACTGAATTCACCAGCTTTAAACTAAGTGTTTTGTAAAGCTTCAAATTTTTTTTTTACAAAAAAATTAATAATTTCTTGCACTTTTCTCTCCCACATTTTGCATGGTGAATTTGGTAAATTATTCACCTAAAATTTTCACTGTGATTTTTCTAATTTTTCACCCTTAAATTTTCAGACCTCCCGTTCACGTTAAAGTGAAATTTCGGGCACCTCCAGTGAATTCTTCTCCTTCCACAGTAACCGCCTATGCTTCACAACCCCACCCCTCCTGCTTGAGTGCACTCTCAACTAAGGGGCAATTAAGTAAACATATACAAACATCTTACATTCACCTTAATCTTCGTGTCCAAACAAATCTACCAATCTTTTGGGGACGGAGGGAGTATCTTATTACAGGATCATCTAGGTGGCAGGGCTAGAAAAAAAATTTTGAATACTGAATTCTGGTGTACCCACCTCAGCGCCACATGTATGAACGCATTTTTTTTCTTGACATGTATGCATATTAATCAGCCTATCATTTTTTAAGGAACAATTACCATTTTATATGCCTTCCTTTTAAAAGATGTTTACCATAATGTGTATTTAATGCAATCCATTTATACAAAATTAATTCAATCCATTTATACAAAAGATGTATTTAATGCATCTTTCCATTACTTATTTTTTAGTTTTAAGTATTCATTTTTCCTCGATTACAAAATAGATTTCACCATTTTAATGTGAGTATATCTCATAAACATGTTCATGTCATGTAATTGTTATCCATCAGTTGACAAATTAATATAATGGCCAAACTATTGTACTTGATTGACGGACATTTCTGTATAAATATTAAGTTGTTGACTTTAAGATGGAAATAAAATATTAGCACAAAAAAAAACGGAATCCATTAAACCATTTATGCAGTGACAAATTGATTCCATTTTAAAAACATTGATGGCAATTTGACCCCATAAAAAAACTTTAATGGTAAAAAGTTACCAACCTCATACATTGGTGTGACAACGATTTTTAACATTTTAGAAAAATGTTTGACTCTTTGAACAAGGCAATTTATACAATTTTATATCATTTTATATAAAAGTTATCACTTTAGAAAAATGTATGACTCCTGTATTAGATATAATAGTAGATACTTTTATATAATTTTATATCTAATACATGATGTATGCTAAAGATGATGAAAAAAACACTTCAGCCAGGAACGAAATGATGCTATTGTAAAAAAATAAAAAATAAAAAAGAAATATCATTTTATATCAATTTTACACTTCCTTCGTTCTCAATTAATTTATACATTAGCTTTAATGAATCAAGGAACAGTGTTTGATTCAAATATTTACTAAGATAAATAATGACAATAATAAATTGTATTTAATTTTTAAGGATGAATGGATTATTATTTTAAAAGGAACACCCAAACGAAAACAAATGACATAACGAGAAAGAAAATAATGCGATTTTTGGGTTTAATCACATTAATGTTCACTTGAATTCTTTCCGCGGTAGAGTGCGGGTTGGTGTAATACTAGCTTAGATCTGTATGTTTGTGAAATAGGAAAAAGGAAAAAAACAAAGGTTTTGCATTATGATTTATGATGTTAATTTCTTCACTATGTTTTGCATGGTCTTTCAATCTAGCCTATGGTAATATTCTTGTGATGATGGAAAAATTGATTGAAAGGGAGAAATTATTGATTGTGTGTGTCAAATGCATGCGAAGAGGAGGTCGGTTTGATGCTAAAGTTTTTGCGCAAGTTCGGAACGATGTCATGGTATTCGAGTTTCTTGAAAGGATTGACTAATAAGATGGTTGAGGTGAAGGCATTGAATATCAAAGCTATTTCTGTATTTTTTACATATAATTTTGTTGCGTCGCTTAGCATTGTACTAGTTTTAAAATTCAGTTGCGTTCAACCAAATACATAATTCCACTAGTTAAAGGATCGAGAAGCTATTGCATTTGTCATTGAACCATCTCCTATTAAACCTTTGATAATGAACAAAATCAAACTTGAAAACTAGATTTTGAAAAAAGTTTAACTCCAATGGAAATAATCCTCTCATTGGGAGTTTGTTGAAAGTAGAAATCATGATCACTTAGTTAATCATATATTTTTGCCGGAACAAATTAAAAATAATAAAATTAACCAGAATACAAAATGATTACAAAAAATGCTTATGTTATTTATTTTTTTAGTTATATATGTGCCAGGTATTTTATTTCAACATTTATATGCTTTTTATTTGGGGGATTAGAAATTTTTTTATTTAAAAGGAATCAATTTAATATAAACAAATTATCATTTGTTAACATATATTTAAAACCGATATCCCGTGCTATTTAAGCTAATTCTAACCTGTTATGGAAGAATCCAATTTCCAAGTTCCAAAGTGACTGTGAGGTGCTACATGTTTTGTTTTTTTCCCCTCTTTCTATCTCAATGATTTTTTTTATATGTTACTCATCGTGTTCGTGTTCTTTTTTATTGCAACACTTACCACTTTGGAACATTCCTAAATGTTTGCAAAATTTCTTTATTTAGTAAAGTTTTTGAAGTAGAAATACAAATTTATTTTTTCAACCATCTTTCATACACTTAATATTTATCTTATTTTTTGTTATATGATTTGGCACCAATAACTCCACCTACTAAACTCTCTATCTCTTAAGAGTAATTTTGGTAAATGTTCACCACTAAACTCTCTATCTCTTAAGAGTAATTTTGGTAAATGTTCACTTTTTTCTACTCAAGTAATCTTTATGACATATCCAAATGTTGCAACCATTAAGAGATAGAGGAAGTATTTAAGATTTGATATAATTAGAGTAAATTGCACCATATATACTTAAAATATACCATTCGTTGGAAATCTATAGCCGAAAATAGTTTGTTGCAAAAGTATCTCTAAAGTATTTGTTCGTTGCAAATCTATACCCACGAGTTAACATCCGTTAAAACTTAACGGAATTTTCGAGAAAAATACTCAAATTGACCCTTATGGTTTCTAAAATGTGTTGAACACCCCAATAATTTTATAATTTTATTTTTGAGTCATTATTTTTTATCACATGTGTATTTTTTCATATATTCATTCAAATTCAGAAATATTAATTATAGATTGAGTCTGAATAACAAAAACAGTTAACAACTATATATTCCTTCAAATTCATCAAACATTGATCGACATGTTACTTAGAATTACATATCATTAGTCATAATAAATCTTATTTATTTCGTATCTACATTATGTTTTGAACTGTACCATACGAATAGAATGAATAATTTCAAGTAAATTTATAATTGAATATGGAAAACTTATTAAAAAAAATACAATGTGGAAATAAAAGGGAAAAAATGGATATTAGTATTTTCAAAATTATCAAAAATAAAACAGGAAAATGTGCTAATTTGAAAATTTTCAAATTAATTTGTGAGTTGTTCAAATATATTTTCAAAAAAATGGATATTTGTATTCTTGAATTTTATTTTGATAATACGAGTACTATTTTGTCATAATAAAAAGGTAAATTTTAGTACACAAATATTAATATTGATATTGTTTTAAAACATTTCTTTTTTCAAGTGATAACTTTGGATATTTTAGAGTCAATTTAAATTAATATGAATAATTTGGGAAGATCATTTGAAAAAATACACAAGTGATAAAGAATAATGACTCAAAAATGAAATTATAAAGTTAGAAAGGTGTTCAACACATTTTATAAACCATAAGGGTCAATTTGAAAATTTTCCCAAAAATTCCGTTAAGATTTAACAGATGTTAAGTCGCGGTTTAGATTTGCAACAAACTCATACTTTAAAGCCACTTTTGCAACAAATATTTGTTCAGATATAGATTTGCAACGAATGGTATAATTTAGGTATATCTGGTGCAATTTACTCGATATAATTATATGTCATGATTTTAAAAGAAAAGGAGGGGATTTGCCTTTTTAGATTTCATTGATTAAAACCCTAGCAGCACTTACACAAATAAGTGGGGAAGAAATTATCAAGTATCTGGCTTCAGGAGAAGAGGACCTTTTGGTGAAGCATCTGGCTTTACGCTCACACCAAAGAACATAAATAAGCCAGCAAATTATTTTTTATTTCATTATTTTTTATTTCTTGAGTTTTAGAAGTAAGGATAATTTGACAAATTAATATATAAAATGTTACTAAAATTGGAAGTGTTACATTATTTTTTGGATGGATAGAGTATCAGGTTTCCACATAGAGATACGATCAGGAGTGTATAGCCTATTAAAGGCTTACCATCCAAGCAATCATGGCTACCATCAAGAGTGGTTTTATGTGTTATTTTAAGATTATACAATGAAATTATAATTTTATTATTAAGAATGATAACTTGAAAAGTTACATTATAAATTTATGGGGTATTCTTCACATTTCAGAAATTAGAAAGGTGAATTTGAGTATTTTTCAATATTTGTTAGCACATAACTCAATTAAAGAGAGATTAACTTAAGCTCAACTCTAAATTAGCAAGCAAAACCATCAAAACAACTTAAGCTCAACTCTAAACTAACATGCACCAACACAACTATACTATAACAACACAACTATATTTGTTAGCACATAACTCTAAATTTCATCAATCAACCGTCGTTTGCTCTCAAAACCTAGGTTACCTCCTTTTATAGACTTCACCGAATTTACTTCTGCAGGTGTCTGCTGCTGGTTGAGGCGGAGGCGAATATTTAGATGCGAGGTGAGATGTGGGTGGACTCGCCTTCTTCTTGCTGCTACTGCCTGCTACTTCCCATGAACGCGACGCGAGCAGTGGCGGAGGTTGTCGTCGGTCGAATCACGAGGTGGGTGGAGTTGTGGAGGCGACGGCCGCGCGACTGAGACGAGACGAAAATCGCAAAACTGATGAGATGATGAGTGACTATACTGAGCGAATAAAATCGAGTTGAATATTGTTGTTGGGTTGGGCTTAGGTTAGATTAGGGTGGGCTGGGTAGTTTTAAATAGTTTTATACTGGGCTGGGTAGTTTTAATATCGGGTTCGGGTTTTCCATCGGGTTTTCGGGTTGGCCCAACCCGAACCCGAAAAACACGCAAAATATCGGGTTCGGGTCGGGTTCGGGCCACCCAGGGAGGTATTCTCCCTCAAACCGACCCTAACCCGACAATTTCGGGTTGAGTTCGGGTCTGGGCTTCGGGCTCCGGGTTGAACTTACACCCCTACACCTGGTAGTAAAGTAAGTGTCCTTTTTTCAACAAATTCAACTTTGATCCTTCTAACATCAGAATCAACATAGTTTAGGTACCAACCAATAAATTCGCCTAAATGCTAAGAAGAATCTCACAAATCCTGATGAACGCTTTGAATGGAGATATGACTTTGAGTCTTTAACTTCCAGATCATGATGAATCCCAAGCGAGATTCTGCTGTGTGTTCCGGCGAAACCTCTCCTCGAATTCAAAAGGGTTTCAAGGCAATGGTACAATCTTATTTCCAGTACTCAATTTCGTACAGAACACACTCGTCGTAGTCTTAACGCTAGGCCAACTGGTGTGTTCTTAAGAAGGATTCGGATCACTGAAGCTATGAGATATCTGGGGTTCCATGAAGATTATCGTGTGCAGAATCATTCGATGGATTTTTATAAGTTTCCCAAAGGTTTATTGCTCGTAGATTCCTGTAATGGAGTGTTGCTGTGTACTTCTGAGCAGGATACGTGTAGTTGGGATCAGATAAGCGAGCTTTACGTTTGTAATCCAATCACAAAACGCGTAGTGAAAACACCAGGGCTATTGGAGTCTGATCCTGATTGGTTTTTTGACAAACTCATTCTGTGTTTTAATCCCTCCACACCTGAAAAATACAGTGTCATTTGCCTTTGGAATTTCTTGGAAGATGGACATGGTTATACCATTGATGTTTATGAATCTGAAACTGGGTTATGGAGGCATTCTGCTACAATTTCTGAAGATGTTTGTGAATCTGAAATCCTGGGTGGGGTATTTTGGAATGGCGCAGTTCACTAGGTTGATGCCAAAGGATATGCTCTCTATTGTTTTGATCTCAGTCAAGATTGTTTCAGAAGAACTGTGTTGCTTCCAAAATCTAGCAGTACTGGAGGATTCACTGATATTGACATTAAAGCATGTCAAGGGCATTTGTATGTGTTAAATGTTGATGGGCTTGTCGGTCCTGTTATGTTGACTATCTATGAGATGGAACCTGACTTTTCTTGTTTGTCAGTGAAGTGCTCTATCAGGCATGATAGTTTCACTTGTACCGAATTCTATGGATATCCAGTTCGTGTGTTAGGCATTTTTCTGGGAGAAGAAGGTCAAATGTTCGTTGTATTACGCGTTGGTTTGGAAGTCTACACCTACAATGCCAATGTCTCAAATTCAGTCCACAGTAAAACAGTTTTATCTGGTAACCACCACAATAATTATTGGGACTTCTATAGATACATATATACAGAGTCTCTTGCCCCTATTTGAGGATTTGGCTGTGGACCAGGTATGCCATGTGGTTGTTTAAGAGGAACCATATTGGTTTAGAAGACTTTCAATTGGTTGGTGAAATGGTGCAACAATATGCTAGCTTGGTGGGGAGAAGTTTGATCTCTTTTGTTTTGATCTTAACCAGGAATGTTCAGAAGAACCTTGTTGGTTTAAAAACTTTAGGTATTGAAACACTACTTTGGAGCATGTCAAAAAGAATTTGCATGTTGAATGTTGTTTGGGGTTACAATCCAGCTAGGTTGGTGTATGACATGGAACTTGATCTTTCATGTCTGTCAATGAATTATTCTGTCAGTCATGATGATTTGGTTCTCGTTCAACAGCTTTATCAATCAAAATTTGCACCACCATTACTTACTACACAGTCTGTTGACCCTGTTTGAGGTTTTAGCCATGGAACAGGTATGTCATGTAACTATTTGTTTATAGCATAGATCTGTCAAAATGCAGCCTCCATTCTATGACTGAATGATAAGCAAAAGATATATGCTCTTTGATTTGTTAAGATTCATGTCAAATGATGTCCATTCTTCATTTTCTTCTTATAGCTAACCAGCAAGATTGGAAGAAAGAGTTGCAGCTCTTGATGAAGATCATTCATTGTCCTGTTGACTTTACCTGCTGCAAATTGTTACTGTTTCACAGGTATAAGTATGCTTGTATTGAAAGATTGTCTAGAGGATAGTTGGTGATTCATTGTCCTATATATTGTCTGCTGCAACTTGTTAGTGATATGCCTTTAATTATGGGAATAGGAAGTGAGGATAATTGGTCCATTTCCCTTACCAGGGTTTCTAAGAGGGGAGAGGAACTCATTCAAGGCGTAGGGGCTAAATTGATGTTGGTCCCAAAAAGCCCCATGTGACCATGTCCAATGATCTGGTCAGTAATATGAGAGAATTGATTTCTAGTGAACAATAAGAATAATATTGAGAGTATAGAACGCAACTTAGGCAACGTTTGGTGCTCATTTTAATAGTGAGAATCTCCAGTACTTGTGTTCTTGGGTGTGTTCAACAAAACAAATTGAAAAATAAAGTTTATATTTTTTAAAATTGTGGATGTGATGTAAAAAAGGAAAGAAGTCGGAAGGAAAAAGTGATTTGATAAAGATTTGATGGATTTAAGGATGTAAAAGTGATGATTAATAAAGTTGTAGGGTATTGGCCATCATGGTCATTACTCATTACTAAGAGCCTTTCAAGTTAAATATAACTAGTAAAAATAGGAAAAACTTTCAAGTCAAATATAACTAGTAAAAAAATGGATAAATCCACTTGTACTAGCTATCACATTCGTCATAATAACTTTTGATAACATCCATAATTTTCGATAACATCCACTGTCTGACTCTCCAAATTTGAGAATGAAGAGATAATAGTGAAGAGAGAGAGAGTAAGAGAGAGTTTCCGCTCGCTATGTCTCCAACGGGTATCGATCAATCCATCATTTCTACCAGAATTGTCACTCTAGATAATAGTTGATTGCTTGTGACTCTCAAGTACTCCTTTATGCAGAACATAGGCATGATGGTAAATATGCAGCACATTCAGCCATTGGCCATAGCCAACTTCCAACCATTGGCTATAGCCATGACCTAACCCTTGGTTATAGCCATGACCTAACCCTTGGTTATAGCCATAATAACATAAATGCTACAAGATGATAACTTCTTTTACATATCCATGTAGTTGCCACAAGTGTTTGACAATATCATTTTTGAGTCAATGTGTTTCTTTATCCCTTACGCGTGATGATTTTAAATGAACTCCATGAATGTCTGTGTGCGCTCATGTGACGGTATTGTTTTTTATTGCTCTCCTATTGAATCATATCACTCAGTTATGGAAGAAGGTAATTGGTGTTTGTTGAAGATTATCTCGGATGTTCAGATATTCTCTCATATGTGGCTGTCCTGTAGGTGTTTGAAGGTGAAGGTGCCAAATTGGACGGAGTGGGTATTATGCCCGTTTGTTTCTTAATTTATTTGTTTTTGTGCTTCTTGCAGGAGTGTTAATGAGGGGTTTGTTGTAAAATCTGGTGATGTGCTTTGTCCCCCTATCTCACGGGATGGTTTCTCCCCTTTTTAATGATGATTATCTTTGTTGTTCAAAAAAAAAATCCTTCAGTCATTATAACTGTACTCTATTTATGGAAGAGTTGCTGAGACACAATGAATAGTGCAAATTTGACATTTTTTGACTTCTTTTTTCTTCAATTAAAGTCCTTTTAATTTTTATTTGTTTGTAAGTCAGTTCCATATATTTTTCAGTGTTGCATTTACATCTTAAATTACTCTTTCGTCTCAAGTGATTAAAATAATCATTAACAGTCTACATTAATTAATTGATTAAATTTATATTCATGTCATCGCTCCGTTTACATTATTGAGATTTAATAGCAAAAAATCAAAATTGCATTCTTTTAATTTGCACATTAAACCTTTTATTTTATGATTGTGACATGAATATTTGTTCCTACCCTTTTTAACTATATATTTTTTACTTTTATGGACCTTTTAAATGTTTTTATATCCTTTCCTTTTTAAAATCCTTTTAGATTGCTCTTTTTTAATAACAACTTTATTTACTCTTTTTATAGCCTTTCCAATTTAATCGATCAATATTTTTTTTATAAAATATTTTCTTGATCTTTTAGTTTTTTTATGCTTATAGTTAAGACTTACCTTTTAATTATTATAATTTAGTTATTTTGTTAGCCAAATTAAAAATATTTTCTTCTCGATTCAATCAGTTTCTGTCACACTCATTGCTATTAAAATTATTTTAAGAGTAACAAGAGCTTGCGTGCTCAATTTTTTGGATTATAGTTTTTTACTTTGTCAAACTTTAAAATTAGAATATTTAAGTTAGTTACTCTCTCTCTCCCAAATATAATGTAACAATGACTTGGCACTAAGATAAGGTGAGGAAATTTCAACTACCTCCCTTTCTCATTATGCCCTTTTGTATATTGAAAGATGTAGACAAATACATAAATCGAGAAAGAACATTTAAACAAAATCAAACTAAAACGATAAATATTGAAAGAATAAAAATTAAACAAATAGATTATTGAGTAGGAATATTTAGTTGGAGAAGAAAAAGATTCATATTGACTATTTTTTTGTTTATTATTTTTATGAGCTTAAAAGTTGAGGATGATATGATAAATTATTATGTAAAAAGTTACAAAAAATTAGAAATGTTGCGTTATTTTCGAAATGTCTAAAAGTGAAAAGTGTTACTATAGATTTGGACGGAAAGAGCATATTTAAAATTTGAACTTTCATATTTAGTTTTGGAACTTCAAAATTAAACTTTAACATTATTCATGGTTATCGTTCTTATGTTAATTTAATATTAACATGGCCACAAAATCATACATAAGAGCATATAATACACAATTAACATGGAATAATAAACATCTAACCTGATTTAGGCCCCATCAAGAAAACACAGCGGAATCAAGATTGATGAAGCGTAGGCTTTCTCCCTTATTCCAACAGTCGACACTCCTAATGGGTGGAGAACTTCTCAATCAGAAGTTTTGCCCTAATGACGTTGTGGTGAAAGTAGTGGTTAAGGAAGAGACCTAGCTCTCCTTATATTGAGTTTGTCATGGGTCTACCCATCAACGACCCATGAACTCTACCGGCTGACACTTATTAAAACCCCACATCTTTTATCAAATGGAGTTACTGGCCAGTAATTAGATCAATCACCATATGAGTCCCCCTCTATGTTTTATTTGACCAATTTAATCCTTAATCCGGTTCACAAAATTAGACAATTAATATAGCCCACATACAGAAAATTCTAACATCTTAAACATGTATTGTCTCATTTATGTGGATGTTGTATATATTCTCTCAGAAAAGTAAGTACAATATATGTTAGAAATTGTTATTAATATTTATTTTTTTTGACAAACTCATGTTATTCTCTTTATATTTTCCTCTTCCAAATGGCAGCAAAAATTTCATTTGATCTTTTCATTTCAAATTTGTGTTACATGTTTCCCTAATGTCCATTTTTAATTTCACTTTAAATATTTCATTTCTCATTTATTTCATCATTTGATAACCTCATTTTTCCTATATATGTTTTTATTTTTCAATGATATATGTTAGATTTAAAATCCGCAAGGAAGTGAGAGTTGGAGAATCCTAGTTTTAGTTTGATCTATTTCACGATCACGATCATGATGTGATTTGATCATGAAGTTTTTTTTTATACAAGTGATTTGATGAAGTTTAAAGTACGTAGATAACATACTAAGTTGCGAATATATATATATATATATATATATATATATATATATATATATATATATATATATCATTTTACTTTGGCAGCACATCTCACTAAAATGATATTCAAATCAGATATTTACTAATACATATATGCATGCATCTTTGCTAGATCTCTTTACAGTCTTTACAAGAAATAGTAGTTAAAAAAATTTGAGCATCAAACGTTTTTATATTTAAACACTGCAAATAATAAATGTGGTTGATCTAATAATAACAACAATAATAAATGTGCTACTATAATACTCCCTCCGTCCGCCAAAAATTGTAGTGTTTGATTTTGTTGTTTCAAAATTCAATATTTGACTCAATTTTTAACAAAGATAATGATGCAGCCACCGGGGCGGGGCTCACACCATCCGACGGATGTAGCTTGCAAGAGCTCCAAAAGCGGGCAGAAATGGTTGAAGTGGCTCCGATCACCTCCCAACGACGAGGTTGTGCAATAATCAGAATAGTGCCGGGGTCGATGGTTGCGGCTCGAGCATCTCCCCTCTCAAGGTGTCGGGATGATACTCGGGATACATCTTGAGGGCCAGCAAGGGCGCCTCAAGGGCTGGAGACGGAGAAGATAGAAGTGAGAACCATAAAGGGCCTGAGGAATTTTTCCTTCTTAAGCTTTCATTAAAATTGGGTCTAAGGCTTCAAGTGAGCCATGATTTCAAATTATGATACTCGTGTGAAAAAATTATGATACTCGTGTGAAATTGTAAAAAGGGCTGGAGACGGAGAAGATAGAAGTGGAAAAGACTTGAAAAGCAAAAAGGGCTCTTACACCATGCATACATGTCAAAAGACTTCCAAAAGCATAAAGTGTTTTTGTATGCATGTCATCTTAAAAGCTTCCTAAAAGGCAAAAAGGTAAAAGCTAGCCTAACTTCGCGTAGAGGCCTTGCCTGAAGGCTTCGCATGGGGGCTTCGCCTTCGCCTGGGCGGCTTCGCATGGGAGGGCCTCGCTTGGGCGGCTTCGCCTTCGCCTGAGTGCTTTCCTCAACAAAATGAGCTTCCTTAAGCATGCATTCGGGGTGATTCGAGGCTCCTGAGGACTATATCAGATAAACATTGAAACAAAATTATAAAAAATATATTTAGAAAATTTATATTTCAAATTATGATACTCGTGTGAAAAAAATGATTCAATATCAACACAGTCATGGAAAAAAATCATAGATTAAATACTGTGAAATTGTCAAAACAAATGTTGCAATTTTTTGCGGACGGAGGGAGTATTTAGTATTGCTATAGTGACAATATTAAACTCACTATCCAAGATAATTTTTTTAGTTATTTTCATTACAATTTAACTTAAAATAACAATGTTAAAAGTAGTTAACATTGGTGTAGATGATCCAAACATGAAATGAGTCCTAAACTCCAGGGTCTGACCACTTCTAGAAGGCCACCCTTAACCAATCTTCTCACCAGTTTGAGTGATACAACTTCAAAAAGTAAAGTGTAGATCTTTATAAGAGAGAGGGTAAAGTTTAGGTTTCTACAACAATAGGGGTCAGTAAGGTAGAAAATTATTTTGGAAAATTTGGAGAGACGTATTTTGATTGATGGATGAGACTTGTAGGAATAGAAAAAGGCTTCGGGTGCAAAAAAACTCACTTAATTAGATCGAAAAATGGAATTTAACCACCATCATTTTCATCGGTCTAAATTTAATACTCAGCTCGATTCGAGGTGCAATTTCAATACTCCGCCGTTAATTTTAACTTTACTCGTTATCTTAATTATAAATTAACCCCTATACTTTAAATTTTGTACTTTTAACACCCTAACTTTTATTTATTTATAAAAACACCATCTTCTTCACTAGCCGAAAGCTGATTGGAGAAACTATAGAGCCGGTGGTTGTAGATGAGCCGGTGGTTAGCTTGGCCGACAGTAGGGACGCGTTATTGGAGTTCAATCCGGAACTTTCCACTTCAATTTTAACTAAGATCCTCCCATTTCCGTTCGTCAATCCGCCAATTGAGTGATTGTTGTTATGACCCGTCCTCCCGGACATGTCATAATTGGAAGGAATAAAAGAATAAGGACTAAACTGAAAGAAATAAAGTAGTTATAGGTAAAAATTGAAAGAATTAGGAAATTTGGGATAAAATTGAAATGAATAAAATTTGGTTATATTAGAAAATAACTTAAGTGGAATTAGTTTATAGAAATGGGGTTAGTTAGTAAAAGTTAGAATTTTCTAAGGACCTAGTTAGTAATTAGACCTAAACTACTGACACTAATCTAGGTTTAAAGAAGTACACGTCGGCAGAGAGGATTAGGGGTTTCAAACATAAGGAAAAGCAGGTGAAATACGCTTCTTCTCCTCTCTTTTTTTCACGTGAACAACTGGCGTGCGTTCACCTCGCCAAACGCGGACCTCAGGTGAGAAGCGCGAAAGTGAACTGTGTTTTTCACCTGAGCCCCTCCTTATTCACTTCTCTTCAACGCACGACGCTCTCACTCCTGTCGAACCAGAAGGTCGCTCCCACTCCTGTCGAACCAGAAGATCGCTCCCACTCCTGTCGAACCAGAAGGTTGTGCACAGGCTTGTGCACAGCGCACAGGATGTGCACAGGTTGTGCACATGCTTGTACACAGCGCACAGGCTTGCGCACAGGTTGTGCACATGCTTGTGCGCAGCGCACAGGCTTGCGCACAGGTGAATTCGTAGTGAATTCACATGTGCGCTCCTCGTGGTGAATTCACATGTGCGCTCCTCCTTGTTCATTTGTTCACGGGGCCCTCAAACTTAACCCTCATTTTTTCACTTTTCTCATTCACCTCCAATTGACTCCCCTATTAGGTGAAAAGTTTTTTTATTCACTTCTTATGTTTGAAACTCCTTATTTATATTTCTTGTGATTCTTCAACAGAGGGCACTACTTCATCTTCATCATCTTCGCGGAGCCTCAATTCGAGACTGGAAAAAAAGAGGGAGGGAAATAAAAAAGAAAACGATCAAGAGGGAGAGGATTTGGGCATCGACAACGCGAATCGAAAACGGGAGCAACGAGAGTTTCGATTCTGATCGAGGGTCACAGCTCGTGACTGATTTTGAGAGGGGGGAGGAAGCAGGAACTGGCGGCACGGCTTGCTCTCGATTCTTGGAGACGAGATGCGAAGAGAGGCAGAGATCAGACGCCAAGTTGGAGACGAGAGAGATAGAGAGGGGATGAGAGCTAGGCATGGATGTGATCTTTTGGGAATTAGGTTGCAACCATGTTCGGTGGCGATTGAGGGACGATTTGGCAAGGGATTTGGTAATCTTCGGTGATACAAGATGGACTGAAGGCTCGACAGACTTGGGATTGAATCGAGAGTAACGGTGAGGCTGATGAAGGCGGAGGATTAGCGATGAGCGCTGAGAATCGGTGAGCTGGAGTTGGTCGCCCTTCTTGCTGCCGGCACATCTACACGGTGGCGACAGAGTTGACTCTACTGCAAACAGTGGCAAAGGGAACCTCTGGGCAGCAGAGTCGTTGTTCATAAATTGGGTACACTCTGCCCTTAATCTCACTTCTAAATTAAATGCCTAATTGATTTATTTGATTTCATGTGTTGGTTTGGTCGGGTAATTAGAAGAAATAGCTGAGCTTGTCTTAACTTGAAATTCTTGCTTTGTGTTGATTCTCTTTCCACTCTGTTGATTCTTGAGCTATTTTCTGATGAACACGTTACTACTTGGTTTGTTGCTAGCTGTATGTTTTGATTGGTTGAACAATTGTTGATTTGGATTCTATTAATCACAGTCATTTATGATAATGGGCATGATTCATGGAATTAAGGTCATAGTTAATAGCTCTATGTTTGAGTTGGTTTTTATTTATATGAACTGCTCTTGGAATTTGCTATGAAATAAGAGTTGGTTATTTCATTCATACCAATGGTTTATCTCAGCTTTTACCCCTAATTTTCATGTAAAAGCTTGTTTTATTAACCTCTCGGCTACTCTTTAGCTTTTAGAACATGATTTACTTTACTATTTATTCTTTTGTTGGTTGAGTTGATGCTGCCCATTTTAGTACAGGTTGATGGCTGCCCTTTTTGGTAAATAAGCTTCCTTTAGCAATATTGTCATTTTCCTTTTGGTTTCATTGTGGGTTTGGCAAGTTTTAGAAATGGTTAGTGACTTCTAGTTTTAACTATTAGTTATTAGTATCTTGACTTATAACCTGATGCATTCTTGCTTTACCCTTCTCACGTTTTGATAAGTGGTCATTGTCTCGGTTGCTGCTTTGTTATTCCTTGATTCTTTGCACATGTTGTAACACGTTTACTTGGAGGACCTTGAACCAACGCTTTTTCTGCCTTAGTTTAGTGGAGCATATTAATGATTTATCAAGAAACTTCAGCTGCGGCCTCTTCACTTCTTGCTTGTTAAATATACATGTAAATTGTATAACTTGTTTGAGAATGATTTGAGATACTGCCTTCTTTATTTTAATTATAACTTGCTGCCCAAATTACTTTCTTTTTGCTTCCATCATTACCCTCTTACTTGATTGCTTAATTTGGGTACTAAAACATGAAGTTTAGGAACAAGCTAGGATTACTTTGGTAATTCAAATTTCCACTTCTTGTCCTAACTTGTCGGGTATTAATTCACCTAGAAACCTATAGGAAATTAAGATCAAACTTTTAATCATCTGTTGCTTTTAATGCTGCTATTTAAGTGTGAATCAGAGAATACAGGTTTCATAGAACTGCGTCAATGATAGAACCTCTACACAGGCTCGACAGAAGGTATACTTCTTTCCTTTTATTTTCTTTTCTTCCACTCTTTCTTCAGATTAGATACTGACTAAACAGGTTGAGAACTACGTGATTCCTCTGATCTCTCTCTAAGTAGTATCACTGATACGCAATGGACTTGAAACTTGAGGATCAAGAAAGCTATACAAGAAATGACTTGGACTTCACAAATTTTACCCTTTCTTCTTCTTTCCTTTAAACTTGTAAATATATGTATACACGTAAAGTTTGTAAGTTTAATAAGAAACTTATTTATTTCTTATTAATTTCAAAAATTAGTTTTATAAAAGAAAGATACTGAAGTTTATGAATCGTCGTTCTGAAGGTTATGAATCGTCGTTCATTATTCATCGGTTTATAATCTATTTAGTTATAATCTGCTTTACTAAGCAGCTGGAACGGTGGTTCATAACAATTGTAGTGTGGTGGGTGTTCCGTTTCAGTAGCGTATTCGGTCAATCCAAGTGTATATGTATAGACAAATACATATAAATGTATTTGAATGAGGAAAAGGTATAGAAAATTGAGGTAATTAAATGGATAGTATATGACAAATTTAAGTAGCGCAGATGATAAGGAAACAATTAATACAAGTGGACAAATAGTGCAAGCTTAGCTAGCTAGCTAGGTGATGGTTCAAGATCGATAGCTGCTCATGCGAGAACTCCTGCATCTTCTCCTTCTGCTCCCACAAGAACTTGGTCCTGAACCTCTTCTTGGACAGCACGAATGGCGGCGACGGTGGCGGCCCATCTGGGTACGGCCCTTCCGCATTTGACTGGAACACGTTCAGGTCCTCGCTGGATGATTCGGTCCCTGCGTGTGATCGGTCATACCGATGTATGACTGTGTGATCAGTTGTGGTCAGTATTTCTGTTGTGATATCCGTTGTGTGTGTGTGATCATGTGTGACTGAGACTACTGATATGTGTGTTCTGATCGGTGGCGGTTCAGTGTGTGACATTCGATTAGGTTTGATTATTTGATTGTGCAAGCTTAATATGAAGCAATAATGCTGTAACTACATCCTGGATCTGCTCCAGGGTCTGTGCGAGGTCAAGGGGAGGTTGCTGCTGAGGATGCAATTGCTTTCCCATATCCCGAGTTTCTCGGACATCTCCCGGAGAGTAGGGATCCCTGTCCCACTCACCCTGATCTCTCTCTCACTGACGGCGAGTATTAACCATAGCTCCTCAAATTAACAGATGCACGAGCACATACAAGATCGTAAGTGTCTAACAGAACCTAGCAGCGGTATTTCTATAGGCTCTGCAATGTAAATGCAATGCATGATGCCATTCAGACATAAACCAAGTCCAAGAATCACTTATGCATATTAGAAAGATTTAACTCTGGACATCAGCCTTTCCTGAGATCCAGACCTAATTTTGTTTAGTACGTCTCGAAGAACTGACCCCTGCTCTAACACTCCTTCCAAAAATGTTCGAGTAAAGGGGTGGCCAGACCCCTTACCAAACATCCCTGGAATCAGGCAGCATATCAGTGGCTTCCCTATCAAGCCCGTACGTACAACAGAAGTCCACCTCTGGACTATACCAGGCTCAGAACAAAACTTCACTTGATCCTCGTACTTGTCTATTCCTGGCTCTAATACCACCTTTACTGTTACCCCCTTCGGCGGAAGTGCACGTGATGCGGAACGCCCGGCAACCTGAGCGGGAACCAGAATTGGGGTAACAGTAAACATAGTTTCCTCGGTGTGGTGGCCTATAACCAACCCAATTAAAATTTTTCCTTTACTCTACTCATGCTATTAACTTGTAGTGCAAGTAACAAGGATCGTTTGAACACAACACACATATGCACATACATACAGATATGACAACACAAGTTTTGCCCCACAGGCTTCAAAATGTAGCAGAATACTGAAATCCTCATACCTATACATATGTGATGCAACATAACTTTACATGCATGTGTTCACATATACAGAGCCAGAACCTAATATCCAGAATACCTATAAGGGTGAGTCCTCGTTGAGAACTCAGTAAGGGTCAGGCATAGGATATGGTATCTCAGAAATCCAGAATACTCGGAACTGATATACCTGCACAGAAAAACACAGATACAAACGGAACCAGATATACATATAATAATAATAATAACGATGTCAGAAATGTTAGTAGACAGAATTGGCAAACCTCTGAGGCTTTTAGCCTTACAAAAGAGGTTTTCAGAAATAACAGAGGCATGGTACCAGCTCGGGGTCCGGAATCTCCGATGCCGACAGAACAGATCCAAATAGCAGATTACAGAAGGATATTTTCCGGACAAGTTATCCCGAGTGATGACGGGAGATAACTTGCCGGACAAGTTATCCTGCAAAACAGATCCAAATGCCAGAATGCAGGAGGTAACTTGCCGGACAAGTTATCCCGAGTGATGACGGGAGGAAACTTGCTGGACAAGTTATCCTGAATGATAACAGGAGGAGGTAACTTGACGGACAAGTTATCTCGGAGCGTCCACCCGCATACCCTAGCCTATGCCATAAACTGAGTTCGGTATCACCGGGCCCCACCCTTAACTCGAACTCAGCCCTAGTTACTCCGACACGCATATATAAGCATTCCAGAACGCAGAGTCAAGGAAAACTGAACCCTTACCTTGTATACCGAAAATTCCCGAACCGGGCTCCCGCGCAGATTCCCAGAAACTAATTTCGGCAGAGTTTCGGCATAGTTTCTGCCAAACTCCCTGTTGACAAATCAAAAAATCACAGAATAAACATCCAGTAACCACAAAATCACAGTTCTGAGCAACTCCGCCAAACACCAAAAATTCAGACGTTAACGGTTTTACACCCAGAAGCTCATTTATAAAATCTGATCAGCAGAAGGTGCATAACTTTACATCGTGAACAATATATATTATTACCTCTTAACAAATATGAAGTTTTGTTTCCGTGCAGGAAACCAGAAACTGATTTTCGGTAGTGCTCCGTCTGTTTCCTCATATTCCTCCTTAAGACAAAATGGTAGCTGAACACACAAGCAATGCTTAGAACCCAAAATAATTGACCGGTGAAAGTATTACAAATTTACTCAATTTTCGAACGCTCACAGATTCCGAACGGAGCCCTAATCACAAAAACCGATTTACAAGGAGTTACTTAATCCTCCTAAAGATGGATTTAACCAACTTACCTTCAAGATTTCGGTGAGAAACTGAAAGAGCCCAATTTGCTCCTCATTGCTTCGGCCATGGACGCACAGAGAAGAAAGAAGAAGAAGTTTTGATGCTCTGATACTTTCTATCTCATTTATTACTATATATATATATATATATATTCTTTTTTAATCGTTGATATAAGGCCTTACAGATAATTTTCAAATCTTTGAAGAAATCTGAGACATAATTAAGACATCCTAAGAATCTTTTTAATTGGGTTTTATCTTTTATTTCATTAGGAAACTTTGTAGTAAATTCAAGACTTCTTGAGATTGGGTTGATTAAACCATTTTTAATATCATGACCCAAAAATCTGTATATATATATATAATATGTAATAATATTTTACCACAACCACCACTCATTTCTTCTTCTTCTTTCTCTTTAGTCAACGCCTCACTCCTCCGTTTTAAATTTTCAGTTTTTTTGTTTGTTTGTTTTTTTCCCGCAAATTGACCATTTTGTCCCCAAAAATGAAAATTTGTAAAATGGTCCGTAACGCAAGTACGACCTCAAAAGTGCTCAAAATTCTAAAAAATGAGGTCTATATAAAATTCCGGGATGTTTTAAATGAAGTTAAAACTCTCAAAAATGATCCATAGAAAACATGACCTGCATGTTTTAAATCGAGCCCCGGTGTTTACGGGAATCAGTTACCGGCCGACATATGTACAAATATACATCAAAGGTCGCCCCCACACGTGGCGGCTGTAACAAAACCGATCCAAGCTAGACGCTCCACCACCTTTGCCTCCATTACGACGCTCCTCTAGGCCAGCCGATATTCCAAACGATTACTTCAGAATCGCCAAGATGTTTCCCGTCCACCTCTGCCTGGTTCTCTACCAGAATTCCCGTAGGAAGACAACGGATTGGCGACGACCTCACCGGCGGACCCGTCAACCCGATTCTTGCTTAAAACAATCATCCATATCACCAAAAGTGAGTGCCACATCATTAAAAGTGGGTCTCACATCACACATGGTGGTTGAGTTGGATGACTTAACGTTGAGTATTAAATTTTCAGTAACAAAACAAACGTGAGTGGTTAAAACAGGCTGATGAAAAGGAGAGTGGATAATTTGCACTTTTTGACCTAGTTGAGTAGCATTTTTGCACCCAGAGCCATCTAATATATAACTCGATGCTCAAATTCTCAATTTTTTGGGCACCGCCGCTTGCTGTTCCTCTCCCAACTTCCTCATTCGCTATTTCTGGGTCGTGGGCACTGCCACTTGCCTCTCTCTTCTCTCCAACCCCGCCTCCACCATTTCCGCGGAAAGTGGAACCGCTTTGTTTGATCATCTTATTCTCGTCGTCTCATGCTCCTGTTCCCATCTCAACCAACTCTGATTCCTTGTCGGTCCCATCGGCCTATTGTCAATGGTGTGTTGTTTTTTTTTACTCAAAGACACCAACAAGTTCCATGCTCCTAGTTACTTGCCCAAGCCACAAAATGGATATGGCCAGCAATTTGAACTCTCTTCTGGTTTATAACGGTGGAAGGAGAGAAAGTCTTCTTGAATTTAAAGCTAATTACATGTGTAACTTGTAGAAATTGAGAAGATGTTGGGAGAGGAAATTAAATGAGTTTGTAAAATTATAATATTTGAAGTAAAATTTGTAGTTATTACAAAATTTATAACGTTGGATGGAAAACGCTCATCCAATTAATAATGTTATTGTAAATTTACGCTTGAAAATAGTTGAAGGACAAAAAGCATCTAGCGACTAATTCGCTCCTTTTGGCAAGTTGTTTTTGGTTCTTTCACTTCGAATTAGTCACTTCAGTGGCTCAAATGGAAAATTCTAGGGTACCTATGCCTTGCGGTACCTAAGCACCTTAGATTGCGCCACATAATCAACTACGATGATGATATAACCCAATCTCTCGTACTTAACAACGGACTTGGATTCGTCAGTGGATAGTGATGTTACTTAGTTGGTTTTGGATGAAATCAGTGTAGGTGTGGATTGTTATTTGCATGTCCTTTTCCAGTTTCCCTTGAAAGGAATAAACTCTTTTTAACCTGCTTGGCGTAGTTTTGATGGAGGAGGATGGTAGCCTCGATCCTTTTTATGGATGCTGCAGATGGATTCCTGCTTCAAGCCGGCTGGCATTCCGAAAGGAGCCGCTAACAACAACTTTACTTGATGATGTTTGTCATCTATTGGTTTTGTACTCCTATCATCCCGATGTTCCTTCTATCTTTTGTTTATTTATAGTTTTGTTGGTTATTATTTTTCAGACTGTTCTTCTCATTAGCCTTAAGCTATTGGGAACTTAGGTTTGGTATTGCTCACTTTATGCATAGAGAACTTTTAGTTTTCGAGGCTTCATCCATGATTAATTTATTTATTTAGTCTTAGACTGTTCGCATTGAATGAATAGTCATTTCTTTTCAAAAAATACATAAAATAATCTTAAATCTATCAACTCTCAACTCTCTATCAAATCACATTTTTCTCATTGTTTCTAGGCTTCGAGTGCAAAAAACCCACTTAACTAGGTCAGAAAATGCAATTTAACCACCATCATTTTCATCGGCCCAAATTTAATATCCAACTTCAATTCGAGGTGCAATTTTAATACTCCGCCGTTAATTTAACTTTACCCGTTATCTTAATTATAAATTAACCCCTATACTTTAAAATTTTGTACTTCTAACACCCTAACTTTTATTTATTTATAAAAACACCATCTTCCACCTGAGTGCGCCTTATGCGAATGCCACCGCAACTTCCACCGGAAAGAAACAGATGGTCGGCGGCGGGAGGCGAGCCCCCGCCATAATGCTCAACACGCTCTAGCTCCCGGCCCCGCTGAACATCCTCAAGTACGTTGTGCACACTAGCCCGTCCAGTGTGATGGTAGCACCGATGAACGTGGCCTTCGAAAGAACTTAGTAAGGGTGCAGGTATAAGCATGGTGTAACTTGTCACACAAGAAACCTGCAACCAAAGAGAAACGCAGATATTCAAGAATATACATGCAAACACATGCTCAATCAATGCAAATTCAACCATATGCAATGCAAGTCAAGCAACGGATTATGATGGCGTTAGACACAATAACGATCTTCCCGGCCTTGGCCGAGACACACATATCACATCACACACTAGAGCATGGCCAACTCGGGGTCGCGATCCCCACCGTCATATCACACCTACACCATTTAGGTGTAGATCACACTTACACCATTTAGGTGTAGATCACACTTACACCATTTAGGTGTAGATCACACTTACACCATTTCGGTGTAGATCACACTTACACCATTTAGGTGTAGATACACATCTCACTTGCTGCTCCCAGAACCTGCAAACCAATGCTTATACCACGGGACTAGGTTTAGCGTCACATGGCCACCCCTCGGACTAAACCTAGCTTCAATATATATTCTGCTACGCATGCTGCATAATGCAGTACCAGAAGACACACTGAACCCTTACCTTATGTAGAAAACCGAAGGGAATTTCCTGATCAGCGGTCCCGGTACGAATTTCGGCAGAGTTTCGGCTGCGTTTCTGACTACCCCTGTTCACAAATGATCCACAGATACAGAATATACATTCAGAATTCACAAAATTGACCCACAACAAAGGCGCCAAAAATGGGGCTCGGGCAGGGAAAAACGGCTTTTCACATACGGCTTTTTCAACGAAATCTGAACCGTACAAAATGTATAACTCTTTGCTCTGATCAATAATATACCCTTACCTTCCGTCAAATCGCGCTGGTCTCGTAGGCGACAGAGATGACGAGTATGATAAGTCAGAGAGCTCTCGCTGGTCTCGTAGGCGACATGGTTAGCAGGAGTCCCGATCAGGGGATGTCAGATTGTTGGAGCGATTTATGCATCTGAATCTGACGAAGTTTGATGGAAAGGGCATTGTAGCAGCACCATCTGGACCTCCTTGTCGTGGTCGTGGGACACTCCACCCGGTGAACCGTGTTATCGCGAGTCGGGTCAATGTCTAAGATGCGGGTCCACGGAGCACTGGGTCCGCGTTTGTCCTCTGATGTCTAGATAGGAGTCTGGCAGTTTTCCTTGGGCACCGCCTCCACTGCAGCTTAGTGCACGCAGGGGGCGGGAGGCACCTCAGAGAGGTCCGTAATAGCCAGCGCGACCACCACTTCCGCCAGTACAGCAACCTCGAGCCGACAGAGTCTTTCAGATTGAGCAGGATGAGTCAGCTCAGCAGGAAACGTTGAAAGGTACATTACTTCTGAACGATATATCTGTTCATGTGCTTTTCGATAATGGGGCTTCCACATTGATTGTAGCACAGAAATGTGCTCAATCTCTGCAGTTATATGTCTGTTAGTTATCTGATCAAGACTGCTGGGAGTCAATTTCTGTTTTCGAATGAGATGGCTCGGGATTGTGTCTTGACAGTGAGAGGATAATTTTCTATCTGATCTGTTAGTTTTGGATGTTCCGACTTATGATGTGATTCTTGGGATGGATTGGCTATCCAAGAATTATGTTCAGATTGACTGTGCCCAGCGGCAGATTAGAGTATCTGGAGAGGTAATACCTCTATCTGTTGTGCCGGATGTGAAAGTTGTGGAACACAGTATGGAGCTTCAGATTCTGGATCAGGTACCAGTGGTGAGAGAGGAAGAATATTATAGATTGAATCCAGCTGATATCAGAATGGAGCTGGAAAAGATCTCGATTGTGTGATACTTTCCGCAGCTTTTTTCGGAGGATCTTCCAGGACTACTACTAGAGTGAGAGATCACATTTGAGATTCAGCTCCAGCCAGGTTTTACTCCGATTTCTGTTCCCCCTTATCGCATGTCTATTTGTTGAGATGAATGAATTAAAGAAACAATTGGATGAATAGCTTGCGAAAGGGTTTATTCGACCGAGCACTTCCCCCTGGGGTGCTCCGGTTTTGTTTGTGAGGAAGAAGCATGGAACTCTCAGGTTGTGCATCGATTATCTGAAGATAAATGTCATCACCGTGAAGAACAGGTATCCGTTATCCAGGATCGACAATCTATTTGATCAGCTAAAAGGAGCGAAGGTCTATTCAAAGATCGACCTGTGGTCTGGATACTTTCAATTACGGGTTAAGGAGGAAGACATTCCGAAGACTGCTTTCCGGACTCGATATGGACATTATGAGTATACAGTTTTGCCGTTCGATCTAACTAACGCTCCTGCAGCGCTTATGGATATGATGAACAGGGTCTTCCATCCTTACCCAGATTCCTTTATGGTGGTGTTCATTGATGACATCCTGGTTTATTTCAAGGATGAGGATGCACATCAGGAACATCTGAGGATAGTGCTACAGACACTATGGGAACATCGGCTTTATGCCATGTTCTCCAAGTGTGAGTTCTAGATTCGTGAGGTTGCTTTTCTGGGTCATGTTATCAAAGAACATAGCTTATCTGTGGATCCCGAGAAGATTAGAGTTGTATGAGATTGGAAGCAACCCACGAATGTGCGTGAGATCAGGAGCTTTCTGGGATTGGCTGGATATTATCGGAGGTTTGTTTAGGACTTTTCCATTCTGGCTTCACCCCTTACTCAGCTAACTCATAAGGGACGAGCCTTTGTTTGGCCTGATGCATGCGACCGCAGTTTCCAGGAGCTTAAGTAGAGGTTGGCGAACGCTCCAATTATGATATTACCAGATCCGAGTGCGCCGTTTGTTATCTACATAGATGCATCATGGGTCGGATTGGGATGTGTTCTGATGTAGGGGAATAATGTCATTGTTTATGGGTCGAGACAGCTTCGACTGCATGAGCAAAACTATCCGACACATGATCTGGAACTGGCTGCAGTAATATATGCTCTGAAGCAGTGGAGACATTATCTGGAACTATCCGACCACAAGAGTCTGAAGTATTTGTTCACTCAGAAGGAGTTGAACATGAGGCAGCGGCGGTGGCTCGATTACATTAAGGATTACGATTGCAGTATCGAGTACACCACGGGCAAAGGTAACTCTGTAGCGGATGCTTTGAGCAAGAAGTATACAGGACTGGTCAAAGGTGGAGACACCGAGCATAGGGCCAAGGAGGATGATCTGGTGTGATTATGGCACAGTTGGAGACGTTGGGAGGACGCACAGGTATGTACTCTGACTATTCAGTTCGGATGGTTAGATAGTGTTCGAGATGCGCAGGGAAAGGATTCGGAACTGAAGAAGATATCGAGCGAGAGCAAAGGAGCATTGCATCAGTCATTTGAGTACAGACAGGGGTTGCTGTACTTCAAGGATCGGTTGTATGTGCCCGGTATTCAGGCACTTCGGGATGAAATTATGACAGATGCTCATTCGAGCAGATTGAGTATACACCCGGGAGGTGAGAAGATGTATCAGGATCCGAGGACACATTTCTGGTGGCCTGGCATACGGAGAGACATTGCCAACTATGTCTTGAAGTGTGCCATGTGTAAGAGGGTAAAAGTTGAGCACCAGAAGCCGGCAGGGACCTTGCAGACGTTGCCCATTCCAGTGAGGAAATGGGGCAATGTCACGATGGATTTTCTGACAAGTCTACCTATGACGCGATCTCATCACGATGCTATCTGTGTCATAGTAGACCGATTGACTAAGTGTGCTCACTTTCTGCATATCCGAGTGACAAATCCATTGGAGAAGCTTACCCATCTGTATATCAGAGAGATAGTGCGATTACATGAAGTACCAAACTCCATAGTGTCTGATCAGGATCCGCGCTTCACCTCACGAATCTGGAACGCTTTTCATAAAGCATTGGGCACGCGTATCCATCTGAGCACGGCATATCACCCTTAGACGGACGTACAGTCGGAAAGGGTTATTCAGATTCTAGAGGATATGTTGCGGAGCTGTGCGATAAATTTTGGATGTGACTGGGATCAGCACTTGCCGTTGGCAGAGTTCTCATATAATAACAGTTATCAGAGTACCAACGGCATGACACCTTACGAGGCTTTGTATGGACGAAGGTGTATGACACCCCATTGTTGGGCTGAGGCATCGAACAGAGTGGAGTTAGGTCCTCAGATCATTGAGGAGACTACGTAGACGATTAAGAAGATCCAGGCACGGTTGAAGGCCGTAAATGACAGAACAACGTCGTATGTGAATAGACGTTAGAGAGATTTGGAGTTCGAGGTGGGTGATAAGGTATGGCTGAAGGTTGCACCGATCAGGGGAATCATAGATTTGGTAGACGCGGCAAGTTAGCTTCGAGATATATCGGTTCGTTTGAGATTCTAGAGTGGGTTGGCAAGGTAGCTTACCGTCTGGCATTACCACCCGGCATGTCTGCGGTTCACAATGTATTCCACGACAGTATGCTCAAGAAGTGTCTACTGGATCCGATTTAGACTGTACCTGCGGAGGAGGTTCCCTTGGCACCAGATTTGACATATCAGAAGGTACTGGTTGCCATTATGGCTCGGGATACTCGAAAACTCTGTAGCAAGTTAATTCCGATGGTCAAAGTTCAGTGGTCACATCACTCTTGGAGGACCAAGAGTCCTAGGGGGAGATTGTTACAGCCGCCACGTGTGGGGGCGACCTCTGATGTATATTTGTACATATGTCGGCCGGTTACTGATTCCCGCAAAGACCGGGGCTCAATTTAAAACATGCAGGTCATGTTTTCTATGGATCAGCGCGTCCCAAAATTTCATCTAGACCTCATTTTTTAGAGTTTTGAGCACTTTTGAGGTCGTACTTGCGTTACGGATCATTTTACTTCTTTTCATTTTTGGGGACAAAATGGTCAATTTGCGGAAAAACAAACACACAAACAAACAAAAACTGAAAATTTAAAATGGCAGGAGTGAGGCGTTATGGTAAAATGAGTGGTGGTTATGGTAAAGTATTATTACATATTATTATAATCTATATAGTAATAAATGAGATAGAAAGTATCAGTGAAGCAAAGCTTCTTCTTCTTTCTTCTTTGTGGGCCGAAGCAATAAGGAGCAAATTGGGCTCTTTCAGTTTCTCATCAAAATCTTGAAGGTAAGTTGGTTAAATCCATCTTTAGGAGAAATAAGTAACTCCTTATAAATCGGTTTTTGTGATTGGGGCTCCGTTTGGAAACCGTGAGCGTTCGAAATTTGAGAAAATTTGTAATACTTTCATCGGTCAATTATTTTGGGTTTTAAGCATTGTGTTCACTGTCATTTTGTCTTAAGGAGGAATACGAGGAAACAGACGGAGCACTACCGAAAATCAGTTTCTGGTTTCTTGCACGGAAACAAAACTTCAGATTTGTTTAGAGGTAATGATATATGTTGTTCATGGTGTAAAGTTATGCAACTTCTGCTGATCAGATTTTGTAAATGAGCTTATGGGTGTAAAACGTTAACGTCTGAATTTTTGGTATTTGGCGGAGTTGCTCAGATATGTGATTTTGTGGTTACTGGATGTTTATTCTGTGATCGTTTGATGATTTTTCAATAGGGAGTTTGGCAGAAACTAAGCCGAAACTCTGCCGAAATTAGTTTCTGGGAATCTGCGCGGGAGCCCGCTTTGGGAATTTTCGGTATACAAGGTAAGGGTTCGGTTTTCCTTAACTCTACGTTCTGGGATGCTTATATATGCATGTCGGGGTAACTGGGGCTGAGTTCGAGTTGAGGGTGGGGCCCGGTGATACCAAACTCAGTTTATGGCATAGGCTCGGGTATGCGGGTGGACGCTCCGAGATAAATTGTCCGACAAGTTACCTCATGTTATCATTCAGGGTAACTTGTCCGGCAAGTTTCCTTCTACATTTTGGCATCTGGATGGCACAGGATAACTTGTCCGGTAAGTTACCTCCCGTCATCACTCGGGATAACTTGTTCGACAAGTTACCTCCTGCATTTTGGCATTTGGATCTGTTTTGCGCAGGATAACTTGTCCAGTAAGGTATAACTTGTCCGACAAGTATCCTTTTGTATTTTGCTATCCGGATCTGTTCTGTCGGCAATGGAGATTCCAGACCCCAGGCTGGTACCATGCCTCTGTTATTTCTGAAAACCTCTTTTGTAAGGCTAAAAGCCTCAGAGGTCTGCCGATACTGTTTGACTACTAACATTTCTGACATCGTTATTATTATTATCTGTATATCTGGTTCTGTTTGTATCTGTGTTTTCTGTGCAGGTATATCAGTTCCAAGTATTCTGGATTTCTGAGATACCATATCCTATGTCTGACCCTTACTGAGTTCTCAACGAGGACTCACCCTTATATATGTTCACTTTTTCAGGCTCGTCTAATAAGAAGCCTGAGGAGTAGAGTCTCTCGGTGCTTTCTGGTGTTTGATTTTTAGCAGCGGTGACCTACATGGGGTTACGCTCTGAGGATCTTGGTGTACCAGATCCCTCCACACACGTAGGTATTCTGGATATTAGGTTCTGGCTCTGTATATGTAAATGCATGCATGTAAAGTTATGTTGCATCACATATGTATCTGTTTGAGGATTCCCGTATTTTGCTACATTCTGAAGCTCGTGGGGAAAGACTCATGTTGACATATCCGTATGTATGTGCATATGTGTGTTTGTGTTTCAACGATCCTCGTTACTTGCACTACAAGTTAATAGCATGAGTAGAGTAAAGAAAAAATTTTAATCGGGTTGGTTCTAGTCCACCATATCAAGGGAACTTTGTTTTACTGTTGCCCCGATTCTGGTTCCCGCTTACGCCAAAGGGCGTTCTATATTACGCAAGCTTCCGCGGAAAGGGGTAACAGGTTTGGACGTCGATGATTCGCCGCTTCCAGCAGCACCGCAGACCCGCTCTACTGTTGGAAAACGTCAATCTTGGCCACCGAAGTAACAGAGCACGGTAGAGTCGCAACCGTACGTGTGGACGTGGCAAGTCTTTAATTTGCATCTCCACTATTTAACGGAATATTCATTCTGTTACCCCCTCCAGTATTTGCCTTGGATTTTTTCTGATCGAGAATTTTAATTTGCACATAGTAATTAAAGATGATTAGGGGTGTAAAACGAATCGACCTGCTCACGAGCCAGCTCGAGCTCGAACAACGTCAAACGAGCAGAGTCTCACGAACATCGAACTCGAGCTCGAGCCTAAATTCGGGCTCGTTTAATAAACGAACTGAGGACTCGAGGCTTGTAAGTTCAACTCGTTGAGCTCGCGAGCCTTATCGAGTTATTTATAATTACAAAAATACCCTTATTTCATAAATTAAATCCAAATATTATGTTCTATCCAAATTTAAAATTAAATCACTAAATCCATAATTCCTAAACTAATAAACAATCTATAGGCTTCGTCAAATTTGTTATTGACTGTGCAAGACTAGAAGACAATGACGGCGTTATCAACGGTGCGTCGAGTAAGCATATGAGATGGTGTTTTAACTTTCATGGGTCTTGCTTCAGATTTTTCAAAGCCTAGATCTAGGGAAGTCTCTTCGCCGACATAGGGAACTAGATTTAAAGGGAAGAGCTATCGATAACCAGATCCGTCTGCATCAAGAACCATATTTGCCGATGTCGTGAACGAGATGTATCAAAAAAAGAACAGTTTGAGTAGAGAAGCAAATCTGAAGACATTTGGTCTAAATAAAAATGGGTAAATATATTGATAGTCCTTATCTTTTATCTCTTGATTAGTTTTAGGCTCTGACGTTTATATTTTGAAAAGTGTCTCCAACTTTTGTTTCGAGCTACACGAGTCGTACCCGAACATATGACGAATCGAGCTCGAGCCGTATCTTTCGAGCTCGAAGAATTCGAACTCGAACTCGAGGTGACCTTCACGAACTCGAACTTGAGCTCTAGCCAGTGATGTTCGAGCTCGGTTCGGCTCATTTACACCCCTAGAGATGAGGGGTTAAAATAGATCGATGAAAAGATCAGTGAGTAAATTGCATTTTTCGATCTAGTTAAGTGATCGTTTCGCACCCAGAGCCATATTAGATTGATCCAAGCTTCTGTTGAATGGTGGAGGGGGAGTGAAGACAAATCTGGGTAGAGAGATAACAAATTTATAAACTTTGAAAAAGTTAAGAGTTAATTTGTCGATTTTTAAAAGTTTGTGGTCAAATTGATTATTAGAATATTGTTTTTTAGCGGAATATAACGAAAATTTTCATTTGTTAACGTAGCGAGTGGTAAAGTCACCCTCGGAACAAATTTTAGTGGCAAATGATGTCTCACTTACAGACGCTTATAACAAATTTATGCTCGAAAAAAGTTGAGTGGTAAAAACCCTCCACAACCTAAACATTAGTGGCAAATTCGCACCTTTTGCCAAAAAACTTCCACCAAATTTTACCATCAGAATTCCACCAAACAGACCCAAACAACGATAGAGCAAACAATGGTTGCATTCTACAAAAATAAGGTGCCATATATCAAACAGAGCTTTGCAACGAGTGCATAGTCATAGCTAAGTTGTGATTTATATATTTATATATATATATATATATATATTAAAAAAACAAGATAATCAAGAACTAATAGAATATTATAAAACGAAAAAATATGTGAAAAAGAAGGAATATGCATGGAAATATATGTAAGAAACACGTGTTTATGAGAAAATTAAAATAAAAATCGAAACTTTCTTTAAAAATGGAGATGTTTGCTTAAATGTGTCAATAATACTACTCCATCCGTCCCAGCAGAGATGATACGTTTGACTTTTGAAATTGTGTTTGACAAGAAGATTTCGTTAAAACAATTCTTAAAGAATATATTTAAAAACTAGACACATTAAATTATCTTATACATACAAAATATTTAACTTCTTACACTATAATGATAAAGGAAATAAATTATAAATTAAATACTATTAAATAGTGAAAAACAAACTTATCACTTTGATGGGATGAAGGGAGTATCTTGTTTCAGTTGAAGAATATAGCGAACAAGTAGAAGAAGAATGTAAAGATGGAGAGCAAAAAAATACGGAGCAAGTAGAAGAAGAAGAACAACAATCTAAAGACGGCGAATCTGAGACGCCTAGCCAAAAATCGTCTCAGCAAGTAGAAGAAGAACTTAGAGTAGGAGAACCGAAAGGAAAATCATCTAGGTAAACTGTTGATTTTACCTTGAACCATTTGTAATTCTTGCTGCAATCTGCTTTATTCTTAGAGAAAATGAATTGTTCTGAATGATGAACTTAATGAACTAGACTTTTTGAACATGGAAGAATATATATATATATATATATATATATATATCTACGGCTACTTCCAAAAAGGGAGTTCATATTGTAAATGCTGACAGAATGTAATCAACCATGTGACACTATAGGAACATGAATCAGACACTATATCCATGTCTCATAGACAGTATCTATAGGAACATTACTCAGACAATATTAAATGCTGATAGAATGTTTGATTCAATGACATTGCGGATTATTGCTTTCTTCATTGTACATTTTGATTTTGTGACACTACTAGAGGACATTATGTTGTCAAGTTGTTTTACTATTCCAGGTCTGGAGATGATCAATGGAGGACACACGTACATATAAAAGATTTAATATTGTCTACTTGGTTAATGTATATTGTCTGACTTGAAAGTTAATATGTCTGATGGAGATGAACTTTATATCCATAAGTAAAATACAGTATTTATGAATTCTCAGGGATCTACGAAAAGAAAAAGTTGTTCAAGATAGAACAACATCTAAGGAACCAAGGTAACATATACATTATAATATAAGAAAAACAATATTAAATCACTTATAAAAATTACAATATTGACACTAACTTGTTTCCTCAAAAAAATATATAGAACCCCACAAGATAGAGTTGTGCCACTAATTGTGAAATCTGAAGGGACAACAACTCAACAGGATGATGAAAAGAGAAAGGTTGCTGCTCAGAAAAGAAGAATAAAATTGTAAGAATACTTTTGTCACAAAATCACAAAACACATTACTTGTTTAATTTTATTTTATAATATTTGCAGAGTTGTAAAAAAGCCGTATAATAGAGAGAGTCCCAGATTAAAAGAAGCTCAAATGAGGAAAGAAAGTGCACTTGAGCATCAAAGGGGACCAGAAGAGAAGAAGACGAAAAAGAAGGCACCAACACATGATGAAGAGCGAAGGGAGATAAAAAAGAAAAAGCCAGACACTAAGAAGGCAGCACATGTTGAAGATAAAAAGAAGACACAAAAGCATAATGAGGAGAAAAAAAGGAAAGGGTAAACGAAGGGAGGAGGAACTCATAGTTGTAGAGGATATTTCTAAGAAGAGGAAAACTGGAATGGTTGAGAATATACAAGCAAAAAGGAATTGCAAACTAAGGAGGATAAGAAAATGTCAAAGAAGAAGGAGGGTAAGGAAGTGTCAAAGATGATGAAGAGAGAAAAGATTGAGGATGATAATAAGAAAATATCTAAAAAGCTGAAGACAAAAGAGCTTGAGGAAGAAGATGAAACAAGGTAAAAAAAATGTTCAAAAACTGCAGTGTATGGATTTCATATAAATAGTGTATGAGTTACATATTCTTAGTGTCTGAATTAAATAGTCATGGCGTCTGAATTTCATTTTTATAGTGTCTAAGTTACATATTCTTGGTATCTGAATTACATAGTCATAATGTCTTAGTTACGTATTCATAGTGTCTTAGGAACATTCATACTGTCTTAGGAACATATTCATAGTGCCTAAATTACATATGAACTGTGACAGGGGACAATTAAGGACTAATTGTAGCCCAAGGAATCTGCAGAAGAAGATGGATGAACTGAAAGAGAGTGAGCAACATATGAAAGTGATTGAAGAGTTCGGATTCCTGTCACTCTCTAAGATGACATGCACATCACTTCACATCCCGTTACTAAAGTGGCTTGTTGGGTCCTACAACCCCGGAGACATCTCTCTGCACTATGATAATGGACAAAGAGTAGAGATAATAACTGAGGATGTCCATGCAATACTTGGAATACCTATTGGCCAAATTGAGGTACAAGAGCACTCCTATTCCAAGAACAAATATCCAACACTGACGGAATGGAGATTGAAATATGGGAAGAAGAATGATGGTCCAAATACAAGCCATGTAAAATGGCAACTTGTAACCACCAACCCAGCCGATGATTGGTTCAAGATGAACTTTATTGTCTATGTTGCTTCAACACCTCTTGCACCAACAAACCGCTCTACATGTCAATTCAGAGTCCATAAAGCGCTAAAGAATGGAGTGGAAAATGTAATAGAGATGAATTGGTGCGAGTATGTGCTGAAGACATTGGCAAGGGAAATACTGAACTACAAAAAGTCAACCAAGGAGGAACCATGTGACGGCTGTCTCTACTGTCTATTTAGTAATTTAATAGTGTCTGTTGGATAGTATTATAATGTTGTCCTTGCATGCAGATGTTTTATCTAGACAGATTCATGTACAAGGGGATTCACAGTGTACCGAGAGTATTCCCAGCTTTTCATCAGTGGGATAATAAAGTGGCAGGTTACAGGATCTTCATGGAGCAAGACGATGGAGGATTTGGAATGGGACGGTTGCTACCAAGGATAGTTGCAACCAAAAACAAGAATCAAAGGCTAATGAGAAGGTTCCAGCTGAGGAAGAGCCTAGTGAGAAAGACAATTACAAGAAAGAGCCTCTAAAATAAGTGGAGAAGAAGGATACGCTGCCTGCTGACCAACCAAGTATAGTGTGTTCATACAAGTTACGTAGTGTCGGATATGAAAGTCATACTGTTTTCATAAAAGCTACATAGTGTCTGGTACCTTCTCTATACTGTTTGCTGTTAAAGATATAGAGTGTGCTTCCCTGAAACTTATTAAATATTGTCTCTGAATTTGTATTGGTGATTGCAGATACTAAGGGGGTGAGAACATTCTTGCAAAAAATGTAGTATGTCAACAAATGTCTGAAAGAGGCAACTGAAGCAAATCGAAAGACACAACATGCTATTACGGATCTCTGCAATGAATATCCTGAAACCACTGGTCAGCTGCAAAAGATCTTGGAAAAGTTATCAACAACTACATAATCAGAACCTTGAGAGAAAGTTATGAATAATTCTGTTCCATCATCAAGTGAACCCCAAAAAAACCACCAGTAATAACAGAATAATTCGTAGTAGAATAATCGGAAGAAGAAGAAGAAGAAGAAGAAGAAGAACCAGGAGCTAGAAGGTTCAGATCTATCATCGCATTAAGTAAGAACTACAATTGATCGAGCAATTGAACACAAAGGAAGAAGGAATCGGTTTGGAGGAAGAAAAAATGAAATTCAAGCGAGAAAATGAATCCGAAGTCGGAAAACGAAATCAAATCGATGAAGAGAATGGAACTGAAATCGGAGCTGAAATCGAAAAAATAATGACGAATAACTTACATACAATATCACAAATCAAAGGATAGACGTCGGGTCTGGGAATGTACGCTCGTCGGAGGAGGAGAACTCAGAAAAGCAAGATGGATGACAGAAATTGTGGAACGAGATATGCCGAAACAGTTGCAAAGTGTTGCAGTTGAAAGAACCAGAGCATTATATATGAGGGCATTATGGTCTTTAACTAACTAGGGGTTTTCACAACTAGTTGGTAATTAACATTGTTGTTGCAACGAACACACATACATGTGCAATAATGAGATTTGCAATTACATTAATTGGTTGTGTTTTCAACCATTAAAATTTTCAAGTTCTTTAAAACCAAATATTACCGAACGTTTTTTCAAAACAAAATCGAAAGAGTAAAACCGAAAATTTCTACCTAAATTTTCCAGTCCTTTTAATTACACACTAGTTGGAAAAACCTACAGTGGATCCTAATACTATCTAATTAAACTAACTAATTAACTAACAATTTCAAAGACTAAAATACACTTTTAAGCCAAACCACCATCTACCTTCACCACCACCCTTACCACCGCCGCCACTACCTCCGCTGCCACCATCGCGGTCCTCAGAACCATCATCACAGAACCATCATCACGGCCGACGGAACCACCACCGCAGCCTCCAAAACAACCGTTGCGGCCGCCAGAACCACCACCATAGCCGCCAGAACATCCTTCACGGTCACTGGAACCATCGTGACAACAACCGGAACCGCTGCTGTAGCTTCCAGAACCACCGTCTTGGTTGTCAGAACCACCAGCGCTGCCGCCTGAACCACCGCCACAGTTGCCAACATTTCCGCTGCTATCGGCACCACTTCCGTAGCCACTGGAACCACTGGCGCTGCCACCTACAACACCGCCACCGTGTCGGCACCACCGTCACCACCACCACCACCACCGTCACCGCCAAAATTGCCGTCACTGCAATTTTCATAATTTTTTGTTAATTTATAAGTAATTGCAGTGTCTAAATTGATAAATAGTACTGTCTATTTAGTATTTTATAGGAGTTTATTTAGTGTTCTACACATTTCTATAGTGTCAATTAGAAAGTGATATGACGTCTTAATAAATATTAGAAACTGTTTAATTATTTATCTTGCACCTTTTCGGTGATAGAAAAACTGTCTATTTCATTATAAACAATTAATTGAATCGTTAAAAATTATTTTGTAATTTATAAAAGCGTTTCTAACATAATATATAAAATATTTTTCTTAATTTATAAGTAATTGCATAGTGTCTAATGTGATATGTAATACTGTCTATTAAAGAGTTTATACTGTTTATTTAACTATTTTACACATTTTTATAGTGTCTACTAGAAAGTGATATAATGTATGAATAAATATTGGAAACTGTTCTTTTATTTGTTTTACACATTTTAGATGATAGTGAAACTGTCTACTTTATAAACAATTATTTGCATAGAAAATCGTAACTTATTTTGAAATGTATGAAAGAGTTTATAACATAATATAAAACAACTTTCGCTAATTTATAATTAATTGCATAGTGTCTAAGGTGTTATACAATACTGTCATATACAAGAGTCTATACTATTTAGTTATTTGTTATAGACATTTCAGTGATATTGAAAAATGTCTAATAAATTATAAAAAACTGTATAAATAAAATGTAATTGTGTCTACTTTTTTAAAAACATAAAAAAATGAACCAATTCATAACCAAATAAAATATATGTATCATATTTTATAGTGTATACTATAAAGAGTTATAATGTCTGAATCAATATTGCACGGTGTCTCGTTCCTCACCTCCAAAAATTCTGCTATTGCTAATTTGTCTTCAACCATCTTGCTCCGTTCAGATCTGGAGGTTTCACCATTAGATCATCAGCCACTGCAGGTGTCCAGATCTGAAGGTCCGATGGTCGTTTGCCTTCAATGGAAAGTCGTAACGATCAACCGATTCTCTTCCTCCACGAACGAGGAAATGATCTTCCTCAAGCTCCTTCTCTGACGCGACGAAGAAGGATTTGCGAACGTTGCCGACGAGTCGGCAATTTTTCAAATCTGGAATCTCCGGAGAAGCTATCGATTACAATCGTTAAGGAAGCCGACGAGTCGACGATCTTTCAGATCTGCAATCTCTGGAGGTAGCTGTGGCCGGAGTCGGTGGAGAAGATGGCGGCAGAGGGGAGAGAGAAGACGGTGGACATGAAGATGATCTTCGTCACGCTCTCTAGATCCAGAAGCCATTTGCTATCGTAGGTGGAGATCGGAGTCAGAGTGGCGAACCGCGACGGACAGGTGGCTCTCCCTCCGATGGAGAATTGCAGATATGGTGGTGCGGCAGATTTAGATCTGGGAAAAGATGAGCCCAGTTACTGGTAGAGAATAGGAGTAGACTAATAATTATTAAAAGGGTATATTAATCTTTACATAACTAGTTGGTTGGTAATTAACATTCGCGTAAATTTTCACTTTTTTTTCAGAAACTAACATTTTTTCAGTCTTCAGAACCTATACCAAAGGAGTACAATAATTGAAAGAGAGTAAACCCGAAAAATTATTCAAAAAAAATGGATAAAAGATGGAATTTAGTGGAAAAAAACAAAACTATCATATTTATTTATTTTAATTCTTATTGTGGGCGTCATCACTCCCTACCATCCATTCACTCAATAGGAGGTTTCAAACCTTTGGGATGAGTACAAATTAAATCACTGATTTTTGGCGATAATCACCAAAACAAATTCACCACAACTCAGTCGGTCCTTCAAACCAGGGACGGAAAACCGATCGCTTCTCCTCCCACCCCACTCCTCTCCTCCTTGGTTGGCTGCTTGAGCAACTTGCTTGGCTGCTTAAGCAGCCGACTTGGGAGGAGAGGAGTGAAGGTGAGGAAGCCAGCTTTGGGCATCGCGGTGCTGGGGGCGTGATCCACTTCCGTCAGTTTCTCACCTTTCACGTTCACGCGCTCCCTTTGTTTCACGTGAGGTCCGAAATTTGGGAGGAGTTAATTTGTCGGTTTTTAAAAGTGTTCGGTCAAATTGATTATTAGAATGTTATTTTTTAACGGAATATGACGGAAAATTCTATTTGTTAACGGAGCGAGTGGTAAAGTCACCCTCGGAACAAATTTTAGTGGCAAATGATGTCCCACTTACAGATGTTAATGAAAAAATTATGCCCAAAAAAATTGAATGGTAAAAACCTCCACAACCCAAACATTAATGGTAAATTCGCACCTTCTGCCAAAAAACTTCCACCAGATTTTGCCACCATAATTCCACCAAAAAGACCCAGACAACAACGATGGAGCAAACAATGGTTGCATTTTACAAAAAAATAAGGTGCTATGTATCAAATAGTGCTTTGCAACGGGTGCATAGTCCTAGCTAAATTGTGATTTATATATATATATATTAAGAAAACAAGAAAAAATGTTAGCATAATAGCAAGTAAGAATTGAAGATAATTTTCTTATTTAACTTCACAACATGATAATCAAGAACTAATAGAATATTATAAAAGGAAAAATATGTGAACAAAAGGAATATGCATGGAAATATATGTAAGAAAACAAATAACACATGTGTTTGTGTTTATGAGAAAATTAAAATAAAAATCGAAACTTTCTTTAAAAATGGAGATGTTTGCTTAAATGTGTCAATAATACTACTTTCTCAGTCCTAGTAAAGATGATACGTTTGACTTTTGAAATTGTGTTTGACTCATATTTTCATCAAGAAGATTTCGTTAAAACAATTATTAAATAATATATTTAAAAATTAGACACATCAAATTATCTTATGCATACAAAATATTTAACTTCATAACTCGTACATTAAAAACTATTAAATACTGAAAAACAAACGTATCATTTTCGATAGGATGAAGAGAGTATATTGTTCCACCAACACTATTCTTTCTCAAAAAACATCATAATTAATTATATGTGGAAGTAAGCTTACATTGTTGGATAGACAAAATTAGTTGCAACACACACATACATGTGCAATAAATGAGATTTGAAATTAGATTAATTGGCTGTGTTTTCAACCATTAAAATTTTCAAGTTTTTTAAAACCAAATTATTATCGAACTTTTTTTCAAAACAAAATTGAAAGAGAGTAAAACCGAAAATTTAGAAATTTTCACTATTTTCTCGGAAACTAACATTTTTTCTCTCTTTAGAATCTATACCAAAGGAATACAATAATTGAAAAAGTGTAAACCCCAAAAAATATTCAGAAAAAAATGGATAAAAAATGGAATTTAGTGTAAAAAAACAAACAAAACTATCATATTTTTTTTAATTCTCATTATAGGCGTCATCACTCCCTACCACGTGAAAATCACTCCCTACCACGTGAAAAGTGAATCAAAGCCTCCGTGATTTAATATATTGAAAAATACTAATGTTTTTTTTTATTTTTTAATTAAAAAACAAACACTAATGGTTTTATCCTTGAAAAACGGATTCAAAATTGAAAATTCTATCCGACTTCAAGTAGGACCCGTTAAAAGGGGGTCATTTATGTGGGTCCAATAAGACTACTGATTTTAAGGTGCGCATATGCGCACCTACACATACCAAATGTGTTTTACTAATATACCCCTCCTTCAGATCAATCACCATTCCACGTCTTCGTCGAGCCTTCCTCCATCTTGGCTGCGCCTTCAACCCCGGCTACGTAAAGCTTCAAGCACCACTTTCCAACATGACACTCTCGACCACCAGCACCTCAAATCTCTACCAATTCCAGCAAACCCGCCACGGAGGTCCGAGAGCCAAACTTGCACTAAGCCACTCCAACCGAGGCTCCAATTACTCCACCAAGCGCCGACGACGAGCTCCCCCACCGCCGGAAACGTCCTCGCCGGCCTCTAGTGAACTTTCCCGTCCAATTCCGCCGCCATCCGAGGCGATCTGACACGATCTTGCCGGCCTGGAGAGCTCCGCCGTCGAACTCACCTGTACCGTTTCTTTTTTAAAATTAATCCACTAATATATCATTTTAGACATTTTTATATATTGTTGTAGACACTTCTACGTAATATTTCAGACATTTGCATTTATTATTTTAGACACTTTCTGCAGTATATTTCTTACATTGCATATTTCTCATACATGTTCATAAACTTCTTTAGACATTTTAATCTATTATTTTAGACACTTCTATTTTTCTACACACTTATTCGTTATCTTTTATACACTTCTACCTATTATTTTAGACACTTCTATTTTAGACACTTTTATCTATTATTTTAGACGCTTATACATTATCTTTGTGACATTGCATATTTTTAATACATTTTCATATGTTTCTTTAGACATTTTAATCTATTTTTTTAGACACTTCTACCTATTAGCTTAGACACTTCTACGTCATCTTTCAGACATTTTCGTCTATTATTTTATACACTTCTATATCATATTTCTAACATTGCATATTTCTCATACATTTTCATAATATTCTTTAGACATTTTAATCTATTTTTTTAGACACTTCTATGTCATCTTTCGACACTTTCGCCTATTATTTTAGACACTTCGATCTATCATTTTAGATACTTCCGGATCATGTTTTTGACATTACATATTTGTCATAAATTGTCTTATCTTTCTTTAGACATTTTAATCTATTTTTTCGACACTTCTATCTATTAGTTCGGACACTTTTACATCATCTCAGACATTTTCTTCTATTATTTTAGACACTTTTATCTATTATTTTATGCACTTCTACATCATCTTTCTAGCATTGCGTATTTCACATACATTTTTATAAACTTCTTCAGACATTTTAATCTATTATTTTAGACACTTCTATCTACTATTATTGTGTTATCGCCTTAGGGAAAGGATAGTTACATTTTCCATATAATTGCTAGTTAAAATGTTTGATCTTTGCACAAATCTGATTAAAAACATTCAAGAAGAAGATGTAGAAATGTCAGAAATAAAGGTGAAAGTGTCCAAATACACGTACGTGAAATTAGAACTTAAAAATTAAGCTAGAAGCCAAAAATAAAAAGGGAGGAGATCGTGCGCGGTGAGAATGTGGCTAGGGGTATATCAGGACATTGCAATGTTTAGGTGGGCTTAGGTGAGTTCCGCTTTCTTGTTTTGGGTAGTAGATGATATGTGTAGAGACACATGGGTGTACCATATAAGGACGAGTAAAATCCGCGTAGGGTCCTCTTTTTAAGTTTGCGACCTATTAATTCCATTTTAAGTTTTCTTGATGTGATCCTATTTTTAAGTTGCGCGACCCATTGGAGTCCTTTCCGTCAAATTTTGTCGTTAAAATGGACGGTTGAGGGTGAAATGACATTTTACCCTTAGTTAATTACTTCAATACACTCGGTGTTTTTAAATTTAATCAATTCTACCACAAAGTTTCCAAAACTTACACTAAGTTGTTTAACTGGAAAACCTATGAAACTAAGTTACCTAAGTAGTATAAGGAATAAAGAAAAGGGCTGAAATTGTAGTTTACCCAAAAGAAATCAATTCTTCTTCAACGCGTGCTTGCAGCAGACGGCGGAGGAGACGGCGGCCGGCGGAGGAGTTGTATTTCCCGTCGGCGCCAACAACCACTCCCATTAGGTCCGTCTCATCTCCAGGATCCCGAATCTACCTTTTGTTTCACCCGACTGACGCTGGAAACGGGCAAATCCGGCGAAAAACCGCCGCGCATTTTGACGTTTAACCGCTTCGATCCGTCTTTCCGTCAACATTCGGCCGTTCCCACCACCACCATTGGAATCACCGTCCGACGCTCCACCATCAAGACCTAAGTCCGCCGCGGAAAGTCACCGGACACGGGCGGCCGCCGGACGCCGCCGCCGAACCCAGATTCCGGCGACCTGTGAGGAAAACGAAGAAGAAGAAGCTGACTTCTGTCTTTCGGGAAAATTACAACTTTGGTCCTTTTCCCTTTACTCTCAGCTTTGTGTCACTTAAACCCCTTTATTTATCCATAGTTTCATTCAAGTCACTGTTTCAAGTTTGAAAATGTGTAAATTTTGAAAATGTTGGGGTAGAATTGATTAAATTTAAAATTTTGGGGTGTATTTTAACATTTATTTAAGGGTAAAATAGTCATTTACTCTCTTCCGTCCAATTAAACGACTAAAATAGACGGAAAGAATCACGAAATCAACTTAAAAATAGGATCGCAAAAACAAAAGCTTAAATGATAATAGCCGCAAACTTAAAAAGATGACCTCACGCGATTTTACTCATATAAGGACTGCAATAAGACAGTTGGAGGTCCGGATTTCATATGGACTATTCGAAGTGCACCCCTTTGTATATATATATATATATATATATATATATATATATATATATATATATATATATATATATATATATATGATGCTCAGGCCAAACCCTAAACTAGACATTGTGATTCATGGCCAATAGTGAGGTGGAGAAACCCTCGAACTGTGTTCGTTCGGTGCTTCCGAACTTGGGTTGCCGGAATTTACGTGGGCTTTTGCAGTTTCGTCGTATCATCAGAGATTTCAGGGTTTCTCGGTAGCGGAATGAATCCGATTGTGTGTTTTGGTAAGATCGGTGAATTCTTTCCCTCTCGCTTTTCGATCTTGTTCGCTAATTTGTGTGTTCGGCTTATACTATTTCTGTAAGATCGTTACTGAATGATGGGCTTATCGTAACAGAATGAAATCGATTGTGTTTCTGCAAGATCGATCAATTCTTGGCTTTTAGTTCTTGTCCCTTATTTTGCCATATTTTATGGGTTGCTTGCTTTCGTCCGTGGGGTTGGCATCTACTTTTTGCGATACGGGTATGATTGATGCCTTTCTTTGAGACAACTGGTCAAAAATTTGAAGTCCCTAGTAAAACGTCATGTTCCAACTAATCACAACAATGAGATATGGGTATTTTAAACATATCATGATCCTGTATTGGGAAGGTTGAAACTCTATTTGTTCAAGTGTGGCTTTTGCTAATTGCTACCATAGTAGCAGGATTTGGCATTGGTAAGAGTTGGTTATTGGCAGAGCACAAACCCTAGTAGCTACCGAAATTCATGTTACTAGAATAAAATGGTTTCCAGTATCCAAGGGTTTAGCGGAGTTGATTTCCTTGGTATACTTTTTTAGGGCTGCCAGTCACATGCTCTTGTGATTCCTAGTAGCTTTTAAGACTAGTGGTCACATGTTCGTGATTCCTACTAGTAAGGTTCTTTTGAAGACTACTGGTCAATAATTCTTGTGATTCCTAGTAGCGTTGCCTCTATGAGACTAGTCACACAAGTTTTGACTCCTAGTAGTAGTGTCTCATCTCTGAGACTACTGGTCACACAAAGTTGTGACTCCTAGTAGTGTTGCCCCATCTCTGAGACTACTGGTCACACAAAGTTGTGATTCCTAGTAGTGTTGTCCCATCTCCAAGACTACTGGTCACACAAAGTTGTGATTCCTAGTAGTATTGTCCCATCTCGAGACTACTGGTCACAAAGCCTCACGGTTCCTCTTATTGTTGCCCCTCTCAAAACAATTGGGCACACATTGTGATTCCTAGTAGTCGGAGGATCCGAATTCGGTAAGAGCTGGTTGCTGGTAGAATACAGACCTTGGTATTTACAGAAATTCATGTTACTAGAATAAAGCTGGTTTGTAGTAATCATGGATCTAGCGGAGTTGATTTCCTGTTTTACTCGTTTAAATAACATGGAGATCAACCATGGTGATGCCCTTTGAGAAGATGAGTATTTTGCCCCTTAAAATGAGATGTCTAATTATTTGTTGATTAACATTTTCGACAAATGCTTCTGACCTTTAAGAAACAAGTCGCAAATGAACTAGTCCCATCTCAACTACTTGTCACAATTCCTACGGTTCCTTTTACTGTTGCCCCTCTCCAAACATTTGGGAATACATTGTGACTAGTAGTAGCAGGATCCGAATTCAGTAAGAACCGGTTACCGACAGAACACAGACCTCAATAGCTACAGTTATCATGGATCTAGCGTAGTTGATTTCCTGTTTTACTCGTTTAAATAACATGGAGATCAACCACGCTGATGCCCCTTTGGGAGGATGAGTATCTTGCCCCTAAAAGTGAGATGTCTAATTATTTGTTCACTTTTGATGAATGCTTTTGACCTTTTATGAACAAGAAACATGTTGGAGATGGACTATGAATAATGCACCGAGTATCTGGATTACTTGCCATTCCTGTTGTAATTTGATTGCCAATGTTTAGAAATAAGATGTGACTGCTAGGTCTGGTTTAGTCACATGGATAAAAAAATGTTTAGAAATAAGATGGGACTGCTAGTTACAGGTTTAATCACATGGACAAAATAGCTTACTTCTAGTAAGTGCAAGTATGTGATTTTGCCCTTTGAGAGGATGAGTATTTGTCCCTAAAAGTGAGATGTCCCTAAAATAGCTTCCGACCTTTTATGATGGACTACTGGTCAGACCAGTAAGGTTCCTTTCAAGACTGCTGGTCACTACTTGTGATTCCTAGTAGTGTTGTGACTCCTAAGAGTAGTTTCCCATGTTTGAGATTATTGGTTGTTGGCAGAACACAGACCCTGCCAGCTAGAGAAATTACTAGAATAAAGACGGTTTCTAGTAACCATCCAGCAGAGTCGATTTCTTGTTATACTCTTTTGAGAGGATGAGTATTTTGCCCCTGAAACTGAGTTGTCTAATTATGTGTTGATTGACACTTTCGATGAATGCTTCCGACCTTTTATGAAGGGCTTGTTGGGCTTCTAGTTACTGATTCAGGCAAACATGGAGATGCCTAGTTGGGCTGCTAGTTATGGTTCAGTCACAAATAGAGATGCCTAGTTGTTTGTTGATTGACGCTTTCAATGAATGCTTTCTGACCTTTTATGATGGGCTTGTTAAGAAACAAGTTGGAGATGAACTAGGAATAATGGACTTAGTATCTGGATTGCTTGTCATTCCAGTTGCAATTTGATTGCCAATGTTTAGAAATTTGATGGGGCCGCTAGTTACTGGTTCAGTCAAACATTAAGATGCCTAGTTGGGCTGCTAGTTTATGGTTTAGTCACACATGGAGATGCCTAGTTATTTTTTGATTGATGCTATCAATGAATGCTTTCCGACCTTTTATGATGGGTTTGTTAAGAAACAAGTTGCAGATGAACTAGGAATAATGCACTTAGTATCAGGATTGCTTGTCATTCCAGTTGCAATTTGATTGCCAATGTCTAGAAATAAGATAAGGCTGCTAGTGATTGTTTCGGTCAAACATTAAGATGCTTAGTTGGGCTGCTATTTACTGGTTTAGTCACACATGGAGATGCCTAGTTATTTTTTGATTGATGCTATCAATGAATGCTTTCCGACCTTTTTTGATGGGCTTGTTAAGAAACAAGTTGGAGATGAACTAGGAATACTGCACTTAGTATCTGGATTACTTGACATTCCAGTTGCAATTTCATTGCCAATGTTTACAAATAAGATGAGGCTGCTAGTTAGTTACTACTTCAGTCAAACATTGAGATCCCTAGTTGGGCTGCTAGTTACTGTTTCAGTCAGACATGGAGATGCCTAGTTGTTTGTTGATTGATGAATGCTGTTAAGAAACAAGTTGGAGATGAACTAGAAATAATGCACTTAGTATCTGGATTGCTTGTCATTCCAGTTGCAATTTGATTGCCAATGTCTAGAAATGAGATAAGGCTGCTAGTTATTGGTTTGGTCAAATGGTTAAAATAGCTTCTTTCTGGTAAGTGTAAGTATGTGATAACTTCGAATTTCTTGTGTAATAGCATAAAATCGCATTTTGCTACTAAGTGCAAGTATCTATTAATAGTTAGTGGTGGTTTTATGACTACATACTTCATTTAATAAGCATTGTTTGTTTGTTTAGAGGAGATTGTTTGTTTAATACTTCATTTGATTTCTATGATTCCTTAAAGGAGATTTCCATGGCTTAACAGTTTCAACTAATGCTCTAATCTTCATGTATGTTGATCAAATATGGGTAATGCTTTGACTGAATTGCTACTTCATATTTTGATTACAAATGTTGGCAACTAAGACATGCTACTGATTAGTTTTCAATCACATCTGGAAATGTTAAGCATAGAATTGCTTGTTGCTACAGGTATCTCTAGTTCCAAATTCCTTTGGGGTCCCAAAATTGTGAAGTGAAATTTCTATGTGAATCTTGCATCTGTAAATTGCATTTAGCTGCCTCTTGCCAGTTTGCTTTGACTGTCTTATAGCTAAAATGGGGAAAACGTCATTAGTATTGGTTTTTCCCTGGTGAACACAGATGATTTTTGTGTAAGAAAAGTGCTGCTGTGGATAAACTAAATTGTCGCTATGGATTGTTTTCATGTTTTTTGTTCTGTAAAAATGGAGTAAGTCACCTTGACTTCAGCAATATTGGTTGTATGTTTGGTTTTCTTTACATATGTCACTTTTTGGTTACGAGTTGCAGACGAATTGTCTGATTGTACGAAGGTTAAACAAGCTTTACTGTTGCTGAATTAAACCTTTTATGAAACGAAAGCAAAAACTATGGTGTTTTGCTTCACAAATGAGTACTAAACCAAGACTGTACCCCTTGTTGTTTGAAGGCCACATTCTTGCTTGGTTTAGTTTTTTTAAGGCCACATTGTTGTTTGAAGTTGCGCATGATCTAAGAGCAGTAGTGTATGCCTGCTCTCAGTTTAGTATGCAAAACTGGATCAGTGATTGGTTTTTCAATTCTGAATATTACAATGAATCAGAAGCACTTTTCCTTTGAGGCCACATTGTTGTTTAAAGTTAGGCATGATCTAAGACCATGTAGTGTATGTCTACTCTTAGTTTAGTATGCAAAACTGGATCAGTGGTTGGTTTTTCAATTCTCTGAATGTTACAATGTACGCAAGCCTTTCTGCTCTTGAAACTGATTATGAACAAGAAAGAGCTAAAAAGGTGTTTTAATTGTTGCTTTTGATTTCATCAGCAGTGAATTAAGTGTCCCTGCTTATTCTTAGAATTTCCTTATGCAAGTTTTTTTATGTGTTAGATCTCGAGCTAGTGTCAAGCGGTAAATTGATATTGTTCAACTTATATTACACACAGTGGTCAAGTGTTATTAGATCTTGAGCTATGGCATGTCTCCTTTTTCACCATTTTGATCTTAATTTTATGTTAAAAAGATGTAAATGTGTATATAAAGTGAGAATTAGTCTTATAGTTAAAAGTCATTATGTTAGTGTCCAAATTCTTGTGTTATTTTTATGTAAATGTGTTAGTATAAAACAGCAACATGAACTTTGGTGTTTGCTTCAGAGTTGACTACTTAATCAAGATTGCATTGTTGTTTGTTTATTGAGGACAAAAGTTGGTTTAAGAGCAAATAATATGTGACTACTCTCTGTTTGTTTTTCCCTAGTATAATGTTTTCCCTGGTCGCACGGCATGCTATGAATGCATGTTGTAGTATAGTTAGCACTTTGACTTAAGCAATATTGGTTGTTTGTTTGGTTTTAGTTTTTTTTTTGGCCACTTTGTTGTTTAAAGTTGGGGCCTTGACTTAACCTCTTTGATGTGCTTGGTTTAGTGTGTTGAGGTTGCACTTTGACTTAACCTCTTTGATGTGCTTGGTTTTAGTATGTTGGTTTAATAAGAGAAGAGCAAGTAATGTGTGCCTACACAATTTGATATGAAAAAAGTGGTTTGTTTTTCACTTCTTTGATTATTATAACGAATCTTATATTTTCAAAAAGTATGGTATGTTTTATAATTAACTATGAATGCTTGAGCAAGTTTATTTATTGTCTGTCTTAGAGAGACTGAATTTATTTTACACTTTCGGCTTCTTTATTGTATACCATCTCTCTACACACTGCTAATGATTAGGCTTCTTGTGATGCTAGTTGCTGTTAGAAAATTAAATAATTGTGGCTAGAAAAGTAAATAATGTATATCTAATAATAATTCAACGTTTATAGTTTCTAAATAGTACAATTTTATTTTAAAAAATTTAACAACTTTTTTTTCTTGAGGCACACAATACTGAAAATCAAATGATCACTTTTTTTTTGAGATGGTAGTAGTATTTATGTTAATCTGTTTGTTTTGATAAAGAATTTGATCACATTTTTTTAGGCATTGTTCAAACGTTTTAGAGCACTTACATGGATATTTAGGCATTGTTCAAACGTTTTATGTTTGATTGATTCATGTGCTAGAATAATAAACATAATAACGTTAACCATGGGATTCTTGTTTGATCAAACATTTGTGGTTGATTCGTCCGCGAGAAAGGGTAAACGTAGTAATGTTCATGGCCCTAGGTTATATGATATTCATAAAGTATATCCCTAGTTGAGTATTATGGTCAACTTGGGTTGCCGTAATTCACGTGAGACTAGCATATAAGGAAAGATTTCATGGGATGGATTCTTACTTAAGGTTTACATGATAGAGATGATCATCATGTAAAGGAATGACCCACTGAGATCACCGGGTGTAGGGGTGTAAGATTGTTATGAGTTGATTGTTGAGGAACGGGGGAAGTTGGCTAGTCTAAAGTCAAAACAATTCTAGTATTTATATAACAAACAACAGACACTTGGACCTCAGTGAAAAGAGTCAATTACATGTGTGTGGACACTACATTGATGAGAGTCTATCCAAAGAGGATCTTAAAACTTTTGCCCAATTTAGCCGTAAGGTTATTGGCATGCATGTGGAACAATGTTTAAGGGGTTGGGGTATTGAAAGTTTGATGACTGTGACAGTTGATAATGGCTAACAACAATGATTTGGCTATTGCTTACAAGAAAACTTGGAATGGTACTATTTTGAGGGGTGAGTATCTTCACATGAGGTGTGTTGCTCACATAATGAATTTGGTTGTTCAAGATGGTATGAAACTTGCTGATGATTCGGTTCTTCGTGTTAAGAATGTTGTTAGATATATCAGAAGTTCACCTGCTAGGTTGCTAAAGTTTAAGACTTGTATTGATATGTAGAAAATTGAGTTCAAGGGTCAGTTATGTCTTGATGTTGCAACTAGGTTCAGGAAGCCATTTGATAGGTATACATTTATTGATTCTAATTATGATGAGGCTATGATGGCTTGTGAAGGTTTGGGTAAACCATTAGCTTCAGATTGGTGTTCGGTTGAAGGAATGGTCAAAATGCTTGCAACATTTTATGAACTTACATTGCGTGTCTCTGGTTCTTATGTAACTGTAAATAGTTACTTCAATGACATAAGCCGTGTTTTTATAATGTTGGATAGATTGGCTAATGATGAGAGTGTTGGTGTTGAATTTCGAATTATGTGATGTAAAGTATCCTGAAAATATAAATGTGATGATCTTTGTTGCTGTTGTGTTTGATCCTCATTTCAAGTTGGGTTATGTGGAATATGGTATAAAGAAGATTCAGAGGATGTTGCGAATGCTCTCATTGAAAAGGTTAAGAAACATTGAATGACTTGTTCAATTAATACAAATCAAGACACTTCATCTTCTTCCAAACTTGCTAAAGATGGAACTTGTAGTGGTAGTCGAAGTCATTCTTCTACTTTCACTGTAACAAGATTGTCAACTTTGAGTTGTTTTGAGGAAACTCACTATTTGGAAGAAGATGTAGAAGCACCTGGAGAAGGTGGGATAAACAGCATTAAAATTTTGAACTGGTGGAAGGTGAATAGTCCTAGGTTTCCTGTTTTAAGTTTGGTTGCCCATGATGTTCTAGGCATTCCGGTATTTACTGTTGCTCATCAACTCCTAAAATAACCCCAACCACTTTGAGCCAAACATCTCACTGCTCCAGGCAGTGATGGTTGTTGCTCATCTCTGCCGTTTGATGAGAGAGCATGATATGTCTTTATATAGCATGCAATTGTGGGAGTTTTGAAGAGTATTTGAGTATGATTTCCTCACAAATAAATGTATTATGACAAGTTGTTTAAAGTTTGGGCCAAGTTGACAAAAGGGGAAATGTCAAAGGTCAGATGGATTTTTGTTGCAGTAGCGAGCTCTAGAGATCTCTAGAGATAACTGGAGATTGCCTGGATGCATTTTGTAGATGCAGCAAGCATCAACTCCTTCCCAGCGATCGCTGGCGATTGCTAGACTCCGAGATTTTACATCTCACTCTTGATGAATCCCAACCATTGAGCAAATTAAGACTCAATCAAAGCCATCCATTGGAAGGATATAATTAGAAGATGAGGCATTGAGGGAGGGGAGCTGGGACACGAGATTTCGGAGAGGAGCAGCAGCCATGCGACTCCATCATCTTCTTCAACCTAATAGCTCACAAGCTTCATTTCCCCATAGATTTTAGATTAAACTTAGGGTTCTTCTCAGTTTTCTTAGTAGATTTTGATTTTAGCCTCAGAATTTATTGGTTCTCTCATTTTAATCTCCTCCTAGGGTTTGGAGGATTTCAAGTTCATCTTCACTATGGATATGATTCATCTACACTATGGCTGCTTAGGAATTTATTTATGCTTTTTATTATGTTGAGTAGCTAAATTCTCAACTCTTAGGAATTAGTGAAACTTGGATTACGGGCATATGATGTTCTTGATGAATGAATATTGTTTGATGACCCATGTTTGTATTTCTCTGAGATTATTGATTAAATACATTGATAAAAGATTATTGAGAAATGCATGTTAGGTTAATTATAGGATGAGAGTTAATAATTAATCTAAGAGAAAAATTGATTAATTCACAATAAGTTAAGGAACAAAACATTGTTGCTAGCTTATCTCTAAATACCCTTGAGAGGGATTTAGACCTAATATATTTTCCTACATAGACTTAACAATGTTCATGAGTTAAGTTGTTAGCCATATACCCATGATCCAAGTGGAACATAATTTCTATGAGGTGATTTAGTTTAATCGCATATTTTAATCACCCAAGTTCTCGTTCTAGTTTAATTGCCTAGTTGTTTAGTCATTTTTAATTCTTGTTTGTGCATGTTATAATTTAGTTCTCACTAATCATTCAATCAATTCCTTAGCTTAGTTTTTATTGTAATTAACACAAATTACACAAAATCCAAGGCCTTGTGGTTCGACCCAGTACTTCCGATTTTATTATTTGCGATCACCATACACTTGTTACTTGCGATCACCGTACACTTTCGGTGAGTCACTGTCACCGTTACCATGCCGTTTTTTGGAGTAACACTACAACCACGAGGAGAAACAGCAACTCCTCCTGCCCACTTTCAATGAGAGCGCACACAACATAGGTACGCAGACCACCATCAGTCAACCAAACGATTCCCCAAAGTCAAGAAGAAGAAGAAGAAGAAGAAGAAGAAGAAGAAGAAGGATGAAGAAGAATTTAAGAAGATGATGATGAAGGGGAAGATAAAAAGAAGAAAAAAAAAGATTAAAGGAGAAAGGAGAAAGAAAGAAAAGAAGATGAAGAAGAAGTGAAAGAAGATGAAGGAGAAGATGAAGATGGAAGAATGAAGAAGGGAAGGAAAGCGCCACCTACGCCATTTACAAAACTCGAGGCCGAGCGCAATGGCGGATGATGGCGTAGAGGACCGCCAGCGTGATATTACTGTCCCACCTGCATGCCTGAGATTTGGCGACCAACTAAACAAGGGCACAAAAAAGAACCAACAAAATCCACTGAAGAAACCAAATCTACGTACATCTGGCGGCAACAACACCAACCTCTGAAGCTGCAAGATGGAGCCGACGGTAGCGACTGAAAAAGAAAGAAATCCTAAGAGAAATTTTCTCCATTGGCTAACTTATAAATTAAGATTATTTTATGTATTGAAATTGAGAAAATTAGAATTTTTTTTAATGAAAATTTGATAATGAACACTACCTAGGAAATAAACAACATTTTCACCAAACCCGACTGGCCTTTCTGCAAATTACAGATATAGACTCGGAGACTGATCCAATGTGCAAAGCTGTCCTGTATTTTGAAATTTTCAATTTTCGTATTCCCAATTAGTACTTCCACTAATGGGACCCACTAAAGAAAAAAAAAATCAGCATGGTGTTTGCTTGCTGCTGAGCTGCATCCAAAAGATCATCATGTTGATCGATCTGGTCATGACGACGATTATTATTCATTCTTAATTCCACCTCTATTTATTAATACTACAAGCTAGTTTTATGACTTTAATTTAGTCGCCTTAACTTCTTAAGTACCTACGTAAAGTTAATTAGAAGTTTAGTTACTCCCTCCATCCCAAGTGGATTGTCATTTTTAGTCTAGTGTAGATTAAGATTATCTTTGATCATTAACTCATTTCACATGAACTTCCATCTTTGATCTTTTTTGTGTACTGTTAATTATGCAAAACAAATTTGTGTAGATTAAATATATTTAAGCCGTTTTAACTTTTTTGTGTATATTAAGATTGTCTTTAGTCACGTACTATTATATATATATATATATATATATATATATCAATTTAATAGTGAGGCAGTGAGTACTAACTAATACTCACTGCCTCGCTATTAAAATGATATATTTTTGTTTTTGAGACATCTTTTAAACGGTTATAGTTATGACTTTTTCTTTTGACAAAACTAATTTTCTTTATTAATTTACCATATTACTATTTCTTATTTCAAGTGTCATTTTATCAATTCTAAGCACAAATTTTAATAAATTTTATTTTCTCTTTCCATAATTTTTACACAATCAAATTTATTTTCTCTTTAAGTATGCAACATTTTGATCGGCATCTGGATTAAGAAATATGCGTTGACTTGAGGGTACAAAAATAAAATATGTGTATAAGATAAAAGTAATTTTTATAGTGGGAAAAGAGAGTAGAGGTAAAGTAAAGTTGGTGTAAAAAACTTTCCATAAAAGAAAGTTTAGGAAGTTTTTTTTGGACAACCTGAAAAGGAAACTGTAGTAAGTTTCAAGGGATGGAGGTAGGGGTAAGTTCGAGCCGAGCCGAGCCCGAGCCTAGCAGGTTCGAGCTCGGGCTCGTGAAATTCTGGCTCGGCTCGACTCGGCTCGGCTCGAACTCGATCGGGCCCGATAATTCAAGCTCGAGCTCGGCTCGATGGTTCGTGAAGCTCGAGCTCGTTAGGCTCGCGAGCTCGGTTAGGCTCGATTCGGCCCCAACACTGAGTAAATGAGCTCGAGCTTGTTAGACTCACGAGCTCGATTAAGCTCGATTCGACCCCAACACTGAGTAAACGAGCTCGAGCTCGTTAAGGCTCGAGCTCGAGCTCGGCTCGATGGTTCGTGAAGGGTAATATTGTAATTTTAGACGAGCTCCTTAAGGCTCGTGAACCCTTACGAGCCGAACGTTTCGAGCTCGAGCTCAGCTCGTTTATTATTCGAGCCTCAAAACCGGCTCGAGCTCGAGGCTCGTGAGGCTCGGCTCGTTGGGCTCGTTAAAGCTCGAGCTCGAGCCGAGCTCGGCTCGGCTCGAATCGTTTCACACCCTTAGATGGAGGGAGTATTTAGCATGAAAGACTAAAAATGTTATTTGTAGTGACGAAACCAGGAATTCAAAGTCGAATAGTCGGATAGGTAGTTTAAAATAGAGGCCGGAATGAGCCAAACCATAAAAGCATATAACCCACCTTACAATGATCATAAACCTCCATATATATAGTAACAAATGAAGTAATGGAGGTTAGCGACAAGGTTCTCCGATAGAACCGCCACTAATCATTTTTACCTAAATTGATTGAGAACCTAAACTGGACTACTAAAAGTTTTGGCCCCTTGTAGGCCTGGCAGTTGGTTGCTTGCTTAGGGGTGGTCTTCTGTCGGTGGCGTTTGCTCGGTTTTGTTTGTGTCTCTTTTGTTTCTTGCCCTTGTCAGGTCCCTTCTCTCATGGTACCTCGCCAGGGTCTTTCTTTGTTTTTTGGTTCCTCCTCTTTTAATGATATGCAGTGCCGTTCAAAAAAAAAAAGTTTTGATTTGTTAGTCATTTACATGCTAAAATTATAAATTTTCATACGCCCATATTGATACCATAGCTAGGTTCATTTAATTTCTTTTTAAAGTAAAGCATTTCCTTGTAAACAAAAAATGGTGAGAAATTAATCAAAAATGAGAAATAGATGAAATAAGAAGCTCGAACTCGTGACAAGTAGAAATCAAAACGAATTAATAATAAAAATTAAAATTATACCCAAATAATCTAACAAAAACTATCAAACGTAAATCAAGAATTCAAATGTATTAAAAGATGATTAAAAGGAAAATAAAAGTTCGTGCATGGTGCTAAACTTTTATTTTTTTAACATGAGTGCCATATTGCATTTTAATGACTCAAATTAAACTACACATAAAAAAGCAAGGAAGCCTTCACATTTTCAGTTCCGTCACTGGCTTATTTCTCCAACTTCTAACGCTAATAAACGTTATTCCAAAGGAAGCCTTAACATTTTTAGTTACATTTTTTCAAGAATGAAGATTTGATTTGATCTATAACATTAATTCACAAGTTCCATCCATACATGGACCACCAACAAATGCCTAGAGTTTAAAGTACCCCAGTTACATGCATGTATAAGAAAGTCAGTCACTTTTTTCTTTTTGTTATTAGGTCAGGTAAGGTGAGGTTGGGTCAATATGGGTGAAACATACATTAGGCACTAAATATATTCATCATTAATTAACTCAACTTTTTTATTTTGTATTCTTCTTTGCAGTAACAATATATAATCTAATACTCCACCATCAAAACAAATATAATCTAATAACAAGCATCAGTAATTAAAGGGGGGCAATCCAATATTTTATATTATAATGGATTTTCGAAAATCATCTTTGTGATTCATACCTCGGATTACAAATTTCAAACCCAATCTTTGATTAGGCAGAACAAAATATAGATTGGTACTATTAGCAAATACTATTGATATAGCAGATAAAAGCAAATAAAATCCAGAATTATTGATAATTACATTAATCTGGCTATGAAAAATCCTGTTTTTGCAATCACAATGATTTTCGGAAATCAAATTTGTGATACATATCTTGATTACGCAGATTTATCCAAACCCAATCTTTGATAGGCATAACAAAATAGAGATTGGATGGTATTAACAAACATTAGTGATATATTCCAGAAAGTTTTGTATTGAAAAGAAAATAATTAAATCCAGAAATATCGATAATTACAAGGGAAATTAACAACTTCCCGAGGTTTAGCATAATCCCCAATCTCCCACCCCCACATTTTCATAATTCTACAAAAAAACCCGAGGTTTGTTAAAATATACAAGAACCCACTAGAGGCTACTGGTGTTAATATTGCCGTTAAATTTTAGGTGTAATTACAAAATTAATCCCTTAAACTTTTAACCCTAACAATTTTACCCTTAATTATTTTATACTCTACATTTAAACCCCACAACAAGAGGTTTAACAGAAGGTACCATCAATGCTTGATTTACCTTGAAGCATTTTTTGATTTTCGAGGAGAAGAATAAATCATATAAAGGAGAAGAAGAAATAGGAGAGATTCGAAGAGGAGAAGTTTAGAGGAGAGGTAGAGCAAGTTAAGTGTGGAAGGGAGGAGAAAACAATAATCAAATTGAGCCCAAAATTAAATCGAGCATGGAAGGGAGGGCCTGATTCCGTTGCTTTACAACGCCATGGTTCAGTACAAAAGCGGCGGCAGACGAGGAGGGCCGCTCTCCTCCTTCGAGTCACCATCGACGTCATACATGAGACTCCCCTCCCCGGCGATTCCAACCGGTTCAGTACCACCAGACGAATGAAACACAAAAAGTGGATCCTCGCCTAAGGAAGATCCGATTCCAGCGTTGTCGTGGGCTTGGGTTCGTGCGTGGGCTCATCCTTCTCGCCCCATTCATCAGTGATGTTGGCAATAGAGATTGGATCAGAATCGAAGTCTAAGCCTAGATTGGGTTTAGTGTCTGGAGCAAATGGAAACGAGTTTGGAGGATCGAATGTGACGGTGGAGTTTAGAGAAGCGAGAGGATGATAGAAATAGAATGGGGTCTGAGAGGAACAAAGGGCGATGGTTGCGATGGCTTGGGGATTTAGAGGTGGAAATGGGAAGTTAACGATCTGGGTTGGGACAATGATTATGATTTTAGTGCCGAGAGAAAATTGTGTAAAGTGTAAAATGCTGGGGTAAGTTTGTTAGGGTTCAAGCTTTCAAGTGTTAAATTAGAGCATTATTCCAATAAAAATGACGATCAGTAGAGTAAGTTAATGGTCAAAAGAGTTTTTTGTAGGTTTCCTCAAACCTTATAAAGTAAAAAAAATGAATACAAAAAATACGGAAGACAAAATGATGATTATGACAAACTTGAGGGATGAAAGATAATTTACTAATCTGAATATCGTGGCACGTGCATGAAAAACAATCAAATCGCACCTCCCATGCTTCAACGAAAGGCCCAGCCACGTGGCCACCAAAACAGTTGTCTAAAACGCGGTCAGAAGTTGTCTTGTTTTACTATTTCAGTCTTCAACCTTTTCAAAATTCCAAATCAATCCTAAAATTTTAAGATGTTCACAATTAGTACTTAATGTTTTATTTTGAACATTAATCTATTTGATAGAGAATTAATGTAAGGATGATAGGGTAAATGAGATAAATAAATTAACAGGAAAGGAAACGATTAATTATCTAGTGATTATCCAAACAAAAACGAAGAAGGGATCAGCAATATTATGCATTACAGAAAATGATGATTATTAGTAATTCCTAACGGTGAAAAATACTGAGCAGGAAATTAGAGGTTTTACTATTAATGGTTTTGTTCATTAAACACAAAATGTGAACCTTTTGACAAATGTTTCAAAATTAATTCTTAATTCCCTCCATTCTTTTCTCATAAATTCGACCTCAACTTCTCAAAATCTCCACACCAAAAAAAAATCGCAATTTTAAGGGATAGAGTGTTAATAAAGGTACGGTTGAATTCATGGGCTCAGTGTAATTAGGAACAAGCAGAGGTACATAATTGTAGATTAAAAAAGTAGGTGTCAAACTGTAAGTCCATCCAAAGCTTGGGGTGTTAAGTGTGATTAACAAAAATAGAATAAAAGAAAGGTAAACAAAGAAGGCACCATCTTTTGGTTACTTGCACAGGAATTCAAAAATCAACCAAGAAGATTTGGGAGATTCTGTGGATCATATCTGCCGGATCTCCCTTTCCAAACTGTCTGATTTGGTCATCTTCCAATTCCAATGGCCTCCCTTTTAAGCCCCTCCTCCTCCTCTTCTCTCATATTCTTCATCACTAGCTCAATATTCTTCTTCTTAATTCTTCTCTTAATTCAACTTGTGATTTGTTAATTTGATCAATTCTTGTGAGAAAAATAAAATGAATCAAGTTCATCATCATCAGTTCCATGTTTTGGCTGTTGATGATAGCATCATTGACAGAAAGTTGATTGAGAGGCTCCTCAAGACTTCCTCCTATCAAGGTGAGCTCAAAAATCTGATTTTTGGAATCATTTGTGTGCTATTTTTGAGAATTTTTGGGAAAGTTTAAAACTTTTTAATAATTGGTTTGATAGGTTCTTATTGTTTTTTAGAAAGAACACATCTTTCTATGTATTTCAAACTCTTGAGGCTAATCTTGTTTTTGCTCTTTGAAATTACAGTTACAGTTGTTGATTCTGGAAGTAAAGCTTTGGAATTTCTTGGTTTGAGGAGTGAAGAAAATATTGATTCATCTGTTTCTTCAGATGACCATGATGATGATGATGATAACAATAACCAGGTTGTTGCTGTAAATATGATCATCACAGATTATTGTATGCCTGGGATGACTGGCTATGATCTCTTGAGAAAGATTAAGGTATTAATTCCTTTTTTTTTAACCTTCAGATCTATTTGCAAAAACAAAAAAGAGAAAAATGTAGTAATATGTGGGATAAGGAAATTACTAATAAACTTTCTTTCTAATTTCAGGGGTCTGAATCTCTCAAAGACATACCAGTAGTGATCATGTCATCAGAAAATGTCCCCTCAAGAATCAACAGGTAAGGGATCTATACAGTTTGTTCAGATTAATTGTGCTCCATTAATTATTAATTTTATTATTATGAAGTAATTATTCATAACAATTGGGTTTTCAGGTGCTTGGAAGATGGGGCAGAGGAGTTCTTTTTGAAGCCAGTTCAATTATCAGATGTGAACAAACTAAGGCCTCACTTACTGAAAAGATCTCAAGAAGCAGAGCCAAATAATAACAACAACAACAACAAGAGAAAGGGCATGGAAGAGATTGACTCACCAGACAGGACAAGAACAAGATATGGATTGCCAGAAGTTGTTTGATTTGATAATTAGCTTACCTACTTATTATAATTGGAACAGTTTTGTGTGAAGTAGAGAAGGGAAAAAATAAAAAACATTTCTAAATGAGGAGAATATCTTTTGGTTCATAGAACCAACTGATTTGATTGTAAATTACAGTACTGACTACAATTTTGAAATTTGATTAATTGATCGATCATCGTTTCCTTCATTTTCTATTTTCATTTATCCACTCAATTTGTCACTAAAAAGTTGATCTATTTGTTTTTTTTAATATTTTGATCTATAATTTATTCATTTAAGTTTTTTAATAAGTAGAATTGAATAATTTATATGCTGGTATAAATTGAAGTATGTTATTTGAAATTTATAACCTTTTATTGGTAATAATTTAAAAAATTTAAAGTTAAATCATTCGAATTTTGGGTTTACACAATATTCTTCAATAAAAAAAACTTGACATATATCTATTCATTTGTTTCCAAATGCAAGTTTAGTAATTTAATCATTCAGCATATTTGGGTTCTCTTAAAGAGTAATTACTTACACATTCTCTCGTAAGAATCTTGATACATATTCTTTCTTTTGTATTCTAATGCAAGTCGATTAGATAATTTAATCTTTCAACATATTTTGGTAAAAAAAATTGTTGACACATGGTAAGTTTAGGAACTAAAATATTATAGAGAACTGAAACTTCAGTTAGGACAATGGGAAAGTAAAGGATTATGTGGATCAAAAGTGGAGTTTATCAGCTAACTTTGAGATGACTTAAATAATTACATTTTTAAACGGTAACAAAAATAATCCATTTTGAACAAATTAGGGATTAGATTGAAAATTAGTAGGTAAATAATGAAAATTTTAACGGAAAAGATAATAAAAGGACTAACATGAACCAATTGCAAATGCATGCTGAGGCTAAAATAGGACAAAAGGCATAAATATGACCTATTTAGGACAAATGACAAAATTAAGGGACTAACAATAGAGTTCTTTTGTACTAGAAAGATTATAGTAGTAGGTTCTTGTTTTAAATAGTTATTTACAGTTGTTGAAAATTACTTTAGAAAATTATATAGAGAGAATAGAGAGAAATATTCTCACACCAAACACCACTTTCAACGTTCGAGTGTCTCGTGTAATGATAAAAGGGAGAAAAAAAATGGTTGAATTTGTCTAGCACTGAAACGATTCTTTTACTTTTTACTTTTTATTCTTTCTTTTCAATATTTATTGATGAATTTTGATTTTGGGAGAAAGGGTAATTTTCGTATTAATCATTTAAAATTTATTCATCTTACCATCATTTTTTTGGGGTAAAATAGTCATCAACATTTTTTCATGAAAACTATTCAATCATACCACTCACTTCTGAGAAAGAGCTATATGCATTGGTGCAGTGCGTGGGAAAGTGGAAAAAATATCACGATGCGCTAGTCAACTCGGGTGTCCTGAAGCTCACCGACTCTCGTAACGAAAGCCTGGAAAGAATATGTCGGTGGCATATATACATACCCGCCACTTTCTCAAAAGAAAAAAAACAATGATCGGAGTACTTCAATTGTGTTTTAACCTATATTAGCGTATTTAAACCTTCAGTCTTTGAAATTTAAATGTGCTTACTTAGGTAGTGTTCTTTTATCGAAAAATCAACACAAAACTAACAATTATTTAAATTTTTATTAATCTCCAAAAAGTTTACCTTTACAAAATTTCTCCAAATTTCAAATAAATATCACTTTTTTGCCAAAACAAAGAACACACTCTTAGAGTGTGGTTGGTAAAAATAACAATTATTTAAATTTTTGTAAGTTTCCCTCTAAAAACCCTCTTGTAATTCTTAGAGGGAAATTAAATTTTTTTAAAATAGGTGTTACTTTTTTACCAACTATTGACAAAAGAACACAACCTTACTTAGGCCTCTAATGTTTTTTTCGCATATTACAATTCAGTCCGTATTTTTCTTTAATTTGGACATAGAGGTGAGAATGGTCATTGATCTTCAATGGTTACATATGTATGAAGAGAATAAAGCCTCATCTCGAGCGATGGTTAAGTTTTTGTATAATGAATTCATTATTGATGTCCAAAAATATATACACAATTCAACCTCTAAATATGTTTTCACCCATTTTTAGAAGTGTAAAGGGTTGTGTCGAGCTCTAGCCTACCATACTCAAACTCGCCCCTTTAGGTTATCAAGCCCACCATACTCAAGCTCGATCCCTTAGATTATCGATATTATCGGGGTTTCAATCCACCAATCGCTAGGTTAAAGAACCACCTGCTTGAACCACGAAGGCGGCACACATTCCCGCTAATCTCAACAGCCATACCGGAAACAAAAGTGTGGCGGCCTCTCATACTTTAAAAAGAATCAAAGATTACTTCGTTGGTGTTTTTGTGAAGAGATGAAAAGAGCATAGGAAGAGAAAAGAAAAAGAAGCATGAGAAAGAGCATTGTAGGAATTTGTTCATACATTGAGTGAATTTGTTATAGACTTGTATTTTATTCATAAGCTTGCATCACTATATATACATGAAAAATGACTCTTGAAATCTAGCATAATTAACCCATTATCTTATAATTAAATTGACACATTGTTTTATTATTAACCACTAACATTTCTAAATCCATTGGTATACTAAGTTTTTATTTTACATTATTTATTTCCTTATTTTTAGCTAATAAGCTTCCAATAACATATTTTCAACGCTTCTTAGGTCTGTTCGCATTAGCTTAATTTCAGCAATATCAAGGTTTCAGTGATGCTGATAAATGATAAGATCAATCCTCATTTATGTAAAAATTTTGAAAAAACTCCACAATTTTGAAACCCTACAATTGCAGACTATGGACAGATGAAGGCCTCTCAGATCCCCATTGATTCCAGTAATTTAGAGTTACTATTATTTGTCTTCTCTTGTTTCAATTCATGTGTTGCTCGAACTTTGTTCGGTTTGAGAGGTATTGAATTCGGTTTTTCAGTTCTTGGACACATTGGTGGGGTTTGATCGGCCAGCCAGCTGCGGCATGGGTACTGGAAGGTCACGACAGTGGTGGCCGTGTGTGGCAGCAGTTGGGCTGGTGGTGGGGTAAATGGACAAATTAGTAAGTTTAGGGGTTTAGAGTTAAGTTATTTAACATTATGGGTGATATTAGAATTTAGCCTTTATTGTATGATAGTTTAGTTTGGCGAAACTAAGCTAATGCGAACAGACCCTTATTGTTCTTGAAATTGCGTTTTCATTAAAAGAACCCCTCTTTAATATGAACTTTCACTAGCTTGGCTTGACTTGCTTGTAGTTGTGGCTTGGCTTGCTCGTGATTTGTTTGTGGTGTGACATCTTCTCCTTGTGGTTGTGTTTGTCGTTTGTGGTCATGGTCATAGTTATTGTCATATTGCTTCTTGTATCGTGGCTTGATTGTGATTTGACGTGTAGCTTTCTCATGACTTGATTTATTCCAGTTCTCCATGTGTATCTACCTCCGTAAGTTGTGTTGTGAGAGTTCCTAGCTCCATGTGTGTGTTGTGGGAGTTTCAACCTCCATATGTTGTGTTGTGAGAGGTTTGACCTCCATATGTTGTGTTGTGAGAGGTTTGACCTCCATATGTTGTAGTTGCTTGGTCCCTCAAGATCAATATGCTCTAATACCAATTTATATGTGTTTTTGTGAAGAGGTGAAAAGAGCATAGGAAGAGAAAAGAGAAAGAAACACGAGAAAGAGCATTGTAGGAACTTGTTCCACATTGTGTGAATTTGTTATAGACTTGTATTTTATTCATAAGTTTGCATCACTATTTATGCATGAAAAAGGACTATTGAAATCTAGCATAAATAAGCCATTATCTTAGAATTAAATTGGCACATTATTTTAACATTAACCAGTAACATTTCTAACTCCATAGATATATTAAGAGTTTTTTATTTTATTTTATTTATTTCCTTATTTTGGGCTAACCAACTTCCAAAAACATATTTTCAACATACTTGAGTCACCTTCTACCAATAGACGCGACCAGAGGGCCGAGTTTCGTAACATCAATAGCAACATGAATGCGCACGCAAGGAGGGACCGTTACATTGCACTTCCTTACGCTGATTGTCAGGGGTCTGTCTACGGTGCGCACCAAAGCACCGTACTTACCTGAGGTGGAGGCGGACGTGGCAGTCACATAATAGGTGAGTAGACTTTTAATTTTTGGTATAATTACAATTATAGTCCTTTAGTAAATAACGTAAAACGTCCCTAGAGAGTATTAATGTAATCAAAACAACAACCACGATCTCAAGCTAAAAATGAAAAATAAAAAAACAAGAGGAAAGTAACAGAAAGAAAGACGCAGAAGATCAAAGTGAGTATCAAAAAGAAGAAGAAAATCAAAGGCAGAGTAACAGGTTGATAGAGGGCTTTTAGAACTCATTTTCTTTCTACCCCAATTAGATCTGGACTCATCGCACTACGTCATTGAAACAATTTGTATTGCGGCCATATCGCAATTATCTCGCATTATTTAGCGCGGTATAAGCCGCAATACAGTCGCAATATTTAAGCCCGCACTAGCAGCTTATCGCGGCTCACTCCGCAATACTTATTGCGCCTATTGCGGAAAAGGCCGCATTACACTATATTTTTAATAAAAAAACTAAATTCATCCGGATGAATAAATTCATCCGGATGAATAAATTCATCCGGATGAATGTATTCATCCCCACCAACCCCATTATGCCCAAACTCAACAAAACCCGGAAATTGAACAAAAAACTCAGATTCAAAAGAACAAACACAAACATTTTTCTTTCATTTCTTCAATATCTTCAACAACAATTCAAAATGGGTAATGTACAAATAAAATCAAACAGAAAATCAAAAGTAAAAAAAACTTTTATCTACTTTTGCTCAACAAAAAAAATCTCAGATCTAAAATTCTAACACATATATATCTTCTTCTTCTCCTCCTTTTGCCGCCGATTCTCCTCTCATTTCGCCGTCGATCCTACACCGTTTCTTTGTGACCGCGAACCCGACATTCTAGAACGCTAACGCCGAAGAAGAAGAAAAAGAAGAGCAAGAAAGATGAAGAAGAGTCAAGATCAGAAGTGGAATAGCAAGAAGAAGAATTTAGATGTGAAGAAAGAAGACGAAGGAGAGCAAGGGAGAGAAGAAGAAAATGGAGAGATTTGTAGAGAGATAGAGTTTTGAGCGGATGAAAATAAAGAAAATGAGAGAGAGTGGGACTAAAAGTAACTTTATTGCAGCCTTATTGCGAAATAAGCCGCAATACGGTGTGGGCTTGGGCCTTATTGCGGCTTTGGCCGCATTAAGCATAAATTGCACACAGAATTGCCTTTTCTATCGCGGCTTGCGTTAAATTCGGCCAAAGTTGCAATACTAGCCGCACTAAAATCGAACTCCACCACGTAGTGTCGGAGAAGGTTATAATTCAGCAACGGCAACAGCGATGGTGACCATGGCAGCTTTGACTCGGAGAAGGAGTAGAAGCGATTTGTGAAGAAAGAACAAGAAAATGTCAGGAAAAGAAACGCTGTCGAAACAAAAGGTTCGAGTCGGAGAAGGAGCAAAAGCGATTTTGTGAAGATGATAAGTTTCAACTTGGAGAAGAAGCGGTTAATCAAGAGAGGAACACTGCGATGGTGGAGATGTGATGGTGTTGATTCGAGTGGGGGTTCTTGGTGACCGAGTTGCAAGTGAATGGGCTGGAGAACAAGAATAGATCCAAATTCTACGCTGTTCCACTCCCGCTCCAAATCTTATACTCTATGTGATCACCATCTATGGCCCCAAGTCGTTCTTTGGTAAGCGAGGTTTGCTTCCCAATTAACGTTGCAATCAATTAGGTGCATGAAGGCGGGGGACTTGATGGTGAAATCGATTCTGGACTACGGGTGGACCAATTTAAGGAAACTCGACGGAGCGTGCATGGGGGATGAGACTTGGCCTTCAATGCCATATCAATTCAGCTCTCTCTACCTCCTGTCTTCAGGTTTGTTTGTTGACCTTGCTCTTGGTTCTGTTAATGATATTGCAATAGATGATTTTCAATGGTCGGTTTTCTCTTTGTCTTCTCTTTTTTTATTCAAGAATTGGTTTCTTATATAATCTTTCCTGTTGATGCCAGACGCTACTGCATATTAATTTTTGTTTTAATAAAATTAATTTTCAAATTTAATAGATAAAGACTAAAGGGAAGAGTTCTATGAAGCATGGACTCCTATTTCAGTGGATCAGTGTTTTACGTTTCTTACTAGGAATAAAATTCTTTGCACTAAAAAACCTATAAATTCCTTTGAAGCGTCTCGTCTCTCTGATACTAGAGTAACCTTGAAGGTTTGTCGTCTTTGCTTTTGTTTTTTCTCATCTCATCATGGTGCTTGCTTTCTTACGTGACTTTATTCCTGAAAACCTCAGCCATGTTACTACTCTTTCTCTTTTTCACGTTTTCATTATTAAATAATCTCACCGTGTAGGAAAATAGCAAAATAATACTAAAGCACCATGAATTGTGTTTGTGTTTTTGTTTTATATAGTTATTGGAAAGATTTTATTTGGATATCTGATGGTATTGTTATCGTTCTTTTGTTAGTTTTCTTGTTTTTCTTGAGAATATATTTGTTTGTTTCTTAAGAATACCATTACTGAATAACATAACTACAGCTGTGTTTAGTCATAGACTTAATGAGAAGGTTATATGCTAACCACAAAACACAAAGTTGAAAAATAGACATAAGTAAACAGAAATTAGATCCTTTTTTGGGATTGGGCTAGGGAAAAAAGATAGAGAGAGACAGGAGTATGTATTTGCTTATCCTGATGTGAATGAAAATTATATACACACTCGCATGATTAATAAAAAGATTAAAAACTTTATACACAGTTACATTCATCATTACCAATTTGGCATGAAAAGAACTTTGTTGGATTTCATGTTAATTTTTTTCTGAGAAGTTGGTGATGAAAAGAAACTCTTTTCATTAAATGTATTTTAACTGTAGGTAATGGTAGTTGAATACCTGCAAGTAATTAGTAATTAGTAATATTAGTTATATAGTGACTCAAAATTGGAGTACTTAGCCGTTTGTGACTAATAAATATTGAAAAGGTATTCTGTAAACTTGCTAAAATTGTATTGATTTAAGCTATTTGATAAATGTTTTGGATAAATTATGATTTTTGTTCTCAACTTTGAGTTGTTTTGTCACTGAAAAATGGAATAATGTATGATAAGAAAATGTGGACATAACATAACGAAGTAAATGTGGTGTAGTTACTTGAATCATTTTCTTGACATGCTTGGGAGATTCAGGAATTGTTGTTGTGATTCTTTTTTGAACTGTTAGCATTTGGAATTTGCAAATGTGTTTTCTTAGATGGTGAATGAAAAACGGGCCAAAAAATGTAAGTTGATGGTAATTTGCAGACTTGCTTCTTGTTGTTGTTGTTTACAAAAATCTATAGGAAGTTGAAGTTTTGGATAATTTTTTTAAGATATGAAAGATGAAGCAAATAATGAAAACTAATAGACTGCAGGCTTCGACATATTGATCTAACAAATACCATTAGTTATGTTTTGTTCTTGTTATTAGGTACCTTATTAACCATTTTTATGAGATTGCAACTTGTATTTGTTCTTGCTTGTTGGGAAAGTGGAATTTAGTCATAAATCCTATCAAGCTTTTCTACTTGAGCGTAAAACTTTTTAATTTTTAGTTTAAGTTATTTAACTTTGTAATTTTTATATTTAAAACTTGAAAGTTCTTACTTGTCTAACCTGGTTTTGAAAAAACTCTTAGATAGTTAAGATAGGTGTCAGCTTTGATTGAAACGTGTCTTCTTTGTTTATTTCTTGATAGCCAAAGTATGATCTCCACGCCAAAGATCTTCCGACGACTAGGACAGGTGGCTCCAGACTGAAGGACAAGACAAAAGACACTTTTAGGTGCAGCAAAGGAGGAAAGTGTGGTGTGTAGTAATCACCTTATTTGAGGCGGGCACCACCCAATATAGGGTGGTGCTAGGTCCCGCTACGGGCCTTAAACGTCAAGAATCTCCATAAATGTACCCATAATTGGAATGGCGGCGTATTAATGGTGTAATAACAATGGAGTTATTAGGAATTACTCCTCTCCTTTGGCTTAATGCCATAAGTAGTGTAACGGTTAGTTTGAGGGAGGCAGTAAACGTTTCGTGACCAACGGCTTTATACGGGGCGCCCTTACTGGTAAGAGAGGCTCTCCGTAATGACGAGATCTGCTGTGGTGGACGCGGCCCATATGGCTTTTGCATTTGACAATACAGTATGGGCTGGCCCATATATATCAAGATGCCCTCCCCCACGGAGGATGGGCTGGGTCCTGTGCTCCGGTTTGGAAGGAAGTATGCCTATAGACATTGAGCCCACGTGGTATTGTGGTGTTTTGGAGCCTGATTAGGGGAGGCCCAAGAGCTGCCCCCAATGTTGGCCCAAAACTTTGGCCCAATATCAATTGTGGCGGTTGGCAAAAAGCACTTTTCAAAATTTGCGCTTTTTGCGCCGTTTGTAATTATGGGGGAAGTCGCTTCACTTCCCATCGCGCTCCTCTTATACGCCAACCCAAGTGGGAAGTCAGTTTCCCGAAATCTTGCTTTCCTTGCTTTTGCGCTTCAGCTTCCTTTGCAATCTAGTTTCCATTTTCGGCAATTACCGAAGAATTTCCCGGCGAGATTCGAAGAACCCAGCCGTTGAATCTTTCGTTTTCGTCTCCATCGCATTTAATCAGCAAGTGATATCCCTTTTAATTTTCGTTTTTCGTCGCGGCGATTGTCGCGAGTGAGGCGTCACGCGCCACCGCTCGGGTTCTTGGGTCTAGGGTTTAGTTTTGAAATTTGCGGTTTATTTTTGTAGATGGCTCCCAAGAATCCAAGCAAGCCGGCCGGCCCCGACGTCGAGAAGGTGTGGCCTCAACAGTGCTGTCGGGAAGAAAATGGCAGATATCTGCGTAACCATCATGTGTATACCGGGGTGGTTTGTGGGCTTTCTCCGGCGGATGTGTTGAGGAAAGCGGGGATGGAGCTGAGCGACGAGGCCATGAGGGAACAAACCATGGTGGTCTACGAAGCCCAACTCAAAGCCGGATTGAGGCTCCCCCTTTGTTCCCTGCTGTTGCAACTGTGTGAGGGATGGGGCGTTTGCCCTGGGCAACTGGCCCCGAATGTGTTTACCACCGTAAACGCATTTGTGGTGGCCTGCCACTTGGCGAAGACGGCGGTGTTACCGGAGACCTTCTTGCAGTTCTATACGCTGAAGAGGCCGGTCGGACACCCCTTCTACCAACTGACCCCCGAGGAGGTGAAGGTGGGGAATAAAATGGTGAAGATCGGAGTCTTCGCTGAGACCACCAGCTCGTGGGGGAGTTGGAAGAGCAATTTCTTCTTCATCTTTAAGGAGGATAGTTGGGGGTTTCCTGAGTATTTCATCAAGGAGAAAGACGCAAGGGTGTCGGTGAGGCCATCCTTGTGGCTGGGTAGCGAGGGGAAGAGGGCCCTCGACGCCCATGTGAATGGGTCCGCGGTGTTGAGAGGCTCGAGGAGTGTAAGGGTAGATTTCCCTTCACTCTGTCCAGCCTGGACGAAGTGGTTCTAAGGAGGGTAGGGGTTAGCAGAGCCCATCGTCTTCCGAGCCATGTGGATGCTTTAAAAACTGGGTAGATGGGTTGGATGGGGACCTCATCGAGCGCGTCAAGGCGCCTTCAAAGAACCCCCACCGTTTGTTTTGCATTCCTTTTTGTTTTTGTGTTTTTGTGCTTGCACCTTTTAAGTGCTATTATAACCTGTCTTTGCGTTTTTCTGCAGCCAAGATGTTGCACCCCAGCACCCTTTTTGCCAAGAAGCAGGATTTGCTGGAGGCTCTTAAGGCAAAGATGGAGGAGGAGGTCCCTGCAGAGCCTGCCCAAAGGGCTATCGAGGGGTCAGTTGCAGGGACCTCGAAAGGCGGAGAGGCCCGAGATGTGGAGGCCTTGGTGACGGTGGCTCAACCAGTCAACATGGCTGGTCCCGTCATCGTCGAGGAGCTGTCCGAGGACTCCGAGGAGGAGATCCTTCGACTAAGCGCGCCCGACTTGCAGTACTATTCTTGCTTCCCTTGGTTCTTTGGTGAACTTTTCTTTACATTGTGTTCTGATTCCCATTTAACCTTGTAGCAGAGAGGACTTGGTTGTGTCCTCGGACAGCAGTCCCACTGCTAAAGATAAAGGGAAAAGACCAGCCCTCGAGGAGTCTTCCAGAGCCCGTTCGGGGCGCCTGGGAACCCGCCGGCCTATCGGCAGATGCTCGGAGGGCTGTTGTGGCCCCTCGAGTATATACAAGAAGACCTTCGAGGATCCCTAAGACCCGAAGGGCATAGATCCTGCTGAGCCTCAATTGCTCGAGGACTATCGGCGGGAGCTGCGGGAGAAATCCTTCAAACGCAAGGGTCTGGCCCTTGTGGAGGCCTGGGACCCCGTCATGAGGGTGACTCGCGACGAGTCAATACTCCTCGGGGAAGGGGAGGTGAGACTAAAGGTTGCAGAGGGTCTCGCACTTCACCGAGACAGGCATTTTTTGAAGCACACGTCCCTGGGGCCCTAGACATGGCGAAGGACATCTCGCCAGGGCCTCACTCGAGTAAGTCACAAATCTTGACTCCCCTTTGTTACTTATCTTTTTATCGGCATAATTTGTTTATATGCTTTTGCGTTTGTAACTTGCGTAAAATCGTGGCCGGCCTGTGTGGTGGCCAAGATCGAGGACCTCGAATCCCTCGTGAAGAGTTCCGAGGCCAAAGCAAAGGACTCCGAGGAGGTGGAGAGCCTAAAAAAGGCCTTGGCCGACAAGGATGCCAAGTTGGCTGAAAAAGAGGCCGAGTTGGGGTCCTCAAGGAATGAGGAGGCTAACCTCCTTAGAGCCCTGGGTGTCATGGGCAAGCAGCTGAAAGCTTCCATGGCCGATGGAAAGAAGCACGAGGCCCTCTTCCTCGCCGAGCACCATGCGAAGAAAGAGCTTTAAGCTGAAATGGAGCAAGTGCTCGGGAGTATCAAAGAATGGAGGCCCAGGCTGAGGCGAAAGGCAAACTCGCGGAGGAGTTGTCCTCGAGGGTTGCCCAGCCGAGGATCCGCGTCTAAGGCTGAAGTCCAGATCGAAGACTCGCACCCGGACCCTTAATGAGGTGACGGGTTCTGCGGTGGCTGATCATTTAGCCTTCAGACAACTAGAAAACCAAATTGGTTTTAAGTTGTACGATGGTGAAAGTGTTCAACCCCGCTTTTGTAAAGCCCATTCTTTGAAAGGGTCGGGTCGAGTGCGCAGGTCAGCCGAGGTGCTGATCGAGAAGACCGCGAACGCACAAGCCATGGAGGGTGTCCGTTATGCTGAGGGCTTCCTACGATGCCGCCACCAAGTGGAGGCCATCGTTGAGAAGTCCGATTTGGAACCCCTTAACGCTATGAAGGTCGAAGACCCTCCTCAGGCGATTTTGTTCGAGTGGGGTAGGGCAGGGAAGAAATTAGGAGTAGAATATCCTTATGATATTCTGCCCGGGCATGTAGAGGATGCCCCTGTTGTACCTCCAAACGATGATGTCCCCAAGTAGTTTGTGGACTTGTAATTAAATTTTTGCTCATTTTTGATAAAATATACAACGCTTCAGCATTTGTTGCCTGTGTAGTTGTTTATACGAGTATTATTTGCATAATGCGAAGTGTTTTGTACTTGTGCTGGGTAAATTTGTGCAAATGAATTTGCGTAACTCTTCGTAAAGTGATTTTATTCGATGTGCACTGGTCGAGCAGTGACCTTGCAATCAATTTTTAAACTTACTGTATAAAGTGGGGGACACTCTTCGTAGAGCGATTTTATGTGAACATAGCTTGCACAATGTAAAGACTTGGAACATTGCCTTTCCTTTGATGTATGAACAGTATTTTGTACAACGCAAAGACTTTGAAAGCGTACAACTTAAACGTAATAAGGCCTCAAGTCGTTGACGTGGTAGTCATTTTTGAGCTTTTTGCCTTGATGGTCCTTTAACTTGTATACACCTTCTCTTTCTTTACTGTGTACCACATAAGGCCCTGCCCACCTGGAACGAAGTGCGCCATGGCCAGGATTACGACCTGACAACTCCGCCTTTAGCAAGACCATACCACCCACGTGAATCCGCTTGCCCGAACTTTGGCGTTGTGATCGAGGTTTGCCCTTTGTCGTAAGGCCATAAGCCTAAGTCTAGCACCCTCGCGGAGTTCCTCGACGAGGTCCAGACGCGCTCGAAGACCGCTCTCATTGTGAGGGGCGTCGTAATATAGCGTTCGGATTGTGGGTATTGAGACCTCGATTGGTAGTAAGGCATCGACACCGTAAACCAAGGAGAAAGGAGTTTCTCCCGTGGGTTCCCGTGTAGTTGTTCGATAGTCCCAGGACGCCGGTAGGGCCTCGACCCACTTCCCTTTTTTGTCCTCGAGGCGCTTTTTTAAGCCCTCTTTGATCGTGCGATTTGTTACTTCTACCTGGCCATTTGACTGGGTGTGCCACGGGAGCGTAGAGCATTTGTATGTTCATCTTAGTGGCCCAATCCTTAAGCTTTTTGCTCGCGAATTGAGTCCCATTGTCCGTGATTATGGCTCTTGGTGCCCGCACGTGCCACGAGGTCGTGCCAGAGAAAGTGTATGACCTTGGCGGTTGTTATGTTCTCAAGTGGCTGGACCTCGACCCACTTAGTGAAGTAATCGACCGCCACTATACAAAATTTGAACTGCCCTTTGGCCGTAGGCATTGGGCCGATTAAATCGAGGTCCCACACGTAGCGAAGGGTATAGGGTATGTCTCCGTAACCACTTCGTTTGCCTGTCGTTGGATGCGAGAGTTAAGTTGGCATTTATGGCACGTTCGTACCAAATCATGTGCGTCCTTCCTCAAAGTTGGCCAATAATAACCGAGGCGCAAGCATTTGTGTGCTAGCGCATCGGAGCCAATGTGTGCTCCGCAAACTCCCGAGTGTACTTCGCTCGGGATGAGTTTGGAATCGTCACAATACATCGCTGCAAAGGAGTAGAATATCCTTTACGCCATAATGTGTCATCTATGATGACATGGCGGGCTGAACGCCCTTATTTTCTTTTGCAAGGCTGGTGGGCCCTCGATTGCGCCGGTTTGGAGATCTTGGAGGATTGGGTCTCTCCAATCAGGTGCTGCGTTGGCGTCGATTGCATGAATTGTATTTATAGAAGGTTGTGCTAAGGTTTCGAGGATTGCATCCGCCCGCCCCTTAGACAACCTGTCAGCCATAGTGTTCTGATCCCTTGGGATCTTATTAATATTCAGCTGCTCGAACTGCCCTTGTAAGCTTTTGACAAGGCGCAAGTACCTCGAGAGTACAGGGTCCTTGCAGTCATTGGTCCCCGTAACCTGGCTTACGACGAGCTGCGAGTCACTGTGCACAGTTAGACGTCGCAAACCAGCTTTCAGAGCAGTCTAGAGACCTGCTACGAGTGCCTCGTATTCTGCCACATTGTTTGTGACGGGGAACTGGAAGGCCACTCGTAAGCTAGCTTCCATGCCGTGTGGGCCCCTGATATGAACGCCTCCTCCGGGCGATCGGCACCGGATGAACCATCCACGAACATGTCCCACTCGTGAGGCTCCAACTCCGGTGGTGGTTCCCTTGAAGGGCCATGCTCGAGGGGATAAATGGAAAGCTCGGCCATGAAATCCGCCAAAGCTTGTGCTTTTATCGCTCGTCGAGGCTCAAACTTGATGTCGTACTCCCGAGTTCGATGCACCAACGGGCTAAACGACCACTATGTTCCGGTCTGTTTAGGATGTCCCGGATTGGTAGGTCCGTTCTGACAATGATTGTGTGGGCTTGGAAATATGCTCGTAATTTCCTGGCAGCTACGATCAAAGCGTAGATCGTTTTTTGAAGGGGAGGGTAATTAACCACAGTCCCTCGTATCGTGTGGCTTATGTAATAGACGGGCCTTTGTTGCGGGCCTTCTTCTTTAACGAGCACCGTGGATACAGCATATTCGAAGTGGAGAGGTAGATGACGAGCTCATCTCCCGGTTGCGGACATTTCAATGTTGGCAAATCGGAGAGGTGTTTCTTGATTTGCTCAAGGCTTCTGGCATTCCGGTGTCCAAGTGAATGCCTTTTTCATGCGAAGCTGTTCAAGAACGGCCTACACTTGTCCCCCAATTTGGAAATGAATCGCCCCAAGGCAACAATTCTTCCCGTGAGTTGCTTTGGATTTCCTTAATGTTCCTTGGGGCGCCATATCTGTGATGGCTGATATTTTCTTAAGGTTGGCGTCGATCCCCTTTCGGAGATCATATAGCCCAGAATTTCCGGCTCCAACAAAGAAGGAACACTTGGCTGGATTGAGCCTCATGTTATATCGCCGAGCGATTCGAAGGTCTCGGCCAGATCTTGAAGGTGATCTTCGAATGTCATGCTTTTGACAATGACATCGCCGACGTACGCTTCAAGGTTACGGCCCATCTAGTGGGCAAAGACCTTGTTCATTAGGCGCCGGTAGGTGGCTCCAGCGTTTTTGAGCCCAAAAGGCATTCGAACGTAGTAATAGACGTCATCACCAGTCGTGAACGCTGTTTTGAAGGCGTCCTCGGGATCCATGTAGATTTGGTGGTAACCACTCTTAGCGTCCATGAACGACAAGTATTTATATTTGGAAGTTGCGTCCACGAGTTGGTCGATGACAGGTAACGGGTAGGGGTCCTTTGGACAATGCCTATTGACGCCCGTGAAATCAACGCACATACAAAGTTCACCATTTGTTTTGTCGGCTAAAACTATGTTAGCGAGCCACTCATAAGATCTTGAATCTCTTTTATTATTCCAGCTTCGAGGAGTTTAGAAACCTCCTCTTTTACAAAGTTCTATTTAGAAGGGGCCATACCCCTTTTCTTTTGCTTAACCGGCTTTGAATCCGGGAATACATTAAGTTTGTGGGTGATGACGCTAGGGTCGACACCCGGCAAATCCTTCAAGCTCCATGCGAAGACGTCAAGGTTTGCCTCGAGGAGGTGGATGAGTGTCATCTTCTCCTTTTGCTCAAGGTTTTTGCCAACCTTAAACTTCTTGCACAGAACAGCGTCGATCTCCTCTGTCACGTCATCGAGGCGTGGCCTGTCGTCGGGTTCCGCGGGCTCCTCGAGCTTCTTCGAGGCTCGTGGATCCACCGCAGAGCTCAAAGAAGCCACGTAGTTCGTCCTCGCCGTCCGCTGGTCAATGTAGATGCTTGCATCTCCACGAGGCGTCGCAAATGTGACCGTGAGAGAACGGATGTCACACCTCATGTGGAACTCGACCTGGCTGGGTCGACCAACGATGGCGTTGTATGTGGAAGGGACTTCGAGGACCAAGAACTCCGTCATAATGGAATGACAGTCAACCGTGCCAAATTGTGTGTCCCCAATCAGCATGAGGGGCAGGTTGACGACCCCTATTGTTGGCACAATGTCCCTGCCGATGCCAAAGGTAGGGCCGGAGCTCAGTCGAATAGCGGACATGTGTACCACGAGTTTATCGATCATGTCCTTGAAAATGACACCGGTGTTTGCACCGGTGTCAATGTAGACCCGGTTGGTGTCGTAACGGCGATCCTCGCTGTGATAAGCGGTGGATCGGAGTGCGGTCGACGACCTTTGACCCATTGGGTCGGTAGATGACGTTCTCCTCGAGGTGGTCGATCTGCAAGATTTCTCTTGCATACCGTTTCCTGGAGGAGGCGCCTTCCGACTTCGTGAGCATGTGAATGACGCCCGCGGGTGGTGGTGGTGGTAAGTTTTGCCTCCGAGGGCTGTTGTGTCGACGGCGCGATTTGTCGCGGTCGTCGCTGTCATCATCCCTCTTGCGGCTTTTGGGGAACTCCTTGCAGGGGGAAGAGGAGTCGGACAGGAATTCTTTGAGCTTACCCTGCTCAATCATCTCAGAGATGAGATTCCTGAGCTGAAAGCACGCCTCCGTGTCGTGGCCACGGTCCTTGTGGTAGAGGCAGTACTTGTCAAACCCCCTCGTGCTCTTATGTTGGATCGGCTGAGGCCACTTGGGGACCTTATTCTGCTTCTCCAACATGAGAAGAATGTTCGTGCGGGTGTCACGAAGTGCGGGGTGGTGGTCGGGGTCCTCGGACCGGTGTTCGAGGACCGGTACCTCGGAAGCGGACCCCTTGTCAAATTTCTTGTTGCGGTCGTTGGTGGGGGCCTGTTGTAAGGCTTATTCATTTCCTCGGAGTTCATGAACCGGGTTGCCCGATCGATGAACTCACCCATCATTGTGACGGGGTTTTCATTAATATTATACGCGAGCACGGACTCGCGTTGAAGGCCTGAGTCAAGGCCGGGAGCTGCATGTCCGAGGAGAGACCACGGACTTGGACGGCTTCGCCTGAAATCGCCGGATGTAATCACGGAGTGGTTCCTCCCTTTGTCTGTTTCACTCTTAACAAGTGTTGGGCAGTCTTGGGGAGGTCGAGCTCCCATGAAGTGGCGCAGGAACGACGAGGTGAGGTCCTTAAAGCATTTGAAATGCTGGCCTCGTAACGTTCCAAACCATGTTGAAGCAGCCCCTTTCAAGGTGGAGCTGAAAGCTTTGCAGAGTATGGGGTCGGAGGCGCGAGCCATCTCCATTTGGGAGATGTAACGCCGCAAATGGTCAACGGGGTCCGTCGTCGCGTCGTAGCTTTCGATGACTGGCATTCGAAAGCTGGGGGGGCCTTGACGGCAATAACGTCCTCTGTGAAGGGTTGAGTGAGGAGAACCTCGATGTCGTCGAGGACCAGGTTTGGCGTCTTAACCTGTTCCTCGACCACGTTGATTCTTCTAAGAAGATCGTCGACATCCAGGTTCGCAGCAGACGGGTTTTGGTTCTGGGATTGTTCATCCCGGTCGTTGGGAGGCGGGAGGCGAGCAGCCTGCATTTCCGCCTTGATGGTTTGCATCATGAAAGCCTTCATTTCATTGAGCATGCTCGCCTGGAGCAAGTGCCATCCGAGCGGGATCGACGATGACCTGCTGGGGTCGTCGAGGTCCCAGCGAGGTATGTCATAGTAGCCGCTTGTGGTTGGGGGGGCCGCACCACAGGGTGTCAGCAGCAGGAGTGGCGGGGTTGCCACCAACCGGGAGTTGTGGGGCTGCTGCGTCCCCGTTGCCCCACCCGGTAGGGAGTGGTGGAGGTACATCGGAGGAGCCTGGAAGCGATCCTCAACATGCACACTGTTGTGAGTTCTTCTTGTTTTCGCCATGAGAATGGTTAGAGGAGGAAAAAGTTGAGTAGAAAAGGAAAAACGGCTTGCTTTTCTTTCCCATGACGGCGCCAAATTGATAGCCAAAGTATGATCTCCGGCTGCTAAAGATCTTCCGACGACTAGGACAGTGGCTCCGATACCGAAGGACAAGACAAAAGACACTTTTAGGTGCATAAAGGAGGAAAGTGTGGGTGTGTAGTAATCACCTTATTTGAGGCGGGCACCACCCAATATATAGGGTGGTGCTAGGTCCCGTTACGGGCCTTAAACGCTGGAGAATCTCCATAAATGCACCCATAATTGGAATGGCGGCGTATTAATGGTGTAATAACAATGAGTTATTAGGGAATTACTCCCTCTCCTTTGGCTTAATGACTTACTTAGTGTAACGGTTAGTGTGAGGGAGGCAGTAAACGTTTCGTGTCCTTCGTCTTTATACGGGGCGCCCTTACTGGTATGTGAGGCTCTCCGTAATGACGAGATCTGCGGTGGTGGACGCGGCCCATATGGCTTTTGCATTTGACAATACATGCATGGGCGCCCATATATATCATTTCTGTTTGGGAACTTGAACCACCACTCTAGCTTCGGTTTGAAGAATGAGAAAAAAATATTAAGAAAGTAATCGGAGAGAGAACCGAGAATTAGGAAGAAGAAATAAAAGGAACTCATAGGCTTAGTTGCTTCCTGGTCGATAATTTGTTGGAGTTAAATGACTCCACGATCTAAGTTTAATTTAAGCAGTAATTGCATTTGGTTGCTACTGCATCGATGAATTTGATATAGGAACCTATTTGTATGAAGGTTAATTGAGTATAATTAGAGATTAATATATCGATTCATGTCTCTAATATCTGCTTGATTGAATTTTATTCTTTGCATTGTTCAAAATTGAGAATTAAAGAATGTTAAATATGTTTATGGTTGCTGATAAAGGATAAAAGGCTATTAATAATGCATCTAAACCCATTTCTGTGCTTCTTTTATCTGTGAAGAATTTTATTGAGTTGATGTAATTGGTTCTGTGTGATGAATTATTAATTGAATATTTTCTACTGTTGGTTCTTTGGTGAACTTGTTGTTAGCTTGCTGATTGGTTAATATTCTTTAGTTAAACAATTGCATTAAAACACTTAAATAACTAATCTGGCTCAATTCCTACAGATCTTGAGAAGATTGAGGAAGATAATTACTGAAGATTGTAACTGAAGGACCCGTGACTTTACATTTTGGGTAAGTAAAACTGAGTAGACAAATTTATTACTATTGTATGGCTATTCTGAGTTATGAATATTGCAAGTCTGCCTTCTTGGACCTGTGACTATGTTTGTTTTTTGTTTTGTGTCTTTACTTCTTAGAAAGAATCCTTGACTATGGTCCCTCAAGAAAGAGGGAAAAAATGAATTCTTGACTATGGTCTTCATTGTCATATTGCACTTAAATCTATGTTGGATTGATGGGGTTAATGGCACTAGCTATTTTTAAATGTTTCAGATAACTTGTCTTGTTACATCTACCATTCTCAAGTTCTTTTATAAGAAGCTCCACTTCAGCTTCAAGATTCACTAGTATCTCTCAGTTCTAGTTGGCTTTGTGTCACGATTCGAGTCTAGCATGTTATTTAACTGAGCTATTTCAGTCAATACAATTTGCACCGTTTCAGCAAAATGATATGTTACTGTTATTCATGTTATTGTTACGTTTAATGCTTTTTTTGGATTTTACTGCCTCAGCTTGTTTTATTTTCTACTCTTGCAAATTGTGTTCATTAAGGTTTTTTTCAATTAGTAGATCATTTTTTAAAAGAGAAAAGAATAAGTTAATTTTTGCAGACATTTAAGAATAGTAGAAATGATATCGGGGCTGCCATGTAATTGCTTGAGTAGAATCCGATGTTTGATTACTAAACTTTGTCCTTGTATATTCTTTTAGATCATGGACTCAACTCCGCAAGAGTGTAATCAATAGGTACGTGTCCGAGTTTTTTTAATCGTTCATAGATCCATTATTTTAACAGGTTTCAAATTCTTCATTTACATAAATTGGAAAGGGTGCTAACCTGGTCAACAATTCACTTTCATCAGGGTATCACAGAATGGATAGGGAAACTAGAGAAGTGTGTGAATGAGTTGAAAATTGAATTCAACAAAGAACTTAGCGTTCTAGCGTTACAAATCACGGAGAACACCAAAGCTTTGCAAGAGTTTCAAAATGATATGGCATCAACAATAACAGTGGAAGTATGTAGGTTATTGAACTTGCATAAGACAAGTGAGTCTAGTTTCCAGCATAACACACCGCATGGGAAAGGCATGAGGTACCCAAGTGCTGAGGTATGCGGGAAACCTTTTTTCAGTCCATTCATGTTAAATTTACCTAATTTTATGACAATGCATGTTCACCTTTGTTGTAAATCACCTCGGAACTTGAAAAACAAGTACTGGAAAGCGCTGAGGTCCCAATAGTTGTCCCAGATTCCAATTCACCATTTCAATAGGCTTCAACTTCCAAAGATCCGACTGCTTCGAGAAAGAAACTTGTTTTGGATAACTTAAGGTTAGTGTGTTATTTTACCAACGTGTCGACATCATCATTCAGACAGATAATAAACGTACCTGCGTACAACATCAACTTATTCCTTCTTGACATTTGACATTACGGTTTCCAATACATGATGTACTCCACATCCCTTTCGATAAGGTAACTGTCGAGGGCTTTGAGCTTCTCCAAATTTCGGTTGTGTCGTATACCTTCAGCAACAAACCGCTTGCGTAAGACCAGTTGGTGTTAATAAAGTTTAAGATATTATTAATACTAAGAATATGAGACTGTTGAAGTATTAGGAATGATCATCATTATTTTGGAAATTGTAGGGAAGTATTGGTTGATTTTCCTACCTTTGACCATATATGCTCGAGGCGAGTCCTGCAATCTCGGCTCCTTCCAGATACGTTGTTACTGATGTGAGTAATATAAACATTATTCATTGACTCTTTATTTAATTTGCAATAGTTAAGTTGTTAACAAAAGTTTTCTGAATATCGTAGGTTATCAATGCATGGGTATGCTATTTAATCGAAAGGGAGAATTAAATGAAATTGATGAATTGGTTATTACCCACTACATTTGCGGTATGCTAGTGTATATATTTCTTTTTCCAAGGTTGTTGAGATATGTTATTTTAAACTTTTTAAAGATGAGTGATTTTATGATAATGCGTCATTGTTAGGAACGAGTTAAGAAGGGGAACTTCACTGTGGAAGATGGCATAAGAAGGTACAGAACAATTGTACCATTTATCAAACAGAACATGAAAGATTGTGAGAAGGTATCAATTTTAATAGCTATATGTTCACATATATAGTTCATCATTCTAACTAGATATCTAATAATTTATTGTTCTTAACTTTTTCAGATTTTCATACCGATGGTTAGAAAAATGATGAAGAAAATTGATCAATGGTTTCTGACGATAGTTGATCTGGAGAAGAAAGAAGTTCTTTATGTTGACTCAGCCACGGATAGTCAACGGACAAAGACAAGGAACGAGATCGAAAAAATGGTTAGTTATGGTTTCTACAAGTATTTATCCAATTTGCGATAATTCTTTCACATATTGTTACTGAAGTATTTTATTTTAACTAGCTGAAGTATCTTGAAGATATGCTCGCTCATCCATCTTTCCATGAAACGAATGACTATATTCCTCCACTGATTACAACCTTCAAGTTTGGTTCTCCGGAGTGTTTGGCTCAACAAATTGAGCAGTAAGTTTTGACAACTTTTTTAAACTTGATTTTGTATAAGGCGGACATCCACTTGATTGCACCATATATGCTTTCAGTCGCTGTTGTTAAAATTTTTCATTGTAGTTGTGACTCAGCAGTTTGGGTTATGTGGTGGATGGATCACATTAGGTATTCAGAAAAGTTCAATGTTGGGATAAGATATCGAAATTGAAATTGTTTATAAATTATTTTTGGTTATCCTATAAAGATAGTGAATAAATTAGTTGCATTTTGTTTTTGCAGCCGCTTACTGATTACCATCGTATGAGCATACTTGTTGATCTACTTACGAGTCCACAGAACGAGACGAAAATTATTGTCGAGAGTTATGTGACAAAGGGTTTTGGTGAAGACGCTTAAGAGACATTTCATTAAATGCCTATGGACCTAGTTTTTTCCCGAGTTTGTTACTTAGACTGTTTTGGTTGCGTACTTTTCATTATCCTCGGGTGCTTATGTTATTTGGTTTTTAGTTTACGAATAATTGTTTTTAGACTGTTACTTGGAATAGAAATATTTTTGAGTTTGTTGCTACAATGTTCAACAAAAGCTTGTTTCATTATTATGTTATTTTCCTTCGGGCTATTGCTTTCTTGTGTTGTTGATTGGAGAGTTTGCATATATATATATATATATATATATATATATATATATATATATATATATATATATATATATATATATATATATATATATATATATATATATATATATATATATATATGTTGTAATAAGATTGTAGTAGCCATGCTGTTCTCGAATCTGAAATTTCTGGAATGTAAATCCGCACTCGTCAATTGAAGCTTTTCAAGCCTTTCTCAACCTCGTAAAGATTTTAAATAGAACAGCTGCTAGAGCGATAAAGTAAAGTTTTTTTAATACACATCAGACATAGAACTATTGTTGTATATCAGAGAGTGCTCTTAGATGAAAGTGCCTCATTTTTGTTAAGAATAAGCATACTTCAGCCGTGATGTATGAAAGGTATGCCATGAGCATCATAAGAGCAACTTCACGGTCTGTTGAGTGCCTGGAACATGTTAGAATCAAGACGGAAATATTTATGACTGCTATCTTCGAGAAATCCCAATCCAAGTCCTGTTTTGGATCTAAATTGCATAAATCTGTATTAATCTGTGATATTTGTGCAAAATTTGGAGATTTTCAGACTACTGCTTTTGCCTATCACTCATGATCGACTTTTTCGTCCCTTTATCGTTACAATATTTTGGTTTCGATATTCTTTTCAATTCGATTTATCTACATTAATTTGAGGTAGAAATTTTTCAAACAATAAGTTTAGAACCTAGATACATTAAATTGTTATTACTTTCTAAAATTTGTAAATTTATATCTAAAAATATTAAAGAAATAAACTTATAAATTAAAAGTTGGAAAATCAAACACTACATTAAAGGGGATAGAGGTAATATTAAGCTAAAGTGCCCATCTAACCCCGACCTCCGATTCCTGGTTCGCCACTGCGAGCGAGACGGATAGACGCCCGCGAACTAGAGGCAACGGGATGGAGATGGAGGCAGCATCAACGATCCTTTGTTCATCAAGAAACGGGGCATAGGTTTCTTCTTTCTCATTTTTCTACGAGTCCATCCTCCATTTGTGTGATTTGTGCTTTGTTTTTTATGGTGTTTTTATTACAGGAGAATGATGTTTAACTATTTGGCATGCCAAATAGTTAGTGTTAGTCGGGAGCGATTGTAAATGGTCTGCTACGGTTGGGTAGCTTCTAGGACCAAAGGTACAGCCGACAATAGCAGTGATTGCCGATTTCTATCTAGAGGATAATCCTGAGAAGGAGCAGAGGCCGGCTCATTCCGTAGACAACAAAGCAGAGGATTGAATGGTGAATTTGCGTTGATTTTGTAAGACAAGTTATCATTCACCAAGTTAGCAAGTATGTATCGATTATATGGTAAGCCAATTTATCACGGTTTGACATCGCTTTCAACTCTTTTCTTTGTTTTTTTTTCTTATTCTGGGTTTCCGATGAATGGCGATTCTGGGTTTCCGATGAACGACTCTCTACAAACAACAATCAACTGCCATCAGATGATAGAGCTTGTATGCACTTCTATGGGTGTTCGTGTTCTTCGTTGGCATGGTAGTTTATTTGTTTGACTATCTTCACTCTAACGTGAAACCATCTTGCTCTCTTGCATAAGTAGGATCATTTTATCTAGCAATTTAAACTTAACCTTTAACTGCAGCTGATACGGGGACTGATGCGTAATGTGGCTTATGGTTAGGCAGCTGGTGGCTCTTTCCATCCCTTGGATTTGCAAGCAGGAGACAACCTTGGTAAACAAATTTTAGTTGCTTTGTCCATTCATTGAAATTAATTATCATCCCATTTGGTTATTTGGATGAATATTCTTAATCATTTGATAGATTCTTACATGCACTGAAACCTTGCTGAGCCACTTCATTTTACCCACTTAGTCTGTAATGTCACTTGTAGGAGTATGCCAACTTCTTCTGCCCTTGATGTTTTGGCAAAGAACTTGAATTTGAAGTTCTCTGAGATACTTAATACTTTTGTTATAGGAAACAAAAAAAAAAAAACGTTACAATTGCCTCTCTCTAACAATGTCATCCTTTTTTGTTAGTTTGAAATTATTGTTATCTTGTGTAGGTACCTACTGGCTGGAATTGTTTAGCAACCTTATGGATGCTGGTTTATGCTCAGCCTCTGATGAAGAAAGTTTTGGTGGGTTGTTTTTGCTTGGCTCTCTATTCCTGCATATAAAAACAAGGACAATGTGGGTGGAGATAAGCTTGTAATAGTTTGAAACATTGGGCAACTTATGGTTGCCATTATTATAGTGCTCGATATGAGGTATAGACACTTGTAACATCTTTAATAGTAAATGCCTTGAGTGATCATCTGATTGATTGCCAATATTCTGCGAAGAATGTGGATGCGTGAGCTGTAAAGGAATTAATGGCGCATCTGATCATTCAGGTTCATAAAAGGGGTCTCTTCAAATGTGGCGAAAGTCGCTAATGCTGATGAATTTGAACACAAAGATCCTGTTGATGGTTCCATATCAAAGCACCAAGGTGTTCGATATTTGTTTAGGGATGGATTGCGACAGGTAAGTATTCTTCTTTGCTCTCTTAGTTTTCGCTTGAGGACCATTTTGATTTTTGACGGAAAGAAATCTTTGTCGTTCTGGCTGTATTTTGTTGGTTCATTGCATAACATGATAAGTTTCACATGTGTGATTTTCATTATTTGGGAGGCCCTTTTGTGGAGAAGTAGAAAACATCCAGGAACTCCCATCCTGTTTTCTGAGTGAATATAATAAGATTTTTATATAAAAATCTAATTTGTATATCAGAAAAGGAATATAATTTTGTAATTAAAAAATTTCTGAGTTCACAGGGAAATATTTCTTTCCCCAAAGGCTAAGGCAGAAATGCAGAGTATATCCAAATTGAATTGTACAGTGCAGTAATTGCATACAATTGACTTAATTTGTTTTAAAATTGTAGGTTTTCTGACTCTTTGGGACAGGCTCATAAGCACTTGCTCCTCTTTTGAGATAATCAGTTGCTAAATAATGTATGATGCAAAGAGGAGTCTCAGGCAATGAACAAGCTCTTGATCAGCATCAAGGTGATTTCAATTCCTTCTGTTTCTTTTCAGTTTACACCACATTGCATTCACACAGCCCCTCAGAGATTGGCAATATCCGCGCAAGTTACTTTCTTATATTAGTATAACAAATGTTTATGCCAAGGTGCAATTGAATGGTCTGATTTTTTTGCCCTTTTTCTATATTGTATTTCTCATATAAGTGGACTCTTAAGTTTACTGCTTTTACATATCATTCTTTGTATGTTTTTTTTTCAAGGAAGAGCCGTTATAGGGAATAGTGACCAATCTTCCAAGACTGAATTTGGCGAATCGAGCTTATGCGATGATGACCTGAAAACAATCTAATAAGAGATATGTGCACATTCTTACTCATAGCCATGGAACTAAGCTGCAACAGGTAACAAGTTACAGAATCTTGAGGATTCTGCAATTCCTTTTGAGTATCCATTTATCTAAAGGTTGTTTATTCAAGTGATGTCAGAAGTAGCGATAGCTCCCAAGGTAAGTTATTGAAGGAGGGTAAACTTAAACTCAACATTTGCTATGATACTATCAATTTGCCCATGAGAAGAGGGTAAGCCACAAGACAGAAAGGGAACAACTAGATAAACTACCGCTTGCCGCAACGCAACGGGCCTAAAAGACCAAAACCCAACCACCTAGCAACAAAAACCAAACCATCCCTTACATACAACTGGGCCTTGCAAGCAGAAGCAAATCACAACGCAGAATTGCAGAGCAGAGATGATAAAAATTAGCCAATTCCGTCTGCAGCTCGAAGAATCGGGGAAAATCCAATCAGTCCATGAGAAGCCTTTATGAGTTTTACAGTGATGAAGATTGTTGTCTGGGAGCGGGGGAAATATACTACTTGTCTTTTGATAAGCCGAAAGCATCAAAACAACTACCGACCGTAGCTACAAGCCCGCCTTAAAGAGGTACAGGTTCAAGCTTTGATTAAAAGCTAAAGAATAAATATACTTAACAAGGAAGCCAATTAAAGAAGGAAAAGGACAAACATAAATTAAAGGTTTTCCATAATTAAGTAGAAGATTTAAGGGATGAGATGGGAGAGGAAGGGTAATTCCGACAATGATAAGGCGAAAGCTTGTTGTGGACCTTATACTGACGATTTTAATGGTGTTGCTGAGCCAATCCCTAATAATCATGACCACGAGTTTTATGTGTCTGAAGCTGATCAGTTGTTCGATCTGACTCATGATCATTCAGCTTCAAGTGATAATGGTGAAGGTGATCATGTTTTAAGCCCTTGAACTTCCTTAATTCTGCAACCATTCAATCAACATCAACAAGATGTCTTTTTAGTACTCATTGAATGAAGAGGTATATGCTAACCCTAACTCTTTTTAGAAATACACAAATTAACCCTAAATATTTCATTTAACCCACACCAACCACTGACCTTGTTCTCCCTCTTCCCCTTCCCGGCCCAACCTTGCCTAAACCTCAAATCAACGCCATCGTCCCAGCCGTAGCGGGCCTCTAGCCATTGAACTACACCTTGCCGCCGCCATCGCCGCAGCCTCAGCCTCAGAAAGCCACGCAGCCACAAGAGTCCGGTCTGAATGATGAGGTTGTTGATGGAGGCTCGGTGCGAGAGAGACAGTGGCGCGGTTCAAGGGCGGCGTCGACGACGGCAAGTGGCGCGATGGTGCTGCCAAAGGTGAGGGAAGACGGATCACAAGGTAGTAGATTGGGTTAAGGGTGGATAGATTTGTAAACTTCTAATAAAGGGGTTATTTTGTAGATTCCTGAAAGACGTTGATTATAGTGTATATTAAAAATAGAAATTTACATAATTACCCTAACGTAAACAGTGTTTTCAACGGAAAATATAACGGAAGGATCTTAATAGGACAACAATGTAACTTAAGGGACGAAAGTGATACAAATTCTTAAAACGTGTGTAGCTTGGAACTTGGTTTGTTCAGTTTTTAATTTGCTTGGAGTTTGGTGTGTACGTGTGTAGCTGTTGGAACTTGGTGTGTTCATCTGACAGTCTTTATCCATATTTAGTTTGCTGAGAGCATCTGGTATTTACTAGACTTTGTAAGTTAATGTTTAAATTTAATATATAAAGTTGTGTGTTTTGTTTCTACTCTTTGTATGCTTTTATATGAGATCATCTGGGAACAAAATGGGGTAAAGTACACGCACAGTCCCTTAGCTTTAATGCGTATTCTATTTTCGTCATGTTTTAAGAATTCGTATGAGATTCGTCCCTTAGCTTTAATATTTTTCCTAAACCGGTCCTTCTGTTATATTTTCCGTTATCTACGCTGTTTTTACGTAATTATCCCTTCCATATTAGCCTATTTACGTTTTTAATTGGAATTTGATCATTGAACTTTAATAAAAGTTCACTTTAAACCCTCACTTTTAACTCTCCTAACTTTTAAAGCTCCTGCTGCACCTGCCTCATCATCATCATCATCATCATTATCATCATTAACTTCATCTGCCTTCCTGACCAGTTCCTCCATGGCCACTGCCGTCTCCAACTCCAACCTCACCTTGTTCAACGAAACCACCAAGAGCAGGTCCATATCACGCCATCGTCGTCGCGCACCTACCGGTGATGGTTTTGTAGTGAGGCGGAGGAGGAGCGCGAATCTGAGATCGATTTTCTCCCGCTTGAAAATCTACATCTGGAATCGAATTTGACGAGTCCTCGCCTCCCTTGCTGTAATTCGAGTCTAACCTTCGTCGTGGTTGCTGTCTCCCACCTAAATCGGACCTCTTCCCACTTATTCCTCTCGCTTCGATCAGAACCAGAAAGAATCGAGCCCAGTCCCTTTCAATTCCCAAAATTGCTTCATTGCTCCAGCCGGCCTCCGCGCTGTAATCACCATCAAATCTTCCCTAAACTCCATTTAACCATCTAAACCGAAATTCTCCAAGACGTCCTGCTCCAAAAATTCATCTACCTCCAACATTCCCCAAAATCGTCTCTTCCTTACTTGCTCCAGAACCCGCTCTCGTTATCTTCTCCACCCCACCGACTCACTCGGTCTTAGAGGACCGTACGTGTACTTTACCTGAACAAAATGGTATCAAAGCTAAGGGAATGTACGTGTACTTTACCCAAACAAAATGGTATCAAAGCCAAGTTCTAGCTTCTATTAATGCTTAAGCATCTCTTTGTATGAATCTCACTTGCTAAAGGACCTACAGGAGCTTTTAACCCCGTGCTTAGGCCTTTTTCCAAAGAGCCCTTAGACTTTTAGGCCTAACTTGCTTCTTTCTATAGAGTTTTAGGCTCAGTTCCCTATATTCGTGAAAGTACTAGGTCTCTCTTGCAAACTCGAAAAGATTTAGGTCTAACATAAGAAAATCACAAAATCTTTAGGTCTAACTAGTTATTTATCCCATCCCCGCTATGTTGGCAACAGAAACTATTAAGCTGGAATCTGGAGATATCGTCTCATTTAAGCCATTTTTTATCTTTTACTGCGGATGTAAATTCTTCTATATAATACTCCAGTATAGATTAGCTATTCATTGTAAATTCCCCGGACATGTTTACTTACCTTTTACTGCGGATGTACAACTTGTCTTTGTGTTTTAACTTCTTGATGGCATTTTTAGAGTCAAATTTTGAGAACATCGATCCCCGCTATGCTGGCAACAGAAACTATGAAGCTGGAGTTATTGTCTCATTTAAGCTTTTCGGGTAAATGACAATGAAGTTTTCCAAAGCTCTCGTTCTTATCCACCTTGAAGGACAAGCCAAGGCTCTAAAGCCGCTCTAAAGCCTTGGTGGATCAGAAGCCTAAATTGGTCATTTGTATCATAAATGAAGATAAATAGGCATTTAATCTGAGAAACTATAACTGATTTGAGTTCCCAAATTCAAGTAAGGGTCAAAACAAGAATTTGGAAAGGAAAAGAACAAAGCTCGACTTTGTGCAAACTGGAGTTGGAAATAGTCTTATTTTGGAGGGGATTAACAGATCATCATCCATTTCCGGCCACATATGTTCGATTATATCTGCAAACTAAGTACAAATTAAGAGGACCTTGTCCACCACACAGAGTTGACAAACTTCATGATGAAGAATCACATTACCATTATCATCTTCGTTCTTTTCATCATCCACTGTGACAAGAAAAGTTTAGGTGAGTAATGTATATAAATATTTATAAGAAAACTATATGTTAAAATTGTATATTTTACCGCAAATTTTGCGAGCCACGCGTTCTTCTCACCTTCGGTGAATGTTGAGTACTTGTCCCAGACACCGCAAAGAATCGTCTCGGAAAACGCGTTGCACATCTTGGTAGACCCCATGAAGCATGGAGCCAAGGCTACATATATTCATTCGATTAGAAATAGATATGTGGAAGACCGAAATTGAACATATAAAATGAACAACTTATCGCCTGCAAGAATCATCCTCTTCCTATCAGCAAGCGTCTGTGGAGGCGGGAGCAGTCGCGCCAACTCATCATCAATAGGCCCATCAACCTCTATGCGGTCATGTTGACCCTGGACCGTGTCCTGCGAGTCTGATAGGTGTGAGGAAGAAGCTGATGGAGGTGATGCTCGCCGTAATCACGGCTGTGTGACCACCGACTCGAACCGTGACCCTCGTAACCACGCTCCTCGAACGTCCGGATTCGAACTACTTCCGGTGGAACCACGTCCGGACCTGTGGCTGTCAGTCGGACCCGTCATATCCTTGCGAGAAGTTAACTTGTTAATAAAAGTATCAAATTTCATCCAAGACGCTTTTAAAGTTTACGGTTTCATCCGAAAGTTTTAAAAGTTTACAATTCCATTCAATAATTTTAAAACTTCTTCAAAATTACTATAAATCACCATAAATCACCATAATTTCAGACATACAACAAAAAAATGACATAAAAATTTAGTACATACTCCCTCCGTCCCCGAAAGATTGGTAGATTTGTTTGGACACGGAGATTAAGGTGAATGTAAGATATTTGTATATGTTTACTTAATTACCCCTTAGTTGAGAGTGCACAAAAAATGAGGTAGAAAAAGTAAAGATAAAGTGAGGATAGTTTAGTAACTTTGAGAGTGAGAAGTTTCCTTTTAAGGAAAGTGATCAATTTTTCTGGACAGACCAAAAAGGAAATGTGTATAATTTTTCGTGACGGAGGGAGTACTTCATAACAAAATAAATTTCATAACAACAAAATTACTAAAATCATAACAATTCATACAAAATTTCTCATACACCTAAATTATGGTAAGTTTCATAAAATTCTCATACACCTAATTTCATACATACTTCATTTAAATAATCACCAAATTATAATCACCGTAATTAAAAAGTAGTCACTGAAATATTTTAATTAATCACTGAAATTATAAAAATTTCATACATACTTCAATCCATAAAATAATCACTGAAATTACAAAGTAATAACTGAAATTATCTAATAATTATCTAATAATCACTGAAATTATATAATAATCACTGAAATTATCTAATAATCACTGAAATTATAAAGTAATAACTGAAATTATCTAATAATTATCTAATAATCACTGAAATTATATAATAATCGCTGAAATTATCTAATAATCACTGAAATTATCTAATAATCGCTAATTAATTACCTTCACAAGAGGCTCCGTGAAATGGAGGGTGTACGGTGGCCGGCGCAGTTGTGGGCGCGGTGGTGAGCGACTCCGGCCAGGCGCGGCCAGGCCGGTGTGACAGATGCGGTGGCGGTGAAGCCGAGAGGCCGGAGGCCGAGAGAGGAGGCAGGCTAGGAGGTAGGGCCGAGAGAGGCTTTCTGGCGCTCAAGATTGCACGCGTTTTTACTTTTATGTAGCCGACGCCTGTAGGCGTTACTAGGGCATTACGAGGGCGTTACCAGATTTTCGTTAATATATATAGTTGTATTTGAACCAAATATTTTTGTTAATATTTATGTGCACCCAATTAATTTATTTTCTGTTGGTATTCATAAAAAATATTTGCAAATTAGCTTTTCAAAAATATCATAATTTGTTAATATTTTTTAATATCATTTTTTGTTAATATTTGTAAATTATCTTAATTTGTTAATATTTGAAAATTATCATAATTTTTAAATATTCGAAAAAATATTTTAGTATTTTGAAATTTATTTTAGTATTTTAGTATTTTAGTATTACTTTAGTATTTTCAACATTTTTAATACTTTAGTATTTTAGTATTACCTTAGTATTTTAGTATTACTTTAGTATTTTCATATTACTTTAGTACTTTCAACATTTTTAGTACTTTAGTATTTTAGTATTACTTTAGTATTTTAGTATTACTTTAGTATTTTCAACATTTTCAATATGTCAAACACAATACCTTGTTACGTCGGCGTTAGTACCTTGGTAGATCGCCTCTACCCATTCGTATTAAATACGTAGTGTTACAAGTCCATAGAAATGTCTCTTGTCTGGAAAATTATTATAAACTTAGGAGTCTACAAGTTTAATTATCCTCATCCATCCTAATGTTATCAAGTATTACCCGTTCCGCTCCGCCTCGTGATCAACCAATGAAATACTCACATCATCGCCTACCACGCCTATTGTTTCCTCAATTCGTTGCTCATGCAGAGGGTCGACATCTTTCAGATCTGGTCGTCCAACATCACATTTGAAATGTCGGGCTTCATCTTGAAAACATTCCATCGCTAGATTCCGATGCTTCCAAGGGTACTCGATATACACAACTTGTTGTGCTCGACTTGTAAGTATGAAAGGGTCGTACACCTTCCATCGGACTGCGTATTCTATATCTGTAATCTCGGAGTGCTTATCTGTAGTTACCGCGGTATATGGGTCAAACCACGTCCCCTGGAACACGGTCAGCTTTGATTTGTTGTAGCGAAGCACGAGAATTTCATCGATCCTGCATTTAAAATCAACATAATCTTCCTCATTCGTATCCCCAAAAACACAAACACCCCATTAGCGCTTGTCCTCTTCCGCCCGTTATCTTTGTATGAAACCTGAAACCGTTAACACCGAGCGCCTGTGATTTCGCCTGCTCACGCGGCCCGCATGCTAAGTCATACAAAGGTCGGAGGCAACAACCACCGATTCGTCGAGCGAAGTTTTTAAACCACACCGCAAAATTTGTAAGTCCGTACTTATCCAAACCATCGGTGGCCAATGCCGGGTAATGAGAACACAAAACCTCGTTGAATTGGCTGCATGTATTGCCAAAATTAATTTATTCAACAATAATTGTAATGGTATAAAAATTGGAAGAAAATGATAATTACCTTATATATGGTTCAATCTCCGGACAGTTCATGAGAATATATGTTTGCACATAATGCATTTCCTTGTCTCAGTTCTCTATTCCTTAGTTCCTCGAAGTTCTTGGTTGGATGGTTAAAGATTGATAGACTGTTTTCATTATTCATTGCGTTGTACACTTCATTGCGTATCTCGAGGATTGACACGTGTACCGAAATTGTCATCCATGTAGTGCTCGGAAAAGAGCACTATCTCTCGCACCAAATACTTCTCAATAATCGAGCCTTCTTTAAATTGTTTGTTAGTACATATTTGTTTTAGTGTCTTCATGCACCTCTCAAACCCATACATCCACCAAAATTGCACAGCCCACAAGTTTTAAGTGCCATGGTAGATGCACGGGTAGGTGTTCCATGGAGTCGAATAATGATGGAGGAAAGATCTTCTCAAGCTTGCACAATGTCACAACAATGAATTCACTCAGCTTCTCGATGTCCTCCAACCGAACTCCTTGGCACAAATTATTCAAGAATTTGTTGAATTCGCTATTGGAACCCAAATATCATCGAAACGTTGCCACGTAAAACAATTGGAAGTAATTTTTGCATAAAAACATGTCAATCATGCGTCTTCATGCCGTAAAAAGAATTATTGGACATGTTTACACAACTTCCGATGTTAGACGATATCCATCGTGAAGTTTCAGAGTGTTCTTCAACCAAGTACAAACATTCCCAATCTATTCGTGACTCAACGTGTAAACTGCCTTAGGTTTACATGGTCTTCTGTTACGACCGGGAAACAAATGCAACTCACTTCGGATTTTCATCGCCTGAAGGTTAAGTCGTGAGTTTTCATTGTCTTTACTCTTCCCAGTTTGATTCATAACTGTGTAGAAGATATTGTCGAAGCAATTTTTCTCTATATGCATAACATCGAGGTTATGTCTGACCAACAAATGAGGCCAGTACGACAACTCCCAGAAGATCGATTTCTTTATCCAATTGTGCACCACACCAAATCCAACCAGTCGTTGACTGTCCCAATGTGAACCAAAAGGCGGAACTGAATCTCGTTAATCTCTGCTAGAATTTCCTCACCGGATTTATACCTAATTTCATCACGTCGTTCTCTAAAACCCCATGTGATGCTATCATTACGATATCTATGCCGATTTAGGTAAAAATCTTCGATGACAACCCCACCAACAAGCTTTACGCCCATGTGTTAACTGGAAACTAAACACATCATCCATACAATATGGACATGCAAGTTTTCCATGCGTACTCCAACCAGATAGCATACCGTATGCCGGGAAGTCACTGATAGTCCAAAGCAGACAAGCTCGCATTGTAAAGTTCTTTCTACGATGCGCATCCCAAGTTTGAACACCCGTCGTCCATAGATAATTTAACTCATCAACTAACGGACGCAAAAAGACATCAATGTTACGCCCCGGTGATCGAGGTCCCGGGATTAGCAGCGCCATGTAAATGTACGGTTGTTCCATGCATAAATCGTGAGGCAAATTATAAACCGTGATGAAAACCGGCTACATCGAGTAAGTGCTACCAGTGTCGAGACAAGTGGTTAAATCCATTAGTGCATAGCCCTAATCGAACATTTCCGAGCTCTCCAAAGAAAATCAGGATACAACTCATTGATGTGTTTCCACGCCCGCGATTGGCTAGGGTGTCCAATAATACCATTTGCGTTCTCGTTTGCCCTGACATGATAATTCATAAATTCAGCTATTTTCAATGACTGATAAAGCCGTTTGAGGCGGTCAGTGATTGGAAGATAACGTAGAACCTTCTTTGCCTTATTTTTTTGTTGACCACAACGATTAAGACCCCCCTGAGTATAGCGTGTCGCACCGCACACTCCGTAATGAACCAAATACTCGAATCTGCCATGAAACAACATACAATTATTCTCGCATGCATGAATTTTTACATACAAGAAGCCTAAGTCTCGATCAGCTTTTTCACCTCTGCCGTGCTCTGTGCCAAGGTTTTCTCTCCAGTGCAATATTTCGTCCACAACTTTCATCATTCGCGACCACCCGGCATCCGATATGTTGCTCGACTTTTCGCACTCAAAAACTTTGCCAACACAAATAACTTCTTATGCTCAAGACGATTCATATAAAGGTGTGAGGCAACTTGCATCAAGTTATAAAATTTTACGCCTCTTCATTAGGAGTTTCCACTTCCATTTCATTTTCAACATAATCATTTCCATTACTGTTATCATAGCCATCATTTTCAACATAATCATGATCATTTTCATCATTGTCATTATTGTCATCATTTTCAACAGTTTCATGTTCAAAATTGTTGTACCGCAATCCTAAACCTTCATGAACCATTTGTACGACGTCCCATCCTTCATAGTTATTATTCAATTTTGTTTCAGCACTCGCACGTGCATTAATGGATGACGAAGCTTCGTAATTTATTCGATTAAAACCTCCTTAGACCAACGGATTGATCGGTATCGCCTCACCATGACAATCTCAAATATAGTAATCAGGCTTAAAACCATACTCACATAAATGAGATCCAATCAGTAAATTTATCATAAAAGTATCTGTTTTTGCATTTTTACACGGACATTTCATCATGTCTCATGCTTTTGATCCAAAGATCTCTGAAAGCAAACTCTTAAAACGCCTTAAGTCCCTCCCAAAATCGCGGATTCAATTCACAACTACCTTTCAAAACCATTGATACATCCACTCGCGTCATTCATCCATTTTAACCACTCCTACATGAGAATGTAAATATATGCATATAAATGAATAACAACACATAAAAATTAACAAACTAAAAAATTCATTTTCATCACAAACGTATATATTCTTTAAACTAATTTGTCCTAACTAAGGGTGCATGGGTCCTATCCTATTCATAAGAGTACAATTAGTAAATCAAACTTCTCTGGTCGCATATGCATAACTTGTACATCTTACATAAATTTTGGCAGTATTTCGCCTCAGTTCCTCATTATACCATTTTTCAGATATTAAATTCCGAGTTTGGTATAATAAGGAACAAGACTGAAACGAACGAAAATTAATGTTGATGTACCAGCCATATACAACTATAAGAAAAGTTCAACGCATCGATTACACTTTTACAAACTGTCCAACTGGATAATCCATGAATATTCAATAGAATATTATATTTTACAACATTATTTCCAAACTTGAAAATAACGTTATGCATATTATATTCTACGTAATATTCACGTATGAAACTATAGCTCAAATTAAATCTATACCATAAAATTTATGCATTTTTCAACATTTACTAAAATAACTATACTTAATAAAAAATAAAAAACATTAAAAAAACTTGAAAATAAACAGCAAAACGTTTTACCTTAGCTCAATATACTGCTTCCAATACACCGGAGATCTACCGAAAAGTTGAGAAGCACAAATCCTTCAAGAAAATAGAGGAGAGGGCTGAGACGCCGGAGGGAGAAAAACGAACATTGCGGACGGAGGACTTCTGCAAATGAAGGGGAAGGGTGCGTCTGTAATGGAACGGTCGTAACGCACAAAGGCATTACCAGGGCGCTACTAGCTCTGACAGACTCTGACCGGTAGCGCCCTCATTAATGCCTTGTGCGCAACGACGATTTTCGGCCCCACATTAACGCCTGGGGCGCTACTCCGTGCATTACAACAGGCGCTAATTCGTATGAGATTCGTCCCTTAGCTTTAATATTTTTCCTAAACCGGTCCTTCTTCTGTTATATTTTCCGTTATCTACGCTGTTTTTACGTAATTATCCCTTCCATATTAGCCTATTTACGTTTTTAATTGGAATTTGATCATTGAACTTTAATAAAAGTTCACTTTAAACCCTCACTTTTAACTCTCCTAACTTTTAAAGCTCCTGCTGCACCTGCCTCATCATCATCAACAACTTCATCCGCCTTCCCGACCCGCCTTCCTCCATGGCCACCGCCGTCTCCAACTCCAACGTCACCTTGTTTAGCGAAACCAGCAGTGAGCACCGGTGATGGTTTTGTAGTGAGGCAGAGGAGGAGCGCGAATCCGAGATCGATTTTCTCCCTCCCGAAAATCTATATCTGGAACCAAATCTGACGAGTCCTCGCCTCCCCGCTATAATTCGAGTCTAACCTTCGCCGTGGTTCGTCTCCAACCTCAATCGGACCTCTTCCCACCCATTCCTCTCGCTTCGATCATAACCGGAAAGAATCGAGCCCAGTCCCTTTCAATTCCCAAAATTGCTTCCGTTGTTCTAGTTCGTCGGCCTCTTGCGCCAGAATCACCATTAAATCTTCCCTAAACTCCATTTAACCATCTGAACCGAAATTCTCCAAGACCTACTACTCCAAAAATTCCTCTGCCTCCAACGTCCCCCCAAAACCGTCTCTTCCTTACTTGCTCTAGAACCCAATCTCATTATCTTATCCACCCTAGCCGCCTCTAGCTCGGTCTTAGAGGACCGTACGTGTACTTTACCTGAACAAAATGGTATCAAAGCTAAGGGAATGTACGTGTACTTTACCCAAACAAAATGGTATCAAAGCCAAGTTCTAGCTTCTATTAATGCTTAAGCATCTCTTTGTATGAATCTCACTTGCTAAAGGACCTACAGGAGCTTTTAACCCCGTGCTTAGGCCTTTTTCCAAAGAGCCCTTAGACTTTTAGGCCTAACTTGCTTCTTTCTATAGAGTTTTAGGCTCGATTCCTATATTCGTGAAAGTACTAGGTCTCTCTTGCAAACTCGAAAAGATTTAGGTCTAACATAAGAAAATCACAAAATCTTTAGGTCTAACTAGTTATTTATCCCATCCCCGCTATGTTGGCAACAGAAACTATTAAGCTGGAATCTGGAGATATCGTCTCATTTAAGCCATTTTTTATCTTTTACTGCGGATGTAAATCTATTATTAATTTATAAAAGCGAAGCATACAGAGGATGTTTTTGTCTTTTTCTTTTAGAGTATTCTCATGACGACACGTGTCCCTTTATTTTAGGAGTGTAGTATAGTTGAAATGACATTTTCATAAATATAAACAAAGAGTGAGACAGTTAAGTAATAGTAAATAAACTAATCATTGCAACAAATCCGCAAAGCGATCCAATCTATAATATCTCATTAGCTTACGATTTCGTTCAAAATTATAATTTAAACATTTCCTCCGAAACTTTAAAATTGAATTCAATAATCAAAATTCAAACTAAAACTCAAGCGGAAAAAACGTTTTTCGAAAGCTTTAGACTACATAGGTGTTCTACTATAAATAAAACATTTCTGATCTCCTCTCTACAGCAACAACAATTAGAGATGAGACAAATCAATGTCACAAGGAAAGATCTCAACATTCCATAAGGCCGGCCGAGTTGATTGATCAACACGAAAGCTTTCTATACAACAAGATCGATCGATCCACACAGAGAGGTAATTTGTCATTTTTACCTTATCCGTTGCCTCAATGGGCCCAATCAAGCATCTTCTCCAATGTCCCAGAGAGTCTGCAGAAGCTTCTCGATTGTCCACCCTCCCCAGTTAAATCACCCGCATCCATCACCTCGCCGGGAAGCAAAACCTTTGGAAGCAGGAAAGCAATCTGCAATGGCCGATAACATATTTGGCTACCCTTTCAGACGGTTGCTGTGGAGCCCGCCAGTGTTCCACGACTGGTCCGGCTCCGCCGCTCTCATGGACTGGCTCGAAACTCCCACTTCTCACATCTTCAAGATCAACGTCCCCGGTACGCTCGCTCAGTCTCCATTTCTCTTCTAATTGTAGTAATCGGTTTCTTTAATTTCGTTTTTATGATTTCGAATTTCTTTCTGGGTCAGCAGGTTACTGCAAGGAGGACATCAAGGTTCAGGTGGAAAACGGCAACGTTTTGCACATCAGAGGAGAGGGCGTGAAGGAGGAGGGCGGTCAGAAGGAGGCGGTGTGGCACGTGGCGGAGAGAGGAACCGGCGGCGGGGATTTGATCGGGAGATTGAATTGCCGGAAAATGTGAAGCTGGATCAGATCAAAGCGCAAGTCGAGAACGGCGTTCTTACTGTAACCGTTCCAAAGGATTCTGCTCCAAAGCCGACGTCCAAAGTGCGTAATATTCAAATCACCAGCAAACTTTAATTAATAAAGCTTCTGTTTTTAAAATGTTGTAATGTAGTAGTAGTAGAGAGTGTTAGTTAGTTCATGGCTGTGCTCCGTCACGTATCTTCATTCTGGTGGAGAATGGAGACAGTCAAATAAGTGGAGATCTTCGCCCGCAACAATTTTCATGAGTTTTATTTATTTATTATTATTATTATTATTAAAGTAAAAAAATAAACTTACATTTAAATTGAACTAAAGACACTTGAGCCCACTTCTAAGTTCTAACTAATCCAAGCCCCACATCCAATTTGAATACAACTAATCTATTATCTACTATTAATATATAAACAGAAAATATTGAAGGAGGACCTGCCACGTGTAAATTATTTTTTAATATTTATTAAAACAACATGATAAATTTAATCAATGATAATATCCGAATGTATTGAATCGGCAACAAACTATATCTAAACTCTCTAAAAATTTAAAATAACCCACAAAATCGATGTCAAACTCGATCTCAAGCCTACATTCTAGATATTCCACACTATAATGTTTGATCTAAATGGAAATATAAATCTTTGAATAATTGTTTACAAAGAGAAAGCGGAAATCATGATGAATCTACTATTAATATATAAACAGGAACATACTAACGCCAGACTTACCAGGTGTAATTTGTTTTTAATATTTATTAAAACCACATGATAAATTTAATCAAGAGTATATCCGAATAGATTGAATCTGCAACAAACTGTATCTAAATTCTCTAAAAATTCAAATAACCCACAAAATCAGTGTCAAATTCAATCTCAAACCTTCATTCTAGATATTCCACACTATAATGTTTGATCTAAGTGGAAATATAAATCTTTGAACAATTTTTACAAAGAGAAAGCAGAAATCATGATGAATGAACATATCGACGGAGGACCTACCATGTGTAATTTTTTTAATATTTATTAAAACCACATGATAAATTTAATCAATAGTATATCCGAATAGATTGAATCTGCAACAAACTTTATCTAAACTCTCAAAATTTGAAATAACCCACAAAATCGTGTGTCAAACTCAATCTCAAGCCTTCATTCTAGATATTCCACACTATAATGTTTGATCTAAGTGGAAACATAAATCTTTGAACAATTTTTACAAAAAGAAAGTGGAAATCATGATGAAAAAATGTTAAGCATGTTTGCCACCATCGGAGGCCGTCGGAAAACTTTTTTTCACGGTAGACTCTTGACGGAAATGCATCTCCGTGGCGATTTTGGTGGTTTCTCATGATGAACAAGAAGAATTCGGTATGAACACGGTTGAACTTTTACACAGAGAGAGAGAGATGCACCGGGTTAGGGTTAGAAACGTAAGAAGGTTAGACACCGAGTTATCTATATGAGGGTAGATGGGTTAGAGTTTCGGTTAGAGTTTCGGTTGGAGTTACGGGTTGGGCTAACAATTGGCTTAAGTGTTTAAGGCCGGTTGGGAGTTTGGACAATGTTGGGTGTGAAAACAAAATTGGGCTAGGTAAGCCAACACACAATTTGTGGAATTTTTGATTACTATTTGTATTCAAATCTTTTTTTAATATGTAAAAGTTACTTTATTTATATTTGTGAGTATTATTAATTGTAATAATTATATTTTTTAAAATACGATAAATTACCTTAAATTTATAATGAAATCTTGTAATAATTAGCAACTAAAAAAGCAGTAGCACGCATAAATTGTTTATAATCATATTCAAGTCTATTACTATTATCTATAAATTTAAGACTTTCTATCCTTTTTTTGATATATTTGGGGATTGGGGTAGGGGGTTGTGGAGGCTCGACGCTACGTACTTAAAGGGAGTAGCGCCTTAAGAAGCACCAAAAGGAGTTACAAAACCTCCACTGTGCACTGGCGCTACAAGGCAGCTCGGGAAGTGGTGTGAAGCGCCTTTGTAGCGCATGGAATAAGCGGTTCCCGAGACCTCCGCTTCATGTCCAATGAGCATAGCCACTAGACTAGATGCTCATGACTAAATTTTCCTTTATAATTTACAAGTTTCATAAGTAGCTAAAAGAAGATAGCACACATAAATTACTTTTAATAAGGTTTCTATCAGTCATTCATGTTTTACTGATACTGATTTTCTTCTATGATTTTCAATCTTAATGACTAAGAGATTTAAAAGAGGCAAACAAGAGAAGTTGCTTTTACTCAAATTTTTAGTGATTTATGTTTTAAGGGTTTAGAATATTTAGGTAGATGTGAAAAAATAATTAAAAAATGGTATTAAAAGATTTAGCACATAAGAAAAGAGGTTTCAAGTTGAAAATGAAAACATTTGATAGACTTAAATTATAATTTTGAAAACATTTGGGATTGAGATGAAAAAAATACAAAACTTAGTGGCATAAAAAGATTATCCTCAAACTAATAATAGAAAAATGAGAAATACTTACTCCATCCCCTAAACTTAGGAGGTAGTAATTATTAACTAAAAATTTGATGGAATATTGGGAATTTCTATGTCCCAAAATCCTTAATGAACAAACCCCAAACAATTAAAAGAGAATGTAAAAAATTAAAATTCTAAAAAGAATAATAACAAAATAACAAAAATAATTAGAAAGAGAAAGGAAGAAACGAAAAAAGAAAAGGAAGATTCAGTAATAAGTTCGAATGTTTTACCCTTTTGGTTATCGATTCTTAAATAAAATAGCATATGAGTTATATTTTCAGAAATTTATACGATCGATAGTATCAAGACATAGACGTTAATTATTTTTATCCCGTCCCGTAGGAGGGGTACCAGCTAGTTAATTTATAAAAGCGAAGCATACAGAGGGATGTTTTTGTCTTTTTCTTTTTAGAGAATTCTCATGACGACACTTGTCCCTTTATTTTAGGAGTGTAGTTTAGTTTAAATGGCAATTTTCTTGACTATAAACAATGGTTGAGGACAGTTAAGTAATAGTAAATAAACTAATCTGTTACTGTTGCAACAAATTCGCAAAGGATCCAATCTATAATATCTCATTAGCTTACAGATTTCGTTCAAAAATTATAATTTAAACATTTCCCTCCGAAACTTTAAAATTCGGAATTCAATTATCAAAATTCAAACTAAAACTCTGAAGTGGGAAAAAAAACGTATTTCGAAAGCTTTAGACGACCTAGGTGTTCTACTATAAATAAAACATTTCGGATCCCATCTCTACAGCAACAAAAATTAGAGGTGAGACAAAAAAATGTCACAAGGAGCATCTCAACATTCCATAAGCCGGCGCTGAGCGAGTTGATTGATCAACATGAGCTTCTATACAACAAGATCAGGCTGATCTACACAGAGGTAATTTGTCATTTACGATCAAGTATGTTCAATCATCACAATAGCGAATAAATAATACTCCCTCCGTCCCACAAAGGTTGTAGGATTTGTTTGGGCACATATATTAAGGAAAGTGGGAGAATAGTAGAGTGTTGACAAAATTACTCTCATGAAAAAGAAAGAAGGAGAAAATTTTGTGGACCCCAATTTTAAGTTTAATGGGAGGAAAGAGAAAAACTTGTGGGTCCATGGTGTGAGATAAGAGGATAAAATAGTAAAAATGGTGATAGAAAGTTTCTGTTTTAGGAAAGTTGACAACCTTTGTGGGACGACCCAATATAGTAATGTTGACAACCTTTGTGGGACGGAGGGAGTATATACCAATGTTGCAGATTGTTAATATTCGTTGCAGATAGATGCGAATCTTCATATTAGAACAAATTAAGCAGCTATTGTTTGAGTTCAGGCTTCTCAATAGTCGTTTGGAGTTTATTAACAGAGAGGTTCGTGGTGGTTATTCATATTCAAATTGTGAACGCTTAATAGAATACGAGATATCATACTAATGTGTTTATAATATGCAGATAAATGAGGTGAGATACCAAAGGGCCGCAATTACAAGAGCCGGAAGGCGACTATACAGTGAAAACAACAATGTGGAAAGGAAGGCGACTATACAGTGAAAACAAATTCGGATGAGACTGTTACCGATGGCCAGATGTGATGATGATCGTAGATTTAACCTTTTGAGTCACTATTGCAGTTTACTTTGCTTTCGCTAATAAACATGTAACGTTGTTTGATTTTTTATAATAATATTTCATTTGATGTTTAAACATGACTTACAATGATTTTTGTGTTCTGTTTGATGACATTTGTTGTTTTATTCTAATTCTTACCTATGACTTTTGTTACCGTGGTTTGGTTAATTAGAAAATTATAATATTATTATAATATTTACTATAATTTGCATTTTATTCTTTTTTCCGTCTCGAAGGAGGGGGTACAAGCTAGTTCTTCTATATAATACTCCAGTATAGATTAGCTATTCATTGTAAATTCCCCGGACATGTTTACTTACCTTTTACTGCGGATGTACAACTTGTCTTTGTGTTTTAACTTCTTGATGGCATTTTTAGAGTCAAATTTTGAGAACATCGATCCCCGCTATGCTGGCAACAGAAACTATGAAGCTGGAGTTATTGTCTCATTTAAGCTTTTCGGGGTAAATGACAGTGAAGTTTTTCAAAAGCTCTCGTTCTTATCCACCTTGAAGGACAAGCCAAGGCTCTATAGCCTTGGTGGATCAGAAGCCTAAATTGGTCATTTGTATCGTAAATGAAGATAAATAGGCATTTAATTTCAGTTCAACAAGCAATCTGAGAAACTAGAACTGATTTGAGTTCCCAAATTCAAGTAAGGGTCAAAACAAGAATTTGGAAAGGAAAAGAACAAAGCTCGACTTTGTGCAAACTGGAGTTGGAAATAGTCTTATTTTGGAGGGGATTAACAGATCATCATCCATTTCCGGCCACATATGTTCGATTATATCTGCAAACTAAGTACAAATTAAGAGGACCTTGTCCACCACACAGAGTTGACAAACTTCATGATGAAGAATCACATTACCATTATCATCTTCGTTCTTTTCATCATCCTCTTAACAGGTGCGTGTTTATCTAAGTTTTATATAGATGTTTTCCTATAAGGTTTTGTGTTTATTTGTTTTGAATTATGGGGTGCGTATGTATATAAAAATTTCCAACACTGATCATCATCATCATCGCGGCCTTGAAAGCATAACTAGTATTGTGTGGGTTTTAAGGTGAATTGTGTCGGATGTACCAAAAGTGTAACCTTCATCACAAATCTAAACCTCCAAATAGGGTGTAAATGGGTCGGGTCGAGCCCAAGTCCATTAAGCTCGAGCTCGGCTCCTTAGCTTATCGGTACTATTCTTTGGGGAATTGAGGGAGAAGGTTCGGTTTTGCTACCAACGTTTGGGTATTGGACCATCTTTACCGTTACTCGAAAGAAAGCCCCCCTTTACCCATTAATCTTAGTTTGGCGGTCTAATTTTACCATTGAACATGTTTGTTGGTCTCTTTTTGTCACTACTTTTACAAACGGCGTGAGTTAGCTCGAATATTCCGTTACGATTCTTCCACGTGTGTTCTGTGTGCCCACCTTAGCACCCAGTAGAGCCGCCAACCGGCACCGCCGCCCGCTTCTCCGTTGTCGGCCTGTCCATTCCGCCTCTTCCTCTTTCTCCCACTCACGATTCCGCCTTTGCTTGGAATCGCAAAGCCATCACGACCTTCCTCTCTCTCACGAAACAACCACGACCCCGGCCTTTAGGGCTCTACGATCTTGAGGGCCGCGATCAGCGAAGAGGAAGCAAGTGAAGTCTGATGACCTAACGAAGAACTAGAGGTTTCGAGAGAGAGAGAGAGAGAGAGAGAGAGTCATTTCACGAACTTTTCTAGCTCACGAATTTTTTGGACACAATGTCATTAATTCAAGCCAACATCAACAACAAAAAACACCATGTTGGCCATTTTTAACAGCGATAGCAAATGTGGACCACAAACTGTGACGGTGGTGGTTAAATGAGACCTTTTTGGAGTGGTGACGGGGAAGGGTCCAATAGTCAAAGCGTTGATGACAAAATTGGACTTTCTCTGAATTCTTTGAGTCCACACTACGTATTTGCGAAGAGCTGGTGCGCCACTTTCGTTACCAAGGCGTTACGAATGGTAACGCCAAAGGGCGTTACCAGGGCGCTACCATTCGACGCGTTACTTCAGCGAAACGCGTTACCAGGGCGCTACCGAGCCTGACAAAGCCTGACAGGCCTGGTAGCGCCTCAGCCCCCTACCGGGGCGTTACTATCCCAAATTCCAATTATGCGCAATTTCCTCCACATCCCACATCCGTGTGGTTCGAACCCCAGCCCTCTGGGGGTGAGAAAATGAGCAACTCGTATCTCCCCACTGCACCAATTGTCTATATTGCATGATTCCATAGTACTTATTACTATAATGGGATTCTATATTATTATTATTATCATTATTTTAGATAAACTAGTAAATAATAATGAGAGTAAGTTTTATTTAAAATTATATTTTCTTTATCTTTCCATGGTTAGAAACTAATGAATTTTTCTATCAAATCCCAAAAACAAAACATGAACATACTTAATCATAAAATTTATCATTAATTTTAATTGGAATTTCTATAAGAAATATGAACATACTTAATCAAAAAAATGATCATTAATTTTATGTGCACCCAATTAATTTATTCAGTTAATATTTATTTTTGTTAATATCGTAATTAATTTGTTAATATTTTTAATATCATTTTTTGTTAATATTTGTAAATTATCTTAATTTGTTAATATTTGGAAATTATCGAAATTTTTAAATATTTGAAAAAATATTTTAGTATTCTGAAATTTATTTTAATATTTTGAAATTGAACGTCCGTAACGCACAATGGCATTACCAGGGCGCTACTCTCTCTGACAAGCTCTGACCAGTAGCGCCCTCAGTAATGCCTTGGGCGCTACTACTACTGCCCCGCGTGCCCAAGGCGTTACTGTGGCTACTAGCTCGACAGCCTCGACCGGTAGCGCCCGAGTAATGCCCAGGCGCTACCACGCTTTTCGGCCCCATAGTAACGCCCAGGCGTTACCCCATGCATTACCCGATGGCCTCCAAGTACGTAGTGCCAATATGTTATGCTTGAGCTCGAATAGTTGTATGCAGGGTGACGTTGGGGTGGGAATGTGCCACTAGTTCTAAGTTGGGGTAAAGACGGGCTCTCGTCGTTGGGTTGGGATGGAGGTCGGCTAGTTGATAGGTAGGGTGGATTAGGTTGGAGAAATTTGGAGTATTTTTTGGAATACTTTTGAAACACTATGGTGATTTTTTGTAAATTTGTTGATAATTACATATAAATTTGAAAAACAAAATATATACACATTTACATAAATATTTCTTACTAACTACTCCCTTCGCCCTTGAAATGATGGTGTATTTCCTTATACATGAAGATTAAGAAAGGAGTGGAAAAAATAAACAATTAGCCAAAATTATCCCTACTTTGGTTAGATTGTGAAATTTGGGAAGGAAAGTTAGAGACATTTAAGTAAACTTACTCGGTCAAAGTTTCTAAGAAAGAAAATGCATTATTCTTTTAGGGACACTTTTAAAAGGAATATGCACTAACCTTTCATGGACGGATGAAGTACTATTTTTATTCATTTATATAGTTAATTTGTAGATTATTACTTCCTTCGTCCCAAAAGTGATAAGATATTTTACTTTTGATATTTTTTTAACTTCAATCTATCTACATTATTCTACAACATAAGCATTTAAAAAAAATAAGTTTGTAGAATAGACATCGAATTATCATTTGTTATATTTCAAAATAATTGAAAACTAAAATCATAGATTAATGGTTGAAAAAGAAAAGTTGCATTACTTTTGGAATGGGGGGAGTAGGTAGTTTTTAAACTCAAACATAAAATTAATACTCCCTCCATCCCTGAAAAATTGAACACATTTACTTTTTGTGCTACCCTAGAAAAATTGATCACTTTCCTAAAAAAGAAACTTTCCATTATCAAAGTTATTAAATTATCCTTACTTTATTTTTATTTTTTCTACTTTGTTTGTTTGTTTGTTTTTTGCACTTTCAATCAATGGGCAGTTAAGTAAACATATAGAAAAATCTTACATTCACCTTAATCTCTGCGCCCAACCAAATCCTTCAATCTTTTGGGAAAGAAGGGAGTACTAATATTGATAAAATTATTTGAATATATATTATTAGTAGTATTAGTAGTAGTAAGAATAATAACTTAAAATTTTAATTTTAAGCTTAATCATGAGATATTAAGCACTCGGCACGTTTCAAAAACTAGAATGGTCAACTTGAGTTTTTTTCCAACACCGTCGCCTCATCGTCGCCATTGTCACCGCCTTGCTCCATGCAGAAGCTGACACCGACGACCTCATCCTGCAGCATCAAGCCCTCCTTGACCCCGACCCGTCACAAAGCCAATGTTAGATCTAGCTCGTTACGAAGCCATATCTGACATTGCCTTCATAACGCGAATGAGGCTAGACAAGGCAGAGGGGTTGCAAGATGAATTCGATGGCAGTGCGAGACAGACCGACACGAATGACTGACAGTGTTGGTTTGATCTTCGATCTGAGCAAGGTAATTAATGCAAGGTTCAATCTAGGTAGGGAGAGGTTCGATTTGTGTAGGAAAAGGTTCAATCAGTTGGACGGAGGCAAAGGTGGGGCGTGGGAGGGATGACAAAGGGTGGCCATGGCCGGCGAAGGTTGAGGCGGGATGGGGCTTGCTGGTGGGAGAGGTTGGACTGGACTCGACATGGTGGAGGTTGGACATGCTGAGGTCTGCTTGGGGATGGGAAAGAGGGATGAGTTTGTAAATGGTAATTTAAGCGACAAAAGTGATACAAATTCTTAAAAGATAACCAAAATAAGACGACAATGTAACTTAAGGGCAAATGGTCCAACGCAATGGAGATAATGAAATTCAAACAATTACTACTTTGTGTAATAATCTTTGATTTTTTTTTGTTTATTTTCTTTAATTCATTTCTCTGTGCTGCTTCATGATCAGAAACATGGATGGTGAATGCATCATGCGCAGAAGTGTTTGCGGGAAATCAGTACTACAACAATTGCAAAGGATTTCTTGATTCGCCGACACCATGTGATGATTCCGATGCCGACAAGAGAAGCAAGCAACAATGCATAAGTGATTCCGAGTTTTACAGTGATGAAGATTGTTGTCTGAAACCGAGAGAAATAAACATAATCTACTTTATGTACAGTACGCCCAAAACTTGTTGTCGACCTCATACTGACTATTCTATTGGTGTTTCTATGTCTAATGAAGACGAGACAACTGAAGCTGCTTCATCTGATATTAATTTAGGTCCTTAAACTTAATTATTCCTGCAAGCTTTCAACACTAAACAAAAGAATACACACTTGTGTCATTATTTTCATTTGTATACAGTGCTTTAGTTTCCCTACACTTGTGTCTTTGCAGATTAATTAGATAAAGTCAGTTCTGTTTAATTGGTTTTGTGTGTACGTTCTTTTTTTCTTGCTTTAATTGTATTGTCTAGACTTTGAGAGGTCATGTGATTTGCTCGAGGGTTTTTCTTCCCGGTTCTTTTCCCTCGTTGTATTGTGCGGAACCGGTTAGGCAATAAAATATGATTTTATATATATAAATCAAATTCCATGAAGAAAAAAAAAACTCCACGTTCCTTTAAGATACATCGCTGTTCTAATTAAATGAGTAAATTTCGCACATGATTCCTACGATCAGAATGATGAAGGCCCTAGAGGAAAGGATTCGCAACGATGCAGTATGCATGAGACTGTGCTAAAGGGCGAAGGGTTCGCGAGTCGCGATGGTGGGTTGGACGGGAGGTTGGCTCGTGGTGGGTAAGGGCAGTTTGGGGTGGGGTCATACATGTTGGGGTCATGGCTAGGGTATGGAAGAGGGAGGTAGATTTGTAAATGTGTTGTATAAAGTGCATAGTTACTCCCTTAAAATCTTCTCAAATGGTCATTTGGATCAAAAGGCAAATTGGTAATTTAATATTTGAACATGATGTAAGTGAGTGGTCAATTGATAAATTTTTAATGGTCAATTGATAAATTTTTAATGGTAAATTTTTATTATTGATTATTTTGTGAGTAAATGGTCCTATTTAAAAATTTTGTCCTATTTTGATCTTATCCTATGGTATGGTGTTCCATTTTAGTCCTTTCCGTCCACTTTCACCGTTACTTTTGACAAATCTAATTGAAATTACTTTTTTGGAGAAATATAAATTATGGACTAAATGAAATCTTTCATTGGGTAAAAAGTAATTTCAGTTAGATCACCGACGGAATTTACTTTTTTTTTTGTTAATGAGAACACAACTTTCGAGAGCATTGGTATGGTGCTTGTTTGTAAGAGTACTAGACCTTTTAAGAGCAACTTCTAATCCTAAGTATCTGAAGTTTCAAGTACTTGAAGTACCAAGACCTAAAATTGGTTAGTGTAACCTTTCAGGCCCTCGTAATTTGTCAAGGAAACATTTTAGACCCTTGACATGGTCACTGACACTGTTTATGATCTAAATAGTTTCCAGAGACTCGAGAATCCTATTTTCCTCAAACTTTAAAGCTTTTTTCACTTTTACCCAAAACTTTAGTTTCTTGTTCTTTAACTCAAAAAAGTTAGTTTTTGCTTAATCTCTTCAACTTTCTTGCTTTTGAAGTTTCAAAATTACATTCAAAGATTTTAGTGACTATCACCCAAGTCGCGTTTCCTCGGGACCCAAGATGTGGCAGTAAGGAGTAAAAGATCTCGTTGACAGATAGCATTAAAACTTTGAGATTAAAATTATTCTTCAATGGCTAGGATTTTTAAGAATTTGGCAAAATCTACTTCTAAAATGTTTGAAGAAGGAGATTCTAAAGAAAAAGGAAATGTGAAGAATGCTCAAGGCATAATTATCAGAGATATTGAAAAAAGTTTAGGAAACTGGGATATCCCTAAGATAAACAAGTTCGAAGTTTACCGTAAAGGAACCTTTGTGTTGTTTGTGGCTACATCCTTATCCCACATTGCTTATAGAAATGAAGTGGGAGAGAATTTCAGCTATAAATAGGAAGACCTCCCCTCCCTTCATCTCATCCCAAACTCAAGCAATTAGCTTACATAGCTGTAGTGATATATTGTGCTTTAAAATTACGTAGAGGAAATTCTGTCTAGGAGGCGGGTTTTAAGTGGGACCGTCTGTGACCCCTCCGTCTTTCCTAGGAATTATCCTTAGTGTGGTTTTACAATTCAATACTTCACTCTCTTACCCATTTGTCAGAGGAATTATTCCGAGCTTCCGCAACACTTCAAATTGTTTTAAAACCTCTAACAATGAATGGTTTAAACACTTCTGTTGTTATTTCTTTGAGAGATCAAAGACATAACAAGTTTACTGATTCCTTGCTAGGCATGGTAGAATCAAGTCTCTGTGATGGACCCATATACTTTAATTGTCATCCTAATTTTATGATGTCTTTGAAGGATCCACATATCATGAAGGTTTTATCTGCTAATATACTTACTTCAGGTTTTGATATGTTAGAAGGATCTCAGAATCTAGCCCTTGTATACAGAATTTATTACAAGGTAATGACAACACAGATTGAGCCAAAGGCTCTAGAATTTGATACAAATGGTGAAACCCTTTTAATACAGGCTAATACTGAGAAAACTAATGTTGTTCTTCCAAAGCCAATAAAATGGAGTGATATCCATCTACCTGAAAAATGGGTAATGCATAATGAAAAACCGGTTAAACCTTTACGAACAACAGAAGTAGAAAGAATAGTAGAATTTGAGAATGGAGAAGTCGAGATAAAGGCAAAGATAGGATAAACAGAATGATTAACTAATTCTCAGAAAAATCTCCTAGAATTCCTTCTAGAGCATCATGTTCACATGTGCCAAAATCAGAATATGAGAACGTAATTAGAGGAGTAAGACAATTAGTAGAACAGGTTTCTTACCCTGTTTATAAAATGGATTCTGTTAAGATAGAAGAAGAAAAATCATCCAAATTAGTTGAGGATGGTAGAATTAGTTTTTCAGATTTTGAGATAAATATGTTGAAAGAACCTTTCAGAATAGACTATGAAGCTCTGAGAAAAGATTTTGGATCAGAAGAAAACAAGATCAAAAGAAAATGGTTAAGGGATGAGTATACTAAAGAACAAAGAGAAATAATAGAAGGACATTGGTTTAAGAAGATTAGACAAACTAAAACCAATCTAAAGTTCTTTGAATGGTTTGTTCCACTCTTTCTCAAAAGGAAAGATGCTGTAACGTTGGCTGTGTTAGAAGAAACCTGGAATACTTACAAAATCAAAGAAGGGGAGGAGGTAAAAGAAGTAACTACCATACATCCTCCTTCTAAGACAATTGTTTTAGGAGAACAGACAGTGGCCTCACCTTTTAAAATCACTGGCAAAGAAGCTAGTTCTAAACCAGCAGAATCAAAGGATATTCAATCTTTGATTGAACAGAATAATTACACAAATCTTTACCTACAATCGTTAGGAAAGAAAATGTGTAGAATTGAAGATAGTAAGAAGTCAGAACAAAAGATTACTACTTCAAAACCTCATATTCATCTTCCTTCTAAAGCTCCAACTTTTAGATTAGGAAGAAGAAATGATGAGGTTTCTGAAAGAGTAAAAGAATTATCAGAACAAGTTAGTAAACTTACTATCAGGGATAGTAAGCAGAAAGGTCCTCAGATTAATGTTATTAAAGAAGAAGTTTCTAAAAAAGAAGACCAACTCTGAGACTCCTCGGGTTAATAAAATCAAAATTGAAAGAGGGGGTCCTTCAAGGGTATGGAATGTTTCACATCCATACACTAGTAAACCATCTCCGGTGGATATCAGGCAGAATAATTTCTGGCCGCTTGATCCGTTTGTTTCTTATAGAGGAGATGAGTTGACAGAATAGAATATTGATGGTCTCTCAGAATATCAAATATCTCATATTATTCATCATATGATAATGTATGAGATAGCTGTCAGAAGTACATCCACAAATCCTACTAATATGCAAGTTGCAGATATGATAATTTCTGGATTTTCAGGACAACTGAGAAATTGGTGGGATAAGTGTATGTCAAAACAAACTAAATATGAAATAAGAAATGCTAGGAAAAAAATAACAATGGTACAAGGGAATGAAACCTTGATATCATCAGAATCTGATGTTGTTAACACTCTGATATTGACTATGTACTTGCATTTTATAGGATCAGGAGAGTTAAATGGAGAACTTCTGCTTAATTTAAAATGTAAGACTTTGTCAGATTTAGAGTGGTATAAAGATATTTTTCTTTCAAGAGTCTATGAAAGAGAAGATTGCAATTCCACTATCTGGAAAGAAAATTTTATTCAGGGTTTACCAAGACATTTTGGTCAATTAGTTATTGATCACTTAAAAGAAAAGAACCGAGGAACCTTGAACATAGAACATTATACTTATGGCCAAATATTCTCAGAAATAAAAGAAGTCAGTCTTAAAATGTGCCATGAGTTAAAATGGAGAAAGCAAGTCAAGAAGGGAAGACTTGAAGGTAGAAAAGAAATGAGGAGTTTTTGTGCTCAATACGGTTACAGTCTTGATAATAACCATGGTAAGAAACATAGAAGATATATACCTTATAAAAGGTATAAGGAAAGAAGGTTCGAAAGAAGAGAAGAAAGACCTAAGAGGTACAATACGTTTAGAGAAAGAAAATTCAGGAAGAACAAACCTGAATACTTTAGAAAGAATGATTCTAAACAACCAGTCTGTTGGAAGTGTGGAAAAGTATGACATTTCCAAAATAAATGTAGAGTTAAACATAAGATAAACTCTCTTGAAATTGATGAAGGTTTAAAGCAGAGTCTTATGCAGATTATGCTAAATAGTGATTCAGGAGAAGAATTAATGGAAAAAGATTCAGATAGCTCAGAAGGTCTTAATGAGTTCAATGAAATAGACTCAAGTAGTGAGCAGAGTCAAGAATCTGATACTAGATGTGATTCAAAATGCCAATGTGATTCCTGTGATATTCAGAAGGCATTTGGAAAACTAGAATTAAATATGATTCAGATAAATGTTATTACAGAAGAAGATGAAAGAATTCTAGAAATAGCAAGAAATATAGAGGATCCAGATACTAGAAAAGAAGTTCTTCTAAAGTATCTAGAAAAAATCAGTAATCAAGAACAAGAAGCTCCAAAATGGTAAAAGAAGAAGCCAGATTGGAAAGAATTAAATAAACCTCAAATCTATAGTTTTAATGAAATATTGAATAGAGTTGGACAAACTCAGATTAGCTATACAGAACCTACGGTTAAAGAATTAAAATCTGAACTTCACCAGGTTAAAAATGAAGTCAAAGATCTCAGAAAAAGGATTGAGATTTTAGAATTACATGGGGTAGAGAATCATCCCCAAGAAGATCATATCCAAGAAGATGATACTGTCATTGAAAATCTAAATAATTTTAATCACCAGAAGAAAAAAAAGGATAATGCTGGAAGAAGAAGAATCTATTGAGCTACCCCTTGAGAATAAGCCACTTCAGATAATTGATATTGAATATGTGCCTCATCAAAGGTATACCAATTTAATCACTCTGAAGATTGAAAAACAATTTGAGATTACTACTATTGTTTTAATTGATTCAGGACCTGATAGAAATGTGATCAAAGAAGGTTTAATTCCGCATAAATACTTAGAGAAAACTTTTGGTTTCATCACAGCTGCTAATAAACAAGTAATGCCTATGAGATTTAAATTAACTCATGTAGATGTCTGCAATGAGGAGATTTGTATCTCACAGCATTTTACAGTACTTGCTCAGATGAACCAAGATGTAATTCTTGGAACACCGTTTCTTAGTGCTATTACACCCTATAAGGTTGATAGAAATGGTCTGACAAACAAGAAGTTTGGAAGAAGAATAGTTTTTAAGTTTGCTGAACCACCCAGAACCAGCTTACTAGAAGAACTTACTGTCAGTTTGAATAATAGGCAAGAAGTTCAGAAGCAAATTCAAACTTTTAAAGAAGTTCTGAATAGAAAAATTTGTGCTGATATTCCCAATGCTTTTTGGGAAAGAAAAAAGCATATTGTTAATCTTCCTTATGAAGCAGAATTTGAAGAAAGAAACATATCCACTAGATCAAGGGTCATTCAAATGAATGAAGAATTAACAGTTCATTGTAAGAAGAAAATACAGGATTTTCTTGATAAAGGCTTAATAAGAAAGAGTTCTTCACCATGGAGCCGCTCAGCTTTTATGTCAATAAAAATGCAGAAATAGAAAGAGGAGTTCTAAGGTTAGTTATCAATTGTAAGCCTCTTAACAAATTGTTAAAATGGATTAGGTATCCAATACCTAATAAGAAAGAAAGACTTGTTGTCAAGATTATACAGTTATACTGTATTTTCAAAGTTTGACATGAAATCTGGGTATTGGCAAATCCAGATAGAAGAACATGATAAATATAAAACGGGGTTTAATGTTCCTTTCGGACATTATAAATGGAATATAATGTCATTCAGTTTAAAGAATGCACCCTCAGAATTTCAGAGAATCATGAATGAAATCTTAAATCTTTATAGTTCTTTTACTATTGTTTATATTGATGATGTGTTGGTGTTTTCACAGTCTGTGGATCAGCATTGGAAGCACTTACATAAATTTATAAAAATAGTTGAAGAAGCAGGATTAGTGGTTTCTGCAAAGAAAATAGAACTGTTCCAGACTAATGTTCGATTTCTCGGACATATGATACATAGGGGTACAATAAAACCTATTGACAGATCAATAAGTTTTACAGAAAAATTTCCTGATGAGATCAAGGAAAAGAAGCAACTACATAGGTTTTTAGGTAGCTTGAATTATGTCTCAGGATTCTATAAAGACATAGCTAAGGATTGCAAACCTCTGTTTGATAGGTTAAAGAAGAATCCTCCAGAATAGGGGAAAGAACAGACACAGGCAGTAAGGCTTGTAAAAAGAAAAGTTAAAGAAATCCCTTGTGTTACTCTTTCTATTCCTGAAGCTTTTAAGATTGTTGAAACTGATGCTAGCGAAATAGGATATGGAGGAATTTTAAAACAGAAAACAGATGGGAAAGAAAATTTGGTAAGATTCACTTCAGGAGTCTGGAATCAAGCTCAACAGAACTATGCTACAATAAAGAAAGAAATTTTAGCAATAGTTCTTTGTATCACAAAGTTTGAAGAAGATTTACTAAATCAGAGATTTCTGATCAGAGCTGACTGTAAAGCAGCAAAAAGTGTTCTGCTTAAGGACGTTAAAAATCTCGCGTCTAAACAAATATTTGCTAGGTGGCAATCAATACTAGCTGTTTTTACTTTGGGAGTAAAGTACATTTTTAGTCCCTTAGGTTCTGTGCGTGTCCTATTCTGGTCCGCTTTTAAGAATTCGTCCTATTTCAGTTCTAAAACGTTAGTTGTGTGTCCCATTATAGTCCTTCCGTCGAATCACCGTTAATTTATCCATTAGTTGATGGAATTGTCGAAAATGCCCATTACCTATTGACACCGTGTCAGTATAGCGAGGACACGTTGGTTCCACGGCAGCATCTGATTAGGCCAGACGTTTGCTGAAGGAGAGAAGCGAAGCAACCGTCCCATCGCAGTTAATGCTCGTAACCAGCAGAATCGAAAAGCAGAGATGGGTTAGGGGGGACTGTGAAGGTGAAGAGCGAAGCAACCGTCTTGTGACTAAGGCGAACCCGAACCCTAGCAATGATGGACGAAGAAATCGAAGTCGCTGAAGTACCAGAGAAGCATAGTCTTACTGTGAAGGTGATGGCGAAAAGGAGGCTCCGTCGTAAGCGTCGGCGTGCTTGGAAGCGAACCGCGACTAAAGTCGAGAATGTGGAGTACTGTAAGTAAAATTTTCTTCTTCTCTCGATGTAGGTCTCTGCCGTTGGACAATGAGACCATTTTTGGTTTCATTGGGGCAGGGGGACCATTCTGTACTCGGGTTTGAATATTTCCCCTTTTCTCCATATCTCAGACTGATGAACCGTTTTCTCCCTTCACATTCACCATGGAGGGTATTTTGCAAAGCTACCTTGGAATGCATACATTGACGGTCATGTTGACATATTTGATTTCGTGATATGGAAAAGATGGGCTTTTGTGAGTTGGATACGATGGTGGGAGTTTTGGACATTGGGACCAAATTTGTCAACTACTTCGCGTGTACCTCTAGGACAGTACATGAGGAGGACGCTGGTAGTTTGAATGAATTGGTGGTTGAGGAATTGAAAACAGATGAGGATATGAGAAGGATGCTTGAAGTTGTTTACCGAGGGACAGGACTCGCATATATACACCTGTGGCTTTGACAGATAAAGAAATGTTTGACTATGAACTGCTTTGGGCTAAACAATATGATTACAAAGGAGATACTTTTGGTATGAGGCCTATTAAGACAGAACAAAAGAATAGAGGTGGAGGAGTAAAGTTTGGGGGGATTGACGAGAGTTGTAGCAGTGAAGAGGAGGACAGTGTTAATAGACGTGGACTGGATGCAACTGGTATCAACAAAGGTGAAAGGTGGAAAAATTTTGGGTTAGGGTGGTACACTGATGATAGAGTGGGAGAGGTTGCTGATGTAGATACCGAGGTAATCTCAGAAGTTAATGCTGAGGTTGGTGAAGGAGTCAATGCTGAGGCCAGCTCACATTGTGGTAGCCAGGAATCATGGATGGACTGGTTAGACGTGGACACTCAAGAAGGTGTAGGTCCATTAGGTGGGTCAAGAGAGGTCCCTACTGCTGAGAAGGAGGTGTCTGCTGTTGAAGCTGAGGACAAGAATGCTGAGAAGGAGGTGTCTGCTGTTGAAGCTGAGGACAAGAATGCTGAGAAGGAGGTGTCTGCTGTTGAAGCTGAGGACAAGAACGCTGAGAAGGAGGTGTCTGCTGTTGAAGCTGAGGACAAGAATGATGACAGTTTAGGACCAGAGCAAAACAAAGAGTCAGATACTCCCACTTCTAAGTCTAACAAAACTAAGGCTGTCGATGACGATGAAGAGTCATCTTCTGATGGTGATTTCTTTTCTGAGTTTGGAAAGAGGTTTGGGAAGATCAGAGAAGAGTCTATGAAGAAGTTAGAGGAAAAGAGGAGGAAAAGGTGGAGTCATTTGTTCAGAGATGAAGATGAGGAGTCCAGTCCTGAGCCATCCGAGGAAGCCCCTGGCTTTAATGATGAGGATTCAGAAGGTGGACGGCCTACGAAGAAAGATGCGAAAGAGAAGGGGATTGAGAAGGAGGCTGCTTGTGAGGAAAATGGCGGTGATGATGAGCACAGTGAGGCTGATGACAGTGATGATGAGCGCACTGAGGAAAATGACAGTGATGATGAGCACAGTGAGGATGATGACAGTGATGATGAGGACGTTAATGTAGATCACGATTACAGTGATGAGGAGACAGAGGAAGAAGATGATTTGCAGGCAACTGAGAAGGTGGATATTGAATTTGAGGAGGAGGAGGATGGCAGAGGGGAGGAAAATGAGTATGAGGATGGGAATGAGCATGGGAATGAGTATGAGGATGATGAGAGGAGTTGTGACACAGAGTTTGAGGAGAGTGATAATGAGATCGCAAAGAATGATGAGGAAATGGATGTTCAAATTGCGATTGACCAAAACATACTGGACTTGGGTTTTAAGAAGAAAGGTCTTGGGCCTAGTGGGTCGGATGTGCCAAGTGGGTCGGGTGAGCCAAGTGCATCTGCTCGGCCAGCTGGAAACACAGGCCCAAGTGGGGAGTCAGAGGATGAGACTCAGAACAATGAAGAACAGGCCAATGACACTGAGTATGATGACTCTGATCTTGAACTCCGAAGTGTCCATTCGGACAGTGATGATGATGGGCCAAGATACCCTGTCTTCAACCCACAGACAGATCTGAGTTCTCCTAAGTTCAGAGTTGGTCTAATTTTCCCCTCGTTTGACATGTTAAAGAAGGCTATCAAGATGTACTCTGTTCAGAACAGGCTGTGTCTGAGGTTTTGGAAGAATGACAAGAGTAGAGTTGTAGCCAAGTGTGTGGAGGGATGCAACTGGAGTCTCAGAGCAGGGCTGATTGTTGGAGGTCCCAAGTGCCAAGTTAGGAGGTATGATGCTGAGCACCAGTGCTGTAAGGGAACAAGGTTGAGATTTGCAACTGCTGAATGGATTGCAGAGGCGTATGTTGATGTTATCAGATCTCAACCAGATATCAGTTTGGGTGCATTGGTGGACCATCTCAGAAGGGACCATAACATTGAAGTCCATAGATCGAAAGTGCAAAGGGCTAAATCAAGGGCACTAGAGATGATCAGAGGCGATGAGACTGAGCAGTATGCAAAGGTTGCTGAGTATTGTGGGGAAATGAGTGTTAAGAACCCAGGAACTAGGACAGTTCTGAGCTGTGACCACTTGATCTTCCAGAAGATGTTTGTGTGTATTGCTGGCCAGAAACATGGGTTCCTAGCAGGCTGTAGACCAATTATATCCGTTGACGGATGTTTCTTGAAGGGCACTTATGAGGGACAACTGCTATCAGCTGTTGGGATAGATGCCAACGACTGTATCTACCCAATTGCATATGCCATTGTTGAGTCAGAGACACAAGATTCGTGGGGATGGTTTCTGAATTTACTGAAGGAAGAGTTGGAGATTGATGAAACAAAGAACTGGACATTGATGTCTGATCGGCAGAAGGTACATAAAACTGGACTTGAATAGGACATTGGTTAGCTGTATTGGACTTGAATAGGACATTAGATTGAATAGGACATTAGTTGCATGCAAATCATATTGTTTGGACTCAAGTTAATGAACTGTACCTTTGTTTGTAGGGATTAATACCTGCAGCTGAGAAGGAGTTTCCTGATGCTGAGCATCGATTTTGTGTACGACATATATACACAAACTTCAAGAAAGAGTTCCGTTCTGAGCTTCTGAGGGATTTACTCTGGGGTGCAGCAAGAGCACCATACAAAGCAGTATGGAGATTGCAAATGGATCAAATCAAGGCTGTTGATGAGAATGCCTGGAAATGGCTGCAAGCGGTGGATCCGAAGCACTGGACAAGGTCACATTTCAATGGGTTTCCTAAATGTGACATATTGTTGAACAACTTGTGTGAGTGTTTCAACAAGTTCATCCTCGAAGCTAGGGATAAGCCAATACTGACCATGTTGGAGATGATTAGATGCAAATGCATGGTGAGGCTTGCAAGGAAAGCCAAGTCACAAACCAAATGGACAGGTAAGCTTTGTCCAAAGATAAGAATTAAGCTGAACAAGAATGTTGATGAAGCTTCGAAGTGTACTCCAAATGAATCTGGACCCACAGAGTATCAAGTGAAGAAAGGGAATTTTGTGTTTGGTGTTGATCTGGAAGCAAGGACATGTGACTGCAGAAAGTGGGATTTAACAGGCATTCCATGTCCCCATGCATGTTCAGCCTTGACCTGTCACAGAGCTACCCTTGAAGACTATGTTGATGACTGTTATTGGACAAGCACCCACAAACTGATCTACAGCCATTTCATTAGACCTGTTAGAAGTCTTGATCAGTGGGAACCAACTGACTTTCCAACAGTTAAACCTCCAACCAAAAAGAGAACTACCAGAGGCAGACCATAAAAGAAGAGGAGAAGAGAGGAAGGTGAAGGACCATCAAAGACAAAAATGAGGAAGACAGGGATGCATGGTCAGTGTTCAAATTGCAAAGGACAAGGTCATAATGTGAGAACCTGTAGCAAACCTCCGAAGAAGACATCTGCACCTAGTGGTTCAAAGAAGAAGGGAAAAAGACCTGCTGGTGAGGGTACGAGTAGCAATGTGGCAAAGAGACAAAAAACAGATGTATAAACCTAAACTTCCACATACTGTTAGTAGTTGTCCATCGAGGTTATTGATACTAACATGAGATTTTTTTCTATTCACAATGCAGACTACATCAAGGCCAACAAATGCATGTAACCCGAATCGCAAACACTAGGGGGAACACCTTCATCAACAGGAAAACTTCTACTACCGTAAGATAAAAATTGAGTTTACTACTGTTGGAACACCTTAAGATGAGACTCATATTGGAAAATTGTAACACCTTACTATGTGATTCAAATTCTTACAGGGACAGAAGAAGGGGAAACAACCAGTTCCAAAGGTCAACGCATTTGTCCATCGGCAGAGTGCGAGATTGGCAAAGCAACAACCAAGGCGTGGCAGGAGGAACACAAGGGCTAGTGGACTGTATTCAACTGCTCTGTAATGGATAGCCAATTGTTTATTATGGAGGTTTTCGATGTATTCATTATGGATGTTTACGTATGGATGTATTGGATAGCCAATTGTTGGCTGTTGTTATGGATTTTAGGTATGGATGTATTGGTATGGATGTATTGGATAGCCAATTGTTGGCTGTTGTTATGGATTTTAGGTATGTATGTACTGGATAGCCAATTGTTGGCTGTTGTTATGGATTTTAGGTATGGATGTACTAGATAGAATTTGTCCTATTGTAGTCCTAAAACGTTAGATCTCTGTCCTATTGTAGTCCTAAAACCATAGTTCTCTGTCCTATTGTAGTCCTCAAACCATAGTTCTCTGTCCTATTCTAGTCCTAAAACATTAGTTCTTTCTCCTACTGTAGTCCTAAAACATTAGTTCTTTCTCCTACCGTAGTCCTACACTACACACTGATTTCATAAACACAAACACAAACTTAACCTTGCACAACTGACTGAAACGTCCCGGAATACTACAACTGAATTACATAACAACTCATACCCCTCTTCAAGTCAAGCTTCACTTGAAGTTTAACAAAGCAAATACAACAACTAGAACCGCAACCACAACAAATACACGCATCTTCTTCACGTGACGATTCTCCACTGGTACTTGCTCACCCTCAATACGTCTGGACATAGCATCACATTCCTCCTTTAGACGCCCAAGTTCAGCATCCTTCACCATCAAAGCCCTCTGCAGCTCGCCCCTCTCATCCAACAGACGCTCCCTTGTATTCAACAAGTCATTCATCATACCTTTATAATGGTTGGAGAGTGCGGGATCAACCCACTTCCATATACCACAACCAACATCATCGTCCTGCGAAGTGAAGACAGTGACATAACAGAAGGTTTGACGATATCAAATTAATAAGAAAGTGGGAATCCTTGTACCGAACGCCCTGGGGCATGCGTAGAACCTCCGGCCTGGATTTTTCCGAGTCATGCTAGTGAGAACGCAGATGGTGTATCCACATCGACACGGCGCAGGAACGGACGCTAGCTCATCGGACGCACAAAGAAGCCATCAAGTTCGCACGAAACCGGAATAGTCAGTTGACCTTATACTTCTACGGGAAGCGGAACTCCCAGAAGGCAAGCTGGTCATCTTCGATTCAAATTGTGCGAACCCGTAATCCTCACTATCCCTCCCTCTCAGAATGAAATTTATGAGAGAACCCTAAAACCATACAACTGATACCCTCCCCACCAATTTATGGTTGACCAGCCTAGCTCTACAAGATCAGAACGTATATATAGGACTACAATAGGACAGAACTACAACATATAGGACTACAATAGGACACTTCTTGCAAACACTAGAACTTAAATAGAACAACAATTTTACATGAACATGTCAATAACTCAATATGAAATCACCATCTTCGGTTAAATCACCACAAACCTTAGGTCTAATCATACTCTCCTTAGTCTCGTTTCCTGGCCATTACTTAACCTTCCATCCCCAGGATTCAGCTCGGAATATGCGAAACCCGCTGCCTTCAACTGTCGAGCTACTGCTGTGAGGACGACGAATTCTTCGAGATCTGCCTCCAGATCTCCTGTGAGGACGACGAATTCTTCGAGAATCCCGCCGCACGTCGACGACATGCAAAGACAAACACCAGGATTCAGCTCGGAATATGCGAAACCCGCTGCCTTCAACTGTCCAGCCAGCTACTGCCGTGAGGAGGTTGAATTCTTCGAGATCTGCCTCCAGATATACTGTGATCTACTGTGACGACGACGAATTCTTCGGGAATCCCGCCGCACGTCGACGACAAACAAAGACAAACTCTCCCGCCCAAATGTTTGATGTGCTGATGTGTAAAAGTAATGAGATGTTGACTGTAACACTGACTGTACATATACAACACTGACTGTACATATCCAAAAAGGACAAACTGGTCAACTTACTGTTGAGAATTTCACACATCAGCACATAACGGTAAACTTGACGGCAACGTTAACGGTGGGACTTCAATAGGACAGAAAACCAAACATTTAGAACTGAAATAGGACGAATTCTTAAAAGCGGACCAGAATAGGACACGCACAGAACCTAAGGGACTAAAAATGTACTTTACTCTTGAAGAATCAGTGATGAGCCAAAAACCCTAAATGATCGATGAAGAAGAGAAGGAACCAAAGGTGTGAATTCTAGCTTCCTTCCTTCAAGTGTAAGTGTTCTCTTTAGTTTTACAATAACACATGCTATTTTCTTTTGAATTTCTTCTGAAACTTGAGAGAATCGAAACATGTATGGTGAATATCTGTTGTTCAATGAGATGAATTACTTGAGACTGATAAGAATAATTACTGTAAGTGCTTAATCAAAGGATTATGACTGTATTACTATTGATGCATGATGTTTCAAATGATTTCATGTTGAAATTGATACAATCGAAAACTGTATGGTGAATAATTGTCAAATACTGTGATAAAATACTTAAGTTTATGATGAATAACTGCTGTTTATTGTATGATGGAAGATTCTAGATTAGTTTTTAACCATTACATGGAAGTGGGAGAGAATTCCCAGCCCTAAAAGTTTCGGCCTTCACTGTACTTGTTGAGAATTGTGATTCTTCAATATTTTACTATGTTCTTAAGTAAATTAATAGTGATGATTACTGAGATACTATCATGGTAGTTGCTGTAAATATCAGAGACAATTTCTTAAATGATGAAACTATAGATGATGGTTACTGTTAAAGAAAAGGAGGCAAGTTAAACACTTGCAGATTTCGGCATTACTCTCTCTTATCTCTAGTGTCTTGATGCTGAAATGTTCTTATATACTGTAAATGAAGGTTAGGAATAAAAGTCTTATAACACCCTCGATTATATTGGTTTTGTCACAATGTATAATTGTAATTATTCCAAATGACGACTGAATAAGGATTTGGAAATCATTAGAGAATGAACTGTGGGGTACAAGCATGAGAGAGTGATTGTTTTAAGAAACTTAGTTGTTGACCTGAACATAAAGGTTCCTTCTCCATTAATGTGACCATTACTAAATACTTTATGATGCATGTACTTGATGACTGATGACTGAACTGTTGGAAATGGAGCTAAACCATGAAGATAGACATTTAGCCGAGTCAGAAAGAAGAAACACTGGCATTTCCTGGCGGGGGTGCACTCCACACCCCAGTAAGTATTCTCTTTCCCTCTCTTCCTTCTCTTTCAAGTTACTTTATAAATTATAATCATTTTCTTGTTACTTACTTTTTCTTTTGTGCTTGGAGGGAACCTGGAATACTTCAACACTTGAGGAGAAGCTAAAGGAGAAGTCACTTGAAGGTCAACAAAGAAGATCAAGGCACCACTACTAGTTTGCACTTTAGATTTTGAGATTTAAATTCTGTTCTTCCTTTCTTTGTATTTTTCTTTAAATATACACACTTGAGCATCAAGGTTTGTACCCGGACTCTTAATAATCTTTTTTGAACTATTCTTTTAAAATTACTTTTTATTTAAATAAATTATTTTGTTTACAAACCTTTCTAGTTGATTATTGAAAGATCTTGGGAGTTGTGAACCCAGATGTAGAGGTTCACAACAACACTGGTTCCTAGAATGAATGCAAAATCTCAGGACATTATTTTATTTTCTCTAGGAATTCCTCCAGAAAAAAGAGAAATGGAAAGAGTCTCTCTGTCCTGTAGAAGATAAAGATGTCAATGCCTTAACATCTTTAGAAATGGCAAGAAAATATTGGCCTAGAAATAGACATCCAGTATGAGAGTTTCATCCCATTAGAAAGAATGAATATTTTGAATTAATTCTCCTAGAAACAGGATATGCGGAGATAGAACATAAAAACAGAAATACTAAATCTTTTGAAGGAAAGTATTCCAAGGAAATAAGTATTTCTAAGCTGGGGATTCTAAAAGTGCACTCCAGAAGAATGGGGAGCTCCTCATTCTAGAAAAAGGTTCTTGTTTGGAGGATTTAGTAACCATGCTTATACTTATTGGGATTATATCCAAACATGGGAAGAAGTCTTTAATATCCAGAACTCAGATTTAAGACATTCATGGCTGATAATCTTCAAAACAGACCAGATAAGATTTCCAAACTGGTTTCACCACTGGTTTGAGAAAAGAGGTTTGATATCAGAACAGCTTCCAGATGCTGTCAGAGAATCTTATGAAAAAAATTTTGAGTTCAACAAACAAAAATCTAGAAAGATGGTAATTCCTTTTTCTGAGTTTTATTTCTTAGTCATTTATCGAATCTCATGGATTGTTAGATGACACTATGAAATAAACCAAGAAAAATATGTTTTCATCTTAGAAAAGGTATGGGTATCTCACTGGTGGGATAAATCCGTTATTAATGCATATCTCATAGAAAACATCACTCTCAGTGTGAACTCTCGGAGGAAGAAAACATTGATGCAACTCTTGGGAAGCTCTACTCCGGATCAGAGTTAGCAGACATCCCATTAGAAGAGATGAAGGATAAGCTAATGAAATTAACTTTCAAATCTGTCAAAGAGCAGCTGGCAAAAGGCGGGTCTAGCAAATGATCATCATCTGGTGGACCACCTTAATGACAGATAGAACCATGTGAAAGAGAAGAAAAAATGCATTAGTGGGATAATTATATTTTGTCCATTTCTGTAAAGAAGACGCACTCAACAATAATGCATAATGACTGTAGCATTAGTGCATTACAGCTGTAAAAGAAGTTGAGGGCCTCCCTCACAGAATTCTGCCTATATAAGGAGACTTCAGTAGATGAAGAAGGCATCCATTACTTAGCATTACATCTTTCTCTCTACCTTCCATGTTCATGTGTTGAACACTCTACTATTGTTAATATTTTCCTAGTTTCAAGTTTGGTTTGTTCGTGTGTTGCTGTTGTTGGAAGCTTGGTGTGCTTAGTGTGTTTATCCAACAACCACTGTGTGCTGTAATCATCTGGTATTCACCAGATTCTGTAAGTTCATGTTTAATATTTCAATATCAGTTGTGTGATTCATATCTATCTATCTCTTTGTTTAATATCAGTTAAATATCTGGGCGTAGAATGGTATCATAGCCAAGTTATAACTTTAAGGGCTAAAACATGAATACTCAAACAGTTGGAGGATGTACTTCAAATACTTCATATTAAAGAGTCCTTAGGATTAGAAAAGCCTCCTTTTAAGTACCCTGTTGAAATTTAAATGAAACGAGGTACTAATACAAGCCTGCCCTTTTCGGCAGGCTTATGAATTTAATACCAATTGTAATATACTCATTTCATTTTGCTCCTTTCATTCCAAAATGAATGTTCTGTTTAACTTTTTATATTATGTTTAACTTAAATTATTGTTAAATATAATTATTTACTTTTTAAAAATAAATATATTTACAATTTACAAACGTTCATTTATCATTTGCATAAAAAAGTTCAATTTCAATATCAAAAGGTTGAAGACACGAATTCATGGATCTGTCTATGGTGCTCACCAAGGCACCGTACTTACCTGAGGTGGAGGCGGACGTAATAGGTGAGTAGATTTTTAATTTTTGGTATAATTACAATTATTGTCCTTTAGTAAATAACATAAGATGTCCCTAGAGAGTATTAAAGTAATCAAAACAGCAACCACGATCTCAGGCTAAAAATAAAAAAAACAAGAGGAAAGCAACAAAAAGAAAGACGCAGAAGAAACATGTTTACCAAATTCCATTGTTTTAAAATTAGCTTGGTAAACATAATAGAAACCTATTTCTAAAGGCCTTAAAGGAGTCAAGAAAAGCAAAACTTACACCCACTCCCAACATGGTGCTACTGAAGAACGAATACAAGAAATTGCCAAAAATATGCATAGCCATTCTGGAACTTTAAACATTTAAGGTCAACGCTCTAGATTGCATTACAAAGCACCACTGATGTGGTATCATTGGCAACAACCTCCACAAAGACTAGACTGTAGAGCAACGGTGTCTCATCTTGACTGACCACCTGTGCGAAGAAACTAATAATTTGAGGGAATTGTTTAATACCCTAACATCAGGCTACAACCAATAATTTGAGGGAATTGTAGCCAACTGAAAATGTACATTACAGAACCAAACCTTATAATATTGAAATTGCGTTTCATGGCTTATTTTGGGGGGGACCTTGCTTGCCTTGATTACTTTGGGTTGTACGCTTACTTGAAACAACATTTTTTCCTTTCTTTCCCCTACACCCTACAAAACATGGAAGGTTAAACCTAACCATTATGCACTACACGGCCTTTAAAATAAACAATTTAATCTATACCAAAAAAATGTCAAACAAACCATTGGTTTTCGCAACAACGGGATGTAATATTCACTCAGCTGCTTGTTGTCCACGAGGTGCAACAAATTTCTCAAACTTTAATGCTAGTGTTGCGACATCTTTACGGGCCTCATTGAACGCATCTGTTGATTGCGACGCAAGATGGCAGATTCGTTTGAAACCGAAAATGAGTGCCCCAACCCTTATTGCAACCAACCTTTGTTGGGATATATTTCGTTCACCGAGAGGGAATCCTAGTCCTTGGGATTTTTAGTCCATCTATTCAAGATGCACGACTGTGGTATTTGTACTAAATTTCATTGTTTTAAAGTACAAATCATGTGTGCACAAGGGATGCCGACACTCTCCCACCGTTTCCATGAACATGTCATTTCTGAAGTTGTTGAATTAAACTTGACAACCCTATTAGAATCAAGATGTCGAACCTCGAGAAGACAGATGTCACCACATCTTCAATCTCTTCCATTTCAACAAAATTAATTGCATTACTAATCTCAAGTTGCTTCCTAAACATGAGGAATGTTGCTCGAGAGTACACGCTACTTGCATGAAGTTCCAGTTGTCGAACCGTACTTGTCAATACTCGGATTGTATGTAAAGTCTCGTAGTCTGCTTTTGTCTCTTTTTCACGCAGCTGAGATAATGCCCGATCATAATGGTGCATGAACTCTGTTAAGTTGTACTCATTCACGAGAAACCGCTTTAAATGTGCATTAACACCTTCACAACGAGAGGTTGTACTAATCCCGCAAAAGAACTTCCCAAGCAAATACGTCGTTGCCCAATATTCACGCTTCCTCTTTATTTGTTTCACCCATGCATTAGTTTCCAATCCAAATCGATAAACGACTTCATCCCACATTGCCTCCCACTCATAAGTCGGAACATCGACTTTTGCTAACCTTTTGAACTCCTTCATGAACTCCGCTACTTTAACATTAGACTGCGCATTTCGTTGGAGGTGCCATTTACACAGATGAAGTGCGGCATTTGGGAGCACAACTTCAATGGCTGCACGCATACTGGAATCCCCATCAGTGACCACAGCTTCAGGCGTCCGCCCATTCATACATCTCACCAAGATCTCCAAAGCCCATACATAGGCATGTATTTTCTCATTTGCAAGCATGACGGCTGCAAATACAATTGTTTGCTTATGGTGATTCACACCCGAGAAAACAACAAATGGTCTCTCATACACATTAGTCTTGTACGTTGAGTCAAATGCTAGTACATCACCAAAACATTTGAAGTCCAAGTGGCTCATACCATCAGCCCACAACATGTGCTCTAAATGCCCATCATCGTCAGTAGAATATTCAAGGAAGAATTGTTCATCCGACCCTTGTTTCGCTCTTAAGTATGCGAACGCAGCATTCGCATCACCCATCTCCACTCTACATCTTCGAACCATAGCATTCCGGTTATACACATCTTTCGATGTGAAACTCATCCTATCAAACCCGCCAGCTTTCTCCTTCATAACAGCAATGGTGTGAGAAGTGCGTACACCTGCTCTACTCAGATTATCGATCTGAGTTGCATCACCTTCGCTAATATTCCTATGGCATGGAACGTAGCGTACCTGACGTGGGGAAATAAGGTCGTGATTATGTTCCTTAGTAAACTGAGACACCACCCATCGTACAGTTGCATTACCCTTATGAACAAAAAACCGTGCACGACAGTCACACCTGGTCTCAGCTTTCGGTTCCCGTTTTCTATTTTCTGTGTTTGTAGACACTCTCTTCCCCTCCCTACTACAAAACCACCTACGAGAAACAATTTCACCTTTACTGTTATACCTGTTAGAAAGAATATGAATCCTGAAGGAGCTCTCTCCACTCGCTTTGATCTTCTGCGTCTTTCTTTTTGTTACTTTCCTCTTGTTTTTTTTATTTTTCATTTTTAGCCTGAGATCGTGGTTGCTGTTTTGATTACTTTAATACTCTCTAGGGACATTTTATGTTATTTATTAAAAGACTATAATTGTAATTATACCAAAAATTAAAAATCTACTCACCCTATTACGTGACTGCCACGTCCGCCTCCACCTCAGGTAAGTACGGTGTCTTGGTGAGCACCATAGACGGATCCGATCGTCAGATGCAACATGTTATTGTTGGAGTGTGTATTCCATATAGGCCAATCTCCCATACCAATTTTTACATCTCAGACACCCAGTTTCAGCCATACATATATATGTTCACTCTCTGCTTTTTCTTCTCTTTTACCCTCCTCCTGAGGTCTTTGTTTCTGTTTATTACTCTGTTTGCTACTCTTTTGTGGTTTTGTATTTCTTATCGTCAGGTTTGTTAATATGAAGAAGCCCTTTACCGTTCAAAAAAAAGTATCATGAAAATGATTACAAAATATCATTAAAATGAAAACAATCCAAAAAAAACAAAAACAAAAAAACAAAATTCTCTCTAGCAGCATGGCATAATATCGTGAACTTCACAAATCCAGTCAGCAGCTGACTGTCTCTCTCTCTCTCTCTCGCTCGCTCTCACGGTTGCTCAGTTCACTCGCAAAATCTCCTAATTTGGTGCATGCATCCTACGTGGCAACATTCTATTGGTCCATCTACTTTACCAACAGTTCAAGTCAACGTCTTGACTCAAATCTAGCCTAAAACCCTACTGCCTTCTCCGCACTCCAACCCATCGCTTTCAAGCTACCAACAAACTTTCTGTTTGTTTTTACTCTTTATTTTTTTTGTCCTTTTCTTCATTTCCGGGTGACACTACACTCCCATTTTCTGCTACTCGCAGAAGAAGAAGAAGGATCTCCGACGACCGCATTTCTCTTTCCGGCCTCGTCATTCTGCGCCGGGACGGCGGAGTTCTGGTTCTGGTTAGTTCGATTGTGCTGCAGCGTTTCGGTTTTCCGGAAATTCGAGGTTTCGATTGGTTGTGTTCGTGTGTTTTTCGATTCCGAGCTTGTTCTGGATCTCAAATGCGGGTGAATGCGGAGGTATTCCGGAGGATCGGTAGTAGGAGGATCGGTTCTTGATATCCGAACGGAAGGGATGGCTGTGGCGGTGGACCAGTCGAGAGCCGGCGTCGCCGATAGGGACATCGAATTGGTTAAGTGTTGTCTCGCTGTTACTTATCTTGTTTTCTGGTAAAAGAGTACTGATAATGATATGGTTTTCCAAGATTTTAGTTATAGTATCTTCATGCCTTCGCGTCCGTCATTTTCACATTATTGATGCCTTTTCTTCTCTGTCATTGAGTTGCCTGATTTCATGCTTGCCTAAAATGCATTATGGCATGGTATTGAATGCAAGGATTTTCATCTCGAAGGTTCCTGCATTATCCTTGCATAGTGTGTCATACCCTGGTCCTTTGGTATTCAGCATCGTTGTCTAGCTTAACATATCTTCTTATTTGGGAGGAGAAACGAATGAGATAGAAGGCTTCAATAAAAATTGAGCATATCAGGTAACAGTTTCAGTGATTTAGTAAGGGCCATTAGTTTCTAATTTCGGCGGAAAGGAAAGAGTTAAGGAGTACTTCTAATACCCTCGGTTAGATAAATATTCAACCTAGATCAACCGTTTCTTTACTGATTTGGAATGTTTAATTCCTCAAAAGATCCTCAGTTACAAATTTAATATCTACATGTTACTGTTTTGAGATGTGTTACAGTTTCTAGTGAGTACTTGTTTGAGCTTTAAAAGAATTATTAGTGTGAACTGACATGTTCCTTTGCACATCTTTTTCCCTTGTCATTTTTGGTTAATTGAATACGCATGCATAACCTGGATTCCCTTTCTTTTGAAACATATAATTGCAAAGTAATTGGATTGCTCTTCTTACATTAATGTTTGATATTTCACAGGCCATCACTGCTCTCAAAAAAGGAGCACAACTTCTCAAATATGGAAGAAGAGGGAAGCCCAAAATTTGTCCTTTCAGATTGGCCCATGTAAGAATTGAATGACTTTTTAAATTGAATCTGACTTCTTTTGTGTGGTGCCCCTCTGTATAATGATTTTAGTTTTGTCACATTTTAAAACTATGATCACGTTTATCTTTAGTTGAGAAATATTGAAAACTGCCATATTTTCTATTTAAAACGTTTTATCATTTGTTATTTTGAATGACTTGTAACACCTGAAAAGGAAAATAAAATATGAAAAGATTGATTCCAGGATCGACCAAATGAATGAGCATGTTGCATATGTTTTTCTCAACAACAATCAATGTTCTGATGTTGCATGGGACAGGGAAACACTTCCGGATATCTTTTGTACCAAGACATCGATGCTGTATTTATTTACTTTTCTTTATCTTCTAGGATGAGTCTACCGTGATATGGTTCTCTGGGAAGGAGGAAAAGCGGCTTAAGCTAAGCCATGTATCGAGAATAATACCCGGCCAACGCACTGTAAGCGTTTCATGTTGAAAGTGTCTTCTGCGTTGCTATGCCACATTTATCAGGCATTTTAAATGCATTGTACATTTGTGCTATATAGAACAGCTATTATACTTGTTACTTCACCATTGTGATTTTCCCGATTATCCCTTAATGGTCTGATATGTTTACTATATATATAAAGACATGAAATTTAGTACTCCCTCTGTCCCCAAAAGGTTTCCGCGTTTCATTTTAACATTTCATCTAGTTTTTTTCTTCAATATTTTTTATATGTAAAGTCAAATAATTTATTTGTAAATGGTAAATCAATGTTTGTAGTTTATGATTATAGTTTATAATGTTTTTATCAACTTATTTATAGTAAAAATTTGAGCTAAACATAACATCAAAAGTAATGCATCAATCTTTCGGGGGCAGATGGAGTACTATTTAGTCATCTCAAATTAAATGCATTCTTGATTTCCTTATATCACTTACTGTTGTGTTTATAATGTATCCTCCAGTGCTGTAAAATCTGGCATCATTTTGTGTTAGGCTTTTACCTATATGTTTTTTTTCTTATACTCTTAAACCTAGTAGGTTTTTGAATTTACAATTTTTAGAGATTAACGATCCATGAATATGGTGTTAGGCTTAGATCTATGATTACCAGAAGTTGCCTTTTTGCCCATCTTAAGTAATACAAATAAATTCTGAGTTGAAAGTTCATATGTGCTAAACGCTGAGCGGAAAGTAGAAAACCATTTTCATCTGCCTACTTCATTCTATCGAAATCTTTGACATTACCTTTGTGATTGCAGCCAACATTTCAGAGGTATCCTCAACCAGAAAAGGAATATCAGTCATTTTCTCTTATATATGGTGATGGCTCATTGGATTTGGTAATTGCAGTCCCTATTTTTTCCTTCCATTTTTCATGTTGTAGTGTCCTCCTGTGTAGCCTTCTTATAATCTGCAGTGAGCTTGTTCTCCATACTTCAGACTTATGCTATTGTGGTTTCCTTAATGGTTACTTATCATCAAAGGATCATTAGATAAACAAGTAGCTTCAAATTGACCAATCTGATAACTCTATTGCCAGATATGCAAAGATAAAGATGAAGCTGAAGTATGGTTTACTGGTCTAAAAGCATTAATATCCCGCTGTCATCAGCGAAAAGGGAGATCTTATTCAAGGAGTGATGGAATTTCATCTGAAGCAACCAGTCCTCGAGCATACACACAAAGGAGCTCTCCTTTGAGCTCTCCATTTGGAAGTGTTGATGGTTCGCAGAAGGTTTTCTTCTTCATTTCTGTCAGTTTGGTCCCCTTCCCTGTGTTTCACTATGATGTATACTGAATTAGTTATTCTTCTTCGCGCTAATATAGGACGGGATTGATGCCACTCGTTTTCATACTCCATACGGGAGTCCTAAACATGGTTTAGAGAAGGCACTCTCTGATGCGATGCTATATTCTGTTAATCCAAAGGTTTTATATCCCTCAGAATCTACATGCAGTTCTGTTCATTCTGTATCATCAGCTGGCTCAGATGGAAAACAAGTTCAATCGAATGTTGTGAATGGGGATGCTTTTCGGGTTAGTTTGTCAAGTGCGGTCAGTTCATCCAGTCAAGGGTCTGGTCTTTACGATGGTGATGCTCTAGGGGACATTTTTATATGGGGGGAAGGAACTGGTGAAGGTATTTTGGGTGGTGGAATGCATAAAATTGTAAATGGCCGCAGTCTTAAGATGGATTCTCTTTTCCCAAAAGTACTGGAATCTGCAGTTGCTCTAGATGTGCAGAATATAGCTTGTGGTGGGAAGCATGCTGCACTAGTAACCAAGCAAGGGGAGGTCTTCACTTGGGGGGAGGAATTTGGTGGTAGACTGGGGCATGGGGTGGATTCCGATGTCTCTCATCCAAAGCTTGTAGATTATTTGAAGGGCATCAATGTTGAACTTGTAGCATGTGGAGAGTACCATTCTTGTGCTGTAACACTTTTCGGTGAGTTGTACACATGGGGTGGAAATAGTTGCAATTTTGGGCTACTTGGTCATGGAAATGGGAAAAGCCAGTGGATTCCAAAGAAGCTATGTGGTCCTCTGGATGGGATACACATATCATCTGTATCTTGTGGTCTGTGGCACACAGCTGTTGTAACCTCTGCTGGGCAGTTATTCACCTTTGGTGATGGGACATTCGGTACCTTGGGTCATGGGAATCGGGAAAGTGTGTCTATACCCAGAGAAGTCGAGTCACTTAAGGGGCTCCGTATTGTGCGTGCTGCTTGCGGTGTATGGCACACTGCTGCTGTTGTTGAAGTGATGGTTGGCTCTTCAAGTTCCAGCAATTATTCATCAGGAAAACTTTTTACTTGGGGGGATGGAGATAAAGGACGCCTTGGACATGGAGACAAGGAAGCTAGACTTGTTCCGACGTGTGTTCCTGCTCTCGTAGAACATAACTTTTGTCAAGTTGCATGTGGACACAGCTTAACTGTTGCACTTACTACCACAGGCCATGTATACACCATGGGCAGTCCAGTTTACGGTCAATTAGGTCATCCTAAGGCTGATGGAAGGACTCCTAGACTTGTCGAAGGGAAGCTCACAAAAAATTTTGTGGAAGAAATATCTTGTGGTGCTTATCATATTGCTGCTTTAACGTCAAGAACTGAAGTTTACACTTGGGGCAAAGGTACAAATGGACGGTTGGGCCAAGGTGATACAGACGATAGAAATTCACCAACTCTCATCGAATTCCTCAAAGACAAACAAGTGAAGAGTGTTGTTTGTGGTGCCAGCTTCACTGCAGCTGTCTGTCTCCACAAATCGATCTCTTGCATTGATCAGTCTAAGTGTTCAGGCTGCCAGCTTCCATTTAATTTTAAAAGGAAGCGCCACAACTGTTACAATTGTGGGCTTGTATTTTGTCATTCATGTAGCAGTAAAAAGTCACTTAAGGCATCCATGGCGCCAAATCCAAACAAGTCTTATCGTGTATGTGATAACTGCTTCACTAAACTCGTGAAAGGTCCTGAAACGGGATCTTCAACCCATTCTGCTCTCAGTAGAAGAGGAAGTATCAATCAGGGAGGAGTAAATATAGAGGTGGAGAAGAGTGAAAAATCAGATTTGCAAACTCATGGCCAACTGAGTAGAAATGCTTCAATTGAGCCTTCCAAAGAATTGAATGGTGTTTCTATGAATCGAAATAAGAAATTGGATCACAGTAGCATTCGTGTTTTGCCCCTCCCTGCTGATCAAGTTTCTCATGCTAACATTAATTACTTCAGAACTTCTAATGCATTATTTGGATCATCCAAGAAATTTTTGTCAGTTTCTCTCCCTGGATCAAGGATTGTCTCACGAGCAACATCACCTACATCGAGACGGTCCAGTCCACCACGAGCTGGAACACCAACACAAAATCTTGCAGGTTTTGCTTCAACCAAAATTGCCTCAGATGATGCTAAAAGAACAAATGATAATCTAAGTGGAGAAGTAGTTAAATTGAAAACTCAGGTATGTAGGTTTCTTACTTTAGAGTTATATTTTGACATTTTTGTTTCTATAAAGTAGATGCACATATTTGTGTCAGTTGATTGGATGTCAAGCTATCATTTTTTTGTAGGAGGTTAGGATCTTCAAGGAAAGTGTGGTAGTATGTACGAGTATCTTATAGATACAAAAAACAATCTCTTTCAATAATTCAAAGAGCACTAATAAATTTTGAAAACACCTTCTCTAATGATCCTATTTTATTAAAGGAGTTGCCAAATATTACTCCCTCCGCCAAAAGTTGACCCGGTTGTTTTGACAGTTTCATAGTATTTAATCTATGATTTTTTTCATGAATGTTTAAACATTGAAAATTAAATATTTCACTTGTGTATCGTAATTTGAAATCTAAATTTTCTAAATATATTTTTTCTGGATTCTTTTCCCCTTTTATCTTTGTTAAAATTTGAGTTAAATATTGAACCTCGAAACAGCAAAGTCAAATAACCCAACTTTTGGCGGACGGAGGGAGTAGAAGATAAGGTTTTCACATCCCTGGGATATGTAAAAACTTCAAAAACACCTTTTCTAATGATCCTATTTTATTGGATGAAATATAGAGAAGAAATTGGATCTGGAGTTAATACCATTTATATGTTCCAGAATGTCATGTCCTAGCACAGCTGCTCCTCATCGATTGGGATTTGGCTTACAAGGTTGTTAAAAATGCAGGTCGAAGAACTCACCTGCAAGGTAGAACTGCGAGAAGTTGAGCTTGACAAAACAACCAGACAACTGAAGGAAGCAATTTCTGTGGCAGCAGAAGAAACTCGAAAGTGCAAAGCAGCAAAAGAGGTCATCAAGTCACTTACTGCTCAGGTATTGGTTGCTTTCACTTTAGAACCGTATACTGCACCATTTTGGCGTTGCATGAAGCCTGTTTCTTTGAGAATTACTCGATTATTCAATTATACCATCTATTCAAGCTCCACTGGAATTTAGAGATTGAACAAAAGCTAAAATGAGGGAAACAGACAATGAAAACAAAAGCTAAGTATGTAGTATCTAGATGCTAGCGGGGTCAAAACTCATGACCTTGTACATTTACTCCCTTGAATATGTTATCCACCTTGGGATTTGATTATTCTTAGTTCTGATTGGATTTATGATTTTTGAGAACGTTTGGTTTATGCTTCTGAAATCTCCAATTTGGTGCAGAGTTCCAATCCAAAGAGACAAAAATATCAACAAAATGGTTATAAGGAAAATTGGGTTTTGAGGGTGTGAGAGTGCATGGGGGAAAAGACGGCTACTTTTGGATGGATTGAAACATTTAAATATTTTGAAACCCAAGTTGAGGCATATGTGAGAGTGCAAAATGGAATATGAGAGAGTGTAATAATGTACTAATTTATAAGCCTAAGATATTGTATGAGGTAATTAGGTTTCGGTTTAATTTTTAGTTTAATTTTTAGTTGTATGTCAGTAAGATTCCTTCATTAAAATATTGCTAATTAAATGAACTTAATTTAGCTTAAAATATCATATGAAATTATTAGGTTTTACTTCAATCTTTTACCATGTCAATAAGATCCCTTCTTTTGGTTCCATAATGAAATCATAATGTCAAATAGCTTAGATGAGGTAATTCAATATACATGTAGTTGAATAGGAAGTGTAACTTTATCAGATACAAATATGCCATCGAGTTGAAAGGGGAACAGATGGCCATTCAAACGATCATTGTTTATGATACTGCATATAGGGTTACAAAGAAAGAACATGCAAACCAGGTGGAGATGAGATGTTTCGTGGGATGAATAGCCAATGTTACAGAATAGCAATGAAGTTTTAAGGCCATCCCATTACAAGAATTGTTGTGGAATAACATGTGCTCTACGAAGTGTGGTCTGTTTATGTAAACAGTAATCATTACTCCTCCGTGCCAAACGGGTTGTCACCTTCCCTAAAAAAGTTTGTCCCAAATGTATCGTCACTTTTTCACTTTTGTTTTATTTTAGTCCACGTATACCCTTGCAAATGCACTCACTCTTGCACTCATTGAAGAGTTTAGGGGTGGGTTGGGAGAGGTGAGAATGGGTTTGGAAAGGGTAATGATGGAATTTATGTGAAATGAGTTAATGATCATAGACAATCTTAATCTATACAAAAAAGCTAAAACTGACAACCTATTTGGGAAGGGGGAGTAAAATGATTATGTGTGTCTAATGGCCTAAATGTATCATGTGGGTTAAAAATCTAGTACTCCCTCTGTTCCAAGTGTGTTGTCACAACATCAAAATATTTTTGTCTCAAATGAAATGACATTTTCCCACTTGTGTTTTATTTTAGTCCACTTCTACCCTTGCAAATGCACACATTTAAGGAGTATAGGGAGTGGGTTGGGAGGGGTGAGAATGAGTTTGGAATGGGGTAATGATGGAAGTTCATATGAAATGAGTTAATGATCAAAGACAATCTTAATCTATACAAAAAAGCTAAAAGTGACAACACACTAGGGACGGAGGGAGTAATATTTTTTTCATGATGGTTTTGAGTTTCCATCACTGTCACCAAGTTACTCAGGATGAACAGTTAAATTCCATGAACGATTTCTGTGGAGTCTAGTGGTGAACTTATTTGTACACGGATGAAATTGACCCTGTGTACTTAATTGTGGCAGTTGAAGGATATGGCCGAAAAATTACCACTTGGAGCAGTTAGAAGCAGCAATTCACCAACCTTTTCATATCCTAGCTCAACTCCTCCTAGGGATGTTTCTTCTGTGGCCAGTGAACACTTGAATGAGATTAATTGCCATCAAGTAGATTCGAATGGATCGAGTCAATTTGTGAGTTCAAATGGGTCAGAAACAGGTAATAACTTCCCTTCACTTCAATATGAATCAGTGCCTTTAGAAACGGCAACAAAAAATAGGAACAAACCAGCCAAGGCTGATCCTGCCTATGGAGAAGAGTGGATTGAGCAAGATGAACCCGGGGTATACATTACACTTGTTGCCTTGCCTGGAGGTCTCAAAGACATTAAACGTGTTCGTTTCAGGTATGCCATAAACTATTTCCGTGTCTGGCATACTGATTTATCTAGCAAGTGTTTAGTGGAATTCTGTATTTCTGTTTCACTCCACATGCTCCAAGTTAAAAGGATCCAGTTATTAGTAGATGAAATGAATAAGATTTCATATGATATGTACTTGATCACTATCGGATTAAACAAGCAGGCACACAAGAATCTTTCGCCCTAAATGTAATGTCAAATTCCTTAACTGCAGCCGGAAGCGTTTCAGCGAGAAACAAGCAGAGCAGTGGTGGGCAGCAAACAAGGCAAGAGTGTACCAGAGGTATAATGTTCCCATGGTTGAAAAGCCGAATATTCCCGTTGCAAGAGAAGGAATAGCCCATTGATCAAACCAGATTAGCATGGATCAAAGGTCAGTTCATTTTAGGGTTCACATCTGAGATTTGAGGAAAAATCTACCGCATGTTCTCGATTTTGTTTTAGTTCTTGGGGGCGTATGGTAATTCCTTCTTTCAATCGTCATTGGTCTCTTTCGAAATTTTCCTTTCCCTGTAAATGCATTCCATGTACTGAGGACCGGTAAGAGTTGCTTTGCTAGGTTTGAGTTTTTTTTTTGGTCTGTAAGTAGGTTGCTGATTTTGTATTCAACAAAATCTGATGTAAATCCATAAAGAATTTCAGATTGACCTTGTATAGCATGCGTCTTTCATTGGAGTCCCAATCCAGATTTTATCCTTACAATGTGTTCTGTCATTTCAATGTATGATGAAAACAGGAGCTTCTTCTGTTGGTGGGGCTCTACTTGTAAGAACTGTGGGAGAAAAAAGGTTTGAAATTTGATGGAATAGTATAATAAGTACAGTATTTTATTAAGAAAGCATTCCATAAAAACAGTAAGATGTGCAATAGTATAATAAGTACAACAGTACTTTGAAAGGATAAGAGGTAGAGCGCAATCGTTCACACTAGAGCTGTAATATGAACCGAAATTGTTTGTGAGCGAGTTGGAGGAACTACGTCAAACGAGTCGAGCTTGATGAACCTTGGACTTATCTCAAACCTGACTAAAAGGTTAGGTTTGATTTTGCCTCCTTACAATTGTCATCAAAGTATCCGTGATCTATAATTTGCTACTATAATATGGACACTACGGTTAGAGAAGACAATTTGTCACGAATAAAAGGAATATTCTGGTATATTTCGTAACTAGTCAAATATGTGGTAAACATGTCACTAATAAGAAAAAAAATGTTTAAAACAATATCAATAATAACAAAACATAGAAAGTCAAACAAAACATTTTTATATATTTTTAAATTAACCAAAAAAACCTGAATAAGAAAAAAATGTTTAAAACAATATCAATAATAACATTTTTTATATATTTTTAAAAACAATTCTTGATAGCTATAATTTGATTCAAACGCAACATAGAAAGTCAAACAAAACATTTATTTTAGGGACGGATGGAGTATTTGTATGAATAAAAAATAATAATTTTAAGTTAAAATATTATTATTGATATTATTTTGAACTTTTTTCTTCATATTTCATAATTTTTTGGATATTTTATACTCAATCTAAAATTTATATCAATGATTTGGAAAGATTATGTGAAATAATGCACAATTTATAATGAATAATGACTAAAAAGTTAAATTATAAAGTTATAGGAGTGCTAAACACATTTCTGAAACCATAATGGTCAATCTGACAATTTGCACCACCAAATTTGTTAAGTTTTAACGGTTACTTTGACAGAGGTATACATTTGCAAACAAGCAACATACTTTAGAGCCACAGTTGCAACAAAATTTTGTTATGGTATAAATTTGCAACATATGGCATAGCTTAGGTATATTTGGCGCAATTTACTCGAAATAAAGGATTAATTCCAATCTAGGTGGCAAGTGGGAAAAGGAGGGTTGTGGGGGATGGTAGTAGTGATCGGAATATGGAGAGGGCATGGGCAGTGAAATAGCTGTGTGGATTTGAAAGGTCGGAAAAGGGAGGATTAGGGCTGAGAAACGAATCGAGCCGACTCGAGCTCGGGCTCGAGCTCAAGCTCTTACGAGCCGAGCTTCACGAGCCTCGAGCTCGAGCCCAAGCCGGTTTTAAAGCTCGTGTAATAAACTAGCTGAGCTCGAGCCTCATATGTTCTGCTCAGACGAGCTCACGAGCCTAAACGAGCCCAATGAAATTACAAGTTTACCCCCTTCAGTTAAACATCTTCATAGTTCTAGGCAAAAGTTGCGCACAAGTTGTCTTCTTTGAAGGCAACCTCTGTCTTCCGTCGCACAATCCATCTCACAGCAACATCTCTCTCGAGCATTCAATCTTTCTCTTGAGCAACATCTTTCTCCTCCCTCTTCGACATCTTTCTCCGTCGCACAACCCATCGCACAAAATTTGCATTTGTGTGGTGAGGCAGAAAGCTTCTCATAGGCTACAATGGTAAAATGGTGTCAGCTATATTTGGTTTAATTCTTGGCCAAATTACATATTACTCCCCTAAACTATGTTAACTCGCTCACTTTAGTCCCTGAATTAAAATTTGTTCTCACTCAATCCCTGAACTATGTAAATCCTAGCACTTTAGGCATTCGACTCAGTAACTCGGTTCCAGTGAGCTTAACACCGTCAATTACTTAACGGTTTAGGATTATATTTGTATAAGTTTGAAGTTTTGAAGATAGGAGAAGATAAAAAAAATGGAGGGGAAGTGGTGACGACAAGAGCAGTAGGGTAGTAGGGTGATAGGCAAAAAGAAAGGTTGTTAGGGACAAGAGTATTTTTGATAGATCTAACAGGTTTAGGGTGTTTAAGTATAGATTGGAAAAAATTTAGGACCATGATAGATATTTTTTCTAATGTCAACTAACATTGATATGGTCAAAGGGGTAAAGTGAATACCGTTGCATAGTTCAGGGACTGAGTTGGAACGAATTATAATTCAGGGACTAAAGTGAATGAGTCAATATAGTTTAGTGGAGTAATAGGTAATTTGGCCTTAATTCTTTGTCACAGAATTCTTCTATATCATGTAGGCATGTTGGGTTTCAAATTTCATATCATTTTAACACCTGCAAACTGAGATTTCAGTGACTGAACATACGAGAGATGTTTGAAAGCATGTTGTGCGCAGACTGTGCGCACATTGTGCGCTGAGCATAATATGCGTGTTGTTCTGTGCGCAACTTGTGCGCTGAGAAGAGAATATGATTTGTCATCCATTCTCATATTTCTTCGAGCTCCACGAGCCGAGCCAATCGAGCCAAACCTCGAAATTAAGCTTAAACGAGCTCGAGACTCACGAACTCTCGAGTCGAGCTTGAACCTTTAACGAGCTCGAGCCAAAAAGATCGAGCTCGATAAAGTTTGAGCCAAGTCCAAATTTCACGAGCTCGAGCTCGAACATGCCAAGCTCGGGCTCGGCTCGGCTCTGCTTGAACTCACCCATAGGGAGGATAACTGTGGGTTTGTAAGTTTTAAAAATACTTTGTGGGGACAAAGGGTAATTTTGTCACTAATCTTATAAAAATATTTCATTTTACCACTAACCTTTTTTCTGAGGTAAAAATACCATCAACGTTTCATCTTAGGGGTAAATTTACTACTATTGAGCCGACGGTGCAACGTGACATGATGAAACCGTTAACTTGGAAAGAAAAATTATCCCCCAACATTTGTAGGACATCCGCCGGACCAACATTGGTCTTTTTCCCGCTCAGCCAGTGTCAGAACACCACCAATCGCAACAAATCCATAACATAAAACACGACCTTATCAGCATCGATTCAGTTGACTGGGGCTTTAATTAGTAGCACCCAAGCCACTGATATGTTCCACGATCTCCTATGCATCGTTCGTGACTGTGCTGTGACGTGTGTCACGCAAACAAAACATTACACACCCGCAAGTGTACGAGTCGAGTGTAGCACTCGATGAGTAAGGGTCGAATCCACAGGAACTAGATGCGTGAAATGCTAAATAGTCAGATTGCACTATTTTACCTACCTAAATAATTCTAATGCATAAAAATAAATAGATAACCACCTCGGGGAACGGGTCAAATGCTTCATGAAAGTCAAACATGCATGATTTATATTTGTTGCTAGAGGAAAAGGATTCAAAAATTACCGTCATCTCTCGAGTTAGTTACCGACATGATGGCCGAGATCGATCTCTATTCCCGTACCAACGAGAGGACTTTAGGTGCAAACCATAAAATCCTAAGTGGTTTGACAAATCTCTTGAACTTGCTTTTTGTCCAAAGCTCGGGAAGATCGTTTTCGCGCTTGTTCCCGAGGACCATGTGAGCATATGCACGTGAAATTTCTAACTCGAACATACAACGAAATTAAACATGAAACAAGCTCCTAGCAACAGATATGTATCAATAACAACGATGACAAATTATAAATAAATGAGGAGAAGATTCAAACAACGGTTCCGGCTTTCTCAAGTCACGGAACTTGTTCTTCTACCTCGATCAAGAACAATCTCTTGTCTTGCACCGAGGTGAAGACCATTATGGGCTAACCTTATTCTCCTAAATAACCCCTCCGAATCTCTCGACCGGAGCGGGAAACTCGTGCTCAAATTGTGGTCTACGTTCAACGAGTATCTCTCGAGTACTCGTCGAACACCAAATAAACACAAGCATGCGGTACTATAAATCATGTAAATGTCAAATTTAATCTATTAATTGAGCAACCATGCATCATCAATTTCTCATATGTAACAAGTCCGAAACAAATCAATCCACAAAGACCCAAACCCGAGGTGGTTCGGGTTGTTCTACACTAACCCAATCAACAATTCAAACAATAAATCACAAATCCACACTAATTAACGATGTAAAGTAAAGAAATTACAAAATTAAAACAATAACAATTTGAAGTTGAAGTTTTTGAAAACAATCAAGATAGGAGGCGAGCCCAACTAGTTGGGGAGTGGCCGGATAAGAAGCATTGGAGGCTGGGGGCGCTCTCCGGTGGTATGTAGCGCGCCGATGAAGCTCCGGCGGCCTGGGAAATGGGCTGGGCTGCTGCTGGTGAAGAGCTGGGCAGTAGCTATGGTTCTCGCGAAAACTAGCTGTTGCCGCTGTTGTTGGTGCAGCGAGCTGGAGTGGACGGCTGGAGACAACTCGGTGTTGGTGGATCGACAGAAATGGCTAGGTGAGGTGGTGGAGAGGGGCTGGCTTGTGCCAGCCTTTGGCTGGCGGCGATTCTGGCTCATGCTGCTTGCTGCTCGCGATCTGATGCGAGAAGAAGATGAAGATTGAGCCCAAAATTGGGGCTTCATGTTTATTATTATTGCCAAAATGACCTCATTTTCATGCTTCTCTTACAACCAGTCCATTTAACTTTTCTTCTTCTTTCACTTTAACCACTTGAAAACCTACATAATTTTAGGATATTAAATATATAAATAGTAACATTAAAAATCATAATTAAACACAAATATTGGGGTAAAAAATATATAAAATATACTTTCAGACCGCCTATGCCTCCAACAACGGCAGATTGCTTCATGACCGGACGTCCAGTGATAAACTTGCCCCTTTAACAAAATGTTGATGACATTTTTACCATTGAACCCTAACCCCTCTGTCGAAACCTCTCCCCATTGAACCCTTCTGTCCAATTCCAGAAGTCAGCACCGAGCTCATCGCTAGCCACCTGCACTCGCTGACTATGGTTAACGTCTGGGTGAAGTGACCGACCTTTCGGTTGGTGGCTTCTCAGCAGTTATCCGGCGAGTTTGCCACCAGCATTGCTCCGCCGGCTCTGGAGGTCAATCGACCCGCTTCCGTCACGCAGCTCGTTGCTATCGTTTACTCGCACAGGAACCATCACTTGTTGTTCGCTTAATCTTAAGGTAAGGCACAATCTGGTGAATTCTTCCTCAATAGCTAATTTATTTGTGCATTTGGATTGTAGTAATGATTTGAAGTAGAATCGGAGAAGGCAAGTGCTGCTGTTGTTTATTTTGTTTAATGGCTTAGAACTAGAAACAATTTTTGTGTTCAATTGTCTTTTACTTGGGGCCGCAATGCTCCTATAACATAACAAATGACTCCTTTATCTGATAGGATATAAAACATCTGTTGATGAATCATTTACGGTCCGTTTAGTTACAAAGAAGTTTTCAAATTTTCATTTCCAAAACTTCTTTGTAAATGTTTGATCATATACCTAGTTTTGAAGGTATGGAAAACAAGGTTTTCCAATTTTTGGAAAACTCTAGTATTAAATTAGGGAACCTTGTTTGGAAGGTTTCCATTTTAATACTAGAGTTTTCTAATCTTTGAAAAATAAGGTTTTCCATCTCTTAAAGATTAGTTATGTGATCAAATATTTACAAATGAATTTTAGAAAGGAAAACTTGGAAACTTCTCCATAACTAAACGGACCATTAGTTGTTCTGGTGAAATCGCTGGGTTTTTACACTGGCTTCCAACCCTCTGCAGCCTTCTTTCCATGGGCTGGTATGGATTTATAGAAATTACTATTCTAACTAAGATAACCCGAAATCGATAGCTGATTTGGTTATTGTTCATCTATGAGGCAGTTTTACAGGCTACAGTTTTCATATTTGTTATAAGCTATGCCATACTAGTCGTATATTAGCTTTCACTCATTCTTTTCTTTGCATTCCATGGGTATGTGTACCACCTAAAATGTTTTTCATGCTACGCCGGTTTGTTAGGTTATAAGATGAGCCAGACACAGTTAGGATTGTCTGATGGCACTCCATTAAAGGGAAACCGCCGTTTGAATTGAAGCAAGGTCTTTCGTCAAGCCAGTGCAACGTGCAGCATGTCTCATCAGAACAAGCAGATCACTCCACTCTAAAGAGATCCCATGATCAGGGACCTTCTGCTCAAGAAAATCCAACTCCTAACTTCCAATCAAAGGGAAAGGGCCCTTCAGATTTAGAAAGGGTTGAGTGGGTCGCAGTTACTAAGGCATTTTGTCGCATCACTGCATCAATAATCAAAGATGGGTACGTTGGAAATAAAGGAGCACCAACCTCTCAAGGTTTTGCAAGGATTATACCCGTAATTCAGGAAGAGACAGGCCACCCTTGGACGGTAAAACAACTGCGCAGCAAGTGGCGACACCTAAAAAAACTCTTCAACTTTTGGAAACCGATCCTAGGTAATGCGACTGGCATCGGATGGAATCCTGAAACTGGGACCTTAGCAGCTGATGATGATTGGTGGCACGAGCGGATCAAGGTATTAACTTTTCGTATACAGTATTATACCTTCATGTCAAGTTTCTTGTATGATCTGTTACTAATTTCTTTATTATTTTTTCTTACTTGTAGGAAAATCCAGACGCAGCATCTTTCAAATACAAGGCTATGCCTCCATGGAGTGATCTTCAAACTCTGTTCGATCCAGATAAAGATAATTTGAAGCAGTGTCTTTCATCAAGCCAATGCAGCGTGCAACCTGTCTCATCAACACAAGCAAATCCCCCCTCCACTCTAAAGAGATCTCATGATCACAAGCCTGCTGCGCAAGAAAATCCAACTCCTAACTTCGAATCTCCACTGTCAAAACGAGCTACAAAAAAATTAGCACGCCAAGCTGCAGCAATACAACGATTCCAACCTGTTTGGGCTCCATCTATGCGTACTTCCCTCGAACATCTCCAGCCTGGACAGTTCACCGAGGGGCCAAACATTCCTCTGGGTGGCCACTCTACTCGTGGTACCCAGAATGTTGCAGCTCCATTTGGTCCTTCGTTGCTGCCTCCAAGTCCAGGTATGGAAAATTGTGCATTAAACGATGGACACCAGTCAAGTGAGGGGGAACATGCGCATTCTTCCCAAAATGCTGATATGAGGCAGGAGTTTCTCCAAGCTCCAAAACGAGGCCACGACTTTTCAGAGGACTGCTCTGCAACTTCACGCGCACATAAATCAGGCACCAGCATTGGGACGTGTATGGACATAGTCAGATCACTTCCAGGGGTTACAGAACATGATCCGTTTTACATCGACATTCTTATGCTTATATCCAGAAATGTTGAGATGCGTGAGGCCCTCGTCTGTGGGGTGCACAATCCAGAGGCCAGGATGGCCTATTTGCGTCGGGAGGTTGAGCGTGCACGGAAGAATGGTTCATTGTAGACCATTGTTGTTATGCGCTGAATTTTATATGTTAGTTATTTACTCCTATTTTAGTATTATTGTTAATACTAGTAGTTATCTTTTGTGTAGGTATAATTATTAGCTAGGGAGTTAACTCATTATAGGAAGAAGTTGATAGTTATTGGGTAGTTTTTGTGGGAAAGTCTGTAGTTATCTAGCATCTAGGTGAATGAAGCAGAATTGTTAGCCCAAACATTGCTACTCAGCTGACTTGAATGGGTTTCTAACAATTGTCTAGATATTCAAGTGATATTGTGGGCTTGGTTTTATCCACAAACTCAGCAAAGCGTGTAGTGCAAGTAACCGAAAAAACTTCTACACTCATTTGTTAATAGCTTTGACACTAACCAAATGATTGATACATGAATTTCTTCCCGGTAACCAAATCATTGTCACTAACCAAATGGAGTATGTTAGTAATTTTGACGAAAACGAGCTGGAAATTAACTAGAACGAAGCTAAATGAAACGCATCAACTTTGGATCTGTCAAGTATTGTTAGGTTATAGAGAAAATTTAGACCTGAATATTAGAACTGACAAAAGAAATGGACAGAAAAATATACAAGAAAACAACAGAAAACTGCATTCTAATCATTCCTAGGCAAATGGCATAACTAAAGGAGAAGATCTTACAAAGCTATTTGGAAGCATACATCATACATGTGTATTCATATAACTTCAGGCCGGCTTATAGACATTCTAACAAGCATGGAGGCATAAACAAACATAAAAGTAAAACACTTGATAAACAAAATTCAAGCTCTACAAGATCTCCACAGATAGGACTCAATGATTGAGCATCTCAATCGACCTTCTCTGGTTCATGGCGGTGGACATGATGGCCAGGAGATGAGATATGAAGTACCGAGCCAGTCACCTTTAGTGATTGCTTAGCAAGGTCCAGAGTTTTCTTAGCAACCAACCAAATCATCCAAAAGAATCCGACCCAACCTATTTAGAATAGAATGCAGCAGAAAAATGAGGATTTGTACAAGAACAGGAAAACTAAAGGCTGTAAAACTTGCATGAAGTGACTCAGGTTTAAGCCTGGCGATGAAACTTTAAGAGAAGGAATTAAACCCAGTGGTCTAGGGTGAGGAGTATAGATCTTTCCATGTACAAAAAGTGTGTGTAAGACATGAATGGAAGTAAATGGAACCAATTAACTATGACTTTGGAAATACGCCTTCACCTTCCACTTGCATCACAAAAGGGAACTACTTCAGTGATCTTTTGCAACTCAACTTAGCCAATCCATGTCAAATGACTGGATTAAATAGACGCAATAGCTAATTGCAACATGCATGCATGTGGAGACATCTATGACAACATGAGATAATTCGCTCAGTGATAATGTCAGCAGAATGGCCGTGTAATGAGAAAACTAGAAACTTCAAAAGTGTTCACCTTTTGTGTACTTCTACAGGTTCCTTACTAATCACCTCAGTCCTACACAAACATGGCCATTAAATTTCATCTAAGTGATCCACAAACTAAATTCGTGCATAACGAATCCCCTTGCTCCAATTTACAAAACAGGCTGTTTTCATATGCTTAACTCAGAAACTAGAACTTCAACAACAATGCTGAGCCACCTTCTCACTCCATATGGATTTTATGAAAAATGACAATCCAAGTTGTTTAACATTCTATTTGAGAAAAAAAAGCCATTCTACAAAAAAAATTGCAAACTGATTCCTCTTAAAGATACAGCTGAGCCAATTTTAGAGAAAAATGCTAGTATCTGAATACAAGAATATTAAAGCAATAATAGAGGCACAGATATCAGATATGACAGAAATATATCTCGAGAAGTTTACCTGCAACAACCAAGGCAGCTACAATGGCAGAAATTGTTGCAGTTGAAATGACAAATGCAGCAATTGATAAGGCCCCAATATAGATCGCAGTAACACAGGCAAAGAACAGAGCCAAAAAGCCTCCAGCAGCCGCCAAAGTCAAGAGAAGAGATATAACAATGGCATTCACGGTTGCAGTCAAAAAGAAAAGCATAAACACAAACAATCCTGTCAATGTAAGGAGAGTAACTGTCCCAACCTGCACACATGTTATATCACAATCAGAAGCATCAAAAGGATATCCATTAATGCAAGACGTTGCTCAACACAAGAACAGGGGGAAAGAGACAAGCACAGTAATGATAGAGCAAGGATCTACTTCCTCTAGTCTCGACAAGTGCAATTCCATTCTTTTCTTGGACAGAAAAACTAATGTCAGTTCAAACAACTTGATGCAATGATGCATAAGCAACATATTAAACCTGTCTTCCAAATATGTGCACAAAAAAATAGAGGCAAGTAATATTAAAAGTACTATCAAACTTGTATCGCGATACTCCAATCAGGACGCCAACCAGCAATTTCTACCAACTAATCTGGATTAAAGCTCACTTGCTATAAAACATGAAGAATGGAAAAATCAATCTATCAAGAAGATGAGAAACGAAAAAGAATTAAAAACCAGAAAACAGAATTAGAAGTTGAAAATAGCTGCCAGCAGAAAATTCTTTAAGTTCTTTGTTATAGGCATTTCCAATTTAATCAACCGTTTCTTTCCTATTTTGCGCCCTTCTCCATTGTCCTTTCTAGGCGAAGAAAAGAGCCAAAAGAAAACACACACGTAGCCAAAGCAGTATCGAACTGACGATTGTCTCGAATCACTCACAGAGATGACAAGAAGAGCTCGTAGAGGGCTGCCTCTGCGAGTCCAATGAAGAACATCCCGGGCAGTGTTTCTAGAAGCTTCCGGAAGGCGGGGCCCATTCTCGGCGACGGAGGTTTTGATCCGCTGCAGCAGCGGCGTCGAGTCGGCGGGATCGGGGAAGAGGATGGATGACACCAGACGGCTAAGAACTCCGACGAGCGTGTCGTCGCCGTTGCTCCACGACGGCGATTTCTCACCGTAGATCACCTCCGCTTCGAACGATTCCGTCATTTTTTTTGTCACACAGTTTGTAAGTTTTGTCCTCAATCTTGATCTCAATCAGTATAAGTTCTTCCTCTGTTGCTTTCGGATTGGTTAACTTTATTTAATTTTTTTTCCTTTGAAAACTCGGCGCATTAATATTTTTCCTCGAAACTGTACACACGATGACTAAGTCCTTGTTCTAATCGTCTATAGCCAAATCAGCCCCTGTATCTACAAACGCCTAGAATAAATATATGAATTCTTGGAAAAATCTTATAAGTTTTTTAACATGTTGACATATAAATTCAAGTAATTTATATGTATATGTTATATGAATGCGTCTAATTTCTAAATGTATTTAAAATAAATTAACAAATTATTTTAAAAAAAAATTGAGTCAACACAATGTTAAAAGTCTAACCGAAAAATGTTTGTGGGACGAAGAGTGTACTTGATTTCTCGGTTAGAACTTGGGCTTGTAAGGGAGTAACTGATTGTCGAGTTTTCTCCATGTTAATTTTACCATTCTCCAATATTGTGACGGGAAATTATCCTACTCAACGTAGAAGGGAGTCCCTCCTGTCTGTGCATTGCTGATTCGCCGGTGACAGTGTGGCCTAGCTGAAGGGCTTAATTGCATTAATGCTTTACATGAGGGCTACCCTGAACGAAATGCAGTTAATTTAGAGGTTTTCTGTGACATTTGCCATACAATCAGCATCAGATTCGGGGTGTATTTGGTGCTAAGCTTGGCTTCGCACTTATTTGAACAACTCTTTCCAATAATATTTGATAAATACATGATTCAAAACAATAAATTTACCGAATTTATGGTTGAATTACAAATTTTTAATCATAAAAAATCTTAATTTAATTGATAAATTAGAAAACAAACCATTGATTTCGCATCAACCAAACCAAATGGGCTCTCACAGTACATGATGCAGGTGGATTAAGAAGAGGAGCAACAGCACGTGATGTGGCACGTCTTAATTAAGTGCGTGGATGCCGTATAAACGTCACAAATTTCACACGAATGATGTGTTCTTTATTAGATATTTTTGGAAAAGTAGAAATTGAAAGTACCGAAAATTGATAAAAAATTTGTGAGAATAGAAGTTTAATTTAACATTTTTTTATAATATTTTTTAATAGAAGAACACACCCAAAAAAACTTTTACTTTTTTCCACTAACTTTATCAAAAATAACACACCTAAATTACACAAGCAACTTGCATTTGTGCTAAATCCAAAGGTAGGTCAATAAAGTCTAGCCTACCTCATCCTAGTTTTTATTGACCTACCTTTCGCAATCCAATTAAACAACAAACAATTGTTAAATTAGTTATGTTTAGGGATTCTGTTTTAAGAAATATTCCATTCTTTCCCTGTTTTTTTTAACAACGATAAATAACCTTCATTAGGAGAAATGAGACATACAAAGAAACGGACCGAAACTACCTGCCCATAAGAGCGGCAGTGGAAACACAACTCAACTACAACAAAAACAGCAGCAAAAACAGCACCCCCTAAAAAAATTGGCCAGCACCTCCCCTGAAAAATGACCAACCAAACATCCCTGCAATCTTAAAACAAGAGCAAACTAAGACCCACAAAGCAGATGTACAACAGAACCTCAGCACCAATTGACTTAGTGCAACACTTCGAATTTATGATTAACCAGTCCGAATAAGATGGCGAATCGACCTTAAAATTGTTAATTTAATAATTTATAAGTCTAAAATTTATCTAAACAACATTTTGTATGCAAATTTATGTCTTCCCTTACTCCGATTAATCTCACATAAACACAATTACGTATCACTTTTAGAACCCTTCTTTAAATATGCCCAAACTATCTAACTAGATCATCTCTAATTTTGTTTTCAATTGATGCTACTCCTATCAAACCAATGTCTTCATTTCTTTGTCAAAATTTTAGTTTGTGGCTAGTAGCCACTCATCCATCACAACATTGTTCATTTTGGTTGTGTTTCTTCTTTTACTACCCAACACACCATAAAATAATGACAGGTAAAATATGTGTGTTATATAAAACCAAAATAGCTCTATGTAACTTTTGTACACACATCAATCTATGTTCTACACTTTTTCTTATAGTTTCATGATGTGACTCATTACTTTGATACTATAATTTGAACAGTATTGAAAAATCTAATTATTGTAAACTGAGGTTTTGTTCAAGTGTCCATGTGTTTGCAACAAACTGAGAAAGTTTCAATTTTTTATGAAGAAAAGTGAGTAAGTTACATTTTTACCCTTTATTGTAATGTCTTATGCGGTGGAAAACTGGTAATAATATGAAAATATTAAGGGAAGTTTTTATTTCAACAGCAAATGGAGAGGCAATTGTCATTTGAAAAGCTGCTGATTTTTTTTGCCAACACTTCTCGTCACTAGACTTTTTTGAGCGAGTGCATTTAGAAGGATAAGAGTGAATTAAAATAAAATAGAAGTGGAAAAATATCATTTCATTTGAGACAATTTTTTTTAATGTTATGAGAATACGTTTAGAACAAAGAGAATACCTAGGTCCTAGCTGATTATTATATACCTGGCTAGGGACTAGATGCATGCGTGTCAGCTCGAACTCTATCAAATGTTGTTTCTAGAGAAGAGAGAATGTGGCCAAGGGGAGCTCGAACTCGTAATTGTTAGGCTTAAAGGTACTGAAATTAAGTCAATGGCGGATCCATGATTCAAATTTTAAGTGAGCGGGAAAAATAAAATAAAATAATAGATAAAATTCTTGATAAGTCAAAATACAATTTTTACATAGTATTCATCAAGAATTCGATCCAAATAGATATGACAATTGTAAAACAAAATACCATATGATGCATTATCTAAATTGCGTTTTACGATCTCCAATAGATTCAAAATGATCAATCACTGCCTCCAAATCAATATAATCCACATATTCCTTTTCAATATGAAGCATCATACAACCTGAAAGGTACCAATCTTCCATCTTGTTTCTAAGCCGAGTTTTTATAATTTTTATAGTTGAAAATGCACGCTCAGTAGTTGCAGTGGAAATATGAAATGTCAAGACCAAACGAATCAATCTATCAACCAAAAGAAAAAGCTTCGATAAGTCCGTTTTAGCTAATCGTCTACATAATTGTGCAAGAGAATATAATTTCTGAAAATCCTTAACGGAAACTACTTAACACTTGTAATGCTCTAATTATAACCTTAAAGCTCTTACATCCCAATGTATCAAAGTCTTCAGGTTATAACGTTTATGCAAATTTACAAATCTTGTTCATATCAAACTTCTTGAACTGATTTATGTTTAAATCGGGTTTTCTGCAAGTTTTATGGGCACATAAACTTGATAATCAACCACATATGAGTAAAGAGAAATGTACATTATACTAAATAAGATACTCCTAATTATATTATGCAAGAAGGAAATATTGGCCTTTGACATAATATGTAAAAGAATGCAAAGTCAGAGTCATCATCTCTTATATGACTATATATGACTATATATATATATATATATATATATATATATATATATATATATATATATATCAAAGTGCATGCTAACCATCTAATCTATTTAATTGAACCTCTATATAAAATTGAACCTCTATTGTCTCTTATATAACTCTATTTAATTGAACCTCCATCCAACATGTAAATAAAATTCAACAACAGAAGCAACATTCATAGCAAGAGCAACATAATATCTCCAAATCCTAAAATCATAACTTTTTTCAGTTTTTTGTACAACAACATTCATAGCAAGCAATCAAAAATTGGAACTTCATATTAAAAGTCTAAAACACTAAACAACCTGCACTAAGTTGAATTTTGAATGTGAAGCATAAACACTAAACATTAATGATTAAACAATCCGCACTAGTCTGATCAACGTATACAACATAGATCAATTGAAATTTGAAAACATAAACACCAGGGTATGATCTGATCAACGTAGAACAGAGATCAACATGCATTAAGACCGCCGCCTGACGTCGCCGCCGATGCCGGTTGTGTCGCGGACGTCCCAACAGACCAAGAAGATTCGGTTTGGAGAAGCCAACCTAGCGACCTAGGCGCCGGCCTAGCCACCCAATTCCAGCAACCCCTGAAATCAAAAATCGCAGAAGTGAAGAATGAGGCATTGAGGCTGAGCTTTGTTGGCGGTGAGTGACGGAGACGCCGAGACGGGGAGAATAATTGAGAAGAGCAGGAGCTAGTCTGGCTAGCAATCGTGTTAATCATCACCTAGGTGATATTTCACCCACTAATATAAATAGCTCAGTTACAATGTAATTTATAAGCTCAAATACAACTAACTGAACAATTACATATTCACCTATCATTTTTCAAGTATTTTAGGTGGGTGAAAATAACATTGATGCTAGTCTGGTGTCTGGTTGATAAGCTACTGCTGGGTTGAAATATTTTGGGGATTGGATTGGGCTAGTGGGCTGGACTGAATTAAGGGGTGGGTTGGGTTACGAATAAGTAAGTATAGAGTTTGGGCCAAATTTCGCGCTGGGCCAGCTACAATGCTGGTCCGCCTCTGAATTAAATTTCCTATAAAACAAGAGGGAAAATATAATTTTGGAAACCTTTTGTAAATTTCTTAAAAACAATTTGTTATGGCTAAGGGAAGAGACGGTAAAAGAGGAGACAGATAAAGTTGAATAATTAGAATGAACTTAAGCGGTGTTTGGTTCAATGATTCTATAAATATGAATTCCGTTCATCTTAAAGGGGTATTTACTTGGAGGATTTTAAGAATTCATAAAATGTGAAAATATAGAAGATAAATGGAAATATGAAAAGTTACTGCCTCTATCCCACAAAGAATTGAGATATTTGACCTAACACAAATAAAGATAAGTCGAAGATTTGCATGCAATAAGATACAGTTTGCTTTGCTTTTTACTACTAGAGACGAGCACAGTTTATAAGATAAAACCTGTCCAGAATCAGCCAATGAACTTTTCAATTCATCACGAATCAACCACTAAACTTTTCAATTCATCACGAATCAACCACTAAACCTTTTATCCGACCATAGTTTGATATATACCAATAGAGGGCTCGGGTTCGTGAAAGGTGGCTCAAGTTCAAGATGAGCCGAACTCATAAAAGATGGCTCGAGCTTGGTTTGTCTAATGTTCGACCTTGACTCGTGAGCTCGAACGACTCGAGAAAATTGTGATTTGATTAAGCTCGAAAAAGCTCAATTCGTAAAGCCTAGCTCATGAAACCTATAATGTCTCGAATTTCATGGCCGAAGAACAAGTAACAACTAATCCTTCAAGGTTTCACAACATGAATTGAACTCCAATCTGTAGAAACAGCGTGAATAAATCCAGTAGATAAATGAATCCACATGACGATATCCAAATTAACATAAACAAATCCATAAACAGCTTATAGACTTTATTTTGCAAAGCCTATCCAAAAGAAAATTGCCATTGACCTCCATCGTTTTCCTTGAGATATAAAACATAAGACTTGTGAAAAAAAAAACTTACTGGTTTGATACTTTTTCATGTTTCTTTTCTCATGGAAGGAAAAAAAGATTTGGACACTAGACAGTGGAAACTAAACCCAAATCAATTCACTAAAGCTACAGGAAGCCTTGAAGCATAAGGAAAAATTCAAAGATTAAATAATGGATCAAAGGCCACATGAAGAGGTAGTAGGAAAAATTCAAACATGCTCCTATATGAGAACTACTCCCAAATTAAGTATAGATCCATGCTCCAAATAACAAAGGCTACAATTACCAAACTTTCAAGGCAAAAGCAGGTTACAACACAGAAACAAGATTGTTACCAAATTTATAAGATTGCAATCACTAACCAAATTCATCAAAGAATCCTGCACAAATACTACTTTACTACAACAAATAAACAAGTGACTGCGACATAGAAAACTACCATGATCCCATGCTAAACTCATCAAATTAACTGCATCTCCTTTTACTACATCATTACAATGTTGAGCAGATAAAAAGCAGCTCACCCATTTAGATTATGCAAGTGGTGGTGATTGGTGATTTTAATGAAGCACCGAAACTGAGGCATTAGGAAAAGAAAAGAGAAAGGAAAAGAAAAGGAGAAACTTTGCTCTCTCTAAGAACAAATGGATAAAACGTAAAAGAGAGGTCCAAAACACTTGGGGCACCAAAACAAATGCCCAGACCAGACCCCTCTTCATCACTACCCTCACCCTAACTCTCATTCTCTTCTTAATCTGTGCAATCTCTTCTCACTTTCACGCCTCAATTCCCTTGAAAGGAACCATCTTGAGCTCCTTGGGAAAAGGGTTTGCACCAAACATTCAGGAAATTACTTCCAGCTACGTGACTATAAGAAGTTATTTCAATTGCGTAGAAAAAAAGGGTGAATGGTTACGATTACAAACACAGTTTAGGCATAGGTAGCAATACAAACAAATATCAGTTCACGTGTATGTAAAAAGATTAGCATAGGGTACAAATTTCACAGAAGTCAAACCATACAAATAATTCCCTACTGAGAATGGAAGCAAAGGACTTAAGTGAAGAAGTGTCCCTAGTAAAGAAGAGCTGAGAAATAAATCAGGGGACGATCTGAGAAACATAACACTTACCCGACGTCGCGTCAATCTTGCTAACAAAAGATTTGGATTGCGAATCGGGAACGGCGGGCGGAGTATGAGTGTACCCGGAGATTCGTAAGAAGCTGATGGACGACGGAGCACGGAAGCTGCGGATGGCAACTGGCGAGTCTGGAGACCTAGGTATTTCTCTCTTCTCCGTCAAGTTCGACAGATTTGAAGAGTTGAGAGTCTAGGGAAGTATGTATAGGAGTATTTCTTAAGGTAAAGAGTAATTTCTTATGAAGCTTGAAATAGCTCGCGAACATCACGAGCCGAACATCTAATGTTTGTGCTCGGTTCGAAAATGTATACGAACCAGAAAACTGGCTCGAGTTCGAGTTCGAAGTTCGTATAACTCGGCTCGTTTAACCTGGTTCGAGCTCGAGCTGCTTGCGAACTAGCTCGATTCGTTTTACACCCCTAAGTCACCAATTCAGAAAGGCTCATAATTCATATAAGTAAGCTAATCAGGAGCTAGCTTCACCATAGAACCTCCTCTGATCACACACTATCAGGACGGCCAGCCAGACTGAAAAGGATCATAATAAAAAGTTAGTAAAGAAGAACCAAACATATAAGAGGAAACAAAAAAACACATATTACTAGCACTTTTCATATTCTGGAAGTTAAAACAGAAAGACTACCATCTAGTGAATACTTTTACTTTCCATCCAGTCACCACAACATACCTCCATGAACATGAAAAATGTTTGCTTTCTGACAGAACTTCAAGTTCATGGCTGGAATAATTTCATCAACATCAAAAGAATTGACACAGTTGTCTCACAGCTTGGAATCCTGTTCTTGTTTCCCATTTTCTAGGAATTTTGAGACTAAGGAAAAAGAATGACAAGAAAACATGCCTCCAGATGAAAACAAATCATTTACATGCATAATAAGAAAGTGGTAGTGGACAGAATAGAATGAATCAATGGAGAAAGTGGTATGGTGATTACAAATGCCTCCAACTAGGTATTACTACAATATTGATTGTAATGGGATATGACAGTAACAACTATAAGTGGAAAAAAAAACCTGAGATGATGAGTTTTGGAACTTAGTTCTCATCATTCCTTCTGTAAGAAGGTTATGTCAGAAAGGGCATCTGATCTAAACTTGATCTAATATACATTTTGCATGAATTCATAGTGTGAACTAATTTTAAAAATTAATTAACACTATAAACATCATGTCACCTAACTTAACTTAGTCGAGAATAAGGTGCATTATGATGATGCCATTGGCAGAGAATGAATTACAATGGCTAGTACTGTAATTTAAACCTTACGATTAATGTTACATGCAAGCATCAGCCAAAGGCTTAATGCCGACCAGATTTGTCCTTAGAGTTCGTTTGTACAGCACTTAGCCGAGCCAGGTAATTGCTCTCAGCAAAATCATGCAGTGTCCTGCAGGTTCTTGTTCTGTCCTGATCAGTCTCCTGAGATGTTTCTTTGACAAAACTTCTACATTTGACAGAATTCTGGAGTAGGCAGCAACAAGGGAAATAAGCAGAATAACTAACTTATGTTATGATGCTTGCGTTATCACTAAAATTAAGTAACAGAAAGCTGAAAGAAAGAATGACTGCACCTCCAGGAGTTCTATCATTTGTTCCTCGATGGTTCCGCGCATAGCTAGAGTCTCCACATGAATGGGACGAGTAGCACCCATCCGATGAGCACGGCTAATGACTTGTTCCTCCATGCTGAAGGAAGAGGGAAACAGAAAATCAGTGCATTTACTAAGTGGACAGAGAAATACGGCTAAGTGATACACCAAGACTTCAACTTACCAAACTCGTGAGTTCGTGAAAGCAAAAAAATAGTATGAATGACGAGCAAATATTAAGATAAACTTGCAACAAAGTTTAGCCAGCTTGACATGGAAGATTAAGATATCCATGCACCCAAAGTTAAATGAACAGGGAACAGGAAGGATGAAGACCGAAGAGGCAAGGACTAATGATATCACCTTCTGTCCCAGATTGGCTCCATCAAGAACACGTAAGTCACAAAGCTCAAATCAAGACCCAGTGCAGCACTTCCATCCATCAGGAGAGCCATACAACTGTCATCCTGCTGGAACCTGGCCAGTGACTTCATCTGAATCAGAAATTCAATAAGTGAGAAACATTCTACAGTTGCAGAAACAGAGAGAGCAAGAGAATAAAGTTTTTGTGCTACAATATAAGACAGGCGTTACTACGAGGAATTCACTTGGGCAACATGTTCGCTCATTATTACTTATAGTCAAACAAAGGTAAGACAGTTACCTTGTTAGCAGCATGCATGGGGCTGTACATTCCAGCAAACTCGATGCCGGCAATGGTTAACTATCCAAATCAAGGTCGTAACTTAAGTAAGAATGATTCTTTACGATGAAAGGGAAACCAGGATGCCTCATATTTCTCAAACGAGAAAATTACCTGTTGCTCAATAACATGTATATGCTCAAGAAATTGTGAGAATATCAGAACTTTCTCTGGAATTATGTTTCCGGACTCCTTTCTCACAGCATTAGATGTGCTAAAAGTGGCTTCCACATCATTACTATGAGACGGACAAGAAAGCTTATCAACATTGCCCTCAATTCCAGAGCACTGGCTTAATATGTAAAATTGCTGCAATCCTTTTAGCTTCTCTACAAGGTAAGCCACTTTAGTACTTGACGTTGATTGCCAATCAGGATTCCAGTCATCCTAAGAGCCAGACAAGTAAAATCAGAAAACCACCTTCAGCAAAACAATGAACAGACCAAAAAACTTACCTGTTTATATGAAGGCTGCAACTCAATAAGATCTTTAGGCACAGGCCACTTTGGATTGGGATTTTCCGGCCGTGCTAAAGTTTCAGGGGTCTCCATCTCATACAAGTTACCGCATGCCGGAAAAGCACACTTTTCACTGTCCAAAGCAACACAGTTTAGGCACAAAAGATGCCTGCAAGGTGTAATGATTGGTAGACGGCACCACTCGTTGCATCTATAAAACAGAAGGCAAGAAAAATATAAGTTAATATCAAATACCGAAACATATGTCACTGGAAAGCAAGATTCAGAAGCCATCTATTACCTGAGACAATTGCCACCATAAAGGAGGTTATATTTTATCATTGCATATTCTTCTGACATAGGATCTAAACCATTTTCAGCTAAATCATCCAATGTTTCTTGAATATCATGACCAGCATCCATCACTTTTATGTGGCCAGCCACACAGCAAGATAGCCTAACATTTCTAATGGTTGCACTCCGGAACTTCCATTGTCTAGGATTCAATAAACTTTCAACATGAGAAGGATCATTCCAATCTGCCATAAGTATATTACGACGTACTGTAACCACCAATTCGTTGTAACTTTTGGCATGCTCCTCATTAAAATCAAGGAACGTCACAGTTTTAATACAAGGAGGAATTGTTTTCAAATCGGTCTTTCTAGCACTAATCATGCATCTCTGTAGCAACTGAAGCAAACTTGATCTGCCCTCCTCCATCTGTGCCTCGAATGGTCTAAGAATGCCATTTTCCCATGACTTCTGGTTCTGCCCATAGGCCTCTTCATGAAGGAACTTCAGTAATGGTTGCAGATGTGACAGCTGACTATTAGGAGTGTTAGGTGCTGGTGTTCCCGTTAGTAACCAACGGTTTGAAGCAGTTAAGGAAATAGTCATCTGCAGTTTATTTGTCAGGCCAAGACTGGAGCCCAGGGTGTGACCTTCATCTAAAATGATCCTAAACCAATGTACTTTTATAAGAGGACTCGTCTTATGAGGATCCCATTCTGCACTTAACCGGCTAAAGGTAGTAAGAACAATGTCATAGTCCCAAGCCAGGGTATGAGCAGGAGGCTTTTTATGATCAGTCCAGACACAGAGCCGGAGCTGGGAAGGCCTAACATGTCTGTGGATTTGAGTTTTCCAATGGTCCACTAAATTTGATGGAACAACTATTAAAGTTGCTCTTGACAAATATAACCGGACATATTGTAATGGCTTACCAAGAGAGACTCTGAGAGCAGGTATATCAAATGCTAAATTGTCAAGTTTCTGTGGATAATACCACCTCGTGATGCCCTTTTGTACCTTCTTTATCAGTCCAAATGCTTGAAATATCATGTGGAAAGAAAGAGAAACTTCACCAAGAGAAGTACCAAATACTGGGCCAACTATACCAATAGTTTCCATTTCTAAGAGTCTCTCGTGAGAAAGCCCAACAAGCCAAACTAAAGCTTTCTTTGTTTTAGAATTTATCTTTTCATAGTGTTCTCTGAGCACACTGATAAAAAAAGACACATTCTCCTCCAACCCTCCAGGGCTCTGTTTGTCACAAAATCCTGGCAGATATCTAATTAGCTGACAACTATCCCAAGCTTCTTCCGGGTCACTGCATCTTTGATGAGCAGTATCAGCATTCATACTACAAAACCATGCAGCTTTAGAATCAGCTACACCAGTGTCTGCCAGTTTCCTCCATTTTCCACACGAATCACACTGAACCCACGTGTCATTGAGCATAGCATGACCAGCAGTAACCTTCCAACTCTCCTCACAACTGTCTGACAGGATATTGGAACGTCCTGCTTGCTTTTCAGATGCAGCACATCTAGAGCGACTCCTTGCAGTATTCACTTTTACTTTACTTTCTCTAGGAATATCACATTCACTATCATATGCATAAAAAAGATTTTTCTTGACATGACTCAAGTTCCTTCTGCGTTGAACTGCAGATGCTACAGGCTCGGACAGTGGAGTTGACTTTGATTTCGCTCCTTTTCTGGGGAAAGAAACCCTATCTTCCAAAATCTTTTCAGAAGAATGAATTAGCCTTTGCCTTTTAGGTAAAGTGCAATGCATGGAGGAGAGAACATTGCTACCATTCATACCAGCCCTTTTTCTCAATGTCATGCTATCACATGTAAAGCCGTCATCATTTAGTTCATAATAGCCACACTTCTGGCTTCCATCATGCGTACACCATATAACTTGAGCTCCAAGAGGTGGCTCAGCCAATGTTCCTTGGGTCTTAAGAATTAATGACAGAGCAGTTATTGTTTTACCTAAACCAGGTTCATCGCAAAACAATCCACCCTTAAAATCTCTAACAGAAGGACATGTTCCAGTAATCAGGTGCCCAGAAACAGTATTTACATAGAACAAGAACCCCTCTTCTGAAGAAAACTCAGTGTACAGAGGATGAGGCATAACCTCAGGTTTTCGCTCCCTTTTTAACATCCACTCAACTGCAGCCCGCTGGTGAGGAAAAAGTTTAAGTTTCATACATGGCATGACGAATGCAGCCAGAGACCTCAGATGGTGACAAGTTGCGGACATGCTGGTCAGATCCAGTGGATCTAGTGCCATCATAATGTGAATCAAAACATCATCAGGCACATCCCAAAGGCCGGAAGCACAAGTTGGCTCAGCAGGTTTCATACTCGATGTAATACAAGCTCCCCCATTTGTTATGCTTGGGATGGCCTTAAAGATTTCATGAAGCTCGAATAACCTTTTCCTTGAATGGTCACTGCCATTGCAGTTCAACTTGCACCCAGGAACATGACAATTAGAAACAATCCATATGGCTCGATTGCTTTTCCAAGCATCAATTGTGTCCCCAGAATTTGCTAGCATCAGCCTTCTCTCTTCCCAATCACAACTGCAAAACCGGGAAAATTCTAAAGAGATATTAGATGTCCTTAAAAGAAAAAACGAATAAAAACAGAAACCAGCAGAAGTTAATATAACAAATGGTTCATCACTGATATACTCCTACTTTACTAAATCGGTCCTATTTGCATAAAGAGTCCACCAGCAGAGATGGAAATAGGGGTAGCAATCGGATGGATAATCCGCGGTTAGCTCATATCCGTGAACCGCAAACCGCGGTTTTTTTCGTATCTGCGGTTTGCGGTTTCACCTATCACGGATAGGACTTAAAATCCGTATCCGCGAACCGCGGGTATCCGCGGTTAGCGGTTAACCCTAAGGCTAAGACACTCACAAGTCACACCCACAGAGACACGCTTCATCAGGCTTCACGCATGGGCAGGGCCGCAGCCCGCAGGGCACACCAGTTGGGCCTCACTTAATGGGCCTCAATAATCTTATGGGCTTGGCTTGCGGTTTGTGGGTATCCGCAAACCGCGGATAGTGGATAACCGCGGTGCGGATACGACATATCCGTAATCCGTAACCGCGAATTAACGGATGCGAAAAATAACCGTATCCGCGAACCAGCGGATAAAAATCGCGGTTAAAACCGTCAATGATGGGCGGTTATCCGCGGGTTGCGGATACTATCCGTCCGGTTGCAACCCCTAGATGGAAATGCATTATTCCCCTTAAATTTACAATCTTGCAATAGATTTCCCTTCAAACTTAAGCCTAAACAACAAAAAAGCAGAGATAAGAATCAAGGCACACACCTTAAGTGCCTAAACAGAGAACCAGCCTGAGATCCCGACTTGGGAAACTGCCAGCCAGACCAGAGCTCAATTGGTAGGTAAACGTCCACCAGCACCACCACACGCGCCTCGCCACCATCGCCGGTCTCCACGCAAACAACCCTCGCCTCGATCTTCAGGCACTTGCGAGAAACCAGTGCATGGATCAATTTAACAACACTGAAACTCCCATCAACAGTCCCTATCTTCCTCCTCCCCCTCCGCTTCCCGCCCTTATTCAACCTCTCCGGCGAATCCCCGGCATTGCCATCAAGCGGCGACAGAACGACGCCGTTCTCGGACTCGAAACCGAATCCGTCGGCGGCTGAGAAAATCCGGCACGGAGTGCCGAAGGGAACGGGACCGGCGGCCGTTAGGACAGTGCAGAGGTAGCCGCAGAGCTTGTGGTTACGAACTGCGTCGTCCTCCATTGCGCGGCGACGACCGAATCGATAGCTAGAGACTCCGAATTTAGGGTTTTGGAAATGGGAGATTGGAGGAATCGGTCCATAGAAAGTGGTCGAAGCACATTGGGAAAGTTCCGGTGGCGCTCGCGACACAGAACAGTGTTCGACGAGGAGACGGTTTTGGAGGATTGATTGGCTGTTTCGATCCGGTGACGGCTCCATCTTCTGTTAATTAATTAATCTGTTTCTTTAACTTCTACTTCGGCACAAATACCAAAATAGCCATCATGTTATAGGTAAAAACTACAAATAAACCCCTAAACTTTTCAGGTTGTCACGAATCGGTCGCTAAACTTTTTATCCGGCCGAACAAACCACTGATCTTTCCAACTCGTCCCGAATCAGTTACTGAACTTTTTATCTAGCCGAATAAGCCATTGAACTTTTGAAATCGTACCAATTTAGTCACTCGATGATTTTCAGTTATGTGGCAGACAGAAGAACAACGTGGATCGAGCTGGTAGTTAAACCTAAAGTGTAGTTAAGTGTTCAATTTAAAGAAAAGAGCATGTTAAGAGAATATCACGTCATTTTCCTTCACCCTAACCACACTCTAACTTTCCATTTAATATTCTCTTAACGTGTTTGTTTGAAGTCAACACTTAGAGAAACTTTAGGTTTAACTTCCTACTCATTCCACGCCATTTTTTCGTCTGCCAAATCACTGAAAAATTAAACTGAGTGGTTAAATTGGTACAATTTTAAATATGTAATGCTTTTATTGGCCGGATAAAAGTTCGCCGATTCGTGACGAGTTGAAAGATTCAGTGGTTTATTCGGTCAAATAAAAAGTCATGATGCTGATGGTGATCAAGTACGACAATATTGCTGATAAGATGTTAGGAGATATTGATCAACTATACAGATAAACATTTTCTGATAATGTTGTTTAAGACAAGCAATGTTGTTGATCAACATTAAAATGCTGATCAAGCACGACAAATATACTGATCAAGCACGACAATGATGTTGATTAGGTGTAAGGAGATGTTGCCACCATCCCTTCTGGCGAAGCTTTCTGTCATGATTCTTTCATCGCGATTTCATATCTGCTTCTAGAAACCAACGTAAATCATAAACAAAACCACCACCGAAATTTGGCCGCAATGAAACTTCAGAGCCACCAAAATCGCAAACGATGAAAATTTGATATTTTTCTAACTTAAGAAATATGGATAAAACAATGATGATCACAGTAGGCAGTCATGTTGATATGCTTCTAATCATATCGATATACTGAATATTGATCAGTAGTCTTGTCATGTTGAACTGCTTATTTTCGATGTTGATAAATAGCCTTACCATGTTGATCTGCTTCCGTCTAATGTTGATCATGTTGATCTTCTTCTATCCAATGTTGATCTAGTCATGTTGATCCGCATCTTTTCAATGTTGATTAGTAGTTTTGTCATGTTGACCAGCTCCTGTCCAATGAAAATCTGTTTCTATCCAATGTCGATCACTAGTCCAGTCATGTTGTGTGATTGATAGACAAATCTTATATTTCAAGATTATTTAACAATTTTATGGAAAACACTCATTCACAATACTAAGAATAAGTGATCAATTTAATTAATGGATAAAGATGTAGTACTTAGTATCATCATTATAAAGAAATGTTTATTAATGTAGTTTTCATACATATCTATGGAGTATATTTGATATTTACCATGTGACTGATAGACGGATTGTACATTTCAAGATTATTTAAAACATTTGATGCAAAAAAACTCAATTGCCAATATCGAGAATAAGTGATGAATTTAGTAAATATTTATTAATATTAATGTTAGACAGATTTAAGAAATGTATGTGACACTTGTGTGACTCAAAGATAAATCGTACAAGATTGTTTTAAAAAAATCATTTAGAATAAGTGATAAAGTTAGTAGATAGAGTTGAAGTGTTTCATTCTTGAGAAAAATTTATTAATGTAAATGTCTGACAAATCTATGGAGTATATCTGACATTTATCATGTGATTGATAGACATATTGTACATTTTAAGATTATTTTAAAATTTTCATGCAAAAAAACTCGGTTGACAATATTGATAAGAAATGGTGAATTTAATTAGTTGATAGAATTGAACTTGGAGTGCTTAGTGTCATCATTCTAAAGAAATATTTATTAATGTAAATCTGACAGATCTATGCAATGTAACTGACATACATTTTTTGTGTGATTGTTGAAATATTGTGTGATTGATATACAAATCTTATATTTCAAGATTATTTAACAATTTCATGCAAAAACACTCATTCACAATGGTGAGAATAAGTGAAAATTTTAATTAGTGGATAGAGTTGTACGTAGTACTCTTATCATCATTCTAAAGAAACGTTTATTAATGTAATTGATCTAACATTTGTTATGTGGCTGATAGATGAATTGTGCATTTCAAGATGAAACGGGACATTCCAAGATAAAACATATACACATGAACACACTTTTCCATTATAGTTACAAACAGAATGATATGATCAGTCTCATACTCGACCCAAAGACATTTGTCATCATGATGCGTTGGTGCTTGAATGTCTGGGGCTTGGTGATATTGTAAACAAGCATTGCACCAATAGAACCTCTCTAATATGTACTTGTAACTGCCCTATATCTGTAAATAAACCACAAGAGATTAAAAGCAGTCATCAATTGCCAAGAAAAGTGCCAAAGTCATCCAAATCAGCCTTGATTCTTTCCCATGTAACATCAGACAACCAACCCAATGCCGATGGCTGCTCGATTAGCCCAGGGCGAAGAGAATCGGGGGACGAAGGGCCTCGGGTGGAAATTCTTCGTAGCGAGATAGCGTCACGTGCCGATAGCAGTGATCGAACAGATGAGATTAGAACCAGCGACGCCAACCGATTCGCCAAAGCCCCAGCTGCGGCGTGAATCAATCCTCTGAAACCTTCCCCTTTTGTTTATAATTAGGGATTTAATTAGTTAGCCATCCAACTATCATCAAAAGAACATAAAAACCCCATTTCTTCTAAATGCTTTCAATTAACTCACTAATCCTCTTAATCTTCTTTACTAATTTGCAGTTTAGTCACCTAAGTTTGTAATCATCACTTCCTATTTTAATTACAGTCCTCAAATCTTTTGATAAATCAATTCAGTCTTTACTAGTTTCAGTTATTCACAAACAGGTCACTTTTTTAACTTAGTCTTCAGTTTTAATATTCTTTCTTATTCTTCAAGCTAACTCTAAACTTTTTCCTCAATGTTCAAATTTTATCCTATTTTTCTCTATTTTTCACTTTAGTCCTTCATCTTTTTTGTATCACTTATGTTGGGACTCTGACGGCAGTCAGGGTCACAACAATTACCCTCGAAGTCAAGACCTCTGACACGATCGACAACGTAAAGGCGAACATTCAGGACAAGGAGGGGATCCCGTCGGACCAGCAGAGGCTCATCTTCGCAGGGAAAGAGCTCAAGGATGGGAGGACCTTGGTGGATTACAACATACAGAAGGAGTCCACCCTTCATCCCGTTCCCCCGTCTCCGTGGTGGTGATATGAATGTGAGTCCGTTGTTGTAGTTTGTTCGTCACAAATTGTTCTTCGTCGTTGTTAAATTAGTTCTGCTTTCATCTGATGTTGGTGGTAATTTGCGTTTTCTTGGAATAAACTTTTACAGTGCAAAGTTTCAGTCAATTTGATGCTTCTCTTTTAAAATGCTTCTTGGCTTTTGTAAAATTGAGGGATTTTAATCATGAATTTATGCCTGGTGGCTACATGTAGTACCAGATTCTAAGTTTTGTTTCAAGTTGGCCTGTGATAATGAGTATCAATAAGATTTGTCATTATCTGTTGTGTATAGCCAACCAGGTGATTAAAATATCTTGAAATTGATACTAGAAAGAAGAGTTTTCTCATTATTGAAGTATTTTGAATGATTTTAAATGACTGAAAAAGTTGTGGTCCCCTCAAATTTCAATGCCCACATCAGATATGAAATGAATGATCTCAAGATGTTCTAAAACAATTTTTTAATGATAATGGAGCAATTAGATGCTATGAGTCCCGCTCATCGAGTGATGACATTATTCCCTACAATCATAATCGTTTAGCAAAACACAAATTACGATTAGAAATTAACCCGAAACCTAATCGTAAAAGTTCAAACACAAACCCGAAACTAACTCGATTATGAAATTAACTCGAAAAATTTGAATCTGACTTGATTTGAATTCAGCATAATCTGATGTCAACCTGATATTGTGCCAACCTGAAATGAGTAACTATACAGTGTGTCAGACACACTTTAGCACACTTTAAGTCACACTTTAAGATTCATAAGGATAAGAAAGGAAGAAGAGGAACGATCTTGATGGAGACGACCCGCATTTGTTCCTGGAAAACTCACGACGACTGATCCCCTTCCTTTCCGTGTATCTCTCTCCTCCTTCTAAGTTTGCGTTGCAGTAGGTCAAGTATCTCTATCGCCTCAGATCCATCACCAGAGCCGTTGAGTTCCTTGCCGGAATCGTTTGTAACTTTACTCCCAGAGAAAATAGTTCTGATGCCGGAATGAACCAGATTTTGCATCAAACCGCATCGATCCCTCTTCCTTCATCGTGTTGGCTTCTAAATTGTCAAAAAACTGGCGACCCCCTTCTTCTCCCTTTTTCCGGTGATAGAAGTTCTGGTCCCGGCACAATAGCTTCACGAATAATTATGATGCGCTTGGATACCTTAATGATGCACTCTCGACAAATTATGATGCACACTTATACAAATATGATGTAACAGAGAACTGAAGAAAAATAATGAAAATAGCACCACATCATGATGTATTATTTAATAACCCCTACAAGATAATGCACTCAACTTTGACAATGATATACAATGTCTTTAATATGATGCTCCCGCTAACAACTATTAACCCCTAAAGGGCACACTCTTTGCAAAACGTTGAGCTCAACTTTGAAAAGGACTTACATCGACTTTTATATGATGTGCTTCAATCGAGAAATTATACGCTAACACAAACTTATAGAATGATGGAAATACCCTGCAACATGATGCATTCCCGAGTTGATATGATGTTTAACATCTTCCAAATGATGTGTCGCAGTTCAATAATGATGTGCTAACAACTACTAACCCCTACAAGATGATACGTACAATTTTGAGAATGATGTACAACAATTTCAATATGATGCTCCCCATCTTACTAATGATATTGAGCAAACAGCTACTAACCCCTGAAGAACACACTCGTTGCACGTTAATGTGCTCAACATTTACAAAATGATGTGCAACGACTTCCAAATGATGTGCTGAAGTTCAATAATGATGCACTAAAACAAACTTATATAATGATGACAATACCCAGCAACATGATGTGCCCCCGAGTTAAATATGACGTTTAGCATCTTCCAAATGATGCGTCGCAATTCAATAATGATGTGCTAACAACTACTAACCCTTGCAAGATGATGCACTCAATTTTGAGAATGATGTACAATAGCTTCAATATGATGCACCCCATCTTACTAATGATGCGCTATCAGCTACTAACACCTGAAGAACACACTCGTTGCAAGTTGCGCTCAACTTTTATAATGATGTGCATGAGCTTCCAAATGATGCCCCGAAGTTCAATAATGATTTACTAGCAACTACTAAACTTTGAAGAGCACACTCTTCGCAAGATGACGTGCTCCCATTTGAGTATGATGTTTACTTGCTCACAAATGATGCACTTTAGCTCATAAATGATGCGCCACACAATTTCTCAAAAATGACGCATCTTCATTTGAAAAATGATGTACTCCACACTTTCTGAAAAATTAAGCTCACAGATTTGAGAATGATGATCAATTAATTTTTAAGACTCATTGCTTGCTTGCTTGTATGGTTTTTTCTTCTCACTCCTATCACTTGATCACTTTACTCTCGTCTCCACCTCCTCCATCAACTTAACTTATCATCTAAACAAATATTTAGCATGTTCTAGCAAGATTAAACAAATTAGAATCATGAGCATTTTTTGGACTTCCTCGCGCACATCCGCGCCTTGGTTGGGTGAGTATATATGGATCGACTACTTTTATAGTATATATATTGTATCGATTTTGATCGGTTAGTTTCTAATTAATTTTGTTGAGTATATATCAGTTGAACGTACAAGTTGTTAATTTGAGCTGATGATATGTATGAAATGGAGTAAACTTCGCTGGTGGTCCTGTAAGTTTGTGGGTTGTCCTATTTGGGTCTCGTTTTAAGAATTTGGCTCACTTTAGTCCTGTAAGTTTCAATTGTGTGCACCGTTAGTTCTGTCGTCACTTTTTCCGTTAAAATCACCGTTAAAGTGGTAAAATTACCAAAATATCCTAGATCTAATATTAAATTTAACACCAATCTCTTAAAAGAGTTACAAATAAACCCTAACTATTCCTAAATGTACAAACACACAATCTCTCTTCCCTCACCTCTCCAGCGAAGTTTACTCGTATGGAATGAGTTGTCGTATGGAATACGAATGCATGCCGACAATGATGTTACTTTACCCTTTGAAAGTACAGATTAATTAATTAATTAATTATAAATGTTTTCTTTTTGTAATTTTTGAAAAGTAATTATTAATGTGTATATGAGAAAAATGTTGGCTGAAATTGAAATTGAAATTTGGTTGGAATGAATGGATCAGATAAGCATCAGTAATGGCGATGGAAAGCGTGAGCAAATTAAGTAGACGATGAGCAAACGGTGCACGATCGCACCCAAGAAGCTACAATGGCAGTTTTGCAATTAAACGGTAAATGGCACATTTTGGCATAGCTTAAGCTGGAATTCGAATGGCTCAAATTTGATCCGAAATTAGATAAATCTGATTTTGACCCAAATCTGAATAATGGAACACGACTCGACTCACCCGATTGACATCCTTACTTATATGAAATCCTTACTTACATGAAATTTTCATTTCCAAGACATGAAGCAACGTTTTTGCCCAAAGTTTTTATTGCTTGTTAATTAGGTTAGATTTACATAGACTTATCCAGTTTATTAATTATGAGAGTTATCTTATCCCACAGTTTTTGTTTTTTCTTTTAATTGTTAACAGAAATGAATTTTCCATTCATTGCTGTTCAGGCTAGTGTCAAGTTGATTATATTGAAACAGTTTTTGATGAGAATATCTGGAAAAGTAAGTCACAAACTCAAGAAGTTACAAATCCAAAATTGGCCCCAAAGTAGAAGCAACCTCTTCCTAGCTTCCTGGATGATGATATAGACTTGACAACTTGATACCCTTGGTTCTTGGAAGGGACAACCATGGCTTGGTTGCTTTCCCAATAGTGAATGACGACATTGCATCAGGGCCATGACGCTGCATCAATAGCTCCACCGTATGTGAGAGCATACTTCAACATGTTTCTCAAAATGACGAGGATCCGTGGCCTGAATTTGTGAGATCGTTCGTTAATCAGTCTTTCGGAAATTCTTTGTCGGATAATCAATACCACCTATTATAGGTTCGTCGAATATGTGTTTCTCGATTCCAACCCAATGAAGTCTTCGGACCATTCGAAACATTGAAATAACCGCCAAGCTTCCCAAGCGTCCAATAACTATCCCACATCTAAGAAATGCTAGTTCAACAGCTTGTTTATAAGTATCTCTAGAGCGCTTGTTGTTTGCCTCCTTGGAGGTTTCATCAACCATTGGTGAATAGCTACATATAAAAAATTGATTGATATATTAGCTCTGCCTTCCATCTTGATGAGATCAAGAAATAGAAGGTAGTTCTCACCCTATTTAGGTGAGTAGATAAATTTACTTTTTTTATTTATTTCAAATTTCACTACCTTATTATGAGGGTAAAATGCACGGTTAGTCCTTTAACTTTGCCTATTGTCCTATTTGGGTCCTATTTTAAGAATTTGTCCTACTGAAGTCACTTATCTTCATATTTCGTCCTATTCAAGTCCTTTACCGTTAACTCGGTGTTAAAGTTAACGGATTTCCTGGAAAAATGATTTTTTAGACACATGCACTTTTCCTTTTATACTATTTGCACCCAAAACTTAGATACATAACTTTTTCATCCTACACTTTTTCACCTTCACCGGCGCGATCGCGAGCCCAAGGCCTCCGATCGCGAGCCCGGGGCCGCCGATCGCGAGCCCGGGGCGGTCGATCTCGAGCCCAGGGCTGCTAATCTCGAGCTCTGGGCTGTTGACGACACTGGTGTCGTTCCAGCGGTGGTCGGCCGACGAATGTTGGGCGGTGGTGGTGGGAGGAGGGAGGAGGGGAAAAGGTATAGGATGAAAAAATCATATATTTAAGTTTTGGGTGCAAATAGTATAAAAGAAAAAGTGCACGTGTATAAAAAATCATTTTTCCAGGAAATCCGTTAACTTTAACACTGAGTTAACGGTAAAGGACTTGAATAAGACGAAATATGAAGATAAGTGACTTCAATAGGACAAATTCTTACAATGGGACCAAAATATGACAATAGGCAAAGTTAAGAGACTAACCGTGCATTTTACCCCTTATTAGGAGTGAAAATTGAATGAACAACTCAAACTCGATTCGAGTTCAGGTCAATTAAAAGCTCATTTGTGGTTCGCTGAAGTAGTTATCAAAATCAATTTTGAACCGATTTCTAAGCTCAATACATATTTCAAACTAAGTTTAAACTTCTAGTTGTTTCCTCATCAAATTCAACTGATCACAAGAAACAAACTTGCCCTAATTAACTAGCCCTAGCTAGCCAATACCTATAGTAGTATGGAAAATATTTTTGTCCAACTCCTCCAACCCCTATACGTGTCATGCCATTATTGATTGGTGATATACATGTAACATGGCTTCAAAGGCATTAGTCTTTATCGCTCCTTTTCCTTGCTCTCAACCTCCTCTTTTGCTCGGAGACCATCTCCACCCGGATAGACTGCTCTAGAGGCTGCAGCAATGCTTGTGGAAATGGCAGTAGGGGCATATATAGGAAGCGGTAGCGTATTAATTGGCTCTAGCCTCTAGGAATGGTGGCAGGGGCTCCATCCAATGGTAGACCCAAAAAATTTTATCGTGGGGGTAAATTTGAAGCTATACAAAAGTCTTACGTAGAAGTATTATAGGGGTTAAGTAATTTAGTTTCTAAGGTAATTGGTAAGAGTGATTTGAAGCATAGTATAAGGATATGAGTAATAAGGTAAGAGTGATTTGAAGCATAGTATAAGGATATGAGTAATAAATTATTAGTATTGACTGTGTGGGATAAATAATAAAGATAAGGTTCAAACTTTTTCTGAATATACTAACATATAGACCATATACTTTTGAAACGTTTAATGGAAGTAATTGCCCCCACTGTCCTCATACCAGGTCCACCTCTGGCTTCAACAATGGGGGCAACACCTCAGGTGCAAGGTGCCCTAAAGTTAGGGGTGCGTGCTAATGTGCTCAACCTAGTGAACATAGTGATTAGGTCTCCCCCGACATTGCCTTGTTTCTCACTCCTTAATGGGGTGGTGGATCTAGAGGCCGCACCTTGGAACCCTGTTAATCATCACCCGGTGATTTTTCACCCACTTGTTCAAATGACTCATCTATAAGATAATTTGGAAGCCCAAGTCCAACTAATTAGACAATTACATATCTATCCTCCATTTTTCAAGTGCTCTAGGTAGGTGAAAAATCACCCGGGTGATAAATAACATTGATGCGCACCTTGCCTTTGCACCGTGGTCGGAATGTTCCCTCTGGCTTCTACTATTAGATCACTATTCTAAAACTCATATGCTCAATTGTTCCCCGAGTACTAAGTGGTTATGTATGTGATTGAAGTGTTTTGCACACTGACGGCTCCACACCGGGGCATTGGGAGCAATTACCTCGACTGGAATTTTGTAAACCTAAAATACTTACCTACATGCATTTGAAAATAGGTTAATATTTTAAATTTTTCTTTGTCCCCACAAATTTTTGCAAATTTTAAAACTTTAAGAAAAGTGAGTATTAAATACATTAGTGTAGTTTTTATTGTACGTTTGTGATTATAGACTGTAATAGACAGTTTATTACAAGCATTCGGACAGTGTATTTTTTTATCTGATTACATATCATGTTGGGAAAACGTATCAAGGTTTGCTCTGAGCAGATGAAATACCTCCGTCCACCGCTAATTTTATTAGACATATCATGCTTTGTACGCGCAGACATATCAAAGCTTTATTTGAAAGATTATACACTTTGAATTTCTTTTTCAAGATTCAATGTTTGACTCAAATTTTAACAAAGATAGCAAGTTTTAAAAATTCAGAAAAATATATTTAGAAAGTTTATACTTCAAATTATGACATGCATATAAATTATTAACTTTAAAATCTAAAAATTCATGAAAAAAATCATAGATTAAATATCAGAAAACAAGAAAAACAAAGTGTACAATTATTCGGGGACGGAGGGAGTATCATTTTGCTTATTCTCTCAATTGTTCATTATGTTCTGCATTGGGATTTGACATTCAGCTTGCTTATTGAAAAAACATTAGTGTCAATACATGAATGGAACTTGGCGACTTGGTTTGTGGAACCATTACATGTTTGTATTCAATTATTTAATTTCACATTCACTTATCATTTTCATTCAAGTTCAAGTTATTCAGTTCTCTAATAAATTGAATAACGTCATAGTTCATAGAATTCTAACCTTTTAATTAAGCATTGCAATTAATAAATTAAATTCATTGTTATTTTCTATTCATATATTTGAGTTACATATGTGGATAAAATGTCTTTCAAACCATTTATATGTTGATATTGGAATTAACCTTTCTTTCCCTTTTTTGTCGGCTGCGGGAGGTATAGTTCATTAGAGGCAACCACCGCCTTTTTTAGCCCTTGTACTTTGATATTTTAGCGTGTACGCTGACCAGTTCATGTTATCGACATTGTCAACACCGTATTTGAGCTTTGCTCGTTGAGACTTCTCTATCTATATGACTTGTTAACGGTCCTTCATTTTTGCCGTAAATCGCCTTGTATTCACGCCGATTAAGCACGTTATGTTGGCCGTTAAAGTCTTAAGTGTACAGTAAAATGACCATCAAACCCTTCCTTTTTCGTCTGGATCGGCATGGCCGCCGGATTGGCGGCGCCGAACGGCAGCCCAAATTGGTGTTGCTTCATCTTTTTGATCGGCGGCCGTGGCTGTCAGCGGATCGGCAGCCCGGCGCCGAACGCAGCGGCCGCTGATCGGCAGCCATTATGTGCAGCCGAAACGGCAGCAGCCAGCCGATCGGCAGCAGCCGCTGGCAGCAGCGGACGGCATATCAGCGCATATGTAAACGGCAGCATCTAGGCCGCGTCTGGCCGCGATCCGGCGTCTAATAAACTGTGGCCGCCGCCGGCGGCTGCCGATCCGCGGCCTGGCCGCCGATCCGGCGGCCGCCGATCCACGCCTGGCCGCTGCCTCGCGCTCGGCCGCTGATCCATGGCTGGCCGCTGCCGCCACGCCGATCCCGATCAAAAAAGGAAGGGTTTGATGGTCATTTTTCACAAAGAAACAGCCAACATAACGTGACTCTAACTGGCGACTACAACCGAGACGATTTATGAGCTACGGACAAATATGACGAAATCTTAAAATAGACTCAAATAGACAAAGTTGAAAGGTAAGGGACTAAACTTGAGTTTACCCTTTCAAAAAGTGAAATTGTGGTGAACATTTGTCAAAAAGAAATGTTAATAATGTCCTAATTCGAGGCCTACAGTAAGAGTTTTCTGTTTGGATGTAGATCACTTCCCTCGAGTTACATACAATACACGAACGTTATGGAGGAAAAGCTCACCTAAAATTACATTTCACAGAACATTATCAGCACAATGAGAGCTTTCTGCGTATCTGAATTTGGCAGTGTTAATCTCATCACATAGATATCTATTTTCCGATACTTTTGATAGCCGGAACTCTGATCAAATCAGAAACTCAAGACCAGCAAGCTACTGCGGTGTTTGTGAATGTGGCGGTGGACCTGGTGGCGGAGGAGGCAGGCCAGATTGACCACCAGACTGCATAGGAGTAGCATATAGAAGAATATCGAAATCATGAAAAAAACTCGAGTTCAAACAAACTGAAGGCAGAAGAACGGAATTTCTCATATATATCTTCACAAAAGCTTGACATAATACAGACACTCATGCTTCATTTGGGAAGAGCGTCTGAGATTAGCGTAAGAGGTTTAATTTTTTTGTTAACGATTATGATAGAGCGTTTTCAACCTCTAACGCTGAATGGTAACATTTTCCCAAACAGACCATTAGTCTAGTAATGAAATGGAAGAGAACGATTTGAAGGTAAAGCAACAAAGCAAAAAACCGTGACTGAGATAGCTGACTGCTGCAGAAATGAGCTATACCTGGAAAGGGTTAAAGCCAGGCATGATAGGCATCTGTCCTGTCTGTTGCCGATTGAATCCGCCCTGGGGGTACATTTGATTTCCGCCTGTGTTAGGATGGCCCTGCATATTTGGAAACCCTCCAACTGAAGGACCACCACTCGTGGGCATGGATCCTGAGTGCATCGGATTAACACCCATAAAATGTCCTTGTGGCATAGGCGGCGACATCTGGTTCATTGAACCTTGCATCCCCTGAAATGTATTAAGAGGATTGCGTTACTCCATACAGCGAATAAAAGCTCATGACACAATGCTACTCCCTCCTTCACATAAAGAAAATTGTGTTTGACTCGGTTCATTTTATTACTAGGAAGAATTCATCATTGAAAAAATACAAGGGAATTATTTTGGGGGGGAAAAAACCCTATGGTTCACCAAAAACTACAATATTCTTTGGAGAAAAGATTCACCGTAAAAGAGACCAGCTCTTCAAACTATGAAGCCATTGGCAAACACGAAAACACCATTTCTATCTGTAAATATTCAAGCCGCAGTTCCTATGAGAAGAACATCACTACTACTAGCGTTGCTAGCAGTTTGCACTTCTCACCGGCAGGAAATACTAAGTTGAGGCACAAAGAATATTTGAATAAGTTTTCTTTCTTCCATTTAGATAGATCTAGCAGAAAATAGAATGTAAAGCCAAACATAACAAAGAAAGCTGCAACTTCCAACTTTTCATAAAAAGGATGATATGAACCAGAAATAAATAAAATACCCCTCCATCACAGTAAAATAAATGCATTTGTTTTTCAGCATTTAATCTATTTTTTTCGCTCTCAACATTTTGATTTATAAAGTCAAATATTTTTTAACTTATAAATGAATGTTTCTTAAAAAATTATTCTTAATGAAAATTTATATCAAACACAACTTAAAAAATCTCAAAGGTGAAAATAGTCAAGGCAACTAAGAAATCATATCATACCATTTGACCAGGCAGATGTGGATGAGACATAGGCATTGATGAAGGTGGAGGCAAGGAAGGTGGCATTTGAGATGGAGGGCGTGACAAATGAGGATGCGGAAGCAAGGGCATATGAGATGGAGGCTGTTGCTGTGGCATGTTTGGAGGTGGCATAGGCAATGGGGGCATTTGTTGCTGAAGTCCCTGATGCTGAGGGTTTTGATATCCCTGTGGCTGATTTCTGAGAAGATGGGAAGGGGGTGGACCGGGAGGTAGAGGAGGTGCTCCAGGAGGCAACTGACCGGGCATTGGTTGCATCTGATCACCCTGACCTGATCCATCCATTGATAACTGCATTGGTACTCCAACACCCGGAATTGTGCTCTCATTTCTTAACCCGGGAGGAAATGGCCCGGGTGTTGTTGGACCTTCAGGTGCTGAAAAATTGCCTGGCAGTCGCCCAGCTAGAGCAGGGTTTTGGTCGCCATAACCTGAAATTGATTAATAAATAAATAAATTTAGAGAATTTAATGGTAATTTCAAGTTAACGATACAAGTACTAACTAGTTACTAAAGGAAGAAAAAGGTAAAAGAGAATGCTTGGCGCAAGTATTTTTTTAACCAGTCCTCATAGCTGGGACATCATGTCATAGGTTTGGCTCATAGCATAAATATAAACCAGATAACCAACCCAAGCGTTTTCCCACAGCATTTAAATAACTCAATTAAGATGCGGCTCCACAAAATCATACTATAAATCAATTCTTGAGAACATGGACAACATATTTGGAAACTAATTAGCTTTCCTTTCATAAAAAAAAAATAGCTTTCCCAGTTTTGAGCACTTGGTAGGAAATAGACATGAGCAAGAGGATACTGAGGAAGGAATATAACCTTGGTTCTGAGAGATGTTAAATTTATCACGAATAGTGTCCCCAGGTCTATTTCTGCACCAAAACTTAGTTGAGTGGTCATTACTCCCACTGCAAAAGAATGAAAGAGGTTAGCAATTGAAACATCTACCGACATGGACTTAGGGTAGACAAACACACCCAACAATATCAGAGCATCTCAATCAATAGGCTTCAACAGCCATAAAAGGAAGAACGTTACAAAGAAAACAACATTAAAGCAAATGGTATCTTGTATCCGATTATGCAGAATATAGGATAACTTTGAAATAAAAACTGTTTGGAAACAATCGAAAATCCTCTAACAATGTCTATGAGGCACTTCTTGGTTTACCATACTACTCTCTCCATCCCAATTTTTTAAAACATACGGGTATGCAGGGGTTTTAAGTAGAAAATCTTCCTACCTTTTTCAAATTTACCATTAATAGATATGTTATGAATTCTGAGGAAGGTAAGCGTATGTAGAGTAGATGGAGAGACCATGAGTGTGATAAAGTGTACTTAAAAATGTAACTTACAAAATAAGGAAATGATGAAAAGAATTCGGAACAACCCAAAATAGCAAATGCCCCGGTGAATTTAGGATGGGAGTAATAACTACATCAACATCATCTGCATCTTTCCTAAGTATAATACTCCATTAAGAACTGCAAAGTACACAGGTCCCTGTTTAACATATGCATCCAAAATTATGTGAATCCATCCAAATCAGTTATTAATGATACTCCATCTGTCCCACTAAAATTGATACATATTCCTTTTGAGGATGTCCCACAAAAACTGATCTTTCCTTTTAAGGAAAATTTTACCTACCTATTTTACTTTATTATCCCTAGTTTTCCATCCCCGCTCAAAAAGTTATTCTTGTTGTACATGCCTACTTTACTTTTTTACATCAAATCTTCTTCACAACTTAATATCCATGCTCAATCAAAGGTATCAATCAATATGGGACGGAGGGTGTGGATAAGTTTACCTGCAAAGAAGATACCCAATTGGATGCCACGCAATATCCCACACACTGCCATCATGAGCATTGGGAATCTCAACCTGAGGATTACCATGCCTGTACATCAGCGTAGTATAGCCATATGAAAATATAATCATTCAACAGTGACAAATTGCCATAGAAAAACTAGTAAAGACAGTATTAATGAGGTTGAAAAAGAGGTTGCAGAAAAGAAATTTCTGTGCGATTGAAGCAAAAGCAGCTAAGAAAAAGATTATCACGCCTGCTAGAAATTCTTATAAAATCCAAGAATCAAATCATTCCACATTAAATCATCAAGAAAATACTGTTAACCATATAGCAAAGTTGATTACTTAACAATACTGCATGTATTGCCAAGAAATACTTGTTTCGTGGTTCAGGAGAACTAACCCAACAATCCAATGGAAGATGGATCCATCAGCACTCCCACTGACAAAGTATTCTTCATGGAAAGGGTGCCAAGCCAAGGCTAGTTCAGACAGAAAGATAACATTCAGAATTGTCCTTAAACTTCAGTAATTTGTTATACAAGAGAAAACTTATGGCAAATTCATGCAGAGGAATGAGGACTTAGAAAAAGGAAATATGAGCACACAAATTAAGGAATAATATCATATAGTTACGCTTTCCTGATTTTTTTCATTCACGGTATGCAGTTAAAAAAGTCGACTGAAAATGTGAGAAGTTGCATAAGATTGATGGAAAGAGAATAATATGGTAGAATTTCTTGAGAAAACTTTACAGCTAAGGAAATGCTTCATTTGCTTCAAGATAGCCCAAAAGGAAAACATTTTGTTTGTTTGGGATGGGGACGTGAGTAACTTTCCCAGAGATAGACACAAACAACATGAGTAAATTCCGCTGGCAGTCCCATAAAAATAATTATTATTATCCTGTTTTGGTCCTGTTTTAAAAACTTGTTTTGTTTAAGTACTATCCTATGGTACTGTGTCTTATTTTGGTCATTTCCATCCACTTAAGCCGTTAGTTCTAACGGATTTATGTGAATTAGCCGTTAGTTCTAACGGATTTACGTGAATTTACTCTTTTACCCTTATGAAAATTTTACTTATGTCCTCAAACTTATAGTTCCCTAAAATTTTAATCCCAAAGTTTAACTAGTATCTATAACCCCATCACCCTGCTTCTCATCCTCATCCTGCTCATCGTCTTCTTCTTTGCAAAAGAAATTAGCCAAGACAGTACCTCCACAACCACCGCCCCCCGCTCACCCTTGCCCGCTGCAGCGGTGCCCACGTCCTCGAATTCTTCCGATACCTTGACCAGTTCGGGAAGACCAAAGTCCACACCCCCATCCGCCCTTTCTACGGCCACCCCAACCCTCCTACCCTCTGTCCGCTCCGCCAGGCCTGGGCAGCCTTGATGCCCTCATCGGCCGCCTCTGAGCCGCCTTCGAGGAGAACGGCTTGCCGCCTGAGGCCAACCCCTTCGGCGCCCGCGCCGTCCGGCTCTACCTCCGTGAGGTCCGCGATTTGCAGTCCAAAGCCAGAGTGATCCGTTACAAGAAGAAGCGGCGGGAGTGGCCGCCGCCACAAAATACTACTAGCAGTAGTAGCGCTCATCCGCAATTACCACCGCTCTAGTCCCCGCCTCCACCGGGCGCCACCAATCATCATCTCTGCTAAAAATCAGTACCCAAACTGCAAATATAATTAGTACTCTACTAATATAGTCCTAGTATATATAGAGTATGTCATAGAATTAGTTAATCAATTAGCTAGCAAGTAGATGATCATATCAGTTAATCAATTAGCTAGCAAGTATATATAGAGTATTGCAAAAGACATGAGCCAAGAGAAAGAAGAAGACGGTGAGCAGGATGAGTATGAGAAGCAGGGTGATAGAGTAATAGATAGTAGGTAAACTTTAGGGTTAAATTTTAGGGAACTATAGACATAAAGTAAAATTTTCATAAGGGTAAAAGAGTAAATTCACATAAATCCGTTAGAACTAACGGCTTAAGTGGACGGAAATAACCAAAATGTGACACAGTACCATAGGATAAGACTTAAACAGGACAAGTTTTTAAAAAAAGACCAAAACAAGATAATAATTATTTTTATGGGACTGTCAGCGGAATTTACTCCAAACAACATTGCATGAGATAGCAAAAAGTAGATGACTATCACATTAATCAAAATATTTTACTGCAGGTGTCTTCTTTTTTAAAGAAGTTTAAAAAATAGTTTGAGTTTTTTAAAAGTAGAAAGAAAAAGTTGGACGGATAATTCAAATTAAAAAAATTTGTGAAATTGTTAGTGCTGATGAACCTGTATTAAGAAATCATGGTCAAAGTCATTATCAACTTCTCCCCTCCTATTTAGTTCTCTTCTAGCATATTACATAAAAGTGCACAAAGAAAGCCTAGCCATTACTGTTGACATCCAACAGACTAACTGATTGATTCACATACTTGAAGGAGTAGTAGTTTTTATGTTTTGCCTGTAACCAGTTAGCTTTAAAACATTACATGGTTATGACAATTTATCTTAATAGCTCTTCATACGTTTTAACATATAAGTAGCTGCAAGCAGATAAAATATCCGTTGCAGCAGAGGAAACCATGTCTCGCTGGTAGAAATAACTAAGCAGTATGTATATACGTTGCCCCTTGAACTTGAGTAAGAGTTCAGAATACCACTAACCAGTGACCTCCTTTTTGTGCCCATGGAAAGATTCAAGCTCCTTCATAGCCCTTATATCATAAAGCTACAAGTTGAAGGTGCAAAATAACTATCAGATGAAGGTGGAAGACAAAAAACGAACAAACAAAAATAACTAAGAATATTTCTCATTAGACAAGAAAAAGAAAATCACCTTAATAACTTGATCTTTTGAAGCAGTCAGTACCCAGTTACCATTTTGATTCCACTTCACGCAAAGTACAATGTTTTTGTGCTCATGACTGCAAGAGACAGATTACCATGGAGGATGAAGATCTTGGACATTAATATAACTTACCAGTTAATTAGAGAAACACTCACAATGAATGAATCTCTCTGCCAGATTTAGCATCCCATAATTTCACAAGATAGTCTTTTCCACCTGTAGAAAACTCACCATTGTGTGGACACAAAATAGGTCACTTTCAAAAGAAGCATCTACAAATACCTGTTAACTACAAGTCTATAAGACACACCTGAAACAAGTAAGGATGACGTAGGGTGCCAAGCAACAGTCTTGACATCCCAACCATGACCTGCAAAGGTTAAACAAGGTAGAAATCAAATTTCTAGAAGTGGAAGTTTCAGTTTGCAAGAGATTCTACCAACAAGGTATACAACTATGCTTATTTGCATGCACTTATATGTTTATTCAACTTCTAAAAGGAAACTGGCATTTAGACTTCATGACAACTGACTGCAAAGTCAGAAAAATGGTGCGGTAATCTTCCTGTGACCCAGTTACCATTGAATGTCGAAGCTACTACAACATGCAATACAGCCAAGTAGAAGCACACAAATGCAGAAAACCAGAAACCGAAACTAAAGCTTTTTCTTAGAACAAATTTTCTCCTGCCTTATCATTTGATTTCTTTTGTCATGCTTTGTGGTGGTGTTGTATCTGTTGCAGCTCGCCACTACTTTGTAAAACACTTATTTCTTGGTTAATATTAAGTAATTTTTTTCTTAGCAGATAAAAAATAACATGAGTGAGCAAAGCAGTTTTGTTCTTTCTTTATCAAGTGAATGAAAGCACAGTGAAATTTGCAATCCTATCAGTCTAGGTGGTTAGTGAAAGAGAGACAAATAGCTCCTCAATGAAGTGACCCTTAGCCCACACATTTGCATCCTATGATACAGAGTAGTCCAAGACTAATGCAATTCCATCTAAAGATACGTGGTAGTTTAATGCATCTGTGTCCTAAGATAAGGAATATAGTACAGAATGACACAAAGAAAGGTAGTACACTTATTACAAGCAAAAGGAAGTGCTATTCATTTGTAAAAGTGACAAAAACAGTTTACCAGTTAATGAACGTTCTTCTTGGCAACGAGCAAAGTCCCAAATTTTTACAGTATTATCATCAGAACATGAACAAAATTTCAAATCTGTAACACAGAAGCTGTTCGAAAGTTCATTATAAGGGTTTGACAGGTTACGAACTTTAAAAGATAGCTAAAAAAACAGTAATCAGTAATCTGAACCTTAAATCACGGACTGACTCCTTATGGGCAGACTTATTGGCCTTAACATTGTTCATATTGATCTGCCAATACCTACAAGATAGATAAAAATATATAGTCAAAGCGACAATGAAAAATGCATGCTTACAGCATACAATTCAAGATAAAAATGGCTCATGCACAGACTCCGGCAACTAAAAAAGTATGCTTAAAAATGTGGCCTCATCATATTTAATTTAATCATTCGTTTTCTACAAAGGATTATAAATGTAGTACAATTTACAGCAACTAGAAATTGTGTGCTTAAAATAAGAAGTTCTAGATAAATAAATAAAAAAGTGATTTCAATATTAATTAATATGTGAGCCTAGTAAAAACGTGAACACTCACTTTATTGCACCCCCATCATCACCAGAGACCATCCAGTTGTCATTGTGACTCCAGACCATTGACCTGATGGCATGCTCATGAGCCTGCATTGGACAAACATTTTTTTTTCCTTCAGAACCAAAAACTTATTATAGATTAAAAATGTAACAACTTACAGAATTGATTCTGCTATCCATGAAGTGGGTATGTGTGTATAATGACAGCATACAAGTAGTTGAAAATACGAAAACAAGAATCATTTAAAGACGAGTAAAATTCAAAAATTATATCATCAGAAAGTGGATCATTAGTGAAAAAGAAACTCAAAACTTCTAAAAAAATAAAGTCAAAGTCAAACCGAACAGCACATAGCATGACCAAGAGTACATAGACAACATTTATATCATCCATCCCTTTTTATTCTAGTCATGTTTCATCCCCCCCCCCCCCCGTAAAAATGTAAACTTTTACCTCTTTGAAACTGACCTGCATGCATCCAACCATATCCCAAATCACACAAAGCCCAAATTCAGTTTTAATTGTGATTCCAACTAAAAGTGATAATCTCACAATAAAAGGTAGCACAAAAAGGGCTTGACCAAAATTAATAAGATGCTTAAAGGTCACACCTGAATAATCATCTCAAAATTAAATGCCTGACCATTCCAAAGAGTAAATTCACCACTATGCGAGCCAGTGATAAGACGTCTACCAGTTGGTGTCCACTGAAAAGGGCATGGCAAAGACAAGCTTAGTCAAATAACAGAGTGAATCAACTTTCAAAAAAGAAAGAAAATATATATCTGTTGTTGGAAAGCAGCAATGTGTTTCCCATGAAGTAAACCCGAGACTCATAATTCCTTCTCAGAAACAGAAGAGATATCACAATTTCAAACACAGCTCAGCTGAGAGTTAAGACATCCCTAGCTACAAATACTCCTCCCCACCCAATTTTTTATCCCAATCACTTTTTCACAAAGTTCTAGGTCAGTTTTAACTTTCTGTAACATGTATCCAAAATCTACCCTCATACAACCACTATTACATGCCGTATTTGGTTAACTAATTATTGCTTCCTTAGGAAAGTACATCATCATTCCAGAACATCCCAAACTAGAAAGTTGCTAAAAGAATTTAGGAGTCGGAGTAATGAACTTGATATCTGCGGTCTAAATTCTACAAACACGCCTACGTATATATATAGTAGATAATTTGTTTCCTCTCCCCCTAAATATAAAGGAAGCGCAATGGATATAGCCAAACACACCTTATACCACCTGAAATATGCCAACTAGGACCTTTTCCCCCATGATTTTGAACTTGGGTTGACTTCCCTGAACTTTCCAAATTGAGACCTTTACCCTCAACCCATGTACCTTTATGTTGGATATTTCTTCACGGTCAATTGGTAGTTTATTTTCAGTTAACTGACATTTTACAAGTAAATACTATTATTTTGTCTTTACAAAAGAGAAAACTGATAATTTAACATATTTATGACAGTGAAATAATTCAGACGCATTAAAGTTGGTTGAACACGGCTACCCTGTAGTCTGAATTGTTATTTCAAAGGTTATTGCCAGACAGTTGATAGAAAAGCAGATAACTGAATGGGCTGAGGGGGCAAAAGAAGCCTCTCTGCAATCTTCTGAGGACTCTACCCAAATTTAAAGCTAAGGGGTAAAAGGACTGAGTTTCCAAAGCTCAGGGGGTAAAAGGTGTTTTAGGCCTGTGTGTCTGACTGTGTGTGTATGTGTATCTATGGTTATCTTCATCGCTTAATACATATACACAGGAAACACATCTATAGAACGTATAGCAGAACAGGAAGGCTATTCAACAATAATTGGACTGCCAGATCCTACAGACCATACATGCATAAAATTAATCAGTATGTGTAGATGCTGCAAGAAATTAAAGATAATTCAGAATTAAAATAATATTCAGAGACTTGATTTTGGCTTAACTTACCGCAACCCGATTAATTGAACTACGGTTTTTGTTTAGAGATGTGTGAACAAACTTCGCCGCAAAGCTTGTGGATGGATTATCTGAATAGGCTGCTGTAGGCAACAACTGCAGCACAAATTGAGAGGAAAATGAAGATAATAAAGAATGACTCGTATTCAAGCAAGTACTAGCGAAAAAAGAAGTTTGTATACTAACATCGATTGCAGCGGCCGGTGTTGGTTGCAATGTTGTCCTATCCCTTAAATCCCGCTGCCACATACGTATCTGCAAAGATTCACACAAACATGTAAAACCCTGAAGGAAACTTAAATAAAGCAAAATTAAAGGCGGGACTCCGAAAGAAGCAAGAAAACTAGGCAAACTCTGAAGCAACATACATGGCAAAAACAAAATCAAATGGAAGTTTGACTTGTTGACTTTATTTGCTTGGTCTAAATGGCTCAGCTTAATCTCTATCACTAAAGAAGCTAAAGAACTACTGAACCCAATGTCGGCAGAAAGGAAGCAAAGTCCTGATGCAATGGAACTTGAATTTCACCATTCATCTGAACATGAATACACATTAGCAAATAGGCTATGTAAAATAATACATTCAAACATCTATAACTCTACATAAAGTGCCTAAGTTACAATATAGACAAATAACAGGAGAGACAAGTACAAAAATCACTCTGCAAGCTTCAGGGCACTTGAATTACAATATAGACGTTAGCTAATTGGTATTCGGAAAAGATATACCAAAAGCAACCATAGATAAGATACCAACAAGAAACATCACCGCGGTAAGCATAAACAGATCACCTGCATATACCGTACAACAGTGCTAGTGTAGTCAACCGACCTCCTCTGGGTAAGCTTTCTCATTCTCCTTGCTGCAAAGTTGTCTCCATGAGCTGTCAGTGCGCACACTCGTTACATATACCATCATAAACTAAAATAATTCTAGCCTATATTAAATGCCCAAATCAAGCAGAAAGTTGTCACCAGAATTTATGTCAGTGCGCACACTCGTTAATGTTTTGATCTCATTTTAAGCAGTTATTTGACATCACGATGAAAACCTATACGAAATTTACAGAAATACTAAAGCACGCTGCAAGCTGCGAACATTCAGTAACAATGAGCAGAGAATAAAAAGCATACGATCAAAAGGCGGACCCGGAGGTCCGGGCTGATGGTAGTCCGGGTTAAGGTTGGTCGAAGAGGCCGAGGGCTGTCTCATCATCGGCACAGGCTGCGGCGGCGGCCCCCTCGGGTAGTCCCCACCCTGCTGCTGCATTCCGTCGCTGTACATCATCGTCGCTTCAGCGAAACCAGAAATCTAAGGACCGGTGGAGAGAAATCCAGGTCGATTTAGGACGTACAGTAGACCACTGGACTAAAACCCTAAATTTGAGTGAAGTGAGACGAAGAGCGGGAACGGAGCGCAGAAACGAAAGACGCCATAAGGACTTCTGTATTTGCTTCACCTGTGACACTGATAAGCACGCCGGCGTGCGGACGGTGAACAACCTACGGACAAGTTCACGACAGGGTAACCTGAAGTTTTAGGCACTCTTTCTTTCCCTTGTACTTTAAAAACTTTCATTTTAGCCCCTAGATTTAAGCGTGTTAAACTGTTTATTAGTCATTATCTTTGTGCTTAGGAAACAAACTTTGTGAAGAAATATTTCTACTTTTTAAAGATGAATGGGATATTTATGAGTAAAAGGTTGGAGGGAATCAATTAGTCTAAAAAATTTATAATAAAAGATAGAAATACTTCACCAAATCGCTTATTCAGATTTTTTATTTTTAGATATTATTTACCGTGTGTTTGTAACTTCATATTCAATTTAAGGTTTCAACATTTTATTATTTCTTTTTCCGCTCAATCCCTTTTCTCTAACCTTCAAACTTAACTCTTCTCTTGAAGTTCAAGATTGTCATTGATGTATCTCTCACAACTAAAACAATTGCAAATCTCTCAATCCTTTGCGAAACCCTCTATCCTCTCGTAAAGCTTCCGCTCCCGATCTCTTTTTGGTGGCTAGATCTGGCTTCGGCCGGACCCGGCCAACTTTCTTTGAGCCCTTTTCTTTAAATTTTCTTGTTTCTTCATTTGTATCCCCCCTGTCTTTTTCTGGTCTAGTTTCTCCTTTTCATATCTAGCCCCATTTCAGATATGGATAGCGGAGGAGATTTTGAGGTTGGGAGTTTTGAAGATTAGCAGGGGATGTTGTGGGCATGGAGGTTCGGGGATGGGGTGTGGTGTGGTGTCCATGACATGGAGTTGGGTCGAAGTTCGATCGGGTCGTTTTCTGGTCCTGTTGTCGGGCAGAAAAGCTGTGACTGGCTAGGTCGTTTTTCCGATCTTGCTATCCAGCGGTGGTTGCACTACTCGAGGTGAACTTTCTGCCTCTTGGGATGAGCAGAAGTTGGGGATGTGTACAGAATCAGATGGGGATGAAAGGAAGAGACGGACTCAGGAGTTCTATGGTTTCGATTTTGAACAGAAAAAATATGGGATTTGGGGTTTCTGAGTTCGATCACCGGCAAGGAATAGAGTCGAATCAGATTTGGTTTAGCAAGGAGATAAGGAGGAAACTACAAAATTGGTACTTGTTATGAAAACGAGAGAGGTTTAGGTTGAAGGAAGTTAGGCAGATTGATTTCTGGGAAGGGATTGAAGAATCAAGACCGCATGAGCTGAGATAAAAAATCATCAAGCTTAAATTGGGAGGATCGAACCTGGAACAGTGTTTTCATTCCCGGTGATGGTGATGGAGCATGGATAAGTATACTGTAGTACTTGAACTAGTTCTAATACCCGACTTCGTCACGGGTTCACTGAATTAATAATTATCAAAATTTTCAATGTATTAAATAACAATATATCCGGTGTAATAAATTTATAGAAATTTAGTTTTTTAAAAAAACTTTTTGCTTAGATTTATGAAAAATAGTTCACTTTTAAAAGTTTTGGGTTAATTTTATTATTTGAATAATGACATTTATATCAGTTCTATCTTTCATCCAAGAAAATATATCACTTTGTTCGCAAAACTAAAATAAATCAACCTTCCGCCCTAAAACTTTGTTTATCGCTTCAATTAGTCCCCGTCCCCACCACACCTAGCCTACCTCCTCCATGGATCCGGTGACTTCGCCACCGTCTACTGTGCTACCTCCACCCACCTCTATCGGCGGCTCGAACGCTCTCCCGACCTTACACACCCACCATTCCCCAACCCAACTCGCCCTTCCCATCCCACACATTTACCCCAACCTCACCGCTCATCATTACATCGTTGATCCTAATGCACTTCGTTATTCGTTCTGCATGCTGTCGCATCACCCGACTTGTGCCTTCAAGTCCTTCTCGCCTCAGATCCAGGTTCCAGTCACACCTAGGAATAGATCTCTTAGTGTCGGATCTGAGCTATGTGACGATCTTCACGATGCAAAGGTGAGGGGGAGCCGACAGAAAAATGTCAAGGGTGAGGTGGCACGGCCGGGGAACAACTTAGGCTGCTCAATCGAGAAGAGTTGCTTGAGTTTGTTAGAGACAGGGATGCAATTGAGCAATGATAAAGGTTTTGGGGTTTAGGGTTGATTTTGTTTAATTTATGGGCTGATGTGAGGTTTGTTGTGGGTTCCTAAAACCTGATATAGGCAAAACCAAGGTTTTGCGAACACAACCATCAGTTCTCTATCTGATGATTTAATTTGTTTTGTCACTCATCCCTAACTCGATCATGTCATGGGTGGTCATCCCGTGGACCACTTTTGACCATCCGGGGTCATATTGGAAGCTCTCGACGGCAAGCCCAAGCATCATATCGTCGACATAACTTACACTTTTTGTTCACATGAAATGACCGCTCAAGCGCTTGCCACCCAATTCGACGACACGCCGCATCTCCACCTCACCATGATTGTCCCTACTAGCGGTTAAAAGAACATGAAAGAGATCGAAAACCAGATGGAGAAATCCGCACGATTAACGGTAATGAATAAGAGACTCTTAGAATTACCTTTCGTGTTTGGTTGATCAAGATCCGCTCAAAGCATTTTCTTATTGATATTTACCAATTCTTTCTTTAATGGCTTGGGTATCCACCATTCAATCAAATTAATTATCGCAAACAAATGACATGAAAAGGAAAATGTGAGTAATCAAACGTACAAATAAAAATGTTAGTCATTTTCTTTTAAAAGTGTTACCGCAAACATGTCCATAGTGGGTGTTCTCTCCACAACAATTTACGCTAGAAAGGGCACGTTTTAAAATAACATTTTTAAGAATTTCATTCAAATCTTTGCGAAATGTATTTTTCCACACTTGTCTTAAAATTTACAAATATAATGATATATTAAAATCCACTCATCAAATGAATCCTAAAGGACAACTGTAGCCTATTCTAAGCTTAGACCTCGAGCAAACAAAGGTATCTGAATTTCTTTGAATGCACAATTGTGTTTACTCACCCAATCGGCCAAGATGCAAAATTTATTTCCCTTGCTTGCTGCCGGTCTTTGCCGCAAAATCTTCATCCTGTTTGATCAACATAAAAAGTTTGTGCTTCAGCTTAATATTGATTGAACAAATTTACCAATTATTTTGATGACTATAAGACACCGACGAAGAGGTGAGAACAGATAATGAATAAGAATCTGTTAGAATTACATTTTGTGCTTGGTTGATCATTATCTCGCTCAAAGATTTGAGTGGAAAGAAATTTGTTAATCACTCATAACACAATAATCTAAATTTTTTATTGAAAATAAAAAATAAAAAGGACGAAGAGGAAGTGTCTGCTAATATAAATTCACTATCGGGTCTGGAAGTATGAAGTCATAATTCATCCCACCACAAAGCCCGACAAACATCCCACCACATATATGGAATAAATGATGATCTTCGGCATCGATTCGTCCCCTCCAGCCAAGCGTCATTGTCGCACCATCGATTCGCCCGCCTCCCACCACCGAGTCCGCATCGATACTCAAATCGAGCGCTTAGCATTGGGAGGACTTAGGATGAAGGGTTTTTTCATGTTTCGGTGATGGCAGTCGAGTGTGTTGGTTAGATGGCAAGTCAAGCTCAATCAATGGTTAGCGGCGGTGCTTTCGTGCAAATGAGAGTGCAATAGTGGACATGGAGAAGCTCTGCGGTGTTATGGCGGACGATTGAAGCGTCGGTTGGGGAGAATTCTGGCCGATCGATTTCAGCCAATGAGGTGGTCCTCTATCGGATCGGCGGTAATTGGGTTGCTCAGGTGGCGGTTCGTAAAGAATGGCGGTAAGATGATGCATCAAATGATAGGGAGTAATACAAAGGAGGAGGCGGAGCTGGCTGCCTTTCGGCAAGAAAGCTTGTCGAGGATGGTCGTTGGGTGGCGAGCTTTGAAATAGAAAAGAGAAAAGGAAAACGATTAGGAAATAAACGGATGGAGATGAGAGAGAGTGGAGTATTCAAATGCTGTAAAAGTGTGTTTTAATTATTTTTTGTTTGGGGGTGTTTAAATTATTTTAATTACATATGAGAAAACAAAAGAGAGTGATTAGATGTTTGCTTTAACTACAATTGAAAATTTTGGAAGTTACCATATTCAGTTGTTACCTTATGAGATCAGGAAAAAAACTCCAAATCTGATGTGGAGCTGAGGTGGAGCACATTTGGTGTAAGCAGGAAGCGAGTTTCATTTTTTTTTGTTGCAATTAATGCAGTTATCCTGTATTAATATATAATAGTAGATTAGGGATTTTGATATATCTACTATTATATCTTATTATAGGATCATCTACATGGCAGGGCTAGAAAAAGTTTTTGAATATTGAATTCTAGTGCACCCACCTCTGCGCCAAGTCAGTGCCACATGTATGAACACATTTTTTTTCTTGACATGTATGCATATTAATCAACCTACCATTTTTTAAAGAGCAGTTACCATTTTATATGACTTCATTTTAAAAGATGCTTACCATAATGTGTATTTAATGCAATCCATTTATACAAAATTAATTCAATCCATTATACAAAAGATGTATTTAATGCATCTTTCCATTGCTGATTTTTTAGTTTTAAGTATTCATTTTTTCCTCGGTTACAAAACGGATTTCACCATTTTAATGTGAGTATATCCCATAAACACGTTCATGCCATGTAACTGCTATCCATCAGTTGACAAATTATAATACAATTAATATAATGGCCAAACTATTGTGCTTGATTGACGGACATTTCTGTATAAATATTAAGCGGTTGGCTTTAAGATGGAAATAAAACATTAGCGCAAAAGAAATACGGAATCCATTAAACCATTTATGCAGTGACAAATTGATTCCATTTTAAAAACATTGATGACAATTTGACTCCATAAAAAAACTTTAGTGGTAAAAATTTACCAACCTCATACATTGGTGTGACAACGCTTTTTAACATTTTAGAAAAATGTTTGACTCTTTGAACAAGACAATTTATACAATTTTATATCATTTTATATAAGAGTTATCATTTTAGAAAAATGCATGACTCCTGTATTAGATATAATAGTAGATACTTTTATATAATTTTATATCTAAACAGGATGTATGCTAAAGATGATGCAAAAAAACACTTCACTAGACGAAATGATGTTATTATAAAAAAATAGATGGATAGCCTCTTTAGCTCCACATAAACGTTGGACATTATAGAATTGGTACTTGTTGTGAAAACGAGAGAGGTTTAGGTTGAAGGAAGTTATGCAGACTGATTTCTGGGAAGGGATTGAAGAATCAAGACCGATCTTCTCAGATCGCAGGAGCTAAGATAAAAAAATCTTCAAGCTTAAATTGGGAGGAACGAACCTAGAACAGTGTTTTCATTCCTGATGATGGTGATGGAGCATGGATAAGTATACTATAGTAGTATTTGAATTAGGGATTTTGATATATTTCTAGTAGTTGATGTAGCTTTTCACCATAGGTGGGTGTGGTAGGTTTTATTAAAGGTGTTGTAATTTGAGGAGTTTGCTCCCAAAAGTCTTTTTTAGGAGATCAGGTGTAAAATTTTTGAATATTTTATTTATATAATTTTAAATTGCGGTTCAAAAAAATCTCTCACAACCAAACACAATATCACAACAACTATATTTATGTCAAAGCGAAAGCAATGTACAATCAAAGGTCCATTTGAGTATCATTCCCACTCTTTTGTTAACTTTTTTTAATTGAATGACTTTCATTCGACTAACACGACTGTTGCTGAGACACAAAATTAACGAGGAATAAATCCTCATGACAAGCTAAGTTAAAAGCTCTAAGCAAAGTTGAGCAATAAACATGCCAGAGTAACATGTTCTAGCAAGGGAAGATAAACATAATTGCAGGAAATAAAACTAACTTAACCAAATAAAGTAAGGAAAATAGATGGATAGCCTCTTTAGCTCCATATAAGCGTTGGACAAACCCGTGATAGGATCCCAGAATTGCATCCAAACTATACCACTGAAAAGTCCAACAGAAGGACTGAGATAGTAGGCACCAGTGCGCAGCATACTCAAGAAAAACATAAAACAACCAACTCTCACCTTACAAGCTCAATAAGAGCTAAAAACTGCATGGCCCTTACATAAGTGTCTACCAGAAAAGCAGCTACAAAGAACCAGCTCCACAATCTTAACAACACATTCATCCAATACGCAATATACAAAAACAAGCAACACACCATCCAAGTCAATTGTAGTAGAGAACAGGTAGAGCGGGGAGACTCGAAACCTACCATACATGAGAGACGAATGCTCATCGGTCCTGGTATGGTGAGCCAAAGCCCGACCTTGCCAAACCGGTGTCTTCCTCGTCCCCCGCCTGATTGTCAAATTCCTAGGGACCCGCGGCTAGGACCAATTCACTATGTAGAGGAGGCCAAAGTTTACCGCGGCCTTACTGCATTAAAAGTCGCAGTAAATGTCAAGTCACAGTAAAAGGTCCAATTGACGTCGCAGTAAGCTTCCACAATAAACCTTTTTTAGAGTTTCCCCATCTCATTTTCATCCGCCCCTCCCCATTTTTTCTCATCTTCTTCATTCTTCCAACTTTATCTTCTCCTTCATCTTCTATCTTCTTCTTCTCCTCCTCCTCCTCCTCCTCCTTCTCTTTCTCTTTCTTCTTCTCCTTTGTTCTTCTTCTTCTTCTTCTTCTTCTTCTTCTTCTTCTTCTTCTTCTGAGCTGATATATATGGGCCAGCCCATACGGCTGTATTGTCAAATGCAAACGCCATATGGGTCGCTGGCCCACCACACCGACCTCGTAATTACGAGGGCCCTCTTACCAAGGGCGGCCCGTATAAACCGCTGGTCATAAAACGCTTTGATGCCTCCTCAAGGCAGCCGTTACACTAGTTATGGCATTAAGCCAAAGGAGAGGAAGTAACTCCACAATAACTCCACGATTATTACACCATTAAATACGTCGTCATCCCACCATGGGCACATTTATGGAGATTCTCCAGCATTTAAGGCCCCATAACGGGACCTAGCACCACCCTATATATTGGGTGGTGCCCGCCTTAAATAAGGTAACTACTACACACCCACACTCCTCTTTCTGCCTCGCACCTGAAAGTGTCTTTTGCCTTGTCTTTCCAGTACCGGAATCGCCCGCATCGCTTGTCGAGGATCCTCGATCACGGAGGTTACTCTTTGGCTATCAATTTGGCGCTGTCATGGGAAAGAAAAACAAGCCGTTTTTCCTTTTCTACTCAACTTTTTCCTCCTCTAACCGTTTTCATGGCGAAAACAAGAACTCACAACAGTGTACATGTTGAGGATGCTGCTTTCAGCTCCTCCGATGTGCCTCCACCACTCCCTACTAGCGGGGTAACGGGGACGCAACAGCCCCACAACTCTCAGTTGGTGGCAATCCCGCCACTCCCTGCTACTGACACCCCAGGGGTGCAGCAGCTCCCACAACCGCATGCAGCTACTCGACGTACTCGCTGGGACCTCGCGACCCCAGCAGTCATCGTCGATCCCGCTCGATAGCACTGCTCCAAAGCGAGCATGCTCAATGAAATGAAGGCCTTCATGGTACAAACCATCAAGGCGGAAATGCAGGCTGCTCGCCTCCCGCCCCAACGACCGGGATGAACAATCCCGAGAATCAAAACCCGTCTCGCCGCGAACCTTGATGTCGACGATCTTCTTAGAAGAATCAACGTGGTCGAGGAACAAAGTTAAGACGCTAAACTTGGTCCTCGACGACATCGATGTTCTCCTCACCCAACCATTCACAGAGGAAGTTATTGCCGTCCAGGCACCTGCCAGCTTTCGAATGCCAGTCATCGAAAGCTACGACGCGACGACAGACCCCGTTGACCATCTGCGGCGTTAAATCTCCCAAATGGAGATGGCTCGCGCCTCCGACCCCATACTGCAAAGCTTTCAGCTCCACCTTGAAGGGGGCTGCTTCAACATGGTTTGGAACGTTACGAGGCCAGCATTTTAAATGCTTTAAGGACCTCGCCTCATCGTTCCTGCGCCACTTCATGGGAGCTCGACCTCCCCCCAAGACTGTCCAACACTTGTTGAGAGTGAAGCAGCAAAGGGAGGAACCACTCCGTGATTGCATCCGGCGGTTTCAGTGCGAAGCCATCCAAGTCAAGGGTCTCTCCTCGGACATGCAGCTCCCGGCCGTGACTCAGGCCTTCAACGCGAGTCCAGGCTCGAGTAAAACTTTAATGAAAACCCCGTAAAAAACGATGGGTGAGTTCATCGATCGGGCAACCCGGTTCATGAACTCCGAGGAGATGAATAAGCCTTACAACAGGCCCCCCACAAACGACCGCAACAAGAAATTTGACAAGGGGTCTGCTTCATCGAGGTACCAGTCCTCGAACACTGGTCCGAGGATCCCCGATCACCACCCCGCACTTCGTGACACCCGCACGAACATTCTTCTCATGTTGGAGAAGCAGAATAAGGTCCCCAAGTGGCCTTAGCCGATCCAACATAAGAACACGAGGGGGTTTGACAAGTACTGCCTCTACCACAAGGACCGTGGCCACGACACGGAGGCGTGCTTTCAGCTCAGAAATCTCATCTCTGAGATGATTGAGCAGGGTAAGCTCAAGGAATTCTTGTCCGACTCCTCTTCCCCGCAAGGAATTCCCAAAGCCGCAAGAGGGATGATGACAGCGACGACCGCGAAAAACGCGCTGCCGGCACAACAACCCTGAGGCAAAACTTACCACCACCACCACCCGCGGGCGTCATTCACATGCTCACGAAATCGGAAGGCGCTTCCTCCAGAAAACGGTATGCAAGAGAAATTTTGCAGATCGACCACCTCGAGGAGAACGTCATCTACCGACCCAATGGGTCAAAGGTCGTCGTTCCGCACTCCGATCCACTGCTTATCACAGCGAGGATCGCCGGTTACGACACCAACCGGGTCTACATCGACACTGGTGCAAACACCAGTGTCATTTTCAAGGACATGCTCGATAAACTCGGGATACACATGTCCGCTATAATGGAGCACCGCCCTACCTTTGGCATCGGCAGGGACATTGTGCCAACAATAGGGTCGCCAACCCGCCCTCATGCTGATTGGGACACACAATTTGGCACGGTTGATCGCCATTCCATTATGACGGAGTTCTTGGTCCTCGAAGTCCCTTCCACATACAACGCCATCATTGGTCGACCCAGCCGGTCGAATTCCACATGAGGTGTGACATCCGCTTCTCTCACGGTCACATTTGCGACGCCTCGTGGAGATGCAAGCATCTACATTGACCAGCGAACGGCGAGGACGAACTACGTGGCTTCTTTGAGTTCTGCGGTGGATCCGCGGGCCTCGAAGAAGGTCGAGGAGCCCGCAGAACCCGACGACAGGCCACGCCGATGACGTGACAGAGGAGATCGACGCTGCCTGTGCAAGAAGTTTAAGGTTGGCAAAAACCTTGAGCAAAAGGAGAAGATGGCGCTCATCCACCTCCTCGAGGCAAACCTTGACGTCTTCGCCCGTAGCTTGAAGGATCTGCCGGTGTCGACCTAGCGTCATCACCCACAAACTTAATGTATTCTCGGACTCAAAGCCGGTTAAGCAAAAGAAAAGGGGTATGGCCCTTCCAAGAAGAAGTTTGTAAAAGAGGAGGTTTCTAAACTCCTCGAAGCTGGAATAATAAAAGAAATTCAGTACTGAGTGGCTCGCTAACATAGTTTTAGGTGACAAAACAAATGGTGAACTTTGTATGTGCGTTGATTTCACGGGCGTCAATAGGCATTGTCCAAAGGACCCCTACCCGTTACCTGTCATCGACCAACTCGTGGACGCAACTTCCAAATATAAATACTTGTCGTTCATGGACGCTAAGAGTGGTTACCACCAAATCTACATGGATCCCGAGGACGCCTTCAAAACGGCGTTCACAACGGGTGATGACGTCTATTACTACGTTCGAATGCCTTTTGGGCTCAAAAACGCTGGAGCCACCTACCAGCGTCTAATGAACAAGGTCTTTGCCCACCAGATGGGCCGTAACCTTGAAGCGTACGTCGACGATGTCATTGTCAAAAGCATGACATTCGAAGACCACCTTCAAGATCTGGCCGAGACCTTCAAATCGTTCCGGCGATATAACATGAGGCTCAATCCAGCCAAGTGTTCCTTCTTTGTTGGAGCCGGGAAATTCCTGGGCTATATGATCTCCGAAAGGGGGATCGACGCCAACCTTAAAAAAATATCAGCCATCACAGATATGGCGCCACCAAGGAACATTAAGGAAATCCAGCAACTCACAGGAAGAATTGTTGCCTTGGGGCGATTCATTTCCAAGTTGGGGGACAAGTGTAAGCCGTTCTTGAACAGCCTTCGCATGAAAAAGGCATTCACTTGGACACCGGAATGCCAGAAGCCTTCGACCAAATCAAGAAACACCTCTGATTTGCCAACATTGAAATGTCCGCAACCGGGATGAACTCGCCATCTACCTCTCCACTTCGAACAAGACCGTATCCGCAGGTGCTCGTTAAGGAGGAAGGCCCGCAACAAAGGTCTGCCTATTACATAAGCCACACGCTACGAGGGGCGGAGGTTAATTACCCTCCCCTCCAGAAAACGATCTACGCTTTGATCGTGGTTGCCAGGAAATTACGAGCATACTTCCAAGCCCACACAATCATTGTCCGAACGGACCTATAAATCCGGGACATCCTAAACAGACCGGAACATAGTGGTCGTTTAGCCCGTTGGTGCATCGAACTCGGGGAGTATGACATCAAGTTTAAGCCTCAACGAGCAATAAAAGCACAAGCTTTGGCGGATTTCATGGCCGAGCTTTCCATTTATCCCCTCGAACATGGTCCTTCGAGGGAACCACCACCGGGGTTGGAGCCTCCCGAGTGGGACATGTTCGTGGATGGTTCATCCAAAGGCCGATCGCCCAGAGGAGGCGTTCATATCGTGGGTCCACACGGCATGGAGGCTAGCTTACGAGTAGCTTTCCAGTTCCCGTCACAAACAATGTGGCCGAATACGAGGCACTCGTAGCAGTCTCAAGACGGCCCCGAGAGCTGGTTTCATGACGCCTAACTGCATACGTGACTCGCAGCTCGTCGTAAGCTGTGTTACGGGACCAATGACTGCAAGGATCCAAAGATTTCTCGAGGTACTTGCGCCTTGTCAAAACTTACAAGGGCAGTTCGAGCGGCTAAATATTAATAAGATCCCAAGGATCAAACACATGGTGACGAGTTGTCTAAGGGCGGGCGGGTGCATTTCTCAAACCTTAGCACAACCTTCGATAAATACAATTCATGCAATCGATGCTAACGCAGCAGCTGATTGGAGGCACCCAATCCTCCAAAGATCTCCAAACCGGCGCAATCGAGGGCCCACCGGTGTTGCAAAAGAAAATAAGGACGCATCCACCCGCCATGTCATCATAGATGGCACATTATGGCGTAAAGGATATTCTGCTCCTTTGCGGCGATGTATTGACCCGATGATTCCAAACTCATCCTGAACGAAGTCCACTCAGGAGTTTGCGGAGCACACATTGGCTCCGATGCGCTAGCACACAAATGCTTGCGTCTCGGTTATTATTGGCCAACTTTGAGGAAAGACGCGCGTGATTTGGTACGAACGTGCCATAAGTGCCAACTCAATTCTCGCATCCGGCAGCCGCAAACGAAGCGGTTACGGAGACATATCCTATACCCTTCGCGTTGTGGGGCCTCGATTTAATCGGCCCAATGCCTACGGCCAAGGGGCAGTTCAAATTTTGTATAGTGGCTGTCGATTACTTCACTAAGTGGGTCGAGGTCCAGCCACTCGAGAACATAACAACCGCCAAGGTCATACACTTCCTCTGGCACGACCTCGTGGCACGCAGACGGGCGCCAAGAGCCATAATCACAGATAATAGGACTCAATTCGCAAGCAAAAAGCCTAAGGATTGTGCCACTAAGATGAACATACAAATGCTCTACGCTCCGTGGCACACCCATCAAATGGCCAGGTAGAGGTAACAAATCGCACGATCAAAGAGGGCTTAAAAAGCGCCTCGATGACAAAAAAGGAAGTGGGTCGAGGCACTATCCAGCGTCCTCTGGGACTATCGAACAACTACACGGGGACCCACGGACAAACTCCTTTCTCCTTGGTTTACGGCGTTGATGCCTTATTACCAATCGAAGTCTCTATACCCACAATCCGAACGCTATATTACGACGCCCCTCACAATGAGAGTGGTCTTCGAGCGCGTCTGGACCTCGTCGAGGAACTCCGCGAGGGTGCTAGACTTAGGCTTATGGCCTTACGACAAAGGGCAAACCTCGATCACAACGCCAAAGTTCGGTCAAAACAGATCCACGTGGGTGGTATGGTCTTGTTTAGGGCGGAGTTGTCGGGTCGTAATCCTGGCCATGGTGCACTTCGTTCCAGATGGGCAGGGCCTTATGTGGTTCACTGTAAAGAAAGAGAAGGTGTATACAAATTAAAGGACCATCAAGGCAAATTTCAAAACTAAACCTAGACCCAAGAACCCGGTGCAGGGCGCGGCGACGCCTCACTCGCGACATCGTCGCGACGAAAACAGAAATTAAAAGGGATACCACTTATGGTTAATACGGAGACGAAAACGGAAGATTCAACGGTTGGGCTCTTCAAATCTCGCCGGAAAATTCTTCGGTAATCGCCAAAATGGAAATTAGAAGTAAAGAGGAAACTCGAGCGCAAATGCAAGGAAAGCAAAATTGGGAAACCGACTCTCCACACGGGTTAAGCCAAAGGAGAGGAAGTAACTCCACAATAACTCCACGATTATTACACCATTAAATACGCCGTCATCCCAATTATGGGCACATTTATGGAGATTCTCCAGCATTTAAGGCCCCATAACGGACCTAGCACCACCCTATATATTGGGTGGTGCCCGCTTTAAATAAGGTAACTACTACACACCCACACTCCTCTTCTCTGTCTGCACTGAAAGTGTCCTTTGCCTTGTCTTTCCAGTGCACGGAATCGCCCGCATCGCTTGTCGAGGATCCTCGATCACGGAGGTTACTCTTTGGCTATCGGGAGCCACTGTTGCTCCACCGACACCTCCGTGACTTGCTAACCATTCATCCGATTTCTGGGTTTTCTGAAATTGTGGATGATAATCCACTTTTTTAAATAAAAAATTCGTCTATTGTGGCATGCCCCACGGTAAGGAACAAAATTGCGGCCAATTTTACCGCGGCACCTACTGCAGGCCTTCCCGCAGTGCTTACTACGGCTTTACTGCGTGACGGGCCACAATAGAGCCCATTTCCCCGACGTAGTGATTCCATATGCTCCTGCTCAAATTTGAAAAGGAAGATGTTACCTTGGTGAGTATCTATTCCATGGTGGACACGGAACCGGAAACCCCCACCTTTCCAAGCATCCCGCATCGCAGCCATGAGGGGCTCAGCCCTTGCGGTTCACACAACCAAAACCTTCAATGCCAGGGAGAACGTCGTTGCCAATTTTGTAGCGGTGACAGCGATGTCCACCTCCATAGCCTCCTTTGCACTTAACGTCATCTTAGCCATCATGTTGTCTAGCGATTCAACAGCCATGGTTCACGGAAGATAGAAAAGCGATGTTGATCAATGGTAGAAAGGAAAACAATGAAGATTAGAAGCAATAGTGGGTTCGATGGTTTGAGAAAATGCCAATTCTCTGTGATGAAAACACAAAACCCTAGCACACCACACTTGGCGGTGGCAGAAAAAAAAATGTTCTTCTCTTTTGTTAACTTTTAACAGGGGTATAGACTTGCATGGAAGACATGCTTAAATTAAAACCAATTAGTAACAACTTTTTGTTTGTGCATGGATGTCCATGGATAGGTACAATCCAAATATTTGCTCCATTTTTCAGCATTGTAGTCATGTACTACTTCTGTCCCAAGATGAGTTTGATTTTTGATGTTGTGTTTGATTCAAATTATTGTTAGGAAAAACTTACTAATTTTTTTCAAATTTTATATTTAGAAACTATAAACATTGGATTATCATTTTCACATTAATTATTTAGTTTCTCACATCAAAATGTTGAAAAAAATGATAGAATAAATGCTGAAAGTGAAACATTTGAATCTTTTTGGGACGGATGGATTATATGAAAGACAAGAAATGAATTTTTTTTCTTCACTTAGCTTTTAGTAGTTATAGTGACAATACACAAAGCTACAACATCATCTCATGAGCAATTCATCAAAGGTCTTCTTTCTATGTCTTTCTGTTTTTCCCCCTTTCTTTTTGATCTATTGGGTGAGGGGAACACATTCAAGCTCAATTTCAAGCACTCCTCTCTCAACTTTTTGGAGCCTAATAGAGATTTCTTGTTTTACTTTTCCATCCACTAGAGTAATGATGCCATCTCTTTCAAGGGTGTTGTCCACATTAGCCACCCATTTCCCAAGCTGTGTAGCCTCACTGATCTCAGACTTTTCATAGGCTCTTGCTGCAGACAGCAATGGTTGAATGTCTATTTCAGCTTCTCCCATGAAGTCATCTGATTTAAATGTGTCTTTGTCATAAACAAGCTGCACCCAAAAAAAAAAACAAATATACTTTTAGATATCATCACTAAAAATTAACCTTTGAGAGATAGAGGAAATTGGTTATAAACTTACTACTTTCAGACAAGGAACATGATCTGGGATTGATAGCATTAGACTTTCATTCCACACTGGATTCAGATTGTTCTTTATAACATGTGTCTTCACCGACTATATATGTTTGGAAAACAAAAAGTGGCATGAGTAAATTTTCTATATATATCTAGAAAATGTAGAACTAATATATATATATATATATATATATATATATATATATTACATATTCTCATTGTAAAATAATACTCCTTTCGTCCGGTTTGATCATTACATTCGACTGCTGATTAACCTAATGTATATAAGTTATATGGAAAAGAAACGTAACAAATCCGTTTATTTATTATATATGTAGAAAAATACATACCTAAATATACTATTAATTAACTAACTAATTTAGTAAATTAAAAGATTAAAACACCCTTCGTAAACATTTATTAAAAGAGTAAATTTGACATTTCCATAATGTGTGTTAGAATCTCGCATAATATGGTGCATATGTGCCCAAAAACAACTGTGTAAACAAAACATCAAATTAAAATCTATATATTAAATCATACTACTATTTTTAATTCAATCTTTTTATCTCACGTATACTTTTTTTTGTTTCCTAGAATTTTCACCACCATAAGAACACACCGTAAAAATAAAAACTTACTTGGTTGCCGAGAGATAGAATGACATATGGGTCACTACTTAAAACATCTCGAACAGCCAAGTTGGTGCCTTTCACAACATTCACTTTAATCAGTCCAATAAATTCAACCATACCTGCCTATAAAAAGTCAGATTTAGAAAGATTAATTTAGAGCTTAACATGATTTAATTAAGATTAATCAATTTGATTTAATTTTTTAATTAGTGGGGAATATATATGCATATATTTATAATTACCGATGAGTTGCTCTTCCTGGGGTTTTTACGGTCAGAGTCTTTATTTCTGACCTTGCTATTACGAAAAGCACTTCCAAGTCGAAGTTTGGTCTGTTGTTTTTCATAGTGTTTCTTATTATTGTCTGAGGAGGAACTACTTGTTGATGCACCATTCTTGTTAGAAGACTGTACAGGGCAAAGCAGTACTTGCTCTGGATCATTGGCATCCAGAAATTGCAACATCTCATATTTCCTCCTGCATTAATTGTTAAAAAAAGCAAAAAGAAAAGTCATGTAAATTACTACACAATCCCTCTTAAATTGTTTGAGCATTTGAGTAGGCATGTAGATGATTGAGAAATATTGAAGACTTGAGGGTAATAAAGTAAATCTGTCAATATAAGATAAAAGTAAGTTTTTTAGTGAACAAAGAAAGTTAAGGGTTAAAAGATAAAATTGGTGTGAAAAAATGTTTTCTTAAAAGAAAAAATTTAATCTTTTTAGAACAACCAAAAAAAGGAATACGATTGATTTTTTTTTAGACAGAGGGAGTAATATTTTAAAAATTTTAAAATAAAGCAATAAGTGGTGATTGTTTAATTCATCCACATATAAATTTAACTATACAAATTATTAGGTGTTCAGGTTTGTGGAAGATAGTTACTACCTACCACCAAACAGTTTAGACTAAAATATACTCTATCGAATAAAAAAAATTCAATTGAATTCCATTTTAGGTTGTCCCAGAAATTAGATTTAACTGTTTCCTTTTAATGAATTTTTTTAACACGATTTTTACCTTATTACACTTAATTTTCTTTTTCCATATCTAAAAAGTTACACTCATCTCTGGTTAATCGCTATGTTTGATTAATCATTGAGGATTATGAAGAGTATAAGATACATAGACCTTTAAAATTTTATACATTCCAAAATCTAATTAAGAAAAAGTTATTAAAGTTTATGTAACATTGATAGAAAGAAAAAGTAGATCCTATTGAAAGCTATGCTGAATTGCTAGAGAAAGAATTAAAGTAAAGATGTAATGATAAATATGTTCATCTTCACCTTTTTTTGCACAATATCTCTCTCATCATATATATATATATATATATATATATATATATATATATATCAAATATTGTAATATAAAACTTACTTAATGAAGTCAGATCGTTCCTCACTTGAAGCATGTGGTTTTGGTTTTTTGAGATTTTGAGGAATGCAAGCTTCATATTTGGTGTTGGCCACATTATTACCACCCATATGTTCCAAAGCCTTAACTTGTTCCTCTGTCCACTGATCTAGCTTTACAGAAACAATCTGTCTCATACATATATATGTACACATGCATCAAATTAGAGTAATTAATTAACCTCCAATTTAATTGAAAGGCTGGCTTTAATTTTAGCTTAGTAGTTAGTAAAATGATGGGTGAGGGGAAAAAATAATCAAATTGATCACTAGATTATCTGATATAATAATAATATCAATTGTTAGATACATAAACCATAAAAGTTATTGGGAAGTTTCGACTGCCCACCGAGATTTTGTACTAATTACAATTAAACCCCATTTTCTGACAAATATCAATTCTTTTTCTTTTCTATTGCATAATTATAATTAGGAATATGAACATTTCATACCTTTGATATATGGACGCCAAGGCTTCTATGGACACCAGAACACTTGATGCAAATAAATACTCCGTGGCTTAAAGAACTAATATCATCCAGAAATGCGAGACAGACATTAATAGAATATAACCAATGAACGTAAATTAGGAACCGAAATATTATCCTTATTAATTATTGGGCATAAAAAATCATCATGAGGTTTCAGGTCATTGAAGAATGATGATGTTGAGTGATAGTTTAACGAATGAGATGACATTTTTGTTAATAAATAAAAATTTATGTGTTAAATGTATCTTTTCAGTGTGAGGGTATAAAATGTAATTTATTAATGAATGATAGTTATAAGTACCAGAACAATCATGAAATTGCACTAAATATCTAAGTTAAACGGTAAATTACGCATTTCAAAAAAAATGATGGTAAAGTGCACTTTTTGATCTAGTTCAATGAGTTTTTGTTTCATGGATTTGATGCTTTATTAAAATTTGAATAAAAATTGTATTTCAGAAAAAATTGAATAATGTTGATTTAAAAGATTGTATGGTTTTTGTTTGCCCCAAAAGAACACACCAGAAGGGAGTAGTACATAAAACAATTAATAGAATATACAGCCATATTCACTGTAGTCACTTACACCCATTTCGGTTCTGGTGATCCACAATCTGCACAAATGGTATTACCATTTTGATGCAACAGAGTCTCCAACCTCGCTTGGGCTCCTGATATGAATTTCTTATTACAACATACAACAAAAATACTCTATGAAATTAATTCGGTATATATATATATATATATATATATATATATATATATATATATATATATATATATATACCGAGATGAAGGCAGTAATATGAAAAAATTCAAGTTGAACTCGATTTATATTTTAGAGACAAGCTCATGCAAACGAACCACTTCCTCCATTATCATTTGACTTCATGTTTCAAGTTTCAATATTTAACTCAATTTTTCACAAAGATAAAGAGTAAAAAAATCCAAAAAAAAATTATTTAACTTTGCATGTTTAAATATTGATTAAATAACATCATAGATTAAATACTAACGGTCAAAACAAATGGATCAATTGATGGAGTATGGATGTAGTAACTTTTACTTCATCCATTCTTGATAACTATTTAGTTTGGGCTAGCTGTCATTAAGAAATTATCTTATTTTTCAAAATGAAACATTTTACTACTAAAATTACTTAAATATCTTCGTTTTTCTTTCCTATCCATCTCTCAATATCTACTTAATCTTCATTTTATAAAGGGGTAAAATCGGAAAATATGTGTATCTACCACTATCATAATTTACACATGTATACACTTTTACTTCATTTTTTTATTGATAGCATTTACCATTTACAGAACCCGGCGAAGTTGCTTGTGGATAATCCTCCTCAATTTGACCCCAATTTGGGGTTTCAGCTCTTATGAGATCAAATAAACAGGACGATCTTGTACCTGAGAATTATAACAGATTGTGTAATCAGTCAAATTTTAAAATATTCATCGCAAAAAAAATTATTTCCAAATTCAGAAAATATAACATGCATAATCCGATGGAAATTTTACAATATAAATTTATGAATAAATAATAAATTAATTTAATTGAGGGATATCAATACTGAAATTATTTTGTTAAGATAATTAATGCATGAATATCAATTGAGAACATGTTTTATTGATATACCAGAATTATCTGTTTGCTTGTGTCTGGGATTCTCTTGTTGGGTTGAGATCTCCATCCTTAACAGAAAACTCACCAATCATCAAGCACTGTTTTAATTTCTTCTACCAGCTCCTTAATTATAATGTGAAAATACATTACATGGATTTCTGAAAATGGGAATCAATAGGAGAGAAAAAAAAACATAAATCTTGAGAATCGAGAATATATAGAGAGAAACATATGAATTTTGGATTTGCAAATATCAAAATTCCTTACAAAATAAATCTATTTTGTCAAGGATTATTTGGACATAAGTAAGGTGAAGAACGAGAGCTCTGAATTTTCTTTCAAATGGAATAAAAAGGGAATTCTTGAATTGTTTGGGAAGGAAATTGAAGAGAAGATTTGCAAAGAAGAGATGATTGTTGGAAAATAATCGAACATTTTCTATTTTGCAAAAGGACAAAGATTTGCAATAACAGAATGTGGAAGTTTGGGACAAAGATTGTTAATGGATTTGTATAAAACTATTCTCCACACACCCGTTAATAGGATCCATTCATATAATTGCATTTTGGACCCTAGCTTTGTTGATATTTTTTACTATGCTCCTCATATTAAAATATACTAGTATTTAGAAGTTATAAACATTAACTAATCATTGGCTTATACGTTTTTTTATATCTATTCTGCTCTTATGTTTTTTGGTCGTTAGATGGTTGCTTTGACTTGTGTGTTACCATGCTCATTTTCGGGCTACAGTTCTTTCTCTTTTGGTATAGTCACGGTGAAACGACATTGGTTCAGTTGGAGTCTAATTGGTGTGCTTTGGTCGAAATTGAAGATTTATATTATTTCACTATGACGATTTATGCTCCTTTCTAGCATGCTGCTTTCAAGCCCTTTGGTGGCTTTGAAGAGGGATTACTAGGTGGTATGATGGAGTATTCGTCACTTCGTCTGTCTTGCTATCTTTTTTCACGTCTGCTGCAGTGTATTTTATGGTTGATCTCTTTTTAGAGCGTGCTTTGTTTGCTTTAGTTTCTTTTCTGCATTGTGGTTCTTTGGACACTATGCCGGTTTGGCGTTTGACTGTTACTGTTGTTGATCATTAATACTCCATTTGTCCCTCAAAAGTTGTCTCATTTGTTTTGACAGTTTCACAGTATTTAATTTATGATTTTCTTTCATAAATGTTTAGACATCGAAAATGAAATATTTCATAGGTGTCTCATATTTGCAATCTAAATTTTTCAAATATTTTTTTTAAAAAAAATTTCAACTTTTTATCTTTGTTAAAATTTGAGTCAAACAATGAACCTTGAAACAGTAAAATCAAATGCGACAATTATTCAAGGACGAAGGTAGTACACACTACGTGAAGAGGTTTCTTTTCACTGCGGCCGTAACTGCAGTTACGGCTACAGTGAACGACTCCCCACAGTGAACGAACTGCGTGGCGGTGGCGGTTCGCTTTAATGCAGCCAAAATCGTAGTGAGTCCACAGTAAGCCCTCGTGGGCCATGTGCCCTACTTACCACATCCCTATTGTGGCCATGTACTGCGGAGGAGGCCGCAGTAGACTCTTCTATATATACCCCCATTTCATTCCAATTCATTCAACACTTTGCAAAACCTCTCCTCTCTAAACTTCAACTTCAGGTAGAAGCTGCGGTACCGTCGATTTTAGGTGTATTATTGAGGTAATAAATATTTTATGTATTTATTTATAGTTACATAGTTTTTCATTTAATTCAATTTAATTTATGTATTGGTAATTTTGTTTGCTTTTTAATAATTTAATTAAATTAGTTGAGCTATAGTTCCTGTCTATGAAAACGTGTAAAAATATATTTCTTTACACTTTATTTCAAAATTTTGGAATAACGTTGTAAAATAATATATTGTACAGAGTTTTCATGGATTGCCCAAGTTGGATAGTTTGTAAAAGTTCACTATCGGTGTATTAAACTTTTATGGTTGTGCATGTAAAACTGAGCGAATTACATAAATTTCGGTCGCATTTTAGTCTTGTTCCACATTATACCTGTTCTGTGAGTAATATTCCGGAGAAATGGTATAGTGTGGAACTAAGGCGAAATGTTGCCGAAATCTATGTAATTTCAGTTTTACATACACAACGATAAAAGTTTCTTCACTAATAGTACTTTTATGAATAGGATAGGACCCATACACCATGGATTAGGAAAAAATGATATGTGAATATATATTTATATATGAATGTATGTGCAGTATTAATTAAGTACTTTTTTGTTTGTTTATTGTAATATATAATTAATTGTCATGTTTGTTATTGTTTTTATTGATGAATGAATGATCATAGGAAAGACCATAAATGGGCGAAGGACGTGATTGGATATATCGGCGCTTTGAGGATGAGACTCGCTATATAAATGAAAGGTTTTGGACTGGGCTTCAGGAATTCTTGGATTATGTTTTTTTGTTGCTAAATCAAATGGAGAAGAACTGGTGAAATGCCCGTGTAAAATTTGTAAAAATAGATACTATTATGATCGAATTACAGTTGACAATCATTTACTATTAGACGGATTTAAACCCAATTATCATGTGTGAGATTGTCATAGTGAACGACCTGAGATCAATCCATATGTTTATCGAGGTTATCGATTTGATAAACTAACGTCAACATCATCAAATCGCGCAAGTATGAGTACTGCAGTCCATAGGATGTCTCCGGATGAGGACTCTCCTCATCTGCTACTTTGTTTTCGTTTATGATAAGTAAATTCCGCGTACAGTCCCATTTTAAGTTTCGGTGACCTATTTTAGTCCCGTTTTAAGTATTTGAGTCAATCGAATCCCATTTTTTGAATTCGTGACCTAATAAGGTCCTTTCCGTCCACCCCTTCCGTTTTATTGGACGGAAAGCTGTGAAGTGTCGAATTTGCCCTTAGTGTGTCTGAGTTGTCAGCTGAGGTGGATATAAAATCCGAAAAAAAAATCCGAAAAATCCGAAAAAAAAATCTGAAAATCCAAAATAAAATCCAAAAAATCCGAAAAAATAGGAATTAAATCATATAAAGAGGAATCATATAATTATATAATTATCATATAATTATATAAAATATAGGAATTAAATCATATAAAGAGGAATCATATAATTATATAATTATCATATAATTATATATCCGAAAAATCCGATAATAATTAAATAATCCGAAAAATCCAAAATAAAATCATATAATTATATAATTATCATATAATTATATATCCGAAAAATCCGATAATAATTAAATAATCCGAAAAATCCAAAATAAAATCAAATAATTATATAATTATCATATAATTATATATCCGAAAACTCCGATAATAATTAAATAATCCAAAAAATCCAAAATAAAATCATATAATTATATAATTATCATATGATTATATATCCGAAAAATCCGATAATAATTAAATAATCCAAAAAATCCAAAATAAAATCATATAATTATATGATATAATTATATGATTTTATTTTGGATTTTTTGGATTATTTAATTATTATCGGATTTTTGGATATAAAATTATATGATAATTATATAATTATATGATTTTATTTTGGATTTTTCGGATTATTTAATTATTATCGGATTTTTCGGATATATAATTATATGATAATTATATAATTATATGATTCCTATTTATATGATTTAATTCCTATTTTTTCGGATTTTTTTAACAGTACATTTTTTTTGTTTTATATATACATGAAGGTAGTATTTATAATTATATGATAATTATATAATTATATGATTTATTCTGATTTTTTGGATTATTTAATTATTTTCGAATTTTTCGGATATATATTTATATGATTTAATTCCTATTTTTTCGGATTTTTCGGATTTTATTTTGGATTTTTTGGATTTTATTCCTATTTTTCGGATTTTATTCATATTTTTTCGGATTTTTTTGATTTTATACCCACCTCAGCTGACAACTCAGACACACTAAGGGCAAATTCGACACTTCACAGCTTTCCGTCCAAGAAAATGGAAGGGGTGGACGGAAAGGACCTCATTAGGTCACGAATTCAAAAAATAGGATTCGATTGACTCAAATACTTAAAACGGGACTAAAATAGGTCACTGAAACTTAAAATGAGACTGTACGCGGAATTTACTCCTTTTATGATAATTAATCATATTGGTTCTTTCCTGTTAAAAAAAATTTCAATTTTCAATGTCATAAGATTAAAGAAAAAAAACATAAATTAAATGTTAAAAATATGAAACATTCTTTTTGGGATGGAGAAGTATGTCTGTATGGGCCAAATGATAAAAAAAAATGGCAACATAAACCCTAAAACTCAAATTACTTCACAAAATAGGAAAAATAAAAATAAAAATAAAGAGAGCCCAATATTTCCCAATCCTCGGCCCAGCCCACTACTCAGGCACGGCGCCATCCGCCCAATCTTATCTACTCCCTCATCGTTCTCTCTTTCCGTCGTCGAAACCTATCGCGCCGAGGGCCGCCCGACGGTGATTCCGAGGCGACCCAGCTACTTCTCGTCAGGTAATCTGCCTCCTCCGTTCATTTTCTTCGTCAAATTTCTTCAATTAGTTGCTCGTTCAGTTCTTGCGTATGTTTAGGTCTGCAAAGATTAAGAAATTGCTTCCATCATTTTCTATGGAATTCTTGTTTGTCCTGAAATTCTATGCTAATTGCTTCTTTTTTTTTCTTAGGAAGGTGGTTTGAAATGATCGTTAATGGACGCACTTTACCTTTTGGGTGTGCTTCAGTAGGTTCAGAGTTATCTAAGCCCATCTCATGTAGCTCAATTTTCGCATCTGCTCCTGGTTTGCGGTTTGTTGATGCTTCTTTCAGAACCAGGAGTTCTTTTGGCCCGATTCGGGGTTTTAAGAGAGGTATGTGAATGGGAGATGCTGTAGAGTTCAGTTATGAGAAGCTTTTGGTTTGTACACAGTTAGGAGATTGTCATGTGATTTTACCTATGTCAGGTGTGTCTCTGCTGAACCTCACTTCAGCAGCATTGCCATTTCTAAATGGAGGAAATGACGGTAGCTTGTTCAATTCGGCTCCCTCATTGCCAAAGCGTCGCATGGCCACATTGGTTCCTCGAGCATCGAAGGATTTGCCATACAGTTTCCGATTTCCCCCAATGACTGAGAGACCGAAATGGTGGTGGAGGACTTTAGCATGCATCCCCTACTTGATGCCTGTCCATGAGACATGGATGTATGCTGAGACAGCATATCACCTTCACCCATTCCTTGAAAACTTAGAGTTCCTGACTTACCCGTTTCTTGGAGCCATTGGGAAGCTCCCTGGCTGGTTCTTGATGGCTTACTTTTTCGTTGCGTATCTGGGAGTTGTGAGGAGGAAAGAATGGCCGCACTTTTTCAGATTTCATGTAGTGATGGGGATGTTACTGGAAATTGGGTTGCAGGTGGTTGGAACGGTCAGCCGTTGGTTGCCACCTGGTCTCTACTGGAGCAAGTTGGGGATGCACGTTTGGACTGCCTTGGCATTTGCTTTCCTGTTTACTTGCTTGGAATGCATACGCTGCGCTCTTGCTGGTATGTATGCTGAAGTCCCTTTTGTTTGTGATGCAGCTTATATCCAAATACCCTATGATTAAGGATGAGACACAGGAATAACATTAATGTGTTTTGGCATCGTCTTGGTTTTATTTGGATTTCTTGTTAACCTAAAATCAATGCTTGTTTGTTCATTTAAGTATCAATGCCAGAGTTTCTTAGTTAAGATATGATTTTTTTTTTCTGCCACTACTTTCTCGTGTGCACATAGTTGATGTATGACTGATAGATAGGCATACTCCATTTTTATCTCTTCTTTCATAAGTTTGGAGCTTGAACAGATTGTTACTAGGTTTGTCGATTGAAGAAATAAGACATCTAAACGAACATTTTGCTCTTTTTTAATAAAAAGTACAGAAGTTGTTACACTTACTTTTAGACAATGTGGTTACATGTTACTCATGTTGTAGAAGAGTATAATGGGTTTTATGGATCAAGGACATGGGTTCCGCTATAGAGTATAGACCATTCGTTTGGGAATAGTTGTTTCAAGTAGCTGTAGCGTTTTCGATAATTTTTAATGGTCAAGATCAAATAGTTGTAGCTAAACGTTGATAACTATTCGTAGATAGTTTTTTCAAAACTCTAAAGTTACTTTAAAAAGTTGTTGTCATACCATACTATATGGAGTTTTAGGCTTGTATCTCGTTTAGATGTTGTTGTAATTTTGGCTCAATCACTTCACCTGATGATGATGAGTAAAATTATCTAGCTCCAATCACTCCACTCATTAGGGGGCTTCAAACTTCATTTCGTGGAGGTGAGGATTCACTTCCAAAATTCATGGTGATTTTGGAAGTTTTTCACTCCTCCAAAAATAGGGGGTTTCAAAGTTTGTGTTTTGGGGGTGAATTTTTTTGAAATTCACTCTCAAAATTCGGTGAATCACCCGCTTATATTCGGACCTCGCCGTGAATACGGGAGGTCCGAATATCACAAGAATTCACGTGAATGGTGAATATTGCTGCTGCCACTTTCTGGCCCCACCAGTTGCCCCATGTGTCAGCCTACCTCACACTCATCTCTGCCTGGCCCCCCTGTCTGGTCAACAAATTGGAAATTTTGTTGTGCCCCAAATTGGGAATGGTCAACAAAGGAGGGCGAATTTTTGGTGGAGCCGATTTGTTAGAGGGTGAATTTTAGTGAAGTTTGAGATTCTAAAATATAATGGTGAATTTTTTGTGGATGAAAATTTTAAATTGGGTGAAAAAAAATCTTCTCCACCCCAATGTTTGAAGCCCCCTAATCACTTGAGGTGTGAAAATTAGTTTTTCACCATGAAAAAATGGAATTTAGCATTTAATCTATGATTTTTGTTCTTCAATATTTTAATAACTAAAGATTAATAATTTATATGCAAATAATAAATGAATATATAATTTCTAAATATGTTTTTTTAGAATTTTTTTAATAAAATCTCACTATAATATTATTTTGTCACCTCACGAGAATTCACGATGATTCTTCAATTTCTCATCTACCCTCCTAAGTTTGAAACCCCCTAATATATATTTTTTCACCTCACGAGAATCCACCGTGAATTCTTCAATTTTTCAGCTCATGAAAATCTCTCTCCCTCTTAAGTTTGAAACCCCCTATTCATTCAACGTTTATCTATCGTAATTTTTTTATATATAATTTGATTTGACATTACTAGCACCACTCCTTTCTATCTCTTTGTTAAAAGCAATTTTGTCAAACTTTTATAATTTTCTACTTATATTAATCCCCGTGTCAAAATAAAACGTTGTAAAAAATAAGCGTCCCTTTAGGGCGTGCTTAAGATTTACCAATAATTACCAACCACGCCATTACACGGTTCCACTCCACGAAGTTGGCAACAAAACCGGAAGAGGACAATACGGATTACTTTCCCACTATTGCTTTAGCTTCTGCTACACAAGCAACTATTCTGTACATCCCAGCTTGGTTGAAGATCTGTTGATGGTTAACCATGGTGGAGATTTCTGGATCTCTTATAGCAAGCTGAAAGCAAGCATTACTCTATATATCTTTAGGAGGTGCAATTAATTTATCAAGTTTAAATGCTTATGTGCAACTCTTGAATAAGAGTACAATTAACATTGTTTTTTGTAGTGGATGATTTGGCAAAGTTCGAATGTTATCTCAACTAGTACTGTTTGCGCTGCAATCATTAATCTTTGTTCTATCAATTTCACAATTTGAGGCACTATTACATCCTTAATATATGATCCATTGCACTAATTTCTCATGAACTCGAAGAGTCGTGATCCGGTTATACAAGGGTCGTGATCCCGCGGTTGGAAAATCATGATCCCATTGTAGAATAGTAGTGATCTTGCAGTAGAAAAATAATGATGTCGTAGCAAGAGTTTCACAGTCTTTGTAATTCATGATCCCTAAACGGACTCCGAAAATAAAAAGCATCGAAACCTAAACGGACTCCGAAAAAAGTATTAAACATATGACATATGAATCTCATTTTCTTTATCTTCTTTTTTTTCTCTTCATTGTACTAATTATTTGTAACATTTTTTTTTGAAAGATGAGGGGAAATGGAGTGGTATTAAATCATGTGGCGCGTCCTAACCTTGTCCAAAAAATAAAGGATGGGGGAAGTAACTTTTATTCATTACATTCACAATATCATACATAAAAGTTTGTATCACATATTACGACATACAAATAGTAAAAAACACCAATACTATATGGTGTTGTGGTTGTTTACTAAAATAAAGCTCATCACTTTTATTGAAGTATTAGAGTCCACAACAAAAGTGGTTATCATTAAAACTTATAATTCTTATGAACCGTCAACACTTATGGTTTCTTTTATTAGAACTGCCATATGGCATTGCAACAACACTTATTGGGACCTGTGCAGGCACTGGAACCTTGATAATAATCACTGCAGTCTTCAAAACACTGATCAGAGTTTTCATAACAGTCATAGGTAGTATAACAAATTCCCTTTCACATGCATAGTATGCAAGTGTCACAGTCCCTATCCAAAGAAGAAAAATAAGGGTAGAGAGAGAGAGATCATTAGAGCCACATGATTTGGCTTGATATAAGAAATTCATTGGTATCATAGATTCATAAATGAAGAAAGGGAACTAAAAAAAAGAGAGAGAAGAAAGAAAGGGGGAAAAATTAGAGAGAGAAAGAAACCAGTTGAGCAATATTGTAGTTAGCCCACATGCCCCTCAGAAGAATTCATTCTTCATTAATACACATGAAGTTTGAGCAATCTTCAAGATTTGAGGCTTAATGAAGGAGAAAGTAGTGTTTTTATTGATAAGGAAAAGCTTGGATGTTAAATGTCCAAAGTGGAAAGTATAGGGCTGTAATTAATATAACAGAGTAATGTTAAAGTTAACAAAGTAATGGTAAAATTGTACAAATGATCTTATATTGACTGTTAAATATAGTCTATTTAAAAGAACGATGGCTAAATTGTCCATTTGGGTGTAGTTTAATGGTAAATTACCCTTTTGGGCCACTGAGTAAATTTATGTAAAATATAAGTTGAAAATTACACTTATGAAATTTATGTAAAATATTTTGCACCTGAATGGTTACTTAATGGTAAATTACACTTTTACGTGTAGTTAAGTGGGTCCACCTTAATCCTATTTATTTTTAAACTCGTAAAATGAAGTATTGGAAAAGGTAACTTACAATTATTATATAATTATTATATGAGGTTAGAATTCAATTTGGTAGCCTCAAACTCCAGGAACCTACGAAAAAAACCTTCAGATAACCTGAAATCTCAATTACACCCTTGAACATTTAAATTTCGGGGGAAATTATCATTTACTCCCATGAGGTTTGGTATATTATTCAATTTTCTCCCCGTATTTTTGAAATCCTCTATTTTCTCCCTTGAGATTTGACGAAATATACAAAAACCCCCTACTGTTAAACTTCGGTCAATTCTCCCATTAATGGAATAGGAAAAGATTAAAGTACCCTCAAACTAAAACTAACCCAGCCTCCCAAAATTTGGAAACGACACACTGTAACAGCCTCACCACCAAATCCATTTCTTCATCTCCCTTCACCATCTTCCCTCTCAATCCTTCACTTTAAGTCTTTAACTCTCTATTTTTCTTCACTTCAAGTGTATCAACAATTGTATCAAGTATATGCTAGGTATGTCAACAACAACAACAGTCTGCCGGATAGAACCAAAACTGGGTTTCCCAGAGATTGATTTCTGAAAAATAGGTTTACGGACGAATTGGATTTTGAAGTGAGCGGAGATGGGCTTAGGGACGCCGAGGAGGACGAGAGTAAGGATGAAGACAGCGATGGAGAGGGAGAGAGCGATGGTCAAGAAGCTGGAGACGATGATAAGTGTAGAGCTGCATCGACGGGACTTGCGGGCGGAGAGCTTTGACGACGGAGTTTAGACGGTGACTTGATTACTTCAATATCTTTGATCCCTCTCTCTCTCTCTCTCTAGTTTAAGATCAGCTGTGAGATTGATTTGCAACCAGAGGACGGCGTGAATTGCACTAGATTTGGGGATGGGTTAGGAATGACGAATTTGGGGGTTTGGGACTTGTTCAACGGGTTGGAGACGGGGGTAAAATGAAAAACAACAAATTGCTTAACTAAGGGTATTTTGGGATTTTCATTGCATTTGCACATGGATCCCACAGATCTAATAGAAGAATTGACAGAAGTTAAATGGTAGGGATATTTTTGTATATTTCACCAAACCTCGGAGGAGAAAATAGAGGATTTTGAAAATCTGGAGAGAAAACTGAAGACTATGCCAAATTTTAAGATGGAAAAGGGAAAATGTATTCCCCAGCCGGGCTGTGTGTATGAAAGATTAGGAAGAAAGGACTGATATGGAGGCGGTGATGCCTTGGGACTAAACTCCGCTGGTAGTCCCGTAAGTTTGGGGTTTGTGCTATTTAGGTCTCATTTTAAGAATTTGTATCACTTTAGTCCTGTAAAATTCAATCGTATCCACTGTTAGTCCTGTCGTCTAGGGGTGTCAAAAGTTGACCCGACCTGACCCGAAAACAGCTCAACTCGAATGAACGTAGCCCGAATGACCCGAACCTGAACCTGACCTGACCCGAAACCAGATCAATCCGAAATGACCCGAAACCGAATGACCCGAACCCGAGGAACACATGACCCGAACCCGACCTGACCCGAGTCCCAAACCCGATTAACCGAAATCCGAACCCGACCTGACCTGAATCTTGAACCCGATTAACCCGAATCCGAACCCTAAGGAACCCGAAATAAACTATCATCATAATAAAACATAATCATCTAATGCATTATAGAGTTACTATCATCATAACAAAACAAACTATTATCATTCATTATCTAAACTCTAAAGCAAGAAAATGGTAGTAAATAACGCCAATGTATCTAAACTGTTGGAACAATATTCAATCTCCAATTTTGTTAGAGTAATGTCCAATTTTCAATTTTGTTGGATGAACTAATCTACAATTTTATTGGAAGAATGTCCAATTTTCAAAATTGTTGGATAGATATTTAATTTTCAATTTTATTGGAATAATGTCTAATTTCTCTTCAATTTTGTTAGAACGACTCCGCGAAATAGATTTATTTTAAACTCCAACGAAAATGGGAGAGGAAAATGTGTGAATAATTTTCTTAGTATATCATTGTTGTATATATGAATATAAAATACGTAGTATTATTTATAAAGAATATAATTATAAAGAATAAAAGTTTAGTCTGAAATTTTCAGCTACTCGAACTTGGATCGACGAAACTCGAACTTGAACCCATAGAAACCCGAACTTGGACCAGAAGAAACTTGAACTTGGACCCGAAGAAACCCGAAATTTGGCCCGAAGAAACCCGGCCTGAACCCGAGACTGAAACAATCCGAACCCGACTTGACTCGACGTAAACTCAACCCGATGGTGACCTGAATCTGAATAACTCAAACCCGAATTGACCCGAAACCCGAATGACCCGAACCGAAAACAGCCCGACCCGAAACCCGAATGACACGACGTGAACCCGACCTAACCCATCTAATTGACACCCCTAATGTCGTCACTTTTTCCGTTAAAATCACTGTTAAAGTGGTAAAATTACCAAAATAACCTAGATCTAATATTAAATTTTACGCCAATCTCTTAAAAAAGTTACAAATAAACCCTAACTATTCCTAAATGTACAAACACACCATCTCTCTTCTCCACCTCTCCATCTTCTCTTCCGGCAATCTCTGTCAAATGGTGGTGGCGCGGGTGCCAATCCCGACTAATTGTTTGTAATTGTTGATGCCCAACATAATAACGCATACTAACCTCAACAAAAAAAAATTTCAAACTGTATTCGCCGGCCTGGATTCGAACCCGGAGATTGACCATTCAATATTTGAGTATTGTACTACTGGGGATGCATCCATTTGGTGTTAGAATTTGAGATGCATATATACAAAAAGGGTAAAGTGCAAGGTTAGTCCCTTAACTTTACTTATTGTCCTATTCCAGTCCCGTTTTAATAATGTCCTATTAAAGTTACTTATCTTCATTTTTTTGCTCAAATCCTTTACCGTTAACTTGGTGTTAAAGTTAACGGATCTACTGGGAAAATAATTTTTTTGGTAACTAAAGATTTCATATTATTGTCTTTACTCCACAACATTTCACAAATTAACATTTTAACCAACCTACTCAAAACTTCGACAACCCGATACTACTCCGACCACCCATCCAGCGACGCCCAACCACCTCTACCCTACCCACGGGCTGCTAGTCGCCTCATCGCCCCTCCAATACCTCTTTCCGGTCCCGCCTAAGCTTACTTGGACTTTCACAATCCCGTAAATCAATGATCAGTCGGCTCACTTTTTTTTCGCGATTGACGCGTAAAAATTAATCGGAATCAAAATCCTATTCTTAAAGATTAAAACCCCTCTTGTTTTAGTATCAAATGCTTCCTAATTTGAGAGGAATTGCATTCTGAAATTCTAGGGTTCTTGAAACCCTAGAAATTTGATTAATCAAATTTGGAGATAATGTTGCAAATTGATGGATGACACTTGTTGCTAGAGTGTCTAGGATGAAAATCCGTTCAAGATTCACCGTCATCGACCAAGGAATCGGCCGGAATCTCGGCGGCTAACATTTGAGTTTTTCGCGATTTGGATGTACCGGAGCTCACCGGCGGCTTGGTGGCTTCCCACTGGCGTCGCCGGCCCGTAAGTAAGCTGCTCGTTCAGGTGCGGTCCCCCTGGCCGCCGTTGAAGCGTTGAACCAAACTAGCCAAGCTGGGTCGAGCTCTGGCTGAAGGTGTCGGGCTGGGTCGAGCTGTAGATTCCAGGATGAGGCGAGCAAGGCTGGAGGCGGGCTTGTCGATGGTGATGCGCCTTGGTGGTGGCCGGTGGTTGTCAGTAGCGCCGGAAGTGGTGGTAGTTATTAGAAACTCATATATCTAAGTTTATAATGCAAATAGTATGTGTCTAAAAAAATCATTTTTTCAGGAAATACGTTAATTTTAACACCGAATTAACGGTAAATAACTTGAATAAAGCAAAAATATGAAGATAAATGACTTTAATCTGCCAAACTTTTAAAACGGAACTAGAATAGGACAATAAGTAAAGTTAAAGGACTAACTGTGCACTTTACCCTATACAAAAATGTTGACAAAGGACAAGGCCGCAGCTTGGTTGCCTATCATTTCAACACTTGTTTCAGGTTTTACTTGGGCGCCTCAAAGTACATTTTTCTTTTAAAATTGTCTTTCCAATTATATTATACGATATAATATTTGTGAAGGGTTATAAATAGTATTTTTCTTGTCATTTTTTTATTTTCATTTGTTGGTTTTTTTATTTTTAGTTATAAATTAACTTATATGCACCCTTTCATTTTTATGATTTAGGCATATTAGTCTGAATTTTTTACTTTAAACATTCTAAAAAAACTCATTTCTTCATTGTTTGTGTATATTTTTGTATATATAACTTTGCAACCATCATATTGCCTATTTTTTTTTAAAGTACATTATTTAGTTTTATGGTTTTTTTCACTTCTCGTATAATTTTTTATTTTTATGATTTATGCATTTTAACTTCAGACGCTAGAAACACTCTTCTCAATGTTTGTGTGCATCTTTATCTGTACAACTTCTCAAAAATCTTGCCATAGTTTGATAAAATTTTCACATATACCACATGTCCTCATTTCTCATAATTATGTAAAAAGACATTTTCTTTTATAATGCTCGCATATAACCTCCATTTACCATGGAAAAACTTAGCTGCAATTTTAATATATATTTTTTACGACACCTATATAAATGTGAAATTATAATGATTTTTGGGAAGTTGAGCCAGCATCTTCTTCTGCCGTGGCATTAAGCCAATGGATTCACGTGGGTCAAATGACCTAGAAGCTTGAAAATTTCAGTTAGTTTTCCTCAAATGGGTTGCGTTGCAAAAATCAAAATGTCTAATTAATGTGATTCATCTTATGATATTCTATTTTATACCAGTTACCACATGGAAATTTCGTTACAACATTTATCAACGATTTTTTCACATTGGTCAAAGAATAAACTTTTTTTGAATTTCAGAAATTTTTATTCACTAATTTGATTTATTTCAATTGTCCCCTCCGTGGAGCACGAGTAGGAATGAAACTAGTTGATGAAACATTTATACATCAATTTTAATGTACTTTTCTCTTCTCAATACTCACAAAGTTACTTTCATCTTTCATAATTATTTTACTTTATTGGTATTAAGTTTCTGATCTTTCTTTCATAACAATATACAATGATTAGGTATCCACTAATTGTGAATTAGATTTAACGAGGTATTAATGTCCGCGCTTCTCAGCATATCAGTACTTGGTTGTAATATACTCCCTGTTAGGGATGTCAAAACTGACCAAGAAAGTCAACGACCTAAACCCAACTTGGCCCGAACTAGGGTTGGCAACGGTTCGATTAATCCGCGGTTCCTCTTAAACCGAGAACCGCGGTTTTTTTGATATCCACGGCTCACAGTTTTACGCTTCACGGTTACAAATTTACATCCACAACTGCGTACCGCGGATATCCACGGTTTGCGATTATATCCACGGATACAACATTTACAAATAATTTGACTCCACACATGCTTACCTTTGAGGATGTCGTTAAAGAAGTTAAATGGTAGCATGCAATAGAAGCTGAAATGGAGTCCATTGAGAAGAATGGTACATGGGAACTCACTTCACTACCAAAAGGACAAAAAAGCATTGTTGTGAAGTGGGTATTCAAAACAAAGTTAAATGAGAAAGGTGAAGTGGAGAAGCACAAGCCTCGGTTGGTGGCAAAAGGCTACAAGCAGGAATTTGGTGTGAACTACAGGGAAATTTATGCACCGGTGGCCAGAATGGATACCATAAAATTGTTAATTTCAGTTGCTGCCTATAATTCATGGTCTATTTATTAACTGGACGTCAAATCTGCCTTTTTGCATGGAGAGCTAGAAGAAGAAGTACATGTTGACTAGCCTGTAGGTTTTGTGTAGAAGGGTAGTGAAGGTTTGGTGTACAGATTGAAGAAAGCTCTCTATGGACTAAAACAAGCACCTAGGGCCTGGTATAGTCGCATGGACACTTACTTTCAGTCATATGACTTCATGAAGTATCCTTATGAACCTACCTTGTACATCAAAACTAATGGTGCAGACAAGTATTTGTTTGTTTGCTTGCTTGTATGCAGATGATCTTATCTATACAAGAAATGATCGGACGATGATTGATGACTTCAAGAGATCAATGATGGAGGAATTTGAGATGGCTGACTCGGGATTAATGCACTATTTTCTGGGAATAGAAGTGTTGCAAACTGGAAGAGGTATATTTATCATGCAACAAAATATACTTGGGAAGTATTAAAGAAATTTGAGATGGAAAAGTGCAATTCACCTGCTACACCTATGGAAGTTGGACTTAAATTGACATGTGATAATGGACGTAAAAGAGTGGAAACCACTTCTACAAACAGATGGTTGGTAGTTTGATGCCCCTTACTGCTACCAGATCAGACATCACATTTGGAGTAAGTCTTATTTCTCATTTTTCTGTTAAACCTATTGAAGAACACCTGCTGGGAATCAAGAGAATTTTGAGGTATCTTAAAGGTACAACTGATTATGGTGTATTTTGCAAGAAGGGTGAGAATTCAACTTTAATTGGTTTTACTGATAGTGATTATGTTGGAGATGTCAATGATAGAAAGAGCACATCAGATTATGTCTTCCTGATGGGTGGAGGTGCAATTTCATGGTGTTTTAAGAAGCAGCAAGTAGTTTCATTGTCAACTACTGAATCTGAATTTATTGTCGGTGTTTGCTGTGCTTGTCAATGAGTATGGTTGAAGAGGTCTTGTTGAACTGAAGTACAAGCAGGATGAACCTACTGTGATTTTCTGTGACAACGACTCAGCCATCAAGTTGTCCATAAATTAAGTATTACATGGGAGGAGCAAGCACATAGATGTGAGGTGTCACTTATTGCGTGATTTGATAAGAAATAAGGTTATTTTATTGCAGAATTGAAGATCAAGTAGCTGACATCCTTATCAAACCTCTTAAGGCTGTTACTTTTCTAAAGCTAAGTAGTCTACTGGATATGTGCTCTTCAAAGGTGTTCATCAATAGTGATATAAACTGATATTGACCATTATTAGTTTAAGGGGGAGAGTGTTAGAAGTGCAAGTGTTAGAATAAATGAGTGAAAAAGTTCAAGAGTTAAGTTAACTAAGAGTTTCATGTATTAGTTTTCTATAACTCTCATTTACAATTTAATAGGAGTTAGAGTTTTAATTTAAGCAAAATAAATTACCTATGGAAGTTACTGATGCAAAGCTCTATAAGAGCAGATTATTTTTTATGAATCAATGTGTGGAAGTAAAACAACATTACTCCATTGTTGTGTTCTTGAGTTTCTTATTCAACACGTTTATTCCGCTAACAGATAAAAGAGAAAATATAAAGGAATGTTTGGATTGAGTAGATAAAAGAGAAAATAGAAAGGAATTTGGGATGAAGTAGCAATGAATATACTTTGAGTATCTTTTTTTCGGTTCATAGATATATGTAGTTAGGTTTAGATATCCGCATGTTTATAAAAAAAATATAAACCTGAAACTAAACCTGAATATTATCAATTTCTCCAATTTTCAGTTTCGAACAATACTTTTTTTTAATAGCAATTTTTCTAAGTTTACTTGAAATCTGGTAAAGCATTATTAGACCTTTTCGAGGGATAGCTCTCTTAGAAGTGTTTTCTTCATACATAATACTCGAACCCAAATCCTTACTTACAAACGTCGAATAGTACTGCTTGATTCAATTTTGCGGATTTTTGGAACAGCACTAATAAAAATGTTCATTTTTTTACTCATCTTACAAAAACAAGTCGCATCCAATTGAGGTGGAATTACAAACTATTGATTTATCATTAATATATTAACATATAAATGGATAAATAAAGGGATAAATAATAATGGGACGGATGGAGCATTCTCTTTATAGTTGATCTTATGATGTTGATCACTATTCTGAAAAAAGCTTCAAGACTTTAAGATTGATTCTCAAGAGCCAAGGGAGAAAGATTACAAGGACCCGAACATTACCTTACTTTTCAGAAGTCCCTGTAATTATGTCAAGTTAACACATGGACCCTGCTTAATATATAAGGTACCCTTTCTCATCAACCCTGTTAATCATCACCCGGGTGATTTTTCACCTACTTGTTCAAATAACTCATCTATAAGGTAATTTGGAAGTTCAAGCCCAACTAATTAGACAATTACATATCTATCCTCCATTTTTCAAGTGTTCTAGGTGGGTGAAAAATCACCCGGGTGATAAATAACATTGATGCTTTCTCATGGAGCTAAATACTACTCGTAGTTTGCTAAATTGAGACAAGATGAACAATGGAAGTCACTATTGTCATGCTTCACTAAAATATTGCTGTAGCAAGATCAACATGACATCATGAAACAAAATTACCACTACTACTAATTGAACTAAGGAAGCATTTGAGGGAGTACACCATAGTACAATCTAATAACTACCGAAGATTACTACCATACATATATAGTTTCAACGTTATATCTTCTCCTTCATGTATTTGATGTTGGATCAGCAAAGAGAGCTTGCCTCATGGAACACAAGAAATACATGACAAGGAGACAAAAATTACAGAGAGATTACCGTTCTACTTGCTGTGATGGTGAATTAAAATTGTGTGGCAATAGCTGCATCATCGCTCTTTCCATATCCTTCCAGTAACTCTAAGCTTCAACTCCTTCCTGTCTCCTCCTGAGAAACACAGCGCCGTGTTGCGTTGGATGATTAACCCGTCAAAACTATCGCGAACCTTTCTATGGCTGTCCCGTATACTCCTCGGAACCCCTTGCCAGGTCAGCTTCCTCGTGTTCCCGCCAACTTCAAGGCTGTAGCTGTAATTTTTCGCATCCTCATCATCACCCATAAAGCGGAGGAACGCTATATAGACTGGAGCCATTCCAAGCTGAAAAGCCTCAAAGTGCAAGCAGAAGTACTGGCCGAAGCAACTAAAAACCTGGTGCATAGACATTGTATACATTTGATATTGGTCATTCCTGCAATGGACAGCAAGAAAGGACAACAGATTCTGAAACTGAAATGAGTACCGTCAGCATCCATGTCGCGTTCTCAACTTCATGAGGGTTTGATTTAACATATCGGTGGTTGAAGGTACTTCCACTGTGCATATCAACCTTGTGATCATCCTTCAAGTGAGCCACGAGGTATGGTATCTCGCCAGTGACTGTGCACTCGGATCCAGCATATGGACAGTTATAAGGTCTATAAGAACACTGGGATTCATGCTTTAGCTTGCTGTAGTATGGGTATATGCCCACACATCCATAGTTCTGATATTTACACGGAAGCTCCAATGATGCTGCAACCTTCTCAAGGGCAAGGCACCTGATGTTACCCAGTTCATGGCGACAAGTAGGGCAACGATTGTGTACTCTGGGCTTGCAAGTAAAACATAAAGTGTGCCCGTTTGAACACTGCATAAGTAAGAAACAACATCAGGGAATGCATCAAACAGTTAAGAACTATTTCACTACTAATTGATAAGAAAGAAGCACAAAACATAAGGAAACAGAATATTAAAAGAATCTTAAATCGTTGGGCTTTCACATGCATTTATCAAACCATAAACTTTTCCAGCATTCAAATTTAGATATTCCATATTAATGTCAGGGAAAATATCAATAAACTCGTGTGACAAACATTGCATTGACAACAGAGAATCCACCATACATTGGTTTATGAACACATACAACAGATATTCCATATTAATGTCAGGGAAAATAACACATACTTTACGGAATAGAAGTCAACATACATTGGTTTATGAACAAGAACTAAACACCAGAGAGAACAGCAGACCACACGCAAATTAAGTAACAGCTAAGTGAAGGTTTCAATCTTGAGAATAAACTAAAGTGAAACTTAATGAAACACCTCTAGCTAGAGTAATATTCTTCACCATAACCCATAACCAACGGAGATGTGTGCGAAGACAATTCAAGACGATTTTGAACATAAACTAGATTAGAAATTACCGTAGAAGAACTATCATTTCTACTCACCTAGTACTATAACATTTTGAGCAAAGTGGCTAGCATCATAGATCTGTGAATTACTTATAAAGTATGCAATTCATATAATTATATTTTCCTGAGTAAAACGTAATTGAAAACACGAAAGATTCCAAAAATCGGTGCAGCCACAGAGCCATCATCACTAAGTTTATTTGCTCTTCAAAAGACACCAATTTAGGAAGACATCAGGTTTCCTACTGTATTATTATCCCAACAAAAAGAGATAAACTCATGCAGAAGAGCTTCATGCACATGTGGGAATCAGCAGTATCCGAATGACTGTGAGATTGGAATGGACCTGGTGAATGGGAGGGTACATGGCATTTAAGCACACAGGGCACTCTAACAGCTCCCGGACACTGCTTGATATAGTCAAATTAGGCTTCGGTATAGGTTGTCCAGGATCATTCACAGATTCAGAGTCTATCAAGTCATCAGCTGGAGAAGGATCTACAAGCTCAGGCTTGTTCCTCAGTTCATCAAAATATGGACTTGCAGATGCCATATTGAAATGGTGACCCTACATTAAACAATACAAAAATTAATAAGATTCAAAATATCATTTACCACCAATATATGGAACACAGATGCATGACCACACTGCAATCTTAGCCAGAAAATCAATAATTAGCCCCAACCATTACTAGTCTAACAACAATTACTAAATGAGACACCTTTGACCAGATACAGCTTAATAAACTTACTACCACCGAATCCCTCTTTACACGTGAACGTCTTTTCTCTGTCCTGAAGAAGGCGGCCAGCGGCGACTCCGTAACCTGATCAAGTCAACCATTACTTCAAAAAATTTCGGAAAAGGGGGAAAAATAGCACTCAATTACTAAATACTCCACCAAATCGATAATTACCAATTTCATGGAAGAGAAACCGTCAAAGCTTCTAAAATGCGAGATCAAAAGAATGTGTTTTCAAAGTGGATGAAATATTTCAAAAAACATTCTTTGAATATTCAAGCGAATCCGCCAAAAAACCCAAAAGCGAGTCGCTCATAAAAACAACCGTGAAATAAACCAACAAAAACAAAAACCCTAAATCAACAGATCTATAATATTCCCAAAAGGAAACCTGACAATCACCCACCAAGCGAAAAGGGAAAAAGAATCGATACGCATTGCCGGTAAATGGAATCCCACAAACAAAAAAGGGAAATAAATGCAGGAAGATTGAGCTGACCTGACCTGGATTCGAAAAATCCAAACTAGTCGAAGAAATGAACAAAACGAACCCTAACGATGGAAGAGATTGGCCGGTGGGCCGCGTAATGAATAGTGAGAAAACATAAAAGTTTTATACAGAGGAAGAGCAGACGATTTGTGGAAATGTTTGTATCTGCAATAAATTACAGAAGAGAGAGAGAGAGAGAGATTCAAATTAAAGCAGTTGAGGGAAAGAGAGGGGAGCGTGGTTCATGTACTGTTTACTAAATAACAAAAACAGCACAAATTTATGTAAGAAGATACAAATGGACCCTTTCTTTTTCTTACTTCAGATGCCTAAATTTATTACAATGAGACTAAAGCTTTATTTTCTCGAAATAAAATGATTTTTTTGCTTAAATCAATACATTAAATCAATTTTAATAAAACATACATGATATTTTTGTATTTCTTGCTAAAACTCGATAAATAAACGTTTTAAATATATATATATATATATATATATATATATATATATAAACTTCCCATCTCTTAAAACTTGCAAGTTTGTGTTTGATTCAAATTTTCATAAATAAAATATTTTTAAAAAATCTTAGAAAAATATCTAGAAAGTTTACGAATTTATCTCTATATGCATATTTTTTAAGAAGTTTTTAAAAAATTATCAATTTTGAAAGTCTGTGTCAAACATAAGCTTAAAACTCAAAATGTGCAAGTTTTAAAATGGATAAAATCTACTTTTAGTCTTTTAACTTTTCGGTTTGTCCTAATCGAATCCCATTTTAAGAATTTGTATCATCCAAGTCTCGTAGCTATGGTTACTATATTATTTGTGGTCATTCCATTAGTTTGACCGTTAGTTTATAGGAAATGACGAAAATACCTTTAATTCATTTACAACATTGTCTATAATTTTATTATAATTTGCATTTTTATCCCCAAAACCTCACCTCTTTGTCCTCTCTCCCGAGCTCAAGACCACTGACCATAAATCAGCACTGATTGGCGTCGAAATTGCCCTAGCAAGGAGCGATAGTGGCGGAGGAGGATGTTGTCAGTGCCAAGGCAGCTCCGATGCAGCCGATTGAGGTGGATTTTGGCGGTCGGGTAGCAGCAGCGCCTACTGGCAGGTATGCTTCATCACGCCGTCATTGCCGGCAAATCTTCCTTCGAATCTTTGCTTCATCGTTGTCGTCACCTCCTCTGTTAGAACTCTGCTTTGCCGTCGTCACCACCTTTGTCTTGCCCAACAACTTAAAGTCGTTTAAATCTCCAGCACCGATATGCACGCTGATGAAACAGCTACTGCCTCCCTTTGCATCACCGCAGTTCACCGGTCTTGCCAAGCCCAGCTCGATTCCAACTTTTCTTCTTTTTTGTTCGTGTTGTGTCTTGAGGACAGAGGAAGAAGCAATGGGCGGAGCTGATGGAGATGGTGAAAGTGAGAAAGTTTAATTTGTAGGGCATTTTTTAACGTGTTTGTAATAAATGAGGTGATAAGTTGAAATTTGATTAAGGACATTTTTACCATTCTCAACAATTAATGGTCAATTTAGCAGTCAAATTAATTGAAGAATCACAAATGATACAATAACCAAAGCCACGAGACTTGGATGACACAAATTCTTAAAATGGGACCCGAGTAGGACAAACCAGAAAGCTAGGGGACTAAAAATAGACTTTACCCATTCTAAAAGACATGAATTATATACTCCATCCGTCCCTGAATAATTGTACACTTTGTTTTTACTGTTTTACAGTATTTAATCTATGATTTTTTTCATGAATTTTTAGACTTTAAAGTTAATAATTTATATGCATGTCATAATTTGAAGTATAAACTTTCTAAATATATTTTTTCTGAATTTTTTAAAACTTGTTATCTTTGTTAAAATTTGAGTCAAACATTGAATCTTGAAACAACAAATTCAAAGTGTATAATCTTTCAGGGACGGAGGTAGTACTTCATTCGTCCCTTAAAATTTGCTACAATTTCCTTTTTGAGTTATCCCAAAAAACTTGTTACACTTCCTTCTTTTATGGAAAGTTTTGTCATACAAATTTTACTTTATTACTCTTACTGTCTCTTCCCACTAAAAAGGTTAGTTTTATCTTATTCACATGTTACTTTTTTATCCTCAAATCAAAACACATTTTTAAATCACATGTCGGTCAAAATCTTACATATTTAAGGAATTGTGGGAATATTTGATTAAATTGAATTCAAGTAACTGATTTAAATCAATTAATCATTTTAATTTGCAAAAACTACATAGTAGTATAAAAATTTGATTTGTTTTACAATGCGCATCAGCACATCCAATGCGCTTAAGTTTTAAAAGTAACTACAAAATTACCACTGTAATTGCATCCAGTACCCATCCAATCGCCGACAACATTTCCTTCTTACTTCGACGTGTGTAACCTCTCCTTTGTCCCACAAACGTCACTTCTCCTGATCACCATAAGCCAGATGCTCATCGGACATCCGACCTTGGCTGAACAACACCGAACTCGCACCTGAAGCTCTCAAACGATCCTAGCGAGCATCAAGGGAGGCTTGCCACAGCTTCTCGGGGAGCAAAAAGAAACGTTTCCCATATGATGGAGGCCGTTGTTGTAGTTCCGTACCAACCGATGTACTACTCACCATGTTTCCCAACATCATCCGCCATCATGGTAACAAAATTTATGATACACTAGAATGAGTGGTGTGATCTGTGGTAAAGAAAAATTGATGCATTATAGAAAACTAATGATACTGTATTAGAAAAAATGATACTTGTACCAAAAGACAGTGATGCACGGTACAATAAAATGATACTTATATTTGATGATGCTCGTAGTAAAAAAACGATACTAACGAACTCTAATAAATTATCAAAACATATGACATATTGGTCTCATTCTCTTTCTCTTATTTTTATCTTTTCACTGGACTAACTTTTTGTAAGTTTTAATTATAAAATAAAAAGATATATAATTTTTTAGAGAGAGTATAAACATAAAATGGTAACAATGTAAATAAAATAAAAAGTGGTGTACATCCTAAGCGCCATTACATCCTAATCTGGCCTAGAAATTTCTCCATAAATAGCCACCTAATGACTAATGTGAGGTTAACCGCATTGTATTTGTTGTATCACCCCGTGTGAATGAACATTCCGATTCGCATTATCTGCATAAATATCTAAGTAATTGAAATTGTAGTGCATTTTTGTCTACCTTTTCCTACATTTTTCTCCTCCATTTTAATAATATTCAAATTTTTATTCAAAAGAAAAAGATTCAATCTCCCAACTCTTATTATCTAAATTTATGTATATTTATCATTTTTAAGAATTAAATAAACTGATTATTTTTATTTCTATTTAAAAGCATAATAACCGTAGGTAAAAATGAGATTTCTGAAATATAAGGTACCAAACTGTAGCTGGATCTAAACCTCAAGGGGTCGTTTTCGGTGGGTCGCTGAAATTTCTCGAGAAAATACAATTAAAAAATGGTTAAGTCGGAGTGGGGCCCAGCACCCGGTCCTACCCTGGGGCTTTCCTTTTTCCCGCTCACCGTTAAAAACCTTCCCCAATTTCTCTTTTTTATTTTTCATTAATCGTTTCTTATTTTTGTTTTTCTTGTTTTTATTTTGGTAGCTGATTCTATGGGCTCTGTCGTTTTGGCAATAAAACGCGCAACTGCGTAGTGGTCAGAGATACATTCGGCTGTGGGCGACGAGACAGAGAGAAATACCGCAGACGGCAAAATTTAAATACGACTGCTGTCCGGTCGCCCACTAGCTTGCTCCAGCACATTCCTTTGCCACGTTCGTTGTGTTTAATACATGCAAAAAAAATATATATTAAGAATACATGCAAATTTTAAAATATGAAAACCACAAAAGTTTTTAGTTTTCTCATTTAATAAAACAAAAATAGTGTCGTTTTTGTGAGTGTTTAGCTTTCAATTATCAATGACACTCTAAGCCATGCATTTGACACTTCGAAAAAATAATTTGGAATAATAAAAGCGTTTGGGTTGACAAAAAAAATGTTAGTGATCAAAGTTCCAAAGACAAATAATTAGGATCTATTACTCGTCAATTAAGAATTTTAGACCATTAACGTGGTCACTTACTAAGTTAAGGATCAAATCTTTGAGAATGGTGACGCCGAAGGTCTTAACTTTGTCTTTGACACATCTGAAGGACCAAAAAATGGTCAACGTTAAAGCCTCGATACCTAAAACGCGTCATTGTGAAATTCATAAAATGGTGGACTGTGTATATCTAAAATGCGGCATTTTCAAAATACCTTAATTGACCATTAAGAAGTCATTGAATTCATTATGCGTCAGTCCTTATGCGTCCTTGGACCTTGGTGCCTAAAAGGACCATGTTGTGGGTCATTGACGCGTAAAAGGTTCACGTTGTACACCATTGATGCATAAATCGTCTACGTTGTTCGTCCTTAGCACATCAGAGGAGTTTATGGGAAAAATCTAGAGGGTCGAAGATGACGAAGCTATTGTCGGCGGAGATTCAGGTTATCGAGCTTGAACGTACAAATTCAAATGCTCGACCTCAACGTATTTCATTCCTTTCCAAACGCCCTTTAAAGTCTCAAACGTTTTTCAAGGATCCCGAAATATTGTTTTGATCACTCGTACCTCTTGAATGCGCCATTGGAGCATGTGAAAAGTGTTACATGCAATATGAACACTGTTAGATGTGACGAACTACGCTATCCGTCTCCGAAAAAGCGATCATGTACTAAATAGCGTTTGTTCTTCTTTCCAAAAACACACAGGAAGTTCGATTTTCACCATTTTTTGTAATAGTTATTATAAAATTCACCTAAAACTAACAACATTAACTAGTATAATCACCAAAACAAACAAATATTGAAGTTTGGTTCCTCGCATACATTTGAGATGTATGGAACCCTTTCCATTTTCAACTAGTAACTTTATCCCATGGTTTATAAAACCGAACCGGACACAGAACCGTTCAAGCTACCGGTTCACAGTTTGACCGATTGAGTCGCCGGTTCAACCAGTATTAGTTAAGTACGCGGGATATCTAACCTTTATCATTCATCTTAAAGTAAATAAATAATTTATAATAAACTCAAGAACATAGATTCATCAAAGCTCAAAATAGTTAGCACATATATGCTTTAAAATTACAATGAGCATTTCCATAACCATTTTAGTACTTTGTTATTAGTCTTAGCACCAACTGAAAAGTAGCAACACCTCATAGATTATCAACAAATGCTCTAAGATCAAGCTCATCTTCCTCTGTGACATCTTTATTTGCATTAGTTGTTCCATCATCTAGAAGAAATCATCCACAATTATTATTTCAAGATAAAACTATCTTACTAAAAAATTGTTTTTTTACTTTTAGTTTAGATGTCAAATTTTGTAAAAAAAAATATCACCAGTTGTGCTTTGAATTAGTTGTTCCCTCCCTTTGCTTCTTTCGATTTTTTACTTTTAGTTTAGATGTCAAATTGTTTTTTCATTTTTTCTAATTTTATTCTATATTGCTACCTGGGCCAGTTGGGCTTTGAATTAGGAAAATTAAAAATAAAGCCCACTAACCCAGTAGGTCAATTGTAATTTTTTAATTTTTTTAAGCCCAAATGTTCTTGAAAACCGACGGTTTCCGATTCCGCCGGTTCGCCGATTCTGTCGGTTATGTCCGGTTTGCGCCGGTTCTTAAGCAGGGGGTCCCAAAACCGAAACCTGGACCGGTTAGGTCACCGGTTCGCGGTCCGGTCCGGTTTTCTCAGTCATGCTTTATCATCACTTTCAACAATAATATAACTTAAATCACCACTACACAATTCACTTCAAGACATTAGTTGTTCCAAACTATAAAACCATGTAGTTTTCTTAAATAACTTCACCTTAACCTTAATTTATTGTAACATCTAACATTTTAAATGAGATTCATATGCAATAAAGACCTAACGTCTTTTTTGTCCAAGAGAATGACATTTTAAATGTTTTGTGATCAAACCTTTTTTTGCATTTTGACGAACTTATGTTAAATTTAAAAATAATAACCAAAAACTAACAGATTTAACCTTCCAAACCATAAAAGAGATAAATCATGAACAATAGGGGGCTTCAAACATCAAGGGTGAGGAAAAAAATATTCACCAAATTTAGGTGTTATCCACCACCAAAAATTCACTACATAATTTTTGGAACCTCAAACCTATCGAACAATAATAAATCTGAAATGAAAAAGCAAGTGGGGGGGGAGGGGTGCAGCAGAAGGACACGTGGGGGGTGGTGAAAATCTGAAATGAAAAAGCAAGTGGGGGGAAGGGGTGCAGCAGACACGTGGGTGTGGGGGGTGGGGGTGGGGCCAGGATGGATGAGTTAAATGGGTAGTAGCATTTTGGGAGGGACACGTGGGGGTCAGCCTACCGAAATTGACCATTCAATTTCGGACTCCACCACGAATTCACCTTACACTGTACAAAATCGGACCTCCCGAATTCACGGGGAGGTCCGAATATATGGAGTGACTCACTTTTTTTTAGGAGGTGAATTTGTACAAATTCACCTCCAAAAAACAAAGTTTGAAACCCCCTAATAACAAGGGAGACGATTATGTTTAGGTCTAAAATGTTTTGTGTTTTTGTGAACTACTCCATTTTCTTTCCTATTAAATACATAAGCGTTTTTTATAATTAGTAATGTTAATACTAAAGATCATTTTGAGCAACAACTCATTAGCTAGGTTTAACTCGATGTGACGCTTAAACCCTAAGTCTCCGCCGCATTGTTGCCTTCCTGGATCGCGCCATTTCCATCTATGGGTGCAGGTCTCTGGCCGTTCGAGGCAATGCCTTCGCTTCTTCGCGAGCCTTTTGTTAGGCGATTCTCTCACTCGTGACTCTCCTAATTTCGTATCCAGCGTCGCTTTGCACCATTGTTGTCTCTAGCCATGGTTTCCGGTGGCCATCAAGTGAAGTGCCTATTAGAGGTATCGCCTGGTCATCTTCTCGCACCGCCAGACGAACCAACATGGCTCTTTTGGCATTGATGGGTTGCTACGCTGATTTCTCCTCTTCATCAAATCCGGTCTGCTCCATGGCTCACCAATAGGTGTCAGGGGCTTCTCTTCAACCGTGCCTCTATTCAAGTGTCGGACCAGAGCCTTTTCCTTGATATGGTGCCCCCACCGGCCGTGGTTCGGGTATGGGTTCCCGCTCGGCCGTTCGGTGCTCTGCCGGTGTTGGATTAGGTCTTTGTTGGTTCCTACGTGACCTCTGCTACGAGGGTCTTTTTCGGTGCTTTGATCGCCATGGTTTCAGTTGGTCTTAGTTCAACAATGAAGGGTGTAGGTAAGATGGGTGGCACGGTTTTTTGGTCATTGACAGGACTAAGCAGGGTTATGCTCTGCCCAGAGAAATGAAGTTTCTGTGTAGGCTGTTCGGGATCTGGATCTTCTTGGATAGCTAAAGTCCCTGTTATGGAGATTGAATTTCTCTGTGTTTTTGTGCTTTGGTCTAGTGCAGGTTCTAAACTCGTCCCAGCATGGTAGTTTCTCTCTGGTGTGGAAGAGAACTGCTAGTCATTTGAGAGAGTACGTCACTGATGGAGTTGGTATCCTGTTGCCTCCTCCGCCCTTTTCCATACCCCATCATCTCAAGACCTACAAATTAAGCCACAGAGGTGTTTTAGTTCATTTTGAACTAGTTGTTTTACTCCGAATTTTTACCTTTCCCTATTTTTGAAGTTTTTTTGTGCCTCATGCGAGGGGCTCTTGTTTATGTTTGTTCGTTTCAATCATGGTTAAACTTCTTGTGTTCTTTTTAGCATTAGCCAATTAATGAATTTGTTTATTTCACACTAAAAAATGATAATTTTGAGCACGTGACTAGTGAAATACTTTTGGAATAAAGTGCACCGGTGGTCCATTAGTTTTTAATTACATTTCTATTTAGATCATATTTTAACTTTTCGTCCTTTTAAAATCCCATTTTAATTACATTACAACCTCACTGCCCAAATGCTTTTGGTAAATGCTGGGGAATGGAAGCTCTCCTACACAGCCACTGCCACCACATCTTCCATGCAAATTCACGTGGGTATAGAGTTTCTATGCACCGTCCCAAAATTTTTTTTTTCTCTCACCATCACCTAATTTTAGTAATAAATAATATGTGGAATTCTTACCATTGAATAATATAAAAGACTATGATTTCACATATTTTTTTATATACGAAAAACAGGTGATGATGAAGAAAACACTTCACACAGTCGGTGCATATAACATTTTTTCAATTCACATTACTTCATCACCAAGCCTTGGAAGATTAATATTTGCATCAATTATCATTTTGACACCCAATTTGTAGAGAGGATAGAGAGTTTCTATAACTTTTTTCCTTTTTTCTAAAATACTTGTAACATTCATTCCAAAATTTTGACTACTAGAGATAAACTAGGAAATTCCATTTTCTAAACATGTCACCTTACTCAATGATTTTTCAAGTCATCAAGTTGAACATTTTCTACAAATAACTATGGATTAGTCTCATTAATCATAAAGGCCAGTTGGTTAAACTCAAGTCAATGGTTTAAATCATTGGTTTAAATATGTAGATGAAGAATTATTTACAGTTCTCCCTAGAATTAGATGAATAAATATTGAAGGATTGTATATTTGCTCCACTTGAGAATGATTTGAAAAATTTTAATCACAAAAACCGCTTACTGTAAACACATCAACCTTTTCAAGCTTAACGTGTGGATTAATCCATTTATCATAAGAATTCACAACTCATTATCAAATAAAAAAACATATATAGTGGGTCTATATGTGGGGTTGATGTTTTCTTTGATGAGGTTTTATGGCTTAATGGTATACCTTTGATTTAGGGGTAATCTTTTTTTTTTTTTTGGAAATTCTACCTAAAAGTTTTTTAACCAGTGATGTATTTTTATTATCTTTTTTATAAAAGAGCTTTTCAAAAAAAAAATTCTGGGCTGAAGGGGCCAAAAAGTTCAACTTTTCAAAGTTAAGAGGTACATTAGGGGCTGAAAGGTCCGAGATGCAAAAACTCAGGGGGCAAAGTATATATTATGTCGAAATATCCGAACCCGGATATACATAATCTAATCTGACCCGACTAGAATCAGACCCGGTCCGTTTCGCATCCCTATTGACGACTTTGGGTCGCGAGTAAAATTGTAAAACCCATCGTAAAATCTCTCCACGGCGGCACAAGCTTACACCAACCTCTATTGGACCTCAGCTGAAGCTTTTAGGTGTTCTTCTTCTCTCGGATTCTCAGAAGCTCCAGGTTCAGTATTCGAAACTTTTCTTCATCTCTGATTCCGTTCCGTTCTGGTTCATCGATTTTGTTTCGCTCGTCGGAACGTTAAAGAAATCAACAATTATTGCTCCGTGTAGATGATTCAGCTACTGAACTCGATTGTTGTTCTTGTTCTTAGGTCCTGGTTGGGATTAATTACAGATTCTCCTCTTGCTGCGGAGTGACGAGAGGAGTAAGAATTTCGCGGCACTTGATTTTCGGGTTTGGTTATATTCTATCGGGTTGTTTTGGTAATCACAGCATTTTCAGGTGAAATACGGTTGTGAAGATGCCGGACACTCAATCACTTGTCAACGATTTTCTTAATAAGCTTCGAAAACGGTGAGAAAGTTGTGTTCCCTTCTTCGTTTATCAAATGCAACCGTAAATTATCTGAATGTATTGTGTTTGGACCTTGGGGCAGTAAGATTGAGGGCTCACAAGCCACTTCGAAGCAGGCAGCGGAGTTACTTAGATCAGTGATATCACAAACTAGGGTGCCATATACGAATCAGGCTGCAGCTTTGATTGATGCAGTAAGAAAAATTGGGGAGCAGCTGATTGCTGCCAATCCCGTTGGTATGCCTGTGACTTGATTGCATTGCCATCAATTTAATGAACTTAAGACATGCTTTGTTAGAAAAAGTTTTTACAGATCAGAATTCAGGTTTAGAGTAACAGTCGGATCTGTGATATCGCAGAGCTTGCTGTTGGTAACATTGTGAGGCGTGTTTTGCACATTATCAGAGAGGAGGATCTCTCATTGACTACAGCTGCCATGGCTGGGGTCAATTTAACCGCTGCAAGTGACGATGAGGATGATGCTGATCGAAGTGACCACCCTGTTTTATCAGCAGCTGCTGTTGCTGCTGCTTCTAGAAGCACTTTGCGCCCACCTTCATTACATACCCTTCTTGAGGACACACCTGACTCCGGAGCAATGCCTCACACTTCATCTTCTGGTGGTGATTCGGAAGGAAAAAGCAAATGTAAGATTTCAATTGAAGGCACAGTTTTTCCATAACGCTTTCACTCGTAGTCTATTGCATAATCAAATTATACAAAATACAGAACTACAAAAAGCTAATCTCATTTGGTTTGCACATGTGTGTGAGAAAGTTGAAGTGTTCATGTTTGTACTCACCAGTATTCAGTTGTGTCATTGCCAGACTGAATGGGCCAAAAGAATAACGATTTTCTGGTTTTTGTTATCTATTAGCTTCATATGAAGAAACATATCTGTGAAATACAAATTTTGTTCTAATTTAACCAATGTGTTTATTTTGCCAGTTTATTTCTAAGTTACTTTTAGTGGTGTTTTTGTTGCTATTGAAAGTGTTTCATTTTGAATGTAGCATTTCTAATCAAATCTCACGGCCCTAAGAATATTAAATTCCTCCACAGCTGCTGACAAAAGTTCAAGAAGTCGCAAGCTGAAGCATGATGTCATTGAGGCTGTCAATGAACTGATTCAAGATATAACCACTTGCCACGAGCAGATTGCAGAGCAAGCAGTGGAGCATATTCATCAAAAGTACTTCGGGGCTGTTTAATTACCTTCAGATTTTATTTTCCCGCACTACACAGGCCCCTTTCCTCTTTATTTACTCTCTTCTTTCTCTTCTAGTGTACTATAATTGGTTTTGCTCTTTAGGAGTTTGTGAAGGATATGTCTTTTGTAGTTGGACATAGTATTCATGTAGAGGATTTCAATTAACAAGTCTTATGACCTGTTGGTCACTTGGTCTTTTCATAGAGGTGTTTGAGACTTTAAAGTGGGTTCTTGAATGACCATGTCTCAATCATGGTAACAAGATGCACACATTTTGTTGGATCACATTGGAAGCAGATGCTGTGTTGCATGCCAAAATGACCAAGGACTAGACCTTAATGACCATTGGTCAAGTCTCTAGCTCCTCCTCATTTTCTTTCTCTACTCATTTAAATCCAAAAAGAATTGTGGAAAAGTATTTTGTTCAGGATAATTATTTACTAGACTAATAGTCTTGTATGAGTTGCTATTGGTTTAATAGATAAGGCAAGGAGATGCTGTGTCTGGATATGCCTGTATTTGGCAGATGCTGAATTCAATTAAATTTTTAGATCGCTTTCTGTGTTTCTTTTGTTAAAATGAAATATAGTGCATGGTTAATTCCTTATTAAACTAGCACTTATTTTCTTGTTTATTGTGCTTTAGCTGATGAAGTACTCGTACATGTTTGTATGGAATTGCTTATTGCCTATTTAATCTATTAAGGTCCCACTATTGGTCTGCAGTTTTCTTTTTCAAATGATCAAGTCTTCTTTCATGCTTTTTGTTTTTCTGTTTAAACTTTCCATATTTAATGGTACTTGCTAAAATGTTGTTTCAGTGAAGTGATACTGACTTTGGGAAGTTCAAGAACCGTACTGGAATTTCTCTGTGCTGCAAAAGAGAAAAAAAGATCCTTCCGTGTATTTGTTGCAGAAGGTGCTCCAAGGTTAGTACAGGGCTTTTTTTTGTAGGATTGAACTATGATGATTTCCTAGGTTTACCCGACTTATCGTTGTTTTGAATTAGATATCAAGGTCATCTTCTTGCAAGAGAACTGGTCTCAAGAGGTTTACAGACAACGCTGATTACTGACTCTGCAGTTTTTGCAATGATTTCTAGAGTAAATATGGTATGATTTGTTATTTTTGACATTTCTCTTTAAAGTTTAGCAACTTAGCTGAACTTGAGAATCATGAACTGAAGGTTATAGTTGGGGCGCATGCTGTTATGGCTAATGGTGGGGTTATTGCTCCTGTGGGTCTGAATATGCTTGCGCTCGCAGCTCAAAAACACGCTGTCCCGTTTGTTGTGCTTGCTGGCAGTCACAAGGTAACTTTAGTTATTGGCATCTTTAATCTCATTATTTAATTTCTCTTGCTTTTATTAACTGATATCCTTTTTGATTAAGAAGTCTTTTACCAGTTTTTCCTTCTGCCTATCTGTGTTCGTTTCTCTTCTTTTTATTTCTTTTGCTTTGTTTTCCTATAATAGCACTAGAATTTCTTAGACTTGTCATTAGGAAAGGGACTGAATCCATCTAATTCTAGTGGTGGTATTTAAGTGGCTGTTGGGTTCTTAAATGTTGATGATGCTGTTGCGGGAGAGAAATTGTGCATTTTATGTATGGTAACCTGACAGTACAGATCAACTTCATTATGCTGCATTAGTTTTAGTGGTTCCAAGTGTTTAACACATGCAAATATAATTCACACCAAGAGGTTGAAATTGAATTAGCTGCAAAGTTAAGTAGGTGCTTCACCTGTGGTCAGTTCTTTAGAAGTGTAGAAATGATAGTTTAATTGGAACCAACGCTCGTGAGGAAACCTGATAGTCGAGTAGATTTGATGATACTGAACCACAATTTTCTTTTGAATTTAAAGTATTCATTCTGATCTGGTATGCATGGGAAGATCATTTGTAGGAGTAAGTGCCTTCAACGCACCGTGTATACATTTGCTAAGCATAATAGAATTTTAGATTGTAATCATAGAACCTGTTTGACTTGAATGCTCTTTTTGGTTGTTAGCATGAGTTATGCTGCCCGTGATCTGTCTATTCTAGAAGATTGACAATTAAGGAGTGTCAAAAAGATCTATTGTTAGGTTTCCCAATTTCATAGGTAACTATACCATTATCATTATATTGCACCTTAATCCCAACCAAGGCTTTTAGAAGCGCGAAGCGCAGAGCAAAAGCACGAACTTCCCAGATGTGAAGCGCCGCTTTAAAAGTAAATTCTATTAGTCCAAAACTAACATCAAACATGATTAACATATTTAATAAAGGTTAAAATCCATTCATCTAATATGTGAAAATAGTTATAAAAATATAAAGAAAGATAGAAACTTAGCAAAGTCCACACTCTTTGACTCTTAAATCTAAACGCCAATGCCTAATCTTAAATCCCAAGTTTTAAAATACTCAAAGATGAAAGATCAACTACTGTCATCATCCTCCAAATACCTGGAGTGGGACTCTGGGAGTCGAAGGTAGCAGACTATCAGCAGCAGAAGCTGCAAGGATTCCAACAACCAGAAGGGGCAACAAAGGGTAGAGTCGCAGCAAGGGGTAGAGTCGCAGGAGTGTTTCTTGAAGTTGTGTGGGACTGATAGTTTAATTGGAACCAACGCTCGTGAGGAAACCTGGTAGTCGAGTAGATTTGATGATACTGAACCACAATTTTCTTTTGAATTTAAAGTATTTATTCTGATCTGACTAGTATGCATGGGAAGATCATTTGTAGGAGTAAGTGCCTTCAACGCACCGTGTATACATTTGCTAAGCATAATAGAATTTTAGATTGTAATCATAGAACCTGTTTGACTTGAATGCTCTTTTTGGTTGTTAGCATGAGTTATGCTGCCCGTGATCTATCTATTCTAGAAGATTGACAATTAAGGAGTGTCAAAAAGATCTATTGTTAGGTTTCCCAATTTCATACATAACTATACCATTATCATTATATTGCACCTTAATCCCAACCAAGGTTTTTAGAAGCGCGAAACGGCGAAAGCACGAACTTCCCAGATGTGAAGCGCCGCAATAAAAGTAAATTCTATTAGTCCAAAACTAACATCAAACATGATTAACATAGTATTTAATAAAGGTTAATATCCATTCATCTAATATGTGAAAATAGTTATAAAAATATAAAGAAAGATAGAAACTTAGCAAAGTCCACACTCTTTGACTCTTAAATCTAAACGCCAATGCCTAATCTTAAATCCCAAGTTTTAAAATACTCAGAGATGAAAGATCAACTACTGTCATCATCCTCCAACTACCTGGAGTGAGACTCTAGGAGTCGAAGGCAGCAAACTATCAGCAGCAGCAGAAACTGCGGGGATTGCAACAACTAGAAGGGGCAACAAATGGTAGAGTCGCAGGAGTGTTTTTTGAAGTTTCTTGTTCCTAAAGTTGAAGTTTGACTTGCTTGAGGCTTAGGGACTCTTCGACTTAAAGCCTCAAGTATGTTTTTAAGTTTTAACTTTTGATTAAAGTTTATAGATTATTTTAACCTAGTCCTTTTTTTTTTCTTTTGGTAAATCCAGCACATTAATGGGTTATAGTCCGTTGGTTTTACCCAGACTATTGTTAGTTGGTTAAAAGTATTGGGCTTTTAATTAAACTTATTTAGCATGGCTTTACATGTGGGAAGCGCAATGAAGCTAGGTTTTCAAAAGCGCGCTCTAGGCGCGAATCTCGCAACTCCAGCCCTTTAGGGCTTTCTTCTCTTGAAGCAAAGCCCCCTTCAAGAAGCGCATGTAAAGCGCTGAGCAATGGCTTCAGATGAAGCGCAAAAGCTTGCGCTTCATGCATGTAAAACCTTGCTGAATAAGTTAAATTTAAAAGCCCGGTAATTTTAAGCCACTAACAGTAATCTGGTGAAATCAACGGACTGTAACCCATTAATTGTGCTGGATTTACCGAAAGAAAAAAAGTAGGACTAGGTTAAAACAATCTGTAGACTTTAATTAAAAGTAAAAATTGAAAACATGCTTGAGGCTTGAAGTCGAAGAGTCCCTCAGCCTCAAGCATGTCAAGCCTTCAACTTTGGCAACAAGAAACTTCAAGAAACACTCCTGTGACTCTACCTCTTGCTGTGACTCTACCCTTGCTGCCCCTTCTAGTTGTTGCGATCCCTGCAGCCCCTGCTACCGCTGATAGTCCGTTGCCTTCGACTCCCAGAGACCCACTCCAGTCTCCAGGTATTTGGAGGATGATGACAACAGTTGATCTTTCATCTTAGTATTTTAAAACTTGGGATTTAAGGATTAAGCATTGGCGTTTAGATTTAAGAGTCAAAGAATGTGGACTTTGCTAAGTTTCTATCTTTCTTTATATTTTTATAACTATTTTCACATATTAGATGAATGGATTTTAACCTTTATTAAATATGTTAATCATGTTTGATGTTAGTTTTGGACTGATAGAATTTACTTTTAAAGCGTCGCTTCACAACTGTGAAGCCCGCGCTTTCGCTTTGCGCTTTGGACCGCTTAGCACTTCAATGCGCTTCGGGCTTTTAAAAACCTTGACCTGAAGCCATCGTTTCAGCGCTTTTCACAACCTTGACCTAAAGGGTTGGGGATGCGAGATTCGCACTCTAGGCGCACTTTTGACAACCTTGATCCCAACTATGTTGGGGTTGATGGCATGAAGTGCGTATTGTCAAGTCCATAGTTAACACTATATGCAAAAAGTATATTGGAAATTTTTTTACGTATGATATGCCCTTTCTATCACAACTATCTCACCAAGGAATAATGATATGAAATTCCAATATGGTCATGGATTTTTCCACTTGCATGGGAAATTTCACGAGTCAATGATGAGTTGAGATTGTTGCTATAGTCATGTCCCATTACAAGATTGAAATTGTAAAATCAACTTGCACATCATGGAACATGATTAAATATCATTGGATGAAAGAAAATAGAATAAATACTTTTCTCTGCGCTTTACAATGTGCACTAAAACAATTATTTAATCTCGGGACATTAACACTTTTCCTTCTTGGTACCTTTCCGGTGTTGATATGACTGGATAGCTTTCTTAAGGAAAAGGAAAAGATTATTTTGGTCTTTGTTTTCTCTTTGGGATCCTAGCCCACTTGGCTGACAACTAGGGGGGCACGCCCCTTAGTCCAACTTACCGAGGCTTGGACCCCAGCCTCTCAATAAGGAATGTTTGCAGATGACATTTTCCAGTTACCTATGGATTGCAAATCTAATTATCCTCTGTGCTGTTTGCTCTCTTGTAACTTTTGATCCTTTTTACTTTTGCAGCTGTGCCCACTCTATCCACACAATCCTGAAGTCTTACTAAATGAACTACGATCTCCATCTGAATTGCTAGATTTTGGAGAATTCTCAGATTGCATGGACTTTGGGAGAGGCAATGGCTCCCCTCTTCTTCATGTTGTCAATCCAACCTTTGATTATGTGCCACCAAAGCTTGTTAGTCTTTTTATTACGGACACGTAAGTGTTTTTGAAGCCCTGCCTTTTTTGTTCTTCCTTGGTGCTGCAACATAGTTCTCACTTGAATTTTTGGGCTATTTTCTTTCACCTATATTAGTCTTGGTATTCCTCTATTTTTGTTATTGCTCCGCTGTTTATTTTTTTATTTTTCCGTTTCACCATTGACCTGCTCTTATAGTCGATTATTTTCTTGTTTTGCAGAGGAGGCCATAACCCATCATATATGTACCGCCTGATTGCAGATTATTACTCAGCTGATGATCTGGTACTACAAACGAAGGCTCCAACAGATTAAATGGAAATTCGACTACACGTATGTTTACCCCAAGTAAGTTCATACCTCCGCTGAAGACGGGGACTTTGTTCTGAATGTACTAAAAGGCACATAAAGTTAATGTTTGGGAGAAATTAAACACCTTTCTTACCTTGAAGTTCTTTTGCTTTTTTTTCTTCTTTATGTTGAATGTAATTTCTTTTGTGCTAACAGGCGGGTTTCTTGTGAAGTTACTGTGACTAAAAGGGCGAACAAATTTTCTGTGCAGTCTCAAGTGTGGGGTGTCATATCTATAGTGGAAAGGGAATGCATTTTTGTCACTGGTAAGAGTAGCAATGTAACGGTGAGAACCAGGTGAAATAACTGAGGGAGGATGATGACATGTGAAGTTAATTGTTTTTATTTTTTTGTAGGGGTGTACAATTAGGTGCTGTTTTTTCTTTTCTTTTTCTTTTTTTACCCCTCTATTTAGTGGAGAAAGATCGAGATGGAGTGGAAATTTTCTGTATTTTTTATATACGGATCACTAGTTGATATATACGGAGTATTTCATTTCCCTATTTTTTAATGTGGTAACGTTTGCTGTTTTCCGAAGAGGTGGTAGAATAGAAGTCATCTGTTGGTGTTACATTTGTGTTGAGCTTCACAGTTCTCCTCGGTTGCTGGAGTTGTTTTGTTTTCTTTTGTTTTGTTTTTTTTCTTTTTCAGACGAGCAATTAAATTTGTATTGGAGATAAGCAAAGATAAACCTTCGACTTTATCAACAAAAAAAAAGAAAGAAAAAAAAAAGATAAACCTTCGATCAAAAAAACGATAAATAAAAGATACACCTAGTTCCCAAATGGAAGTAGATATGAAACATTAGAATGGACTATATAGTACTATAGCGGGATAAAGTTGGTTGTTTGGTAGATTACTATGCCGGAAAATTATGACATAGGTCTCTAAAATTTAAACATACCTCTCAATCTTTAAAAATGTCAATTTTATAATAATTTTTTTTTAAAAAAAAACCATGAACACGGTATCAGAGCTAAAATTTACTTCCCAAAATCATCCAAATAATATGGTTTGAGAAGAGCCCAATCGACCAAATACTAAAGTCTTTGGATTGCAGGCAGTGACTCAGAATCAGATATAATTTGGTGTGAAGGACGAGGTTTATGGAAGTAGAGGAAAAATTTGGATACAAAGTTTCAGTTTTAGAATTTTGGGAAGTTTTTGGGTAATGAACACTATTCAAGGGGACATGTAACCCAACTTTTGTTTTACACATTGCTTGGTTACTGTTAGAAGAGCTTCTAAAGTCTTTTTCTATTTTTCTTTTAACGGTTCTGATATTTCATATACATAGCAGTAAACAAGGATTTAATTTCCCCGCACTTCGTAGCGGTGTAAATTGTAATATTTTATAAGAATTTAATAAGCATGTAATAATAAGTGAAATAAATGTATATTTTTATGAAATAAATGATAAAATATATAATTATTATGGGTGAAAAAATTAGGTCTTAGAATTTTTACATTTTATCATATGAAGTCTAAACCATTAGGGATCAAACGCAAAATAATAAGAAATAAAAGTAAAATAGAGATTTAGTTTTTTAAACAATTTGAAACGTAAATAGATAAAATCACTAAATTATGATGAGGTGACACAATCTTACCAGATGGATATCATTCATACAAAATTTTATGTATATGTATAGAGTTTTAAATACAAATACTAATTACACATTATTACTTTTCATTAAAATCATCAACGCTCAAAGAATGGAAAAAACCATGTCATAAGATTTGAAACTTTGATGACAACATGTTACTTTTTAAATAGTTATAAATTGTAATGTAATTTTTTTCGTACAAAAAAAACGACATACTTTCAAAATAGTTAAAGGTAAGTAATGGAAGAAGAGGATTTACAAAACTGTATTTCTTACAAATTTTATATTTGATGGCGGCGCTGATTGGGCAGCTGCCGCCACGTGTCTACGCAATTGACGCGTGTTGATGTTGCTTGATGCCATTGGTGCGTGGGTGTTACGCGTTTCTCGGAATTCGAGAAATTGGAGTTGTTGGTGGTATGTTCAGTGTTTATCTTGTTAATGAAGTGCTTTGAAGAAGCGAGAGGCTTGACTTATGCTGCCAACGTCTGTTATATAGCAGATATTAATGATGGCATTATCGTAATAAGTCAATATACCATATTTTGTACGTGTATATTCGGGGAATACTTGTTCGGTCCATTACCTTGTACGGGTAAACGTTTTCAGTGGGTCCAGGAATATTTCGTATTTATTAGTGGTTTTTTAATGGGGCCCTTATTGTGAGCTATTAATTTGGGCCTTTTGGTAGACCTTTTTGGGTGATTGGGCATGACGGCCATCAAGTCCCCCCCTATGTCATGCGGCCGATTGGAAGGAGTCCGCATAACTTTTGGTAGTTTCCTCAGAAGAGTCAAAGTGTTTGTTTTGGAAAATTTTCACTTTTTCTTCCCAACTGTTTTCCGAACAACTAGGGTTTCGTTTTCTTTTGATTTATCCCGAACAACTGTGGTTCAGGATTGCGTATTCTTATGATCTTCCCGAACAACTAAGGTTCGGGATTCCTTTGAGATAGGATTTGCATCCTTTTTTGAAATATCCCGATCCACTAAAGTTCGGGATTTGGAAATAGGATGTTGAATCCTCATGTGAAATATCCGAACAACTGAGGTTCGAGATTTCTTTGAGATAGGATTTTGCATCCTCTTTTGAAATATCCCGAACAACTAAGGTTCGGGATTCCTTTGAGATAGGATTTTGCATCCTCTTTTGAAATATCCCGAACAACTAAGGTTCGGGATATGCGTGTAACGGTTACTTTTTTGGACAACGGTTGAATTGGAGCGTGTTGACGGTTCATCTTCCCGAATATCCTTACATAAGGAGCCGTTCCAGAGTAACACTCCACATCTCATTCTTGCTCTCAATAGCTTACTTGCTTTCTCTCTCTAGCTTCTCTCTCCTTTCACGACGGACAACCCATCGCTCAAAGAGGCGATCAGTTTCTTTCAACGGTGGAGAAGTGTTGAACAAGTAGCTCCAGAGGAATACCTAGCGCCTTTTCTCAACCAAGAGTCAGTTGCGTCAGGCAGCCTAGAGGGAGCTTCTGCCGTTGAGAAGTTCTACCGCCGGTATCGTTCAGTTGTTGACGTAGCTGCGAGAGTCTCTCCCGTAGAACTTGGGTCGTCAAATCGTCGCTCCTTTATTCGTCCTGTTTCCCGAGGTACTTATAAATGGCCTCTTCTATTTCGTTTCTTTCTGTTCGTCCTTCGGGGAGTCTCCTAGAGACTAGCGAACTTGTTCCCGAAGGATGGTGGTCCGAGGTTGACCATTTTCGCAGCAAAGCCACTCCTGAACTAGTAAAGCGCTTGCGACGCGATTTATTTCTCCCCAGAAATGTAGTTGTTAGGGTTCCAACACCGGAGTGCCATGTTTATGAACCGGGTGTTGGTAGTCTTGTCATATTTAGGTGTCAACTGGAGTGCGGGTTTAGATTTCCCCCGCACCCTTTTATTCAGGAGCTGGCCGAATCACATGGTTTAGCCGTTAATCAGTTAAGCCCGAACACCTTTTGCCACTTAAACGCGTTCCTCATGTTGTGCGCTGTGTTCGGGATAGAACCCAAAACATCCACCTTTTTGCAGTTTTACAAAATTATCCCAAACCCGAAAAACTGCTTTTACTACTTCGGGGCTAGGAACCCTGCAAAGAACGTTAAGTTCAATTTTATCTGGGGCTTGCCTTCGAGCAGAAAGGGGTGGCATGGGGAGTTTTTCTTTTTGACTCCCGAAACGTCGTGGGGACTTCAGACCGTCTAGAAGGTAGGGGAAATTGTGGATGTGAAGGACCCCTCTCGTTTGTTGGAGTTGGAGGGCGCTCGGGAGAACAACGGGGCTTTTTGTAGCAGGCTGGGGCATCTGGTAGACTGGTTCGGGAATGAGGTTCCCGAACCATTCCCTGTTCCGATCAACTGGGTTCTTATTACCCAAGGGGTTTTATCCCATTTGGGGATAATTCAGGGTAACCTCAAGGAACTTGGGATTCGGGAAAGTTCCCCCTCCCCTCAAGACTTGGCTCTGATCCGGCGTCTTCGGGGCGAGATCCCGCACAATGTTTTTGTAGAAGGTTCATACATTTTCCTTGTATTTCCCTTGTATACTTGTTCATTGCTAACTCCCTTGTCTTTGCAGAAATGGCCCCGAAGATCGATCTCCAGTCAATTTTCAAGGGCGGTTTCAAGCCCAAACCCAAGGAGTCTTCCAAGGCAGGTCCTTCGCAACCTTCGGCTGCTGAGCCGAAGAAGATAAAGAGGGACGCTGATAAAGTCCCGGAGGTCTCTATCCCTGAGTACTCTGAGGTTCCTTTCTCCCGTCCGCCTGGAGGACACAGAGACAACTTTTGAGAACCTGTTCGATGCTTACGATCGAGCTGGTCCTTCCCCTGACAAGAGGAGGCGTCTTCGCGGAAAGTACAAGGCCACTCCGGTTGTGGAGGAGAGAGTTCCGGGCGTTCTGCTTATGGACTTCAACCTAGGTAATCAGCGGTTAAGTTTAAAAAACGAATGTTTCTGGAATATCTTCGGGAATCTATCCCGGATGTTTGGAGATGATCCAATTCACGAAGTTACTTGGACGCATTTCTGCTGTACAGGTCCAGGCTGGAAGGAGGCTCAGGAGAAGGCGAGGCAGGAACGGGATGCCGAACTTGCCCGATACGGGGCAGACCTGATCCCCAGGGAGCCGAAATGGCTCATCCATGAGGACCAGAACCTCATGGATGAAGAGGATGCCAAAGAAATGGGCCCGGAGATCTGGAAAGGCATCTCCATTACCCGGACCATGGACTACCTTGAGCACCAGTTCTCGGACCTGTCTGTGACTCTGGCCCGGTCACATGCTATGGCCACTCAGGTAACCTTTTGAAACGTTCTCATTTTTTTCTAAGTCATTACGATCCTGAGACTGACGTTCCTTTACGCATGCTGCAGGTTGCTTGCCTGACTGGGTGGGCCTCCCAAGTTGTCAAGAAGATGGACGAAGCCCGGAATAGTGCCGAACAACGAGCTACAAAGGCTGTTGCTGTTGTGGCGAAACTCATTCAAAGAGTTTCCCACTATGAGCAACTTCTGCGGGCGTCCCGGACCACTAGCTCCAGGGACCTTGCTCTCCCGGACGACGTCCAAAGTGACCTCCCTGATCCTTCCACCGCGTCCCAACTTGCTGCAGTTGAGGCGTCTTTCCTGAGCACTGTAGCTGCTCAGAGGGATTCAGAGGAAGAACTTCGGAGGGAGAATGAAGCTCTCCGAAAGAGGGAAAGTGATCTGGCTGTTGACCTTAAGAATCTTAAGTCACACCGAACAAGATCTCAAAGACCTCCGGGAGAAGCTTCAGGCGTCCGAACAAAGGGCGGCTAATGTCCAGGAGGAGAAGGAAGCTTGGGAGAACGCTGTACAGGAAGCGGTCCAGATGGCCAGGGACAAGTACAAGCTTGGTTTCTGCCTTGCCCGCATACAAGTTCTGGACAGGAACCCTCACGCTGATCTTTCTGGGTTGGACTATGCCGAAGAACGTGAGGAGGATCCATCCTGGTACGAGGATGAGTTTCTGAAAGTCCCGGAGCCTGTGCACCCGGACCAGTTCTCTTTCCCTTAGCACTTTTGTTTTTTTATTATCCCTTAGGATACTTACTCCGGGGAATGTACATGAATATTTTTGTGAATGAAACTCGCAAGTGTTTTGTTCAAGTTTTTCGATCGAACTGCTTCCCGTACATGCATATAACTGAATTTACACAAAGTATTTTCGCAATGCTTCCGAATGAAAAGAGTTAGAAAATTCTCTTCCTTCAAAATCTGATAACTTGTAAACTCCTTTTCTTTCTTCGGCAGTTACCCGGAAGGGACCTTCCCAGTTCGGGGCGAAGGAACCACCTTGTGGTCTTCGAGAACCCAGCTTTGTTTGCCGTAGAACTAGGTCTCCAACCTTGTGGTCTTGACTTTTGAGTTGGTTGTGGTTGTGGTCTTTTGCTGGAAGGCCTTCCTTCTGATTTCAGCTTCTTCTCTTTTGCCTTCGAGAAAATCTAAATTTGCTCTGAGTCCTTCCTCGTTGGTACTTTCTTCGAAAACTGTAGCCCGAAGTGAAGGGTTTGTAACTTCAATCGGGATAAGGGCTTCAGTTCCGTAAGCTAACGAAAAGGGGTTTCTCCTATTGATCTGCGGGGAGTTGTCCGGTAACTCCATAAAACGTGCGGGAGTTCCCCGGACCATTTGCCCTTAGTACTCCCGAGTCTTTTCTTCAGACCATCTTTTACTGTTCGGTTTGATACTTCAATTTGCGAAATGAAGCTTGATGCCGAATTCTTCGGCGAAATCTTGGAAACCTCCGTCCGTAAATTTAGTCCCGTTGTCTAGGACGAGCACCTTTGGGCACCCGAACCTGCATATTACGTTCTTCCAGATGAATTCCTAGATGTTATTTGCTGTGATTGAAACCAGTGATTCGGCTTCGATCTACTTGGTAAAATAATCTACTGCAACAATGCAGTATTTCACTCCCCCCGGGGCTTTTGGTAAGGCGCCGATCAAGTCTACCTCCCAAACGGCAAAGGGAATTGGATAGTCCGAAGATGATACGTACTCCGAGGGAACCCTTTGTATTCGGGCGTGCTCCTGGCACTTTCTGCATTTGTTGACCAACTTCTTCGCGTCTTCTTTAAGGTTCGGCCAGAAATAGCCTTGCCGGAGTATTACTGTTGCGAGAGCGTCTGACTTGATGTGGGACCCGCAGGTTCCCTCATGAACTTCCCGCAGGACTTCTTCCGTTTCTTCTTCGCCAATGCACTTCTGGAGAGGTGAAGAAAAACCTTTGCGATAGAGATGACTTCCCACTATGATGAACTTGGCGGATTTTCTCTTCACTTGCTTTGCTGTGACCAGGTCCTCCGGGAGTATTCCTTCGGAAATGAAATTCCAGTATGGCGCTCTCCATCCCGAAGTAATGCTCAGTACCCGGAGATAACTGATGCTTGGACTGTTTCTTTCTTCGTCGTATGACGACGCCTTGGAGAGTTAGTCTGCCTCGGAATTAAGTGCCCGAGGAACTTTTTCGATAGTCAGTTTCTCGAACTGCGTTGCCAATTTTTTGACAACGTCAGCATACTTTTTGAGGCTAGGTTCCTTGACCTCGTATTCCCCGTTTGTCTGTTGGACAAGGAGGTTCGAGTCACTGCATGCCCGGAGGGATCGAATTCCGACATTTTGAGCTAGTTCCAGTCCGGCTATCAGGGCTTCGTATTCAGCGGCATTATTCGTCACTGTGAAGCTGAATTTGATGGATCGGGTTGCTTTCATTACTTCGGGACCTGCGAGCACCAGTCCTGCACCTTGTCTCTCAGCTCCCGAAGCTCCGTCTACATGCAGAGTCCATACGGGGTTGCTCTAAACCTCTGTAAAGTCATCTTCGGACTCCTGGGGTACTTCGGCAATAAAATCTGCTAGGGCCTGAGCTTTGATTGATTTCCTTGGTTCGTATCGTATCTCATATTCGCTGAGTTCGATACACCACTTCGATAGTCTTCCCGAATGGTCTACCCTTTTTAGGATATCTTTGACCGGGACGTTACTGCGGACTATAATAGAAAAACCGAGGAAGTACGGATTTAATCTTCGGGCGGAGAGGACCAAAGTGTAGACTAACTTTTAGATCACCGGGTAGTTGAGTTCGGTCCCGTGCAAAGACTTGCTGACGTTGTCAAAAAATTAAGAGACCGTAGAGTTGGCATTTCCAAGAGATAGGATTTAATCTCTTCTCATGCCTTTTGGCAATCGAGGTTACCCTCTTTGATTAGAAGTTTGAAGAACGAGCGACACTTATCCCCGTACCGAGATATGAAACGGCTAAGGGACGTGATTTTACCGAGCAACCTTTGTACATCTTTGATTGAAGCGGGTGTCCTAGAATCGAGCAAGGCTTTGATCTTGGCCGGATTTGCATCAATTCCACGTTCGGACACCAGGAACCCCAGGAACTTTCCCGCGGTTACTCCGAACACGCATTTGTCCTGGTTCAGGCGTAGTCCGTAGCTTCGAATTTGACCGAAGACTTCTTCGATATTCCGAATAAGATCATCCTCCTCTTTACTTTTTATGATGATATCATCGACGTATACTTCGATGATCCTTCCGATCTGGCCGGAGAAGATTTTATCCATCAGTCTCTGGTAAGTAGCTCCCGCATTTTTGAGGCCAAACGGCATCCTGATGTAGCAATGTGTGCCGGAGTCACTTATGAATGAAGTTTTTTCCTCATCAGCCGGGTTCATCCGGATCTGATGGTACCCACTGTAAGCATCAAGAAAACTTAGTCGGGCGTGCCCAGCCGTAGAATCCACCAACCTATCTATCGGAGGTGTAGGATATGAATCATTCGGGCAGGCGTCGTTTACATTGGTGAAGTCAATGCACATGCGCAGCTTGTCGCTATCTTCTCGAGAGGCCACTACGGGATTGCTGAGCCATTCGGGATAAGATACTTCTCTTATTACTCCTGCATCGAGCAGTTTTGAAATCTGCTCCCGAATGAAGGTTCTCTTGAAGGGTGCATTGTTTCTCTTTTTTTTTCTTATGGGTCTGACGTTCGGGTCGACTTGTAAACTATGTTGAATCACCTTCGGGTCGATCCCGGACATATCACTTGGCGAGTAGGCGAAAAGATCTTTATTCGACTGAAGGAGATTTACAAGTTTAGCCTTACTACATTCAGGCATATCTCTTGCTATCCTCGTAGTTCGCTCTCCTTCTAGGGCAACTTCTTCAGTTGTCGTTGTCTCTTCGTCTTCCTCTGCCGAGGACTTCGGTCCCGGACCCTTCTGGGTCAAAGCCATGACATTCTTGGCTTCCTTCTGGCTTATATAGACGGAAGCGTCGCCTTCATCGGTCTCGAAGGTGATAGTGAGGTATTTGACATCACTCCTCATGTGGGTTGCACTCTGAGTTTCTCTTCCGATGATGGCGTTGTAAGCCGAAGGAACGTCCACAACCAGCCATTTCACCATGATGGTGGTATACCGGAATTACCCTTGCGGGCAACTCGTCCGGACCGACTCCATATGTTGCGGTCCTGACCGGGATCAGCCTACTTGCTTTCAGCTTCAAACCTCGGTACGCCTCAGTAAACAGAACATCGGCGTTCGAGCCATCGTCGCAGAGCACTCTCCGCACATCTACAGTCCCTATTCTTAGGGTGATGATGAGGGGGTCATAGTGCGGGAAACGTACCTCTGTTCCATTTGCTCGTTTAATCCGTGAGGCTGGATCCCCGTAGTTCAACGAGGCTACCTCCCTTGCTTTCCTCTTTCGTGCGTTTGACCCAAGGGTTGTAGTTATGGTTTGTAAGGTTCCGGTCGCCGGAGGTGGAGATTTCCTCCCTTTGTTCTTCTCCTGCGCTGATGCGTCCCCCTGGACCTTTGCTTTCCCGCGGGATAACCCTTCTTCTGAAGGCATCTTCAGGAATTCTCTCAGGGAGCCTTTCTTGATGAGAGATTCAATGTACCTTTTCAACTGGTAGCATTGTTCGGTGTCGTGTCCGACGTCCCGATGGAACTGGCAGTACTTGGCTGTATTGCGTTTTGATTCCTCCGGCATGGCCCTTGGCCAACTGATCGTTCGGGTTCCTTGCCTTTGTAAGGCCGCAAGAATGTTTGTTCGGGTGGAGTTGAGGGGGGTGAAATTCGGATTTCTTTCGAAGGGTTTCTTCTGCCCTCCCCATCCTCCTTGCTCCCTAGCATGTGTTGGCTTAGAGTTGTCCCTTCTCTGTTCCCGGTTGTCCCGGTTATCAAGTTTCCCTTCTCTTTGGGATAACATTTCATGCGCGATCATATGCTCCTCAGTTATCACATACATCTCCTCTACGTCAGTGATGTTCTTTCGGGACAGCTCGTAGGCTAACCTGGAGTTCGGGATCAGGGCCTTTGTGAAGGCCATAATCCGGATATTATCCGTTAGGTCCGAGGCGTGCACGGCTTCCCTATTGAAACGCTCGACGAATTCCCGAATGCCTTCATTTGGCTTCTGTTTGATGTCGAACATCTGGATGGCCCTCTTTGTGGACCTCTTGCACCCTATGAAATGAGTAGAGAACTTGGTGGCCAAGTCCCCGAAGGTGTTTACACACTCCGGGAGGAGGGAGTTGTACCAAGCAAATGCCGGACCTCCAAGGACCACCTCGAAGCACTTGCACAAAGCTGCTTCGTTGGCACCCTTTAGTTCCATCGTTCGTTTGTATTTTCGAATGAAGGCATCCGGGTCTCCCACACCGCTGTAGATTTCCAGGGGATGTGGTAAGTTAAACGAGCGGGGCATGGGGCTTTCTCGGATTCGGGTAGTGAATGGACCGTCATCCGCTGCTAATTCGTACTTGGCGTCGGGCCTGGTAGTACTTCTTTCGATTTGTTCCAGGCGGTGCAACATTTGCCTGATAACTTCGTCCCGTGGATCCCTGATTGCGAGTCTTTCAGGTCTCGGGGACCGCACTCTTTGACTGTATTGGGGAGACCGGGACCTCTGCCGGCCTCGCCGGTCTGTTACGTGAGTTCTCCGGGAGTTCCCAGACTTGTGCCTTTGGCTGCGTTCTTCCCGAAGTACTGCCCGTACCGTTTGGACTAGGTGTAAGCTGGAAGTTGGTCGTAAGGAAGTTGCTCCGTAGGATGTCTCTTCAGAAGAGCTCCGATAACTGTGATCAGCAGTTCGGCCGTCCGTCGAGCCTCCTCCTTCCGGTATCGATGGGTGGGATTGTGAATGGTCCGTTGGTTCTTCTGAAAGGACCGACCTTTTTGACCCTCCACGTTTCCCACAGATGGCGCCATTTGATGGCGGCGCTGATTGGGCAGCTGCCGCTACGTGTCTACGCAATTGACGCGTGTTGACGTTGCTTGATGCCATTGGTGCGTGGTTGTTACGCGTTTCTCGGAATTCGAGAAATTGGAGTTGTTGGTGGTGTGTTCACTGTTTATCTTGTTAATGAAGTGCTTTGAAGAAGCGAGAGGCTTGACTTATGCTGCCAACGTCTGTTATATAGCAGGTATTAATGATGGCATTATCGTAATAAGTCAATATACCGTATTTTGTACGTGTATATTCGGGGAATACTTGTTCGGTCCATTACCTTGTACGGGTAAACGTTTTCAGTGGGTTCGGGAATATTTCGTATTTATTAGTGGTTTTTTAGTAGGGCCCTTATTGTGGGCTATTAATTTGGGCCTTTTGGTATGCCTTTTTGGGTGATTGGGCCTGACGGCCATCAATATTCATTTTAAAAATTACTAAAACTTTCGATCTCCATAAAAAGCATTAACTAACACATTTTAAAGTAATCAAAATGAAGAAGAAAAAGTGAAGAAATAAGACGGATGAGGTGCGTATTCATCAAATAAACTACCAAATATTTGTGGTCTACTTTCATGAAATAAAAGAGAAAATAAGTAATAATGATTGTAGGTAAATAAAATTTGGCTTAGTTAAAAACTAAGATTTCCAAAATTTTGAGGACCAATATACATAATAATTAGAAATAAAAGTCAAAACAATGTTTTTTAAAAAAATGTTTTCTGTCATAAATTTTATTTCATTTTTAAAATTTACAAACTTTTCCTCTATAAATAGTAAATGAACACACTTTAAAAGAAAAAAATACAGGAAAAAATAGATAACGTGATACAACACAATTAATTTCATACTAATTTTCAAAATTACCAATTTTTTCCCTATTAGTAACATAATAAATATAATTTAAAAAATGGAAAAAAATTAATTTAAAAATTTAATGAAATAAATAATAAATATAATAAAAAGAATTGAATTTAAAAAAATTAATTTAGACAAATTATAGATGACATGACACAACCCTATTGATCGTGTCACTGTTCATAACTATTCACCAGCAGTTCATTTTCCATAAATAGAGTATAGAGTAACTATAAATAGAGTATAGGCTAATTTAAAAAATTAAAAAAAAAATAATTTTAAAAAAATTAGAGATGACGTGACACAACCCTATTGGTCGTGCCACTGTTCATAACTGTTCACCAACGGTTCATTTTCCATAAATAGAGTATAGAGTAATTTGGTCATAACAAACAAAGATACAAACAACTAGATAGAGATTACATGAACATTACAGGTTTACACATTTAGCAGGAGATCAAGTCGAATGGGCAGTATTATTACAGAAGCTCAGCGAGGATCACGATCAACATCGAACCAGAAGTAGAGAGAAGCTCGAGCATAAATGACCCGAACCCTTTGCAGTACGAGGTCTCCATTGGTTTGAACAGCTTTTGCACCTCCTTCTATCCGAGTGTGCATTACTGATACACTATCGCCATTGCTCTTCGATTTGGAGGCCAAGCTAGAAGCTGTGCTGATGATGGGGAATGACAGGAAGTCCAGTGGGTTCGAATCGCATTGAAGAATGCATCCATCGATGATTAGCTTCCCGCTCCTATGAAGCAAGCAGCAACCAAGCTCCGCCTTCACTGTTAAGTTCGCCAACTTGCAAGTGGACAGGAACTCCAATGCGCTGCTCAAGAAAAATAAGAAGGCACATACCAACCGAGGTCCCTTTGATGCAACAGCAGGAAAGAAGCTTACGCAAGCAAATATAGCTATATGTAGCATGCAAAACTAACTTTCATGGCCACTCATTACAACATTTAACTGCTGTCTGGTATAACATTCACTTTGTTGCTTCAAGTTTTGTGTTCGAAATGAAAGTTCTGTTTCCTTTTCTTCAACATTTTACAAACTAATTTAACACTTTCAAAGTTCCACTTTCTGATATTAAGAACAGAAAACGATAATATCCAAATCATGAATATTTACTTTCTTGGAAAGAATTAAAAAAAAAAAATTCAGAACAAAAGAAACATAAGAAAAATGATGTATGTTAGCACACCAATTTTTTTTTTAAAATAAAAAAAGAGCAAAATAAATTCACGAACCTGTCTGAACCCCGAGAACACACAAGGGTTGTCTCATCAGGAACTTCCCCTGCTCCAATCTGAACAAAGCAAGTTGAGACAGAGGAGTTGGGGAGGTATCAAGGTGCAGTTTTTTGGTCTCATTCTTGACAATGCGGAATTATCTTTAACTACACACTGTTAAGATTTCTAAAAAAGAATGGTTGCATTCAAGTCGTAGAAGCATTAATTGTTTGCATTCTAAAGCTAGGTTGAGACTAAAGAAGGTTTATCTGTTAGAGGGCAATGGATGTCCAAGAAATTCAATTTGCCAAAGCATGCAAGTAATGAGTATTCAGTTCAGGTATCATTGCTAAGATCATGACACCCAGTTCGAAGATAGCACCCTATCCATGAACCAAGAGGTTGTTAGTCACGTGAGACTGTGAACTAAAAGAAGGTTTCAAGAGATTCCTGGCCATGGTGCTCCTTTAAGTTCCACGCTGACGCATGTTCTGAAGCCAACGAATTTAGAATCCACTAGACTCAAGCACGGAATGGCATGCCAATATGAATTATCAGGAGAGGAATACAGTTAAACTCTAGCAGGTTGCTGCTCTTCAGAGTGTGGACATTAATCCAAATGTATATTCATAATGAAAACTCTATGATAAATTCCAAAAAAAGTGCAATATCACACATTTATTCTAGTGTTACCTCATTAGATGAAAGTGGTGCCTTTTTCCCCAACCATTTAAATTGGAATGTTTCTCTCTCTTTCACTATATAGAGGTTCCACGTAATAGAAACTAGAAACCTTTCTATAAAACAATTAAAGTTGAGACAACTAACTTCAAATAAAAACGGTAACAAGTTAATGACATAAGTTCACATCTCCTTTAGTAAGCCCAAAGTGCAAAGACAACCATACTAAGTCTTTTGCAGCTTCCTAAGAGATAAAAACTACAAAAAGAAATCCCCAATGGCACCTCAAGGTGGTAAATTATTCCCTCACAACATTCTTAGGAAGGGCATATCCCTTACTTTTACAAGAAGTGACATAAGAGTGAATGGTCATTATGAACATAATTACACCAAACTCTTAACATTGAATATTGTAACAGGTGGCCAATCTTGCGAATTTCATCAAGTGAAACAGCTAACAGCATAGTACTAAGTCAATAACATGATTGATATTTCAAAATTACAAATTAGGAAGCATATACTAGACTATTAGAATCTTCGACGCATACCAGGCAAAGAGGTTTATCGATCTGAATATTAGATGTGAGGTGAATTCCACCAGCTGCAATTAGGATTGTGTCACCAGGTCTATAGAGAGAGGAAACCTATTGATTAGGTGTCCTATTCTTTTATTAATACATCAAACCTTAATACCTCACATACCTTGCTGCAGCAACTGCCATCTCTATGTTAGGGAAAACATCACGTTCATATAAATTTGTAATTGATGGCTCTACTCGCAGCCACATTCGAGGGTGACAAGCCAAATGACACCATCTGTGGCAAACGAGGGCAGTATTATACCGATCTGCAAGCTCAATGGTCATATACTGAGCAGACATCAGAATACTGTGAAATTTAACAGATATGATTTCATGCTACTCCCTCCGTCCCATACTAGTTGTCTCTTTTTCCTTCACAAAATGTATACAGAAAAGTAGCAATCGTGCAAACAAGACATGGTTGAACCTTAGAATTAGTGCACGTGTTATAAAATCCATCAGAACAACTACTAGGAGAACATAAATCCAGGAAAACGAATGAATGACAATCAACCTAGTAATCAAAGAGCCCCCCTAAAACGTTTGCTACAATACTAAAAAACAAGGACAGAGGTTTCTAACACTGCATTTCTAAACCAAAGAACCGAACTTTATTTGCCTCAATGAAAGTTTCAACATGCTAGCAGTCCCAGAATCACTAAAATGGAAGTGCATAAGAAACCAGGAAATGAATAAAGCAGTAAAAAGTTCCAATTTTGAGCGAGCCCGTTAATGAATTATATCTGTGTAGCTAGGGGAAACCCTAAAAAGGATAGGAATTGACCTGGAATTGGGGATAAGAAGCTGAAGATGTGCATAAGGATCCCGTCGTCAAGATTGTTGATGGGGGAATGAGAAGATATGCTCGTCGCTTTCTTGAAGCCGCTCGATTTTGTCGACTGGCTCTTCTCTTGCCCCACCTCCATGGCTTCTCCGACGGATTACCACCGATGAATTGGAATGCAGCGAAATCAATTTTCCTTGGTATGCGAAGATGATGGCGTAACGCGATATGAAACCGACACGAGCAATAAACCGAATCACTCCGGTCCAAACCGGCATAGTTCTAAAGGGATTATTTACGAAAAGAGCACCTGAAAACTACTAAACTTTCCAACTCATTATGAATTGGACATTAAACGTGCTATCCAATCGAATAGACCACTGAATTTTTAAAATTGTATCAATTGAGTCATTTCATCTGATTTTGATTTTTATTGATGTTTCTTGTAGAAGAACAACGTGAAATGAGTAGAAAGTTAAACCTAAAATGTCCCTAAATGTTCAATTAATAAAAAACACACATTACAAGAATATCGTGTTGTTTTACCCTTACCCTATCCAAGCGTTGATTATACCTTTGGTATTCTCTTAATGTGTTTTTCTTTTAATATTCAAACATTTAGAGCCAGTTTACGTTAACTTCTCGTTCGATCCACATCATTTTTTTCGCCTAAAATATCAATAGAAATTAGACAGTGACTAAATTGTTACAATTTCGAAAGTTTAATAATTTATTTGATTGAATACAAATTTTATGATCAATTTGTGATGAGTTATAAAGTTTAGTAGTTTTATGGTGCTTTTTACTGAACTGATTATTTGTTTCTTATGATACTAGCTTATACCATCTCCCCCTACAGTCCGATAACCAATTTCAATGTTTATTAAAAAAAGGAATTCGGTGAAAAAAGTGAGAAATATTTAAAAATCGATGTAATATTTATAAAATAAAAATTTGAAGAAAAATGTTACTTTGATATTTCGTTGATAAAAATATTTACAAATAACAAAGTCTTAATTAAAAAATTAGAAGATCTCTGAATTGGGCATTGATCTCATATTTAGTACATCAACTTTTATACTCTCAAATTTCTAACTATTTTTAAGAGTGATATTTTTTGTCGGGGAAATATTAAATTTATTAGCTAGCGAGAAGGGAATGCCAACCAATAAGTCTACTGAAGAAAACGAAGAAACGACAGCTTCACGCGGGAGAGCTAAAACATAGAAAAGGAAAAACAAGTAAGTGAGACCAATAAACTAAAAACTCCATGATTGAATCTGCATGCCTTGAGTTTAGAGAATCAACGAAGGGTGATGGGGAGTCGAAGCCGATGGAAATAAACTCTCACAACGTCATATCCTCTCCTAGGAGTAGCGGTATCTGTGTTAATAGAAGCACCTGCTATGCTGGAATCGACAAGCCTACACCAGACAAAAATATGGAACATTGGGTCCAGTTCAATCCTCAAAGTAGGGATTTCAATTATCTAGGAATGACCAAGTCTTAAATAACCTACCGCCCGAATCCATTCTAATGTCGCCCAGCGACTCTGAGCTATCCAAGGGGACTTGAAACCTGGATAGCTTAACCAGCATAAATATATGTCTGGTGGGAGGGTGAGATCAATATCAACCCCGACGATGAAAAAAATACCAAAGAACTCACGCCGATCCGTGACACCCACTATGTGAATTTTGTTGGAATTTGAACCCCCATCTGCCAAAGATCTTGGTAAGCCTGAAAACAACTCAACAATACTAAAACAAAGTGCCCCGAGAGGTCTCCAAAAGAAGGAACTAAGATCTTGAAGCAAGCAAATGAGCAGCCCTTCACTGAATAGCCAACTCCACCGGTAAACCCACGTACAAACTGGTTGCAATCGTTCCATCAACAGAATTGCATCCGCGCCAATGGAGGTGAACAGAACATACCAGAGTCAGGCCAGTCCTGGAACAGGACAGACCAGAATTGCACCTGGGACGAGGTGCTAGAGGCCAGCGGTAGCCACAGAACAAGGCAACGACGTTAAGTCCCATAAAAACCCTACGGGAAAAGTGAGAGAGCATCTTAAAAAATTTTTATTATGCAAATTATTTTTTTAAGAATGACATATGTCTGGGCTTGTAAAATGATTTTTGTTTGACTTTAACTTAGGGTAGTGTTCACCAATTTTTTTACTACAAAATATTTCCAACTTTTTCAAATTTTCATATATAAAACGAGTAAAATTCGCGGACGGTCATGTTTTTAAGTCTGTGACTTAATCCTGTCTCAAATTAAGTTTCAGATACAATCTGATCTTACATTTAAGTTACGCGTCCTAATGTCATCCTTTCCGTCCAATTTCGCCGTTTAAATAAATGGTGGAGGGTGAAATTACTATTTTACCCTTAATTAATTATTATAATACACCTCAGTATTTTAAAAGTTAAACAATTCTACCTTAACATTTTTTAGATTCACATATTAACGCATAAGTCCTCTTTCAGTATCATTTTACCATCTCTTCAATCAATAAAGAGAGAAATTCTATCTGGTGGAGCTGATGGCTTCCTCGATCGGCACGCACTTGGCCTGAAATTAATCTCAGCTGCAGACAAATTTCCACTTGCATAATTTTTTCAAAGGATTGCTTCATCTCCACCCATACTCTTTTAATTTCATAATATTGAAGGAAATTTTACCCTTATATATGGGAAAGGAAAACAATTGTTCAAATCCACATTATGCGTATAGATTACAGGCTTTCTCCTTAATTGTAATACTCGACAAACCATGAAAGTCAGAAGTGGGTTGCGACTGGGTTCATGAATCGCCCAATAGTTCTTGTTATTTCCGACAGCTTTTCGTGGCGGGGACGACCGGCAACAACAGGCCGGTGATCGGGATGAAGATTTTCTCGCTGGGAGCGACCGATTGAGCCATTGGATTATGGAGTCGTGCTGGTTATGTTCTCAGGCTTTCGTCGTAGGTTAGCTGGTTTCCGGCGGCGAATAGAGGTGGGAATTGTTACGGAACCGGCGACATAGGCCAGGGGTGATGTCAGAGGCTTCTAGCTGCGGCGACAGGCTCGGGACATGGAGAATCATGGCTCTTGGGTTAGTGTCAGATCTGCTAGTCTGCTGCAATTTGTCGAGTTTCCAGCTATAGCAAGGCTTGTGGCTTCTACTCGAGCGGTTCCGAGGGAGGTTGTCTTGGTGGCTGAAGGTAATGAATTAAATGGAGGAGGCATGCGTTATCACTTATCAGGACAAAGCGATAATGGGATGGAGGAGGTGGGTGATGTTGAAGAGTATGATGGCCAAATTGGTGGTGAATAAGGAGTTTAGGGTCAATGTGTAAAATGGTAGAATAGGACGTGGGTGGTTAATATGTGAATCTAAAAATTGTTAGGGTAGAATTGTTTAAATTTTAAAATACTGATGTGCATTACAATAATTAATTGAGGGTAAAATAGTAATTTCACCCGCCACCGTTTATTTAAATGGTGAAATTGGACTAAAATGATAACATTAGGACGCGTAACTTAAATATGGGATCGGATTGTATCCGAAACTTAATTTGGGACCGGATTAGGTCACAGACTTAAAAATAGGACCGTCCGCGAATTTTACTATATATAAAACATTCTTTGAATCATCAATTAATTTGTGTGGGGTCTCCTAAAAAAGCATCAATAACTAACTCATCTAATTGATTCCGGTAAGTTAAATATCTCATCCGTTTCTTTATTATTGTAATATTTTAACTTTCAAAGTCTATTTAATTTCGATTTACCTACATTAATTTGAGGTAGAAAAATATATAGAAAGTAGAAAATATATATATATAGAAAGTAGACACGTTAAAGTATTTTTGTTTGCTAAAATTTATAAATTTATATCTAAAAATATTAAATAATAAAATAATTAAAAGTTGAAAAACAAAACGTTGCAATAAAAAAGGATGAAAGTTTACTTGGCCCACCCACTACTAGAAAGATCAATGGCTAATTGGGATAGTTTAGGGCCTTTTTGTACTTTTTGTAAAAGGTGAAGGATAGTCAACCAAGTCTGTTCTTCGACGGGAAACTAAACCCCCAATCTATCGGTCGGTTTTCGTCCTAAGTTCATTTCGATCACTGCCGGCCGCCACTGTTTATCGCTGCCCCAACAATTTCACTGCCAATCTTACAGGTGTTTGATTAGAATCCCCTTTTAAATCCTTACTCTGATTTTCATCTTCTCGTGAATTAGTAATTTGCAAAAGAAGATCTTTGTTGTCGAATCTTTTCTGGGTTTAAATCTGGTCAGAATTTTTGCTTATTCATGTCCCGGTCTAGTTTTTAGCTTACAGAAGTTCGAATCTTGGCTCTGTCTTACGTTTAACGATTGGTTCTTACAAATAAGATGATTTTGGTTTTTTCATTGCTGTGCTAACTACAGAGAGTGACTGTTTATCTGGGTTAAGCAACCAATTTTTGTTGTGTTTAGAATTAGAATTTGAGCTGTTTTTGTTCTGTTTTCCCTTTGGGAATTCTGAGTTTATGTACTGCAGTGTCATGGCAAGTCATACTACATTAGTTGATTGTCAATAATTTACTGTGATATTTGAAGTGATGTAAAAATATTTGCTATTGTATGGCTTGCAGAGTTATTGGGTTTGATCTTGTTACTGGAAAATGCACCCTCCTTTGACATTACACAGACATCCAATGTGTGCAGATGTAAGTGCCTTTATCTCGCTTTATACGAGTATTTTCTTAAGGAATTTCAGATTTCTACTTTTCATTGCACAAGTTTTTATATGATGATTTTCCTTCTGCTAACTTAGCTGCTTTTGGATGCCGTTGTCCTGTAGATTATTGAGGAGTTCCAAAAATGTCACCTAGATCATCCAATTGCCAAGTTCTTTGGTGAATGTACAAACCTCAAGATTAAGCTGGACCGATGTTTCAGGCAGGAAGTGAGTTTTGTCACGCGTTTGCTTACCACTGCCTCCTGTTTTTTCTTACTGAATGGTTTGCTAACGACTCTTAAATCTACGATCTTCTGTGTTTCTGCAGAAAGCTATTAAGAGAAAGGCCAATTTTGAAGAGAGTAAAAAGCTGAAAGAAAGGCTTCAAGCATCGAGGAAAGAAGCCACGCAAACTGCGACACAAGAAAACCTTCACTCAAGCTAAGGTTTTTGCTTAGTTTAGAGATTATGGATCACTTCAGATAACTATACTCTGCTAGACACCCAGTGATGGTATCTTCATCACAAGGTAGATGTTTATGAATTGTGAGAAACTCCATGCTGAATTATAAGCAGGCCTTTAGTATCATTCTCTCATATGCTGGAGATAAGTTTAGGGGTTGGCTCATATGTGCATCAGACAGAGCAGGAACGAGTTCAATCTATCCCACAGCACTTGTTCCTACTCAGTTCTCATGTATTCCTAGTGCATCACCATGGACCTCATCAAATGTTTTGAGTACCAAGGTGATGCCTTACAAATGTATGTTCTGTGTCAACAAACTCTGGTATTCTAAATTCATAAATGATCCACTTCCCCCTTTTAATTTGGGAGCTTTTTGTGTTTTTGAATGCGGTGTTTGCTAGTTTTGCCATATTCTGGTTTTAATTTTTTTTTAAAGCTAATGGTTTCTGTAAGAAGCTTGACATCCAAGGGTTTCCCATGTTCGCCAACTCATTCCTCCTTCGTGTGCTTGATCATGGTTCTTGACAAATGTGCCAATTTATCATGAGTTGGATAGTTGATGGTTTGTTGACTTTTTGTTTTTTGTTTTTTTGTTTTTTTGCTTTACCCATAAATTAATATATATGATTTTTGGCATTTAATCTATCAAATTAGAAATTTGAAACTTTTATATACAACTAAAAATTTGATATCTTAACTTTTTAAATGTATTTTTTGATATTTTTTCATTAAGAAATAATATAGATAAATTGAAGTCAAATTGACATCAAAAGTCAACTGTTGCGTTATTTTTGGGACGGAGGAGTAATATATTTTTTGATACATAGGGAATTAATAGTTTTTCAAAATGCTATAACTAATTTAAAAAGTTGTTTTAAAAATATATACAAAATACTTCATCCATCCCCAAATGATTGATAGCTTTAACTTGATGTAGAGATTCAAAGAATATAAGATTTTATATAGTTTGACATAATTGCCTTTGAGTAGAAGTTGCATAAAAAATAAGAGAAAAAATAAAGATAAACTGATGATAATTTAGTAACTTGGAAAGAGAGAAATTTTTTTTTAAGAAAAGTGTGCAATGTTTTAGGGATAAGAGTGTAATATTCATTTATAAGTTTGTTCCAACATATACTTTTCCTTTTAAGTCTATATACTTTTTCTTTTAAGTCTATTATGGCCAAAAATTTGAGTTAAAGACCATACTTAAGAGTTAAGAAATGGAGTAATAAGAAGTTGTTGTGAACATATATGAGATCAATACCATGTATATCATCTCACCACTCCTACCTTTTAAAAATTCTTCGTAACAAACTAATCTCCTAACGCCGTTTGGGTTTCTTTTGCCTCAAGATGATGTGGTGGCTATCACACTTGCGAGTCGGAAGCCGAAGGTGGAGGATGGGACGGTGATGTTTATGGTTTATTTGTTAACGACATGATTGAGTGGGGACTCGTCCTGCCACTACGTACTTGGAGCTGATTTAGTAATGCATGGAGTAACGCCCCAGGCGTTACTGTGGGGCCGAAAAGCGTAGTAGCGCCCAAGGCATTACGGAGGGCGCTACCGGTCAGAGCCTGTCAGAGCTAGTAGCGCCCTCGTAACGCGCCTAGGCGTTACCAACTTTTCGATTCCCGGGCATTGACCAAGTTCAAATTAAAGTTGAAAATGTAACGCCCTAGTAACGCCCTAGGGCGTTACCAGCTGAATAAAACTGATATCACGTTACCAGTTAAAGAGTAAAATTGAATTAAAGTTGAAACGAGGCTGGCTCATTCTGATTCGATTCAGTTCAGATGCGGCTGGACAGAACGAAGGAGGAGGAGGAGGAGGAGGAGGTCAGGTTTTGGGGAGTGATTTCTGAGCTTCCACTACCGAGGGCGATGAAGCTGGCGACGGTGCAAGGAAAGCGAGGAGTGAAAGAGGAAGGGAGGCGAGAGGAGGAACGGGAAGGAATCAGAATTGCATTGGGTGAGAAGGAGGTGGGAGCTCCGACCGGTGAGGTCGAACACCGATGACCAGATGGCGGCCTTCGACAGACGAGGGAGCTGATCCAACAGCGAAGGCGATTTTCTTGTTCAGACGACAGAGTCAATCGAGAGCGGCGGCGGCGCGTGAGATTCCGGGCAACCGCGAGAATCCTCGAACTTGGGTGAGGTTGTTCTTTGCTGTTCAATTATGTTTCCTTTTAGTTTTAAAAGCATCGGCCTCTTTAACGTTTACTCAATAGGTTACTTTTAGTATTTCTTTCTTTCCTGATTAAAACATGTTAGTTGCTAATTTTTGGTCTTGATCGCTTGATTAGGCAAATGCTCTCTTAGTCTCTCTCGGTTGGTTGCACAAGTAGGTTTTCCATGTTTTGTGATCTTTTCTTTTGGTAGCTTAACTTTTTTGGTAAGTAATTATATGGTAAGGTTTGGCTTTCCTCTTAATCCTATATTATATACTAAATCGAAATTTTTCAAAAGTTGTTTTAAAAATATATACAAAATACTTCATCCATCCCCAAATGATTGATAGCTTTAACTTGATGTAGAGATTCAAAGAATATAAGATTTTATATAGTTTGACATAATTGCCTTTGAGTAGAAGTTGCATAAAAAATAAGAGAAAAAATAAAGATAAACTGATGATAATTTAGTAACTTGGAAAGAGAGAAATTTCTTTTTAAGAAAAGTGTGCAATGTTTTAGGGATAAGAGTGTAATATTCATTTATAAGTTTGTTCCAACATATACTTTTCCTTTTAAGTCTATCATGGCCAAAAATTTGAGTTAAAGACCATACTTAAGAGTTAAGAAATGGAGTAATAAGAAGTTGTTGTGAACATATATGAGATCAATACCATGTATATCATCTCACCACTCCTACCTTTTAAAAATTCTTCGTAACAAACTAATCTCCTAACGCCGTTTGGGTTTCTTTTGCCTCAAGATGATGTGGTGGCTATCACGCTTGCAGTCGGAAGCCGAAGGTGGAGGATGGGACGGTGATGTTTATGGTTTATTTGTTAACGACATGGTAGTGGGGACTCGTCTGCGCTATGAATTATCACTCTGAGAGCTGTTTGGGTGGTGGGTCTACCTGGATAGTTCTGTTATTGTTGAAATTGACCCCTCAATGTTATCAAGTATATGGAATTTCTAGGATAACTCGAGCCTATGCGACGAGAGATGAATTGTTCCTAGCTATTGTTGTTCTTGTCTGGTGTAGCGTAGGTCTTGTTTCCAAACCAGCGTGGTAGTCGTCCTTTGGTGTGAAGGACTTCCGTTAATCGTCTGGTGGAGCACCTAGCTGTTGGAATGGGCATTCTTTAGGTCTCTTTCTCTCTCTCTCTCATACCATACTCAACATCTTAGGCTCTCTGCTTCAGTCGTATAGAGATGTTTACTGCGTACAGTGCTCGCAGTTTCTATTTTTTTTTGCTACTCTTGGTTATTTGCTGCTTAGTTTGCTTTCTTCCTCCTACGCGAGGTGTTTCATTTCATGTGTTTTCTTTCTTTACCACTCTGTTGGCTCGGATTTGTATTATGATTCCGTTGGATTAATAATATTAACCCTTTCCCCCTCAAAAAAGAAAAAAAAAGAAATTGAGTAATAAGTCATTTACAATCGAACACTTGTTAGTAGATTCTGCCCTATTGCATTATTACATGATAAAGTAAATTAGTTTTGACGGAGATAAACGGTGAGTAGGGGTGAGCATTCTATTTGTTCGGTTAAAAATAAAACGAACTGGTCGGTTTTAGAATAAGAGAAGTCGGATTTGTCGAATAGAGTGTAGGAATCAAACAAATCAAAAATAATTTGCTTTGGTTGAAAACCAAATTGATCGAATTAAATAACAACATTTCATTATGATTTGTAATCCAATTTGATTCGGTTCAGATAAAAACTGAACTGCTCATATATTTATCATAACATTGCAATCCAACTAATTAGTTTTAAACAACCTAATAAAGTCCAAAAAACTATATCAAAGAAACAACCGAGTAAAACTGATAAACTCGATAACATCATAAGTTCATTAAAAATTAAAAATATACAATTTCACAACAGATAATGTATGATTCCAGCTCTATCTTAGATCATTATAGTCTTTAACATATAAATTTTAGTACTCAATCTCAAACCCCGGCTACTTACATAAAACCCGAAATTTCGGTTTCGACCGAGAAATCGAATTGAACAAACTGACATAAAAAATAGAATTCGATTTTTATGTTACTGAAAAAACCGATTCCCGTGATCGAAACTGCACCGAAATCAATCTTCAATATTTTGATAGATACCAAACCCAATAAACCAAAGAGTAACTATACGGTGCGCCTATAGGCGCACCTTAAGCACCTATAGAGAAGAAGAAGAAGAAGAAGAAGAAGAAGAAGAATATGGCGTCGAAGAATTAGCAACAAAACCCAACTGCCCAGTTCTTCCGGTGAAAACAACCACCGACTCTAGCGAATTTGTTCGACTGCCCAAAATGATGTGCTTCGACACCAGAATGATGCATTCTCGATGCACTATGATGCGCTCCCTAACAATATGATGCACTCGCTTTGATGACTTACTGATGCATTTTGTTCTACCACCCATAGTGATGCGCTTGATTACCAAAATGATGCATTCGCGACGCATAATGTGTTCTCTCGTAACAAACATGATGCACTCATTCTGATGACTTAATGAAGCACACACTTTCTTCAACCTCTCAAAATGATGCCTTTGGTGGCTACTATGATGCACTCTTGTTGCATTATGATGCTCTCCATTACAAATATGATGCACTCGCTCTCATGACAAATGTTAACTCGTTTTCTTTAACCTTTCAAAATGATGCGCTGGGGGACAAGATTGATGTGCTCCCTCTCAACTACGATGCCATCCCTTATAAATATGATGCACTTTTTCCTACTGATTATGCAACCAGCTCAGACATTAAGGTACGTAGGAGCATTATAATGAGTCGCATGTGCATCATTAAGGTATGTAGGAGCATCATAATTACTCATGTGTAGGAGGTAGCAGCTCCAAATCATGAGATATGAATCGCGCTGCTCACCGAGGAAATGGTTGGGAATTGATCAACGACGCCTCAAGAAGCGATTTGATACTTCGGCATGGTCGGATTTCGTAGTCGACGCTTTTAGCCTCCAAAGCTTATCCGCCGTTAATGCAGAGAAGGGTCGTCGGTGGTGGTGTTGGACATGGAACGGTTGTCATCGGTGGCAGAGGGAGGCTTGTGGTGGCTGGGCCTTGTTGCAGTCGACGTTGAAGGAAGGTGGCAGTGGAGAGTGATCGACGGAACTAGAGCCGCAAATTGATGACAATTTTGTGAATAATGAGAGGTGGGCGCACGGAAGCTCACCATAAGAATGGGCGCAGGGTATCCTCTGCCTAAACCAAAAAGTTGAACCAATAAACCAAATTATTTCAATTTTTGGGTTTGCACACCACGGGTGAGGATATATTTTTCAACCCTATCTTGGTTACTTTTGTGTACAGTATTTCACCAAGGTAACTTGACAAAAATAAAAATAATCTAGGCAGTAATTTGGTGGAATTCATTTGTAGCCAGCTCATATCTTCCAAAAATTGGAACATTTTACAGATAAGATAAGAAAAGAATACTTTAATTTTGCACCAAAATAACGCATGAATTATATCTGGCATAGTCACAAAATTAGCCAAATATTAACTTCTGATTAGCAAACCTCAACCAATCCCACCTATCAATTTCCAAGTGTCACCCATTTTCTGGAAAAACCAACTAAGCCTTCTGAATATTTTCTCCTAAATGACGAAGCAATTGATAATAAGTCCAAAACAATTACGCTCCTAGGCGTTAACTTCAACAAAACCTGAATTCACCTCTCAGTTAATCCGTAAATGAGTAAAAATTACTTTTACCTACCTCTACCGAAGCCTGGCATTATAAATAACCATTTATCATCAGCCCATCAAACCTGTCACTGAATTCATTTTTTTTTACCAGAAGAGCGAAAGATGGCGACTCTTAAGTTCCCTGCTCAGGTCTCTGTTGTTGAAGACGCTGAATCGCTTCGAAAGGCTGTTGAAGGTAACTTCAGTTTTTTTTTACTGAGGGTTTTTTACAGTTTTACTGATGAATGGAGAGTTTGGTGTAGGCTGGGGGACTAATGAGAAGACGGTGATATCGATTCTGGGTCACAGAAACGCAGAACAGAGGAAGCAAATTCGCATAGCTTATCATGAACTCTACCAAGAAGATCTCATTAAGCGGCTCGAGTCTGAGCTCAATGGTGATTTTGAGGTTAATTGATTAGAAACTGAACTGTTTAATCAAACATTAAACATGATGATTAGCGTTTAGTGAAGAAAGTGTTCTTTTTTTTTGGAAATGCAGAGAGCTGTGTACCGTTGGATACTGGAACCGGCGGACAGAGACGCCGTGCTGGCCCATGTCGCCGCCGTGAAAGAGCCCAACCCGGACGTGATCGTCGAGATAGCGACCACACGGTCGCCGGAGGAGCTGCTGGCGGTGCGAAGGGCCTACCAACTCCGCTACAAGCGATCATTGGAAGAAGACGTCGCCGCTCATACCACCGGCGACGTCCGCAAGGTAGGTTTATGGTGCGTTTAATTTGGAAAATTTTCCAAAATTTTAATTCTAATTTCATTGTAAATAGTTGAATGTATAATAGGTATTAAGAATGGAAAATTTATGTGTTAAACTGGAAAATCTTATTTTAAAGTTATCTATTTTAATATTAAAATTTTCTAAAGTTTGAATAAAAAGATTTTCCATCACTTAATACTACTAAATATAAATCTAAATATTTATAAAGGAGATTGGGAATGAAAAGTTTTTGAAAAATTTTCTGATCTAAATGAGTTTTCATCGCCGTTTCTGTTATGACGGAGATTGATCAGGTTATCTTGATTGAATCGCGATGTGTTTTGTTTTTATTAGCTTCTGGTGGCGTTGGTGAGCGCGTTTCGATATGACGGCGGGGAGATCGATGCGCGGATGGCCAAATCGGAGTCGGAGGCTCTTCACAGGGTGATAAAGGACAAAGATTATAATCACGAGGAGGTGATTAGGATTTTGTCCACTAGGAGCATGACTCAGCTCATGGCCACTTTCAATCGTTTCCGCGATGATCATACGACTTCCCTCACGAAGGTGATAAAGAAAATCACCCATCTGCCCCCTGTATTTCATTGAATCGATCACTTTAGCCCCTCAACAATGACGTAGTTCGAATATGCCCTCAAGGCTGACTTAGGCTATGCCATCTGTTTGGTTTATTTCAGGTGATGCAGGGTGATGCCGGTACTGAATATCAGAAGGCGCTGCGGACCACCATTAGGTGCATCAGTGATCACAATAAGTACTTTGAAAAGGTATCAAGTTCTCTTTTTACAGAATGGTCCTGATCTTTTGAGATCGTTTCAGATTAGTCCCTGAAGTTTAGTTTGTCTCATGGATCATGAATGACACACAATGCATAAACATAAACCAGGTTCTGCGCCATGCAATCAAACGAAGTGGAACCGATGAGGACGCGCTGACTCGTGTGATCGTGAGCCGGGCTGAGAAGGATCTGGCGGAGATCAAGGAGCTTTACTACAAGCGAAACAGCGTGCCTCTGGATCAAGATGTTGCTAAAGAGACCTCTGGAGATTACAAGGAACTCCTTCTCACTCTCTTGGGAGCTAGGGACTGATTCAAGAGATAACAACAAACCTTCTTCCATGCATCTGTATGGATATTTGAGTTCAATTATGTTCGGTTTCCTTGGTTTTGGTCCTGTGTATGAGACTTGACTTTGGTCAATTTTCTATTGAGGATGATGCTTTGTCTGTGTGATTTTTGCGCTGATTTTAATTCAAGTACCAGTATTTACAAAATCCAAAAGTTGGAGGCTTCAACTAGGTATTTTGCCTGGTCCTTGTGAGCTTATACTCATGAGGTTGTCTAGTTCATTCTTGAACCAGAAACAATCCTTGAAGTGCCATGTGAAGAAACAGACAAGAACATTTTCAACTTGGCTTGTGACAGAAACAATCATAACTGAAAGAAAGAACCACTGTCCAAAAACCAAAACCTCAAACCCACAATCAATTCCTTGTTCAACAAGTAAGTGACCCAAACACCAGCTAAAATGGTGAAACTGTAGTTTTTATTGAAACATTCCATCAAGTAACAGACTCTCTCTAATGGACAGGACAGGTACAAACACCAACACCGGAATGAATTAAGCAGCCGCATTTCGAGAACAAACTATAACAACAACGAAAACAACAACAACAACAACAACGACCCATTTAAGCAATACTAATTAAAATCAATTTCCTCTAGCCACCAAGGCCTGCAAGAGATCTTTGTAGTTCCCATTAGCCGTTTCTTCAATCTTGCCAGACAAGGAAACGCCATACTGTTTCTTGTACTCCTCCCCGATCTGCTTGATGTCCACATCCGCGCGACTCACGATCACTCTCGTCACAGATTTCTTCTCCGTTTTATGCACATCAGTTCTCAAGCCAGACTCCAACACCTGAAACAAAATGCAACAACACCATAAGTACTAAATCATCAAGCTAATGGTCAGGACAACCATGGTGGTCATGAGTTTATTCACGCACCTTAGCAAAGTAAGCATGAGGGCTGCATAAACATTCAACAGTGTGCTTCAAGGTTGGATCACCATCTTCAACATCCTGATCACAAAAACCAGAAACATCTTGTAATCAGTTAACTGATCTCAGGTTAAAGTAGGCGGTCGATCCGAGATGTGTTCATTGATAGATACATGTACGTATACCTTGATGATGGTGTTGCCACCGCTGAGTTCTTGGTAATGGTTAAAGACGGCCTTCAGATGAGGCTTGCTTCTTGTTGATAGTATTCTCACCACTTCCTCATCTTCAGGTCCTCCTTTCTTCGCCTCGCCATTCTTCAGGGCCTTGTAGAGTAATTTGGCATCGGATTTTGCAGCATCGTCTTTCACCTTTGGTCCTTCATATCTATATGCGCTCACAAGTGCCACCAAAAGCTGCTCAAAAGTCAAAAGTATTCACCAATATTTGTAATTTAACAGGGTAGATAACAGAAAATTCTAAGGTGCTTAACAATGTTAAATAATTAAAAATAAAAATTTCATTTTTGGTAAAAAAAAGTGTTTGATAACTAATTTATTGCACATTGAATTAATTATATATGCCTCTCTACGATTAAAAATTTGATTAAAAGTTTTTATCTGTATTTATAATGTCAGTTTCACTGTATCTAAAAAACAATTAATCACAACATTTAACCAATTCTTTTACTAGAAAACTAGCAAAATGTTTTTCTTTATTTACAAGAATAAGTTTTCTATAAATTTCTACTCCCTTCGCTCCGTCCGCCATTAATTTGTCCATTAATTTGACTTTCACGTTCAATATTTAACTCAAATTTTAATAAAGATAAATAGTAAAAAAATGTATATTGTAAAACATGATATATATATATCCGAATTATTTAACTTAACTAAATATTTATAAAAAAATTTTAAATTAAATATTGTGAAACGGTTAAGACAAATATTGTAGGTTAATTACCTTCCTTTGGTGGCCGTGGATATGGGTGGAGACGTCTTCTTCAACGGCGTGATCAAAGAGGGAGTGGTAAGCCTTTCTGGCACCCAATAATTGGTCAGCGGAACGAGTGCAAGCAACCTCCACAATAACGCCGTATTGCTTTGGCCCTTTCTTTAACGCTTCTTTCATTAAACGGGCGTCTCTTTCCCATGGGTGCATTGTCCACAGCACCACAGCGTTCTAATAACAAGTTACATCCCCATTGTATCAGGAAAAGAGCAAAAGAGGACAAACAAAATAGTAAGTGAAAAGCAATTCAAGTCACCCACTTGGGCCACATGATCCACATGATCGACATCTTTTATTCACTGAAATTTATGAATTTTAATTATATTCTATTTTCGTATTTTTCATCTCATTTCAGCATCATTTTAAAAACCTAAAGTTCATCTATCCAATAATCACTTGATAAAATTTACTATTATCTAGTAATTAACTTTTTAAACTATTTATGTTATTTTTAAAAAAATACATTTCAACAACTTTTTTCACGTATTAATTACATAACCGATAAGAAAATCTAAAATCGCTATATATAATTGCTAAGTCAATTCCTGTGGTATCTATTTGTAAAAGAGAAATTTAGTAACAATAAAAGACATGCAAATCTACCGTGCAGTTTCGTTTTTCGTGGATCAGAAACATAGGCGGCATGTTTACTGATTAAAATTCTGATTCTGAACTTTAAGATCAGCATCAGGGTGAAAAACAAAAGAAGAAGGTTAACAAAACGTTAAATGACATGAAAAGGTCTTAAAGTGTTTCGGGTTTAACACATGAGTACCTTAAATCGCACAAATTCATGTTTAAGAAGCTTGACGCGGTTCTCATCCCACCGTTCAAACTGACGTTCATCCTCGATGAACAAATCACGGCATCCTTTCCTCAATGACTGCCGATGCTCAGGCTCGGATTTCCCCAGCAATGAGATCAACAACTTCTCATCGACACCAAGTCCTACACAAAATTGACAAGTTGAAGGACAATTGTCTTTGATTGAACGAACACTGTCTTGATTGGGGACTAGATGAGTAATTAATCAGAAGAAAATTGTCTTTTTTTTTTAATCACCTGTCAAAGCTTTCGTGAGTGTCTGCAAGTGATCCATTTTGTTTGTCAGGTTCCGGAGTTTGAGGGAAGAAGCTCAGACGCGACGAAGAAGGAGAAGAAGAAGAAGAAGGAGATGCGGAAAAGGACTGATGACAACTGTGGATATATATCAAAGCATAGGGCTATTTTGGTCAAAATCTTATTACTCAAGAGCATTTATGGCAATGGCTTATTTACAAACGTAGAAACAGTTTTTATTTCACCCTGTATGTTTCTTTTCATTATGTCCCGTTTATTTTTCTTTTCTTTTCTTTTTTTTGAAAAAGGATGGGATTCGTCTTTTACAGTTTCATTGATTAAAATGTCAAATGGTATTTATACAAGATAAATTTGAAGCTTTAACACCTGTTTTCTTTTACTTTGTTTATAGATAGATAAAGCGCATTGGTAATCCTTTAACTTTAGTTATTATCCTATTTAATAGATCTTATTTAAAATTTTATACCATACATATCTCTTAATTAACTTTAAAACGGTTGAGGTTTTTAGGGTTAATAATTGTTATGGCCAAAGTAAAGGACTCAACCCTATAAACCTTAATTAGCAGTTTTAGAGGATTCTATAGATTTAAGGGTGTTTGTACGGTTACTTTAAAAGGTAAAATTGTCATAGAGAACCGCTTTTTAAAGTTAAAAAACTTGTATAGTACATAAACTTTTTTTTAAACAAAGGGATCAAGGATACTTGAGGCCAACTGATACCTCTACAAGTCATTACCAGTGCATTTACCACCAAACCAAGTCTGAGACTAAGACTCCAAACTTCAAATAAGACTCACATAGAATAATACTTAATTAAAGTTAAAGGACAATCGGTAATTTACTAAAATATCATAACAATTTTCAAAAACTTTCCTACATAAATTTCTCAAAATTACTTACCTTGAATTTCTAAGGAATAATACACGGACAACTACAAGCTGCCTATCACATTAAATTCGGGAAATGATCTTCGATATATTGTAACAAAATTTACATGAGTCACAAACGTTTATACTTTTACAGTTTACTCTCACAATGTTACGAATTAAATAGGCGTGGAAAATGTCAAGGAGACCTAATTGTTCTTTGGGAACAAATTAATCCATTAATTCGCCGTTTGGCTACAAGACACTTGGAACCTAATTGGAATGAACAAATTGTTCGATCTTGCTAGTATATACTCCGAGTAAATTTCGTTGGCAGTCCCGTAAAAATAATTATTGTCCTGTTTTGATCATATTTTAAAAACTTGTCATGTTTTGGTCCTATCTAAGGGTTCACTGTCCTATTTTGGTCCTTTCCGTCCATTGGTGTCGTTAGTCTTGACGGAGTGCAGTGAAAGTACCATTTTGTCCCCTGGTTACCTGACGTGGCGCTAACGTGGACCAAAACGGAAAAAGCCTTTTGCCGGCGAATTGCTCCTTCGTTCCCTCCGACGCAGCCAACCGTCGCCTGCATCCTGGCTCACCGTCGTACTGATGACCGCCTGAACATCAGCCACCTCTCCAACGTCACTGTTTCCCGTGAGGCCTCCCTGCCTCCAGCTGCTGCCCAACTCCTCCTCCGGTCGCTCCGCCGATTCCGCCGGATCTGACCAGACTTCCTCCCCCACACAGCCAACCGCTGGTCCCTCACTTGCTGGTTGTCCTTGATGCTTCAGCCTCCCGCCGCGAAGAACTCTTCTGGCTGTCGGTCTCCCGATGCCTCGAGCCTCCTCTGCCGATCGACCGATTCACTCCTCCTCCGGTCGCTCCGCCGATTCCGCCGGATCTGACCAGATTTCCTCCCACACGCTGCCAACCGTCGGTCCCTCACTTGTTGGTTGTCCCTGATGCTTCAGCCTCCCGCCGCAAAGAACTCTTCTGGCCGTCGGTCTCCCGATGCCTTGAGCCTCCTCTGCCGATCAGCCGATTCACTCCTCCTCCTGTCACTCCGAAACTGCCGATTCTGTCAGATCCGACCAGACTTTCTCCCTAGCGCTGCCAACCACCGCTGCCTACCATCGGCTTCCAAGCCCAGCTGTTGTTCCGATTCCGTCGGATCCGATTCCTAGCGCCATGTCAGGTAACTAGAGGGCAAAATGGTACTTTCACTGCACTCCGTCAAGACTAACGACACGAATGGACGGAAAGGACCAAAATAGGACAGTGAACCCTTAGATAGGACCAAAACAGGACAAGTTTTTAAAATAGGACCAAAACATGACAATAATTATTTTTACGGGACTGCCAGCGGAATTTACTCTACTCCATTCGTTTAAAAAATATTGCAACATTTTCTTCTTTTTTTTTAAACGTTTCAAAAATAATGTAACATTTTCTATATTTGTAAGGTGTGTTCTTTCAACAATCTTTTGCAACAAAACAACAACCATTTGAAAATGAGGGGAAGGTTGTGAGGGAAATTTTTTAGGAATTTGTGTAAATACAAATAGTTATTGTTTTGTTGTTATTATTTTTTTTTGTAGAACACCAAATTATTCTTATCTCTAAAGTTTAAGAAATAAAACACCAAAGCTAGTCAATATGGGATTTCTATATTCTTTAAATAAAATTTTCTATTTAATATAATTCTTTAATTTTTATGCTTGAAATATTTAACATTATAGTTTAATTTGTTTTACCATTCTTCATCGATTTATGTGTTTGAATACAACTTTCAATACAGAAAATGGTAAAATTAGAAATTTAATACCAAAATTTTATCACCTTAATATACATGTCAATTCAAAGTATCTCGCTATATTTGGAATGGTGGGAATATTTTTTCCGTCATTTTACAACATTGTCCATTAAATAAAACTTTTTATTTGTAAATCTTTTGCTTAATCGAAATATTGTAGAATCTCGTATTAAACAAAAAAGAGAGTTAACTTTAAAGCTTTAACATAGAATTAAATAGCAATATTTTATACTTTCTATCCCCAATTAATTATACATATTGTGTGAGCGTAGAGATTAAAATGAATGTAAAATTTTATATAGTTTGACATAATTACCCTTAAGTAGATGTTACACAAAAAACGAGATAGAAAAAGTAAAGATTAAAATATAAATAATTTTTAACTTTGGAGAAGAGAAGTTTCCATTTAAGGAAAATGTATAATTTTTCAGGAACGATCTAAAAAAGAAATATGTAAGATTATTTAGGAAGGGAAGAAGTAGCAACTAGTCGCATTTACCTGGAAAGGGCTCCTACTATTTCATAAAATTCATTGTTTTCAAAGAAAATGAAATTTGTTTTTGTTGGTTTTAATTAGATGATGAGAAAATAGCATGGTTTTATTTAGCTGTGTTTCTGTTTTTGATGAATATTGAAAATCTGAAAGAGAAAAATTAAACTCTTGTTTAAATAAAAAAAATCTAATGCTGTTCAATAAAAGAAAGAGAAAAGGTAAAAAAGTGAAATGAAAAAAAAATGCATATTGAATATTGTAACGGCTATTATTATGTACACCTAACTAACTCGTGGTCCAAATAAAATCACATGTAACACGCATGGACCTTGCACACTGCGAGTACGACTACGAACGGTCCAGCTAAGCTATTGTCCTTCAGTTCCGTCTAGGTTTAATACATCACAAGCCCTCTGATTTAATCGATTTGAACGATTTGACCCTTCAATCAGAATCCAGTTCATTTCAGTCATCACATTTTGGTACAAGTACTTTGTTTGCGTTTGTTCGACGTAGCAGTTTTTTTGTTTCCGTTAACTCGAATTTGGACCTCTTGCTTCAACGTTAAGCTATCTCTCTTCAAACGTTTTTCCCCCATAAATTAACATCTTGCTTCACAAATAGCATCTCTTCACAGTTGCTTCTATGGAGTATTGTATTATTTTTTTTTAAAACACTACATATTTGATGGGGTGTGGTAGTGGGCAATCGGTTACCATGGTAACGGATGAGCTCACTATCAACCCCGTTACTTTTTGAGGCATTACTTTTTAAAGACCGTTACCGATCCGTTACCAATTTATTTTATAAAATAAAATGTCTAAATTTATCGAAATTCATCATTATTTAAATTCATCCACAAAATTCAAACCCATAAATATAACAAAACCAATAATTTATTCATCTAATTATACAAAAAAACCCAAAAATTAATGAATATCTGAAATTTATTTATCTCCAATTGAAACAACCATGTACAAAAAATAATGTTGATCCTAGAAATGCAACCAAATCCTAAAAAATCAAATACAACCTAAAAATTCAAATATATATTACCTAGTTCTTTCTATCTTTGGCGCACGAACAGTCGTTTTGTTCATATGAATTCGATTAGTAGAATTTTCCAACTTATGTTAATCTAACATAGAGAAATTGGCAGTATATGAAGGTTTAATGAGGTTTGGACGGTTTGGCACACAGAGGATTATCATTGAAATGGATGCAAGCCAGGTTGTAAATTGCTTACTGTCGGGAAAGCGAAGGAAACATCGAGGTAGCTCGACTCCTTCTAACTCGGCTTGAGGCTTGGCATGTTTTCCATTGCTTTCGGGAAGGCAACCAAGCAGTACATACACTTGCTCAACACGCTTTGCAGACACGTCAACCGTCCATATGGGTGGGGTGTGAACCACCTATGATTGCCGACCACACTACGTCAAGGAAACACTATTTACCACGACCAAACCCATGGTACGCAGTGGTAATTACCACGGTTTTGCCCGTGGTTTTCTATTTACCACGGCTACAGCAGTGGTACGTACTGCGGCGTTACTTCAGCCGTAGCCATGATAAACCTTTTTATTAATTAAAAAAAGGTTGATGAATCCAAATAAAATTCATTCAAATTCATCAACCAAAACCCAGAAATGTCTAGAAATAAATAGATTTCTGTTTTTCTTGACATCGGTCACACACTCACAACTCATTGTCATTCGAAATGCTGCTTGCACACTGATACAATCCAGAGAGGTTTCCAAGCTGAACTTCATAAACTTTGCAAGTTACATAATACATATGCTTAGAGTTGATAACTTCAGTAATAATACAGAAGAAATAATCACTAAGCCGCAATTCTTTGTGACATTGCACCATCCCACCAAGCGCAAGAACCAACCTTTAATCACCCAAAATGATTCGTACCGCAACACGAAGATGACATTGAGATTTGGTCACCTCAAACAACCTGCAATCACACAAATCATGAAGAAAAACAAGGCGGAGAAGAAGAAGAAGAAGAAGAAGAAGAAGAAGAAGAAGAAGAAGAAGAAGAAGAAAAAGAGAAGTAGAAGATGAAGTACAAAATATGAAGAAAACGGAAGAAGAAGAAGAAGAAGAAGAAGAAGAAGAAGAAAAGAAAAACAAGGTGGATGAAAAGAAGTAAGAAGAGAAGGAAATAAAAGATGAAGAAGAAGATGATGGAGAGGAATTAAGAAGATGAGAAGTGCGGCGGATGTGAAGAAAGGGGAGGGGAAACCCTAAAAAGAGGGTTACCACGGTAGTACCGCGGCTCTAGCCGTAGTAAAGGTTTACCACGAGGTGTACCGCACCATTTACTGCGCTGGGTCACTTACCAAAGCCTTGGCCGTGGTAAAACCGTGGTAAAAAATTGCAACTCCTACGTAGTGCCACTTATGAAGTGACGGATATCACTACGTAGAGAAATCGACCATTACTGCGGCCCTACCTGCAGTTAGGCCACAATACCAATTGCGGAAAGGACCGCGGTAAATCCCACAGCAAATAAGCCCGCAATTATTGTCTTACTGCGCCACAAATCGCAGTACTTACTATGGCCTTACCGCGGTAATAGCCCCGATTTATGGGCATTTATGAAAAAAAAGTGGATGAATCCGGATGAAATTCATCCGGATTCATCCACGTTTTTTCATAAATGCCCATAAATCAGTGGCCCAGGAGGAGGAAATAGAGGTGACGACGGTGGGAGAGCAGCATCGATGGAGAGAGAAAGAAAGAAGTAGAAGAAGAAAACAAAAGGGAAGAAGAAGGAAGAAAACAAAAAAAGAAATAAGACGATGAAGGAGGATTGAAGAGAAAGAAAGAAGAAGATGAAAGAGCTGAAGATGGGTAAAATGAAGAATTTGGTGGAAGGAAAGAGGATGGGAAATCCTAAAAAAGAGCTTATTGCGGCCTTACTGCGGCATGAGTCGCAATAAAGAAAGGCCTTAATACGCCTCGCAATAAAGAAAGGCCTTACTACGCCTTTTACAATGCCATTTATTGCACTAGCTTGTTTACTGCGGCCCAAACTGCAGTACATGCCGCGGTAAAAGTGGTTTGCTTCACATAGTGTATGTACTTTGATGTGTCATCACTCACTCACTCTCTCTCTCTCTCTCTCTCTCTCTCTCTCTCTCTCTCTCTCTCTCTCTCTCTCTCTCTCTCCGTTTACCCGAACTAGGTCCTTTGGCTTTCTATTTGGTATCTTCCCCGATGTTTTATTTGGATAGTAGCGAATTCAGACCTAGTTAGATTTCTCATCCCTACGTATCCGATCTTTAAAAATGAGAGCTGACCATCTTTGTTTTGGGTTCCCATGCACCACGGGGAACCCCTTTCCTATAAAAAAACTACAAACATTAATATATATGTAATTTGTATTTAAAATATTTAACTTTGTATATTAAATTGTTGAAGAAATCAAATTATAAATTAGAATGTTAAAACAGAAACGTACAAAATTTGTAGAGATGAATGTAATATCACAATAGAGAGATTTTGGTACATAAATCGACCAGTTCCGATTTTTTTTAATATTTAAATATATTTTTAGTAATAAAACATAAATTAAAATTCAATGCTACGATCTTTTTCGTACAGAAGAAGGATAATAGTTTTAGGTCAAATTAATTTCTCTTCTAGTAAAAACATTTATTTTCGTTTTAGCCCCAATTCCTAGTTTTACCAATATATATCTTCAATTTGAATTAATCAAACCACTGATTTTTTTTATATATTTTTTTATTCCATGTGTTCATGTAATTATAACGAATCAGCGATTTCATGGAGATTGGAAATTTAAAAAATATGCTCGTGATTTTCATGCATGTTGACCATACATAACATAACCATGAACAAGTACACCTAGCACAAATAGAGGCTATTATATAAGCTAATTATTTATTCGCTTCATGTGAATTTTTTATTTTTTTTATTAAAAAAGAAACAATAACAAGAAAAATGTGCGACGAAAGACGAATTGATACCCAATTGGATTTGTTCTTAGATGGATTAGAGTTCTTCTTTGAATCTTCATGATAGTACGAGTTCTTAATTTGACATGTGAAATTTCTAGTATTAATTTTTAGATGAAATGTTCGGTTGTTAGAGCGATCATCCTTTAGATCCTTTAGGTTTTTTGTGTTTTTTTAATATATATATATATATATTATTGTTTTGTTGTTGTGTTTTTTATTCTACGTACTTTACTCTATATAATGATCTTAATGTTTTTTTAGAAAGATAGTTAAGTACTTTTTAATTATCTCATCAACTTATCGTCAACACCTCATTGTTTCATTATATATTTTATGTAGAAGAGGTCGAATCTGAACATAATCTTCTCTAATGATCATATATATTGCAAATAAAGTATAAGTATATGGTGCCAACGTGGTTAAGGCAGAGCGCATATTTATCTGGAAAAATAATTATTAGGTGTCACGTACCATGAAAAATACTCCATTTTATTTTATTTTATTCATGCGTTGACTAACTCAGCCATTTTCTTTCTTTATATAGGAGTATGAAGTTAATGATGTGATGAACATGATTAATTAACCAAAATACTGAGTACATGAATTGATTTACGCACGAAGACAAGTTGATAAAGATAATCAAAATTAATTACTAGCTATCGCGGGATTGTCACTCATAATTAATCCCTAATTGAGTAATATCAAATATTGTAATGACTGTTTTAAGGCTAAATTACCTATACTTCCATGCATGATTTATAGTGATCATTAATTTGTTCATTTTAGATCCAGCGCATGCTTTACTTAATTTGACTATATAGCTTAATAATTAAAGACAAAAATAAAAATAAATAAATTGAGATTTTTTTATCTTAAATGATGATATCTAAAGTACTCCATCCATTCCAATCGTGTATGTCATAATATCAAAAAACAAAAATTGTGGTGGAATCAATGCAAGGCAAGTGGTTGAAGCCATCCTTTCAGGAAAAGAGCTCAGGTCTGAGGCGGGTGCAAATATTACAGCTATCAGAGACGCGATGATTCATTTCGAAGGGTGGCAGGTGCAACATTGTTTCCGCGAGGCAAACGGAGCAGCGCATGCGTTAGTCAGATATGCTTTGACGGCTAATTCCATGGCCCTTTGGATCAGGTGCACACCTCCAATGACATGAAAGATCTTTGATTTGTGGATTTACTGCGCACGTTGTTCGCTTTTTCTCCCTCTCTCGACTCTCTCTCTCTCTCCCTCCTTTGCCCCACCGCCCTGCTTCTACCCAGATCTTCCCGTTGCTCACAGACAAAGAGTGAATCCAGGCCTAGGTAGTAAGTCTTTTTATTCGCACTCTGCGTTAAAAGTGGGAGCAAGATGTCTTGTTGGGGTCCTCTTTCTGAGGTCCCTCTTCTTATAAAAAAAAATTGTTCCAAATGAAATTGCCTTTTTTTCACTTTTATTTTGTTTTATTTCACTTTTATCTTTATAAATGCACCCACTCAAAAATTCTAAAAAATGTATTGGAAGTGGTGAGAATGAGTTTGAAAAGAGATAATGATATAAATTATATAAAATAAGTTATTGACATAATACAAACTTAACCTATATAAAAATGCTAAAAGTAACAACATATTTAAAATGAAGAATGTATTATTTAATGTGGTTGAGTATTTTCCTTCCATGCACGCACGTTTTCATCGTGGTTAGCCTTGGCCTCTAACTACTTGTACTACTAGTAAAATAATGGTGGCACCGGCCATGGCATTTACATGTGAGGCCCCAGACTGACTTTATTTCACATGCACATATAACAATTGCAATCATTGCACTTGGTAAGGTACTTTTATTTTATTTTTTTCTTATACCTCTCCATATGTACAATAATACTAGTAAAGATACAATTGGATAAAATGAAATAAAGTTTTAGAGAGATACAAGAAAAGCAAATAAAAGTACCTTTAAAAAAGTGGTGTATCAATTTTTAAAAACAAAATGATTATTTTCACTGAAATATTCACCTACGACCTCAAAATTAATACAAACAATTTAATTAAACGTAATCAGGAACAAAAGGTTTAATTAAACTAAAAACAGTACATTATTAATGATGTAGGGAAGAAAGAAAAATAGACCCTTTAAGCTACTTTTTTAAATATAAATTAATTGCATTAAGAGAAACGTTACGTTCGATACGTTTACACACATTGATGGTTTTAATTACTCCTCATTGTGATTTGTGATGCAAATTACCATTCAATTCAATCCGAAAACAAAAAGAAACATTTGGGGCTTTATCATAATTTACTGAAAGATTGAGGGTCTTTCAGAAATTTTTGATACTCCTGCTTTCCAGTTACAGCAGTAGACCCTTTTTTTTTGCTTTTGGTTCGATAACTGACAGAAGATTTATGTCCTGATTTGCAGGCAAAGTGGGAGGAGAAACGAACGCAAAACAGGGAGGAAGAAAGTGAAAAGACGAAAACTTTGAACAAGATGAAACAAGTTACTGGAAGTTTCAAGAAGTTATTTGGATCATCCAAGTCCAAATCTTCAACAGCTGAAACAGTCTTCAAGATTGGTGAAATGGGCAGTCTCAAAGTTCCAGATGCTGTTCCTTCACCGGAACAAGACGCTGAGAGACTCAAAAAGGCTTTCCAAGGTCTCTTCAATCTCCATCTCTGCTTTGCATTTCTCAACGGGCAGTTAGATTTCTTATTAGCTTTGATTTCTGGGTGAAATGTATGGGCATTTGATGATATTTAGCAGGCATCATTGATTTTCATTTTGATTTTTTATGAATTGTTCTGGGTACAATGTGTCTGGAATTAACAAGAGACTACAAGATGGGGTATTCTCTTTGTATATCAAGTCTTCTTTTTTTTGGTGGAGTGTTGGTGAATATTTTGTCAAAGATTTGTTTGTTTTTTTCTTATTGGCAATTGGTGAATTATTATAGTGCAGTGTAAATTAACCACTATCTAAAGTTAGTTGCTTCAGAGTTCTGTTTACTAATGGGGGCTATTGGGGATTGTACACAGGATTGGGAACTGATGAGGATGGTGTCATATGGATCTTAGGACACAGAAACGCTAGCCAAAGGAAGAAAATCAGAGAAGCTTATCAGAAGCTTTACAATGAAAGTCTTGTAGATGCACTTAACTCTGAACTCTCTGGTGATTTTGGAGTAAGCCTGTCCGGTTTCCTTCATTGCTTTTAAATTTCACATCTTTTAACATACTTGCTTCAAAGAAGAAAGTTCTTTTAGAAACTTGTGGCAGATAAATGTGAACTCTTTTGGCCTTTGCTGTTGATGCTCACTAAAAAGGATTATTCCTTTATAAGAATATTGCCACTACTTTTTTCTGCTTATAGTGTTAACTAACTTTAACAGTTAAATGAAATCTTAATTCTATGCCACCACCACCCACCTCAAGTTGTTGGGATTTAGGTACAATATGATGTTGACAATGATTTCGATGATTGTAAGTAAAGGGCTCTTGGTTTTACTGATACTACAGAAAGCAGTTATTTTGTGGACATATGATCCTCATGAGAGGGATGCACGGCTAGCAAATGACGCTCTGAAGGCATGGAGGAAGGGGACCAAAAATCTTCAACCTATTGTTGAGCTATCCTGTGCATCGTCTCCCCACCACTTGGCCGCTGTAAGACAGGCATATTGTACTCTCTTTGATTGCTCAATTGAAGAAGATATTGCAGCTAAAGTTCCGCTCCCCATGAGGAAGGTAAAGAACTTTGTCACACAAAAGTATGTTTAGAACTTCAGAGGTTAGTTTTGTGAGTGAAGATGTGAATGATTGAGCCTTCAGTTTGGTTGTTGTATACCTGCTGAGAGGTTTTAGACTTGCAGTATCAATCTGATGAAATGTAGCTGCAGCTTAATATGAGGTTTCAGTTATCAGAGAGACGACTGAAATGAATATTCTTATTTTTTCGCAGATTCTAGTTAACTTGGTAAGTTCCTACCGATATGATAAAGAGTTGGTGGACATGGATGTAGCAAATCTTGAGGCAGATAGGCTGCACGAAGCAGTTAAAACAAAACAATTGGATGATGATGATGTTGTGTACATACTCAGCACAAGAAATGTTTATCAACTTAAAGCTACGTTTGGATGCTACAAGCAAAAGTATGGAAATCCCATTGACCAGGTTCAGGACTCAGTAGTCGTAAGATTACTTTTTTCCCCCTTATTGTACCTTCTATCAGTTTATCTGTAATCATAAGGTACTCTTTTATAGGAAATCAAAAACTGTGGAAAGGGGGATTTAGAGTCTCTACTGAAGATGGTTATCTGGTGTTTAGATACCCCAGAAAAGCATTTTGCAGAGGTAAGAAACTGAGTTTGGTACTATTTTCCATTGAATTCATCGTTCTTCACATGGTTCAGGTAAATTCTGATTGGAACAGAGTCCAAATGCTCCCTCCGTCCCAGGATATTAGATACGGAGTACATTTTACTGAGCACGAAGATTAAGTAATGTTGTTGGCTATAGGGTAATAATGTAAATAGACATATAAGACAACAGTAAGTTTTTAAAGTGAAAGAAAAAGTGAGGGTAATAAGATAAAGTTGGTGTGAAAATGTTTCCTGAAAAGAAAATGTATCTATTTCACTGAGACAATCCAAGAAGGAAAAGGTTTTCATGGGACGGGGGAGTCCTTTGCTTTAAGACCAATTTATGAGCTAATAATATGAACTGATTGGTCTCTCTGTTTTGATACATCAATCATCTTTGACAGTAGTATCTTACCTGATCTGTAAGCAGGTTATTGGGGCTTCCATAATCGGACTGGGGACTGATGAAGACTCACTAACCAGAGCAATCGTTATGCGAGCAGAGATTGACATGATGAAGATAAGAGGAGAGTATTACACCATGCATAAGTCCAACCTCGACGATGCAGTGAAAGGCGATACATCTGGAGACTATAGGGCCTTCTTGATGACCTTGTTGGGTGATAGAATTTGACTTGCAATGGATTCCAACTCGACTGTCTGCCCCAACTGGCGAGCTCTTCATGGCACTGTATTATTTCCTTGTAATAAAAACTTCTGAAGTGCATGGTTTTCAGTGTAACAAGTCTAGAATGTATCAAACATTTGTTTGTTTTAAGTTGATTATTTGTACATAGGGAATTGTGATTTGTGAACAAGCAAATATATGTTCGAGTCCTAAGGACATGAGTTGGAGGAATTGAATTGAATGAAGTAATTTCTTAGATACGCTATAGGAAGAAAATTACAATTAAACACATTTTTCTACTCATTTCTCATTTTCACGGAATTTCCAAAGAATTTTCAGTAAATTCTACCAATTAAACTAACGCACCCTTCCATTTTATAGCTCACCCTGAGGTTAAGAATGTGAGCGTTCACTTTTAGGATTACAAAGAGATTGATCATATTGTTGTTCAAATTTTCTTAGGGGATGATGAAAAGTACCTGAAAAATGAGAATTCCTTGAATATCATGTTTAGTTCAACCCTTACTAAGAATGATTTGTGAAGAAAGGATTGTCGGTGTCGTTTGACAATGAGTAGAATTACAATCCTTTTCTAACCAAACACAAATTTTCAGACCCTAAGCTTTTAGAAATGCATATTCCACCATTCCTCCAGCAAAACACCCAGCATTTCATGCTCCATCATGATACAACTTTCTAAGGGTTTCAGTAATCCTACAGTGTGCGTATGTCCGTCGAAACTAGGGCAGCACAATGTCTGACCTACACTTTCATGTCCATTAGAAGGAATCAAGCACAATGCTAATTGCTTCAAATATCTGGGAACTGAGCTTCTCATCTGAAGCAGTGACTAGTGTTCTTGTTTCTTCGGCTTGAATGACCGCTTTCTCGGGATCCCAAATGTTTAGAGTTCCAGTGACACATTCGGGTTCTCTTAAGTTCCTGGCTGGTTCTATGGATCCCTTGATGCCCATTTTTGACAATTCGTTCAGTAATCTTTCCAGACTCAATGCACCACAGTGCAGCAGATATCTCCTGCTTGCTTCCGACGGGTGGCTCTCACAAGTTATGTGAAGTTTTCCATGCTCCATGCGGAGTTCGCCGTTCAACCTCCAGACTCTTTCCATTTTCAAAGTTTGCCAATGGAAACTGGAAGTTGACATCTCAACTTCCATGCTCTTCTCTATGCTTGGAATGCGTAATGTTTTGTTTTCGGAATAGTGGAATACAGTGCAGTCTTCTGGAACTTTGAACTCACACCTCAAATCTTCAGGAAACTGTGATGGGGGAAGTAGAATGTATCTCAGTTCATAAAATGATTCATGAAATGAACAAAATGAAAAAAGTTGATGTAGAAACGTTAGAGAATACCAAAAGTTGTTTTGGCTGCAACAGCTTCAGCAAAGGCTGAACTTGCTCCAACCTACAGGAAATCCAAAAGACGTTCTAGAATTTAAGCAACCATGGGCCGCAAAATTTCTCAAATGAAATCCAAAAGTTAGGTTTCCTAAAATATTCTTAAGTTGGCTGCAGGTCTAGTTCCACTATTCAAGAACAATTCTAAAAGCTTGACATCTTTGCTTCTTGCTCATGATATGAAATATTGCACCAAATGTCAATGAAACAACATGCTGATATCATGGAAAAAGGAGGGAATTAAAGAATCATGGATTACCTAATTCCAGAAAGAAATGAGCATTTTAGCACCTTCATGGCCATCGGCTTGAAAGGCAAGAGAGCAAGGTCAGAGTCAATGCCTTCCTGCAAAATTGACATGCTATCAAAATAACAAGCTCTTTTGAGGTGCCTCTTATGTAACAAAAAAAAATCCAAATTGATTGTGATGATCCTATGATATAAAAAGAGCTAAAAAGCTGATTAGCACCTCAAGCACAAGCAAAGAGTTCGCATCCATGCGCCAGCGACGCAGCAAATGCACTACTGGACCAAGACGCAAACTCCAGTGGGGGCAAAATACAATGCAAGGTTCTTGCCAATTTGATCTGTCCAAGCACATAACATGAACTTCCAACATCAATACACAAGATTTTGCAGCCAAATATGCCAAAAAGATACAAATAGGAGAAACATGAGAGTAGGATGATTCAATATTTCAGTATTTTGTAACATTTGTAAAGAATGAGCTAATCAAAAAACATTCAACCTTAGATAACAATTACATGCCTGAGACTCTGAATTTTACTTAAACAAGCGGGTTTTCTATTCTATTATAAGCAGACACATAAGCTGTTCAAAACCACAGCTTACTGAGAAAAAGAAAGAAGAAAGAAGAGATTAGGTTCATCATAAGCAGTCAAATGGTCCATATCACATGCCCCGTTTCTTGAACAGATGTGAAGTTAGGCAAGTATAATAACTTACAGCAATTCAGGGGAATGAACAGCTGGAAATATATTAATCTTCTTCTCTGTTAATAGATTGGCATACTTGGACAGTGACTCTGTAGAAGATAGCTGTCAAAGCAACGAGCAAAGTCAAATGTCCTAGTCTTAGGTTCTCTTAGTTGAAAGAGTCGCAAGTGATCATTAGTTTCAAAAAATAAATCATAGGCATACTTTTTCTTGCTGCTGCTTGCACAACCACTCTGGTATTATTCTTGTGTATGCCATGAGTTCTACGCCTATAGAAGAGATGATATTTATGGGAACCTGTGAATAATTACTTGTCAAAAGGGGTACATAAAGATACTGTAAAGGAACCACTCATACTCACACGCATTCAAATCTGAGTGTTAAACAACTGGTGAATTTGTGGCTTACAATCAGAGATGAATCTTCCAAGAAGTCTGAGATAAGCTCTAAAAGCTGCAGAAAAATTCCAAGCTGGCCAATGGGAACCAAGACTGAACCACCCGATTTAACACGGTCAATGGCAACTGAGGTCAGCTTCTCCAGTTCTTCTGAATTTACATCTTCTGAAAGTAGAGATTCTCTCATGTCATCCAAATTATTCTCACTGACATCAACAAAAATGTTTTTCCCATTAAATGTTTTTAATTGCAAATGACAGGAGTGCAATTAAGAATACCATGACATTTACAACATCTCACCTAAGAGTAGTCGCAGAAATCAGGTCACAACTACTTTTGCTGTTGTGGTCTTCTGAATCCAAGGCAGAGAAATCTGAATATATCACTTGATCACTTCCTTGAAGAGTATGCCCATTAAAATTCATGGCATATGTCGAACCAAAAACAGATCTTCCAATAAAACTTAAGCTTCCTTTAGGAGAACTTATTGTCCAGTTGCAACTTCCAATTTCCAAACCAGAGCTGGATGCTTCTATAATCAAAGTTCCATTATAGCATACTTCTTCTGCATAATTGAGTGTTTGAATTTTCTTTGTACAATCCTTTACATCAGCTGCACTGAGAAACCAGCTTCTCAAATTCTTGTACATCAAATGTAGGAGAATTAAATGTGAAATACAAGAGAACTACATATGAATCATAATGGACTTCTAAGAGACAAGCTTACGAAAACAATTTATGATCTACACGCTCACAAAATAATAATAATAATAATAATAATAGTAATAACAATAATAATAATAATAATTCTGAATCTGAAACTCCACGTTAGAAAAGTTCAAAAACCACTAGTCTTAAAAATAATTTATTCTAGCAGAAAATGTCACAATTCATATTTCCATTTTAAATATCGTTGCAACATTTTCTAACGCCTACTGAACTGGAATTAAGACACTCCCTTTGTAGAAACTTTGTACGGAGTAACTTCTGTATTAACTACCTAAGGGTCATTGGTACAACTGATAATTGATCAACGTCCCTTCTTCCCATTTTCCTTACATTCAAAGCAGCATGAACATTTATCTTATTCATAAATTATATTAGTATTATCAAGTTCCAAGAAAAATAAAAACCTCAGGAAATGCTGAAAAAACCAATGGGTTAGTAATCTGTATAAGAAAACAATGGCATACCATAAGAATAAAAAACTGATAATTACCTGTACAAGGGTAACCAAGCACCCAACTCCTCATAAGCTTCACCTGCAATTATCTTCCTCAATTGTAAAGGAAGCTCTTCAAGGTTGTCAACCCTCATTTGTTTAGGCAATCTACCCTCCTCAGGTCCATAAAAATGCCTGAACTCCATGTGCATTGATACAAGATCCTCCATCAAAAACTGGCCAATTCTAGTGGCTGCTTCAGTTGCATAAATCTAGCAACGTAAAATGTAAGAGCATAACCATATTATTATACATAAAACAAAACCATAAAAAATGTAACAACAACCCATAACAAAGAAACACATACCTTAGCTGAAAAGAGCTGGTTCCTGGTAAGAAATGGTAATCCAAGCATGCCCATAGGGCTTGAGATCAACACAATATCAATAAATGAAGTGTCCCATAGGTGCAAACTATTCACCGTTTTGTACCAAGGTTGAGCAAGAATTAAGTCCTTTGCCTCCACAGGTTCATCAAGGCCCGGCTGTTCATTAGATGTTTCATTCGGCATAACCCCATGAGGACCAACAGGAAGCGGGGAGAAGATGGAAAGAGCTGATAGGTCCAAAGGGCAGTCGACTAAAACCCTAAATCCACAGACATTAAGCAAATGGCATGGCGGGAAGTGGAAGCCGCTGCCTTTGCTGAGACAGGTCTGTCAGAGGAAGAGAAAACAAAATCAATTGAACTACTACTACACAGAAGCTTTAAAATCGTGTTCACTTGTACTGAGAGAGAGAGAGGGGGAGAAAGAGTTACCAATTTCATTGGCAAGAAGTAGAACTAGAAATGCTTTCAGGGCTTGCCGGTATGCCAGGGAAAAATTAAACGTGACCGGTACAAATTCTGCCTCCTGCAAACCACTCACCGTCTCACACCACCGCCGCTATTGGCCATCTTCACGCCCCCGCCGGGACGACGCTGTTCCCAATCTTTCCCTTCTCCAAGTCGATTCGCGCTGCGGTGGGGCGTTGTGAGTCGCCGCCGGTGGTGTTGAGTGCGGGCTGGTGCAACGGAGGGTTGGGCGGCGGCAGTTGGCAAAGATCACGTTTGGACAACTGAGGGTAGAGGCTCCAAGCAAGAAGCAACTCTTGTGTTTTTGTCCGCGGCGGTGAACGGGAGCCGTGTGGGTCGGCGGAAGCGGGTCGTGGAACCTGGCGAGGGAGAGTGGGAATCAATGAAAAGGAAGAGGCGGGTTAATGTCATCATACTCCTTAAACTATGCATGGCCTTGCTTACTCGTAGGCCCCTGTAAAGAACGGAGCCCGTTCGAGCTCAATCGAGTCTGTCGAGTTGAGCTCGAACTCAGGCCACTGTTAGGCTCGTTTAGTCTCCGAGGTTTGGCTCGATAAAGCTCGCGAGTCTACACAAGCCTAACAAACGAGCCGAGCCCGAGCCTATTAGATTCGAGTTCGTGAAATTTAAGAATATTTTTGGTGAGGCCGAGTCTGGCGGCCCATGCCACGGCCGGCCCAGCGCTGCCCACGTAACTCCGAGGACACAAATGTGGCCTTGTGATGTGGACATCAGCCCCATTTTTGTGCTAAGGCGCGACCTTTCTTCCAGAGGGTCTAAAGGGACCTTGGCGAGGGCACGGGCGAAGAAGAAGCGGCATTCTGGGCACCGGCGAGGCCCCAAGGCAAGTTCGTGGTCGCTATGTTCTTGGCGCACCCATGCCCCATTGGCGAACCCTTGGTCTTTGGCGAGGCCAAGCCTCAATGGCGAAGCCATGGCTCTCGGCGACCCCCATGGTCGTTGGCGAAGACCCTGTGCCTCATTTCCAGAAACGAGCGAAGCCCAGGTGTTCGCCAAACAACAGAGGCCTTCCTTACACAAGTCGCGAACCCTTCAACTTGAGCAGAGGCCCTCTTCTTCCCTTTTCCCGCCGAAAGCAATTCATGGGGAAATGGGAGCCGCAAAAGTGTAGCCTACAATGTCACATCCGCCGCCACCTCTCATTTCGCCTACCATAGATCCAGTGAGGTCTGCTCCCTTGTCAAGACATTCTTTATTATTTCCTTCTTTCTTTCTCCTTCTATACAAGGAGGTTGTAACCTAAGTATTATAGAGAACTCATTTTGTAAGAACACATATTTGCGGAAGTACGCATATTGTTCTTCGTGGGTCTCAAATCTTGCTCCACCAATCCATTAGTGATCCATTGCAAGAGGATCCAATATAATACCTAGCATTGTTTGATCTCGTAGTCAAAAGGTTCTAGGTCCCATTTTCCTTCCTGCATTTTCAAGGGCATTGCCTCACCTCGTAGTGAGGAGGTTCCCTTGGCCGACTCGCTTCCTTCGTGTTCTTCCTCTGCTTCGCTTCCCATTCTTTCGGAAACCGCCTCCTTCGAGCTAGATCCGAGCTCGTGATCACTTACCCCCGTGATCACATCAGTTGGTATCGAGCCAAAGCGCTTGTCGGAGGTATCTTACCGTATCGCTTGTTTGTTTCCTTCAAAGTTAAAACCTTTGCTGTCCTTTTCAAAACTTGAAGAAAAGTTTCGTTAATGATCTCTTGAGAGAAACCGAATATTTGTTACCCTTGTTTAAAGTCTTAAAGGTTCATAAACTGTGAGTTATTTCGGATTTGAAAGAGAAAAGAGATTCCCCGTGTGCAAAGAACAAGAGTTACGTAAAAGAAATATTCAAATCAGTTCATAATTTCGGGAAAAAGTTCTAAGTGTTCTTGAAGAGTTCATCCGAAACTCGTAATAAACAAGACTCACAGATCGAAAATAATTTCAAAACCCGAACTTTGTGTTTGTGAAAGGCTTTTCTATCTCACTTCCAACTTCTTTCAACCACCAACCAACTTCAAAAGCTAGTTTCAAGTAACTAGAACTTCGTGCTTAACTTGTTTTATACATCGCTAGGATTTCTTTGGATATTCTTTGCGTGTTTGCATTTGATCTTAATCGCAGATTGGTGGTAAGTTTTGAAGCTTGAAAGAACCATTGTGTTCTAAACACGAGAGAAGAGTGTAAACACTAAGGGAGTGTAGCGAGGCTTCACAATACTTTCCACATGTGCAGAACTTGAGTTTCATGGAGTATGTGGAAGAGGACTACTACCCGGAATCGGATCCTTATTATCAAGAATCTGATTTCTGGGCGGAGGAAACCTCGACCATACATATTCGTGGAACTATTCAGAGTACCCTTGGCCAAGAAACCTGGCCCGAACCGACCCCATCCTCCGAATACGACCCTCCATACCCTCGCCGCATATGAGCATCACTCGTGCCTAGACCCCGAACAATGGGTGGCGAACCCATGCCATCGCCAAGATGACTCTCATTATCGATACCCTCCTACTCCTATTGCTCACCCATTCCGTCGTATCCTAGCCGCACGACGCCTGCCTTTGAGCCCTCTCATTCGCGGTTCCCCATCCACTAACCGAGAGCCAACAAGGGCCCCCGCTCCCAAGTTTGCTTCGTCGCACCCATCACCTTCTGTCCAACAGGGCGAAGCAACACCAGAAGTGCCTCAAAGGCCCAGCTCCTCCACTATCATTGATGAGCTAAAACAACTTGTACTTATGGTCCAGGACCAGATGATACAAGGACACATGGAGGAGGCTGCAGCCGGTGGTAAGGTTGAGAGGAAAATAACTGAGAAGAAAGGAGAAATTACGAGGGAAAGAAAAGAGAAGAAAGAGAGAAAGTGAGGCGGTCCCAGAGACCTTGAGCGAGAAAGAGAGCGATCCGAGAGAAGAAAATGAGAAGAAAGCGGAAAGAAAACAAGAGGGAAGCTCCTGAGCCAAAATAGTGGAAGTGAGGAAAACATGCCTTCAATGCACTCCAACTTTTCCACTAATTTCGTCTTGCAACCCCTTGCTTATCTTCTTTGAATGTACAGATCGCTGTGAACAGCAAGGCTGAAGGAAGCTTTCAACAGCCCGGGAAGGAAGTGTTACCCCTCTCGGTAAGGAAGAAAAGAGCAAGAGGGAGAGGGCGAACATGGGTAATCGTGCTTCTAATCTCTCATCTCTTAATATCAAGCATGACTTGGGTGACATAGTGGGCGATCCCATGTCTGTTATGGGACATGACTTAGGTCCGTGCATCGGGGCCATACCCATGAATGGCCGAGGCTTATATTTGATCCCGATAACTATATGGGTTTGTTTTAAGGCTAAATATAAAAGTGAAGCGAAGAGAAAGGGCGGATTGTCCATCTCATTCCTTCGCCTATTTTTTTAAGGGAATTTTGATGTCTAACGCTTTCACTCACTAACCCTTAACGCCTCTTCCAGCTTTGTGTGGTGTCTTAAGATTTGTAGGGACACTTCCTTATGAATCCGAGGACGGATTCTTCTGAAGAGGGAGGGTATGATGTGGACATCAGCCCCATTTTTGTGCTAAGGCGCGACCTTTCTTCCAAAGGGTCTAAAGGGACCTTGGCGAGGGCACGGGGCGAAGAAGAAGCGGCATTCTGGGCACCGGCGAGGCCCCAAGGCAAGTTCGTGGTCGCTATGTTCTTGGCGCACCCATGCCCCATTGGCGAACCCTTGGTCTTTGGCGAGGCCAAGCCTCAATGGCGAAGCCATGGCTCTCGGCGACCCCCATGGTCGTTGGCGAAGACCCTGTGCCTCATTTCCAGAAACGAGCGAAGCCCAGGTGTTCGCCAAACAGCAGAGGCCTTCCTTACACAAGTCAGGCGAACCCTTCAACTTGAGCAGAGGCCCTCTTCTTCCCTTTTCCCGCCGAAAGCAATTCATGGGGAAATGGGAGCCGCAAAAGCAGGTAGCCTACAATGTCACATCCGCTGCCACCTCTCATTTCGCCTACCATAGATCCAGGAGGCTGTTCCCTTGTCAAGACATTCTTTTATTATTTCCTTCTTTCTTTCTCCTTCTATAAAAGGAGGTTGTAACCTAAGTATTAGGGAGAACTCATTTTGTAAGAACACATATTTGCGGAAGTACGCATATTGTTCTTCGTGGGTCTCAAATCTTGCTCCACCAATCCATTAGTGATCCATTGCAAGAGGATCCAATATAATACCTAGCATTGTTTGATCTCGTAGTCAAAAGGTTCTAGGTCCCATTTTCCTTCCCTGCATTTTCAAGGGCATTGCCTCACCTCGAGTGAGGAGGTTCCCTTGGCCGACTGCTTTCCTTCGTGTTCTTCCTCCGCTTCGCTTCCCATTCTTTTCGGAAACCGCCTCCTTCGAGCTAGATCCGAGCTCGTGATCACTTACCCCCGTGATCACATCACCTTGAGCCGGGCCACTCACCAGACTTTAGGCCGAGCCACTATCCTTGGCTTGGAGTTACAAGCATTCTCTCCACAATGTGCGGGTGACACCTGTCCCCTAGCCCATACCGTTGCCCATACCGTTGCCCATACCGCCCCAATCCCTATAAATACCCCCATGCTCGCCTGCCTTATACGGAAAACTTAGACAAAACTCCCTACCTTACTCTCAATTTCATCGTGCCTCGGCTACCTTATGAAGTGAGAATCGACTTGAGCGCCGGAGTGTCGTACTGTGTGCTCATGTTACGGCCACCCCGAGCGGGTTGCGACGGTGACCCGGCTCCGGTTTTGGCCTCGCGGTCACGCGTTTTCGGCTCAGACGGCTCCCGAGCCCTATCCGAGTATCATTTTGGCGAACCCTTCCGTATTTGAGGTCGTGTGGGTCCTCAGACGTTTCCGCCGAAAATATTTTTCTCGCGCCGGGGTTGTCGGGTCGCCTCGGGACGTACAGCGGGCTCGGTAGCGCTCTCGAGACCTCAGTTTGGGAAGCCGTTTGCAGTTTTGGAGTCGTGGAAACGTCCCGGAGGTGGTTGTAGAGTTTAATATTTGGGGCGGGACGTTCGGTTCCTGGCGACTCCCGGGGCTCGGGACGGGAATCCCGGGACTCGGGATGGAAATTTTCTGACGGCTTTGGGGTAAGTGGTGTTTTAATTTAAGATGAAATTTATGGGTATTTTTATAGAATTTTGGAGTGACGGAATTTCGGTTCAGGTTGACACGCTCGCACGTCGGGTTTTGGTTCGGGTTCAGCGAGCTCGGTAGGACACTCCGGAATGGTAAATGAACTTCTGAAAAATGTTCTGTGAATGTTATAATATTCTGAAGATTGTGTCCGAGTTTCATTAATTTTGGAATTCGGTAATTATTTTTGGGCAAAAAGAATTGGAACTTTCGGAAAAATTGGGAGTTAAATTGTATTGGGTAACAAAATAAATAATTGGAGCATGGGCTTGAGGCGGCAGCAACCTTTGGGTTGGGACACTTGTCCCTTTATGATTTAAGATGGAAAAGAAGGATAATTATAAAAGGGGAAGGTTATTTCATAAAATGAATTAGAAATTCATTTTCTTTTCTTTCTTCTTCCTTCTCTTCTTCTTCCGTAAAACGCTTTCAGCCATTGTCACTGTTCACAGCAGCTCCAAGTGCTGCAATCTTGGCTGAAACTTCATGGGTTTAGGCTCCAAAAGATTGGTAAGCTTCCTTTCTTCTTCTCTTTCAAGTTTGGAAACAAGAAAATGTTGGAAAAGAGAGGATTTTTGAAAAATTGATTTGTTCTTGGCTATGTGCTAGAGTGATCCTCTCCTCCCATCTTTTAGTATGTTGTTCTTGGGCTTGAGAGGAGTAAGAATCTATGGTTAGATTTTGGAAAACTCCATGGAAGATGGAAACCTAGGGTGCTGAAATTTGAATGGAAAATTCTAAAATTGTGTGTGTTTGTGTTCTTGAATCATGCTCTTAGTATGTTGTTCCATGCATGATTCTAAGACTATCTATGGTTTCAATTTGAAGGAAAACATGTTGGGTAGAAAACCCCTCTTTGGGGCGAATTGTAATGAGAAGAGGTTTTGTTGTTTTGATGCAATTGGTTAGTAATTTTGGTTAGGAAGTGAAATTGGGGATTAGTATGATTAATTGGAAGCTTGAATGGTTTGATTTGGAAGTGTGGTGAAAAGATGGTTTAGGGCCGAATTGAAGAAATGAAACTTTTCTAGGTTGGTGTTGTAATTTGGTTGATTTGGATGGTAAAATGATATCGGGTTGGATTTAGGTGCGGTGTGGTATTTGAAACGTCATTTTCGGGTTAGAAATGAAAAAGTTAGGTTTATGCGGGTTATCCGGGAAAAGTGTCTGAACGCGGGTTTAAGGGTTGGAATATGTTTGTGGGAGTTGGAATAACAAGGTTCTAGCTCGGTTCAGAAACCGAAGCTTCGTGGAATTTTCCGGAAAGTGCGGGTTTGTGCGGAAATTGTTTTCTCGGGGTTTGTTTGGATATGTTCGATCCAACTATGGTTGTACAGCCTTGATTCTGCGTTGGTGGAGTAGCGCGGACCCGTAGGAGCCAAGTTGTGCATTTCGGTCGGGAGTTGGGATTTTCCGAGTGTTGGGCTGCGGGCGGCGTTTCCGAGGTAAGGGCTTAATTTGGTAAAATGTACGCTTGTTCTGCTTTCAAGGCCCGGATGACCTTAGAGGCCCGGGTTCCTATTCTGCTCGTATATGGTTATCGTGTAATGTTACTTCGTTTATGTTTATGTATTCTTATTATTATTATATGTTCTGTTTCGTGACGAGACCCGAATGGTCGAAGAGGCCACGGTGCTCCTTGATTCGCTTCGCGTATCCGCACCGGAGTGCCGACATTGCTCGTGTCCGCACCAAGGGGTGCCGACATTCTCGCGTATCCGCACCGGAGTGCCGACATTGCCTGTGTCCGCTCAAGGGGTGCCGACATTCTGCGTGTATCCGCACCGGAGTGCCGATACATTGCTCGTGACCCTACGACAGTTTGGGGCTCGCGACCCCACCTGCACCGTGCTATCTGCTCTGCTCGACCAGATATTCGACCTCTACCGAGGGCCGTCGTTATGGTCGCTCGCGGTTGGACCGCATATGTTGGATTCTGATTTACGTTATGCTTTATGTTTATATGTACATGCAAATGCTGTGATATTCTGCTTTGCAGTTCGATTGTTGCCCTGTGGGCAAACTGCACTTTTACCTTAAGCCCTCACTGGGTCCTTTCGAGGACTCACCCTTTTGTTTGTTTACCATCTTTCAGGCAGTCTGACAAGCAACCAGCGGAATAGAGATCCGCGGTGCTTCCTGACATTTTGGGTTCTCAGAGAAGAAGAGTACCACGTGCGGGAATTCTTGAGCGAGAGGCTTCGATTCCGCACTTAGGTATATTTATATATATATAGGATTTTGTTTAATGGCTCAGAGCTGTAGCTGCATGCATGTAGATCAGGTCATGAATTTGTATATGCCATATGATCGGAAATATATTCCTGCCTTTGATGCCTTCTGAGTCGAGGGCGGAGCCCCGACTTGCCTATATTGGATTTGTCATGATATGAATTCAGTGTTTCTGTGGTTGTTGCGATGAGCAATGTTTGGTATACCATGAACTGCTTGGTTGGTATTCTGTCGAGTTGTCATGTATACTTGCCATGTATGGGTTTTGTAGGTTGCTAGTCGATACTCGCTTGTTCTCGTATTTGAGCTCGATGCTCCGCCGCCGCGCTTTCCGTCGTAATTCCTGCTTCGACGCCGCGCCGGCTGCGCCTCCGCAACCGGGCGGGGTGGCTGTGACAAGTTGGTATCAGAGCAGGTTGGGTCGGATTGACCCAAAAGGTAAAGTATGTTTGGTTTTGGGTATGGAATGTGGAAGGCAAGTATACAAGTCCGAGGGTGGACTTTTGGAGTAAGTTAAGTCTGTTCATGGGTAAGTAACTGTGGAAGTGACTTCGAGGTACAAGCCACCGTTCTACGTTTCATTCTGGGGCGGTTCTGTACGGAGACTGGCCACCTCCTTATTTGAACCGTTTCGGAATGGATGTGGAGCAGCGGGCGGTTCTTTGGAGCACTTTGGAAAATTTGAGGTACTCTTATGAATCTTGGGTGATTTGTGTGGTGTTTCTGTGTTATGAGCGTGGTTTGGTTTTGGGTTTAAAGTTGAATATTTGGTTGTGAGATTCTGAAAAGAATCTCTGCATCATGCATTGCATTACACTACAGAGCCTTAGAATACTGCTGCTGGCTTTTGGATAGATGGGGAAGAGTTAGTTGATTTGGAATTGTGGATATGGGATAAGTTGTCTTTGGTTGGACTTGGTTTAAGGGAATGTTTATTACACGCGAACAACAGATTTGGTACCGAGGGGCGGGACTGGGATCCCACACCTCCGTGGAATAGGATACGGGTTCAGCGTAACCTGTGGTCCGAACAACCACACTCACCGCCCCGAGGTTTAGTGGTCGTAAGGACCCTCTCTCGAATTGGTATTACCGCCAGCCTAGCAGTGCCTGGGGACGGCAAGAGGCAAACAAAATCTGATTATGCCACGGTAGGGGCATTTTGATCGTGTGGTGATAGCGAGACTTTAGCCACCGCTCGCTACAGCCTTTGGAATTGGTAAGTAAGTGACTCGACAAGGGTGGTCACTACGACACCTAGACTTCTCGCCGGGCCTATCAACGACGGGAGATCTCGAGGCACCGCTTGACGAGGCCGACTGGAGAGGTTTTAGAGTTTGAACCCCCCCCCCCCCGAGGTTCAGCGGCCGAGGAGGGCCGGAGGTAGTAGAGACTTGGTTTGCAGGAATTGACAAACTCCCGGAGGGAGGCTATTTCGAGCCGGTTGGCCGCCGGGTTAACGGCTACTCCGGCCGATTGCTTCCAGCATTTCGAACCGGAGTTCGGATTGACCCGATATTCGATTTCTAGTGTCCTCGGCAAAGGTACCGGACATTTCCGCGGAAAATATTTTTCGGTCGGGGTTGCCGGACGATTTTCGGGATTCTCGGGCGGAGAAACGGCTCCCGGAGTGACCCGGGACTCAGATTTGCGCTTTGAGGAAGATCTGAGTCGGGATATAATTTACATTTTTCTCGTGAAGAAAATGTTCGGTCGGAAATTACGGTTTTGGGCGCTGGTTTTCAAGCGAGCCAAGCTGTGACACTTGGCGAAATGTGATTAGTGGAAAGTATTGGACTTGGTCTCTCGTTATTTCTAGTGATTATGATTCACTATGATGTCAAAAAGGATGTCATGTGCAAAGCACATGACTTATTATTACAAGACTTAAGTTTTGGCAAGTCTTGCAAAAAATGCAAACGTATTCTTCTTCCCTCTTTACTGCCGAATTCTTCCTCTCTCTAAAGCCAACATTGTTGTGTTTTTACAAGCTTCCAAAGCTTGCTCTAGATTGCTTCTTGGCCCGAGAGTTCAACTGGGAAGTTGATCAGCAACTCGAGTATTACGTCTGTCTCGAGGTATGGTTCGATTCTCGCTGAGTATTTGGCAATATTGGAAAGTTGATGTTCTTGGCTTCGATCTGAGTTTTGATGGAATTGAACCGTTGGATCGTTGTGTGGTTCATATATGTTGATGTTGGGTAGGTAAGGATTAGGAAATAACGTTGGATCGTTGGAAACACAACACGGTGAGAACTCACCTTTTGGCCGAATTTTTGACCGATTATGTTGGGAATTTCGTTGAATTTGATGTGTTCTGTGGATTGATTTGTGATTATTGAAGTGAATTCTTGCATGTTCAATCGGTTCTGAATTCTGATGTTTCATGAAAATCGAATTTTACCGAAATTCTGCCGGATTTTCGATTATGGGTCGGGGGTGTAGTTTGGTAGTGTGGTTGGTAAAGTCGCTAATTCAGCTTGAATTGACAGATTCTGAGGTCCAGAAGGTTGAAAAAGAAAGGTTTCCGGGTTTCGGGTCGCGGGAAATTGTGTTTGAGATCCACCTGCAGTCGGGTACTGCTCCGATATCTATTCCTCCTTATCGGATGCCTATTTCTGAGATGCAGGAGTAGAAGAAGCAATCGGAGGAATTACAAAGAAAAGAGTTTCGTCCGACCGAGCACTTCAATGGGGGTGCTCGGTTTTGTTTGTTAAGAAGAATGATGGGACACTCTGACTTTGTGTTGATTACAGACGGTTGAATGCTCTTATTGGGAAGAATAAGTATCCGTTACCGAGGATTAACGATCTTTTGATCAACTTCGGATTCGAGAGTTTTCTCAAGAATGATCTACGATCCGGATACTTTCAGCTTAGGGTGAAGGAGGAGGATATACCTAAGACTCGCTTTCCGCACCCGATATGGACACTTTGAGTTTACGGTCATGCCGCTCGGGCTGACCAATGTTCCGGTGGCATTCATGGATCTCGATGCATCGGGTGTTCCGACCGCATTTGGACTCATTTCTCGGTGGTTTTATTGATGATATTCGATATATTCTCGGATGAGGATTCGCATCGGGATCATCCGAGGGTAGTTCACAGACACTTTGGGAACATCAGCTTTATGCTAAATTCTCAAAGTGTGAGTTCTGGATTCGGGAAGTCACCTTTCTGGGACACGTTATTTCTGAGCATGGTCTGTCTGTGGACCCAGAGAAGGTGAGGGCGGTTCAGGACTGGAAACAACCTACCACGGTACGGGAGTTCAGGAGCCTCTTAGGGTTAGCAGGATATTGTCGGAGGTTTGTACTGGGGTTTTCTGTTATGGCATCTCCGCTTACGCAGTTGACCAAGAAGGGTCAACCGTATTTCTGGTTTGATAGGTGTGAACGGAATTTTCAGGAGTTGAAACGGCAGTTGACTAACGCTCCGATTCTGACTCTTCCAGATCCGAACTTACCGTATGTGATTTATTCGGATGCTTCCACATCCAGTTTGGGGTGTGTTGGCGCAGGAGCGTTTTGTGGTAGCTTATGGGTTGAGGCAGCTGCGACCGCATGAGCTGAACCGACCGATACATGATCCGGAGTTGGCCGCAGTGATTTATGCGTTGAATCATTGGAGGCATTATCTGCTTGATAATAAATTTCAGATTCTTACCACCATAAGAGTCTGAAATATCTGTTCACACGTAAGGAGCTTAGCATGAGGCAGCGTAGATGTCTCGAATACATTAAGGACTATGATTGTTGTATCGAGTACATCTTCGGTAAGGGCAACACGGTTGCCAATGCTCGAGCAGTGAAGTATACCGGCTTAATTAAGGGAGGAAATGTTGGTGACCGATCCGAGGAGAGTGATTTGATATGCCTTTGGCACAGTGGGGCAGCTCGGGAGCGTGCCTGTGTTATTACACTTATTATACATTCCGAGTGGCTTGACAGGTGCGCGAGGTGCAGTGGTAGAAATCCGGGGTTGAAGGAATTATCCGGGGTGGATAAGAGTTCTTTGTTACCGACGTTTCAAGATGGCAGGATTGCTATACTTCCGAGACCGCCTTTGTGTACCAGAGGATCAAGTTCTGGAATGATATTTTAGAGGGGGCACACTGAGCAAAGGTGAGCATCAGAACCGGCAGGACATCAGACTTTGCCCATTCCACTGGAAGTGGGGTAATGTTATGGTGGACTTTCTCGACCGCACCGCCCGACACGGTTTCATCATGATGCTATCTCGGGTTTTTGTGGATCGGCCGACAAAGTGCGTACATTTTTCGCCTATTCGGCCGCTGCACTGGAGAAGCTTGCCCGCTTTACATCGTGAGATTGTACGCTTACATGGAGCACCAGACTCCATTGAATCTGACCGTGATCCGCTTTTACAAAGACGATTCTCGATTGCTTTTCATGAAGCATCGGGCACGCGACTCCATCCGAATACTGACTTATCACCCATGACGGACGGGCAGTCGGAGCGGGTGATTCTGATATTGGAGGATGTGTTGCAAATCTGTACTTTGGATTTTGGAGGAGTTTGGGACTAGCAGTTACTTTGATAGAGTTCTCATACAACAATTGCTTTCAGACTACGTTTGACATGGCACCCTATGAGGTGTTGTACGAGAGGTGTATGACACCATACCGCTGGACAGATGCGTCGATGGGGTTGAACTGGGACCCGAGTTTTTTTGAGAGGAGACTACGGCGAAGATCAGATTGTTACAAGCGCGATTAAAACCGCGAACGATCGCACCATCGCTTATACGAACCGCCGCCGTAGGCTCGGAATCTGAGTTTGGTGGAAGAATTTGACTGGAGGTAGTACCATGCAGAGGAACAGTAAGATTTGATAGGCGGGGCGGGTTACCCCGAGTTACATCGGTTTTTATGAGTTTCCGGAGTAAGTTGTTAGGTTGGTTTTTCCCCAATCAAGCTGCTTTTTATGTGGTACCTTCCGTGATAGCCTGTTGTGGATCGGTTAGACTTAGGTTCGCAGAGGAACTGATCGGGGTTGTCTGGTAGAAATACCGCAATCGACTGGGTGCAATAAGATGCACCCGGAGGGTGGGACGCCGTGAGGCTCAGTATGGTAGTCTAAACTACCACTCCCGCCGCACCAAGACGGTGGTCCGATTGTTCTCGGGGTTAGAGGAATGTCTATATTTTCTCGGTTGGTAGCGACACTGTCTGGTTGGTTCAGCTACTCTTGGAGGACCAAGAGTTCTAAGGGGGAGGATGTTACGGCCACCCCGAGCGGGTTGCGACCGGTGACCCGGCTCCGGTTTTGGCCTCGCGGTCACGCTGGCGTTCAGACGGCTCCCGAGCCCTATCCGAGTATCATTTTGGCGAACCCTTCCGTATTTGAGGTCGTGTGGGTCCTCAGACGTTTCCGCCGAAAATATTTTTCTGGCGCCGGGGGGTTGTCAGGGTCGCCTCGGGACGTACAGCGGGCTCGGTAGCGCTCTCGAGACCTCAGTTTGGGAAGCCGTTTGCAGTTTTGGAGTCGTGGAAACGTCCCGGAGGTGGTTGTAGAGTTTAATATTTGGGGCGGGACGTTCGGTTCCGGGCGACTCCCGGGCTCGGACGGGAATCCCGGACTCGGGATGGAAATTTTCTGACGGCTTTGGGGTAAGTGGTGTTTTAATTTAAGATGGAATTTATGGGTATTTTTATAGAATTTTGGAGTGACGGAATTTCGGTTCAGGTTGACACGCTCGCACGTCGGGTTTTGGTTCGGGTTCAGCGAGCTCGGTAGGACACTCCGGAATGGTAAATGAACTTCTGAAAAATGTTCTGTGAATGTTATAATATTCTGAAGATTGTGTCCGAGTTTCATTAATTTTGGAATTCGGTAATTATTTTTGGGCAAAAAGAATTGGAACTTTCGGAAAAATTGGGAGTTAAATTGTATTGGGTAACAAAATAAATAATTGGAGCATGGGCTTGAGGCGGCAGCAACCTTTGGGTTGGGACACTTGTCCCTTTATGATTTAAGATGGAAAAGAAGGATAATTATAAAAGGGGAAGGTTATTTCATAAAATGAATTAGAAATTCATTTTCTTTTCTTTCTTCTTCCTTCTCTTCTTCTTCCGAAAACGCTTTCAGCCATTGTCACTGTTCACAGCAGCTCCAAGTGCTGCAATCTTGGCTGAAACTTCATGGGTTTAGGCTCCAAAAGATTGGTAAGCTTCCTTTCTTCTTCTCTTTCAAGTTTGGAAACAAGAAAATGTTGGAAAAGAGAGGATTTTTGAAAAATTGATTTGTTCTTGGCTATGTGCTAGAGTGATCCTCTCCTCCCATCTTTTAGTATGTTGTTCTTGGGCTTGAGAGGAGTAAGAATCTATGGTTAGATTTTGGAAAACTCCATGGAAGATGGAAACCTAGGGTGCTGAAATTTGAATGGAAAATTCTAAAATTGTGTGTGTTTGTGTTCTTGAATCATGCTCTTAGTATGTTGTTCCATGCATGATTCTAAGACTATCTATGGTTTCAATTTGAAGGAAAACATGTTGGGTAGAAAACCCCTCTTTGGGGTGAATTGTAATGAGAAGAGGTTTTGTTGTTTTGATGCAATTGGTTAGTAATTTTGGTTAGGAAGTGAAATTGGGGATTAGTATGATTAATTGGAAGCTTGAATGGTTTGATTTGGAAGTGTGGTGAAAAGATGGTTTAGGGCCGAATTGAAGAAATGAAACTTTCTCTAGGTTGGTGTTGTAATTTGGTTGATTTGGATGGTAAAATGATATCGGGGTTGGATTTAGGTGCGGTGTGGTATTTGAAACGTCATTTTCGGGTTAGAAATGAAAAAGTTAGGTTTATGCGGGTTATCCGGGAAAAGTGTCTGGAACGCGTGTTTAAGGGTTGGTATATGTTTGTGGGATTTGGAATAACAAGGTTCTAGCTCGGTTCAGAAACCGAGCTTCGTGGAATTTTCCGGAAAGTGCGGGTTTGTGCGGAAATTGTTTTCTCGGGGTTTGTTTGGATATGTTCGATCCAACTATGGTTGTGCCTTGATTCTGCGTTGGTGGAGTAGCGCGGACCCGTAGGAGCCAAGTTGTGCATTTCGGTCGGGAGTTGGGATTTTCCGAGTGTTGGGCTGCGGGCGGCGTTTCCGAGGTAAGGGCTTAATTTGGTAAAATGTACGCTTGTTCTGCTTTCAAGGCCCGGATGACCTTAGAGGCCCGGGTTCCTATTCTGCTCGTATATGGTTATCGTGTAATGTTACTTCGTTTATGATTATTTAATCTTATTATTATTATATGTTCTGTTTCGTGACGAGACCCGAATGGTCGAAGAGGCCACGGTGCTCCTTGATTCGCTTCGCGTATCCGCACCGGGAGTGCCGACATTGCCTCGTGTCCGCACCAAGGGGTGCCGACATTCTCGCGTATCCGCACCGGAGTGCCGACATTGCCTCGTGTCCGCACCAAGGGGTGCCGACATTCTGCGTGTATCCACACCGGGAGTGCCGATACTTCTGTTCTGTGACCCTACGACAGTTTGGGGCTCGCGACCCCAGCCGGTACCGTGCTCGCTGTTCTGTTCTGCTCTGTATAGTCTGACCTCTACTGAGGGCTGTCGTTACGGGTCGTTCTGGCGGTTGGACCGCATATGTTGGATTCTGATTTACGTTATGCTTTATGTTTATATGTACATGCAAATGCTGTGATATTCTGTTTTGCAGGTTCAGATTGTTGCCCTGTGGGCAAACTGCACTTTTACCTTAAGCCCTTACTGGGTCCTTTCGAGGACTCACCCTTTTATTTGTTTACCATCTTTCAGCGATCGACAAGCAACCAGCGGAATAGAGATCCGCGGTGCTTCCCGACATTTTGGGTTCTCAGAGAAGAAGAGTACCACGTGCGGGAATTCTTGAGCGAGAGGCTTCGATTCCGCACTTAGGTATATTTATATATATATAGGATTTTGTTTAATGGCTCAGAGCTGTAGCTGCATGCATGTAGATCAGGTCATGAATTTGTATATGCCATATGATCGGAAATATATTCTGCCTTTGATGCCTTCTGAGTCGTGGGCGGAGCCCCGACTTGCCTATATTGGATTTGTCATGATATGAATTCAGTGTTTCTGTGGTTGTTGCGATGAGCAATGTTTTGTATACCATGAACCGCTTGGTTGGTATTTCGTCGAGTTGTCATGTATACTTGCCATGTATGGGTTTTGTAGGTTGCTAGTCGATACTCGCTTGTTCTCGTATTTGAGCTCGATGCTCGCCGCCGCGCTTTCCGTCGTAATTCCTGCTTCGACGCCGCGGCCGGCTCCGCCTCCGCAACCGGGCGGGGTGGGCTGTGACAAGTGGTCTCGATGCCCCACTGCCCGGCTATGATCCTCCCAGACTTCAGCCTCTACGACGGGACGGCTGACCCCGAGGATCACGCACAGATCTTCGAGGATAAAATGAGATGGGTGGGCTACGATGATGTTGCTCTGGCCCGAGCTTTCCCCCAGAGTTTGAAGGGGGTGGCTCGATCATGGTACTCCATGATTACCCCTGGGACTGTAACCACTTGGGAAGTGCTGAAGAAGATGTTCATCAGCCAGTACCTCGGCAAAAAGAGGTGAGGAGGAACCCCTCGGACTTAGGGACGTGGCACAGACAAACAGAGCCACTCGGGGCTACATCAACCGCTTCAACGATCGCCTCGTCGAGATGACTAATGTGTCCGACGAGGTGGCAACCTACGCAGCCTCAGCAGGCGTCAATCCCGTGACACCCTTTGGGAGAGACGTCGCAGCACGAGCACTCAGGACTCTCCTGGAATTCTATGAGAGGGCGGAACCCTTCATCAATTTGGAGGATACCTTACAGGCCAGAAAGGCCGACAATCAGGCGCAAGCCGATGATCGCTCGAAGCGCCAACGGACGGATTCCGGCCGAGGGGGTCATTCAGGACCCGGCCGAGGAGGTCAGAGGGGCGGGGGCTCTTTTAATCCGCGCTTCCCAGCGCCCGACATGTTCACCCCCCTTAACGCTCCTAGAGAGCAGATCCTCGCCGTCCTCGAGCGGCAGAAAGGCTTTGAAAGGCCCCGTGCCATGAGGTCAACCCCAGAGCAGAGGAACAAGAAGCTGTACTGCAAATACCACCGCGACCATGGCCACGTGACTGAAAACTGCCATGAGCTCTGCAGGCTCATTGAAGAAATGATCCAACAAGGCAAACTCCCTCAGTTTGTCAAGGCTGCGCCCCTGCAGATCGCCCCGAAAAAAGAGGAGCCAGAGGGCTCACGCCCGAAGGATGCTCAGAGGAGGGAGGACAAGCGGCCCATAATCCACATGATACTTGATCATCCAGATGAAAGGGCCCGGCCGGAGCAGGTGAATAACCTCCTCGTGGCCCCTGATTGTGCCCCAATAATTTTTGATAATAGCCCTGAGGCCGGGGAGCTCCCACATAAGAACCCCCTCACCAATGAGGCTGAGATAGCGGGGTACAGGGTAAGGAGAATTCTGATTGACACGGGGGCTCAGCCCGACATATTGTTTTGTCATGCGTTTCGCATGATGAGCCAGGAAATCCAAGGCACCCTCAGCAGGTGTACCATGCCGGTCTACGGGCCGAACAACAACCCCATACCTGTTCTGGGCACTGTCACTCTGCCAGTTTGCATCAGTCAGGATTTAGACAAGGAGGGTGCCCCCTCAGCCGTGGCTGAAGTATGCTTTAAGGTGGTCAAGTCACCGAGCCCCTACAACGTTATCCTTGGGATACACACCCAATCTCTGCTCGACTCGCATTTAAGGCCGAAGACTATGGAAGTACGTCTTCCAACTTCACGAGGGCCAATCATCATTCACACTCGCCTCCGAGCGACTCGGCCTTCCCGGCCCCCTGGTAAAAAGTCTTGAACGATTTTATGGCTATCTAACTCCGTTGGATTTGATTGACCTGTCCACGGACAACTTCGATCTCAGGGATGAGGAGAAGAGGCCGAGGGGCTCGGCAGCCGAGGAGCTGAAAGAGGTGATGATTACAGACTTGCCGGAGCAGGTCACCAGGATCGGCACTAAGTTGCCACCCGAAGAAGAAGAGAAGTTAAGGAGCTTGTTGAGGGAGTTCAAAGACATTTTTGCATGGAGCACAGCCGATATGCCAGGGGTAGACCCCAAGGTCATTACTCACAAGTTGAGCATTCCGGCCGACGCCAAGCCAGTCATCCAAAGGAGACGAGGCGTCAATATGGAAAGAAGGGCGGCCATCCAGGCAAAAGTGGAGAGGCTCCTAGCGGCGGGCTTCATCGTTGAAGTTTATTACCCTTTGTGGCTCGCCAATGTTGTCCTTGTAAAAAAAACTGACGGGACATGGAGAATGTGTATAGATTTCACAGACTTGAACAAAGTATGTCCAAAGGACCCTTTCCCTCTCCCTCGTATCGATACGTTGGTTGACGCCACTTCTGGGCATGAATTATTATCTTTCATGGATGCGTATAGCGGTTACAATCAAATATTTATGGAGCCGAGCGACGTAGAGAAGACCGCTTTCATAACCGACTTGGGCATTTTTGGGTACAAAATGATGCCCTTCGGCCTAAAAAACGCCGGGGCGACATACCAGCGCCTCGTCAACCGAATGTTTGAGAAGCAGATCGGGAGAAATGTTGAAGTGTATGTGGATGATATGCTAGTTAAGAGCAAAACGAAGCGGGATCATGTCGATGACCTCCGTGAGACCTTCACCGTTCTTCGGGAGTACAAAATGCGCCTCAACCCTAAAAAGTGTGTGTTCGGGGTCGAATCAGGCAAGTTCCTCGGCTTCCTGATAACCGAGAGGGGAATTGAAGCTAATCCCGATAAGGTTGAAGCTATCCGAGCCATGGAAGTTCCCACTCGGATCAAGGAACTCCAACAGCTGTTGGGATGCATGGCGTCCCTCGGCCGGTTCCTCTCCAATTCGTCGAAGAAGTGCCTCCCCCTGTTCCGGCTACTTAGAAAGAAACAATACGAATGGACGGCGGAATGTGATGAGGCGTTTGCCAAGATCAAAGAGCACCTCGCCCAATTACCCACGCTACATCCGCCCCAACCGGGGGAAACCCTGCTGCTCTACACTTCGTATTCCAGCGATAGCTTAGCCGCAATGCTAGTCCGAGAAGTCGATAGAGAGCAACTCCCCGTCTACTTTGTCAGCAGGGTCCTACAAGGGGGAGAGCCCCACTACTCCAATGTCGAGAGGGAGGCACTCGCCGTGATTGTGAGCGCGAAAGCTGCGCCCGTACTTCCGTGCCCATCCCATTAAGGTGATGTCTAGCACGCCTCCGAGCGTGCCTCACCAAGCCCGATCTCTCGGGCGAATGAGTAAATGGAGTATGGAGCTCACGAGTTCCACATTGACTTCACGCCCCAAAAGCCATTAAGTCGCGAACTTTGGCCGACTTTATGTGCGCGGCTACGGGCGGGCAAAGAAAGACGAAGCGCCGACGGAGGCGCAAAGATGGGTCGCCTCGTGGATGGTTCCTCCAATAAGGCCGGGCAGGTGTCGGTGTGATACTCCGAGGCCTCGAAAGTATCGAACCGTCCACTCGGCCATATTGATGTTCCCAGCTACCAATAACCAGGCGGAATATGAGGCCGTCTTGATGGCCCTGCGATTGGCCAAAATAGTTGGGGCACCTGCTTTAGAAATCTATACAGATTCAGAACTCGTGGGCCAATCTGCCGAACTATACGCGACCAAAGAGCCAAAGATGGAAAAATATCAAAGGTTGGTTGACAGGCTCAACAAAGACTTAAGTGCCTCGATCACTAAAGTTCCTCGTTGCGAAACGCCAAGGCCGACGCTCTAGCGCGCCTAGCCGGAACCGAGGAAATCTCCGAGGTATATATTGAAAACCTGGGAGCCCCGTCCATTGAGGGGGAGCAGGTCGGCATTCTCTTTGCCGAAGGAGACTGGCGCGCCCCAATTGCGCACTACTTAGAGACAGGGGAGTTGTTGGAAGATGCCAGGGAAGCACATAAGCTAGTGGTCCGGGCGGCCCGCTTCTACCTCTCCCCTTCAGGCGATCTCTATCGAAAGTCCTTCGGCTTTGAGCCGTACTTAAGATGCCTGGGGGTCGATGAGGCGCAAGTCGCCATTGCTGAAGTTCACGAGGGATATGTGGTAACCACCAAGGCCCCCGAACAGTTTTGCGAAGGCTGAAGAGGGCCGGCTATTTCTGGCCAAGTATGAAGGCGGACACAGAGACATACACTAAGAAATGTGACAAGTGCCAGCGCTTTGCCAACACTCCGCGAAGACCCCCCGAGCCTCTGACCCCCATTGTGGCTCCTTGGCCCTTCGCAAAATGGGGCTTGGACATTTTGGGCCCCTTCCCCATGGCCCCTCGACGTAGACAGTTTGTCTTGGTGGCCGTCGAGTATTTTACAAAATGGGTCGAACCCAGGGCCCTATCAAGTATCGAGCAAGACGACGTGGTGATATGATCTTCGATGATATAATTTGTCGTTTGGGTGCCCCGGAGATAGTGACTGACCAAGGAAAGCAATTTACGGGTCGTCGAATAGAAGCCTTTTTGGCAGGCTTGGGAATCAAGCACCGCAATGCGGCCGTGGCGCATCCTCGAGCAATGGACTGGTGGAGGCAGCCAACAAAACCATAAAGAACGCCATCAACTAGATATTGGAAGAGGCGAAAGGAGCGTGGGCCGACCTCTTGCCTGAGGTTTTGTGGGCCATGAGAACAACGCCCCGCGAATCAACGGGTAACACCCCTTTCGCCCTTACGTATGGAATGGATGCCGTGACGCCCGTCGAGTTGGCAGTCCCCTCCCTCCGGGTCAGCCAGTTCTCTGAAGGAGAAAACAATGAAGAGGTTTGCACTAGCCTGACCTTATTGGACGAAGCCCGTGACAAGGCCGAGCTACATAGCCGGGCCTATCAACAGAGAATAAAGAGGTACTACGACGCTAAAATTAGGCCGAGGAGGTTCCAGACAGGGGACCTTGTGCTTCGGAGCACGGCCACCACTCAACAAGATCATGCTGAGGGTAAATGTACCCCAAAATGGGAAGGCCCCTATTTGATTATCGATGAATTGGGGAAAGGGGCATATAGACTGGGGAAACCAGACGGGACAATGGTCAACCACGCCTGGAATGCGGAGTGCCTTCAAAAATATTATGCTTAGCTTAAAGGATGGAAAATGTACGAACCATTATTCGAAGAAACGAAGTATTATGTGCCGGGCCACTGTAGCTCGGCACTATGAGAAGAGTTAACTCCAAACGCTCAGAACATTACGCGTGAGCAATAAAGCCGGGCGATGTGGCTCGGCTAAAAGAATAAAGTATAAAAAGGGGGGGAAGGCAATAGTAAATTGACGAGAAATGTTACGAGAGAAAATTATTACAAACTTTGTTCAGAGTCACGAGCCCAAGTGGCTCGGACAAAAATCAAACTTAGAATAAAAATTGAAAACTAAGCGTGAGAAGAATTCACGCCCCGAGGATCCCCTAGAGCTTCGCCCCCTTCCTCTTCCTCCTCGGAATTATAGTCATAGATAGCATTGTAGAGGGGCGAGTCCTTGGGGACGCGATAGGGGGCTCGGCTCTCCATCGCCCGCTCTTTGTTCGGGAGGGACTGGATGGGAGTAAGATCCAGCCCGGGGTAAACTACCCCGAACACGTCAACGACGTCGGCAACGGCGAGCCGGTACTTCGCCCCCGTATCCTTGGCCCTCATCTGCTTGAACTGGTTGCTTTCCAGGAAGGCAGCCTTGGCCTCATCAATTTGGCCGGGGATGCTCCTCTTCAGCTCGGCTAGAGATTCCTCGGCCGATTTCTTGAGCTCCCTTTCTTGGGCAAGGGTCGCGGAGAGGTCGAGCACCTTGGACTCGCTCTCCAGAGCTTTGGCCTCACTGCCTTTAGCCCGACACAAAGCCTCGTCCCTTTCCTTCCGAAGAAGCTCGGCTTCCTTCTTGACCTTGTCGATCTCAGCTCGAGCTTCCTGCAAAGCCTCCCCACCATTCCGGCCAAGTTCCCCGGCGCAAAGTGCAGCCTACACGTTTTCCACAAGAATTGCTAAGGGAAAAAGGTTTTTAACAGGGAGATAATTAATGGCAAATGGGGACCGTTTAAAAGGACTTACCCAGTAGAAGCTCTTCCAAAGAGCGTGAGTCAACTCGGCTTGCCGGGGCTCGCAGGCGCGCACGGCCTCGACATCACTCGTCGCGATCATCCCCTCCCAATGAAGGCGCAGTGCCGGGGCTGGAGAGTGTCGAGCCCAAGGTGCTCGGGGCTTGGTCGAGCAGCTTTTCAGCCACAGTGAACGCCAGGTCGCGCGACTTGAAGTCGACCCGGCGAGCCCGAGGGGGGGAGCTATGAAGAGACTCCGGCTCGCTCAGCACGTCAATGGGGGCCTCGGCCGGGCCCTTACCCTTGGAGGCAGAGGGTCCCTGGCCCCCAGAACCAGCCTTCTTCCCAGCAACCGAGCGTCTTTTGGCGAGCCGGCCCTCGCTCTCCGTCTCACTGCTGCCCGAGCCTGGGCCGCGGGCGTCTGAAACGGGGCCCGGACCATACATCTCCCTTAGTCTGCCGGGACTTTTCCCGCCGGTACTAGGGTGAGAGGAGGCCTCGGCTCTGGAGGCAACTCTCTTTCCGCCTCGCCCCCTCCTGGGTCTGGGAGGGACGGGCGACGCCATGAAGGCTTCTGCTTCGGCCTTCTCCAGTGCATCCATGTTAGAACCTGAGTAAGAAATAAGGAGGATGTTAAAAAAACGTTAAGACACTCAACCAAGCAAGGTACAATATTTGCTAAGTTAAAGAAAATGGATGAGGCGTATCGTCCGAGCCGCTCTCGTCGGGCATTTTAATAAAATTAGGGGGCGCTCTGGACGATGCACCCACGGGTGAGGGACTACCTCGGCCCGAAGCAAGCCGATGCGCTTCATCCAAATCAGGCACCTCCCCCTCTGGGAGTTCAGCCCAGCCGGCCTCAAGGACGGCCTCGACTGGAAAAGGCCGGGCGAGCCCTTCCCTTTGTAGCTCGACCAGAGCTTGAGCCTCTTGTCCAAAGAGGGAACTCTCCCCAATCGAGTTCATGTCCTGCTCGGGCTCGACCGTCCTCCAGGAGGTCCTAAACCCAGCCGAGCCGGGAATCTGGACGAAGAGGAACTTCCTCTTCCACCCGTGGTTCGACGTTGGGCCCGGAGTTAGCAGCTGCGAGCGGTCGGCCAAGTGGTACCAGTGTCCCCCGCCGCTCCCACTGACCGAAATCTTGTAAGCATGGCGGAACAGCTGGGATGTAGGTTGGAAGCCCATGGACAGGGCGAAGAGTTTGAAACCAATAATGTGCCTCCATGAGTTGGGCACCAACTGGCTCGGCGCCAAGTCATAAAGCCGAAGCACGGCAGTCTCGAACTCCCCGAGCGGCAGGCGCAGACCCATCTCGAAGTAGACCGAGTATATGCTAAACTCGCCCTCATTAGGCCTGTTGGCCCTATCTGAGAGCACTGGAACTCGCCAGATCCATCTCCTCGGGAAGCTGAACTTTAACGCCGGTCGGCGTGCAACTTTCCCCTGTCATCCTGGACTCAATGTCGTCGGGGACTCGGGTAGTGCTTTCGGCCCTCGGCCTCTTCGACGATGGGCCGCTCTCTTTGCAAACCTCTTTTCTGGGCGCTTCGACATGCTAGGAACACAGGGAGAGTCAAGGAAGCGAGCCGAGACGAATCCCCATCGGTGGAATCGTCCGGCCATCTCCACGAGGAGGAACCAACGGAAGAGCGAATCGAATTAGAAAAGAAATCATACCTGGAAAATGTGTGGATTTTGAGACGAGCGAGGTAGACGAGCCGTTTGAGAGTGGAAAAACAGAGAGGAATTGAAAGAAGCCGAGGCGGGAGGAAGCAAAGAACGCGAAAAGTGAACTTGAAAGCGTCAGCTCGCTATTTATAGACCGCTGAAAAACGCGAATCGACGCGGCACGACCAACGCGGGAGCGACACGTGGCGCAACGGATACTTTCTTAAGCGTGTCAAGGCGCCTCGTCCTATCCTCTGGGCAAGGCGCCTCGGGGGCTAATGGTGAGGGCCGAGGGCTTGGGCCCGGCGGCCCATGCCACGGGCCGGCTCCAGGCGTTGCGGCCCACAGAACCTGAGGACACAGCCAGGGCCTTGAGCCGGGCCACTCAGCCAGGACTTTAGGCCGAGCCACTATCCTTGGCTTGGAGTTACAGTACCCCTCCACAATGTGCGGGTGACACCTGTCCCCCAGCCCATACCGTTGCCCATACCGTTGCCCATACCGCCCCAATCCCTATAAATACCCCCATGCTCGCCTCGTCTTATACGGAAAAAACTTAGACAAAACTCCCCTACCTTACTCTCAATTTACTGTGCCTCGGCTACCTTATGAAGTGAGAACTGACTTGAGCGTCGGAGTGTCGTACCAGGTGCTCATCTGGAGTTGGAAGCAGCCTATCGCAGGAGAGGAGCAACAAGGACGAAGCAATCAGACGAGCCACTTTCTATCCCACCATGTCCGGATTCTTCCCCTTCGGAAGGCCCGCCTTTTCTGATAACCTTTCAGGTACGATCCTCTAATCCCAATCTTATTTCTAATTAATGTTAATCCTTTGGCATTAACAATTTTATTAAATTAATGTAATATATCTCAATTTTTTCGAGCTTCACGAGCCACTTCGAGCTTAATTGAGCTGAATTTTATATTTGAGCCTGAACGAGCTATCCCCTAATTGAGCCTTACGAGTTTTCTAGCCATGCTCGAACCTGTCATGAGTCGAGTTCGAACCCGAAAAATCGAGCTTGATAAAGTTCGATCTGAGCTCGATTCGAGCCTAATTTTCACGAGCTCAAGCTCAAGCCTACTAGGTTCGGGCTCTGCTCGGCTCGTTCTCACCCCTACTTACTCGTCCTTAAGCTAACGATTACTATACTAATTATGCATAGATGTTGGATTGTACTCTCTGCTGTTTATTATCCCTTTTGGAGAAAAGGGCCTCATTTGCCACCAACGTTTGGCCAAAGTTCCCATTTTGTTACTTTTTTTCGGGTCCTTAAATGTCACTGCCGTCATGGCTTTTGGACCTCGTTTACCACTTTTGTTAAATTAATTCGAAACCGGACCCTGAAATTTCTAAAAATTGACAAATTTACCCACATTCTAAACAACTCTTCATATTCACCCGTGATGCTTCCGGCTCTTCAAACTCCATCATTTTATTCTTAATTTTTCACCGACTTGTTCACTCATGAATTAACTTATAGTGATTAACTTGACTTAGGGATTTCTAATCAGTTGCCGAGTTCGCGAAATTGTCTTCAAATCTTGCGGGATATGAGCTTGAGGGAGCTGGAAAAACGGAGTGTGGGCCGATAGAGGATTCGGAATCGGTCTTGGCGTCATGCATGGTGGTTGGCGGTGGGGGAAAGCAATATTGGGCGATGGAGTAGTTAAGGTGATTCTCTAGGGGAGGGGTTTAAATTGTAACTTTTACAAATTTAGAGTTATTTTTTCATTTTAAAAAGTTTGAGGGTCAAATTGAGCATTAAAATATTCCGAGAATATTCTCTCTGTTAACGTTAACGGTCTTAGTGGCAAATAGGGTCCATTAATAAAGAACAATGGTTACCGTAGTCGAAGAAACTTAATATAATGGTTAAAAAGGATTGGAAAAAAAGTGACAAATTGGGGATGAGTTTTTCACCTAATAACTAAGTGTTTGAAAGGTGAGTGAGAAAATTAAGTAATGGGGCCTAGTTTGAGGAGTCCGTGAAATTGAAGGGGGCTGAAGTGTGAATTTGACGCACCCAGTCCTTCCCGCCTCTTTTCCCTTACCTTTTATGTTGTTCTTCTATCTACTGTACGTGAACACCAGAATTTTATGTCCTTTCTAAGTTCTTCTTCTCCCAACCTAAATCAATTACAGGACTTTTTTTAAGACATGTTATGCATGATTAAAAGAACAAACGAGAGTCACGAGAGGTAAGATCAACATGTGCGCAGCCCTGTGCACTTCACTGTGCGTTTACTGGAAGTGTGCTAATTATATTGTGCACTTATTTGTGCGCACATCTATGTGTTGCGCACAACGTTGTTTGAAACTATGTGCGGATTGTCGTGCGCAGCACACATATTTGTGATCCACCAGCGTTCAAAATAAACTTCAGAACAACACAGATTAAGCAAGCCGAAGAAAAATTAAGCAACCACAACCCTAACCCAGGTAGAATTTGTACCGTCCAAAGCTGGTAAGAGACGATTGAGTGAGATCAAACGCTAAAACGATGGAGAATGAAGTATAGGAAGTGTAAAGAGAAGACCCACTATCACCTTGGCGTTCCTTGCTACTGAACGGCAGCAAAACAGATGGAATCTACGATGGCCTTCAAAAACGAGAGATTTGGGAGCACCGGTGAATAACGATGTCCTACTCACGTAAACAACTAAGTTCACTTTGGTTCTATTCGCTTGAGATCCGCGTAGAAAACGGTGAATCACGCGGTTCTACTCACGTGAAGAATGAGGAGCGAAAAAGTCAGTTGTTCACCCGAAAAAACTTAAGTTTGAAACCCCTGTTATTGTTTAGCTTGTATCATCCTATTGTTTGATTAATGATACAAATCCTTTACCATTAAAAAAATAAGTGAATTCTAATAATCAGATTCATCAATTTTCTATTATTATTATTTTTTGTAGGAATAATGCAAATTATTTATATTATAGGAGTATAATAAGAGAATATCTCAAATTTATCGTACATGTAATGTACATAACCTATTTTGCACCCTTCTTCAATTTTACTCCTTTATTATGCATAGCTTCTCCAAGTTGTAATATTTATACTCCCTCCGTCCCCGAAAGATTGGTAGATTTGTTTGGACACAGAGATTAAGGTGAATGTAAGATGTTTGTATATGTTTACTTAATTGCCCATTAGTTGAGAGTGCACAAAAAACGAGGTAGAAAAAGTAAAGATAAAGTGAGGATAGTTTAATAACTTTGAGAGTGAGAAATTTTTATTTAAGGAAAGTGATTAATTTTTCTGGGACAGCCCAAAAAGGAAATGTGTACAATTTTTCAGGGACGAAGTGAGTACAATTTTACCCTAATATGTCGTTGTCAGTTTTCTCTCACTTCCTTACAAATTACAATCCGCAACTTAGATCGGCTCCAGGAACCCTGCCCCACCGCCCTTCACAGCCCTGACCCTCACCATCCTTCCTGCATCTCTGCGCCACCCACAGCCCACTCAGCTGCCATCACCCTCTCCCACTTGAGCCCTATCTACAACAACTATTAGGCAATGAAATCCTCAAATTATTAGATAAGCACTCCCTCTGCCCCCTTAGAAAAAAACTGCAACTCATTTTTAGGCTATACCAAAAAAATTGATATTCTTTTTATTGGAAGCTTTTTGCTTTATTATTGGTATATCAGGCCCAACTTGCCTATCAGACTCCAATATCCAGGCCCAATAACACCGGCCCAAAGCTATGGATTAGACAATTCCACCAAAGCACGGACAACCGTGAAGGGTCTCCCCCGCCGTGCTTTCCACTTTGTCCTGAAATGTATGATAGTTTTGGTGGGAGAATTTCCTCACCATGAAAAAACAAAGTTTGACAAAATTTCACATTGTATAAAGTTGTTCTTTAGGTTAGGGCTTTAGGCATATATATATATATATATATATATATAGCCTAAGTGCACTTAGAATATGCTAGGAATATCTTAAGTTCACATACTTCACACATGTGATTAAATAAATAAAAAATAAAAAAGTCAAAATGTGCCAAATTTATATCCTAGCTATTTGAAATTCAATATGAGAGTTTCTGGACATTTTGAAGCTAATTTGGAGGTTATATTCGCAACCATAACCGTTTGGAATTTGATAAGTTGCTCAAAATCTGACTCAACAAGTTGAGCAATCTTGTTTTCTCTATAACTTGAGTTTTCAAACTCCGATTGAGGTGATTCAAAAGTCATTCTTCTTCTCTTGAAATAGGCTTCAGCAAAGATCAATAGAATTGAAGGATTTTACTTATAGTTGGCTCGAATTTCACATCGCACACGACTCCGCCAGATTAGCCATAATTTTAGGGAGCGTCTCCCACTTTCCTTAACTGCTCCCACGATCTCAGAGAGCATCATCCACCTTCCATAAATGTGCCCACGATCAACAGTACCGAGGAACCGCCCTCCTCCAATTTCTATAAAAAGGAGACTTGAGAAATGTACACCATATATACAAACCCCCACTTCTCTTTCTGCTCTCGGGTACTTTGTTTCTCCTCTTGCAGATTACTCCGTCAACAACAGACCACCTCTCCTAGCATCTGATAGCTCGGCCCATTTAGGAACGAGACTATCAATTATCGTTACTTTCTCTCTACTCAAAAAGTTACTTTTATCTTATATGTATATTTTAATTTTTAACCATCAAGTCAACACACATTCTTAATCCATATGCAAGTCAAATTGTTTCGTTTCATCTTAACCCGCAGTAAGGGCCATCTGCCCCACCCATGTAGGAACTGGTACCAGTCTATGGGGCACGACACTGTTGTTTCCTTGGAGCGCATGATGGGTCGGTACAACGCCGCACACAAAGCTTTGTCCTGCTGCCACACACGATGACCAAGTCGGCTACCACACACAACGACCAGTGGCTCGCGAAAGGTAGCTACTGCTCGCTTGCGGTGGTATGGTTGGCTAAAACCGAAAGGGGAGACCCAGGAAAGCAGATCTCCAACAACGATGCGCAGGCCAAGTCTCCCATTTTCAACAATGAGAGCAGCGGTCGGCCAAGAAGTAGCACGCCAGACCATCAAAGACGAATCAACCATGATGACTTCGTCATGGTAAAGAAAATCCTAACCCCAGTGAACATTTTCTTCTTCCTCTTGTTTTGTTTGACATTATATCTTCAACATCCCAAATGTTTTTATTCATTTTTTTGGTTTATTATACTCCATCTATCTCTTTTTTATTAAAACACTTATTATTAGACCGAATCCGGATCACCTATTCCCATTTATGGTGTCCTCCTCTGTCCTCCAATAGTTAACTAACGGTGTTAATTATTTCATTTATTTTTTAACAGAAAAAGTAACAGTGTTAGTTATTTATAGCGGGGACATAAGTGAGACACCATAAATAGAGATAGAGGATCTAGACTCATTTAGCTGTCCCTTAATAATTTACTCATCCATGCGCCAATAATTGAACCACTTAATTTCACTGTTTTAGAGTATTTAATTTATGATTTTTTGTCATGAATCTTTAAACATTTTAAATCAAATAATTTATATGCATATCATAATTTGTAACATTCTTTTTTCTAAATATATTTTTGTGAATTTTGTTTCAATATTTATCTATATTAAAATTTGAGTGAAACATTGAACCTTAAAACATGAAATTCAAACGGTTCAATTATTGGCGGATGGAGGGAGTATATGTTTCCATTTATAGTACTCTCTTTGTCCCTAAATTTTTGAAACGTTTCATTTTCAACATTCATCGATTGTTTTATTTCTCTAACATTCTTTCATATAAATTCAATTTTTTTAGTCAAATGGTAATTTGATATGTCTACTTTATGAATATATTTTCGAGAAATTTTTCTAATAAAGAATAATATAAATAAATTAAAATCAAATAGACATATAAAATTAAATGTTTCAAAAATTTAGGAACAATTATTCTATGAATCTATACCAACAAAAAGACAAATGAACCATTTCGTTCTTTCTTTTTTTCTTTCTTTCTTTCAATATAGTTTATCCTGTAAAAGCATTGTTTGACCTTTTTTATTTGATTACCTGCCTTGCTTGACCTTAATATAGAAATGGGTAAATTACAAAAAAAATTTCGAGGTTTGGTGAAATCTTCAATTTATTCCCTCTACTTTAAAAAATCAGCAGTTATCCCCTGAGATTTAATGAAATCTTCAGATACGTTCATTGACTGTATACATAATCAAACTTGAAAAATCTTTTAAGAATGAGGAGAGCAGTATAATTTAGTTGGGGATTTAAGCTTAAATATTGACGAACCTTCCATGGATGAGCTAAAGGCAAGTTCGTTTTAAGCTTATCAACTTCATGAGAAAAATAAATCTAATATTCTATCCTTCCCAGATGGATTTATCACTTTTAGTTTCTTTAGGTAGATTAAGATTGTCTTTAGTTATGAACTCATTTAACATAAATTTTCATTATTACCCCATTTCAAACCCATATTCACCCCACTCAATTCACTCCCTAGACTCTTTGAGTGAATGCATTTGTAAGGGTAAAAGTGGATTAAAATAAAATAAAAGTGAAAATAGTCATTTCATTTGGGACAAAAATATTTTGATATTATAACAATACATTTGGGACGAACGGAGTAACTAAATATCCATTTTTCCTGTTTTTTTCCTAATACTTCATTCATCCCTAAAAACATGTCTCAGACAGAGGCGTCCTCACTTTCCTGTTGTTGACTTTTGCACTTTTATTTGACTCTAAAGATTTCACTAATTTTTTTAAAAAAACATATATATTTAGAACTAAAGAGCTCATTTATCATTTTCATATAAATTATTAAATTTTATATATTGAAATATTGAAAAACAATTATAGATTAAATGCTGAAAAAAATGTCGCATCTTTTTAAGGACGAAGGGAGAAGTTCTTTCATTCTATATTTTTCTTTTGAAAAAAAGTTTTTACTTTTGATATTATTCGATTTCAAATTCTATATATTATAATTCTCTAGTGGATTTTTTTTAAAAAAATATATATGTTCTTAAAGTACACATCAAATCACCATTTGTGTACTTGAATTTAAGGCATTTTCAACAGCTTTCCTAAAAGTTTATCTAAAATGGAGAAGTAAAGTCATATTCTCCAAATTATTTTTGCTTCAACTCCAACAACTTACATATTTTGAAGAATCATACATTTATTATAGTAATAAAATGTTCAACATATAGAATAAAAATATATTTATATTTGATACTTTGAAATATAGAATAAAATTGCCCTCTAAGAAAAAAGAACGAATTTATATCTTAGTAAAACAATAAAATATATACTCATATCGTTGTATTTATTTACTGTATTGATATAAAATTTAAAAAATACAGATGAAAAAATAAAGATATAAAATTTCATAGGCACTACTCTAAATTTGTAAATAACCTATAAAAAATATAAAACATTCATTGATCATGTACCCAAATTATTAGATTATATATATACAATTTATTTTGAACATAGATAAATTTAATGCTAAGAAACAACATAACAATTTTAACGCATATCAAAAAATTATCAGTATAACATCAAGCACAAAAGTAAATTTTAAAAGAAACGGATTTAAACTAAAAAACTAAAGTAAGTGCCAAATGACATAAGTATGTGCGACAAATGCTCAAAAAACAGATTTGGGGATGCTTCTAAAATTTGGATAGTGCTGGAGATTTGGGGAAGATTCCATATTTTTTCTCCTCATTCCCCTATGGAAATTGTTGTATTAGAAAAAGTCTAAAATTCTATTATATATATATATAATAGAATCACGCCTAGAGGCTTTAGTGGGATCAATGAGAGAGGCGGAGTTGGAAGAGAGGAAACAGGTGGAGTTATATGTTTTGAACTTGCGGGAGGAAGAATATTGGAGTCAACGCTCCAGGTAGTTACGGAGGTTTGTGAAATCAAAGCAGATCGAGGCAGTGCGATATTATTCAGAACTTTTTACCTCTGCTGGTACGTCGCCTGTTACATCCACGGGTGCCGAGATGTGTCAGAACTTATTAAAGCCGGAGGAAGTCAAAGTGGCACTTTTTCAGATGCACCCAACAAAATCACCAGGTCCGTCCGGATGGTTTTCCACCACTTTTTTTATCATAAGTTTTGGAATATTCTGGGTCCTTCTATCACGGATTTTGCCCTTAACATTCTTCGCTCGGGTGTGGTTCCTGGGTCCTTCTATCACGGATTTTGTCACCACATTAATTCCCAACGTGGAAGACGGGAGGGAGCGATGGTGATAAAGTTGGACATGACAAAGGCATATGACAGGGTGGAATGGAACTTTATTCGGGCAGTTTTGATTCAGATGGGCTTCCCACCCTCTTGGATTAATCTAGGCATATGACAGGGTGGAATGGAACTCATTCACCTCTTGAATCAACGAGTTTCTCAGCTTTGATAAATGGTTCACCCTCACCAACATTCAGACCTACCCGAGGCCTTAGACAGGGTGATCCCCTATCGCCCTTCTTGTTCCTATTCTGCACAAAAGGCCTTTCTAGTTTGCTTCGTCAAGCGGAGCTGCGAGGAGATCTCACTGGAGTGCAGATATCGAGGTATAGCCCGCGGATCTCCCACCTGTTATTTGCAGATGACACTATTCTTTTCCTGCATGATGCACCAAATGCGGTGCCAGCTCTTCTACAGGTTCTTCGTAATTATGAGGCGGCATCAGGACAACAAGTGAATCTTCGGAAGTCTTCAGTGTTATACAGTCTCTCAATACCTCAACACCGGCGCACAACAATCTCTCGTCTCCTTGGTACTTCAAAGTGCATTACTGCAGACAAGTACTTGGGTTTTCCGTGGCTGCTAGGAAAAAAGAAGATTGTTCAATATGAATTTTTAATTGAACGGGTTATAGAGAAACTAACGACTTGGAAAGCTGCTACTCTCTCTCAAGCAGGGCGTGGTCTTATGATAAAAGCATTGATTCAGGCGTTACCTACTCACCTTATGAGTTGTCTTCTTTTACCAACAGAAGTGGTTAATGATCTCAGGTCTCTATCGACCAAGTTTTTCTGGTCCCCGGATGTGAATGAGCAGAAGATGTGCTGGTGTGCATGCGATCGCTTATGTAAGTGTAAGAGTGCAGGTGGATATGGTTTCCGAGATATTGAGGCTTTCAACAAAGCCATGTTAGCTAAACATGGATGGAGATTTGTATGTTCTCCTGATTCCCTGGTAGCACGAGTCTTTAAAGGTAAATATTTTCGCCATAGCTCCTTTCTTTCGGAGGCTCTGGCAGAAGATACAGGTTCGGTCATCTGGAAAGCTATTTTGACTGGTCGTAAGTTGCTCAAACTTGGCGGCCAATGGCGGATCGGATCGGGGAAGGAAATCTCGGTATGGCATGACAGATGGCTCCCAATGGGTATGGTCACAACTCCTATTGATGATATGTCCCACTTGATGGTTTCCGACTTGATTGAGCAGCGAACATGGTCATGGAAAAACAATGATATTAATGCTATTTTTCACCCATCGGATGCAAAAGTGATTAAACACCTGCCTTTAAGCTCAACCACTCCCCATGATATTTTCACCTGGGGTATGGAGGATTCTGGGCAATTCGCTGTGCGCTCGGCCTATTATCTCGCTTACTACGATAAATACAAGGTGAACCCTTTAGTGTCAGATGGTTATTGGAAGTGGTTTTGGAGTCTAAAACTCTCCCCACAGATTCATACTTTTTTATGGCGGACCTCTGCTAACATCCTGCCTACCAAAGACGGGCTGGCTTCTAGAGGGATGATTGTAGACTTGTTATGTGAGACTTGTCTATCATCAGATGAGTCGGTCACACATCTGCTGTGGGATTGTCCATTATCCCGAAGGGTTTGGGATCTACTTTTGGTCACAGGTCCTGAGAACTCTCTAGATTGGTCTTCCTGGTTTGAAATTAAGGTAAAGACGGATCTAGCTTCCCTTTTCTTAGTTTCGGTGACAGCTTGGCTCTTATGGGCAAACCGGAATTCTGTTAGACATGACAATAAATGTGTCACCCCTGCGGCCCTGGCTACAAAAAGCCTTGTTTGGATAGGCGCTTCGTAGAAGGCCCAGAATCTGATGGATCACCCAAAGTCGCTACAAATGGCTCGGGTGTCCTGCTGGTCACCGCCTCAACAGGGCCAAATAACGTGGATGCTGCATTATGCAAACGCACAGGCCGGGCAACAATAGGAGTGATAGCGAGAGATACAAAACAGGAGGTGATGTTCGCTTTCTTCTGGTCTTTTGAGTATCCTGGTTCTGAGATCCTATATTTAGAGGCTCTGGCTCTTTTGTGGGGTGTTCGCGAGGCTAAGCAGAGAAAGCTGACAAGGATTTCGCTAGAGTCAGACTCGCAACTGCTTGTCACAGAACTGTTAGGCTCACGCTACCCATCTAGATATTATTTTGGGGTCACTATTGATGAGATTAGGTGCCTCCTTTCCTATTTTCAGGTATCTTCTCTTGCTTTTATTCCGCGCACTGCGAATGGTGCTACACATTGTATTGCTTGTCATGGCTTAGAGCATTTGGGTAAACATGATTGGGGAACTCTTCCCCCACCTTGATTGTTATCGGTTATTGCCATTTGATTTTGAATGAACTCATTCACCCTAAAAACAAAAAGAAGCTGGGACCGACATGTTTCATAACAACCAAATCTACCAACTAATTAAAAAGGAAGAGGACTCTAATTAATTGAATAAATAAATAAACTTTTACAACAATTGGAACACTATATGTTTTCCACTACAAGCTAACCCTGGACTATAAATACCACTGCAACATCACTCTCATCACTCATTCGCCACCGGAAACAACCATGCAAGCAGAGGAGTTGAGCCCGGTGACGAAAAAGAAGAAGCCACTGATGGATATGCAATTGGAGGAGTTACAAAGAGGAGAAGCCGGGAAGAGAAGCTATGCCAAATTATAGCCACCGGAATCATGCTATCTCATACTGGTCTTAAAAGGCAAAACAATATCATGACAATGATCATGAAAATCACTATGACGAAAAAAAAGATATATGATCCCATACCCGTTATACCTAACCTCTGCACGCCTAAACTGGAAAAAATAGTACTAACGCACCATAGTGAGCTAAGAGTAGCAAATACCACGGAAACCATTATGCAACAAACCACCCAAGCAGTAATCAACAAACCATAACCAAAAAAGCAAAAACCATAGCAAAACAGAAGACCGGTGACACAGACCTAATAACACAAAGAAAAGTAACCAAATCGAAACAAAGCAAACTAAATCAAGGGTCCAAACGAGAAAAGTAACTGAGGCGCGACGACTAGCCCCCACAGCCAACGCATCTCAACACCCCAACATCATGGCGCAAGGTAGGGTGAGGCAAAACTCGACCCTTCCAAACACTCTGAAAACACCGCCACCAAAAAGCCCTCCTCTGTCATGCCGAAGAATCGTGGAAATCTTCGCTGACCATTAACCCAACCGGAAGCAAACCTTCCGACGCCTTCCCCACCGAACCATAAACATGGATATATATAGTAGCCCTCCGCTCGAATCATAAGTGCGAACAGGATCAGAGGCGCTGCCACGGCACGTTGGAGGCACACCGAAGCTTTGCCATCCACCGATTTGGATCTGGCTTACAATCCGCATATAAGGCTGCCATCGACTATACCGAACAACGTCACGAGGTAAGTTCATCATTTACGTTAATTTAATTTGATGTAATGCATCATAATATAAACATAGTGTAATGCATGATTGGTGAACTCATAGTTATTTGTATTTACTTTGTAGGGTTATGGAGCATACAAAAGAGATTGATAATCTTAAGCCAAAAATAGAGTAGCTAATGTTCTTTATATCCTTAGTGATCATTGATATTTCGCAAATCACACAAACATAATCAAACTATTATAGGTGAATTTGCACCCACTCGACATCTGGTTTAGAGTTTATGCTGTTATAAACAAATATATAAAACATTTACATTTATTTACTTACGTTGCATTTCTCGACCTCGACCCGTGACAAAATCGGGCATATAAATTAGTTCTAAAAAAATGAACATCTCAATAGAATGAGAAATCGGCGGCACCACAAATTTTTAGTCTGGTTAATTCTCATGTGTATTTTTATTTAAGCCATTTACATGTGTATTAAATCAGAAAGTGAAAGAAAAATAGAATATTAACTGTGGTACCAATTTACCAACGGGCATATGAAAATTGATTGTTTTTGTATGTAATTGACTAACGGACCCTCGAGTTTCACGTAGACCTTTTAGGTTCCCAATCGACCTATCACAAAAAGATTGGTGGCGACTCCCGTCGAAAACCCCGTCGCTACAGCTGGCGACTCCGCTGGGGACAGTCTGGCCACATCAAGGGTTTGTTTTATTTTATTTTCACTTGATTTTTATGTTTTTTTTTGTCACTTTTTTTACATGTTATATTGTTTTGTGACATACATTCTTCAAGCTCTACACCCGAGCTTTTCATAGCCATATTTTGTGAATATCCGGGAAAGGCTAGTTGTGTGTGACAATAGTCACCGCACTTTCTCTAGACCGTAGTGGTTAGTAGCGTTGTTCGGGTATGGCGTCAGTCACCTAATAGAACCGCGAAAGCTGCGACCCGAATTAATCCTTCCTTACATAACCCTCGTGGGTAAGGAATTGGGCCTTTTCTAGTTCGACAGAACTTAGTAAAAGGGATTCGGGAACCAACCCTTGGCCTTCTTCTTTCAAAAAGACCACCCAATGCATATAATGGACGTAGATCCTTCCACCAGGTTCGACCCTATTGCCTTTTGAGAACTGTGATAATTTTGTGACCATTTTTTTACATGTCATATTTTTCATGCATCCACATGTCATCTTCATATAGCATATCATATCACTCATAAGCATGCACCTGCGGTTCAGAAAGTACAAGATTGGAACTCAATACCGACATAACACCCGATCTCGAACAAAACAAGTGATGGAAAACATAGAAGGACGTTTCTTGGAATTAGAGAACAAGGTTAACACCATCGCCGAGCAATTTGGTCACCTGATGGAATACATCAGAGCGAAAGGGCCTCAAGAATCCTCCCAAGATGATTCTGACACCCCACCCGGATTCACTCCAACAAAGAACAAGAACAATGAAGGAACTTTGCAAGCACAATTTGAGTCAGGAGATGGGAAGAAGAAAGAAGTGGAAGAGCAAAAGTTCGAGACATTAGAAAAAAGGTTGCGAGCTGTCGAAGGAGGAACTCTCCTGGGTTCTTTTAATGTGGACGACCTCTGCGGTCCCGAGGCGTCCACATTCCGGCTGATTTCAAGATCCCGAGTTCAGCAAATACGACGGAACCACTTGTCCGGTGACCCATCGACACTATTTTTGAGGAAAATTCAGCCGCTTTAAAAAGATGAGAGGGTCTGGGTAGCTCTCGTCCAAGACAGCCTAATCAAATCCCCTTTGCAGTGGTACCTCAGCTTGGGTTCAAAGGCCATTAAGACATGGAGCGATCTTGCTCATGCCTTCGTGAATAACTACCGACATATCACGGACCTAGCGCCAGATCGACAAACCTTGCAGAACCTGGAGAAGAGAAACCAGGAGACATTTAAGGAGTATGCCCACAGGTGGAGGAATTTAGCTGCTCAAGTCCAGCCCGCCATGACAGATAGAGAAATGGTTACCATGTTTATTCAGACTTTAAAGTTTCCATTTTATGATAAGCTCATTGGTAACTCCACAAATAGCTTTTCGGATGTCGTGCTATCTGGAGAACGTATTGAGTATGGCATCAGGACTGGGAAAATATCAGAGTTTTCAAATAATGATGGAAAGCGGATGAGCGTACAGAATGTCTCAACGGATGGTCAACATTCAACACCATTATCTGGAGGAACATGCCAAAGAGTTCAGGGGACAACCGTAAAGAAGAATGAGAAGTTTGATCCAATCCCAGTTTCATACACAGAGTTGTATCACAAGTTGCTTGGAGGCCGTTTGATAGAACCTATACAAGCCAAGCAAATTCAACCGCCTTATCCTAAATGGTATGATGAAAAAGCTATATGTCATTACCATAGAGGAGTCTCTGGACATTCTTTGGAGAATTGTTATGCGTTGAAGAGAAAGGTGCAGCAATTACTCGAGTCGAAGATGCTTCATTTCACTGATGAACCATGAGGGAGAGCACTGATTCAAGAAGTCTCTTTAAGTCAAGTTGATCTTTAAGTTTGGGCACATTTGTTTTCAGTAGGAACGTTTGAAGTGGTTTTTGTCATCATTGAGATCTTGTCAACGTAACTCGTGTCATCTTTAATTCTAGCTTTCATCTTTGTTACAATCGATGTTTGTTATTCTCTTCCTTTGAACGAGGAAACGCAAGATGTGTGCTATGATCATTCTAATTCATTTTTACCAATACTTGCATTCTTGTGGAAACGTCACTCATAAGCCCAAAACAAAGACTTGATGGTGGTGTTTTTGTCGAAAACGTTGTCAAATCTAATGGAAATGATTTCGGTGTGGCACTTTAACTTTTATTGCGAAGATCATTTTTCAAAGAAGTGTCACCTACACAAAAAAAGAGGTCGGTCAAACAAACCTTCAGAAAGCTCTTTTCACAGACTTTCCGTTCACCACAAAGATTCCTCCAAAGGAAAGAACCTCATTATCCAAAAATGGGAGAAAACATTTGAGATAAGAAAAAGGGTCAAAGTAAATTCTATTCCGCTGTCTTTAGCTCGAAAAGGGCTGAAGTTATGAGTAGCGCTAGTAGCCATTTGTCTTTGCATTTTAGTCAGAAGTAATCGGGCCTAGGTAGCAACAACTATTTACGCTCGCATGAAAATGACTAAAAAACGCAAGTCAAACAAGGTCCGGCCCGGAGAAAAAAGAAAAGAAAAGAAAAGAAAAGAAGAAGAAGAAAGAAGAATGGTGAGTCATGAAATCTAAACCGAAAACCTGCAAAAACGGTTTAGAATGAAAGCATGATTTGAAGAAGCTGTTACCAGCCAAACCACCGCAAGAGCAAGAAGAGAATCTCAAGCAGTACAATCCATTTTTCCAAGAAGCATCACACGATCATGAGAGTTAGGGGGCAGCATTTTGAGATCTTTTCTATTCGATATGACAATGATTTCGAGACTAGCACCATCAAGTTTTTCAAAGATATCCTTTTTCCATTGAGCCCTTTTCATATCAGACGTCATTTGCCTAAAAAAGAAAAAATCATTCACGTTGGATTCGTTCTTCACCAAATCAGTGTCACAAGATATCGACAATCTTTTTCCTTCTTTTGATCATACACATTTTGTTTATCTGACTTGAAAGGGAGAAGAATAAAAGTCGGTTTTACAAAGTCACAAGATATTTTGTCAAGCTCTGCAAATTGACGACAACCACTTTGAAGCTGACTTATTGTGGATTAATGTGCTTGAACTTAGAAGAGACATTTGACTTGAAGTTCTTTTTGGAATAATCATCAAGAAATATGCAACTGAAGTGAGAGTGATTTTATCTTCGCAAGGAAAGGATTTTTTTTAAAGGGTTGATGAAATCCAAAAGAGCAGTTGGACCTCTTCACGAGATATATGGAAGCCATGAGGAAAACCTAAGGATAGGCAGTGGAATTGATTCGGGGTGCAGGTTGAAGGTAAGACTCATGCATCTATCATGCATCATTTGTTTTCATAGAAAGGCATTGTGGTTTCAATGAATGAAAATTAAGCCACTCCAAGCATCAATCATTTTCAAAGTCATGCATCATGTATCATGCACTTTGTCATCATTCATTCTCAAAGACAGGTTTTCAAAGAGCACACAAAGTTAGGTTTCAAGATTGAGGATATCAACAAGGAGAATAATTCCGTCAAACGGAAAGAAGGTTCCTCAACATCAGTCGTGAGGCAAAGGTTTCTCCCCCTTTAGTGGTAAGAGAGTTCATACCACTCTTTTCATTGGAAAATATCAACCAGGATTAGCCAAGGTTTTCACCAAGACAGGTAAGGAAAGTTCTTTAATCTATTCCCAGATCGAGAAAGTTCATCTTGCAATCAGGATGGTAAGAAGGCTCATGTTATCTTATTTTTCAAGTTTAGTCGTTTTGTCAAGACTTCGTCGCATTTTTGGAAATTTCGCTCATTTGTCGGATTTCTCATTTTGGGAAGTTTAGTCGTTTTGTCAAACTTCATCGTTTTAAGAAATTCACTCGTTTTGTGGAATTTCTCATTTTTGGAGTTTAAGTCGTTTTGTCAAACTTCTACATTTTTAAAGATTCACTCATTTTGTGGGATCTATCATTTTTTAAAGTTTAGTCGTTTTGTCAAACTTTCATTTATTTCAAGAAATTCACTCAAGAGGTTTAGTCGTTTTGTCAAATTTCATCGTTTCAAGAAATTCACTCGTTTTGTGGAATTTCTCATTTTGGGAAGTTTAGTCGTTGTGTCAAACTTCATCGTTTTCGAAATCTGCTCGTTTTGTGGAATTTCTCAGAAGTTCAGTCATTTTGTCGAACTTCTCATCAATCTCAAATCACTCAGATTTTCACATCTTTGGGCAAGGAAGGTTCCAAGCCCCGAATCGCGGGAAGGTTTCCGCTATTCAAACTCAATAGGAAGGTTCTTATTGAGAGAAGCAAGGAAGGTTCCTTCGCTTCGACCTCACACCTTTGGGCAAGGAAGGTTCCAAGCCCCGAATCGGGAAGGTTTCCGCTATTTATGGAAGGTTCCTTAGCAACGAGAAGGTTCTCGACCTCACATCTTTGGGCAAGGAAGGTTTCTTAGCCTCGAATAGCGGGAAGGTTTCCGCTATTCAACTCAATAGGAAGGTTCTTATTGAGGCGAAGAAAGGAAAAGTTTCTTTTCTTCACGAATAACGAGAAGGTTCTTGTTATTCGCGGGACAAAATTTAGGTCAATTTGCTTTGCATGCTTCATTTCTCATAAATCACGCAAAGGGGGGCAGCTGTTGACACTCAAATTTTGCCCTGAAGTCTTTAAAAGTGTGTTACGAGAGGACTTAAGTGACTAATTATAAAGAAAATGGTCTTTAAAAATGAAGTTGGAAAGTTTAGGGCTAAATTGAAAATTGAGCAAAGTTGGGAGCAACAATTCGCATCAAACAAAAGAGTTCATCTCAGCAAACAAAGAGAGCAATCACGGAATCAATCCGACATCGAAGACACACAATCACAAGAACTCAGCAGACAAAAAATCGGCGGCACCACAAATCGCTAAAAATTCGATTCAACAAGCAAGAGATTTGGGCGTTTTCGTTCTAAACACCATCACTCAAACATTCGGTTTCGTCCACCTTGTCTCCGTTAAATCGAAGCTGTCCCGCCGTTGATTTAGGCGGCGGTTTCGTCTTCAATCTTCAGCCGCCGGCTCGAAATCCCGTCGCCCTATCCGGTCGCACTCTAGTCAATCGACAATCGGGCGCCTGATCCTCAATCGCACGACCGCCGAAATCTCCGACCACCGGTTTCGTTGGTTCACGCCAGGCCCGATCCTCTGCCGGTCGACTCGCCGTAAATCTCCACAAGCCCTTTTTGTGAACTCCAGCAGACACGAGCTCAAGCTCGGTAAGGATGCGTTTGTTTATTTCATTTAGGTTAAAATTGCACTTCAGCCCTGTTGATTGTTGTGGTTCGCATTGAACCCCTACGTGTGTAATATGTTGCAATTTAGCCATGGGTGAGAAGGAATGGACAGTTTCGTTAATGAAGTTTTAGTCTGGTTAATTCTCATGTGTATTTTTTTATTTAAGCCATTGATACATGTGTATGAAAAATTCAGAATTCTTTTGGGCATGATGAATTTTATGGGGGATGGGTTAATGATATGTTTTAGACGCCATATAACATATTGAGTGTGCCATGTAAAATATTAGTTTTCCTTTCAATTTTCTCACTAATTTCCTATGATTTCTTTTATTTGTTTAATAAAATCAAGTGAAAGAAAAATATAAATTGAACCTGTGGTACCAATTTCTGGGCATATAAAAATTGATTATTTTTGTATGTAATTGACTAACGGACCCTCAAGTTTCACATAGACCGTTTAGGTTTCCAATCGACCTATCACAAACAGATTGGTGGCGACTCCCGTCGAAAACCCCGTAATGAGAAAGCGATTGAAAATGCTCTTATAATTCAAAATGTTATGAAAATAAAATACTCTCAATTTAGTGAAGTATTAAATGAATAGATGATAAACTGTAAATTATCTTGATTGGAATGGGTACTGCTCATCCCCAAGTAGGTAGCAATAGAGAATTGTAATTAATCAGGTCTCTGTTGCGGCTTTGAGCTCCTCCTTTTCAGATAAATTCATCACTTTTTTCGTAATGAAATCCATTTCCCTTTTTTTAAAAAAATATATTGAAAGTGTTTCAATTTTGTTTTTTGAGAGATGGAGCATTAATTTATGATATCTTCAAAATTCAAATTACATTCACTGTCAATTTTTTCATCTCTTTTTTTTCTTCCATAAATTATCTTCTACACTCAACTTTATAATGACTTATTTTACCATTTCAATATTTAACACTCCATCTGTCTCTAATAATTGAAATATTTAATTTTAAGCATTTAATTTATAATTTTTTTATTATTATTATGAAATATAAATTTATTCTTTTTGAATACAAATATTACTTTGATATGTCTACTTTATGAATATTTTTTTTCTCGAAATTTTTATACCGATGTATGATATAGATAAATTGAAGCCAAATGACATCAAAAGTCGAACGTTGGATCTATTTAGATCATATTTGCTAATGAGTAAAGTGCACCAGATGTCCCTTAACTTTTAATTTCTTTCTATTTGGATCTATTTAGATCATATTTTAACTTTTTGTCATCTTAAGGTCTCATTTTAAACTTTATAGTGCACCCATGATCCCCTCTGAGAATTTTACCCCTCAGGACAAATGGTATAATAATTATAATGGATTGAATTTTTCTCATCTTTATCTTTGGACGTTAAAGCTTGACATCCACCATTTTAGCTACCAGCTCATCCCCGAACACCCGACCCCAGTGGCGGAGCTAGAACTTAAGGTTTGGGGGGGGCCAAAATTTTGATAGAAAGAAAATTAACCAGTTAAAAAGTGATCATATATAACTATATGACTAAGAGATAGAAATATATCATAAAATACCACAATTGTATCCATTTAAGATTCTTGACTAGTTGGATATGCTACTCTTTTACATTAACAAAAAAAAATCTAAAATCAAATTTGAAATAATTTTTCAAATTCAATTTCAATATAAAGAACTAAAATAATATTTATAAATTATATTACATTCCATCATGCAATCTATTTTTCACAATTTTCATTATTAAAAATGCATATTATGTACTTGTAGGCATGCATATAAACTTAATTACCTACTACTATAATATTTTATATGTTCCAAAAATATTACAACACTTATATATATTATTGTACAAATCCAATAATACTTATGAACAGATTAAGTTAAGTTACAAATGCAAGTCTCTAAATCCATAAAAAGAAAACGCACATACCTTATAAAACAATAGACAATGTTATTGAGAAAATATTATTGTACTTTTAATATTAGAATAATAATACTTGTAAAACCTATACTCTTTATATATTTGCACAATGTTAGGGGGGGCCATGGCCCACCCCATGATACATGTGGCTCCGCCACTGCCCGACCCAACTCCAACTCCTCACACATCAGCGGTCGGCCACCAGCACCCTACACATTCCTTGCCCGACAACCCCTAGTCCCCACCACCACCATCAATCCTTCTTTTGCCTGTCCCCGACCTACCCATGGCAATCCCGACACGACGATGGGAGAAAGTTGGACTGTAGAAATGGGGGCTATAGGTAGGTCGTCAAGGGTCGGAGGAAAGCTGGACAATGGTGTTTGAAGCGGAGAAAACATCAGTTTGCTCCATCAATTTTCATAAACTTACAGAAACCTCATTGGATCGTTATAATTGTCACTTGATTATTAGAATTTTTAGGTTAAATCCTCTAATTTTCTCAAACAATTTCAAACCTAGAAATTCTACCCTAAACCTTTCAACTTCATCCTTGACCCACCACTCTCTCGCCAACCCGCCAGACCTCCGCAACCCTTCACCAGACCGCCGCGAAAATGGCCCAAAACCGCCATCCAACGACGACGGGCTCGTGATCCGTATGGCCTATGGGTCAAGATCCATGGCCCTGGGCTTGCGATGTGCCACCTTGGGGTTGCGATGCACTGCCCTAGGGTTAGGATCTGCAGCCCAGGGGCCGCGATCCGCATCCCTTGGGTCATGATACGCAACTCTGGGCTTGCGATTTGCGACCCTGGCCTAGCGCCTGGCGTTGATGAAGGAGATAGGGGTCGCCGATGAATGAGGGTGGTCATCCGGCAAAGGTCCAGTGGTGGTGGCGGGATGAAGGACAAGGGAAAAAGTATAAGGTAGAATTGTTAGGTCTGAAATTGTTTTAGGAAACCTAGATGAGTTTTGAAATTGTTTGTTTTTTTATAAGTTTATGAAAATTGGGGTGTAAACTGAAATTTTTTGTAAAACTTAAGAGATTTATGTAATTTACTTTTTTGTGCTAAGATGTAAAATTGTCAAAAAGGATCAGGATATGCAAAAAAACATACAAGCATGAGATTCCAAGAAAAACTTTGTTCTTCTCATTATCTTCTCGTATGACTCAAGATCTCGTTGTTTGATAATCTGTTTTGCAGCTATGTAAAATGGACGGAAATGGATGAGTAAGTATAGTAAGCATCGGCAGCTGTATCTGCTAGTACTATAAAATTAAGCTACAGGCTTGATTTTTGGCAGAGTGAATAATTAAGAACGTTGCAGTTTATTGGATTGGGAGAGAGATAATTAGATCAGATTGATCACAAATTACGTGGAGTATTGATTAATGGCGGTGGCGCTTTTCAGGTTTGCAGTACTGATCATGATTATGACGGCTCTTCTGCTCATCCTCCACTGCAGTCCGTCGTGTATGTTCAGTTCTATGGCTGTTTCCGGTGATCTCTGTTGTCGCTCCGGCGTTGTGCACGGCCATTAATTATTACCAATACCATGGAAGCTTCCGGGATATTCTGTTCGATGAACGTCTGACCAAGATGGCACCAAGTGGCGGAACCATGGCAGCACCTGTGCCCGACGTACGGTGGCTGGCCGGCCGGCCAAGAAATGAAGATCGATGAATACAAGGGCAAAACAAAATCGTTTTTAATGGATAAAATACTATTTAGCTACTACAGTTTCAGAAACTTAGCAGACCGGTCACCGTACTCTAACAACTTACAAGGGGTTCCGCCACTTGTGCTAATTGGGTCAATATTCGTTGGTCGAGCACCGGTCATCATCTGATTTCTATTCATGGAGTGCACACGCCTACATCCTACTTTTCTCTATCTTATTATACTCTTTCATATCATTCTTATTGTCCATTTTCCTTTACAAAATACAAAAATGAGTTGAAGGAAATATTTTATTCAACTATTTTTTTTTAAATCCTCTTTGACTTTAATCTTGGAATGCTTTGTAGTTGAGCAACCCACATCTCTTGACTCGGAGACCGAAAGCCCAACGGAAGAAGGTAAATCTTGGCTTAATTATAAATTACTCCTTTATATTGTAGTGATTCAGTCATTTTACTCCCTGAATTATAATGTGATTCATTCCCTGACGTCAAGCATTTTACTCCTTTCATCGTATCTGAGCTAGTTGACTTTAGTGTAAAACTACCCCTTACTTTCATAAAATTCTATACTGTTTTCACCTAAATCCCCTTGCTCCTCCTTCAACCACCAATATGACCCAGACTTTAGGGTTAATCGATGGTTGGTCTAACATTGTTTTAGGCCTCACACTTTTCTTAACTCTTCCTTCTAAACCAATTTCTCCATTTTTTATTAGTTTCAGCAACACATAGAGTTTTAAATTGTTACAAACTTGCCACAACACCATTAAATCTAACTCCGTTAAAGTCACGTCGGCCGAGTTACCGAATCAAATGGAAAAAGTGCCTGAATTTGCTTAGTTTGGGGATTGAGTCACATCGCGAGTTAAAGTTCAAGGACTAAAATGTATGAGTCATTGTAATTCAAGGGAGTAATAGATATTTAAGCAGTAAATTTATACCTATGCATCCTTATGTATTGTCTAAGTTTGATATTATATTTTTGAGTAAATTGCACCATCTATACCTAAATTGTATCTCTTATTGCAATCTATGCAAAAATAATTTTTAATTTTTAATTTGTAAAAGTGACTCTAAAGTATGAGTATGTTCCAAATTCATACCTATAATTTAGCCTTCGTTAAAACTTAATTTCGACCAAATGCTTCATTTTCCACTATTTTCTTAATTAATCTTCGTCCCTAAAGAAATGCACCATCTTTTCAGCGACGGATGAAGTATTTTATTTTAAGAATTTTGAAAATACTAATGTCCAATGTGTTTAATTATTACTCTCTTCGTTCCACCAAATATAGAGCATTTGACTTTGTATGGAAATTAAGTAAAGTGTTTGACTAGAGAGTAATAAAGTAAAGTAAGTATAAGAAAAAAATAACTTTTTCAAGTGGGAAGAGAAATGGAGGGTAGTAAGGTAAAGTTGATATAGAAAAATTTCATTTAGGAAACGTTGGAGTTTTGCTGGGACAGCCCAAAAAAGAATATGTTGGATATTTGCTGGAACGGAGCTAGGGAGTAATTTATTTCAAATTGTATGTTTAATTTGTTCATTAATTTGACATAGTTCAAAACACAATCCACACTACAAAAAATAAACCAGATTTATTATAATTAATGATGTGTAGTGGTGTGCAGATAACATGCCAATCTTTTTTCTTCTTGTTATCATCCTACTTCTTTGTATATTTAGTTGTAGTACTCTTTTTATCTCTCACTTAAATTGTTACTCCAACTTTGAATTGTTAGCTTAAACTAAATGAGTTTTATGAAGATTTTGTTAAGGACTTTTTTTAAAATATATATTTTCAAAAACTTCAATCACTAATTAAATTATGAATGTGAATTACTTGAAATTTTATATCAAAATGTTGAAGAAAAAATTCAAAAACTAATGCTAAAAAATTTATAACTTCAAATAAATTAAATATCATTGTGGAAATTTTTTTACATTAACTAAATATTTTAATAGCTATTGTAGATGTTTTAGAAAATAACTATTCATTCTTATATTTTCTTTTGATAATTACTATTTTTTCAGCAAAACAAAAGTAATTTTTTTTTAAAAACATTATTATTAATTTCATTTTAACCTTTTGTTTTCATATTTTATTTTTTTTGGATATTTTAGACTCAATCTATAATTAGTATTATTGATTTGGAAAGATTATTATAAATGATACACACATAATTAAGAGTAATGAATTAAAAAGAAAAATTATAAAGTTAGAGGGATGTTAAACACATTTCAAAAACTCTAAGGGGTTGTTTGGTTGAGGGATTCTAAGAATCCCTAGAATGTGAAAATATAGAAAGTATCAATGATGGAAAATAAAAATCCATAAATTAAAAATCCTTCGTTTGGCTTGCAGATTTTTAGAATTCATGGAATGTTTAGGGATAATTTTTTAACTTTTACAAAATTTTATGGATTAAACATGAAATTTTTAGGAATCATAATTTTGTAAAATTTAAAAAAGTTCAGGGACTGAATGTGTAGGTTTTATGGACCATTTTGTAAACTTGATTAAAGTACAGGGACAATGTGTAATTTTTTGGACCATTTTTAAACTTTACAAAAGTCAGGGACTAGATATGTAAATATATACTAAAAGTTTTAGGCCTTTGCTGTAATTTTATAAACATATTAATTCTACGGATTTTAAGAATACATTGCTTATAGATGATATTTTGAATCCAAATATTTTTTGAATGATAGAATCCTAGGATTTTGAAAATGATGGAGAATTATTTTCCAAAATGAACTATATTTTTCAAAATGAACCAAATATATGATTTCATGGATTCTTGAGATTTTGAAAATCCATATTCCCAGAATTAATCCTTGAACCGAACACTCCCTAAGGTTCAATTTCAACATTTTAACCACAATTTCTGTTAAGTTTTAACGGATGTTAAATCGCAGGTATAGATTTGCAACGTACTCATGATACATCAGGACCACTTTTACAATAAAATTTTGTGCAAGTATAAATTTATAATTAACAAATGGGTATAGTTTAACTATAGATAGTGCAATTTACTCTTATATTTTTTGAAATCAATTACAAAGGCATGCACCCTTATTTTTATGTTCTTTCTTCTCAAAACAAGTCATAAAACAATTGTATCTATACCATAAGCAGTGACTTCCAATTTCTGTATTGGCTTGCCAGATACATCGGTGGCTCGAGGAGATTGCGACCTCGCTTATGATCTCAAGCAGTTGTCGTCGACCAAGTATGATCCTAAATGCGCCGACCGTGTTTGTAAATTCTCGTATTGCAAGGCATACAAATATACACCACAGGCTTCCTATTGTGATCCGGTAGACTTGTATTTGTGTTGCTGCAAGTATTGCAACGAAAAGCTACCAAACTCGGACGGCACTAATTGTGAGGATGAAACCTGCAAGCGTGATTGCTCCAATTTGAACTACTCACAGATCTCCTCTAAATGTCGCAAAAATGAATGTTGTTGCACTCTTGATGACATACCTGATTTCGTTAATGATTCAGATGATTCAGATGATTCAGATGATGGGGACAATTGAAGACAACAAAAATGTTTATGACAACCTGCTTACAGTACTTGTACTACTCCTATAGTTTTTAGAATAAATGTCACTCATTCTCCAATGAATTGTCTGAAGCTTTATCATCTCATCAATAAACTTGCTCATGTAGGGGCACTACTACTACTACCACCTTAAATGTAACACTACGTGGAGAGGACGGCGTTCACTGCGGCCCTTAACGCAGTTGGGCCGCGGTAGCTACTGCGGCGAGGGCCGCAGTGCACGCCGCGGTAAAAATGGCCGCAATATCTAGCTCACTGCGGCTGAGGCCGTGGTGCGTACTGCGGTCTCACTACGCACGAGGTCACAGTAACGGTTTTCAATAATTAAAAAAAAGGTGGATGAATCCGGATGAATTTCATCCGGATTCATCCACCTTTTCCCAGAAATACCCAGAAACCGGCGGTCAAGGAGGAGCAAGTGGCGGTGGCGACGACGTCAGTGGAGCGGCGAAGAAGAAGGAGAAGGGAGGTAACAGAAAAGAGAAGGAAAAGAGAAAGAAAGAAAGAAGAAGAAGAAGACGACGAAAGAAAGAAAGAAAGAAAGAAAGAAAGAAAGAAAGAAAGAAGGAGGAAGAAGAAAGAAAGAAAGAAAGAAAGAAAGAAGAAGAAGAAGAAGAAGAAGAAGAAGAAGAAGCAGAAGCAGACGGAAGAAGAAAGAAAGAAAGAAAGAAAGAAAGAAAGAAGAAAACGGAAGAAGAAGATGATGAAAAGAAAGAAGAAGAAGATGAAGAAGGAGGAGGAGACGATGATGAAGAAGACGAAGAAGAAGGATTGAAGAAGATGCAAAAAATGAAGGAAGAGGCGGATGGAGAAACCCTAAAAAATGGCTTACTGCGGCCTTACCGCGGCCTTACTGCGGCCACTTACTGCGGCCTTACTGCGGCGTTGGCCGCAGTAACGCTTACTGCCACTAACTGCGTCGATTTACTGCGTCTTTGAGCTTACTGCGGCCCAAATCGCAGTAAGGGCCGCAGTAAGCTTGGTATTCTTCACGTAGTGTAATAAACTCTCCATCTGTCAATAATTGGTTCATTTGTTTTGATTATTTCACTTTTCACATTATAAAGGAGTCGGCAAAACCTAGTTTATAATAAGTTTAGGTTGGTCCTACATGCGACTCGCCCAGGGTTTTAAGCCTATCAAAGTGGGCAACGACGAAGTCAGTGTATCTCCTCTCCAGTTTGCAGATGATACTATATTTATGGGAGAGTGGTCGGAAGACAATGCAAAATCGCTAATGTGCCTCCTAAAGTGTTTTGAAATGGCATCAGGCCTAAAAATAAATTTGCAAAAAAGTCGTACGTTTGGTGTGGGGGTGGCGTTTTAGGATGTTCAAAGATTGGCAAGAAGAAGAATACATTGCTCAGCAGCAGAAGTTCCGTTTGTGTATCTGGGCTTGCCAGTGGGCAGCAACATGACTAGCTAGGTCTAGAAATTGAGAGACAGTGATCCAAAAAGTAGAGAAAAAACTGAGTAACTAACTGGAAAGCCAAATCTCACAACAACAAAAAGTGCTTTTAATGACATTTTCTGAAATGGGTTTCAATAATTTCGGGTCCTTTTAAGTTATTAGTGTGTTGCTTTTAAGTTATGGCTTTATACTTGATCTTGAATAATCTATGTTATAATACCTTATTATCTAGTGTAACAACCTCTCCTCCCCTAACACACACTTCTTTTTATATATTTTACTTGCTACTATAAACATTGTTTTGTATTAAAATTATTGAAACTATGAGTATATAATATGAAATTTTGAAATTACCAGTTTTGTCTTTTAAACAAGCTTAAAAAATAAGTAATAAATTGAGTGATAGATCTGCCTTTTAGGAAAATGGTGATTAAGATTGATCTGGTTGGAAAGTAAGTAATAGTTTTAATATATATATATATATATATATATATATATATATATATATATATATTAATTGCTCCTTGTATGGAGCTGCGGAATGAGGTGTCTCTGTAATGCGCATGCATGCAAGTGTCTCTGTAATGCGCATGCATTCAGGCCTAAATTTTTGCAGTCTTTCAAGCGAGTGGTGTGAATATCAAATTCTAGCGGCATATATGTACTTGGCTTGCTGATACCGTCTTGTGTGATAAATATAAATGACTAGTTTATGCGGTCGTGGAAAATCAACCGGTCAAATATCAATAATTAAGAAGAATGGAGGTTGTAATATTTTTTCTCTAATCAAATTGTCAATATATAGAGATTTATACAGAACAAATTAGAAAGTGAGAAATAGAACTGTAAATGAACGTTCTTATTGAACTTTCTTAAAAAAAAAAAAACTTAACTCGTGTTTAACTCGTGTATTATTTAGTATGTGTTTTATTGAGCTAGTTCGAATGGAGATGAGAGCTCAAACTACTTATTGAATAGAGTTCGAATGGATATAAATTCGACTCAATTGCTTATCGAACTATCAATCGAGCAATATATTTTACTCGATGGCTCATGTGTAATAAAAATAGTATAACTTATTTTACGAAACTTATATACTCTGCTCATAAAAATAGGGTAAAGTCTACTTTTAGTCCCTTAGCTTTCCGATTTGTCCTATTCAGGTCCCATTTTAAGAATTTGTATCATCTGAGTCCCTTAGCTTTGATTTTTGTATCATTTGTGGTCCTTCCGTTTCAGTCAACGTTACAATGGCCGTTAGTTTGGCGGAATGTCTAAAATGCCCCACGGTCTGTGTAGACGTGTAACATTAGTGGGGTAGGATTACGGATGGCCGACTTCGTGGCATGTGACTTGGGTGGGAGATCTGCAACCGTCCCCGCATTAACTCCTCCAATGCTACATTCGAAAAGGCGAGTTCATTACGAAGAGCAAAGCGAGAAAGAAGAGTGACAAAGTTCGAAAAGAAACCCTAACCTCGCGATGGAAGAAAATGTTGCGAATATTCCGGACGACAAAGAGGAAAGAGATGTGTACAAGCTTGTTGTGAGGGTGGCGAGTTGCCTCCGATGCAGCCACGGCGTCGGACGGGCTTGGAAGCGACAATCTCACAATCTATACCCTATTCCTTCTGTAAGTGAAATCCTTGAGCTTTTAGAGCATCCGAGTTTGTGAGAAGCGTGTGGGAAGGGTGGTGTTATGGGAACGCAGGGATTTTTTTGGTTTTGGAATTTCAGATGGGGGGTCGATTTATACAAAAGATTTGTTTGGAAAACGTATCATTTTCCTGTCTTTGTTTATGCAGCACGAGAAGAGAGCTTTTTTAGTATCCACATGCACCATGGAGGGTTTTTGCCAATTTACCATGGAGGGCATACATTGGGGGCAGGTTGATTGTTTGACACGTAACAAAGAGAAGTTCAGCTTTGTGGAGTTGGACTTGATGGTAAGGGAAGTGGGGTAGAATCTAAGTATGTGAATTACTTTTGGCGGGTTCCTTCAGGTAACAAGAATGAGGATGGGGATGACAATGAAAATGAAAGTGTGAGAGAGCTGGTGACAGAGATCATGAAGACCTCATCGATGTTCGAAGATGCTAGACACATGCTTGCCATTGTCGAGATAGTGCATATTTATGTGGTGGAGGTAAGCTGTGAAGGAGATGTTTGCGTTTGAATTAGAGTGGGTAAAACAGTTTGACTATAAAGGCAACATATTTGGAAAAATGTTCAAGAAGCAAGAAAAAGCAGAGGAGATTGTGGTGCTTGATGAGGAGACATGCAGCGAGTAATACGAGGCTCCTTCTAGGATGGTATACAGAGAATAATGAAGGAGGAGAGCAATTCAGTTAATATAGATGGAGACAAGTTTGAGGAGTTAATGTGGATGTGGAGGTAGGTAAAGGAGATGGTGTAAATGCAGATGGTGGTGATACAGAGGGTGTAAATGATGGTTCGGTGGAGATCACGGGAGAAGTCAAGAATCATGGATGGATTGGCTAGATATTGATACACAAGAGGGTGTAGGTCCGGTTGATGGGGACCAATTGTATGTAGAGGTTGGGAGTATGGGACCTCAACAGGACAAGCTTGAAACTTTGGGACCTCAACAGGAGAACATTGAGAAAACTTTGGGACCTGATCAGGACAAGCTTGAAACGCCTAGCTGTTATGGGGAGATAGGGAAAAGCAAAGACTTGGAGAACTCAGACGCAAGCCCTGATGTTATGGTAGAGTTTAGCAGAAGGTTTAAAGAGATTAGAGATGAATCTGTTAGGAAGTTAGAAAAGAGGAGGAAAAGGTGGAGTCATCTATTCAGGGATGAAGGTGATGATACTAGTTCTGATGTATCTTCACTCCCTGGTTTTAATGATGAAGACTCAGAAGGTGGACTCCCTATGAAGGTAAAGAAGGATAATGTTGTAGATAAGAAGGGGGATGATGTTAGTGAAGGTGAGTCTGAATTTGAAGATGCAGCTGATGACGAGAGTGATAAATATGAGTCTGCAACTTCTGACTCTAAGAAATCTGACAGAGAAAGTGATGAGTGTGAGGAGAGTGATCCTGAGTTTGTTCATGATGCAGTTAATGATGACACAGAAATTGAAGTGGAGGAGGAGGATGAAGAGCATGTCGTTAGAGATGAGGGACAACCTTATGTTGAGGTTGGAGAGGTAGAGGAAAGTGAACAAGAGGAGGAGGATGCTGAAGGAGAGGGAGAAGAGGAGGATGAAAAGAGCTGTGACACTGAGTTTGAGGATAGTGAGAATGAGGTGGATAAGGATGATGATTGTATTGACTGCACGTTGAGATCGACCAAAACATTTTGGATTTGGGTTCTAAAAGCAGTTACGATGCGGGTATGACCCATCCATCGTGCAAGAAGAAGTAGAGGAGTTATTGAATCTCAATCTGATTATGAAGAATCAGAATATGAAGACTCCGATGGTGAACTAAGAAGTGTGCACTCTGACACTGAAGATGAAGCACCTAGGTACCCCATTTTTAACTCAGTTACTGATATGCATAAACCAAAGTTCAAATTGGGGATGTTGTTTCCTTCATTTGATGTATTGAAGGAGGCAATCAAAATTTATGCCGTGAAGAAGAGATTTGGTATAAAATTCAAAAAAAATGACAAGATAAGGGTTGTGAGCCACTGTAGTGATGGCTGTGATTGGGGGATTACTGCTAGATTAGTAAGAGGTGGACCTAGGTGCCAAATTAGAAGATTTGTTCCTGACCACAATTGCGTTAAACATACTAGAGTGAGGTGGGCAACTGCTGAGTGGATTGCAGCAACTTACGTTGAGCACATTAGGTCCCAACCAGACATCACTCTCCAAGCATTTACTGATCATCTGAGGAGGGATTACAACATTGAAGTGCACAGATCCAAGGTCCAAAGAGCCAAGAGTAGGGCACTTGAAATGATAGGGGGCGATGAGGCTAAACAATATGCGAAATTGGTAGACTATAGTGGTGAGATTCAGCACGGGAACCCAGGGTCCAAGGTTGTCTTATGTTGTGACAACCTCATTTTTCAGAGAATGTTCATCTGTTTGGCTGGCCAAAAATATGGGTTCTCAGCTGAATGCAGGCCCATTATTAGTGTTGATGGTTGCTTCTTGAAGGGAACATATGAAGGACAACTATTATCAGCTGTTGGGATTGACGCAAATGACTGCATTTATCCAATTGCGTATGCTGTAGTGGAATCTGAATGTATGGATAGTTGGTCCTGGTTTTTACATCTTCTGAAGGGAGAGTTGGAAATGGATGAGACCGAGAATTGGACAATAATGTCTGACAGACAAAAGGTGAGCATTTAATGTTCTATTTAGTTTAAGTCCCTTAGCTTTCTGTTTTGTCATGTTAAGGTCCCATTTAGTTTTAGTCCCTTAGCTTTTCATTTTGTCCTATCAGGTCCCATTTAGTTTTAGTCATGTGTCAGTTACCTTAACCTGTTATGACTAAAACATGGTAAGTTTTATATTTCAGGGTCTAATTCAAGCTGTTGAGAAGGAACTTCCCAATGCTGACCATAGGTTTTGTGTACGACATATGTACACAAATTTCAAGAAGTTGTATCCATCTGAGCTTCTGAGAGACTGTGTTTGGTCTGCAGCAAGAGCACCATATGTTTCAGCTTGGAAAAGGGAAATGCTTCACATCAAAGGTATAGATGAAGGTGCATGGAAATGGTTGTCAGTAGTTGATCCCAAACATTGGACTAGATCACATTTTAGAACATTTCCTAAATGTGATATCTTGTTAAATAACATGTGCGAATGTTTCAACAAGTTTATAATTGATGCAAGGAACAAGCCAATTCTGACCATGCTAGAAATGATAAGATCCAAGTGCATGGTGCGCATTGCAAGGAAGGCTAAAGCAGGGGACCACTATAAACAGAAGTTGTGCCCAAAAATTGTGACCAAGCTGAACAAGAACATGGACAGGGCACAAGGTTTTACTCCAATGGAAGCTGGCCCCACTCTGTACTCGGTCAAGTCGGGAGACAACTTGTATGCATCGGACATTAGGGAGAGAACATGTGATTGTAGAAAATGGGACTTGACAGGGATACCGTGCTCACACGCATGTTCAGCCTTGACTTTTCATGGTTGTGACATCAAAGAGTATGTTGATCAGTGTTTCTGGGCTGACACACATAGGACTATATATTCACATATTATCAGACCTCTTAGAGGTCTTGGACAGTGGGATACCGTGGAATGTGGACAAGTGCTTCCTCCAACAAAGAAAAGAACTGCTAGAGGAAGGCCAAAGATGAAGAGGATTAGAGAAGATGGCGAAGAGCCATCAAAGAAGAAGATGAAGAAAACAGGGATGACAGTAACATGTTCTAACTGCAAAAAACCTGGACATAACATAAGATCATGTAAGACTCCTGTGTCCACTTCATCAGCTGCTGCTAAAAAGGGAAAAGGAAAAAGACCTGCAACTCAGGATGCAAGAACCAGCAAGCAGAAGAAAAATAAACCCACTGCAACACAACCAACAACCTCAACAGCCACTGCAAAGCCCAAGGGCAACACTTTCATAGCTAAAAAGCATCCGGAGGGTAAGAATATCTTCATTGCCCTACTAGTCATTACCTTATTAGTAACTATTAGTAATGTTAACTTAATTCTCCATGTATCAGGAACCATCAGCAAGTAAGAAACAACCACAACCCTCAAAAACCAATAGGTTTGCCCAGAGGCAGAGCGCCAGACTTGCAAAGCTACAACCACGACGTGGGCGAAGTACCAGGGTCAGTGGTACTCATTCAACAACAATGTGATTCTGGTTGTACAAATTCACTGGAGGCAATTTTTGTTTATTTTAGATGTTAGATGATGACCTTATTATTAATGATGCATCATGTTTAGCCTATTAAGGTTGTGATGTGATCATGGGATTCCTCAAGCAACAACAAGAAGCCCCAGACAAAGAGGCAGTCGAGTGAAGCGCGGAGCACTCCCTCGGCGAGTGGGATGAGAGGCCAGGCGACCTAATCCATGGTCTGGACTAGCACCTGACATGGAGAAGGCAACGCCTCCACGCGAGGACCCTACGAGAGGCCTCAAGGCGTAGGAGAGGCTTCTGCATACGAAGGCAGCCAGGCGAAGGCAATGCCTTTCGGCAAAGCCGTCCCTGTGAGGCCTCAAGGCGAAGGATGAACTGCATCATGCTAAGGTATCCAGAACACTGGCGAAGCCTCCAGGCGAAGCCATTCCTGCGAAGCCTCAAGGCGAGGGCTAGACTTCCCCCAACAAAGGAGTTCCGGCGATGGCAAAACCTTCAGGCGAAGCCATCCCCATAACCCCCCCATTGTGAAGCCCTCATGCAACAATGTCCACGAGAAGTCTTGAAGATAAAGGCGGAACTTCCCTGCGAAGCTTCCTGGCGAAGGCAAAGCCCCTGGGCGACGTCCTCCCAGCCTCTCTGGCAAAGGCCACGTCTACAACAAGAAGACTTCCAGTTCAGACGCTAAGGGATATTCTTCTGCGGAACCTCCAAACGAAGGCGAAGCCTTCTTTGCAAGTCTCAAAGGAGAAGGCGAGGCCACTAGGCGAAGCCTCCTCCGTAAAAGCTTCCCAACAAAGGCGAGGCCTTCAGAGCGGGGCCTCCCATCAGAAAGAGCCCTAAAGCAGAGCCACCTCAGCTTATCCAGTCGGCCAACCACTCCCGACCATTCTGGCCCCTCCCGCCTTTTACGCTGACACTTGGGAGCGAACTTATCTACTTTTACCTTTTTATCTTTTAAATGAGACATGCATGCAAAAGTACTGTACACTTTATGGCATGCATGCACCTTTTGTAAGAGGCTGTTCCCTTCCTTCCCTATAAAAGGAAAGGCAGACTCCTAGAATAGTTAGAACATATGTAAAGCTTAAGAAGGACAATTCCTTAAGCTCCGGTTCTCACCCCTTACTATTTTCCGCCATTCCCCTTGATAGATTGAATATCATCAAGTTTAATATCTAGTATTGCTCAATCTCGTAGTTGAGAGGTGCTAGATCTTCCATACTCCCCAGGCTTATCGCAGATATTGCCCAACCTCGTAGTTGGGAGGTGTCTGTGGCCGTCTCTATCCTTCTTTGTTCAATCGACTCCACCGAGCTAGATCTGTGCTTCCGTTCGATCTCGTGGATTCGCGTCAAGCGTACCCGTGATCGTATCAAGTGGTATCAGAGCCAGATCGCTTGCTGGAGTTGTTGTGATTTCTTCAAGGTTAAACCCTTTTTATTTCTACTTGAAGAAAGATTTATCTTTGCGTTTTCAAAACCGTGTTATATTCCATCCATTTTTTCGTACTTCCCATCCGCTTTCATTTCGGTTTATCTCGTTGTGTTGTTTCGTGTTAGGAGTTGTGGTGGTGTTAGCAACTTCATAAATCAAAAAGTCAAAAAAAAAAGAAAGAAAGAAAGAAGAAGAAGAAGAGAAACAGAGAAGAAGGAGAAGAAAAAAAAAGAAAAGAAAGCAGTTGTGGTTTTGCGAAAGTCGCAAAATCTCAGTTTAACTCGAAACCGCAACGTGCAAAGATTAATACGCTCAAAAGAGTGAGGTTGTAGTTGAAAAGTGAAGAGAAGTGGTGTATAAGGCTTGGTTGTGAAAAGCGTAGAAGAAATCGAATCTGTGTTCTTATTGTTCTTGGTGTTCATATGAGTGTTCATATCTGTTCATTCCACAACTCATATGAACAGTGACCTTGATCTAATTTCGATTTCAAATTTGAGCCAAAAGTGTTTGTGCGCCAAAACCTCATTTCTAACCCTCTTGTATATCTGTTGCCGAAACCCCCCCTCCATTTTAACCTAGCTTGCTTCAAGTAACTAGTACTTCTTACTTAAAGATTTTTGCATGCTATTGGTTATCTTGTGATATTCATTATCGGGTTTTGGCCTTGGAAAGAGCAAGCTCTGAGAGCTAAGCAAGAGGAGAGAAAGAAAGCCGAGTGTGACCCCTCGCGAAAGGGCAGACCCCTTCGCGGCAGGAGAGGCCCCAAACACGTGAGGAGTTTTGAGCGGACTAATTTTATTGTTTAGATGTGCAGGAAATCCCATGGCGAATAAATATTTCTATGGGGTTGATCTATCAGTGGGGCGATACCAGCTTGGAAAAGACTTATGGCATTGGATGGAGAAGTTGGAGTACCACTTCTGGTGCTCCCCACTTCGTGGTGAAAAAATGTTGAGCCAAGCCATAAGACGCCTAAAAGGAGAGGCCAAGGAATGGTGTCGCCGAGAGTTCTCTCGACAGAGAACGGTCCGCCAAGCCCCCATCCAGTCTTGGAGTGAGTTGAAGAGGTTGCTGTGGCGACGATATGGACTCTGTCAAGAAGAGCCACCCTCCATACTACCCCGTGCGAGGGCCCCCATGCGCCCGCACCCAAGCCCAGTCGAGCTCCGCCACCATACTCCACTCGACGGGTCTTCGCCTCGGGCGAACCAACTTCCTTCCAGAAAGGAGGCGAGGACCCCATCGCCACAAACCCCTTGGTTGGGCCGCGCACCCCACCGCCCAATACTTGCGCAGCCCATACCTACACCACAAATCCCCACCCTCACCAAAATCCAAAAGAAGAGACTATCGCCCAAGAGATTAGAAGGCTCAAAGATGAGTACTTAGAATATGAGCGGGCGAGAGAGAAAAGAAAAGAGAGAAGAAAAGAAAGGGCTCTCCAAAGCCAAATGAGTGAAAAGAAAGACTCACCCGGCCTTCTACCATACCCCAAGAAGAACTAATCGTTTCATCTTCTCAAACTTGTTGTTCTTCTTTGGCTGTGCAGAAGAAGAAGAGGCCGTGGACGCGCGAAGAGTTGAAGAAAGCGAAGGCGCTTTGGAAGAAGGCGAGCTCATGCGGGAGCCCCAGCGAAGTTCGCACTTGAGGGAGAAGCCACACCGTTGCTGAAGGAGAAGAAGATGATATGCGAAGCAGGTCTACGTCTCCCTAACTTGGGAGAAGGTAACTTGTCTCTTCTTTCTAGAAGCACAGGATATACGCAAGAGTGCGAATCTCTGGTTTCCTTGAGTCTGCATGCTACGAACATGGGTGATGGATCAGACATTGGTTCGACACCGCACCCATTGTTCGAATATATATACGGGACTTCCCCAGATGCCATGTTCAACATGCTTAGAATGCATGCGTTAAGGAAAGGCCACTTTATTCCACGAGAGACATCCATGCCTTTCCTTAGCAAACATGAGCATCCTAAAATAAATCGGGCTGAAGCCATGTTAATGGCTGAGGTAGAGAGAGAGGACAACCTGTTCATCTCTCAACCTCTTGCTTATACTAATGCTAGTCTCTGCATTGCGAGGTCTGAAGTTCTTTCTATGACTAGCTTAGTTTCTTCTTCTTTGTCTCGGGAAGCACATATGCATGTGCTTGGCGAAGGTAAAGCTTCCCTTGTCCCCCCCACCCCAGGTCCATGAGCAGAGGTCTAAAAGCTTTAGACCGCATGATTTCCTTGAGTATAAAGTTCTTGTTAATTGTCTAAAATACTCTAGGAAGCATGTCATGAATTTTTATAGACTTCTGTTCATGTTCACGATGCATATAGGAGTTGTCATGCTCACGCATACATATGCATCGCCACCGCGACCCCCCAGTCTCCGGTTAGGTTTTCACTCACTAACCTCTGATGCTCTTCAAAGTTTGTTGTGCTTGTTTTCGGTTGTAGGAAGTTTTCTTCCCTTAAGATTCGAGGACGAATCTTTTTAAGGGGGAGGGAATGATGTGATCATGGGATTCCCCAAGCAACAACAAGAAGCCCCAGACAAAGAGGCAGTCGAGTGAAGCGCGGAGCACTCCCTCGGCGAGTGGGATGAGAGGCCAGGCGACCTAATCCATGGTCTGGACTAGCACCTGACATGGAGAAGGCAACGCCTCCACGCGAGGACCCTACGAGAGGCCTCAAGGCGTAGGAGAGGCTTCTGCATACGAAGGCAGCCAGGCGAAGGCAATGCCTTTCGGCAAAGCCGTCCCTGTGAGGCCTCAAGGCGAAGGATGAACTGCATCATGCTAAGGTATCCAGAACACTGGCGAAGCCTCCAGGCGAAGCCATTCCTGCGAAGCCTCAAGGCGAGGGCTAGACTTCCCCCAACAAAGGAGTTCCGGCGATGGCAAAACCTTCAGGCGAAGCCATCCCCATAACCCCCCCATTGTGAAGCCCTCATGCAACAATGTCCACGAGAAGTCTTGAAGTTAAAGGCGGAACTTCCCTGCGAAGCTTCCTGGCGAAGGCAAAGCCCCTGGGCGACGTCCTCCCAGCCAGTCTCCTGGCAAAGGCCACGTCTACAACAAGAAGACTTCCAGTTCAGACGCTAAGGGATATTCTTCTGCGGAACCTCCAAACGAAGGCAAAGCCTTCTTTGCAAGTCTCAAAGGAGAAGGCGAGGCCACTAGGCGAAGCCTCCTCCGTAAAGCTTCCCAACAAAGGCGAGGCCTTCAGAGCGGGGCCTCCCATCGAAAGAGCCCTAAAGCAGAGCCACCTCGGCTTATCCAAATCGGCCAACCACTCCCGACCATTCGGCCCCTCCCGCCTTTTACGCTGACACTTGGGAGCGAACTTATCTACTTTTACCTTTTTATCTTTTCGTCAGACATGCATGCAAAAGTACTGTACACTTTATGGCATGCATGCACCTTTTGTAAGAGGCTGTTCCCTTCCTTCCCTATAAAAGGAAAGGCAGACTCCTAGAATAGTTAGAACATATGTAAAGCTTAAGAAGGACAATTCCTTAAGCTCCGGTTCTCACCCCCTTACTATTTTCCGCCATTCCCCTTGATAGATTGAATATCATCAAGTTTAATATCTAGTATTGCTCAATCTCGTAGTTGAGAGGTGCTAGATCTTCCATACTCCCCAGGCTTATCGCAGATATTGCCCAACCTCGTAGTTGGGAGGTGTCTGTGGCCGTCTCTATCCTTCTTTGTTCAATCGACTCCACCGAGCTAGATCTGTGCTTCCGTTCGATCTCGTGGATTCGCGTCAAGCGTACCCGTGATCGTATCAGGTTGGATGTAAGTATTTTGGATGCATCGTCATGTTAACTGTTCAGGTCATTATGGATGAATTATCCAAAACTCTCATGGATGTAGACAGTAGGTATATCGTGTAAGCTTTATGTACAATAGGTTGGATGAATTTACATTTTGGAATGGTCTGTTGGAATTACATTTTGGAATGGTCTGTTGGAATACAGGTCGGTCTGTTGGAATACAGGAGTTCAGTAGGACAAAGTTTCGGAATAAAGGACTTCATTAGGACAGTTCTCAAAACATAGGACTTCAATAGGACAAGTTCATTGTATATAGGACTTCAATAGGACAAGTTCATTGTATATAGGACTTCAATAGGACAACGTTTTCGATGTGGTTGTTGAATTGGAATGGAGTGCATTTGAGGTCCAGTTACCGACTCCAATCGGACAAGCACTTTTCAAAATTTACATTTCGGAATGGCTTGCTGTTGGAATTCAATAGACTTCAATAGAACTAGTTTGAAAATAGGACTTCAATAGGATAAGTGTATTCAGTAGGACTTCAATAGGACTACAATAGGACAACGTTTTCACCAACAGAACTACCAAACTACCAGCCGTGGTCTCAGATCTACCAACCTACCTCGACCTCGATCAATTACACTACCTCCATCCATTACAGTACCACCAAAAAAAGAGCCAAGACAGGACAACAATAACTCTCATTTTTCTAGTCTCAGACCTAAGTTTCCTAATTTCAACCTCATTTGAACTGCCTGCCCCAACACCCCTGATCTTAGAGTGCTCATTTTTTACAACAACCGCATCCTCCTCCTCCTTCCGCACCACACTACCATCAGCTCCACCACTGTCCAACTTCTTCACCAATCCGTAGATTATTGCCTTCAAACGTTCAGGGTAGGTTCATCGTGCCACACTCAAACCACAAAACCCAACACCCTACGGATGAAAGGGGATTATTAAAATACTTATGCGAAACCCGAACTCAAGACAAACAATCATCTACATTCTTAAAATACTTACCCCATAATGCCGACAACCAAAAATCGACGCCAGCGTTGTCCCTTGTCCACGCCATAACCAAGGGAGCTTCAACTCCACAGTTGCATAAAGGGCGGTGATACAACCGATTCACAATCGGCTTCGATTTCCAAGACGCCATCGTCCTCGTCGAACTTGAAGACGCCATCGTCCTTTCTCTCTCTCTCTCTCTCACCAGTAGGTTAGACAAAGGTGAACTAGGAACCCTGTTACACCTCTTATAAATAAAGCTGCTGACCTTGCATGCTGACTGTGCATGACCGTTAAGGGTATTACAGTCAATGCACTATTCACTTCATGCCACTTCACGTTCTAACGGCCATTGTAACGTTGACTGAAACGGAAGGACCACAAATGATACAAAAATCAAAGCTAAGGGACTCAGATGATACAAATTCTTAAAATGGGACCTGAATAGGACAAATCGGAAAGCTAAGGGACTAAAAGTAGACTTTACCCCATAAAAATATGCTATTGATCCCTAACAATTGGGACGGGCACGGAATTTAAGACCAACCACCTTTCTCCATCTTCTTTCCCTTTTTACCCCTTTACCCCATGTTCTTAATTCATCTTGTTTAAGATGTACGCAGATATTCACATACCATTCTTAAAATAACCATAAAACAAACCAATACACAAAAATAATAGTCAAAATCACTAATTTAGAACCAATATCACTAAAACCAGAAATGAAAAAAAAATGAATCAAACATAAAGAGATCCAATTACACATTTTTGTTCCTCTCCTACCGCCGCCCTCGACGGCGCTTTCGCGGCCACAACGCTAGCGTTCACACTGCCTTCTCACCGGCCTAAACCCAGATGGAGACAGAGCCACCATTTGCGTCACTCTAACACTCCGAGCTAGAAGTTGGGAAGAAGCAACAAATGGGGAAAATTCCAACCGCAAAGACATCTCGTGGTGGTTCATAGTACAAATTCGAGTAATCATAAACTAATAGGAACTCGGAAGGGGTGATTTTTTTTTTTATAATGTACATCATGTTACAGATGCAAAGATGGACGATTTGAGGTTTGGGAAGATGATTGAACAGAGAAAGCTATGGGGAGTTGTGTAAGTCAGGTTTGCAGAGATCACATGGGGGTTTCGTATGGGGGTGAAATTATAAGGGTAATAGGGTCAGTGTAAGTGTAAAATTTTGTTAAAAGGGAAACGTTGCAATACTTTTGGGACGTCTCAAAAAGGAAAGTGTTACATTATTTTTAGGACGGATCTAGAATTTAATTTATGATTTTTTTTCAATGTTTTAATATATATTTAATAACTTATATGCAAATGATAACTGAACATCTCAAGTTTCTAAATGTATTTTTTTAGAATTTTTTTAATGAAATCTTTATAGTAAAAATTTGAGTAAAACAAACATGTATAAAAGTCAACATGTCATCTTTTTAGGGATGAAAGATGTCACAGCCACCCCGCTCGGTTGCGGAGGCGGAGCCGGCCGCGACGTCGGAGAACCGGAACTTACGACGGAAAGCGCGGAAGCGGAGCATCGAGCTCAAATACGTAACAAACGAGAATCGACTAGCAACCTACGTAACCCATAAATGGCAAGTATACATGATAACTCAACAAAATACCAACCAAGCGGTTCATGGTATACCAAACATTGCTCATCGCAACAACCACAGAAACACTGAGTTCATATCATAACAAATCCAATATAGGCAAGTCGGGGCTCCGCCCTCGACTCAGAAGGCATCAAAGGCAGAACATATTTCCGATCATATGGCATATACAAATTCATGAACTGACCTACATGCATGCAGCTACAGCTACAGAGCCATTAAACAAAATCCTATATATATATATATACCTAAGTGCGGAATCAGAAGCCTCTCGCTCAAGAATTCCCGCACGTGGTACTGCTGCTGCTACAGAACCCAAAATGTCCGGAAGCACCGCGGATCTCTATTCCGCTGGTTGCTTGTCAGACTGCCTGAAAGATGGTAAACAAACAAAAGGGTGAGTCCTCGAAAGGACCCAGTAAGGGCTTAAGGTAAAAGTGCAGTTTGCTGTGGCAACCATCCGAACTCGCAAAACAGAATATCACAAAGATATGCATGTACATATGAACAATAAGCATAACGTAAATCGAATCCAACATATGCGGTCCAACCGCCGAACGACCAGTAACGGACCCTCAACAGAGGTCAGAATATACAGATCGTAATGCAGCAGATAGCACGGCACGGCCGGGTCGCGAGCCCCAAACCGCCGTAGGTCACGTAATGTAAGTATCGGCACTCCGGTGCGGATACACGCAGAATGTCGGCACCCCTTCAGTGCGGACACAGAACAGAAGTATCGGCACTCCCGGTGCGGATACGCAGAACAGAATCAAGGAGCACCCGTGGCCTCTTCGACCATTCGGGTCTCGTCACAGAACAGAACAAATAATAATAGTAAGAATACATAAACATAAACAGAAGTAACATTACCTGATAACCATATACAGAACAGAATAGGAACCCGGGCCTCTAAGGTCACCCGGGCCTTGAAACAGAACAAACGTACATTTTACCAAATTAAGCCCTTACCTCGGATACGCTGCCCCGCAGCCCAACACTCGGAAAACCCCAGCTTTCGACCCGTAATGCACAACTTGGCTCCAATGGTCCCACGCTACTCCACCAACGCAGAATCAAGTCCGGGTAACCATAGTTGAGTCGAACACATCCTAATAACTCCGAAAGAAATTTCGTACAACCCGCACTTCCCGGAAAATTCCACAGAAAGCTCGGTTTCACAAACCGAGCCTGAACATTGTTATTCCAACACCCACAAACATATTCCAACCCTTAAACCCGCATTCCAGACACTTTTCCCGGTACACTCGTATAAAACTAACTTTCTCATTTCTAACCCGAAAATGGTATTTCAAACACCATAACGCACCTACTTCCACCCACATTACCAATTTAGCATCCAATTCAATCAACACACACCACCAAGATTGAAAAAGAATCACTTCAACAATTTGGTCCTTAACCAATTTTTCACCACACTTCCAATTCAAACCGTTCAAGCTTCCAATTAATCACACTAATCACCAATTTCACTTCCTAACCCAACTTACTAACCAATTGCATCAACACAACAAACCCCCAATTTTGAACAATTCGGCCTTAATGGGGATTTCTCACCCAACCTTCATTTCAATCCAAACAAAGTTCCATTAGCTCTCTTTAATTACCAATTACACTTCTTAACCAAGATTACTAACCAATTGCTTCAAAATCAATAGAACCTCTTCACATTACAATTCGGCCCAAAGAGGGGTTTTCTACCCAACATATTTTCCTTCAAATTGAAACCATAGATAGTCTTAGAATCATGCAAGGAACAACATACTAAGAGCATGATTCAAGAACACAAACACACACAATTTTAGAATTTTCCATTCAAATTTCAGCACCCTAGGTTTCCATCTTCCATGGAGTTTTTCCAAAATCTAACCATAGATTCCTACTCTCCTCAAGCCCAAGAACAACATACTAAAAGATGGGAGGGAGAGGATCACTCAAACACATAGCCAAGAACAAACCAATCTTTCAAAAATCCTCTCTTTTTACCACCAAAACTTGTTTCCAACAAGTAAAGAGAATAAGGGAGGAAGCTTACCACTAAAAGGATCCATTTTCTTGTTGATTTGAGCCAAGATTTGAAGAACACCAAGCTTGATGAACAGTACCCATGGCTGAAACATTTTGAAGAAGAAGAAGAGAAGGAAGAAGAAAGAAAAGAAAATGAATTTTGCTTCATTTTAATTACTACTTATCCCTTATATAATATCCTTTCTTTTTCCTCTTAAATTATAAAGGGACAAGTGTCCCTTATCACACACACACACACACTTGCTGCCGAAGAAGAAGGCTGCTGCTGCCCATGCTGAATACTTTTTTTTTAATTTGCATCCAATTGCAAATTAACTCCCAATTTTCCGAAAGTTCCAATTCTTTTTGCCCAAAAATAATTACCGGATTCCAAAATTAACGAAACTTGGACACAACCTTCAGAATATTATAACATTCACAGAACATTTTTCAGAAATTCATTTGCCTCTCCGGAGTGTCCTACCGAGCTCGCTGAACCCGAACCAAAACCCGACGTGCGAGCGTGACAACCTGAACCGAAATTCCGTCACTCCAAAATTCTATAAAAATACCCATAAATTCCATCTTAAATTATAACACAACTTACCCCAAAGCCGTCAGAAAATTTCCATCCCGAGTCCCGGGATTCCCGTCCCGAGCCCCGGGAGTCGCCTGAACCGAACGTCCCGCCCCAAATATTAAACTCCACAACCACCACCGGACGTTTCCACGACTCCAAAACTACAAACGGCTTCTCAAACTGAGATCTCGAGAGCGCTACCGAGCCTGGCCAGACGCCCCGAGGCGACCCGACAACCCCGGCGCGAGAAAAATATTTTCGGCGAAACGTCCGGGGACCCACACGACCTCAAATACGGAAGGGTTCGCCAAAATGATACTCGGATAGGGCTCGGGAGCCGTCAACGCCGAAAACGTGACCCGCAGCCAAAACCGAGCCCCGGCCACCTTGGCCGCAACCCGCTCGGGGTGACCGTAACATTCTCCCCTTAGAACTCTTGGTCCTCCAAGAGTAGCTCGAACCAACCGCAGTGTGTCGCTACCAACCGTAAAATATAACTATTCCTCTAACCTGAACAATCGGACCACCGTATCGGCGGGAGTGGTAGTTTAGACTACCATACAGAGCCTCACGGCGTCCCACCCTCCGGTGCATCTTATTGCACCCGAGTCTTGCGGTATTTCTACCGAGACAACCCTGACAGATCGAACCTAAATCTAACCGATCCACAACAGGCTATCTGGAAGATACCACATAAAACAGAACTTGATTGGGGAAAGATAAACCGAACAACTTATTCTAGAAACTCGTGAGAGCCGATAAAATTCGGGGTAACTTGCCCCGCCTACCAAATCTTCTTGTTCTCCGCACGGTACTACCTCCACCAAACTCGCCACCAAACTCGATTCCAGAGCCTACGGCGACGATTCGTATAAGCAGCAGTGTGTCATGCGGTTTTAATCCGCGCCAGAATAACTGATCTTTGCCGTAGACTCCTCAAAAGCTCGGGTCCCTGCTTAACCCCATCGACGCATCTGTCCACAATATGGTGTCATACACCTCCTCCCGCATAACGCCTCAAATGGTATCATGCCAATCGTAGTAAAGCAATTGTTGTACGAGAACTCTATCAAAGTAATCGCTAGTCCCAAACTCCTCCAAAATCCTATATCTGATTCGCAACATATCCTCCGATATCGAATCACCCGCTCCGATCCGTCCGTCCGTCTGTGGGTGATAAGTTGTATTCGGATGGAGTCGCGTGCCCAATGCTTCATGAAAAGCAATCCGAACCGTCTTTGTAAAACGCGGATCACGGTCGATTCAATGGAGTCTCGGTGCTCCATGTAAACGCATAATCTCCCCGATGTAAAGCCGGGCAAGCTTCCCAGAGGGTTCAGGACCGAATAGGCGTAAAGTGTACGCACTTTGTCACCGATCCACAAAAACCCAGATAGCATCATGATGAGACCGTGTCGGGCGGGCGGTCGGAAAGTCCATAGTAACATTGCCCCACTTCCAGACTGGAATGGGCAAAGTCTGCAGTGTCCCTGCCGGTTCCAGAACTCCTGATCCTCAGGTACATAAAGACGATCTCGGAAGTATAGCAATCCCTGCCTATACTGAAACGTCGGTAACAAATAAACTCTTATCTTCCCCAGATAACTTCTTCAATACCAAATCTCTACCTTGCGCTTCGCGCATCCTATCAAGCCACTCAGAATGTATGGTAAGCGTGTACCCCTGAGCACGCTCCCAGAGCTACCACCTGTGCCAAAGACATATCAAATCACTCTCCTCAGATCGATCCCCAACACTTTCTCCCTTAACCAACCCGGTATACTTCCTGCTCAGTGCATCGGCAACCGTGTTGCCCTTGCCAGAGATGTACTCAATACAACAACCATAGTCCTTAATGTATTCGAGCCATCTGCAATGCCTCAAATTAAGCTCCTTTTGCGTAAACAGATATTTCAGACTCTTATGGTCGGTAAGAATCTGAAATTTACTATCAAACAGATATTGCTTCCAATGTTTCAGCGCATAAATTACTATAGCCAACTCCAGATCATGTGTCGGATAGTTCAGCTCATGCGGTCGTAGCTGCCTCGACCCATAAGCTACCACAAAACGCTCCTGCGCCAACACACCCCAAACTGGATGTGGAAGCATCCGAATAAATCACATACGGTAAGTTCGGATCTGGAAGAGTCAGAATCGGAGAGTTAGTCGACTGCCGTTTCAACTCCTGAAAATTCTGCCCACACATATCAGACCAGATAAATCGTTGGCCCTTCTGGTCAATCGCGTAAGTGAGATGCCGTAATAGAAAATCCCAAGACAAACCTCCGATAAAATCCTGCTAACCCTGTGGAGCTCTTGATCTCCCATGCCGTGGTAAGTTGTTTCCAATCCCGAATTGCCCTCACCTTCACCGGATTCATGCAGACCATGTTCGTAAATAACGTGTCCTTAAAAGTGACTTCCCGAATCAGAACTCTCACTTTGAGAATTTAGCATAAAGCTGATGTTCCCAAAGTGTCTGCAGAACTATCCTCAGATGCTCCCGATGCGAGTTCTCATCCAGAGAATATATCAGAATATCTTCAATAAAAACCATCGGAAATGAGTCCAAGTACGGTCGGAATACCCGATGCATCAGATCCATGAATGCCACCGGAACATTGGTCAGCCCGAATGGCATGACCGTAAACTCAAAGTTCCCAAACCGGTGCGAAAAGCAGTCTTAGGTATGTCCTCTACCTTCACCCTAAGCTGAAAATACCAGATCGAGATCAATCTTTGAGAAAACCCTCAAACCCAAGTTGATTAAAAGATCGTTAATCCTCGTAACGGATACTTATTCTTCCCAATAAGAGCATTCAACCGTCTCGTAATCAATACAAAGTCGAGTGTCCCATCATTCTTCTTAACAAACAATACCAGAGCACCCCACGCTGAAGTGCTCGGTCGGACGAAACTCTTTGCTGTAATTCCTCCAGCTTACTTCTTCTACTCCCGCATCTCGTAAATAGGCATCCGATAAGGAGGAATAGATATCGAGCAAGACTGACCGCAGTGGATCTCAAACACAATTTCCCGCGACCAAACCCGGAAACCTTTCTTTTCAACCTTCTCGACCTCGAATCTGTCAATTCAAGCTGAATTAGCAACTTTACCAACCACACTACCAAACTACACCCCGACCCCAAAATCGAAAATCCGTGAGAATTTGGTAAAATTCCAGCTTTTCGCAGAAACATCGAATTCAGAACCGATTCGAACATTCAAGAATTCACTTCAATAATCACAAATCAATCCACGTAACACATCAAATTCAACAGAAATTCCCAACATAATCACCAAAAATTCGGCCAAAAGGTGAGTTCTCACCCGTGTTGTGTTTCCAACGATCCAACGTTATTTCCCTAATCCTTACCTACCCAACATCAACATATATGAACCACACAACGATCCAACGGTTCAATTCCATCAAAACTCAGATCTAAGCCAAGAACATCAACTTTCCAATATTGCCAAATACTCAACAGAATCGAACCATACCTCAGACAGACGTAGTACTCGAGTTGCTGATCAACTTCCCAGTTGAACTCTCGGACCAAGAAGCAATCTAGAGCAAGCTTTGGAAGCTTGTAAAACACAACAATGGTGGCTTTAGAGAGAGGAAGAATTCGGCGGTGAAGAAGGAAGAAGAATACGTTTGCATTTTTGCAAGACTTGCCAAAACTTAAGTCTTGTAATAATAAGTCATGTACTTTGCACATGACATCCTTTTTGACATCATAGTGAATCATAATCACTAGAAATAACAAGAGACCAAGTCCAATACTTTCCACTAATCACATTTCGCCAAGTGTCACAGCTTGGCTCGCCCCGAGCCCGAAAACTGCCCGAAACCGTAATTTCCGACCCAGAATATTTTTCTTCACAGAAAAATGTAAATTATATCCCCGACTCCAGATCTTCCTCAAAACTGCAAACTGAGCCCCGGCCAACCGGCTCAGAATAGCCTCCCTCCGTGAGTTTGTCAATTCCTACCAACCAAGTCTCTACTACCTCCGCCCTCCTCGGCCGCCGAACCTCGGGGAGATTCAAACTCAAACCTCTCCAAAAGTCCAACCTCGTCGGTGGTGTCTCGATCTCCCGTCGTTGATAGGACCGACGAGAAGTCTAGGTGTCGTAGTGACCACGCTCCTGAGTCACTCACTTACCAATTCCAAAGTCAGCAAGCGGTGGCTAAAGTCTCGCTATCACCACTGATCAAAATGCCCTTACCGTGGCATAAACAGATTTTCCCCGCCATCGCCGCCCGAACCAGCCTAGGCTGGCGGTAATACCAAATCGAGGGGGTCCCTACGACGCCTAAGCCTCGGGGTGGTGAGTGTGGTTGTTCAGACTCGGGTCACGCCGAACCCGTATCCTATTCCACGGAGGTGTGGGATCCCAGCCCCGCCTCCGGTACTCAAATCACGCTATCAACGCGTGTTAACCATATCTCAAAAATTTCAGACCAAACAGAATCCGCATAAAAGTCGGTCACTCCTAATCTCTACGAAGCTAGCAGCTTTTCTAAGGCTCAGTAGTGTAATGCAATGCATGATGCAAGGATTCTTTTCGTAATCCCGAAACTAAATAATAATCCTTAACATAGAATCAGATCATGCTTATAATCACGGAATCACTTCATATAACACCCACACCTTCCATAATGCTCCAAAGAACCGCCACCGCTCCACACGCATTCCGAAATGGTTCAAATAAGGAGTTGATCAGGCTCCGTACCGAACCACTCCTGAATGTGGTGTAAACCAGTAGCTTGCCCTTCGAAGTCATCTTCCGCAGTTACTTTACCATGAACAGACTTATCTTACTCCAAAAGTCCTCACTCGGACTTGTATACTTGCCTTCCACATTTCATATCAAAACCAAACATACTTTACCTTTTGGTCAATCGACCCAACTCGCTCGATACCAACTTGTCACAGCCACCCCGCCGGTTGCGGAGGCGGAGCCGCCGCGACGTCGGAGAACCGGAACTTACGACGGAAAGCGCGGCAATGAGCATCGAGCTCAAATACGTAACAAACGAGAATCGACTAGCAACCTACGTAACCCATAAATGGCAAGTATACATGATAACTAACAAAAATACCAACCAAGCAGTTCATTGTTTAAACAACATTGCTCATCGCATCAACCACTGAAACACTGAATTCATATCATATCAACTCCAATAGAGGCAAGTAGGGCTCCGCCCTCGACTCAGACGGCATCAAAGGCGAGAATATATTTCCGATCATATGGCATATACAAATTCATGAATCGACCTACATGCATGCTACAGCTACAGAGCCATTAAACAAAATCCTATATATATATATATACCTAAGTGCGGAATCGAAGCCTCTCGCTCAAGAATTCCCGCACGTGGTACCGCCGCTGTAACCCAAAATGTCCGGAAGCACCGCGATCTCTATTCCGCTGGTTGCTTGTCGATCGCCGAAAGATGGTAAACAAACAAAAGGGTGAGTCCTCGAAAGGACCCGGTAAGGGCTTAAGGTAAAAGTGCGGTTTGCCCATGTGGCAACCATCTCGAACTCGCAAAACAGAATATCACAAAGATATGCATGTACATATGAACAATAAGCATAACGTAAATCGAATCCAACATATGCGGTCCAACCGCCGTAACGACTCAGAACGACCCTCAACGAGGTCGAATATACAGATCGTAATGTAATGTATAGCACGGTATCGGCCGGGGTCGCGAGCCCCAAACCGCCGTAGGGTCACGTAACGTAATATCGGCACTCGGTGCGGATACACGCAGTAATGTCCGCACCCTTCGGCGGACACGTAATGTAAGTATCGGCACTCCCGTGCGGATACGCAGTAATGTAATCAAGGAGCACCCGTGGCCTCTTCGACCATTCGGTCTCGCCACGCAATGTAACAAATAATAATAGTAAGAATACATAAACATAAACAAGTAACATTACTCGATAACCATATACGTAATGTAATAGGAACCCGGCCTCTAAGGTCATCCGGCCTTGAAACAGTAACAAACGACATTTTACCAAATTAAGCCCTTACCTCGGATACGCCGCCTCAGCCCCAACACTGAAAACCCCGACTTTCGACCCGTAATGCACAACTTGGCTCCAATGGTCCCACGCTACTCCACCAACGCAGAATCAAGTCGGGTAACCATAGTTGAGTCGAACACATCCTAATAACTCCGTAAAGAAATTTCAGACAACCCGCACTTCCCTAAAATTCCACAGAAAGCTCGGTTTTACAAACCGAGCCTGAACATTGTTATTCCAACACCCGCAAACATATTCCAACCCTTAAACCCGCATAAAACTAACTTTCTCATTTCTAACCCGAAAATGGTATTTCAAACACCATAACGCACCTACTTCCACCCACATTACCAATTTAGCATCCAATTCAATCAACACACACCACCAAGATTGAAAAAGAATCACTTCAACAATTTGGTCCTTAACCAATTTTTCACCACACTTCCAATTCAAACCGTTCAAGCTTCCAATTAATCACACTAATCACCAATTTCACTTCCTAACCCAACTTACTAACCAATTGCATCAACACAACAAACCCCCAATTTTGAACAATTCGGCCTTAATGGGGATTTCTCACCCAACCTTCATTTCAATCCAAACAAAGTTCCATTAGCACTCTTTTATCACCAATTGCAATTATTAAACAAGATTACTAACCAATTGCTTCAAAACAACCACAACTTCTTCACATTACAATTCGGCCCAAAGAGGGGTTTTCTACCCAACATATTTTCCTTCAAATTGAAACCATAGATAGTCTTAGAATCATGCAAGGAACAACATACTAAGAGCATGATTCAAGAACACAAACACACACAATTTTAGAATTTTCCTTTCAAATTTCAGCACCCTAGGTTTCCATCTTCCATGGAGTTTTTCCAAAATCTAACCATAGATTCTTACTCCTCTCAAGCCCAAGAACAACATACTAAAAGATGGGAGGGAGAGGATCACTCAAACACATAGCCAAGAACAAACCAATCTTTCAAAAATCCTCTCTTTTTCCCACCAAAACTTGTTTCCAACAAGTAAAGAGAATAAGGGAGGAAGCTTACCACTAAAAGGATCCATTTTCTTGTTGATTTGAGCCAAGATTTGAAGAACACCAAGCTTGATGAACAGTACCCATGGCTGAAACGTTGCTGGAAGAAGAAGAGAAGGAAGAAGAAAGAAAAGAAAATGAATTTTTCTTCATTTTAATTACTACTTATCCCTTATATAATATCCTTTCTTTTTCCTCTTAAATTATAAAGGGACAAGTGTCCCTTATCACACACACACACACACACACATGCTGCCGAAAAGAAGGCTGCTGCTGCCCATGCTGAATACTTTTTTTTTAATTTGCATACAATTGCAAATTAACTCCCAATTTTCCGAAAGTTCCAATTCTTTTGCCCAAAAATAATTACCGGATTCCAAAATTAACGAAACTTGGACACAACCTTCAGAATATTATAACATTCACAGAACATTTTTCAGAAATTCATTTGCCTCTCCGGAGTGTCCTACCGAGCTCGCTGAACCCGAACCAAAACCCGACGTGCGAGCGTGACAACCTGAACCGAAATTCCGTCACTCCAAAATTCTATAAAAATACCCATAAATTCCATCTTAAATTATAACACAACTTACCCCAAAGCCGTCAGAAAATTTCCATCCCGAGTCCCGGGATTCCCGTCCCGAGCCTCGGAGTCGCCCGAACCGAACGTCCCGCCCCAAATATTAAACTCCACAACCACCACCGGGACGTTTCCACGACTCCAAAACTACAAACGGCTTCTCAAACTGAGATCTCGAGAGCGCTACCGAGCCCGCTGTACGTCCCGAGGCGACCCCGACAACCCTCCGGCGCCAGAAAAATATTTTCGGCGGAAACGTCCGGGGGACCCACACGACCTCCAATACGGAAGGGTTCGCCAAAATGATACTCGGATAGGGCTCGGGAGCCGTCTGAACGCCGAAAACGTGACCCGCAGCCAAAACCGAGTTCGGCCACCTTGGCCGCAACCCGCCGGGGTGACCGTAATAAAAGACCTATATTTTAAGGACTTCCTTGTTATAAGACCTTAATCCAACCCTATAGTTTAATGAGATTTGGAGAAAATTGAATAATTTTCAAGTTTTCAAAAGAGCATGGTTTGGAGAGTAAACTCCGCGGATAATCCCTTAAGTTACACGATTGTCTTATTTGGGTCCTGTTTTAAGAATTTGTATCTCTTTCATCCCGTAAGTTACAACCGTATGCACTGTTGGTCCTTCAGTCACTTTTTCCGTTAAAATCACCATTAAACTGGTAAAATTATGAAAATGTCCAAATCTAATATTCATTTTAACACCAATTTTTTTAAAAAACTACAACTGTACCTTGATTTTTTTTGGAAAAGGAAAATTGTCTCGCCCATCAACAGCCTGCCTTGTCACATTGCCGGCATCGTCTCGCCCATCACCGGCCTTCTCCGGCCCAGGTGGACATCGGAGATGCTTCTCCCTCACCGGTTTGTCGGTAGTGAGGAAACGAAGAAATCAAATTTTGTCGGCCTTGCGGGCTTGCTCTGCCGGGCCTGCCCAGATCGATGTTCTCTACCGTCGCAAGCCATTCGAGTCGGCCCGTCTACGCCGCCAACCTCGCCATCGCGCTGCCAACCTCGGCTCGTAGTGCCCTAGCCTTGCCTGGCTTCATCCGGGTCAGATCTGGCCCATGGCAAAGCCAGATCTGGCGCTAGCTTCTGACACAGGCAATGCCAATCAAGGCAAGGGCGCTGAGGACCAATGACGTTGATGGCTGGATGATGCAAGGTGGCGACGGCGGTAACCGGTGGTGGTAACCTGGGCCGGAGAAGGCCGGTGATGGGCGAGATGATGTTGGCAGTATGGAAAGGCGGGGCGGTGATAGGCGAGACAATTTTCCTTTTCCAAAAAAAATTCAGGGTACAATTGTAGTTTTTTTAAAGATTGGTGTTTAAATGAATATTAGATTTGGACATTTTCATAAATTTACCACTTTAACGGTGATTTTAACGAAAAAAGTGACGGAAGGACCAATGGTGAACACAGTTGTAACTTACTGGACGAAAGTGATACAAATTCTTAAAACATGACCAAAATAGGATAATCGTGTAACTTAAGGGACTACCGGCGAAGTTTACTCCATAGTTTGGATGATTCAATTTAGAGGTTTTCAAGCAGCTCTTGAGCTATCAAGCCAAATTCAAGCATTACGCCAAATCGAGTTTGAGCTTATTATGAAGGCTCGATGAGCTATCGAGTTAAGTTCGAATACAGTACGGTTCAAGATTGACTAGGGTCATTTATAACCCTAGTGAGAAACCAAGGACATGAAAATGCCAAGGAACTTAAAGAGAGTAACTTTACATTTTTATCAATTTGGAATCCAAAAGCTCGAATCGTTTTGTTTAGAGAAGAGACCACCATTGTATCTCAAGAGGCGGATATGCCTTGTGGTAGACCAAGCTCCTGTTGAGCTGGAATTTTGGCCCAAACTATAGCCCACCTCAATTTCCCACAACCCAGCCCATCCAGCACTCAATCCCTTCAATGGCTGAAGTGCTTGGGAAGTCCTTCAACTCAACAACTTGGGCGAGTTGCCCCCTTAAGAATGTTTGAGGTTGAATATGTTTATTTTGCATATGTGCTTTCCAGGTGTGTGTGTGTTAGATTGGTCTTTGACGTGCTCTATTATGCTTGCACTCTTGAACAATTTAAGCAGTTTTAACACAAACACTTCTTCATTTTTTGTAAGTAGAGGTTAAGTAGCTTGACAATTGACATTAACCAATACATAACTAAGCGCAAATTACATAGGTGCAAATAGCTAGAATTTTGTGTTCCACATGTTAACATTTCAGATAATAACTATCGGAGACATCACTGTATCATGAATATGATTCTTTATATAAAGCATACTAATTTTAAAAATGAAGTGTAATATATACTATTTGATAGTTTTTTTTCCGCTCACCTAACTTTTTGAGCCTGGATCCGTCACTGTCTCAACTCTAACTCAAGTTAGCTAGAAGTAGCTAACACTAGATCAAGTAGACTAGAAGTAATCAACTTTACTACTACCTAATAACATTCTTTTTTACAAAATAAGGATATTTTGGTAAAAGGACATGACTTTGGCAGTTGAGGTGCATGGTGTATGCACCCTAGTGCATGTGTGCACATCTCTTGGAAGTTACCAAGGCATGAACAGCCATGAGAGAGCCTCATTTGCCGAAATGGTGCCAATTGGAAGGCACCCTTTCGGATTTGAGGGGTGGTTACCAAGCCTTAAGGCTTATCTATGCACAAGGGATGAATAACCACCCCAAGGCAGAAAATATGTGTATTTTCGCCCAAGAGGAGGTTATTTTCTCCCTTGTAACTTCCTACATCATCTATAAATAGATGATAATCTGCCACAATTCAAGACACTTCAATCTGAAACTTCTTCTCTCTTTCTCTCTTGCTTTGGCCGAATTATTCAAACTTTCTTTAGAGCATTTTGGGTGAACTTCTTTTGTGTCCATTCAACACAAAATCACCCCTACCATCTCACATGCAATCAGTTCTTATACAACAACTCGAAGGCTTGAAGATTGAAGAGCAATCCATCATAAACTTGGAGCATACGTTTTTAAGGAGCAAATAACAAATTCCTTTTGCTGTTTTTCCAAGGTGTAAGGTATGTCTCCTTTTCTTCCTTTTTCCTCCTACTTCTCCTCTTTCTTTTTTGTGAAAGTGGAGAGGCATGATTATGATGAAACACTTCATGCTGTCAGAATCTCTAAATTTACACACACACACACATATATATATATATATATAGTTTTTTTCACTGTTTATCTTAGTTAAATTTTGAGTCAAACACTGCAATTTGAAATAGAAAAAGAAATGATGCAATCTTCATGGGACAGAGGGAGTACTATATTAGTAATTGCTAGGACTAACAAGGGATGAGTTTAGAAGGCTTGAGCTTTGGTGGGCCAGGGTAGTGGTCGTAGGGTATTTTAGTGGATTATTAAGGGATTGTCGGATTGAGCTTAATTGAATTAGGCTTTACGGGGTATCCGTTATCCGCGTTAGCGGATACCCCTAAATCGTAATCGCAACCGCTAGGGCCGCGGTTTTCCCTAACCACCCATAACACAAAACCGCGGATAAAACCACGGTGCGGATAACCACGATTTACAGTGTTAACCAACCCACTATCATCCCTACTTATGAGAGGACATTTTGCAACAAATGGTTACTTTGTGAGACAACATTTACCATGTTCTTAATTTTAGGGACACCTATGAACTTTGACTTACACTTTAAGGACACAAGATGACATTTATCCCTTATCAAGATTTCCTTATTGCGGCCCGTCTTTTGCATCGGAGCAGAGACAGCGAGCGCATATGCAGCCAACAGACGTTGCCTTTTCCTTCCTTCCATGCACGCACTGAATCACCGCCACGTACTGGAAGGCCGCCATTTCCTCTCGTCCTCTCTCTCCTTAAACCAATTCCTTGCTTCGATGCGTTCTTCGTCCCTTATCTGTTCCTTCTCCAGTGATGGATCCGCAGGGCCTTCTCGCTTCCGCCGCCATTAACATCGGCCTCGCCGTCATACTGCTCTTCCTCTTCTCCATCCTCAAGAAGCAACCTTCCAATGCCCCCATCTACTATGCGCGTCGTCTCGCCACATCGTCTCGTCCCCCGCCGACCCCTCTCTCTGTTTCTCGCTTTCTGCCTTCATTTTCGTGGATCCATCGCGCTTTCCACATCTCTGAAGATGAAATTCTCGAGACCCGTGGCCTTGACGCTTTTGTCGTCATCCGACTCTTCAAGTTCGGGTCAGTTGACGCTTTGCGTGTGTTTTCTTTTCTGTTCTGTAATGATCGGTTATACGTTTATGGTTCATAGTGTTTTGCTCTTCAAGCGGCTGCAATGTTTAATCAGATTAGGATTGCGTGAATACATACTGTTGATCATTATCATGCGGGATTGATATTGGCTTTACTTAAACCGTCCTAATCATTGTCTTGGAACTGTTTGATTTAATTCCCTAGTGAGATGAGAGCGGAGACTCGTAAAACTGGGCATATTGACGTTGGTGCACTTATTTTTAATGCACATTATATGTGTACTTTCATCAGTCTTTTTGCAAGTTTCAACTTTCAAGTGATGGGTTAGCCTTAGGATATGCCTCCTGATTTACTAGATTTGTTGGTCATAACTCTCTGGAAGTTACTTTGCAGTATTAAGTTTTTCTCCGTGAGCTCTATTCTTGGAGTGGTGCTACTTCTCCCAATGAATTTCTACAGCGAGGATGGGTCATCAGAGTATCGATATTCCATGGATTATTGGACAATATCCAACGTCCCAAAAGGTTCTAACAGGTTGGAACTTGTGTTGTTTCACTTACTTGTATATGTTCTGTTGCTACAACTGTTTGACCAAACTACTCTTTAACAGGCTTTGGGTGCACTTTATGAGCATGTGGTTCATATCTACATATGGGTTCTATTTACTGTATATGGTATGTTTTACCCTCAGATATGTTGATCGTGGAAATCTGTTTGCATTCACGAGGCTTTTATTTTATTGCATGGTTAAATTCAAGGTCTTGTGGCGCATTTTTTATAGTGGTGTTTAGATTCATACTTGTCTGAATAAGACATGACTTCATTTGGCCATTTTATCTCCAGGAATACAGGTCAATTCTGGTAAAAAGGATTCGGCAGCTAAGGAAACTGAGGAAACGTCCCGATCAGTTTACAATTTTGGTTCGTCAAATTCCAATTTGCTCCATGCACAAGGCTCGAGGATGCTCTGTGGATCACTTTTTTTCCAAACATCACCCTTACACTTACCATTCTCATCAAATGTTATACGATTGTCGGGATCTTGGGCAAATGGTGGTAAGGATTTGCACTTTTACTGCAGATAAGATTTGTTTGTTAGAGTTTATTCACACTAAAGGCTGGCAACTGAAATCTTTAGATCATTTTGATGATAGGTATCTTTCTCTGGACATTTGCACCTTTGCTTATAGGACCATTTACATGCTCTGTACTGTTGCATGCAGAACCAGGCAAAGTATTTAAAAAATAAGATAGAGAAGTTAACGGAAAAATGCATGGGCGATAAAAGTGGTCCCAGAAAGTTGGTATTTTTTGAGGAAAAGATTCAAGAGGTGGTTCACAAGATTCAGAAACTACAGAGTGATGAGATGATCAGACAAAAGGTAAGTCTTTTTGGATTGTTAATAATTCTTACTAAATTGAAAGGAACAAGTCTTCTTTATGTTTGCATACTTCATGCCATTACATGTTTCTACAATGCTTTACGAGTAATGTACTATCATTATTCTGTTTTTTGAAGTAAACTATGAGAATCTACAGATTCTAACACTTCTAGGGAACCCTGTTTATTAGATCATAGATTCATAGCTACAAAAGCAAAATGAGTTTTTTAGGCATTATTCATTCCCCTCTAGAGACGTAAAAAGCTATGCGATTCAGTAGTTGTGCTATTCAGTAGTGGTGCGGGGCAAGGCGAGGTGGGGTGGGCTGAGGTAAGGTGGGGCTGGGTGGGGTGGGGCTGGGTTGGGGCGCTTGAGGAGGTAAGAGGGATGCTGGCTGGGACTGGCGGGGTAGATTCAGAGCACTGGTTTTGGGAGAGGGTTAATTAGTAAATTTCTAACTTCAGGGCTAATATGTTGGTTTCTAGAAGACGTGGAGTTAATTTGATGACCAGATATAGACATTCACGTAAATATCCTTGCTCTAACAATGATTTTAATGGAAAAGTAACGGTAAGAACTGTAGGACAAAAATGTAAGTTAATGGATTTGAATATGATAGATTCTTAAAAATGACCCTTTTAGGACAACAACAATTTAAGGGACCAATCCGAAGTTTACTTGCTAAAGAAGGTTAAGCGGTTATAGAGATGACAATTGTTTGACATGTATTTGGAATTTAATCTCCACCCAAAGGATTGCTAGTCAAATATATTACACACTCAAAGTAGTCACACTATACATCCCTGTTTCCATTGTTGGCTCGTTTCGTGCCTCTCAATCTTACTTCGTTCTTATTTTTCATCTCACAGTCTTCCTTTTTACTTCTTTCTTGCTTTATAATGCTGGAGTTCTTGATCTTCTAGATTTCTCGTCCTATATTCTGTACTTGTTTCATCCTGAAGTTTGAAGCAATTATTCACTCTTTCCTTTTATTTTCCCCATTGGTAGGAGCTAAATGTTGCATTTGTTACGTTTAAATCACGCCATGGAGCTGCTCTAGCTAGCCAAACTCAGCAGCACTCAAATCCACTAATCTGGATCTGTGGAAATGCGCCAGAACCAAGAGATGTCTCGTGGAACAGTTTGTCAATTTCGTATAAACTGTTGCTGCTTCAAAAGGTTGCAGTGGTTGTTGCTGCATCACTTCTCACCATCTTTTTCGCAATCCCTGTAACAGCTGTTCAAGGAATGGCGAAATATGAGAAATTAAAGCACTGGTTCCCTCCAGCCATGGTAATAGAATTTATGTAAGGGCTGTTCTCTTTTTTGTTTGCTTTGTTTCTTATTGACAGTTTTCCTGTAATCTCTCAGAGCAAACCTCATTGTGTTTGTGCAATCAATGAACTCCATGGAACAATTAACTGACCATGATAGCTGCAAAACCTTTTGATAATTTTCATTGTAAAACACCAAGAGGAAACGAAAGCTTGAAAATTTGTAAGTGCTTCAAGTTGCCTAAGGCTTGCAATATACTTAATCAGTTATCTGAATTTTATTTCGGTAGCTCATATTTTAGCACTCATTATCAGATACTCTGAAGAAGCTAACATCTGATTATACTTTTAGGTTTACGTGAATGCTTTCTTGCCCAAGTTTTCTTTGATTATTCAATGTGATTGGATTCAGTGATGTGTTTTCTTCTAAGCAAATTGCAGAGCAATTTAAGAGAAATTGAAAAGTTCTATCGACTAAAATTTAATTCGTTCTATTTCATTAGACTCTCAGGTTGTGATGCAGATTAATACTATTACTAGAGAAATTAGTGTATTGGGTATTGATTCTTAGCCAACTTTTAACCAAAGCCAAGGAAGATTTCTCTCGTGTCTTTTCTTGATTTTTGTTTGCATCTGTCTTCGAATTACACAAATAACTGTATTCATCATCTCCAACTAAGTGCAAGATTTCTCATTTTATCTAAATATATGTGATATGTAGCCCAGGATTAACATCTGTGGTGACGGGGTACCTTCCCAGTGCCATTCTCAAGGGATTTCTTTACATTGTTCCATTTGCGATGCTTGCAATGGCTAAATTTTCTGGATCTATCTCGAGGAGCAAGGAGGAGATCAGAGCTTGCAACATGGTTTTTTATTTTCTTATAGGAAATGTGTTTTTTCTGAGTGTTATTTCTGGGTCCTTGCTTGAAGAAATCGGGACGTACTTCAATCATCCAAAGGAGATTCCTAGCCATCTCGCTGGTGCAGTCTCTGCTCAAGTAAGCCTGCTTTGCCGTCATCAATATTCTACTGCTAGGCACTTTTCCGTTTATCAATAGCTGCATGACCATTTAGGCTCAAGTAAGATACCAAACCTAAGGATCGAACACGTTAGAATTTAGGATTTTCAAGCATTAATACACTATTCAACTTTAAGTTCATTTGAAAAGGTATGGATCATTTATAGACTTGGTGCCAACTGAATCTATTTTGTTAAACAGGCTAACTTCTTTGTCACATACATCTTGACTGATGGGCTATCAGGATTTTCTTTGGAGGTTCTTCAGCCTGCTTTCCTTTTGTGGGATTTCATAAAGTTGTACACATGTGGCAGGGGAAATGACCCAAATCCGTATCTTTATTCATTACCCTACTTTAGAATCATCCCGATGGTCTCCCTATGTACGCTGATTGGTATCGTGTATGCGGTTATTGCACCATTGCTGCTTCCGTTTCTTATCGTGTATTTCTTTCTGGGCTATGTGGTTTATATCAATCAGGTAAACTTATTCTTTATCTACCAAACATTATTGTTAACTAAGATCACAAAGCCGGTACTTGTTTGCGTTTTGTCCACTTATCTGGGATCTGTTTACCTTAATGTCCAGCAGATTGAGGATGTTTATGAAACTATCTATGACACATGTGGTCAGTATTGGCCATTCATCCATCACTATGTTTTTGTTTCAATCATTCTTATGCAAATCACAATGATTGGGCTCTTTGGACTAAAAGCAAAACCAGCTGCCGCGATATCCACCATTCCACTTTTGTTGCTTACCATCTTCTTCAATGAGTATTGCAAGATCCGTTTTCTGCCCACATTTCAAAGGACATCTCTCCAGGTATGCCTATTGTTTCCCATTTCAAAGGACATCTTGAAAACAGTAGACTTGTGGAACAGAAACATCTAAAGTTGTGATTTTTTCTGTGTGTTGGTGTGAGCAGACTGCTGTTGAAAATGATGATGTTGATAAGGGTAAAGGTCAGCTGGAAAGTAGTTGCGAGAATGCAGCTGGAGCTTATCGACCACCGCTTCTACAGCCTGTGAGTTTCGCTGGAATGGAGTCCAACATTAGGCAGCCATTGATTGCTTCACAACGATTATGATACATACCACACTGATCTCTCTCTCTCTCTCTCTCTCTCTCTCTCTCTAGACGCTTTGTTCTTTTGAGTGATTTGTGTTGATAATAGCATTTCTCATGGAGAGACGGTACGATGGCAATGGAGCTTCTAGAGAATCTAAGGTGGAGTTCAGTTCTTTTCTACCATTCCTTTTCTGCATGCTCACTTGTATTTAACCATAGCGCACATACATCTATTTTGAGGGACTTCCATTTTGTGGGACTTGTGGGAATTGGAAATTTCTTTTTCTTCTACCCCTTTTTGTTTGGTTAAGTAAAATGATGTCGTTTGCATAGAATTGTGACAGGTGTTTAAACAAAAAATCGTTTGTGATCAACAAAGTTGTTGTATTCATTAATATTACTTTGTCGAGGGGAAACCAATCTTGTTAATCATCACTTATGTAATATTTCACTCACTACTCCAAATTGCCCAGTCACAAGGTAATCCGAAGACTCAAACCCAATTAACCGAACAATTACACATCTACACCTCATTTTCTAAACGCTTCAAGTAGGTGAAAAATCACCTAATTGATAAATAACATTGGCGCAGGGAAACTGATCATTATTTCTATTTGAGCAGTCCTAGAAAAATTGGCATATTTCCTTGTAAGGAAACTTCTCCGCATCTCTTTCTACTCAACCTCCAGTCGAAAGCCGCTGCCTCTACAGCCATACTTGCCTATCACCATTGTCAACCGTCGTCACCACACGTACATGAAGGTTGTTGTCTACAAAACTATGACTTGCCATGTGCGTGATTGTAACGCAGCGAGCGAGCCCAGGCCTCCGCACAGTGCCTGTGCTAATGAAGCCCACCCCGTCACCACCAAATCCAAACCTGGAGAAGGTGGGCTGCGTGACGACGAGGAGGGGAGGAAAAAGATCGAGTGGGTGGTTGGAAGGGATGGGTAAGGAGGGCAGCAAGGGAGGGAGAAACCAGATAGAAAAATATTGTTAAGGGTCAAGTGGAGCAATTAACCCTACAAATATGCAACAGTTACTCCTAACAAACATTAAACGGTGTTAAGGTTAAGGAGGGTTTTTGTAGCCTTTAGAAAATATAGGTGGAATGTAAGGTTTTTCTAAACCTTAATTGTTTTTTTGGGGGAGGGGTAATTTACTCTTTTCTTTCTTTTTACTAATTTGGTTTTTAGTTTGCTTCTCCTTATCTCATTGGTCCATGTCGTTTTTAAGTGTAACCCTATTATTTTATTCCAATGTAGATGTCATAATACTTTGGGAAGGAAAGGGTAAAGTAGGGCTGTAAATGAGCCGAGCTCTTATCGAACTTACTCGAAATTCGAACTCAGCTCTTGTGTTATTGAGCTTCGAACTCGAACTCGAGCCGAACTCAGAGCTCGATAATTTTATCGAGCCGAGTTCGAGCCATCCCGAATTCGGCTCGATAGCTTATCGAGCTATCAAGCAAAATAGATTAAAAAAAGTTAGGATAGTTCATATGTAAATAATTAAGGTAACTATACCTAATTTACTAGTGGACATCATTCAGATTGGTGGTGGTATGATGAATCGAAGTTCCAGAAATGGGAAGTAGAGGGGACCCTCTGATTGGTGATCCAATGCCAAGTCAATGTTTTTGAATTTTAGGCAATGAATGTCATAGCACTGAGAGAATCCAAATGTTCTACCCCTTGAAAGGTGTGTGATTATTGTTTTTATAATCAAAGAGTGACAATATGGTAATATCTCAATATACGGACACATGTCCTTGGTCTCGAATATACATGGTTAGGGTGTTATTGTCCGGAAGTCATTGTTATGGTCTAGGTAAGTCTTTGTCCGAGAATATCATTTATGTTCAAGGAATATTATTATTATGGTCCGGGATAAGTCCTTAGTTTGAGTTTTAATGGACCCTTTACTCTGGGATACTCACTTGGTCTTTTGCTAGGCCTTTTTGGGCCTTTCTGATCTTTAGTATTTGGTTGGTTAGGCCTGACGGCCATCACTAAGTTTCTAAAGTACAATGGTTATTTTGAAGGACTTATTTGACTAAAATCATAAAACATGTGGAATAAGATTTATTTTGCTAATTGAAACAAATTTCGAGTTGAACTCAAGTATAGTTCAAATGGTTTTTTTACAGGTTTTCGAGCAGCTCGTGAACTATCGAGCTGAACTCGGCTCGATTAATTCGAGCAATTAATCGTGCCGAGTTCGAGCCTTCATAATGAAAGCTCGTCGAGTTATCGAGCCGAACTCGAGGTCAATAAAAAACTATCAAGCCGAACTCGAGCTCAGCATAGTTCGAGCTCGGCTCGCTCTTGTATTGTAAACTATCGAAGTTTATGAACTACACCTATGCAGACTAATCGGAACTCACCATTCGCAGTCCAGGGCCGTAGATCGGGGCCTAGGGCCGCTGGATCCAGGCCCAGTGCCACCGGATCGAGGCCACAGGCCGGCGAATCCATCCGAGCCCCTGACTGCGATTGGTGGGTTCCAGCAAGTCAACAGCGGCGGTCCGGTGGCGCCAACAGGGACCGGGTGGTGGCAGGATTCTGAAAGGAATGAATGAAAACTTTTGGGTAACTATTATATATCTTCCACTTTTGAAACGTTTTAAAAAACTTTGAGGACTAAATTATTCCTTTTACCATCGTTTCGCTAAAAGTTCATTTTTATCATTGTTTTAAAAAACGTTTCTTTTTTGCCATTGATGTTATTATTTATGGCCCATGATCTAAAGAGGAGGAGGATCTTGGTTCCATTTTAAGTTTTTGCTCTATTTCAATCCTATTTTCGAATTTCGAAGGATAAGGAGCGCATTAGGAAGTGCATTGACAAAGGTGCTTTATGGAGGAAGAGATCCATACTGCGGTAGTAAGATTCTCGGTGCGTGTTAGGTGCTCAAGCAGATCTTGTGGATTTAGTTAGGTATGAATTAATATAGTGTTTACATTTTTTGGGCATGAGATGCTTATCATGCGATTCACGTAAATTTCGTTGCATTTCTAGTCTTGTTCCTTGTTATACCTAATTTAGGAATTTAAAAAAAATGGTATAATGAGGAACTGAGACGAAACAGGCGGACGTCATTAGATGTATTAGCGGTTATAGAAGGGGACTCGTTCGCGGTTAAATAAGGGGACTCATTATATCAGTCGAAGATTCTTTGAGAGACTAGAGTATTTTTCTAGTTTGCGCTTTTTTGATTGCTCAATCGAATGAGATGTCGACAGTGAAATGCCCATGTAAAAAGTGTAGAAATAGATTCTATTATGAAAAAGTTATGAAAAACTTTCTGTGGTGTCATGTAAAAAGTGTAGAAATAGATTCTATAAGTGTAGAAATAAACACGAGGCATAGAAAACTTGCGTATCCGTATTGTATATGTATATGTATATGTATATGTATATGTATATGTATATGTATATGTATATGTATATGTATATGTATATGTATATGTATATGTATATGTATATGTATATGTATATGTATATGTATATGTACCGTTTTTCCAATGTGCTGCCTCAGGCAACCGGCCTCGCTATGTCCATCCACCATCAATAACATCTTGGAGGGCTTCTAAATTGAATTACTTTTTTGTTATAATTGTTAGATTATTAATTAAACATTTCTTTTTGTTTAGCTAAGTTACGACTGGGTCCCACAGAGTGGACTAGAGGACGTGCTGAAGGCGCTCATATCCGGTTCGGTGATTTGTACCGAACAAAGCTCTCCAGAATCCAGCAATGGTACAACGACCATTACCCTCTCACAAAGGAGAACCCGAACCACAACCACTGGCGTCAGTACAAACTTGCCAAGCTCTCTCAAGAGGTTTGGGATAAAGGAGAGCTTAACGAAAAGCCGAAAAGGAAGAGGCACATTGCAGGGGCGTACGAAGCATTATTTTTATTAAATTCATTTTATTATATTTAAATATTTGAATGGACAGAGGGCCAAGGTTCTTCCTCCTTTTGAATTTAATACTAATATTTTCACTACATTATGAACTTTTTTTAAACAAATTTTAATGTCATTTTTTCATAAATTAGGAAAAATATATCGAGGCTATGAAGGAGAAGTATGATGCTGAGGATGACATGCCACTTTGTGACGTTGGAGATTAGCACACTGATATGCGTTCGAGGAGAGCTTCAGAGCAAGGGCCGCTTCTCGCATACTGATATGCCAGCACATTTGGTTGCCTCATCATCAACACCACGGTCGTCGTCCCCGAGGACCGCCGGCTTCCTTACCGGTTTGCACGAGGATGTTTATACCCCGCGCATGGAGGAGCCTCCTCCACAGTTCAGCATCCCAACGACCGGTCCTCTAGCTCAGCTCATGTCGACTCCAGACATGATGGAGCCTTACATCAGAAGCATCTTGCAGTTCCAAACTCCTTAGCAGCCCCAACACCAGCGCGGTCCCGGTGGTCCTCCTTATGATGATAATCCTCCAACGCTATGATTTTATTAATTTAGGTATTTTTGTTGTAAATATAACAATTTAAAAATATTAATATATAATGTAAAATTGATTTTGAAATTATTATTGTATTTTTAATTTTGTTTTTACAATATTTATTGATATTATTTCATTTTCTAAATACAAAATTTCCAAACATAAATAGAATAAAAATAAAAAGCTTTGTACCGCTTGGAGGCGCTCCATTTGCGGTACAAAAGCTTATCTATGTCAGCAGCTAACATGGATTGTTTGAAGCGCCTATAAGCGGTACCAATGCGCTACACCGTAGCACCATGAAGCGCATTGTGCATAAAAAGCGCCTTTGGTAGAAGCGGCGCTATCAGCGCCTGGTTGCGCTTATGAAGCACATTTAGCGCTGCAAAGGGACTTTTAAATACGTAGTGAATTAATTGTTACAAGACTCCTTAAAATTTCTAACTTAAACGATCATATCCCAAACTTTTGTTTAGTTCACCTTTGCCATCTTCTCCACTTCACAAATCCTTTACTATTAGTTCACCCTATTTAGCTTTTAGATGCTTCTCTGTTTACATTAATATGCTGTTAATGCTTTATTTAGAAAGGAAAAAATCCAAAGTTTCTAAAAATTGACAAATTTACTCGCATTCTAAATCATTCTTCATCTTCATCCATCTCCTTCTTATTCACCTATCTCTAGTGCTACCCACCTCCAATGAGGTGCAAGGTAGCTCCAGTGAGGTTCATATCCGACGAGGTCCGCTCTTCCCTACCACCCACCTATTTATTCACTTTCCTTTTGTTCTCCGCAACGTTCTCTCTCTATGGCATGGCGATTGAAATTTATCTTGAAACTTTCTTCTCCAAACAGAGGCACTACCAGTTGTCACCTCTTTACACTTGTTCTTCGCAAATTGTCTCTACTGTTTCCTCTACATGCACTACTAGGTTTTCTTCTTTTTCTTCTTCCTCCTTCTATTGTATCATTTGAATGTTATTTCTTCTTTTTGTATTGTGTGTGTCACTGCAGGAGAGAAGAGTAGAAGTCGAGAACAAGTTCAAGTGGTGTAAAGGTACTGCTTAAGGTTCGGTTGTATCAGCAAGTCGAATTCGGTGAGAGTGTGGTGGTTTATGGCTTTGCTAAAGAATTGGGGAATCAGAAGAAGAATGGGTGAGAATGGCTCAAGGGTTGTTGTTGCTCCTGATCTCGCAAAACCATTGGGAAGCCCATTTATTGTGTAGGTTCGACGACGTCCGGTGAAGTGCAGATTTATAGCTTCAGTAGGGGAGAAGGTTAAATAGTAACTTTTACAAATTCATGATTAATCTGTTTCATTTAAAAAAATTGGGGCCAAATTAGTTATGAAAATATAGTATGTTAACGTTCTCAACAGTAAATATGATCCAAAGAGTAAATGTCAATAAAATTGTATCTTGAAATTATTATTTTTTTGGAGGAAAAACGATTAAATGTATTAATGATTAGTTGCATAAAGAAGCAATTGCCGAATCGACAAAGTGTCCAAAAAACCAAAAACCAGACAAACTAAAGCAAGGAAAATATATCCAAAAGAGTGACTGAACCTGAAATAAAAGACACTGCAACAAACAATGAAAAGAAAGTAAGTCAAGCGATGCATCGGACACTCCATTATACAATCTGGGACTCCCTCGTCAAAGATACCAAAGATTCAAAAGGGCTTGAATTCATCATAAATCGTCATGGTGAGGTAAGATACATCTTTAGTCTCGTCCAAGGCACACGGATCGGGTTCTAGTTGATCCAAATGCCGACCCACCATGAACATGTCAAAAGTGGAAGTGGTGTTGCTTGGAAATGAGCATGCCGTCACATAGAAGCCAAGCCTTCCTATCCATACACTAACTAATAGAGAAGCAAGAAACAAAACCTCAAAGGAGACCAAAATTCTCAAGAAAGAGTGGACCAGGCCAATCCAAAACTAAGTCCACTCCCGAGCCACCGAATCACTGCACCGGGTGAGGCATGAAATCCCTCTGCAACACCAAACTGAGACCCACCACCTATGCAACTACCTCAAAAATTCATGGCTTCTTCCCTCTCGCCTGTCCCACAACCAAACCAGCCGGCCGACCCCTACCACGTCCCGCACGTTTAGGAGCACAAAAACGCACAACTGTAGTTTGTCTAACATTAACCTCTAGCAGCACCGACGAGTTTGCCTCCACATCCTGAGGCACCTCACCTTCTGCTAGAATCAGAGTCAGAGCATCCACCACATTAGGAACCAGATCCTGAGATGTTGGTGGCACCATCGGGGCAACCTCATCTGCAGGACACGTGGCCTCATGATGGACCGAGGCCACAGGCGGAACAGGGGCAGCAAGTTCCTCTTGCACGCTCCGCCTTCCATCAGGTGCATATGGCGTGACAAAAATGCAGTAGTTTTCACTCTACAAACTTTAGCTCCAAAGGTCTCATTATCACCAATTCAGTTCTCATCTTTTCTATGGATCTCTAACAGGTGGTCTTATTTCAACATATCCAGGTCAGATTGGATCCTCAACTCCCTTGGTGCTGTAGGTAATATGTAATATACCTGGAAAATATTTGTATCAGGTGATCTGTTTTGCTAGGTGCTCTACCTTGATTCGAGACATTATCGTGCTTGGTTCTTCTCCTTGGAAAGCTAAGTATTTCTTATTATTTATAATTCATTTTGGTTGCCTTCTAAAAAAAAGTAGCAAATGAATCATACATTGTTAGGTGCTCTACCTTGATTCGTGACATTATCGTGCTTAGTTATCCTCCTTTGAGAGCTAAGCATTTCTTATTATTTATAATACCTTTCGGGTGCCTTCTCAAAAAAAAAAGTAGCAAACGAATCATACATAATATGCATCCAATAATCAGTTTTAGAAAGTTCCAAAGAGGACGGAATCGGAGAGAGTAATTCACAATCAGTTTTAGAAAGTTCCAAAGAGGACGGAATCGGAGAGAGTAATTCACCTACGGCCAAGCATTATCGAGGAGTTTTCCACCACATTAGCCAACAACAACTATCGCCAGAGCTAAAGTTTGTAGAGTGAAAACTGCTGCATTTATAAAATCTCAAGGGTTCTATTAGAAAAAAAAGTTAAAAATTCTCACCAATGTTTAAATCAGTTAAAAATCAGAACATTTAAATTAATCTTAATATTTAAATTTCATTTTTCTTCCTTATAAACTGGTAATTTAAATCAACCGCTCAAATATTAAGGACGATGATGGAGGTTGTAATGTTTTTTCCATCTCTATTCATGAAAATGCCAAGGAACTTGAGGCGCATATTGCATTTTTACTACTTTTGATTGGAGTCGGTCGCCTTGCAAGTTTCAACTTCTGCCATTGACGTACGGCCGGCCAAACCCAGAAGCCATTCCACCAAGCCTCCTTCCTCTAATGAAAGTATCCAAATTGAGGGCAATAGTCTGTCAAAATTACTACTTTGCAAAAGAAGTTGAAGATGAAGATGAAGAGGAAGAGGAAGAGAAAGAAAGAGAAGATAAGAAATTGACCTGGTCACAGCAGAATGAATCATCATTACACATTGAAGAGTCAATGGTGGACTGACGTTGACGTGGTCGATGCCTGCTCCACAACCCTCCAACCAGAAAACTGCTGCCTCCTTCATTTCTTGCCCCACAAATCGGACAAAATAGAGGCGGAGGTAGATTGATTTTTGCCCATTTAACGTATCTGACGGTACAAGCTTCTCTGGGTGTTTGATTTTCTTGGTCTTTCTGTACCTTCCTGTTAGTTCCTTGCTTTGTTAATTTCCTTCCCTTTTCTGAAGAAGTGGGCTATAGATTTTCCTGCTTCATCAGTTTATGATTAAGAATATAGGGTTTAGAAGAACTCTTTTTCTCTGAAAGAAACAAGTTTTGTTTTGCTTTGCTTTGCTGGAATATAGGGTTATAGTAGTTCTTATGGGTATGCAAGAATCCGGGCGGAGAACTCTCGCTGAGCTAGTATCAGAGCTCCAGGCCTCCCTGGAAGAGGTGATGTTGGTAGGGAAGGAACCAGGATGTGAGAGGGAATTTTCAAATGAGTTTAGCAATTTTCAGGAGAAATTCAATTCAGTGTTGAGTGAGATAAGGGATACTAGTGTTGAAGATGCCTCTCCCTCCATTCATAAGGCAATCGAGATAAGGGATACTAGTGTTGAAGATGCCTCTCCCTCCATTCATAAGGCAATCGAAACGCTTGGTAAAGACCTTAATCGTGCTAAGAATTTGGTCAAGAAGCTGGATTCCAAACGTGATCTGAAACGGATGGAGAGTTTGTTGCATGACCTCGGGAGATCTTTGGCCCTTGTGCTTTTCTCGTGTAGTCATCTAAAGTTGGAGATCAGAGAAAAGATTAATGTGTTGCATAAAGAGCTAATGAATGCTCGTTTTGACACGGTCTTGACTCCAATTACGAGCCCTGGTCCAAGTTCAAGCCCTAGTGCTAGCTACAGGTCAGAGTTTGTCAGTGACACAGGTTCAGAGAAAGAAATTGAGGAGGAAAAGGTTAATCTTAGTGTTGAAGATGTTGCCTTGCGGCTCAAGTGTGGAAATGATGAGGAGCTCGGGTTTGCGCTCCTGGCACTAACTCAGTGTCTCCGAGAAAAAAGAATTTCTCGAGAAAGGATAGATGACGAAGTGGTTATTGCGATTCTCATCGGCCAGTTGAGTTCTTGCAAGTCTAAGAACCGTTTGACAATAATCAAGATACTGAGGAATCTAGCCTTGGAAAGTGCTGAAACCAAGGTAAACCTTTTCGACAATCACATTGTTTGCTTCATTTGATTAGAGTTGTGAACGAATTTATTTCTTAGTAATCTTAAGTTACAATAGTTAGCAGGAGAAGATGGAGGATGTTGGGTGCTTATCTTTGTTGGTTAAATCTTTGTCACGGGATGTGGAAGAACAGAGAGAAGCTGTCGGCCTGTTACTGCAACTCTCTGACCGTCCCAGTGTTTTGAAACGACTTGGCCGAATCCAAGGGTGCATTGTTATGTTAGTTACTATCCTTCATGGAGAAGATGCGACTTCTTCTCATGATGCAGGGAAGTTATTAAATCTGTTATCAAGCAATACACAAAACGCACTTCATATGGCTGAAGCTGGTTACTTCAAGCCACTGGTGGGCCATTTGAAGGAAGGTATTTGAAACTGCTATAACATACTCCATTTGCATTACAGTTGTAGCTTGATGTCACCATAGCCAAATAGTTAATGGTATTATCATATCTTGTTTGACTGCTATGAATGGATCATACAAACAGAAGTTACTGCAATGTTATTGTTACCCACTTGAATATCATGTTGTCTGTTTCTTTAATGTTGTGTCATTCCAGAGATGGCAATCGATGTCATTCTAAGATTTTAAGATAAGGAAGCATGAGTTAACATTGTGTCGGAAGCATCAGTTAACATATTTATTGCTCTGTGGTCAGTATTCGTTGCTTGATACAGTTTTGCTTGCATTGTATATCCAGGCTCTGACATGAGTAAGATCCTAATGGCGACCGCACTGTCAAGGGTGGAGCTCACCGAACAAAGTAAAATTTCTCTTGGTGAGGATGGGGTAATTGAACCTCTGGTGAAAATGTTTAGTTCTGGGAAACTTGAAGCTAAGTTATCTGCTTTAAACGCACTTCAGAACCTGTGCAGCTCAACAGAAAACCTACATCTTTTGATCAGTACAGGGATAGTAGCGTCTCTGCTGCAGCTTCTGTTCTCTGTCACATCAAGCTTAATGACTATTCGGGAGCCAGCATCTGCGATACTGGCAAAAATTGCTTGTTCAGACTCCTTTCTCGTTAATCCGGGTGTAGCTCAGCAGATGCTTTCCCTTCTAAATCTGTCTAGTCCAGTAATTCAGTACAATCTTCTGCAAGCTCTCAGCAGCATTGCTTCCCATAACAATGCTTCTGAAGTCAGAAGAAGAATGAATGAAAGTGGTGCAATTCAGCTTCTCTTACCATTTCTGACTGATAATGGCGGGAAACTCAGGACAGAAGCATTGAATTTACTTTTCACTCTTTCAAAATATTTACCAGAAGAGCTGAGAGAACATCTGGGAGAAAGCCATTTGGAGACTATTGTCAACATAATATCATTATCAACAATGGGCATTGAAAAAGTGGCTGCAGTTGGGATACTGAGCAATATACCTATCGCCGATAAGAAAGCAACCGATACATTCAAAAAGCTGAATTTGCTACAGATTCTAATGTCTCTTGTGACTTTAGATACGACAGCTTCACCAAGATCATCATCCCACTTGTTGGTGGAGAATGTTGCCGGTGTATTAGTAAGGTTCACAGCCCCATCTGATAAGAAGTTACAGCTTTTTGCAGCAGAACATGGTGTGATTCCCTTTCTCATAAAACTGCTTTCGAGTGAGTCATCTCTCGCTAAATGCAGAGCTGCTAACTCACTAGCTCAATTATCACAGAACACACCGTCTCTTAGAAAGAATAAAAAGGCAATGTGGTTCTGCGTTCGTCCACCTGCTGATACTTTCTGTGGAGTTCACAATGGTTTCTGTATCATCAAGACCACATTCTGCTTGGTCAAGGCCGGTGCATTGCCTCCGCTTGTCCAAATTCTACTAGAAGGCCAAGATGGGGATGCTGATGAAGCTGTGTTGAATGCACTTTCAACCCTGGTGCAGGATGAAATCTGGGAAAATGGAAGCCGTTGCATAGCACAGTGCTCCGGCGTTCCAGCCATTTTAAGAGCTCTGGGGTCAGGGAACCTGAATGCACAGGAGAAAGCGCTCTGGATGCTAGAGAGAGTTTTCAGAATTGAAGAATATAGAGTAGAATATGGCGAATCCGCGCAGGTCCTGCTCATTGATCTAGCTCAGAATGGTGATCCTAGATTGAGATCAGCCACTGCAAAGCTGCTGGCTCAACTAGAACTCTTGCAACCTCAGTCAAGTTACTTCTGAGACCTATCATTTCTGTAGCTCCCTTTGTTTCTCTGGTCAGTGGGTTTGCATTTGTGATTTCCTTTACAGATTGTAATTACTATACCAGACAGTCCTTCATCTTCCATCACTTAATTTTTTTTTCTTTTTGTTTATTGGAAGTGAAACAGTTCTTTTTTAGTTAACAAATAATTAAAAAGGTTTCTTCTTTGATTAACTTTTTGTATATGTATTAATGAATTATCCTTATGGAGTAAATTCTCTGTTATATTCAGATTCTATTTATCTTTATCTTCCTATTTTAGACTCAAATATGAAACTAAGTCCGTTGGTGATTGCAGGATGTAGCCTTGGTGACCGGGTGACTGACACTATTTTAAAAATTGAACCGGAAATAGAACCATTTCAGACACTACTTCATTGTTCAACCGTTCAAGCTCCCATTCCAACCGATTATTTTTTTAAAGATAGTTGCTATCAACTCTTAATTTTTTTTAAAGGTCAAATTTGCCACTCAAATTGGGATCATATATGGATTAAGCATCATTATATTTTTTTTTACTTAAATTTGTCAAAGAACATTAAAATTCAGACCGAATTTATTTACCACTAGTCTTATTTTATTAACCGGTTGTGCAAGATATTTTAATGAAATAACCGGGTTTTTAAAAAAAAATTGAAATAACCCGCTTTTTTTTTCCAGCCAAAATATAGGAGGGTTTTAGAATCGACTATCTCCGGAAATCGGCGGTGAGCTAAATATCAACCCGCTTCCGTCCCTCCGTTACTCACCTCACCGGCGCTGCGTCCGCCTTACGACCAGCAGGCAGCAGCACCTCCGTCCCACCGTCGTTCAACTCACCAATTTCCGATTCGCAGCTCCAGCTCGCTGGCTCGGGGCCTCCGGCTGCGCGTCCGTCCCTCACCTCACTGGCGGAGGGAGCGTCCACCTCACGACCAACAGGCAGAAGCAAGCAAGCGACCCGCTCCGTCCCTGAACTTATCGATTTCCGATCCGCAGCTCCAGCTCGCCTGCGCGTCCACCGTTCCGGGCCTCTGGCCTCTCCTGCTTTAAGGTAATTATTTTAGGCTGGGTGATGCTTCGGTCTTTATCTGAACTAATGAAACGGTAGAATTTGCAGTACCAATGTGGGTTTCTGCGCCGCCGCGTATATTTCCTGGATTCGCCAATGTCGATGTGGGTTTCTACTCCACAACAGAAGTTGTCGTTTTATCGACGCCGCCGCCGCCGCCGCCCTCCCATCGGTCGTGACGGGACTTCTCTGTTTGCCTTCGGCTGATCAGTTTATTCATGCTTTCTATCAAGATTTTTCCCGTGTCTGCTCAATTGTGTCTTTCCGGCATTGAATTGGCTGCTGCGTTCGTTGACAGGTACGAATTTGTCTCACAGTCAGAGTTCTTAATTATAACCCTCTTGTTGCCTGAATTGCCTTATGTATCTGGTTTTCTGGATGGCCGCCTGTGATACCTACTATCTTTTCTCTCTGTTGTTCACATCAACCATCCCATTTAGTTATATAGCTCTGATTTCAAACAACATTATTTGCTGTTCTAGGCTTCTAGATGTTTTCTTGATCTGTTTCTTCATTATTGACTTCATTTTAATTGTAAAATTTCAACATTATCTTCACGTCTTTCAGAGTAAGCTTTTCAGATGTTCTGAATGTTTTGGGGTCATGAAAAGGTCTTTGGGGTGCTTAACCCAAGTGAGTGATCCTGTGGCATCATCTGCATTCTTCTCCAAGCTCTTATCAAAATGCAATGCCAACAAATGGATAGCACAGGGGAAACAAATACATGCTCAGTTGGTTAATCTGGGTTCAGCTCAAGATTCTAAATTGAGAAGTTATTTAGTCAATTTGTATGGGAAATGCCAGTTTTTTAGGTATGCACGGAAGCTGGTTGATGGAAGTCCTGAACCGGATTTGGTCTCTTGGTCTGCTTTGGTTTCAGGGTATGCCCAGAATGGCCTTGGTGCTGAGGCCATTTCAGCATTCCGTGAGATGCATATGTTGGGTGTTAAGTCCAATGACTTCACTTTTCCCAGTGTGATTAAAGCCTGTACTCTTACAAATGATTTGGAGCTAGGCAGGCGAGTCCATGGGATAGTGGTGGTGACAGGGTTTGACTTGGATGAATTTGTTGCAAATACTTTGGTTGTTATGTATGCCAAGACTGGGGAGTTTGCCGATGCAAGGAGGCTTTTCGATGCAATACCTGAAAGAAGTGTTGTCTCATGGAATGCTTTATTTTCTTGTTATGTTCAGAGTGACTATTTTGAGGAAGCAGCGAAGTTGTTTCATGATATGGTATCCTGCGGTATAAAGCCTAATGAGTTTAGTCTGTCCAGTATGATAAATGCTTGCACAGGATTGAGGGATAGTGGTCTAGGAAGGAAAATTCATGGATGTTTGATAAAGCTTGGTTATGGTTTCGATCCTTTTTCAATGAATGCTCTTGTTGACATGTATGCAAAGGTCACCAGTCTCGAGGATGCTTTTCTTGTTTTTCGTGAGATTGCAGTACCTGATATTGTTTCTTGGAATGCTGTTATTGCTGGCTGTGTGCTCCATGAGAGCCATGATTTGACAATAAAATTATTTAGGCAAATGAAGATGTCTAGGGTGCAGCCTAATATGTTTACTTTATCAAGTGTCCTTAAAGCTTGTGCTGGAACTGGGATTAAAGATTTGGGTCAACAGTTGCACGCTTGCTTAATTAAGATGAACATTGGATTCGATTCTTTTATTAATGTTGGTCTCATAGATATGTATTGTAAATGTGGTTCAGTGGATGCAGCAAAATTGATCTTTGAGTTGATGCTAGAAAAAGACTTGATTGCATGGAATGCTATGATGTCTGGACTCTCACAAAACAGTGAAGATATGGAAGCTGTTATGCTTTTTCCGTTGATGTGCAAAAGGGTAGCCGGATTCAATCAGACAACTTTATCTACAGTCTTGAAATCCATTGCTTGTTTGCAAGCTTCCTTTCTATGCAAACAAGTTCACGCAGTCTCTCAGAAAGTGGGTTACACTTCTGATTCTTATGTTGTGAATAGTCTGATTGATGCATATGGGAAATGTGGACTTGTTGAAGATGCAACAAGAATTTTCAGAGAACATCATGCCCGAGACTTGGTGTCTTTTACATCTATGATTACAACGTATGCACAGGATGGACAAGGGGAAGAAGCATTAAAGCTTTATCTGGAGATGCAGGGAAAGGAAATAAAGCCAGACCCATTTGTTTGTAGTTCACTTCTAAATGCATGTGCAAATCTATCAGCCTATGAACAAGGGAAACAAGTCCATGTTCATGTATTGAAGTTCGGTTTCATGTCTGATTCTTTTGCTGGAAATTCTCTTGTGAATATGTATGCAAAATGCGGAAGCATAGATGATGCAGGCCTTGCCTTTTTGGAGATTCCTGAGAGAGGAGTTGTCTCATGGTCCGCGATGATCGGTGGACTAGCTCAACATGGGCATGGGAAAGAGGCACTGAGACTATTCCAGGAGATGCTTAAAAGTGGTGTCTGTCCCAATAATATAACTTTAGTAAGCGTTCTCTGTGCTTGCAATCATGCAGGATTGGTAAGTGAAGCCAAACAGCACTTCAAAGGAATGAAAGAATCTTTTAAAGTGGAACCTATGCAAGAACATTATGCCTGCATGATTGATATTCTTGGCAGAGCGGGGGAACTAGAAGAGGCAATGGAACTTGTTAATTCAATGCCTTTTCGAGCAAATGGCTCAGTTTGGGGAGCACTTCTTGGTGCTGCTAGAATCCACAAGAATGTGGAGCTTGGCGAACGAGCTGCTGAAATGCTTTATGTTCTTGAGCCTGAGAAATCCAGTACTCATATCTTACTTGCCAACATCTATGCCTCTGTTGGCATGTGGAATAATGTGGCAGATGTAAGGAGGCTAATGAAAGATAGCAAGGTGAAGAAAGAACCTGGGATGAGTTGGATTGAGGTCAAGGATAAAGTGTACACCTTTATAGTAGGAGATAGAAGCCATGAGAGAAGCGAAGAAATATACGCGAAGCTTGATGAGCTGCGCGACCTTTTACACAAAGCTGGCTATGTTCCAATGGTGGAAATCGATCTCCATGATGTGGAACGCCATGAAAAGGAGCGACTTCTGTTTCTTCATAGCGAGAAGCTAGCTATGGCTTTTGGGCTGATTGCCACTCCCCCTGGAACCACCATCAGAGTGAAGAAAAATCTTAGAGTTTGTGTGGATTGCCATACTGCATTCAAGTTCATGTGTAAGGTAGTCTCTAGGGAAATCATTGTGAGAGATGTAAACAGGTTCCACCATTTTAAAGATGGTTCCTGTTCTTGTCGGGATTACTGGTAATGTGGTTTGTGTAGGGCAGTGATATTAGGTCATACAAATACCATTGACATACACAGTTTCTTCAGGGAACATTTCCCCCCTTTTTCTCCATTGTAAGATTTTTCATCAGATAGAGATGTTAACCTGAATTTACAGATTTATGGAGTTCAAAATTCAAATATAGTATACCTTTCTGTCAACAGAATGGAGTTTACGTTGTTTTTATAAATTCAACTGAGGTCAATTTTATCTTGTGTTGTTGATTTGGAATCTTCACCAGTAATAATCTTCTGTTTCATCTTGGTAATTCTTAGGGAGCTGAAGAGTTATGGTAAAGAAAACCCACTATTTGAATCTCTGCTATTTGGCCTTTTTGCTGAATTGACGGATATGGAGATTTTCTTATAGTATTAGTTTCACATTCTCATGCTTTTAGAATATGCTGCGCAGTTTGACGTGTGATAACAACTTAAGATACCCAATTATCAAAATCATGATCCTAAGTGACAGCCAAAGGGTGATCTCCGGCTGTCAAGTGATCTCCGATGACTGTAGTAGGGCAACTCCGTGCGAGAAGAGTAAGGCAAAAGACACTTTCGGGTGGAGTAAAGTCCGGAGGTCCCATAACTTTAATAATTGTCCTATTGGGTTACGAATATAACTTATTGTCCTCTTTAAGTCCTCTTTATTCACTTTTTACTCATTCGTTGACCTTCCGTCCATTTTTCGTTAAGTTTAACGGACCATTGGGAAAAATGATAATTTTCACTATTGAACTTTTCCTAAAAGCTCCATTTACACCCTAAGTTTTGAACATAATAATTAAATCACCCCAAACAATTTTAAAGTTTACAATTTTACCAAAACTTTTCAAACATTGCAAATAAACCCACCACCTTTCTACCCACATCCGGACAACCGCCGGATCGGCCACCCCGGCGCCGGATCAGCCACCCCGGCGCCGGATCAGCCGCCCCAGCCGCCGGACCGCAGCCCAAGGCGCCTTGGGCTGTCATTTCACGTGGAAGAGTTACGTAATGTTTCACGTGGACAATTATTCTTTGGAAAATCAAGTAGCGAGAATCGAACATGTGGTTAAGGAGTTGGAAGAGAAGATCATCTCACTGCATAACTACCGCAAACTTACAAGAGAGAAAGAGATGAATGGGAGATAGAGCGAGATAATGCACTTAAAGAAGTCAAGAGGCGAGGAGGAGTAAAGCGGAAGCTTCTTCAAGCACACATGTGCGTCGATTCTTCTCGAAATTTTCCTTCTCGAGAGATTGAGGAAGCAACTCGAACTTTGATCCCATGCGAGAAGATTGGAGAAGGAGGATACGGGAGTATATACAAGGCTCCCCTACGTCACACACAAGTGGCCATTAAGATCTTTGCACTCTAATAGCATGCAAGGCCCCTCTGAATTCCAACAAGAGGTGAGTTTCGTTTGGTTTTCAATCAGATTTTTCTGGTTACATATAGTAAGATTTTGTTGTAAATGATCACGTGCACTTTGTAATTGATGGATATTTTCCATGATTAAATTTGAGTGCCTTTGGTTGCGGTTGCAATGTTTACCGATTTTGCGATTACGGTATTTTAGCTACTAAATTTTGTAGGAAACTTTTAGTTGATAATATTTCTTTTTCAGTTCAACTAATACATGTTTTTGTGTTCTGTTTTCACAATGGTAAACTCCTTTCCTTTCTTTTTTGAAAGTCCCTTTGAAAGGTGAAAATGAATTTGAAGTTGTGGCATGATTTTGGGTTATTTTTGTTTCTTTGTAAGATTTTCATTTCTTCTTTTTCCTTTTTCGGAATGGTATTTGTAGGTTGATGTTTTAAGTAAAATGAGGCATCCAAATCTGGTTGCTCTTATTGGAGCCTGTCCTGAAGCATGGGCTCTAGTTTATGAATATCTACCAAATGGATCCTTTGGTGGTGGTGGCCATTTGTGCAAGGTGAGCAGTTAGCTCATCTAGCTTTAAGGTCTGCGAGATGAACCGGAGGAGCCACCAGATCTTGAGAGTGAAGTGTGGAGGATACTTGAGCCGATGAGGGCTTCATGCGGAGGTTGCTTATCATTCCGATTGGGTTACGAGGAGAGACTTCAACCTCCTTCATACTTCATCATCTATATTCCAGGTAACATGGCACAATTTACGTAAAAATATCAACTATCTTTGCATTATCATTCACATGGGCATATAATTCACATTTAACTAAACTTGGAATAAGATGAAGCAAAGTACGAAAATGTCGTTTCTTGCTGAAAAAAGTATCAACTGAATCAAGGTTGTTGAACTAATATGCAGGAAATCATGCAAGATCCTCACATAGCAAAGATGGATTCACATACGAGGCGAGGCGTTGAGAGGATGGCTGGGACGGTGGCCATGATGCTTCCCTATGACCAACCTTAAGCTTGTGCACTGCAATCTGGTTCCCAACCACGCTCTTCGCTCTGCAATTCAAGAATGGTTGCAACAACATTGAAAGGCGCCTTCCGGCGGCCTGGCTGCGTCCGGCGGCACAGGCTGCCGATCCGGCGCTGGGCTGCCGGTCCGGTGGCTCCGGGCTGCGCGTCCGTGCTTTGGGTGCGGTCCCGGCTGCGATCGGGCGTGCTGGGGCGGCTGATTCGGCGCCGGGTGGCCGATCCGGCGGTTGTCCGGATGTGGGTAGAAAGGTGGTGAGTTTATTTGCAATGTTTGAAAAGTTTTGGTAAAATTGTAAACTTTAAAATTGTTTAGGGTGATTTAATTATTATGTTCAAAACTTATGGTGTAAATGGAGCTTTTAGGAAAAGTTCGGTAGTTAAAATTATCATTTTTCCCAATGGTCCGTTAAACTTAACGGCAAAAATGGACGGAAGGACCACGAATGAGTACAAAGTTAAAAAGAGGACTTAAAGAGGACAAAAGTTAAAATGGGACCTCAATAGGACAATAATTAAAGTTATGGGACCTCCGTGCACTTTACTCCTTTCAGGTGCAGAGAGAGAAGAGAGGTGTGGGTGTGTAGTAATCACCTTATTTGAGGCAGGCACCACCCAATATATAGGGTGGTGCTAGGTCCCGTTGCGGGGCCTTAAACGCTGGAGAATCTCCATAAATGTGCCCATAATTGGGATGACGGCGTATTAATGGTGCAATAACAGTGGAGTTATTGCGGAGTTACTCCCTCTCCTTTGGCTTAATGCCATAATTAGTGTAACGGTTGTTTTGAGGGAGGCAGCAAACGTTTCATGGCTAACGGATCTATACGGGGCGCCCTTACTGGTAAGAGGGGCTCTCCGTAATTACGAGGCCGGCTGTGGTGGGCGCAGCCCATATGGCGTTTGCATTTGACAATACAGCCGTATGGGCTGGCCCATATATATCAGTATGTCCTCCTCCCACAGCGGAGGATGGGTTGGGCCCCTGTGCTCCGTTTTGGAAGGAAACATCACGATAGATGTTGGGCCCTAGTGGCATTGTGCCGTTTTGGAGGCTAATTGGGAAGAGCCCAGAGCCGTCCCCAATGTTGGCCCAATTTTTGGCCCAATACCATTTGTGCGCGGTTTGCAAAGCACTTTTCAAAATTTGCGCTTTTGCGCCGTTTGTAATTATGGGGAAGTCATTTCACCTCCCATCGGCCTCTATTTATACGTCAACCCATGTGGGGTGTCGGTTTCAATTCTTGCTTTCCTTGCTCTTGCGCTTGATTTCCTTTTCACTTCTAGTTTCCATTTTCGGCAATTACCGAAGGATTTCCCGGCGAGATTCAAGAACCCAACCGCTGAAACTTTCATTTTCGTCTCCGGCGTATTAATCAGTAAGTGGTATCCCTTTTAATTTTTGTTTTTTCGTCGCGACAGTGTCGCGAGTGAGGCGTCGTCGCGCCACTGCCCGGGTTCTTGGGTCTAGGGTTTAATTTTTAAATTTGTGGTTTATTTCGTATATGGCTCCCAAGAATCCAAGCAAGCCCGGCGTTGGCCCCGATGTCGGGAGGTTTGGCCCCGAATCGCACTGTCGGAGAAGAAGATGGCAGATATTTGCCGAACCACCATGTTTATACAAGGGTGGTCTGTGGGCTTTCTCGACCGATGTGTTGAGAAAGGCGGGGTTGGGTTTGAGCGACGAGGCCATTAGGAACAAACCATGGTCGTCTTGAAGCCCAATTTAAAGCCGGATTGAGGCTCCCCTTTGTTCCCTGCTGCTGCAATTATGCGAGGGATGGGGTGTTTGCCCTGGGCAACTGGCCCCGAACGTGTTTACCACCGTAAACGCGTTTGTGGTGGCCTGCCACTTGGCGAAGACGGTGGTGTTGCCGGAGACCTTCTTGCAATTTTACACCCTGAAGAGGCCGGTCGGGCAGCCCTTCTATCAATTGACCCCGAGGAGGTGAAGGTGGGCAACAAAATGGTGAAGATCGGGGTCTTCGCCGAAACTACCGGCTCGTGGGGGAGCTGGAAGAACAACTTCTTTTTCATCCTCAAGGAGGACAGCTGGGGGTTCCCTGCGTACTTCATCAAGGAGAAGGACGCAAGGGTGTCTGTGAAGCCCTCTTTGTGGGCGGGTAGCGAGGGGAAGAAAGCCCTCGACGCCCTGTGCGAGTGGGTCCGCGATGTGGAGAGGTTGGAGGAGTGTAAGGGTGGGTTTCCCTTTACTCTATCCAGCCTGGACGAAGTGGTCTTGCGGAGGGTAGGGATCAGCAGGGCCCATCGTCTTCCGAGCCACGCCGATGCTTTAAAGAACTGGATGGAGGGCCTGGACGGAGACCTCATCGAGCGCTTCGAAGGCGCTTTCAGCAACCCCCATTGTCTGTTTCGTACCCTTTTCTGCTTTTTTGTTTCTGTGTTTGCGCATTTTGAATGCTACTAGTACCTGACCTTGCGTTTTGTTTCAGCCAAGATGTCACATCCCAGCGTCCTCTTTGCCAAGAAGCAAGACTTGAGGGAAGCCCTCAAAATAAAAATGGACGAGGAGGTACGCGCGGAGCCCGTTCAGAAGGCTATCGAGGGGCCGGTTGCTGGGTCCTCGAAGAGTGGAGAGGTCCAAGGTGAAAAGACCTTGGTGACGGTGGCTCAGCCAGTCAGTGTGGCTGGCCCCGTTGTCATCGAGGATCTCTCAGAGGATTCCGAGGAGGAAAACCTTCGGAGGAAACGCCCCGAATCGCAGTGTATCACTCTTGCCACCCCTCGGTGTTTGGTGAACTTCTCTCTTATTTTGTATTCTAATACTCCATTTAACTTTGCAGCGGCAAAGGGCTTGGAAGTGTCTTGACAGCAGCCCGAGCGCCGCTAAAGACAAAGGGAAGGGACCGGCCCTTGAGGAGCCTCCCAGAGCCCGCACGAAGGGCAAAGGAGCATGTGGGGCTCTTGGCAGATGCCCGAAGGGCTGTTGTGGCCCTCGAGTGTACGTGAAGAGGCCTTCGAGGATCCCGAAGACCCTCCAGGCATAGACCCTTTTCGAGCCCCAACTGCTCGAGGATTATCGGCGGGAGCTGCGGGAAAAATCCTTTAAACGCAAGGGCTTGGCCCTGGTGCAGGCCTGGGACCCCGTGATGAGGGTGACTCGCGACGAGTCAGTGCTCCTCGGGGAGAGGGAGGTGAGGTTGAAAGTTGCGGAAGGGCTCCCGCTTCCCCGTGACCAACATTTTTTGAAGTATACGTCCTCGGGGCCCGTAGATATTGCGAAGGATATCTGCCAGGGCCTTACTCGAGTAAGCTACTGTCCTCGATTCCCTTATTTACTTTTTGTCAGCGTACTTTTACTTATACGTTCTACACTTTCAATTTGTAGGAGATCTGTCTTGGCTCAATGCACAGTGGCCAAAATTGAGGACTTGGAATCCCAGTGAGGAGCCTCGAGGCCAAAGCAAAGGACTCAGGAGGTGGAGAGCCTAAAGAAGGCCCTGGTTGAGAAGGAGGTCGCGCTGGCTTTCTCTTAGAAAGAGGAGGCCAACTGCTGAAGGCTATGGGTGTCCTTGGCCGACACTGAAAGCCGCCATGACGGATGGGAAGAAGCACGAGGCCCTCTTCCTCGCCGAGCACCACGCGAAGAAAGAGCTCGAGACCGAGATGGAGCAAGTGCTCGGGAGTGCCAGAGGATGGAGGCCCAGGCTGAAGCGAAGTATAAGCTCATCGAGGAGCTGTCCTTGAGGGCAAGGCAAGGCCGAAGATGCAGGCCTCGAAGACTGCACCAAAACCCTTAATGAGGTGGTGGGCTCCAGTGTGGCTGACCATATAGCCTTCGTACAACTAGAAGACCAAATTGGTCTGAAGTTGTATGGTGGTGAAAGTGTTCAGCCACCTGTTTTTGTAAAGCCCATCGCTGAGAGGACTGCTCGAATGGGCAGGGCCTTCGAAGTGTTGACCAACAATTTGGTCGATGCTCAGGCCATGGAGGGGGTCCGCTACGCTGAAGGGTTCCTTCGCTGCCGCCACCAAGTGGAGGCCATGCTTGGGAATGCAACTAGATCCCTCGAAGCAACCTAGGTTGAAGAGCCAGCCCAAGCAAAGACTGTTCGAGTGGGGTAGGACGGGGAAGAAATTAGGGCGGGGTATCCTTATGATATTCTCGCCGGGGCATGTAGCAGATGCCCTGTTGTACCCCAAACGATGAGACCCCAAGTGATTTTAGGATTTGAGTTGTAACTAAAGTTTTGCAATTTTTATAAAGCGGTGGACAATTTTTGTAGCCTTCATTGTTTTTTTACTTGTCGTATGAATCCGCTTGCACAACGCGTGGACGTCATATTTTGTTTGCATTGCGTAAGTGTTGCTCGAATACTAAAGTCTGTTATTCGACGCATGTTGCTCGAATACTAAAGTGTTTAAAGCGTTTCAACTTTTCGAGGTTTTACTCGCAATTGATTTTTGTCATTACCTAATGAAGCAATGGACATTGTTTGTGGAGTCATTGCGTGTCAATATTGCCTGCATAATGCCAAGACTTTGAAGATTGTTTTGTAACACTCATCGCCTTTTAATCAATAGTGATTGTACAACGAGAAGAGTTTGAATATCTTTGGCAATATATTTAAAGAAGAATACAGGACTCAAACGTAATAAGACCTCAAGTCGTCGACGTGATAGTCGTTTTTTAGCCTTTTGCCTTGATGGTCCTTTAATTTGTAGACGCCTCCCCGTTCCTTACTGTGCACGACGTAGGGTCCTGCCCATCTGGAACGAAGGGCGCCATGGCCAGGGTTACGACCTGACAGCTCTGCCCTTAGCAAAACCATACCGCCCACGTAGATCTGTTTTGCTCGAACTTTAGCATTGTGGTCGAGGTTTGCTCTTTGCCGCAAGGCCATAAGCCTGAGTCTGGCACCTTCGTGGAGCTCTTCGACGAGGTCCAGACGTGCTCGAAGCCCGCTCTCATTATGAGGGGTGTCATAATATAGTGTTCGGATTGTTGGTATAGAGACTTCGATTGGGAGCAAGGCATCAACGCCGTAGACCAAGGAGAAAGGAGTCTCCCCCGTAGGTCCTCGCGTGATTGTTCGATAATCCCAGAGGACGCTGGGTAGCGCCTCGACCTATTTTCCTTTATTGTCATCGAGGCACTTTTTCAGGCCCTCTTTGATTGTGCGATTTGTGACCTCTACTTGGCCATTTGACTGTGGGTGTGCTACAGGGGCGTAGAGCATTTGTATATTCATCTTAATGGCCCAATCCTTGAGTGTTTTGCTCGCGAATTGTGTCCCATTATCTGTGATTATGGCCTTCGGTGCGCCGTATCGTGCTACGAGGTCGTGCCAGAGGAAGCGTATGACTTTGGTCGTTGTTATTTTCTTGAGTGGTCGGACCTCGACTCACTTGGTGAAGTAGTCGACAACCACTATACGAATTTGAACTGCCCTTTGGCTTTAGGCATTGGCCCGATTAGATCGAGGCCCCACAACGCGAAGGGTATAGGGTACGTCTCCGTAACCGCTTCGTTTGCAGGCTGCCGCTGGATGCGAGAGTTGAGTTGGCACTTATGGCACGTTCGCACCAAATCATGCGCGTCTTTCCTCAAAGTTGGCCAATAATAACCGAGGCGCAAGCATTTGTGCGCTAGCGCATCGGAGCCAATGTGTGCTCCGCAAACTCCTGAGTGGACTTCGTTCAGGATGAGTTTGGAATCATCGGGCCAATACACCGTTGCAAAGGAGCAGAATATCCTTTACGCCATAACGTACCATCTATGATGACATGGCGGGTTTTGCGTCCTTACTTTCTTTTGTAACGCTGGTGGGCCTCGATTGCACCGGTTTGGAGATCTTGGAGGATTGGGTGCCTCCAATCAGCTGCTACGTTGGCATCGATTGCATGAATTATATTTATCGAAGGTTGTGCTAAGGTTTCAAGGATTGCATCCATCCGCCTTAGACAACCCGTCACCATGATGTTTTGATCCCGTGGGATCTTATTAATATTCAGCTGTTCGAATTGCCCTTGTAAGCTTTTGACAAGGCGCAAGTACCTCGAGAGTACTGGATCCTTGCAATCATTGGTCCCCGTAACCTGGCTTACGACGAGCTGTGAGTCACTGTGTACAGTTAGACGTCGCAAACCAGCTTTCAGGGCAGTCTTGAGACCCGCTACGAGTGCCTCGTATTCTGCCACATTGTTTGTGACGGGGAACTGGAAAGCTACTCGTAAGCTGGCCTCCATGCCGTGTGGGCCCTTGATATGAACGCCCCCTCCTGGGCGATCAGCATTGGATGAACCATCCACGAACATGTCCCACTCGGGAGGCTCCAACTCCGCTGGTGGGTCCCTCGAATGACCATGCTCAAGGGGATAAATGGAAAGCTCGGCCATGAAATCCGCCAAAGCTTGTGCCTTTATGGCTCGTCGAGGTTCAAACTTGATGTCATATTCCCCGAGCTCGATGCACCAACGGGCTAAACGACCACTATGTTCTGGTCTGTTTAGGATGTCCCGTATTGGTAGGTCCGTTCTAACAATGATCGTGTGGGCTTGGAAATATGCTCGTAATTTCTGACAGCCACGATCAAAGCGTAGATCGTTTTTGAAGGGGAGGGTAGTTAACCTCAGCCCTCGTAGCGTGTGGCTTGTGTAATAGACGGGCCACTGTTGCGGGCCTTCCTCTTTAACGAGCACTGCAGAGACAGTGCTGTTCGAAGTGGAGAGGTAGATGACGAGTTCGTCCCCTGGTTGCGGGCATTTCAGTGTTGGCAAATCGGAGAGGTGTTTCTTGATTTGCTCGAAGGCTTCTTGGCATTCCGGTGTCCAAGCGAACGCCTTTTTCATGCGAAGCTGTTCGAAGAACGGCTTACACTTGTCTCCCAATTTGGAAATGAATCGTCCCAAGGCAACAATTCTTCCCGTAAGTTGTTGGATTTCCTTAATGTTCCTTGGTGGTGCCATATCCGTGATGGCTGATATTTTCTTAAGGTTGGCGTCGATTCCCCTTTCGGAGATCATGTACCCCAGGAATTTCCCGGCTCCAACGAAGAAAGAGCACTTAGCTGGATTGAGCCTCATATTATATCGTCGGAACGACTTGAAAGTTTCGGCCAGGTCCTGAAGGTGGTCTTCGAATGTCATACTTTTCACAATGACATCGTCGACGTACGCTTCAAGGTTACGGCCCATTTGGTGGGCAAAGACCTTGTTCATTAGACGTTGGTAGGTGGCTCCAGCGTTTTTGAGCCCAAAAGCATTCGTACGTAGTAATATACGTCATCGCCCGTTGTGAACGCCGTTTTGAAAGCGTCCTCAGGATCCATGTAGATTTGGTGGTAACCACTCTTAGCGTCCATGAAAGACAAGTACTTGTATTTGGAAGTGGCGTCCACGAGTTGGTCGATGACAGGTAACGGGTAGGGGTCCTTTGGACAATGCCTATTGACGCCCGTGAAATCGACACACATACGAAGTTCACCATTAGTTTTGTCAGCTAAAACTATGTTAGCGAGCCACTCGGAGTACTGAATTTCTTTTATTATTCCAGCGTCGAGGAGTTTAGAAACCTCCTCTTTTACAAACTTCTTTTTCGAGGGGGCCATACCCTTTTTCTTTTGCTTAACCGGCTTTGAATCCGGGAATACATTAAGTTTGTGGGTGATGACGCTAGGATCGACGCCCGGCAGGTCCTTCAAGCTCCGTGCGAATACGTCAAGGTTTGCCTCGAGGAGGTGGATGAGGGCCATCTTCTCCTTTTGTTCAAGGTTTTTGCCAACCTTAAATTTCTTGCACAGGAACGCGTCGATCTCTTGTCACGCCATCGAGGCGTGGCCTGTCGTCGGGTTCCGCGGGATCCTCGATCTCCCTCGAGGCTCGTGGATCAACCGTAGAGCTCAAAGAGGCCACGTAGTTTGTCCTTGCTATTCGCTGGTCGATGTAGATGTTTGCGTCCCCACGAGGTGTTGCAAATGTGACCGTGAGAGAGCGGATGTCGCACCTCATGTGGAATTCGACCTGGCTTGGCCGACCAACAATGGCGTTGTACGTCGAAGGGACTTGAGCACCAAAACTCCGTCATAATGGAGTGACAATCAACCGTGCCAAACCGTGTGTCCCCAATTAACATGAGGGCGGGTTGGCGACCCCTATTGTTGGGACAATGTCCCTGCCGATGCCGAAGGTAGGGCCGGAGCTTCTTCTTATAGCGGACATGTGTACCCCGAGTTTATCGAGCATGTCCTTGAAAATGATACTAGTGTTTGCACCAGTGTCGATGTACACCCTGTTGGTGTCGTAACCCGCAATCCTTGCTGTGATAAGTAGCGGATCGGAGTGTGGAACGACAACCTTTGTCCGTTGGGCGATAGATGACGGTCTCCTCGAGGTGATCGATCTGCAAGATTTCCATTGCATATCGTTTTCTGGAAGAGGCGCCTTCGGACTTGGTGAGCATGTGAATGATGCCCGCTGGTGGTGGTGGCGGCAAGTTTTGTCTCCGAGGGCTGTTGTGTCGACGACGCGTCTTTTCGCGGTCGTCGCTGTCGTCGTCCCTCTTGCGGCCTTTGGGGAATTCCTTGCAGGGGGAAGAGGAATCGGACAGGAATTCCTTGAGCTTACCCTGCTCAATCATCTCAGAGATGAGATTCCTGAGCTGGAAGCACGCCTCCGTGTCGTGGCCACGGTCCTTGTGGTAGAGGCAGTACTTGTCAAACCCCCTCGTGTTCTTATGCTGGATAGGCTGAGGCCACTTGGGGACCTTATTCTGCTTCTCCAACATTAGAAGAATGTTCATGCGGGTGTCACGAAGTGCGGGGTGGTGGTCGGAGGTCCTCGGACCAACGTTCGAGGACCAGTACCTCGAAGAAGCGGCACTTTGTCGAACTTCTTGTTGCGGTCGCTTGTGGGGGCCTGTTGTAAGGCTTATTCATCTCCTCGGAATTCATGAATCGAGTGGCCCGATCGATGAACTCACCCATCGTTGTGACGGGATTTTCATTAATGTTGTATGCGAGCCTTGACTCGCGTTGAAGGCCTTGAGTTACGGCCAGGAGCTGCATGTCCGAGGAAAGACCACGACTTGGACGGCTTCTGCCTGAAACCGTCGGATGTAATCACAGAGTGGTTCCTCCCTTTGCTGTTTCACTCTTAGCAAGTGTTGGACAGTCTTGGGGGGAGGTCGAGCTCCCATGAAGTGGCGCAGGAACGATGAGGCGAGATCCTTAAAGCATTTAAAATTATGGCCTCGTAGCATTCCAAACCACGTTGAAGCAGCCCCTTTCAGGGTGGAGCTGAAAGCTTTGCAGAGTATGGGGTCAGAGGCGCGAGCCATCTCCATTTGGGAGATGTAACGTCGTAGATGGTCGACGGGGTCTGTCGTCGCGTCGTAGCTTTCGATGACTGGCATTCGAAAGCTGGCCGGGGCCTGGACGGCGATGACGTCCTCTGTGAAGGGTTGGGTGAGGAGAACCTCGATGTCGTCGAGGACCAGGTTTGGCGTCTTAACCTGTTCCTCGACCACGTTGATTCGTCGGAGGAGGTCGTCGACATCAAGGTTCCCAGCAGATGGGTTTTGATTCGGGATTGTTCATCCCGGTCGTTGTGAGGCGGGAGGCGAGCAGCCTGCATTTCGGCCTTGATGGTTTGCACCATGAAGGCTTTCATTTCATTGAGCATGCTCTTTGGAGCAGCGCTATCTCGAGCGGGATCGACGATGACTTGCTGGGGGTCGCCGAGGTCCCGGCCGAGGTATGTCGAGTAGCCGCTTGCGGTTGTGGAGGCTTTGCACCTGGCGTGTCGATGTGAGGAAGTGGCGGGATTGCCACCAACTGGGAGTTGTGGGGCTGTTGCGTCCCCGTTGCACCACCAGCAGGGAGTGGTGGAGGCACATCGGAGGAGCTGGAAGCAGCATCCTCAACATGCACACCGTTGTGAGTCCTTCTTGTTTTCGCCATGAAAACGGTTAGGGGAGAAAAAAGTTGAGTAGAAAAGGAAAAACGGCTTGTTTTTCGTTTCCCACAGACGGCGCCAAATTGATAGCCAAGGGGTGATCTCCGGCTGTCAAGTGATCTCCGATGACTGTAGTAGGGCAACTCCGGTACCTGAGAAGAGTAAGACAAAGGACACTTTCAGGTGCAGAGAGAGAAGAGAGGTGTGGGTGTGTAGTAATCACCTTATTTGAGGCAGGCACCACCCAATATATAGGGTGGTGCTAGGTCACGGTGCGGGGCCTTAAACGCTGGAGAATCTCCCTAAATGTGCCCATAATTGGGATGGCGGCGTATTAATGGTGCAATAACGGTGGAGTTATTGCGGAGTTACTCCCTCTCCTTTGGCTTAATGCCATAATTAGTGTAACGGTTGTTTTGAGGAGGCAGCAAAGCGTTTCATGGCTAACGGATCTATACCGGTGTGGGGCGCAACCCATATGGCTGTAAGAGGGCTCTCGTAATTACGAGGAATTTCTTATAGAAAGCTGTTGGCATGTGGTGGCGCAGCCCATATGGCGTTTGCATTTGACAATACAACCATATGGGCTGGCCCATATATATCACCAACTTTCCTCGGGATCTTGTTGCACCAACATGTTGGAATTTGATGAGGTGCCGAGAGCTTCCCTGTAATCATCTACGAAAGTTGTCTGACTGCGAAGACGCCATCCGCTACCGGACTCCACCTCTATGAGTCTGAGTTGTATTGTCTTGGAGAAAATCTCTGCAGAATAGTCAACAACTGTTGGTAGTCACATTCCACCCTACCACTCAAAGGATTCCTCCAACCCAACTCCACTCCCTCTCTTCCCACCTATAATCTTGTCAAACACCGAGCTATTCTAATGTAAGTCCAACTCATACAACCTCTTGAATCTGCTCTTCAACGACCCCTCACCTACCCACTCATCCTCCCAGAATTTAGAATGAGACCCATCTCCCACCACCCTTTTAACCAGATTCTTGAATTCATTATCCATCCCCTCCATTTCTCTATCCGCCTTCCTAGTCCCCTTCCAGACGCTCCAATCCACCATATGCCCTCCCATCTGTAAAGAACCTGGCACTGCCCTATTCACGCTAGCCACCACCCTCGCTCACAAACGATCTTCTTCTAATAACCACCTCCACTTCCACTTTTCTAAAAAAGCTAAATTCTTCCCTTTCAAACTACTCACGCTCAAACCCTCAGCTTCACTATCTCCAAATATTCTTTCAATCTTAGCCCATATAAGCTTTCTACCCTCCCAAAAGCCCCCCAGAAAAATTTATTTCTCAAACACTCAAATCTTTTTACCATTCCAGCGGGGCACGAAACACAGACATGTGATACAAGCATAAACTTCCAAGTACCAAATTCATCAAAGTTAGATGGCCGCCAATGGATAGGGATTTAGCTTTCCAGCTAGAGAGGCAATTCTCAAGTTTTTCGTCCACCCCATCCTAGCTCTTTTTGCGACTCATATTTAGACCGACCAGAAGGCTCAAATAAGTAAATGGAAGAACGACCGAGGAACAACCCATTATCCGGGCAACTTTGTTTTTCTCATCTAAGCCAAACCCTACTTCGAACAACCTGCTATTCTTTAAGCTGATTTTTAGACCCGAAACCATTTCGAAACATTGGAGAAGACTCATCAGGGATCTTGCATTATCAACCGATCACTCACCGCAGAACACCGCGTCATCTGCAAATTGGAGATGGGAAAGATTGACTGCTTCAATCCAAACCCGTAGAGGCCGGAAAATGCCTTGCAAAACGGCTTCCTCCATCATGATGTTTTTAACACTTCCGTAGCCAGGATGAAAAGAAAGGGGGAAAGGAGGTTCCCTTGTCGAAGGCCTCGCTTCATTCGGCATTTTGCGATCGGGTTACCATTCACAAGGATGGACACCTTTGTTGAACTTAGGCACCCATGCATCCACCTTCGCCATTTGGCCCCAAAGTCCATTTGGGCCACAACGTTATAATCTTTTTCCATGTTTTGGATAGTTCTCTCTTTTGCTTTAGTGATAAATGTGGTTCTCAGTTCAAAAGTCCCTCTTTGGTAGATCTCGAATTTATTGATAATTGGAATACTCCAGTTTTCCAGATTTTATTCAACTTCCTCAATCCCAACAAAATTGAATACATTTTTCTTTTTTAGGCCGTCACAGCAAAACCGATACACTTCCTTTTATCCCTTTTCCAACCAAGAACGCATTTTTTCTACTATATTTGTGAGCCAGATGGGGAAGATGGTATTCACAGATCCAACATTTGAAAGAGAATTAAGATAAATATATAACAATGTCAAGTTTCGTTTTGGCATGTATCCTACTAACTACCATCAAAATACGATCAATTAGATAAAAGAGGGAGGAAGCTAACAGCTTGTATAGTGACATGTCTTGGTACCGATTCTAAATCCTAAAACATGTTAAATGCCAAGTCTCTCCAATTCATTCTCCCATTAACCAAATGCGGCCCTCATCAATTGCTCCACCACCCTAGGAGGGCTTTCAGCGTCAAGTACAGCCGGTGCCTTCATATTAAGTCAGTGCTCTAGAATTGAGGGCGATGTTGATAAGCTTTCTTGTCCGTCTCATAGTAATGATGTGGAAACCACTTTTAGCACATCTAAAGCTGTGAGAAAGGAGTCTGGAAACATAATTCCAGAGAAAGTTCTGATATTCTCACAGTTTCTTGAGCATATACATGTTATTGAGCAACAGGTAATTTTCTTGTTTGAGAAATATGAGGCATCCTGGTTTCCTTGTAAAGAATCATTCTTACTTAAGCTACGACCTTGATTTGGATAGTTAACCATTAGCGGCATCGAGTTTGCTGGAATGTACAGCCCCATGCATGCATGCTGCTAACAAGGTAACTATCTTACTCGTCCCATTCATGTGGAGACTCTAGCTATGCGCGGAACCATCGAGGAACAAATGATAGAACTCCTGGAGGTGCAGTCATTCTTTCTTTCTGCTTTCTGCTGCTTAATTTTAGTGATAACACAAGCACGTATCATAACATCGGTTAGTTATTCTGCCTTGTTCCAGAATTCTGTCGAATGTACAAGTTTCGTCAAAGAAACATCTCAGGAGACTGATCAGGACAGAACAAGGACATGTAGCTAGGACACTGCATGCATGATTTTGCTGAGAGCAATTACCTGGCTCGGCTAAGTGCCGTACAGACGAACTCTAAGGACAAATCTGGTCAGGATTAAGCAATTGGCTGAAGCTTGCATGTAACTTTAATCGTAAGGTTTAAATTACAGTACTGGCCATTGTAATTCATTCTCTGCCAATCGCATCATCATAATGCACCTTATTCTCAACTAAATTTGAGTTAGGTGACATGATGTTTATAGTGTTAATTAATTTGTGTTAATTAATTATTCAAAATTAGTTCACGCTATAAATTCACGCAAAATGTATTGTAGTTATACCTAGTACGTTGCAGGCATTTGTAATCACTTTCTCCATTGATTCATTCTATTCTGTCCACTTACCATTTTCTTCTTATGCATGTAAATCATTTATTTTCATCTGGAGGCATGTTTTCTTTCATTCTTTTTCCTTGGTCTCAAAATTCCTAGAAAATGGGAAACAAGAACAGGATTCCAAGCTGTCAATTATTCCAGCCATGAACTTGAAGCTCTATCAGAAAGCAAACATGTTTCATGTTCATGGAGGTATATATGTAGTGGTGACTGGATGGGAAGTAAACATATTCATTAGATGGTAGTCTTTCTGTTTTAACTTCCAGAATATGAAAAGTGATAGTTATATGTGTTTTTAAGCTTCCTCTTATATGTTTGGTTCTTCTTTACTAACTTTTTATTATGATCCTCTTCAGTCTGTTCCTGATAGTGTGTGATGAATGGAGGTTCTATAGTGAAGCTAGCTCCTGATTAGCTTACTTCTTTCATGAATTATGAGCCTCGCTGAATTGCTAAATGTTAAACTATGGCCGGATAAAAAATTTAGTGGTCAATTTGTGACAAGTTGAAAAGTTTAGGGATTTATAGGTACTTTTTTTGTCAAACTATGTAGGAGACTAGTTGGTCAAATCTTCAACATATCTTTGTCTTAGGTCAAATGTCTCAATTTTTTGGTGGGATATTAGGATACTTGCGTTTATCTTATTCAACTTTATCTCTCTCCTCTTTTACCGTCTCTTCCCTTAGCCATGACAAATTGTTTTTACAAAATTTACAACCCCCTAAGGTTTTCCAAAATTACAAAGCTAGGCCCCGTGTCACCGGCGAAACGGTGATGAACATCGGTCGACAGGAGGGACTCCCTTGTACGTTGAGTAGGATCATTCTCCGTCACAATTAAGGAGATAAGGATAGAATATCCAAATATCAGCGAATTAGGACAAAATTAATATCGAATATTTCAAAACTTGATTTAGGCAAGCATGCATGCAGCAACTGCTCCTGTTAATGAACTACTCTCTTAATAAGCAAATTACCTATTCTTCTTTTGAAACGATTTTACTTTTTCCCATTGCTCCTTAGTTAAGGGTGCCTTAGTCATCTTGATGCGTTTCTTCCTTTCAGCTTTCTCTTTCTTCTTTCTCGTATTCTCTGCAAGCTCCTCTTTCACGAGCTTCAAGAGCTCCTCAGGTACTGCTATGAACTTATTGGCTCGACTCGGACTAGCCTTGAGCTGCAAAATGAATATTCCAGATCAGGCCATCAATTGCACGCCCAGTTTTAATGTCAGAAGCCTGCAACGAAAAAAAAAGAAAAGAAAGAAGAAGAACGGTTAGAAAAAATATTATGTGGAAGAGATTCCAAAAACATGGATTTAAAAAATAAATAAACGAGAGCACTACGTACGAAGCGCTGCTCCTCCAGTTTTTTTGCTTGGCGGAGCAGCTCCTCTCTTTTAAGGAGGAGATTCTGCCTAGCCCTGAGAGTAGGAACGTGGTGGAAGAGGCGGTGACGGGTCGGAGGAGGAAGAGATGGCGTTGAAGGGTCATGAATATCCAAATATCGAATTAGGAAAAATTAATATCGAAAATTTCAAAACTTGATTTAGGCATGCATGCATGCAAAGCATGCCTGCTCTGTTAATGAACCGCTCTCTTAATAAGCAAATTACCTATTCTTCTAGAAACGATTTTACTTTTTCCCATTGCTCCTTAGTTAAGGGTGCCTTAGTCATCTTGATGCGTTTCTTCCTTTCAGCTTTCTCTTTCTTCTTTCTCATATTCTCAGCAAGCTCCTCTTTCTCGAGCTTCAAGAGCTCCTCAGGTACTGCTATGAACTTATTAGCCTGACTCAGACTAGCCTTCAGAGCTGCAAAATGAATATTCCAGATTGGGCCATCAATTGCACGCCCAATTTTAATGTCAGAAGCCTGCAACGAAAAAAAGAAAAGAAAGAAGAAGAACGGTTAGAAAAAATATTATGTGGAAGAGATTCCAAAAATATGGATTTAAAAATAAAGAAAGGAGAGCACTACGTACGAAGCGCTCCTCCTCCACTTTTGTTGCTTGGCGGAGCAACTCCTCTCTTTTAAGGAGGATATTCGCCTAGCCCCGAGAGTAGGAACGTGGTGGAAGAGGCGGTGACGGGTCGGAGGAGGAGGAGATGGCGTTGAAGGGTCATGAATATCCAAATATCAGCGAATTAGGACAAAATTAATATCGAATATTTCAAAACTTGATTTAAGCATGCATGCATGCAGCAACTGCTCCTGTTAATGAACTGCTCTCTTAATAATCAAATTACCTATTCTTCTTCAGAAACTGTTTTACTTTTTCCCATTTCTCCTCAGTTAAGGGTGCCTTAGTCATCTTGATGCGTTTCTTCCTTTCAGCTTTCTCTTTCTTCTTTCTCATATTCTCTGCAAGCTCCTCTTTCTCAAGCTTCAAGAGCTCCTCAAGTCTTGCTATGAACTTATTGGCACGACTCGGACTAGCCTTGAGCCGCAAAATTAATATTCCAGATCGGGCAATCAATTGCACGCCCATTTTTAATGTCGAAGCTGCAACGAAAAAAAAGAAAAGAAAGAATAAGAACGCTTCGATAAAATATTATGTGGAAGATATTCCAAAAACATGGATTTTAAAAAATAAATAAACGAGAGCACTACGTACGAAGGGCTGCTACTCAGCTTTGTTGCTTGGCGGAGCAGCTGCTCTCTTTTAAGGAGGAGATTCTGCCTAGCCCCGAGAGTAGGAACGTGGTGGAAGAAGAGGAAGGCGGTCACGGGTCGGAGGAGGAGGAGATGGCGTTGAAGGGTCATGAATATCCAAATATCAGGAAATTAGGACAAAATATGAAATATTTCAAAACTTGATTTAGGCATGCATGCATGCAGCAAGCCTCTGTTAATGAACAGCTCTCTTAATAAGCAAATTACCTATTCTTCTTCAGAAACGGTTTTACTTTTTCCCATTGCTCCTCAGTTAAGGGTGCCTTAGTCATCTTGATGCGTTTCTTCCTTTCAGCTTTCTCTTTCTTCTTTCTCATATTCTCTGCAAGCTCCTCTTTCTCGAGCTTCAAGAGCTCCTCAGGTACTGCTATGAACTTATTGGCCTGACTCAGACTAGCCTTCAGAGCTGCAAAATGAATATTCCAAATTGGGCCATCAATTGCACGCCCAATTTTAATGTCAGAAGCCTACAACGAAAAAAAAGAAAAGAAAGAAGAAGAACGGTTAGAAAAAATATTATGTGGAAGAGATTCCAAAAACATGGATTTAAAAAATAAAGAAAGGAGAGCACTACGTACGAAGTGTTGCTCCTCCAGTTTTGTTGCTTGGCGGAGCAGCTCCTCTCTTTTAAGGAGGAGATTCGCCTAGCCCCGAGAGTAGGAACGTGGTGGAAGAGGCGGTGACGGGTCGGAGGAGGAGGAGATTGCGTTGAAGGGTCATGAATATCCAAATATCAGCGAATTAGGACAAAATTAATATCGAAAATTTCAAAACTTGATTTAGGCATGCATGCATGCGATGGCTCGCTCTGTTAATGAACAGCTCTCTTAATAAACAGATTACCTATTCTTCTTCAGAAACGATTTTACTTTTTCCCATTGCTCCTTAGTTAAGGGTGCCTTAGTCATCTTGATGCGTTTCTTCCTTTCAGCTTTCTCTTTCTTCTTTCTCATATTCTCTGCAAGCTCCTCTTTCTCGAGCTTCAAGAGCTCCTCAGTATCGCAATGAACTTATTGGCCCGACTCGGACTAGCCTTGAGCTGCAAAATGAATGTTCCAGATCGGACCATCAATTGCACGCCCATTTTTAATGTCGAAGCCTGCAAAAAAAAAAAAAGAAAAGAAAGAAGAAGAACGGTTAGAAAAAAATATTATGTGGAAGAGATTCTAAAAACGTGGATTTAAAAATAAAGAAAGGAGAGCACTACGTACGAAGCGCTGCTCCTCCAGTTTTGTTGCTTGGCGGAGCAGCTCCTCTCTTTTAAGGAGGATATTCTACCTAGCCCCGAGAGTAGGAACGTGGTGGAAGAGGCGGTGACGGGTCGGAGGAGGAGGAGATGGCGTTGAAGGGTCATGAATATCCAAATATCAGCGAATTAGGACAAAATTAATATCGAATATTTCTAAACTTGATTTAGGCATGCATGCATGCAACAACTACTCCTGTAAATGAACTGCTCTCTTAATAAGCAAATTACCTATTCTTCTTTTGAAACGATTTTACTTTTTCTCATTGCTCCTTAGTTAAGGGTGCCTTAGTCATCTTGATGCGTTTCTTCCTTTCAGCTTTCTCTTTCTTCTTTCTCGTATTCTCTGCAAGCTCCTCTTTCTCGAGCTTCAAGAGCTCCTCAGGTACTGCTATGAACTTATTGGCCTGACTCAGACTAGCCTTCAGAGCTGCAAAATGAATATTCCAGATCGGGCCATCAATTGCACGCCCAGTTTTAATGTCAGAAGCCTGCAACGAAAAAAAAAGAAAGAAGAAGAACGGTTAGAAAAAATATTATGTGGAAGAGATTCCAAAAACATGGATTTAAAAAATAAAGAAAGGAGAGCACTACGTACGAAGGGCTGCTCCTCCAGTTTTGTTGCTTGGCAGATCAGCTCCTCTCTTTAAAGGAGGAGATTCTGCCTAGCCCTGAGAGTAGGAACGTGGTGGAAGAGGCGGAGGAAGGCGGTGACGGGTCGGAGGAGGAGGAGGAGGAGATGGCGTTGAAGGGTCATGAATATCCAAATATCATCGAATTAGGACAAAATTAATATCAAAAATTTCAAAACTTGATTTAGGCATGCATGCAACAACTGCTCCTGTTAATGAACTGCTCTCTTAATAAGCAAATTACCTATTCTTCTTCAGAAACGGTTTTACTTTTTCCCATTGCTCCTCAGTTAAGGGTGCCTTAGTCATCTTGATGCGTTTCTTCCTTTCAGCTTTCTCTTTCTTCTTTCTCATATTCTCTGCAAGCTCCTCTTTCTCGAGCTTCAAGAGCTCCTCAGGTACTGCTATGAACTTATTGGCCTGACTCAGACTAGCCTTCAGAGCTGCAAAATGAATATTCCAGATTGGGCCATCAATTGCACGCCCAATTTTAATGTCAGAAGCCTGCAACGAAAAAAAGAAAAGAAAGAAGAAGAACGGTTAGAAAAAATATTATGTGGAAGAGATTCCAAAAATATGGATTTAAAAAATAAAGAAAGGAGAGCACTACGTACGAAGCGCTGCTCCTCCAGTTTTGTTGCTTGGCGGAGTAGCTCCTCTCTTTTAAGAAGGAGATTCTGCCTAGCCCTGAGAGTAGGAACGTGGTGGAAGAGGCGGAGGAAGGCGGTGACGGGTCGGAGGAGGAGGAGGAGATGGCGTTGAAGGGTCGTGAATATCCAAATATCAGCGAATTAGGACAAAATTAATATCGAATATTTCAAAACTTGATTTATGCATGCATGCATGCAAAGAACTACTCTTGTTAATGAACAGCTATCTTAATAAGCAAATTACCTATTCTTCTTTTGAAATGATTTTACTTTTTCCCATTGCTACTTAGTTAAGGGTGCCTTAGTCATCTTGATGCATTTCTTCCTTTCAGCTTTCTCTTTCTTGTTTCTTCTTTCTCATATTCTCAGCAAGCTCCTCTTTCTCGAGCTTCAAGAGCTCCTCAGGTACTGCTATGAACTTATTAGCCTGACTCAGACTAGCCTTCAGAGCTGCAAAATGAATATTCCAGATTGGGCCATCAATTGCACGTCCAGTTTTAATGTCGAAGCCTGCAAAAAAAAAAAAGAAAAGAAAGAAGAAGAACGGTTAGAAAAAATATTATGTGGAAGAGATTCCAAAAACATGGATTTAAAAAATAAAGAAAGGAGAGCACTACGTACGAAGCGCTGCTCCTCCAGTTTTGATGCTTGGCGAAGCAGCTCCTCTCTTTTAAGGAGGAGATTCTGCCTAGCCCTAAGAGTAGGAACGTGGTGGAAGAGGCGGAGGAAGGCGGTGACGGGTCGGAGGAGGAGGAGATGGCGTTGAAGGGTCATGAATATCTAAATACCAGCGAATTAGGACAAAATTAATATCGAATATTTCAAAACTTGATTTAGGCATGCATGCATGCAGCAATTGCTCTTGTTAATGAACTGCTCTCTTAATAAGCAAATTACCTATTCTTCTTTTGAAACGATTTTACTTTTTCCCATTTTTTCCTTAGTTAAGGGTGCCTTAGTCATCTTGATGCGTTTCTTCCTTTCAGCTTTCTCTTTCTTCTTTCTCATATTCTCTGCAAGCTCCTCTTTCTCGAGCGTCAAGAGCTCCTCGTACTTGCTATGAACTTATTGGCCTGACTCGGACTAGCCTTGAGCTGCAAAATGAATATTCCAGATCGGGCCATCAATTACACGCCCGCTTTTAATGTCGAAGCCTGCAACGAAAAAAAAAAGAAAAGAAAGAAGAAGAACTGTTAGAAAAAATATTATGTGGAATAGATTCCAAAAACATGGATTTAAAATATAGAGAAAGGAGAGCACTACGTACGAAGCGCTGCTCCTCCAGTTTTGTTGCTTGGCGGAGCAGCTCCTCTCTTTACGGAGAAGATTTTGCCTAGCCACGAGAGTAGGAACATGGTGGAAGAGGCGGAGGAAGCCGGTGACGGGTCGGAGGAGGAGGAGATGGCGTTGAAGGGTCATGAATATCCAAATATCAGCGAATTAGGACAAAACTAATATCGAATATTTCAAAACTTTATTTAGGCATGCATGCAAGAAGCTCGCTCCTGTTAATGAACTGCTTTGTCTTAATAAGCGAATTACCTATTCTTCTTGAAACGATTTTACTTTTTCCCATTGCTCCTTAGTTATGGGTGCCTTAGTCATCTTGATGCGTTTCTTCCTTTCAGGCTTTCTCTTTTTCTTTCTCATATTCTCTGCAAGCTCCTCTTTCTCGAGCTTCAAGAGCTCCTCAGTACTTGCTATGAACTTATTGGCTTGACTCGAGACTTGCCTTGAGCCGCAAAATGAATATTCCAGATCGGGCCATCAATTGCACGCCCGGTTTAATGTCGAAGCCTGCAACGAAAAAAAAGAAAAGATAGAAGAACGGTTAAAAAAATATTATGTGGAAGAGATTCCAAAAACATGGATTTAAAAAATAAAGAAAGCGAGCACTATGTACGAAGCTGCTCCTCCAGATTTTGTTGCTTGGCGGAGCAGCTCCTCTTTTTAAGGAGGAGATTCTGCCTAGCCCTGAGAGTAGGAACGTGGGGGAAGAGGCGGAGGAAGGCGGTGACGGGTCGGAGGAGGAGGAGATGGCGTTGAAGGGTCATGAATATCCAAATATCAGCGAATTAGGACAAAATTAATATCGAATATTTTCAAAACTTGATTTAGGCATGCATGCATGCAAAGAATCGCCTCTGTTAATGAACAGCTCTCTTAATAAGCAAATTACCTATTCTTCTTTTGAAACGATTTTACTTTTTCCCATTACTCCTTAGTTAAGGGTGCCTTAGTCATCTTGATGCATTTCTTCCTTTCAGATTTCTCTTTATTCTTTCTCATATTCTCTGCAAGCTCCTCATTCTCGAGCTTCAATAGCTCCTCGTGCTTGCTATGAACTTATTGGCCTGACTCAGACTAGCCTTCAGAGCTGCAAAATGAATATTGCAGATCGGGCAATCAATTGCACGCCCAGTTTTAATGTCAGAAGCCTGCAACGAAAAAATAGAAAAGAAAGAAGAAGAACGGTTAGAAAAAATATTATGTGGAAGAGATTCCAAAAACATGGATTTAAAAAATAAATAAACGAGAGCACTACGTACGAAGCGCTGCTCCTCCAGTTTTGTTGCTTGGCTTAGCAGCTCCTCTCTTTTAATGAGGAGATTCTGCCTAGCCCTTAGAGTAGGAACGTGGTGGAAGAGGCTGAGGAAGGCGGTGACGGGTCGGAGGAGGAGGAGATGGCGTTGAAGGGTCATGAATATCTAAATACCAGCGAATTAGGACAAAATTAATATCGAAAATAACTTGATTTAGGCATGCATGCATGCAGCAACTGCTTCTGTTAATGAACTGCTCTCTTAATAAGAAAATTACCTATTCTTCTTCAGAAACGGTTTTACTTTTTTCCATTGCTCCTCAGTTAAGGGTGCCTTAGTCATCTTGATGCGTTTCTTCCTTTCAGCTTTCTCTTTCTTCTTTCTCATATTCTCTGCAAGCTCCTCTTTCTCGAGCTTCAAGAGCTCCTCAGGTACTGCTATGAACTTATTGGCCTGACTCAGACTAGCCTTCAGAGCTGCAAAATGAATATTCCAGATCGGGCCATCAATTGCACGCCCAGTTTTAATGTCAGAAGCCTGCAACGAAAAAAAAGAAAGAAGAAGAACGGTTAGAAAAAATATTATGTGGAAGAGATTCCAAAAACATGGATTTTAAAAAATAAATAAACGAGAGCACTACGTGCAGCGCTGCTCCTCCAGTTTTGTTGCTTGGCGGAGCAGCTCCTCTTTTTAAGGAGGAGATTCGCTTAGCCACGAGAGTAGGAACGTGGTGGAAGAGGCGGAGGAAGGCGGTGATGGGTCGGAGGAGGAGGAGATGGCGTTGAAGGGTCATGAATATCCAAATATCAGGAAATTAGGACAAAATATCGAATATTTCAAAACTTGATTTAGGCATGCATGCAGCAACTGCTCCTGTTAATGAACTGCTCTCTTAATAAGCAAATTACCTATTCTTCTTCAGAAACGGTTTTACTTTTTCCCATTGCTCCTCAGTTAAGGGTGCCTTAGTCATCTTGATGCGTTTCTTCCTTTTAGCTTTCTCTTTCTTCTTTCTCATATTCTCTGCAAGCTCCTCTTTCTCGAGCTTCAAGAGCTCCTCGAGTCTTGTTATGAACTTATTGGCGGACTCGGACTAGCCTTGAGCCGCAAAATGAATATTCCAGATCGGGCCATCAATTGAACGCCTAGTTTTAATGTCAAGCCTGCAACGAAAAAAAAGAAAAGAAAGAATAAGAAAAAATATTATGTCGAAGAGATTCCAAAAACATGGATTTAAAAATAAATAAGAGAGCCCTACGTCTGAAGCCTGCTCCTCCAGGTTTTGTTGCTTGGCGGAGCAGCTCCTCTCTTTAAGGAGGAGATTCTGCCTAGTCACGAGAGTAGAAACGTGGTGGAAGAGGCGGTGGAAGGCGGTGACGGATCGGAGGAGGAGGAGATGGCGTTGAAGGGTCATGAATATCCAATTATCAGCGAATTAGGACAAAATTAATATCGAATATTTCTAAACTTGATTTAGGCATGCATGCATGCACAACTACTCTGTTAATGAACTGCTCTCTTAATAAGCAAATTACCTATTCTTCTTCAGAAACGGTTTTACTTTTTTCCATTGCTCCTCAGTTAAGGGTGCCTTAGTCATCTTGATAAGTTTCTTCCTTTCAGCTTTCTCTTTCTTCTTTCACATATTTTACGCAAGCTCCTCTTTCTCGAGCTTCAAGAGCTCCTCAGGTACTGCTATGAACTTATTAGCCTGACTCAGACTAGCCTTCAGAGCTGCAAAATGAATATTCCAGATTGGGCCATCAATTGCACGCTCGGTTTAATGTCAGAAGCCTGCAACGAAAAAAAAAGATAAGAAAGAAGAAGAACGGTTAGAAAAAATATTATGTGGAAGAGATTCCAAAAACATGGATTTAAAAAATAAATAAACGAGAGCACTACGTACGAAGCGCTGCTCCTCCAGTTTTGTTGCTTGGCGGATCAGCTCCTCTCTTTTAAGGAGGAGATTCTGCCTAGCCCTGAGAGTAGGAACGTGGTGGAAGAGGCGGAGGAAGGCGGTGACGGGTCGGAGGAGGAGGAGATGGCGTTGAAGGGTCATGAATATCCAAATATCAGCGAATTAGGACAAAATTAATATCGAATATTTCAAAACTTGATTTAGGCATGCATGCATGCAGCAACTGCTCCTGTTAATGAACTGCTCTCTTAATAAGCAAATTACCTATTCTTCTTCAGAAACGATTTTACTTTTTCCCATTGCTCCTTAGTTAAGGGTGCCTTAGTCATCTTGATGCGTTTCTTCCTTTCAGCTTTCTCTTTCTTCTTTCTCATATTCTCTGCAAGCTCCTCTTTCTCGAGCTTCAAGAGCTCCTCAGGTACTGCTATGAACTTATTGGCCTGACTCAGACTAGCCTTCAGAGCTGCAAAATGAATATTCCAGATCGGGCCATCAATTGCACGCCCAGTTTTAATGTCAGAAGCCTGCAACGAAAAAATAGAAAAGAAAGAAGAAGAACGGTTAGAAAAAATATTATGTGGAAGAGATTCCAAAAACATGGATTTAAAAAATTAAGAAAGGAGAGCACTACGTACGAAGCGCTGCTCCTCCAGTTTTTTTGCTTGGCGGAGCAGCTCCTCTCTTTTAAGGAGGAGATTCTGCCTAGCCCTGAGAGTAGGAACGTGGTGGAAGAGGCGGAGGAAGGCGGTGACGGGTCGGAGAAGGAGGAGATTGCGTTGAAGGGTCATGATGAACGATTGCGCTCTGAAAGAGAGAGGAGAGAGCTCTGCAGACTGAGCGATCGAAGGGCTGGGCTGGGTTGGGCTGGCTTCAAATATTTATATTAGCCAAACAAGCACAAGTCAGTAACACAACCACCATCAAAATTTCATCGTGATGAAACTACAGAACCACCTAACTTGCAAATGATGAAAACTTGAAAAAAAAATTGACTTAAGAAATCTGGGAAAAAGATGATGATTGGAATAAGTAGTCATGTTGTTCACTAGTTTAGTCATGTTGATCTGCACATTTCCAATATTGATCGGTAGTCTTCTTATGTTGATCAATTTCTGTTTAATGTTGATCTACTTGTTTCCAATGTTGATTTCAATTATTTGTCATGTTGATGGGGTTAGGCCCAATCTGGGAACACGAAACTGAAAGCAACCACAAGTTGGCAAAAAAAAAGAGCAAGATAAAATGTTCAGACAATTAAGTAGGACACGAGAGCACAGAGCAGGTTGAGCTGGTGAAAACTATGGTAGCATGAATAGTCTCCAACATTGTCGGAAAATGTGACCTAAGATGCACCATAAATTGCATTGGACTGTCGTACAACAACATCCATATATATGGAACAAGTCATCCCCTCACCATGTATGTAGGTGTCATTGAACGGGCCATACCACCAAAAGTAAGCACTAACTAGAAGCAGCAGACACACTAAACAGACTACTCAAATTAAAAGAAAGCAGTGGAAAGTAAAAATCACATAGAAAAACTAGAAAACAGAAAATTAATTGAATGGATAAAAGTACTCACATCAAAAATAAAATGGATTGAAATGAAAAAGAAAGGACATAAGAGTCATTTGGCGTGCCACCACAACAATCATCATCATCAGACAGCTCCACTTAATACATTTACTGATACAAACAAAAGAAAAGAAGAGAGAGAATAAATCAAATTAGATCAGATGGAGCATAACTAACCACCCCACGCCCCTTCCCTTCCGTCGCATAGCTACAGCCGTACTACTCCTCTGCTCAAGTGGCACAAGCTTGTGTCGTTGGATGCTCAGCATGATTGCATGACTAAAGGAAAGTCCTTGAAATTAAAGCCATGTTAAGGAGAAGTTTGTTAATTCGCTGCTGTTGTGTATTCTGTATGACCGGAGAGAAACTAACATCATTCCCAAAGGAGGGAAAGAACATTTAAGCAGGTGGAGGATAATCTTGTTGAATTATAAACTTGATTTGGGTTTTAGTTGGTTAAAACCCAAAATAGATTTGTTGTAAAACCCAAAGTAGAGGCCCAATTTCTAGAGAAATCTTATCTAGAAGATATTTCTCTAGATAAGTCTTAGGAAATATCTAGAAGACTAGAATAGTCTAGAGAATTAATCATAGCCATTGGATTAAAGTTGTGATGGCAAAATCCTCACCATTGGTTGGGTAATGTCACTAGTATAAATAGGGGTGCTCTCTTTGTGTTTGTATCAAGTCAAAAAAAAAATTAGAAGCACTCAATAATACAAGTAGCCTCCTCTTTTCTAAGTTCTCCAATCTCTCCCATTTTAAACAATTTCTCCAACCACCTAAAGTTTCCTCCCAACAAAGTGGTATCAGAGCCCTGAAGATCCTCCTCGAGATGGCGACTAGCGGCATTCCCTTCCAAGTTCCGATGCTCACCAAGAGCAACTATGACAATTGGAGCATAAGGATGATTGCTCTCCTTGGGGCACACGACGTATGGGAGATCGTTGAGAAAGGTCTCACCGAACCGGAGAATGAAGGAAGTCTATCTCAAACTCAAAGGGATAGTTTGAGAGACTTAAGGAAGAGAGACAAAAAGGCTCTCTGTCGATCTATCAAGGATTAGATGAAGATACGTTTGAGAAGGTTTCGGGAGCAAAGACGGCCAGGGAAGCATGGGAGAAGCTTCGAATCTCATACAAGGGAGCCGATCAAGTTAAGAAGGTACGTCTTCAAACTTTAAGAGGAGAGTTTGAAGCTTTGCATATGAAAGAAGGAGAACTTGTTTCCGATTATTTCTCAAGAATTTTAACAGTTACTAATGACCTAAAAAGAAACGGAGAGAAGTTAGATGATGTAAGAATTATGGAGAAGATTCTTAGATCTTTAGATCCAAAATTCGAACATATTGTCGCTATCATTGAAGAGACAAAAGACTTGGAGACCATGACGATGGAACAACTTCTCGGCTCGTTGCAAGCTTATGAAGAGAAGAAAAAGAAGAAGGAAGAGATCGTGGAGCAAGTACTTAAGATGCGGGTTGATTCAACAAAAGAAGAAATCGGTCGAAATCAACAAAGACGAGGTTGCGGTCGAGAACGAGGTCGTGGACATGGACATAGACGAGGTTGGAGGCCCAATGATGACAACGTCAACAACAACAGCTACAGAGGAGAAAGCTCAAGAAGTGGTCGTGGGAGAGGAAATCCAAAATCAAGGTATGACAAATCACGTGTTAAATGCTACAATTGTGAGAAATTTGGACATTATAAGCTCCTAGCAACAATAGAGTCGAAGAGAAGGCCAACTACGTTGAAGAAAGAAATCAAGAAGATGGTACCTTATTGTTGGCGTACAAGGATAATGGAAGAGGCGAGGAGAATCAATGGTACCTAGACAGCGGTGCAAGCAACCATATGTGCGGAAGAAAAAGCATGTTCGTGGAGCTTGATGAATCAGTCAAGGGCAACGTGGCTTTCGGAGATGAATCAAAGGTGGCGGTGAAAGGTAAAGGTAATGTTCTAATCCGATTAAAGAATGAAGAGCATCAACTTATTTCAAACGCGTTTACTACGTGCCAAGCATGAAGAGTAACATCTTGAGCCTAGGACAACTCTTAGAGAAAGGTTACGATATCCGATTGAAAGATAATAACCTTTCTATAAGAGACAATGCAAGCAACCTCATTGCTAAGGTACCGATGTCAAGAAACAGAATGTTCGTGCTCAACATTCAAAATGACGTCGCACAATGTCTCAAGATGTGCTACAAAGATGTGGCTTGGCTTTGGCATCTTCGGTTTGGACATCTCAATTTCGGAGGATTGGAGTTGCTCTCTAAGAAGGATATGGTGAGAGGATTACCTTGCATCAACCACCCCGATCAAGTGTGCGAAGGATGTCTACTTGGAAAGCAATTCAAAATGAGCTTTCCTAAGGAGTCGAACTCTAGAGCTCGAAAGCCGTTAGAACTCATACACACTGATGTGTGTGGTCCAATTAAGCCAAGATCACTTGGTAAGAGTAACTATTTCCTTCTCTTTATCGATGATTTTTCAAGAAAAACATGGGTATATTTTTTGAAGGAGAAATCAGAGGTGTTCGAGAACTTCAAGAAGTTCAAAGCCCATGCTGAGAAGGAAAGTGGCCTTGTGATCAAAGCCGTGAGATCCGATCGTGGAGGAGAGTTCACATCAAAAGAATTCCAAAAGTTTTGTGAAGATAATGGAATTCGACGACAACCGAGTGCCAAGGTCCCCCAACAAAATGGAGTAGCGAAAGAAAGAATAGAACAATTCTTGAAATGACGAGGAGCATGCTCAAAAGCAAGAGGCTGCCAAAGGAATTTTGGGCGGAAGCGGTTGCGTGCGCGGTTTACCTAGCAAACCGATCTCCGACAAGAAGCGTATGGGGAAAAACACCACAAGAAGCATGGAGTGGAAGGAAGCCCGGTATTTCCCACCTAAGAGTCTTTGGAAGCATAGCTCACGTACACATACCGGACGAGAAGCGAAGCAAGTTAGATGACAAAAGTGAGAAGTACATTTTCATTGGCTACGACATCAACTCCAAAGGCTACAAGCTCTACAATCCTGATACGGGGAAGACAATCATCAGTCGAGATGTCGTGTTCGATGAAGAAGGAGAATGGGATTGGAGCACACATAATGAAGACTACAACTTCTTTCCACACTCTGAAGAAGAAGATCTAGAACAAACAAGAGAGGAGCCTGCTACTCCACCAGCTTCACCAGTCGAAAATTCTCAAGGAGACGAAAGCTCAAGTGAAAAGACTCCACGTTTTAAAAGCCTACAAGAACTTTACGAGGTAACCGAAAACCAAGACAATCTTACTCTCTTTTGCCTATTTGCGGATTGTGAGCCCATGAACTTTCAAGAAGCTATTGAAAAGAAGAATTGGAGAAATGCTATGGATGAAGAGATAAAGGCGATCGAGAAGAATGACACATGGGAGTTAGTTTCACTTCCTAAAGGGCACAAGGCAATCGGTGTGAAGTGGGTGTACAAAGCAAAGAAGAACGCCAAAGGAGAAGTTGAAAGATACAAGGCGAGATTGGTGGCAAAAGGGTACAATCAAAGAGCGGGCATCGACTATGATGAGGTATTTGCTCCTGTTGCTCGACTAGAAACTGTTAGACTAATAATTTCATTGGCAGCTCAAAACAATTGGAGGATACATCAAATGGATGTCAAATCTGCATTCTTAAATGGAGTCCTCGAAGAAGAAGTCTACATTGAGCAACCTCAAGGCTATGAAGTGAAAGGAGAAGAAGGCAAGGTCTTGAAGCTGAAAAAGGCACTCTACGGGTTGAAGCAAGCTCCAAGAGCCTGGAATGCTCGAATTGACAAATACCTCCAAGGGAGAAACTTCATCAAGTGTCCATACGAGCATGCACTTTATATCAAAATCCAAAATAATGATATATTGATTGTATGCTTGTATGTAGATGACTTGATCTTCACAAGTAGCAATCCAAGTATGTTTAGCGAATTTAAGAAAGAGATGACAAAGGAGTTCGAGATGACGGATATTGGGCTCATGTCTTACTACGTCGGCATTGAAGTGAAACAAGAAGACAAAGGCATCCTAATCACTCAAGAAGGCTATGCTAAGGAGGTACTCAAGAAGTTCAAGATGGATGACTCTAATCCAGTTGACACGCCAATGGAGTGTGGAATCAAGATGTCAAAATATGATGAAGGAGAAAGGGTGGATCCAACACTTTTTAAGAGCTTGGTTGGAAGTCTGCGATATTTAACTTGCACAAGACCTGATATTCTATATGCAGTTGGAGTTGTCGGTCGATACATGGAGAATCCAACAACAACTCATTTGAAGGCGGCAAAGAGGATTCTTCGCTATATCAAAGGTACAATAAACTTTGGCTTGTATTATTCTATTTCTAACGATTACAAGCTTGTTGGATATAGCGATAGCGATTGGAGTGGAAATATGGATGACCGCAAGAGTACAAGTGGCTTCGTGTTCTACATGGGAGACACGGCCTTCACATGGATGTCAAAGAAACAACCAATTGTCACTCTTTCCACATGCAAAGCGAGTACGTAGCTGCTACTTCATGTGTTTGTCATGCGGTTTGGTTGCGAAATCTGTTGAAGGAGTTGAGCTTGCCACAAGAAGAGCCAACCAAGATTTTTGTGGATAACAAGTCAGCAATAGCGTTGGCCAAGAACCCAGTCTTCCATGATCGAAGTAAGCACATTGATACACGCTATCACTATATTAGAGAGTGCATCACTAGAAAGGACGTACAACTGGAGTACGTGAAGTCTCATGATCAAGTAGCTGATATCTTTACCAAACCTCTCAAGCGCGAAGACTTCAGAAGGTTGAGAAGTTCGATTGGAGTAACAAATCAAGTTTAAGGGGGGGTGTTGAATTATAAACTTGATTTGGGTTTTAGTTGGTTAAAACCCAAAATAGATTTGTTGTAAAACCCAAAGTAGAGGCCCAATTTCTAGAGAAATCTTATCTAGAAGATATTTCTCTAGATAAGTCTTAGGAAATATCTAGAAGACTAGAATAGTCTAGAGAATTAATCCTAGCCATTGGATTAAAGTTGTGATGGCAAAATCCTCACCATTGGTTGGGTAATGTCACTAGTATAAATAGGGGTGCTCTCTTTGTGTTTGTATCAAGTCAAAAAAAAAATTAGAAGCACTCAATAATACAAGTAGCCTCCTCTTTTCTAAGTTCTCCAATCTCTCCCATTTTAAACAATTTCTCCAACCACCTAAAGTTTCCTCCCAACAAATGCAACTCTACTACAGATTATGCTGCAAAGGAGAGCCCCTGTCTAGGAGCCGGGCGATCGCTCTGGTGAAAATTCTGCAACAGTCTCATCTTTGTTTCTCTTGATAAAAACTCAAAAGGCTTAAAATGACACTTTTCACATCTCTCTACTTGCACACATTTAGACTTGTTCTTGAACACTCCTAGGGTTCTTGCACACATTTAGACTTGTTCTTGAGCTTTCTTTTCTCCTCCCTCATTCTTAGCTACTAATTTGGAGATTTTTACGTAGGACCAAAGATTTGACTACCATTTTCTAGTTTCTTCCTCCCTCTAAAACTTTTATTTTCATTTTTTACTTTCATTATTGTTCATTGTTGTGAATTTCATGAATAAGTTGAAATTTTATTAGTTCATCATTCTTTAGGGTTGGTTAGCATGTTATTGCGTTGCTAGATGACTTTGAGTTATTTTGTTGTTGATTATGTATGATTAGTACCATTTCTTTGGACTTAAAGATAATGTCTTGCATGTAAGAAATAAAAAAGTGTTTTGAATAATATATATGAAGTAAATATTGTCAACTTTTGTTAAAATTGACACTATTCATAGGTGTCACATCATAGTTTGGACAATTAATATATAGTTCTAATGGCTTAGTTCAGTAGGTAGGAATTAGGATTTTTTTTTGGAAATTACATCTTCCAAGAAAATAAGTGGGGAACAAAATTTTGACAGATTAACCATTTGACAAAATTTACCCTCATTTTAAGCTACAAATATTTCTCCTCTAGACTAGCTGTTATTGGGTATTATGGTCATTTAACATTTTGAATCTTGAATCTTTTCTGGAATTTTTTTTCCAAGGTTGATGTTGACCCGAGCCAATAAGTATAACCATCAAGCAAAATGGCATAAGATGCATGCAATTTCATGAAGTTTCATTTTGGGAACCTTCCAGTTGTTCATATATACAATTATTACTTGAAGAAATCTACAAGATTTGTAGAGTCACTATATACAATAACAGCATCCCTACGCCCCTATCCCCCAAATGTATCAAAAAAAAAATAACAGCATCAAGGTATGAATTGCATATTACAATTCCTATTCTAAATGAACGTACGTCTATCATGGAATCAATCAAGGTCCTAATTAACTCCTAAAAAGTACTACTTAAAACTAAATATTTATAGTTTAAAAAAACAATAGATTTATTATATTATTTTATAAATTGGGGAATTGGATAGTAAAAATATTATTTTGATTGTCAAAAAATTCTAAATATAAAACAGATGGGGTAGGGAGTGAAATGTGTGAGGTGTATACTAGTGATGGATGGAATGATGGTTTTTGATCAGTTACCTAAAAATAAAAAACAGTTGGCCCAAAAAAGTGTAAAACCAGTCGATCACAAAAATAAATAATAATAAAAAAATCATGATAATTTTGTGTTTCTTTTTTGTTCTTCGTAAATTTCACCTTCCTAAACGAAAACAAGCAAAAAGTATTTTAAAACAATAAATAAGAAAGCTGGCCGGCTCTAATAAAAAAATAAAGAAATTTATTTTTGATTTGTCAAAAAATTGTAAATATAAATGCGTGGGGTAGCTTAAGTGCTAGGGTTCTCACGAGACTAGCACTCGCCACCGCCATGACGTCTCCAGCGGGCTTTGTGCACGTTCTCCTCAGGCGAACGTCGGTACGATCCTCGTCTCCGTTGCCAAAAGGTCGATTCCACCACCTTCCGATTTCGCACCTCGGCGCGCTCCGTTCGAGTCACCACGCTCCCGCTGCCGATCTGATTTCTGGGTTGCGCTACAAATAGATTCGGTTACCGATGCCGCCCTTCTACGGTGGCCACTCTTACCGGCATCGCTTGACGATTCGCTGCCCCCATGGTCCCACGACAGTTTGCTGGTTTGTTGCTCTCGTTATCTCCCACTCCGGCAATACCTGGGTTCACCCTCGATACCCTCGTGTTGCCACCATCGCCGCACGTTTGTGCCACCGTCTGTTCTCAGCGGGGTTGGGGTTTCCCTGCCCCGCTCATCGGCATGATTTGGCTACTCCAAGGTATGTCGGATGCAGGTCTGTCTGACATTCCTTGTCATGCTTACGGATCTCGGTTTCGTTTTTTGGTTGTGTTTGTTTTTTCTTTGCGATGACTCTCTATTATTTTTTGCTTTCGGTTAGGTTGCTTTTGTTATGTTTAGGATATTATCATGTAGGGAGGTTACTTTGGTTGCTATTACTTCTGTAGTTAGCTCTTTCCTTAGTCCACTATGGTGCATCAGTACTATTTAGTCTTTGGGCGTGTAGGGGTGTCGGAAGTTGGATTCAAAATCATTTTTTTCCACCATAATGGTCATGACCATCGTTAGGGGTGTAAACGAGCCGAGCCGAGCCCGAGCCAGGTTCGAGCTCGAGCTCGTGAAATTCGGTCTCGGCTCGAGTTCGAACGAGCCCGAAAATTCGAGCTCGAGCTCGGCTCGAGACAGGCTCGAGCTCGGCTCGAAGGCTCGTGAAGCTCGATTCGAATCGGCCCCAAACGAGCTCGCGAGCTCGTTAGGCTCGATAAGGCTCGATAAGGGCTCGATAAGGCTCGATAAGGGCTCGATAAGGCTCGATATATAAACATGGGTATACATGGAATTTCACACCAGGCTCGATAAGGCTCGTCGAGCCTATCGAGCCGAACCATTCATGTTCGAGCTCGGATCGTTAATTATATGAGCCAAAGAATCGGCTCGAGCTCGAGCTCGAGGCTCGTGAAGCTCGGCTCGGCCCGATTCATTCAACACCCCTAACCATCGTCATGTTTTGCTTTGCCTTTTGAGGCTAGATAAGGAGGAACTAATTGTAGTGGTTATAACATTCTTAAGTATCTTCACTTCTGTGAAAGATTTCCCAATTATGGGTAGATATTGTTGCATTCATTCAAGGTGCTTTAGTTCGTCATCCGTGATTTATTTTGTAATGATCTTTCATTAATAAAATAGGTCTTGTTAAAAAAAAAGCTTGGGGTAGCGTGGATATATTTCAATTTTTAGTTTCTTACCTTTCCGATTTATCCTATCCATCTCTCATTTTACGAATTTTTATTAACTAAGTCCCTTACCTTTGATTTTTATCACAATTAAGTCATTTCTGTTAATTTTGACCGTTAATTGACTGTTATGTGTGTTTATGTGTGTGAAATAACAAAAATTCCCATAATTGTTTTACAACTTAATCACTAATTTTATAAAAAAAATATCAATTTTATCCAAAGTATTTCTTTCACATACCCACCTCCATCCAACTCCCTCACTCCGTTCACAATCAGCATCGGAACTTCCACTTCCTCGAACCTTCCCTGCAAGTCGTCGCAAACTCACACCAACTCCTATGTCGTGGAACAACAAGGCCGCAAACAACTTAGTAGGAACATGTGGTTTATGAGTGAAGGACAAAATATTGCCACCACTATGACTGGGTATCGATCTCCGGCTCAGGAGAAAGAATCGCCGCTCCTCTGTTGTTCTGCTGTTTTCCAACTTTGCAAGAAATTGTTTTCAAATCGTTGTTAATAGTTTCTGATTCGACTAAACTAGAAAACCCCTTTTCAAAATTTTATGGAAAACGAACCTAGATATGGCGATGAGTTTCAAACAATGAACACGGGTCAAACGAGCGAGGCTCAACCCCGGTGCGATTAAGCTTGGTAGTAACCCTGGTGCGAGCTGGGAAGGATTGAGTTCTGGTGACCAGACAAGACTCGATTTTCTGGCGAAGGGACCGAGGGAGAGCAGAAGCGTTAGGATGGCTCCAATTGGCGAAGCTAGCGGGTGAGAACTCTAGCGATCGGCGATGGAGTGAAAGGAAGTCGGAGATGAAGGGATATAACGTACGGTGAGAGTTCAGAGGAGGTTCTCACATATCGATTGGGAGAATCGAATTGGGCTTGAGCGAAGAACGTCGTTCCCTGGTAGAAGTGAGGTCGACGATGGAGGAAGAAGAACTAGCTGGCCAGAGCTGATGGAATCAATCTCGTTCTAGATTCCAAATCTGAAAGGTAGGTGAATGTTGTGCTTGACTGGAGTTGTAATTAGTAGCAGCTTATGAATTTAGTTTACAGAGAAAGCTTTGAACCAAAGTAAACTTGCAGGCAAGATGAGTGGCTCTCTTCATGGCTGAAGGAAGGCATCAGTTGGAGTCGATGATTGAATGGCAAAGATTGATCGGTTGCAGTGGTGAAGTAGAATGAAAAATGGAGATGGGTGAAGTTTTATACTTTGTGAAATGAGGATAAAATTTGTTAGAATTTTATAAAATTAGAGGCATCTTGAAAATTAAGAAAAGGGAATTTTGGTAAATGCTTAACCTTAAATGGTTTAAGTTAACAGATAAATTAATGATAGGACCTAATTGAGATAAAAATCAAAAGTAAAGGATTTAGATAATACAAATTCTTAAAATGAGATCTGATAAGATAAATCAGAAAGATAAAGAATTAAAAGTGAAGTTTACCATTTTTAATACTCACCGTGTACCATGTTTTTAATGTAACACGTACTCCCTCCATCTCTGAAAAGTTGAACACATTTTCTTTTTAGACTGTTCTAGAAAAATTGATCACTTTCTTTAAAATGAAACTTCTCACTCTCAAAGTTGTCAAACTATCCTCACTTCATCTTTACATTTTTTATCTCATTTTTTATGCACTTTCGACTAGTAGGCAATTAAATAAACATATACAAAATTTTTACATTCACCTTAATTTAATTTTCATAGTAAGAAGACGAGCCGGGATTCGCTGCTACCACAGGTAGGGCCCACGTGAGAGAAGATGCAACTCAATAGAGACAATTTTGTAGAAGATGCAAATCAATAGAGACAAATTTTGATACAAACCTACGCATGATTCTCAATATTTACTACATTGCCCATGAGATAATCAACAAAAGTTATTTTCTTATTTCTCCATTCCATTACCAAAATTTAGGCGTTTAGTTGATGAAAATAATTTTCATTTTTATTTTTCAGACGTTTTCATTTTCAATGTATAATTTTCGAAAATAATTTTTGAAAATGTGTTTCATTACAACACGTTGAAAACAATATTTTGAAAAGAGTAAAAGCGGCTGGTCTCTACACTTCCACCAACCACCTCCAAACCACCGCCGCAACACCAAGCGTTATCGGACCATCGTCGGACCGCCGCCACCAGACAAACCACCACCGGACCGCCGCTCCAGTGGCGAGCGGCCGTCGAAGGTCCAACGATGGTCTGGTGGTGGTCCGGAGAGTTCCGGCGGTGGTCCGGCAATGTCCGGCGAAGGTCCGGCAGTGGTCCGGCGAGGTCCGGTGAGGTCCGGCAGTGGTCCGGCGAGTTCCGGCGGTGGTCCGGCGAGGTTCGGTGGTGGTCCGGCGAGGTTCTGCGGTGGTCCGGCGAGGCCCGGTGGTGGTCCGGTGAGTTCCGGTGGTGGTCCGGCGAATGTCCGGCAATGTCTGGGGGTGGTCCGGCGAAGGTCCAGGGTGGTCGGCGAAGGTCCGACGGTGGTGGTCGGTGACGGCCCAACGGTGGTCCTCTCGTATTTTATTTTCAAATGAAAACATCAAAAAGTTGTTTTCAAAATCATGTACAAAGTATTTTCATTTTCATATAAAAATGAAAATGAATAACTAAACACATTCTCGTTTTATTTCTTATTTTCACAAATTTTCACAAAATTTTCACAAAATTCTACCAACTAAACGCCTTAATGTTTTCTATCTCCATTGCTTGTATCTATATGTTGTACTAACTAATTCTAAGTGACTCCATGTGTTTGCAGAATTAGTAACTGGGAACTGATATTACTGGCCGAGTTTTCTGAGATAATCAGCGAAGATTGCATAAAAGCATCTGAGTGTTGTAGCTAGTGATAGATACCTAGATACCTAGTGTAGTTTTGTACTCCATCTCTTTATATATTATTCACATGATTATCTCATTCACTCTACATTTTGAGAAGGAAAATGGACAACAAAATTATTTGATCATTAAAGAACGCCTGAAATTGATCATTTTAAAAAATAGTACTAGTAGTCTTTGATTAACAAAAAAATTAGATGATTAATGAACGGTCAAAATTGATCATTAAAAATTCAGAAATAATTATCCTTATATAAAATTACTCAAAAACATTATAACTCCAAACATGAAATAAACAAGGATACGTCGTTTTATACATAACAAATGAAAATTGGTAGGAGAAAATAAAAAGTTAAAAGACATACATTGAAATTGTGAAATAAACCAAACCCAATCAACTTGTCCTATGTACAGTAAAAATGTCACAGAAGCGTGCAGTTGTGAATCAAAGAAACTCAAGGGTATGAAGGTTCATTACTATCATATACTTACACATACATTTGCAGGTCATGAAGCTCATAAGCAAAGTCTTCAAAATTCATCAACGAAAAACACATATCTAAATTTTATGTAAATTATCTGAACTTGCCTATGACAGATAACAATTGAACAATGGAGTATGTAATACAGTCAACCTAAATGATTCAGCTGTACACAAAACCTATGGATCAACAAGCCTTGAGATTGCAAGAAAACATCTTCCAATTCATTGAAACACAATAGCAACACCCAAGCTCCTATCTTTGCACACCAACTTTGCACAGACTTGTTACAGCCTCAACCCGCAAAAAACGGGGTGAAAACAAAGCTAACTTATATGGTTGTTTGAACGAAGAGTCGCTAAATTTATGTGATGATTCACTTATCTCATATTTCATCTCATAAAGCCATGACAGTAGCAAACAGAAGAAAGAATGATATACGACATGTAACTATCGCTACAAAACAGACTACTACTCCAAAAGGGAGTAAGCTGAAAGCAATACCTTACATTGAAAATTTCACTTAATGGAGTTTCTGGGCTTCAGGCTTCTGAACTGAGGAGTCCCATATCTGTAGTTCCGGCAAAAGGGTCCAATGAGAAATTGGTTAACAACAATGCCAAATGCAAAGTATTGATGAAGCATGATATCCTTACCAAATATAAGAAGCTCTTTCTGAAAATATAAAACCAAACACAAAATTTTAATTGACTCATGAAATAGCATCAACTTATATTGTCTAACAAACAATCTAAAGAACAACAGTGAAGCAAAAATGAAGGTTAACCAATCATGATATCAAACAGGAAAATGGAAGAAAAGAAAAGAAAAAAGAGCTAACTGACCCTTGGTTTAGAGAACAATGAAAGGAGAATGTTCAAGAAACTAAACAAATGAAAATAAGAAGCAACTCTATTTAATGTTAAGCAAGAGAAGCAATCGGTCATCTGATAAAATAATAACGTGGAAAAAAAATAGCATCATGAGTGACTAAAATTTTGACATTGTGAAGAGCAGTTCTCTGAACAACAAACAGCGATAGTTGAGTCAATAAACTTTAGTTTTCTACTATACAAATGTGTTATCAAATTTTATATTGTGCTCTAGTAGATCCTACAAAGCAAGTTGCTTGGGTTACCAGTAATGGTTTCCAGCATCATACATAGATGTTGAATTAAGGTTAAAAATGAAACATCGACTACCTTCACAGATAGTGTTAGTAATCTAAACATCATCACAATTGATGTCACCGGTTTTTTAATGACTTCAGAGGAAACATCATCACCTAATCCTCATTCTCATCTGTAAAATCTGGTTGTTTGGATTCAATATGAGATTAATGGTGCTTTTAAACCATTTTTTCAGGGATCCTAAAATAAAGAGGAAACAAAAGTAAATAAATGAAAAACAAAAACAACAGAACAAATTGAGGTGTCAATAAATAAACCAGGATTCGATTCTTGGGATGTAAAGTTCTCTCTTGGGGGAGGGGCCTCTTGAAATGAGGTTCATAGCCATAGCATAGCAAAGTGATTAGGTAGCTTATTTAAAAACCCTAAACCCCAATTGCTTCATAACTGATTTCACAATAAAAGTAGAAATCTATAAGGAGCTGGGCAATAACACTTTAACCAAAGGAAGATATAATCAACTATATTGGCATTTAGACATTCAAATACCTGATACGCAAGCCGGCTGCTAAGTTCTTCAAGTTGGTATCCACTTCTAAACGCATAAGAAATATTGCTGAATCAACATCACAAAACTCCATACACCAACTCATTGAACCTGCTCAGAGTTGTTAAACATCGGTACCTTGGAAGTTAAAATTTCTTGAATCTTCAGGGCATCATTATCCACCATCGTCTTGAGGGCTTCAAATTCACCCATCTGACCCCAAACAGGAAAAAGACAACCCAAGAATTAGTAAACCTTGCTTAATCAAAGACAAAGTAGAAGCATGGAAAAATAATAATAATAATCAGGAAACAACTATATCATGAGAGAAGCTTCCACAGGAATTACCTGAAATTCAATAAAGCCAGACAAATGAATTGAATCATCTCATGTAATCCAAACAGACCATCAAACTTCACTACCTTCCAACGCCCACCTTGTGCTACCTCCACCGCTGTTCCATCTTCCCTGACCGATACGATACATTACTTCTCGCACATTGATTTGTTTCAACAGTTCATCTATCTTCGCTACAAAAATTGCAGGATCTTTCATCCCATGTGACACATATCTCCACAACCAAAACAAAAAACCTTGATTTAGATAGAGCGAAGAGATTAGAGAATGAATACGATATTATGCGAAAAAACTAAAATGGAAAAAGGCCAAGCAAAGGGGTTTACTGAACCAAGTAGTTTAACACTAACGAAGTACCTAGGTTGACGAACAAGGTTCCAAGCTTAAATATTATAGACCATAATCATGAGAGAACTAAGACAAAGCTTGGATTAAAGTCCAAGCTAGAAGTAAGGCAGCCATGAAAATGTTCATTTGTCACAATAAACAATTAGGAAGGTTTAAAAGGTTCACAGCAAGCCTTGCCAAAATATCGGATTTATTACCAAGTCCCTCCACTTGAGTGAACCATTCAAATTTATAATTATAGAGTTAACTGAGAAACATGCCATTATCTAGTATATTATATATTCTCATCAGATTAAGTAATTAAAAGAATTCATGCACAGGATCGCAATTTGTATGCGAAACTAATCATTACAGACAAATCAAAATCAATAACCTCAATCATCAATCACATGGACTTGGTCAAACTAGCTCTTGCAACAGAGGAATCACCAAGTCCGGCTATTAACACAATAATAATAAGAGCTACAGATTCTAAACTTTCACTTAAGAACGCAAAATAACCAAACTTATCCAATTAACTTCATTAATTATTAAAAGAGGGCATCCAGCACTAAATTCAGAATCATAAAGAATTAGAAGGATCTCACCCAAATTATCGAAACGAAACCGCCGAAGATACTTTTCCGACGTCGGAGCTCCGTTCACCTGAAACAAGTCACCGGTTTCTTCCCTTCCTCGTTGACAGTCCTTCCCAAATCCAAAGATGAACTAGGCCTCCTATGAAAATACCTCGTCGTTGCTTCCGTATCACTTCCGTCGCGTCTCCAGTCAGAAATGATCCAACCATCTCTGAGCTCATCGTCGCCCGAAATCGAACCTGAATCTTGCGGCCTCCCTCCGTCAAGGCCGCGTTTGCCTCTGCCTTCGACCTCAGTTTGCGGATCTGCCTTGTGGCAGACCCAGCTCCCGCTGGGCTGAAATCCAATATTAGTACCCAAGCCATAGCCAACAAGCCCACCCACCTCAATTTCCCCACCAGTCCACCCAACACTTAGCCCCTTCAATGTTGCAGCCCTTATTCTCAGCAGCCGGCAACAGCAAGAAGTTCGTGAGAAACCCCCTGCCCTTGGCTCCGTCATCTACGTCTGTTCGTCACCAGTCACCACCAAGCTCAACTACTCAATTCGAGACCTTCCTTCACTTCTACCGGTGGATCCTCCGATCTCGGCGCCGCCGTCAACCGGTTTGGTTTCTCATTTTGCATTTGATTCATCAATTTCAGAGAGACAAAACGGTGCTCCTCCCGTGTCTAGCAATCCTTTCACTTCTGCCGTTCTTCGGGTAATTTGCAGATTAATTCTTGACGCCGGTTTGGCATCTCGGCCGTGGATTCAGTGAATTCGTCCAGCGTCGTCTTCGAGACTAGAACGACATTCGGCGTTTCCAAGCTCCTCGCCTCGCCGCTGGTGGCTCCACATCAATCCACTGCCTTCGTCAACTTAAGTCTATCAGCGTATGTTCAATTTCTTGTGCTAATGTTCTTGTTATGAAATTTTGCTATTGTTGTCTTTTTGATACTTTAATTGTTGAATTATGGGATTTGGGAATGTTTGGAACAAAAAAGAACCGGGAAATGTGAGAATGTATGTGTATTGTTGTCAGGTGTGATGTTGCTCCTAATGTGATTTTGAATGGTAAAAAGACATAGAAGTAAGATAATATTCTAGGACAAATGTTTTAATTGCTTGAATAAGCTGTCCTCCAATGTTTTACATTGCCTTTGTTGTTTGTTTCATATTTTAGGATAAGTGTTGCTTGAATTGTTGTCTATTTTATTTTACTGCACAACTAGTTTTTTTATCGAAGATGAATGCGTTGTTTTTTATAGTAATCTATAGAGAAAATATGTATGAATAATTTAGATATTTAGTAGTATTTTTTAGTGGGTTTGGGCTGAAACTGTTTTGTAAATTGGACATCTAATCCGCTATGTGTACCTACACATATGTGTATCATATCAGGACTCTTACATAGAACTTAATGTAACTAACTAACTCCCTTGCTTTCCTTCATGTAAGAAAGTGGACATTAATTATAGGACTGCACAATACTAATACTGCAGCTGGCTACCAATTATAAAGCTGTCAATTTTTAAACAATGAAATTCGCAAAGTTCTATTTGGATTGCTTGTTTCCTATTACTAACATCCAAATATATATGATGGACAACAAAGAAAGGGCTTTACAGTTTAAAGTTCTCTTAACTTATTGTGCAACTCCTAGCTAGAGCTAGGTTTTAGTTACTCACCGCGTTTCTATCACGTGAAGCAAAGTTGGAGGATTAGTTTATGTTGAGCTAAAGAAGAGGGACTAACTCGCATGAGATTGGAAGGTACAGGGACTTTACTAATAGTTTGGCCTAATCTTTGGCATTATATATATTTATATGAAAGTTATCTTCTAATAGGCGCACGCCGCGTTTGCAAGGCAAGGTTGTTGTTTGCACCAAACAATTCTTCTTTATTTCTGTGTTACAGGTGGTGCCATGGGTTTTTACGGCTTGGTGGTTCGGCTGACATGGAAACAGAGTAGCAGATTTGCTGACAGAGTTTATTACTCTGTAATAGCTAATTCTCAGATTGCCCAGTTTGCTGGGTTGGGTCTAATCGAGAACGCCCGCAAAGTGTTCGATGAATTGCCCAAGAAAACGACCAGTTCCTGGAACTCGATTGTATCAGCGTACTTCCAGAACCATCTGCCCAAGGATGCAGAGGAACTGTTTCAGAGGATGCCTGATAGAGACATAAATTCCTGGAACAGGCTGATTTCTGGGTATTTAAAGAATGGAATGGTTGATGAAGCCAGGAAAGCATTTGAAAGAATGCCTGAACGGGATGCGTTTTCATGGCATACCATGATTATGGGCTATGCCGAAGCTGGTATAGTGGCAGAAGCAGAGGCATTGTTCTGGGAAGGTTTGGCTCGTGAAGGTCGAATTGAAGAATTAAGAGAAATTTTTGACAAGATACCCGAGCGGGATGTGTTTTCATGGAATGGAATGATTAGTGCTTATATCAATGCTGGTATAATGGCAGAAGCGGAGGCATTGTTCAAGGAAATGCCAGAAAAGGATTCATTTTCATGGGAGTTGATGCTTGTAGGTTTGACTAGTGAAGGTCGAATTGAAGAAGCAAGAAATTTTTTTGACGAGATGCCTGAGCGGGATGTGTTTTCATGGAATGAAATGATTAGTGGTTATGTCAAGGCTGGTATAATGGTAGAAGCGGAGGCATTGTTCAGGGAAATGCCAGAAAAGGATTCATTTTCGTGGGAGCTGATGCTTATAGGTTTGACCCGTGAAGGCCGAATTGAAGAAGCAAGAGGAATTTTTAACCAGATGCCTGAGCGGGATGTGTTTTCATGGAATGAAATGATTAATGGTTATGTTAAAGCTGGTATAATGGCAGAAGCAGAGGCATTGTTCAGGGAAATGCCAGAAAAGGATTCATTTTCGTGGAGTCTGATGGTGGTAGGTTTGGCTCGTGAATGCCGAATCAATGAAGCTCGTGAACTATATGATATGATGCCAGAGAAGGATGTTGTGGCAAGAACTGCCATGATTTATGGTTATTGCAAGATGGGGATGGTGACTGAAGCAAGAGAGATTTTTGACAAGATGCCTGAGCCGGATGTGGTTTCTTGTAATGCCATGATTTCTGGTTATTGCAAGACGGGGTTGGTGACTGAAGCACGAGAAATTTTTGACGTTATGCCAAAGAAGGATCAGCGTTCTTGGTCAAAAATGTTGCACGGATACACACGATGTGGCAAGATGATGGAAGAGGCTCGTGCTCTTTTTGATGCAATGCCAGAGAAGTCAGTTAGGGATTACACTAATGTGATTATTGGCTATGGTCTGAATGGGGAGGTGGAGAAAGCAAGTAGTCTGTTTGATGGAATGCCAGAGAAGGATGAGGGGACATGGAAAGCAATGATTCAAATCTATCGCAGGGAATTGGAGAAGCCCATGAGTTCTTTGGTTCCATGAAATCAGATGTGCCAAAGGCAGTTCATTAGGCAATCAATTTAATTCCGTATCAGTTTATGTTTTTATGTTTCAGTTGTTGCTTTAATTGCAGGGCCGGATAATATTCTTATTTGGAAGTTATTTTTTCACTTTAAACACAGAATGAAAATCATCTTGGCTGGCTGTAGAAAGCCAATAGCTTCTCTATTTCAGTATTCCTCACTTTAAACCAACCATTGCCATTAAAACCCTTTTCTTAAGGGAACCTGCTTAATCTGTCATGGATTATGAAGCCAGTTTTCCAGCAATTTCATGTCATTTGATTTTAACACTGCCCTCAGTCCTTCTTCCTCCTCACTCAGGCTCAGGTACTACTTCTGGTTTGACTGTTGTTTTCTTCTGTTTTTCTCTGCTTAGGAATGTTTCACACTTTTGGCATATTAGAGTAGGGAAATTGTTAGCAAGAATGTTAATTTGTGTTCAGATTTTTTGTTACAAAACGGATCAGAGATAAATCCACCTCTGGCAAAGAGGCTCCATGAAATTTCCTGTCCTGGTAACAATTCCAAACAACTTGAATACTGATCTATATGCTTTAGTGTAGAAATATTGGAAGAAGTGTGGTCACTTACCCCATGAAGAGAGAGTGGAAGAGTTTGTTTCACTTGTTAAGAAGTTATTTGTTGTTTGTGGTGTTAGAGAAATTTGACAATACATAGACTGATATATCATTTTCACAATGAATATCTTTGTCATAGAAATTGTTTCGAATTTCAGTAATAGTGATGATTGTGAATTCACAATCCTTTTGCATGTATTGTCCTTCTTCCTGTAGTCTCTTGCCTACTTCTAGTCTGATGACTGATCTTTAGAGGAGTCATGTTTAGAAAGTTCCTTTCTTGAACAATAGTTACACAATTGCGGTCACCTTCAGTGGGAACATGGTAAATGCCCATTGAATCTGATACTGTTTTGTACTGAAAAAGACAATTGAAGTTGGTTTAGTTTGATGTATGTATGATCATTACATTGCTAGGCCCCTCTGATTTTGGCGATCTTTTCGCTCACCCGGTGCAACCGCAACTTTGTTAATCATCACCTAGGTGATATTTCACCCACTAGTCCAAATAACTTAGTTACAAGGTAATCTTGAAGCCCAAACCCAACTAACTGAACAATTACATATCCACCTATCATTTTCCAAGTGTTCTAGGTGGGTGAAAATTCACCCGGATGATAAATAACATTGATGTGCAACCGACCAGTGAGGATCTATCTCTTATTTTGGTGCCATCAATATCTGACGATATGTGCAGGGAGTTAGATCGAGTTTTATGATTAGTTTTATGATTACTTTATTCTTTTTCAAAATGTGTTTTTTGTTAATTTATTAATTTAAGGGTTCTTAGCTACCATTTATAATTTTCCATATTTGTATTCATCTATGTATTGTCAACTTTATTCTTATTTAAAAAGAACAAAAAAAATAATTTTAATAACCTTTATGCAGTCTTCACTATCATTTAAATATGTAAATTAAATGAATCCTTTTATCCTTTTTTTAGGGGATTTGTTCTTCTCGATTATTTTGCTAATTTGCCAACAATTGATTTTTTTTACTTGACATTTATCCCACCTTCTTTCCTTTTCTTTCTTTTTCACCAAACTTTTTTTCTTCTTTTTTTAGACTTTCTTTTTTGTTTTACCCATTTTATTTCTTTTAATTTTAACTCATTTTTAAAAATATAGAAAAACACAAAAATAAAATAAAATAAAACAAAAATTTATGATTTTCGTGCGTAACTGACAAATGAATCTAGATTTCTCGTAGACTATTTTCAAGTTTCCAATCGGTCTAGGAAAAAGATTGGTGGCGACTCCTTGTCAAAAATCACGTCGCTACAGATGGCGACTCCGCTAGGGACTTGTATGGCCACATAACGGGTTTGTTTTTATTTATTTTCTTGATTGTACATTTTTTTTGTGTTGTATTTTTATTGTATATATTTAAATTCTCTCTCTCTCTCTCTCTCTCTCTCTCACACACACGCACACCATACATATTACATTCATGACATTGAGCTTCCTACCCGAGCTCTACAAAAGCCAATTTCTTTATAAGTGGAATACGGTGTTGTTGTATTTGTGAGACGTAATTCTCCAAGATTTCATCATTTCCTAGTAGGGAAGTAATGCTAGCCCCGTGAGATTAATATTCCTCACATGGACTCACGAAAACCTACAACCCAGATTAATCCATTACTTACATGTCCCTCGTGGGTAAGGATTGGGCCGTCATTATTCAACGATAGGATCTGGGAACCACAATCAGCTTTTTGGTTAACCTTGTCCCTACATATAATTCAACCGTGTCTAACACTTAGAACCGAGCTTAGATTTCACTACCCAATTTTTTCACCCTTAAGCATATGTTTCTTAATTCACATATTAATCACATGTTATGCTTTATATGGCTATTGATCGCATTTGGCCAACGTTAATTTATCAAGACCAGGTTTAAACACTGAAAGCATCAAAGTTTATAAAAGATAAACATGTCAATTCTCAGAGAAACAGGTGCGAGATTCTACTCAAGTTGTAATAGCGATAAACATCAAAGATTGAGATTTTGTACAAATGGAGTCATTTCTTCCGGCAATTGTCAATTCAACCATTTGTTCCTTATACTTGGACATTTTTTGTATATAAAATTTGTACTAATTGATGTTCTTTTCTTTTTCGATTTTCACTGCATCAAATTCGTTTTAATTATCAATGACACACTTTTGAAATTGCAAATCAGTCATGCATTTAATTATTCTCCATACATTTCATTGTACATTTACATTCCAAAACTTGGAACATCGACAAAACAAACATCTTGCGAAAAGAGAAGTGGACATCAATGAGTTTGAGAATAATTTTATGATGTGAACAAAAACTAACGACCCCCGATTGTGACATGAAAAGACAATTTCTCCCAAGTCGTCTTTAAGCTAGGTATAATATGTAGATCTATGCAAATTGGTGAATAATTGGGAAAAATCTTGAGTTAACTCTAATCTTTGAGAGCTTACCAAAATAAATTGAAAGTTAGAATTCCCTAGATTAGGTCCGAAATCTAGAGAATTTGTCTTTGTTGCAATGGGCATCTGTTATTCTTTTCCTTGAAATAAGAAGGATAAATGTGCATTTTAGCATCCTTCAGCAAAATATCACATCACAGTTCAAACATTCTCTTATATATTTCAAAACTCTTTCACCAAGCCACATCATAAACAATGACACCGATGAGTAAAAAAGGAGGACTTGATAGTGGCTATCTCGAAGACATTGCCAAATATTGTGAGAGCAATTTCGATGTGGCACTTCGACTATGAGATTATTTTAAAGAAATGTCGCCTCAACCGCTAGATGGTTATTCTCGGCATCAAAAGACCAGCCATCTCAAATATTCTTTCCAAAAGGAGAGAACCTCATTCATCAAAAAGAAGAAGCATGAGAACAAAAGAACATTTCAGATAATTGCTACGGTCGAGATCAAGTCAAATTTCATTCATCAATCCCAAAGTCAGATCAACAGTCATGATGCCTTCAACACATCAATACCCATAACTCTTAAAAACAAAAAAAAGAGACAAAGGGTTAAGTTAAAATTCTATTCCGCTGTCTTTAGCTAGAAATGGCTGAAGTTACGAATAGTGCTAGTAGCCATTTGTCTTTGCATTTTAGTTTGAAGTAATTGGGTGTAGGTAGCGACAATTATTTACGCTCGCATGAAAATGACTAAAAAATGCAAGTCAAACAAGGTTTGACCCGAAAAAAAAGAAAAAAAAATTAGAAAGGAAAATGAGAAAGTGAGTCATGGAGTCTAAACTGAAAACCTTCAAAGGCGGTTTAGAGTGAAGACATAATTTAAAGGCAGATTCACCATCTCAATGATCCGAGGAGGCAACATACACCTGAAGCAGTATCAACAAATTCTCAAGTTTCTCAACAGCAGTTCCACGCACCATAAGAATTAGGGGGCACCATTTGAGGTCATTATTGCTGGATAAGGCAGTGATTTCGTTATTGGCACTATCATGTCCTACAAAGAATTTGCTCATCAGCGACATTACCAGGTCTTTTGCCTAAATTACTCTACTTTTCACAGCCCATATCAATGGATGTCATTTACCTTAAAGAACCATTCAAATGATATTCATTCTTCACCTTAACCTCCACATAAGACAATCATTCTTGCTAAAAAGTGATTTTTTCTACCCTCGCACATTTTACTTCTTCAAGTGAACAAGGGAAAGAATAACAAAGTTTTAATGATCAAACAAATACCATCATATATTTTGTCAAGCTCTACAAATTGATAAGAGTTTTCTTTAAGGACCAACCGTTAAACATTAATGAGTATGGATCTTACGGCAGACATGGTTTAAAGACTCTTGTTGAGAATATGCAATTTTGTGACCACAACTGGGGGGCAAATAGATCATTCACTCATATAATTGTTCTCAGGGGCAAATGAATCAAGCCATGGAAAACAATTTTCGACGATGAGGTAAGATACTATCAAGCAAGAGGAATGACATTCATGAAGTAAGTTGAGTTAAGACTTTTGCATCTACCATGCATCATAGATTTTGATTGAAAATCTCCATCATTGGTTTTAATTGAAGATCATCCTAATTTTTCGAAGTATTGTGAACAACTCAAAACATCAAATATTCTCAGGATCATGCATCATGATCATCATGCATAATATCATCATCCATTCTCAAATATAGGTTTTCAAGAAACTCACCGACCTAGGTTTTGATATCAAGACGGGAGGATTCTGATGAGAAGCTCTCTAAGATGTTAACGATTCATGTTTACTTCAGCTTGGAAGCTTTCAGGTTTCACTTAAGCTTTCCACATTACCATTATACGGTAACACATTTCACTTGCTTCATCTTGTACATACGGGGGGTACATTGAAAATTGCACATAGTTAAAGACTACGACTCTCAGAAATTCACTCATTTTGTGCGATTTCACATTTTTGAAGTCTAATCGTTTCGTCAAACTTCACTCATTTTTGAAATTCGCTCATCTTGTGCGATTTCACATTTTTGAAAGTTTCATCATTTAGTCAAACTTCTACCTTTTTTAAAAAAATCGCTCGTTTCATGAGATTTCTCATTCGAAGTTTAGTCATTTCATAAAACTTCGCCATTTTCCAAATTTGCTCAGTTTGTGCGATTTCACAGTTTTAGGAAGTTTAGTCATTTTTTCAAACTTCGTATCAATCTCATTCACCCATATTTATCATTAAAGGCAAGGAAGGTTCTTTAGCCTTAACCCATGAGAGAAAGGTTTCTCTCCCTGAATGGTAAGAAAGTTCTTCCATTCTCTTCATCCCACATCACAGGAGCATCACTCAAAGACGGCATCGGTGCCGTAGCTTCTCCTTGATCTCATTTCACACAAAAAGGTTGGTCTCAACAGAATCTCTGGTTGCCAAGCATTCATCTCTGACCATTTTCAGCTCTTGCCCGAGCATTAACAATCCCCTTGAAGTCATCCGTTTCCACATTGGCGAAAATCTCCTCCAAAATGCTCCCATGTTGCCAGAAACATCTTTTTCAGAGCCTAAAGATCTTTTCCCACCACCTGGCAGCATTTTCTCGTCATCTTCACCGTGCTCCGGTGAAACTAGCTCCGCTTGTGTCGAGTCTCTCGCGAGGAAGAATAAAGCTCTTCTCTTCTTCTAATATTTCAAAACTTCACTCGTTTTGTTAGATGCCTCAACTTAGAAGTGTAGTCATTTCATCACACTTTTCACTGAATTACTCAGTTTTCACCAAAGACATGGAAGGTTCCTTTGCCAAAGCCCGAAGAGAAAGGTTTCTCTCCCCATATGGTAAGAAAGTTCTTACCATTCTTCCATTTCATGATAATTTCTTTTCACCAAAAGTGAGGAAAGTTCCTCAACCTTAATCGTGAAATAAAAGTCTTGTCTCACTGAATGGTAAGAAGGTTCTCACCATTCATTTCAAGATATCAAGTCTTCCAACAAAGAAACAAAGAAAATTCTTTCGCTTCATAAGGGAAAGAAAGGTTTCTTCCCTTCACGAAAAACAAGAAAGTTCTTGTTATTCGATCACAACTATCAACAATCATTCATCAACTTTTGTCGAGTATTGAGAGAGTTCTCAATCTCGAATGCTTGAGGTAAGGAAGGTTCCTTAACCTCAAAAAGTTCCTTTCCTCCATGACTTCATCAAACTCCTTAGTTTAGAAAATTTGCTCATTTGATGCGATTTATAATCTCGGAAGTTTAGTCATTTCGTCAAACTTCCCATCAATCTCAATTACTCATATTTTCACCAAAGGTAAGAAAGATTCCTTAACATTAATTCGAAGAAAAAGGTTTTTCTTCGTTAATGGTAAGAAGGTTCTTACTATTCTTCTCATTTCAGGATATCAACAAAAAAATTCACTAAAGGCTAGGAGGGTTCTTTAACCTCGACCTATGAGAGAAACGTTCTCTCCTTGAATGGTAAGAAAGTTCTTCCAGACTCCTCATGTCAAACTCAATCATGATTTTTCACTAAAAGGCATGCAAAGTTCATTCGCCAAAGTCCGGAGAGAAATGTTTCTCTCTCCATATGGTAAGAAAGCTCTTACCATTCTTCTCATTTCATGATATCAACCAAAAGCCTCAATCTTGAACGTGAAAGAAAAGTCTCTCTCACTAAATAGCAAGAAGGTTCTCACCATTCACTTCATCTCGATATTTCAATCAAGTCTTTCGACAAAGAAGCAAGGAAGGTTCCTTCGCTTCAGAAGGGAATGAAAGGTTTCTTCCCTTGACAAACAACAAGAAGGTTCTTATTGTTCAATTTTTATCAATCAGTCATTCATCTATCTTTACCGAGCATTGGGAAAGTTCTCAATCTCAAACCATTGAAGTAAGGAAGGTTTCTTTACTTCACGAATAATGAGAAGATTCTTGTTATTCGATCTCAACTTTCAACAATCCATCAGTCATCTATTTTTGTTGAGCAAGGAAGGTTCCTTCGCTTCACGAATAATGAGAAGGTTCTTGTTATTCAATCTCAACTTTCAACAGTCAATCAGTCATCTATCTTCACCAAGCATTGAGAATGTTCTCAACCTTGAATTATTGGAGCAAGGAAAGTTACTTTGCTTCACGAATAATGAGAAGTTCTTGTTATTCGATCTCAACTTTCAACAGTCAGTCAGTCAATCAGCCACTTTTGTTGAGCATTGGGAAGGTTCTCAATCTCGCATCTTTGGGGTAAGGAAGGTTCCTTAACCTCGAATAGTAGAAAAGTTTCCACTATTCAAAAACTCAATAGGAAGGTTCTTATTGAAATGAAGGAAAGAAATGTTTCTCACCTTCACAGATGATGAGAAGGTTCTTGTCATATGGGAAATGCAAAGGTTTGCATCCTCTTATGTTCTTGAGGTAAAGAAGGTTCTTTAGCCTCGAATAGTGAGAATATTTCTATTATTCAACTCAATGGGAAGGTTACCGTTGAGAGAAGTAAGGAAAGTTCCTGACTTCACAAAGGTAAGAAAAGTTTCTTCATTTCACGAATAATGAGAAGGTTCTCGTTATTCATCGGACAAAATTTGTGTCATTCTACTTTGTATACTCCATGTTCCATAAATCATTCAAAACGGGGCAGCTGTTGACACCCAATTTTGTCCGGAATAGTAATTTAGATTGTTGTAGTATCTGATTCGTAATTGTGATTTGTGGTATTTTTCAGTATTTTTCATGTGATTTTTGTTATTATTTTATGTACTTCTCGTCACTTTCATTATTTTATGTGATTTTTATCATTTTCATTATTCATTTTCATTATTGTATGTGTTTTTGTACATTTTGTACTTTTATTTAATTTTTAAGTGTGTTTTTCTTTTTTTTCATTTTCATTATTTTCTGGGATTATTTATGGGAATCCTTCTGGATTTAAGGTCCTACATGTACCCGGACATTTCCGGAAAATATTTTTCCGGTAGGATGGCAGGCTCAGTAGTGCTCCTGGACCTCGGAAAAGGAAACCGTTTGCATATTTGGGATCGTGGGAACATTCCGCACCTTTTTACGGAGTATACTTTTTGGGACGGGACGTTCGGTCCCGGGCGACTCCCGGGGCTCGGGACGGGATTCCCGGGGCTCGGGATGGAAATTTTCTGACGGCTTCGGTGTTTGACATGTTATTTCACGAGACGTACATAAAAGAGAAGTATTATGCCAAAAATGCCAATTTAATTCATTTCTTCTTCTTCCTCATCACTCATCCGCCAACTTCATCTCCATTTTCAAGCTCCCAAGTGTTCTTCATCCTTGGCTGAGTTTTTCTTAAGATTTGGTAAACTTCTCTTCTCCATGTTCTTAGTAAGTTCTTGAACTCTCTTCATTGGCTGGCCAGAATACTTCTCTTGTGTTCGTGGCTAAATCTGTCCTTCTGTGTTTTTAGAAGAAATCTTCCTTAACCTCTTGGCTACAACTTTTCTGAAGGGGCCATGGTCCAAAAACGTCGGGAAGACCTCCAATTCTGAGCTGCACGAAAACGGGTCTGCTGTGATGTTGGTGCTGAAAACTCAAATTTGAAGTTTCATTTTGGTTGGAAAAGAAGAGTTGAAACCGAATTGAGTTTACTCCTTGCTATGTGTTATGATGATTCTCTTGATTCCATGTTTAAGTATGTTGTTCTTGGTATGGAGGAGAGTAGGAATCAAGGTTTAATTTTGGAAGAACACCATGTTTAAAGAAATGCCCAAATGGCCGAATTATTTGGTTAAGGGTTTTGGTTGATTTTGGGTGATTAAGGTGTAATTGGTTAGTAAGCATGCTTAAGAAGTGAAATTGGTGGTTAAAGTAAGCAATTGGAACTTTGAATGGATTGATTTGGATGATGGGTAAAAAGTTGGTGGTTGGCCGAAAAATTGAAATGAAACTTTAGTTAGGTTGGTGTTGTGTTTTGGATGTTTTGGATGGTGAATTGGTATTGTGGGTGGAAGTAGGTTTGAAATGATGTTTGGAACGTCATTTTCGGACGATAGGTGGAAAAGTTACCTTTTTGCGGGATTGCGGGTAAAAGTGTCTGGAATCTGGATTTTATGGTTTGAATGTGTTTGTGGATGTTTGGGTAAGGATGTTCTAGCTCGGTTTCTTTATGAATTTTGCGAAAAAGTGCGGGATTGTGTGGGTTTTGGGTTCCGTGGTCGTGTTTTGGTAGTTTCATTTGTTGTTTGGTTGTCCAGCTTGTTTCGGTGTTGGTGGTGTTTTTCATTTTCATTAGTTTGGCCAATGTGCTTTGGTCACTTTTATATTTTCATGTGTTTTTGTCATTTTTATTATTTCATGTGCCAGCTCCGCTAGCCATCGCCGAACCTTCTACTGCCTGCTCAGCCGTCGAAATCGCAGTTTGGTTCAAACGCGCCGAAGAAGAAGAAGCTCATTTAACTTTGAGGTAAAATTACAACTTTAGTCCTTTTCCCTTTACGTTTAGCTTTGTTTCACTTAAATCCCTTTATTTATTCATAGTTTCGTTTATGCCACTTTCAGGTTTAAAACTCAACATTTTGGGCACTAAGCCTAAACTTTATTCTTTTTCAAAATGTTTTTTTTGTTAATTTATTAATTTAAGGGTTCTTACCTACCATTTATAATTTTCCATATTTGTATTCATCTATGTATTTTCAACTTTATTCTTATTTAAAAAGAACAAAAAAATCATTTTATTAGCCTTTGTGTAGTCTTCACCATCATTTAAATATGTAAATTGTTTGAATCCATTTATCCTTTTTTTAGGGAAATTGTTCTTCTCGATTAATTTTCTAATTTTCCAACAATTGATTGTTTTTTACTTGACATTTATCCCACCTTTCCATTTCTTTCTTCTTCACCAAACCTTTTTTTCTTCCTTTTTAGACTTTCTTTTTTTTATTTACCCATTTTATTTATTTTTATTTTAGTTCATCTTAAAAAATATATAAAAAACACAAAAAAAATAAAATCAAGCAAAAATTCAAAAAGAACTAGTGGTACCAATTTTGGGTGCTTGGAAATTTATAATTTTCATGCGTAACTGACAAACGAATTCAGATTTCTCGTAGACTATTTTCAGATTTTCAATAGACCTAGAAAAAAGATTGGTGGCGACTATTTGTCAGAAATCACGTCGCTACAGTTGATTTTATAATTTAAGTTAAAGAAATTGAGATCATAGGTATAAGAGAAAGTTAATTTTGTTTTCATCGATCATAGGCAGACATAGAAGACAAAAGGGGAGGATTGAAAAGAAACAAAAAAGAGACAAACTTTTGGTGGCAAGGATCAAAATCAACAAGCCATTTGGAAGGCGTAAAGCCAAGTGCTTATTGGCTGAAATTCTACACGTTCAAAACTTAATAAATTGTTAAAAAATTTAAATTAATTATAAATTTGCCATTTACCTTTTTCAGTTTGTTAGTGATGTCAGTGTTTGTAAAAAAGGGTGATTTTCTCTGACACGTGTGGCTTAAAGTGCTTAAGCAATTGGCTTACCTCTTGCCAAATAGTATGGAAAAGTGGTTTAGAATGTCTGCAAATTTATCAGTTTTAAAAAATTTTAAAGTTTAATGTGGAATTAATTTAAGAAAAAATGAGGAATGAAAAGTGAAAAATATAAGAATAAGAATGAAAATGGATCAATTTTAAAAATAATGATATAAATGTACTTTACCTTAATGACAAAAATAAACCTTTTCCATATGAAACGGTGACGCGGCTGTCTATGTGCCTGACTGCCTGTACCATGAGGAAGATTAATGACTGTCTATGTGCTCGATGCTGATCGATCGCCTGATCGATGTCTATGTGCTGCTCGATCTGCTCGCCGCTGTACCATGAGGAAGATTAATGCCTAATCGCACTGATCGATCGACTGATTACTGTACCATGAGGAAGATTAATGCCTGACTGCATGACTGACTGCCTGACTAACTGTCTATGTGCATGACTGCTTGTACCTTAATG